>OZ004346.1:25209200-26514700 GCA_963924445.1 Philereme transversata
CAATTATGTCGAAATTAAGGGGTTCAACTAGGCTTTCTAGCTGTTTGCCTTTGGAGTTCGTCGTGGTACTATTCCACATGACGTTTTTGGCATTGAAGTCACCCGCCAAAATGACGGAGCTTCCTAGACTGAAAAGGGCTTGCAGGTCACTCTCGAATAGAGGTGAGCGAGGCTTGCCGGGAGGGACGTAGCAGGATGCAATAATGACCGAGGAATGCCCGGTCATTGCTAGCCTGCAGACGGAGGCTTCTATGTAGGTCAGAGGAGGGGGATCAAGAGGCATGCAATGTAAAGCCTTCTTGTAGTAAATGACAGTGCCGCCCTTTTGGGCTAGCAGTCTGTCGTTGCGTACGATTTGATAGTTGGGGATTTTAGGGTCCCGATGACCGGGCTTTAAATTAGTCTCTTGCACTAGCAAGATGTCTAGTTGGTGCCTATTCAGGAAATCTTGAATTATAAAACGTTGCCTTGAAAGGCCGTCAGCGTTGAAGAACGCTAGTGATATCGAACGGGGTTTTTTCCTTTCCTTTTGTACAACCATTTTGAAACCTAAAAGGGATTGGAGGAGGGCGAAGCTGCCTTAACGGCTGCGAGAAGAGCTGAGTGCGCCTCAAGGGCGATCAGTTTTTCTATTGTGGAGTTAGCTTGCCTCAGTTTTTGTGCAAGCACGCGAACCTCGGCAAGATCAATGGAGGAGAACTCCATGATGAGGGCTAAGTCAGCAGCAAAATCCGACTTGCCCATTTTGGCAGGGGGGGCTGGCTCTGAGGAGCGCAGAGGGGGGGCCGTTGCCCTGAGGGCTAGGCTTGAGTAATGTAAGGGCTTGGCCCATGCTGAGCCTTTGGGAGGTTGTGCCTCCTGCAAGGGCACCATAGTCAACTTAGGGGTTGCTTTGGTGTATTGTGGAGAAGGTCGGGGTTGACTCCTACGAGTCACCACCCTGCTGACCTTGGGCGCCGAAGGACAACCACGATAATTCGCGGTGTGTCCCACGGCACCACAAAGCACGCAGCTTGGCGGCTCGATGGTATCTTTGGTGCGGTTGCATTCAGAGGTGCCATGGTCACCCAGGCACTTGACGCAACGGGGGCGGGCGTGGCAGTTTTTGGCCGAGTGGCCATATAGCTGACACCTGTGACACTGGCTGGGAGTGCCATTTCGGTGTGGGGGTTCTACCCGGAGGCCGGAGAGGTTGTTGACCACCTTCAGGTTGAAGATGGCCTTGCCTTCCGGCGAGAGCTCTAGTACTACAAGTACTAGGTTATAGGTGGTCTTACCGTTGTGCATACGGTGGACCTCCTTGACGGGGAAGGACTGAGCCAGTAAGTCTGCTTTAATGGATTCCGTGGAGTGCTCCGCAGGGAGGCCGCGGATCACCACACGAAGAAGCCTTTCGTCTTCGAGGGCATAGGTGTGATAGCCTATGTGCTCTTGACGTAAGAGGGAAGTGAGGCGACGATGGTCGTCTGAAGTGGGGAGTAGGACTTTAATAGCGTCCTTGGTGTTGCGGGCGTTTGTGAATGAGATCTTATTCTCATTACACAGATAGGAAACTCGGTCCCACTTGCCCTTTTCGCGGATGAAAAGGGGCGGGGGAGGCCTTTCCTTCCTCGCGGCAGTGGAAGCCGCGGGGGGAGAGGCGGGGCGGGCGGGCTGTGAGGCCGCGGAAGGGGTTGCCTTTTTGGCTGGGGGGGAAACAGGGGAGGAAACCCCCTTCGTCGAAGATGATTTCGTCGAAGAGGGCTTCTTCCTCTTACCACCCGCGACTAGCGTAAATTCTTCCTCAGAGTCGGAGGAAGACGAGTCAGATGCCTCCGCGGGAGGCGCGGGGCGTAGGAGGAGGTCGACTTCCATGTCGACCTCGGGGGAGGGTGGGTCCGGAGACTCCGGTGAATCTAAATAGACTCTACGAGGTGAGGCCTCGCGAGAGTCGGGCTTTTTTGAGGTAGAGGTAGAGGGAGGCGCAGAGGCAGGAGGTTGAGGGGAGGGGGCAGGCACGCGAGCCGCCGACGGGGGTGCCTGAGGGGCTTGTTGAGGCTTCCGAACCTCGTTAGTGGCCTGAGGGGCCTGGGCAGGCTTGCGGGCCGCCGGGGGTGCCAGAGGGGCTTTCTGAGGCTTCCGGGCCTCGTTAGTGGCCTGAGGGGCCGGGGATGGCTTGCGAGCCGCTGGGGAGGCCAGAGGGGCCGGTACGGGCTTCCGGGCCACATTTTTGGCCAGAGGGGCCGGAGCGGACGTTGCAATGTCCATTAAACTCGGGAGGGGTGCAACCGATTGTTGCTCCCTCATAAAACGTTGCCGAACATTGTCGGGAACGTTCTCGTAGAGGTATTGGAGCAGAAGGCTCGATACCACCACGGGATAATCATTCCCGGCGATGTCCATATTAGCTCTCCGGGGGGGAACACCCGGAGAGGTGAGGGGGTGAGTGGTCCTCCCGTCGGGATAGACAGGAGGGGTGAGGCCTATATGTCCTACCTAAAGTGAGTCCCTTTACCGCTCTTACGGGGTATGAGGGGTGTGTCCTAACCGATGTTTGGTGTCGGCGAGGGAAGCCCCCAAGGCCGGTGGTACCAAACCCAGCCGGATGTAGCGTTCCTCAGGAGAGGAAAGCTGGCGTTCCGGGTCCACGCCCAGTCTGGTTTACGTTAGCACCGCTAGGTATCCACCAGACCGACCACTAAACGTGGATTTGGACTTTTACTGTAATAGAAACAAGAGATTGCCCTGAAAAGGACAAAGTTCAATAAAGAACTTTTCTGAGGCGTACTCGCAAGCGAGCGCACACAACAGAGCTAATGGCGGTTGCCAATAGCAACGCGGGGCGCGAGGCGCGGGGCGCTCGGCACCGGGCGCGAGGCGCTCGGCAACAGCGCGCGAGTCGCGATGTGCGGGGCGCGGGGCGCGGGACGGCGCGGGGGCCGGCGAAAGCGCGCGAGCAGAGCGGAGCAGACGTGCAGCCGGTGCGGGGACCGGCGCGGAATCTATGACGACTGAGCTCTTTTTTTTTTTTTTTTTTTTTCGGATGGACTAATCTCGCTGTTGGCCTCTGAGGCCGTGACAGCTTAACCGAACTTTTGGCGAGCGCAGATGGCGCTCAGCCCAGTAAGTTTTTTAGGCAACTAGCGCAAGGGCACCACTTAGGTACGAACCTCGGCTTGGGCTGTTGCCGGGATGGGGATAGGAGAGAAACGCCCGGGTACATGTCTGTACCTCGTATAAGCGGCGACTGAAGGGACTCGTCGACCTCGCCGGCGAGGTCGGTGTTTCTGTGAAGTGTTTGCTCTGTCTGATATAGATGACTCACCTTCCGCATTAGCAGAGGTGATTTCGTCATCCGGGTCTCCGAGAACGTGTCTCGGTCGACGGAGGATTAACGACTGAGCTCTCGAGGCGCGTGGCTCCTTATATAGGCCAGCCGCGAGCCAAACGGCATTGTATGCGTGCGTGGATCTCAGGTGGGGATGGCTTGCATAGCGGGGCACGATTCAAGCGCGCGCTGGGTTGTTACAGTCTCCCCCTCTGGATGCGAAGACGTCCCGACGAGTAGACAGTCAGGTTGGTTACTCTGGGCTTCGTTGCGTTGAGGACGTCCATGTCCACGTTTGGGCTGCGATGTAGTCGCAGGAGCAGGCCTAGGCTTAGGCGGACGCCCGCGTTTCTTCAACGGACGCACGGGCGGAGGAAGCGGGCTCGTCACACTGCCTTGGTAAGGAGTCAAGGCCGACGTGTGATTTCGTAAGCCTGGTTTTGCAGAGCCCATCTTGCTAATCGGCCGGTTGGAGACCGCAACGACATCAACCACCTCAATGCCTAGTGGTCGGTAACAACCGTCACCGGAAGACCTTCGACGTATCCTCGGAATTTTCCAATCGCCCAAACTACAGCAAGGGCTTCCCTCTCGGTAGTGGAGTAATTGCGTTCTGCAGGGGTCATAAGCCTACTGGCGTATTCGACAGGGTGCTCATCATTTCCCTCCCCCTGCACTAAAACGGCTCCGAGAGCATAGTTACTTGCATCGGTTTTGATAACATAGGCTTTCGTCTCATCGGCTTGTCGCAGCGCGGGAGCCAATGTTAGACGTGTTTTTTAAATTCCTGGAAAGCCTGTTCTTGTTCTGCAGCCCGACTTCCATTAGCTGTACCTTCTGGGTTGCATCTAACTTTTCTGATGTGACTTCATCGACTGCGCGAAATTGATTTCTACGTCATCACTGCTATTACTCTTATCGCTAGGGAAGAGTGCCTTGGAATGCGGACATAATTCACAATTAAGATCTCCCGAATCTATGCAGTGCTCAGCAAGAAATGATTCCACCGTCTCGGTATCTCTAGCACCATTGAATGAGATTTTACCACTGGCGAAGGAACCGCGTCGCTGCTGATTGCCAATAGCGGATAGCAGCTTCTCAAACTACTCAGTTGTAAGGTTCATGGTGTCCGGTTCTTGTTTCATTCTTCTTGTCCTGGCTTTTGGGCTTGCTTGTTTTCGGGCCCCACGTTGGGCGCCAGTTTGTAGCGGGCGTTGTAGGTTTAAAGTAAACACCGCTTGTACAAATCAGTTATTTTAATGTTCGTCCACAAAACAGTCCAAATAATAATTATAACAGGTAAGTAGAATTAGGTAAACGAAAGGGGTGCGTTCCCGGCGAGTTCGTGACGGGGTACGTCACGAAACAACGCAAGGAAACGACCGCACACGGCGCGAGGTGAAGCCGGGAGAGAGCGGCTAAGCCAGTGGTACCACCCTTCCAATACTGGAAACGGCGGACGCGCTAGCACGACTGAGCTCTCGAGGCGCGTGGCTCCTTATATAGGCCAGCCGCGAGCCAAACGGCATTGTATGCGTGCGTGGATCTCAGGTGGGGATGGCTTGCATAGCGGGGCACGATTCAAGCGCGCGCTGGGTTGTTACAATGTTATTTTATAAAAGTATATCATTTTTTTCAACATCATTGTCATAAAATATGGAAAATAAGTGCCATTGGCCCCGGTATTCAGCGGGGCAGATGACACTTTTCTGTGTCCCCGGCAGCAGTCGCTTCCCGGATTCTGACCCTGTTGCCCAGGAGCAAGGAAAAAAAGTAACTTCGTTACCAGTGGTATTAAAACTAGGCTATAGAAATATCACAGAGAAATAAGTACTAAGTTTTACGTACTTATTATAGGAGATATAGGAGACTGAGGCACAGGTGGTTCGGGTTTGAAATTGAAACCTAATTGCAAATCAAAATGTAAAAGCTTGTTTAACTATTTTCAGTTGGATTTGCAACTGGGTTTTTGTTTTTAAATATGTTCATATATTATATGTCATTATATTATTCATATGATTCGTGATTCAGACGATTCCAATGATACCTTAATTGTAAAAATCAATATTGTAGTTTAGCTTACAGGATGCGGCAAATGAGCTGTCAATGCATACACCCTAAAAAAATCACCCCCTTCTATACAGTCGGTTAAAAAAGCATAGACAAACAAAATAATGAGTGATTATTAACTTTTTTAATTGCATTGTGTCGCGTTGCATACTGCCATCCTAGGATCAGTGGTGTCAGTTTTCGCGGCAAGGTCGGGTCGAGTGCACAGCCTTGCCGCATGCCATAATACTACATGTACCTACTAACTACTCTATACCTACCTACTTATTTAATAGTAGTATATAGATCTTTTTTATACCATTTACAGACACTTATAGTAGGTACATTAAAGTTTATAATAGTAGGATCCTACTAGTTGAATGCCCGTGACTTAGTCCGCCAACAGCTCCACCTACCGGGTCCAACTATATCTATGAACGATCCAAGTGACCGCATAAGTACATAAAAATCATCAAATTCGGTCAAGCCGTTTAGGAGAACAATAGTATCTGGGGAAAACCTCGACCGTCCATTCTAACATGGCAATTATTTGTAATTTTGTATTCCTGCAAGTATTTTTTTATTAACTGTAATAAATAAAATACAATTATTTAAATGACTATAAAATAAATAAGAAACAGTTGAATCGTCTAAAGACCGTTGCAAACAATCTATAGATCAACTGCTCCAGATCACTACCAGGAGGAAGTGTCCAGATACTGGCTGCATTGCCCCACTGATATAATTTTTGAAGTGAAAACTTCTTTAGGCGCGTTGAGCATTTTTTAAGATAGGAAAAACCATTGAACTCGCGACACTGTCACTGACTACTGACACTGACTGTTATTGACACTTCTGTATCTGTAGTGTAGTCTGCTTTTATTCAAGTTTTCACTTCTGTCAGCACTCCCGGAGTACCACTTTTTTTTAACTGCTAACAGATGGCGTTGCTCTGTCGTACGCTGATTGACATAGGACAATGAATTGTCAATGACAAATGCCGTGAATATCATTATTTTCAGAGAAACTTGAAATTATAAAAAAATATTTGTGTTTGTAGGTATAACTGACAGATGAGATTGTTTTAGACAAACTTTTGATATTGTGTCTGAGATTTTGGCATAGCACACTATTATTATAAATGCGAAAGTTAAGATGTTTGTTTATTTATTTGTTTGTTACTGAATCACGTCGTAACGGCTGAACCAATTTTAATTAATTTTAGTATGTACGTAGATTATAACCTGGATCTGGTTAACACATAGGCTACTTTTTATCCCATAAATCAGGTCCCATGGGATAAAAATGGGGTGGCAAGTCAAGTTACAAAAGCGAGTTTAGCTTTATTTCTAGGTTGCCTACACATTTAGTAGTGTAACGCGTACGAAGTCGCGGGCTACAACAGCTAGTAAACCATAGTTTTTGCTCGTGTATCTTCAGACAGCGTCGTCTATTACACTAGGTGGAACTATATTTTTTTTTAATTTAAAAAGGAATGCCCATATTTGATTCTGAAAACAGGTACCTACATACTTCACACATCATCACACACATGATCCATTCCATCCAAAGGTTGTCTGGAAGAGATCGCTACTTAGCAATGAGACTGCCAATTGTATACATTAATTTGAATACTGTTACTTTCAATTGTTTTGTTGTTTATGGTGTGCAATAAAGTATTATCTAATCTAATCTACTTATTAACATATTCGGCCTTGACCCTCCTTTGCCGAAATAATGCTTTTTGAACAGACTGACTGGACAAGTAGGAATAGCCTGTCTCCTAAATTACATTCGGTCACTTAACGCAACATTGAGATGTCATAAGAAGGTCGTGGAGTGATTGATTATTGAATCTCGATTAGGGTTCAGTAAATTAGATAGAGTATTAGAGTTTCTTTAAGAGTAGTAGAGTTCCTTGTGAAACACACAAAAAAAATGCACACAAAAGTACCTACATATTTTTATACAATACATTTATACATAATTATGCTCACTACATTTAGAGCCATAATTGTTAACTTTTTTTTTACTTGTCTTCGTTAGTCTTGGACCACAGAGTACTTTATAATACACTGAAACTTGGACTTGGCCGCCCCTTTTGTACCAAGAATACCTGATAGTAGTAACTATCTGAACCACTTTATGGATTCAACGATTCATAAAACATTCAATTTGTCTAAATCCACCCAGTAGTTTGACCGCTATGAGTAGGGTTGCCAGATGCCCGTATTTTACGGGTTAGGTACCCCGTTTTTCAGGTTAAGATAATACAAAAACGAATAATTTCGAAAATAAAATACGAGGTATATAAAACTCCCGTATTTTTTACAAACTAAACCTAGCGACACCATACGCTAACGTTTTGGCTGGCTGACTCGTGCGTGGTTTTTGAATTGTTTGGCGCGCGTTACAAGTCAAATGTAATTTTAAGTAATCTTGCAAAGATTTTTATATATTTACCTCTCAAAATGAAGAGCTTTTAAAAGCTGTTTCTTCTAACCATACATATAAATTTAAAATCTTCATTAAACATTGCTGTTTTAATTGTCTCCCGTAAAAATCTCTAAACCCCGTAATTTTATACTGGTAATCCTTTAATCAACTAGCGCCAGAAGGCAACCCTAGCTACACTCCGCGACAATAGTATAACCCACCCCCCTAATTTTTTCATATCTACTGAAAAACTAAATATAAGTAAATATATTACTAACGCGTCAGCATTGTTCACTTAATTCTAGTATTATGGTATGTATATAGTTACGAGCCGATGCTACTTTGTTACGCAGCGGAGAGATTCTTCGTTTCATAGCGCGACAAAAGTATAACCCATTCGTCTTATTGACTCAAGCAGCTCAGTGCACTGGACATGTCAGTTCATATTTATACCTGTTTTGAGTAACTTGTGAGTTTTTACGCATAAATAAAAAAAAAAAAAAAAATTTTTTTATTTTTTAATCAAAATACCACGGGGAAAATAATTAAATGAAACTGAAATTGCTATAATTAAAAAATTTCATTCTGAAAATTATTCAAAGGCCAAATTTGCAAAAATCATTAACAGAAGTCATCGTGTTGTGCGAAATTATTTAACAGATCCTGAAAATTATGGTAAGAAAAAACGGACAGGTTGACCTAGAGCAACTACACCAAGAGAAAGAAGGTCGATCCTAAGAGTTGCGTCCAATTCTACGCTTACCGCAAGACAAATTGCAGTGCAGGCTGGTGTTAACACTAATTTAAGAAATGTTCAACGTAGGGGAGGGAAGCCTAAAACGGGTACCCTTCCTAAAGCGGGTAGGTGTTTGAATTTTCGCGCCTCTAACGCTAGTGAGAATGTGTGCGTGCAACACGATAGCTTATCCGCCCGCCAATCACAGACAGTCGGCCCGATTCTTTGGCTCACGCGGTTTCAAGGTAAGACGAAATCAAATATTTTTGCTCTTTTCACTAAATATTTTCAAGTTACATTACATTCGATTACTCAAAAATGGTTTATGATATGCTCTTACTAATTTTATGTTATTATTTTGCAATAATGTGGTCCTCTTATTTGTGAAATGGTTTTGCATCTTTTGTTTCGGTTTGAAGATTATGAGTGTGTTTATAAAATTTATGCTTTTGGGCAAAACGGGTAGGGGTATAGCGGGTACCCGTTTTGCTCTTACCCGATTTGCCCTGTATGCTTCCATCAACGGCTTAATAGTTCAGCTAGTTATATATCTATTGCAGATGGTTAATAGATATAAACGAAAAACTACAAACGCATCATGGGATGTGAAGATTATGAAACGTGCGATGGAAGAAGCTAACAAAACTTCCGTTTATAGTGCAGCGAAAAAATACGGTATCAACTTGTCTACATTACAGAGACACATAAAGAAAGGGTGTCCAGAAAAGAAACTTGGAAGATTTACAACAGTTTTTACAGCAGCTCAAGAATTGGAACTGGTTGAGTATCTATTTCCTATGGATAATCTGTTTTTTGGACTGACGAAAACAGAATGTTTGCAACTAGTGTACCAGTATGCAGAGAAAAATAATATTACCCATCCATTTAAAAACAGAGCTCCAGGTGATGATTGGTACCTCGGCTTTAAGATGCGACATCCCGATGTCACTCTACGGCGTCCAGAACCTACATCAATTGCACGTGCAAGAGGCTTTAATAGACCCCAAGTTGAAAGATTTTTCAATTTGCTTGAAGGAGAAATTGAGAAACACGACGTTGATGCAACGCGAATTTATAATGTGGACGAAACTGGCATACAAACAACAAGCAACAAACCACCAAGAGTCCTATGCAGATCAGGAAAAAACAAGTTGGTGTTATATCCAGCGTCGAACGAGGCAAACTAACGACAGTCGTGTGCTGCTGTAATGCAGCAGGTTCTTTCATACCCCCATTTCTAATATTTGGGCGGAAACGAATGGTAGATAGGCTTCTTGATGGGGCTCCACCTGGATCCGCAGCAACTTGCAGCGTTATTGGATGGATTAATGAGCCTCTGTTCCTCGAGTGGTTGCGACACTTTGTAGGCATCACAAGGTCAACACAAGAAAAAAAAGTGATTTTGATAATGGACAACCATGAGTCCCATAAATACCTCGAAGCATTGGAGTTTGCATCGCAAAATCATGTGATTTTTGTGTCTCTTGCTCCACACACGACACATCGTATGCAACCGCTTGATGTGTGGTCTACGGACCTTTGAAAACTTACTTCGAACATTAATTTAGTCACTACCCGCTTTGCCCTAAGTCCATACCCGCTTTGGGCCCCCCTATGGGCAAAACGGGTAATTGTAAGGGTTACGTTTTTTGTTGATTATGCATGCTTTAAGTAGAATACTATTATATTTGTGATTGTTTTTATGTACCTTAATAAGTAAAGAATTGTTAGAGTATAAATAAAACTTCGGTATACTTCTATATTCTGTTTTATGAATCATCGTCCTTAGCTTACCCGTTTTGAGCTACCCTCCTTATACAAGAGTGATAACATTTAAAACATAAGAAATGACGAAAAAAACCGCCATTGTCTGATAAACATAAATTACTTCGATTGCAATTTGCAAAAGATTCAATGGAAGAAAAAGTAGCGAAAAGTTGTTTTTTCTGATGAAAAAAAGTTTAATTTAGATGGACCTGATGGTTTTAATTACTATTTTCACGATTTAAGAAAAGATAATTTTATATTGAGCCGTCGGCAAGGCAGAGGTGTGGTGTAATGATATGGTCTGGTATTGGATACTAGGGTAAAATGGATATAAAATTCTGTTCTGGAAAAATAAATAGTAAACTACATATATATAGAAGTGATAAATGAACAGATTACGTCTCATGCAATGCGAATTGCTGGTCCTAATTTTATTTTTCAACAAGATAATGCCAGCATTCATCGAGCAAAGATAGTAAAAGACTACTTTACTGAAAAAAATATTCAAGTTGTTTAATGGCCAGCGTATTCCCCTGACTTGAATATAATTGAAAATTGTTGGGGACATTTATCACGAGCTGTTTATCGTGGATCAAGACAATTTACTTCTGTTGAAGAGTTGGAGAAAGTGATAATTGACGAGTGGCAAAATATAAATAAAGACGTAATCAAAAAATTATATGATAGTTTACAAGATCGAATGATCGAGGTGATAAGTAAAAGTGGTGGATCTACTAAATATTAAATTATATGAATGATTATTGATTGTTGTATGTTTCTTAAATTTTTATCTAAATTTCATTACCTGGGTTATAATTTTGTCGCACCGCAAAACCCAAAATCATTTGTATTTGGTTAATTATATATTCAATAAATAATGTATTGATAGTATTAAAAACTTATTAACGCCCAAATTTTTTGTATTAGTAATGTATCAATATAACTATAATTCTTTATCAGATATGGAAAAATTAGGGGGGTGGGTTATACTTTTGTCGCGGAGTGTATGAGGCAATAAAGATTTAAAGGTTCGAATAACAAAGCCCTCAGACCTGTTAAAGCCGGAAGTCAAAACCAAAAAATGTAAACCCCAAGAGTGTCCACAACTCATCAAACATCAGCTTTCTAACAAAACTTCATCCTTTAGTGACGATGTCATTAACAAAGGCTCGAATGATAATGATATCTTTGCAAAACTCCTTACGCCACGATGTTTGTATGTAAGGAACCCAATATATTCCACCAGTTTAATATTACTAAGCATAATTTGCATAAAAACTTTAGCTTATCCAGTTTAGTCACTAATTGATTAATGAGATTCGTGCGAGTGACCAAAAGTAGCTGACACCTGCATTATAAACTTATAAGTATTAAAGGCTAGGTATTTTGCAATTGCATGAAATAAGTGCTGTGAGGTCAATGTCGAAATACTTATTCATCAAAAATTTAGTAGCTTTCATCTAGGGTTCTATAAGACTAACCTAGATTAGAGTAACATTCCGACCTAACTTGTCTGCAAATGAGGGCTTTAGTGCTTCGGACAGACGACGATGATATTTTATCGTGGGTCAATATTGCAAATTCCGACACCAGTGTTGACTATTGGCGTTTGCTATTGCTATTGGTGTTGGCTCATACGAACTTACTTAGGAAAAATGCAAAAATTACTTACTAGCTAAATTCAAAAGTTTGTGTGGGTAGGTGCCGATGGATTAGATTAACTAAGACAACTAACATAACTACATAACGTTAAAAGAATCAAGTCGTTAGGAGAATGCAGTCGCCTTACAACGTCAAAAAATATGACACAATCACTGTCAATAACGTTGATAACTGTTTCAGTCAGTCATCCATCCATCACGGTCAATTTCAATATTTTCAATTCAGCTGTTTATTGTTTTCGTAGGGAAGTGTAGTAATACGTTAACTTTGTTTTTCAATAAAAATGCCACTAATTATAATTTGTGGCACTCCAGTGAGCGGCAAAACGACGAGAACTTATGAACTAAAAGAGTATTTCGAGACTAAACATGGAAAAAAGGTAGAAATCGTGTCTGAAGATGAGGCTATTGTAAAGTTAGGTTATGAGAAAAATTCCACATATTTGGACTCCCAGAAAGAGAAACGAATGAGGGGACATCTCAAATCAGAAGTAATAAAGCTCATTGGGAAAGACAACGTCGTTATATTAGACGGTAGCAACTACATTAAAGGTAATTTTTTATTTACTTACATTTGCCCCCATATTTTTGGACAAAACATGGACTTTCACATTGATAGCCCAATAACTAGTTCGTGTCTAGGTGTTGTGGTGCGCCGGTACCAGTAGTTCCTCATACGCAGGGTACAGATAATCTTAATATAGAGTCAGGACCAATTCTATTTCTTTAATATCTTGTTGTATTGTGTATTACCCCCTTCTAACCTGTCCCCATCCTTACTCCTTGAAATAATGGAGTAGGACTTCGGGTTGATGGCCGCAGCCTTCCAGGATGGAGATTCGATGGGCCCCTATGTACAGTGAAGTATCACATGCTCACAAAACACCTTAGACAAAGTTCACTGTCGGTGGTCCCAGTCTGGGGTCAACCCTTTATAGTTATATTTACTATACTAAACTTGATTTGCATCAATATAGGTTTCAGATACGAGCTATATTGTGCATCTAAAGCCTCAAAATCAACTCAATGCACAGTCCACACTATGAAGAGTCATGACGATGCTTGGCAGTCAAATTTGCAGAGGATGGATAATCCTAGAGGGAGTAACACAGAAATAGCTGAATGTAACAACATACCCTATACTCAAGAAGTGTTTGATGCATTGACTAAATTCAGGTTTGTTTCCAACGTCCACTGCTGAACATAGGCAGCCCTCATAGAGATTTCCATAGTGTTTTTTTTTTAAGTTAATTTTGTTAAAATATTGTAAAAAGTACAAAGTGGACGCCTCTAAACGGGAATCAAACTCGTGAAAGACGAAGATTCGTGGTGAAGATGGAGGGACAAAATTGATGCCCATTTATTTTTTCATTGGATTGGTCTACAAGAGCCCAAAATAGAGAAGAATGGAGAGAAGGAAGGGAGGCTTTTGCCCTGCAGTGGGACACTACAGGCTCTTAATAATAATAATAATTGTAAAAAGAGGTATGAGGTACAATGTTTTCTTTTCACATATAGATTATTAAATTGAAATAGTAAATCCTTTGAACCCTAATTCATTTAAATGCTTGCGGCAATAATAATATATTAATTTATTTTCTCTCACAAGTTGTTTCTTATGTCTAATTTACAAAGGCAAGTTTGTATGGTGTCAACAGACATTGTGAGAGACTGGTGCTGAATGCAATGGATAATTATAGGATGTTGATGATGACAATGATCATGTTGCACTAAATAAATGAACACTTAATAATGTTGATGGTGTATTTCAAACCAGTGGTCAAATTAATCAAAATCAAAAATCAATATTTTTTAGAATATTGACAAGGGAAAATAATATTTATTTCTTTAAACCTTATGGCGTAATTATCAAACCAATCCTTTTTTCCAGGTTTGAAGAGCCAAACTCCAACAACAGATGGGACAGCCCTTGTTTCTGGGCAGGACCTGACGATGTTCTGCAATTGGAAGATGTCTACAGAGCACTGTTTGAGAAAAAACCACCTCCACCTAATATGAGCACACAGAATGTAAGAGATTCATTATTTTACTTGGAAAACTTTCGTGATTTATTTAAATTATTATTAGAGATTTATTAATACCTTCTTTTTATATTTAACATTTGCCACAAAATAGATTCGGTACATTTAGTTATTTTATATTTATTTATTGAAAAAAAAAGAACAGTGTTGTGTCAAAGAGTAGTAAACTATAATCAAAAATGAGTCGTATGTTATGGGACGAGAATCCTTACCTTGCCGTAACACAGTTGTTATCTAGCACGGAAGGTAAAGTTCTTCGACTGTATACTTACCTACCCTCATTGTTTTGTAGATTTATTTACGATTGTTCAATGTTTTTTTAGATTACTTATTATGATGATCGAGTAGGTACTACAGTTTTATAAGAAGATAAATAAATTTATTGTTAAAGAAAGGTAAATATTTTCTTGTTTGATACACCCTTTTACTGCAATTCATTCATTAATTCTTTCATCCATCCATTCATTTCTTCACACACAGTACAGACTATTTAGTAGGTAGGTACATAGAGGAAATATTGAAGCAGGTAGATAGGAATCTCGGTCGATCATTGGACCCATTTTATCAGACAGCTTCGTATGTGCGCTACTATGACACTCATATTATAAATGCGAATTTGGATGTTTGTTTGTTTCTCAAGCACGTCGTAACGGCTGAACCAATTTTAATTAATTTTAGTATGTACGTAGATTATAACCTGAATCATCCCGTTTAATCCTTGTAATTTTTGAGTTATTAGTCATAATAAAAACTGAACTTTGACGAAACTCACAGGGTACACCAGTGACCCCACAGTGCTGAATTGGTATGCGTGTAGCTTTAGTGACACAAATATAGGGAAAAGTCTGAAATCCAGAATAACTGCAATTTCTACCCCTAAAGAGGAACCAATTAACATGAACTCCCGTTACTTGTAATTTGACCGTTATTAGTCAGTCATCATATTTTTTTTGTTTTTTGGGAGACTCCCGAGATTTCAGTTCGGGGCGAACCACTAGTTTAGATAGATTTAGATGGATTATGACCTAAGTTGAAACAGGCTACTTAATATTGAAAACCACGCGTTCGAAGCCGCGGGCGGATGCTAGTATCTAATATACTGGCTGAGACGCAGGAGGTAGCGGGTTCGATTCCCGCCGCGGAACAAATGTTTGCACGATCTACAGATATTTGTTCCGTGTCTGGGTGTTTTTCTATATATTATAAGTATGTATTTACAAAAAAAAAAGTATATAAGTATTCTATCAGTTATCTGGTTCCCATAGTACAAGTTCTGCTTAGTTTGGGGCTAGATAGCGTTGTGTGAAATGTCCAGTAATATATATATTTTTTTTTAATATACCTAATGTTTGTTTTTTAATATATTTTCAGCCACCACTATCATCAACCAACTTCCTCTACGAACTAGACAAGGAGACACAATCTATATCTAAGCAGATCCTCGAAGCACATCAGCTGAACATGGATGGTGAGCTCAAGTTCCCCGACCACCCCGGATGCTCTCTAGACCCTGGGTTCACCCACCATGTGAATCCTCAGAAGCTGCTGAAGTTAAGAAGACAGTTCCTCACGTACGCTAAGATGAACCATGGGGGGGAGGAAGCTAGTAAATTAGGACGATATTATATTCAGTATTTGAATAAAACTTTGGCAGATTGATACTTGTTTTTTTTATAGTACCTAGAGAGGGAACAAGCTTATGGAGCCTGATGTTAAGTGGTAACCATCGCCTATAACAGAGAATTGCCTCGTAGGGCACGCACCTTAGAAATGTGCCCTACGATGCTTGCCCTGCGTCAACTTGAAGCATACATGTGTAAAGCCTCACGTGCCTGTAATTTCACCGGACACCATACCCTTCAAACCTTGTTTTTATTTCTGTCTGTGGAGGAAATCTTTAACAAGATTTCTTGCAGTGCATGGATTTACTAAGATACCCTTGTAACTAGAGCGTGTTTCATGATTGACCGTATGGGACAGTCGGACTCTCAACTTCAAATACCAAAGTTCTAGTGAAAATTACTTTTCTCGGTAACTGGGACCGTACATGAATTCCTTATTGATGACCATAATTTTTTTATTATACGTCACACAGTACATATTGAGTACTCTTTTCATTTAAATACCTACCTACCTACGTGAATAGAATAGATAATCGTTTATTTGGTACGAGGCATGCCTTTTAAGTTTTGTCGTTTGAAGAAAAAAACACATCTAGAACCTTATAGTACTTTTTATTGTTTTTCAAAGTATTCACCGCGTAGCTTAAAACACTTTTCCATTCGCTCAAACCAGTTATTATAACATTTATTCCACTCTAAAGTGGGGTGTTCAAAATGGCTGTCTTGAAAGCGTCGACTGCTTCTTCACCGGACTGGAACCTTTGACCACGAAGACTTTTCTTAATTTTAGGAAATGTAAAGAAATCGTTAGGGCTTAGGTCAGGACTGTATGGAGGATGGTCAAGAATTTCTACTTTTTCCTGCTTCAAATACTCAATCGTTTGACGAGCGCTGTGTGAGCTTGCGTTGTCGTGGTGCAGGATGATGCGTCGCTTTGAGTTAGATTTTCGAAGTTCGGCGATGACTTGTGGTAAACAAACTGTAGTATACCACTCTGCGTTAACCGTTCTACGATCTTCAAGTGCAATAGTCGCAACATGGCCGGTTTTTCCAACGAACGTGGCCACCATCTTCTTTGAAGTGCTTCGAGAACGAACAACTTTAGTCGGCTTTGGCTCGTCTTGAAAGACCCAGATTGTAGATTGTTGTTTGGTATCAGGATCGTAGGCATAGATCCAAGATTCGTCACCACTTATGATGTCGTAGACGTGATTTGACTCCCCTCGGTTGAACCTTTGCAGAGTTTTCTTACACCATCTGACGCGGGCCGCCTTGTGATCGTCGGAAAGCAGATGCGGTATCCAACGGCAAACTAGCTTTCTCACACCAAGCGCTTCATGCAAGATCTTCTGAATGGTTGTCCCTGAGATGCCTAATAGAGCCTCTATCTTTCGATACGTCACATGACGATCTTCGAGAATTAGTTGTCTCACAGCAATGATGTTATCTTCAGTGAAGGCGGATTTTGGGCGTCCTTCGCGAAATCTGTCACTAACACTAGTATGTCCACGCTGGAATTCTAAATACCAGCGTTCGACAGTCCGCAGACATGGGGCTACATCACTGAACACAGATGTTAGCTCTTCTAAACACTGAAGCCGTGTCAGGCCTCTTCTAAAGTTGTAGAAAATTATTGCACGAACATTTTCCTTAGAAAGATTCATTTTCGTACGTGACCTGACAGATTCAAATCGAAACTGTGACTAAACAATAGCATTAATCCTAATACTTTCAACTGTTTTGAGATTCAAAATGTAAACACATTCGAATATAGAACAGTTCCAAATTCAAAATTGCCGGAAAATATGGAAACGACAGAACTTAAAAGGCATGCCTCGTACACACAAAATGACATATGAAACAATTATAAAGAACAGTAGCTACAAATGAATTTATTTAGACAGTTCGACTCATGAGTGCGCACCAAAATAGCGTTCAACTCAGCATAATGTTAGATGTTAGCCAACTTGAATTTATATTTTAAAAAACTATTGGACCATACGAGATAAATTTTCTAAAACTTGAATCTGTACCCAACAAAAAATTATTGACATCAGAACGTTGGGCCCCGCTCGCTAGGGATCTGGTTTCCATGTCAACTTATAGCTGTATTGAGTTTTTCTTTCATCCAATTATCTCATAAAACACTGAACCGATTTTGGTGAAACTTTGCAATTAACTTTTCCTCGATTACGGCAGTATTTTGAGGTTTGTACGATTCTTCTAGACTTCTTCGTGGTGGAGATATAAGTGGAACTTCCATTTTGACTAAAATCCATTTATTTCTGTAAAGAAGCCATAACTTAAAAATCAACTACAAATTCGTAAACGAACTGTAAAAGGCTGAGCTATTGACGGATTCTCCAAGGTGTCTAGATGCTGGGATATTGCCGGGCGGTACAGCCTGATGTTACTTTGATTCAACCCCATTTATTTCGGAATACGAACCATAACAAAAAAATCCAATTAACTACACAAACTAGCTTTTGACTGATTTTCTCAGATCCTTAGTTTTCGAGATCCAGCCGGGCGGCGGTACAGCCTGATTTCTGACTGTAAGGACCTAGATAAATGCTCATAACTTCTGAGCTGTTGAACTACAAATTCAGGGAATATGATTTTCAGGAACTACAAAATCTTAGCTATTTATAAGTTGACATGGAAACCAGATCCCAAGCAAGCGGGGGCCAACGTTCTGATGTTAATAAAAAATTTGGTGAACCAAATGTCTCAGTCAAGTTAAGGTCAAGTTGGTAACTAAATGTCACATCATAGAATAAAATGTTGCAATAAATAAAACTCCGTTAATTACAAAAAACATTTATAATCTCAGTTATATACAAACAGCCGTACCTTATTCCTAAGTCTTTAAAGTCTATTATCGCATAACATGGTACAATGTACTTGCATGTCTTCATTTAAAAATGTTTGCTTATATGTAAATGTAAAAAATCAGTACTTTTAATACTTTGTGATAGGTACAGGAGTAAAAGCCTTTTCAAAATATATTTAAATGGGGTCACCTGGATGGTTCTTAGCTAAAGTTCAAAAAAAAAACAGAAAATTAAAAAAATTCTGTATCGCCACCTACTGGGTCCAACTAAGTAGTAGTATAGGGTAAATAAGTAGTAGATATTAAAGTTTTTCATTGTCGCTTTGGTGTTATAACACGCGCGAGTTAACTGTGCACTTCCCTGCGCGGCGCCCCGCGTTTGCCTCACGCGCTTAGTAACTATAGCATCACTGTGACAGTGACGTCACAGTGCGAGGTGCACAGTTAACTCGCGCGTGTTATACACTGTAATGGCTATGTAAAAATGTAAATAAACTAATAGCTAAGAACCATCCAATTGACGCCAAAAAAACATCCAAATCGATCAAGCCGTTTGAGGACAAGAATTGCGAACACAGGCACACCAGAATTTTATACATAAAGATGTGTGTTGTTCTCTCTTGTCTTATTGCTTATAGCATTTAAAAGGCGACCCAATTTGATTAGACCGTTTGAGGGAGTTAGTTATAGATTATAAGTTGTACTTAATAGCTTATAACTCCGTAATTAGGTCTGATCCAATTTCAGCTTTAGTACTAATCGACGGAACCAATACAGCTCTAATTATAAAGTTATGATTTGACTTGATCAGCTTAATATATAAAATTCCTCGAACTAAGACATTCCCTAGACTGGTGTTTCCGCTGGATAGAGACACACAGCCAAACCGGGTCAGCCAAATTGGGTCATCTATTGATGCTTTAAATTTGCTAGATTGGAATACAACATATATATTTACAACATTATATTAAGGAGTTTGACATTGTTTTAAGTAAAAAGTGTCAAGCTGCCTTTTAAAATCTTCTAAAAACATGAACAGACTTGGAAAAAGAAAATTCTCTGTGAGCAACCCTGTGAATGAGGATAGCATTTGGCAATCCATACTACTAAAAATTATAAATCCGAAAGTAGCTGTCTCTAATTTTGTTACAATTTCACGACTAAACGGCATTTTTTTGTTATTTGTAGGGAAACAGGCTTCGGCCCACCTGATGGTGAGCGGTCACCGTCGCCTATTGACACCGGCAACACCCGGGGTATTGTCGATACGTTCGCTATCCTGTACAAACCTCGTTACATTTATCTTGAAGCGTGTCATGTCGTAGCCTAACGGGAAAACCTCAGATAGTAGCTCATTCCACATCTTGCAAGTATGGGGTCAAAAAGATCGCGTGAAGCGTGTGGTGCTCGATACTCAATTGTCGACGATATGTGGATGAGTTTTATTACGTTGGCTGGCTAGATCGATTTCGATGAAATTTGGTTAGATTGCTTATGAGCTGGATTGAGAGATACTTTTTAATGGCATTCCACGCGAGCGAAGCCGGCGGGTGGAAGCTAGTTCTTCATATTAGCTTTGGGAGCTTTTCTTTTTACAAGCTTTGGTCACATTTTGAAAATACAGAATTGTTATCAATAGAGGAGATTAGGAACAAAAGGTGACATTTACACATTTGACTATGACCATATACGTAAATATCACCCCCCCCCCCCCCCGGGGGAAGGGCAGCTATAAATTATATTTTTTACTAAAAAACGTTTAAATACTCGTGAAAATGTAATAGGTCGGATTTTACAGGTGTCAAAATACTATCTACGAACAATAGCGGGCCAATTCCCGTAACATAAAATAGTAAAATTCGAGTATCGATCTAGTCTCGGTATGTTAAATGTTCACGTAACTGACAATACAATGGTACGAGTTGACTGACATAAAATTGCTAAAATTGTAATTATTAATTGAACAAAATGCCAAAATATGCATAATTTAATCTCATTTGGGTCAATATCCGTTATGTTTTTTAAATTGTATTACGTGAATTGGCCCCCAGAGCCAAATGATACAACATTGGAATATCCTGTCGCCATATTGATCCTGGATTAACTAGTGTTTTTGAGTATAATTTTTTAATACAAAGTAAAACTTGGTGCTTATTAATTATACTCATTCTTATAGTGTATAGGATAACATAATGATTATTAGCCGGGTCCACACCAGACGATCCAACGCGCTCCGATCGCACGCGGCAGGAGCGTGTGGACGTGCCTCGCGCGATCCAAACTACAAATATGGAGCGCGCGCTCCTCGCCGCAAGCGATCCGATCGTTGTCGGTTTTTTGTCAATGCTCAGTCTCTTGGAGCGCGCGGTGTGGATGGCTGTATTTTGAATCGCGCGATCCGGCAATTAACACATGTGTAAGTCCCATAGCGAGTCAAAGTTCAACTGACTTTGATTCATTATGGATCGAATGGAGCACGTTGGAGCAGCCCGCCAGGATCGCAAGAAATTGCCGCTGGATCAGACGAGTACGATCCGTGATCTCCATGATCCTGGATCGCGGATCGTGCGATTGCCGATCCAAGATGGATCGTCTGGTGTGGACCCGGCTATTTGGCATTATGTGCTTGATTTTTCGATTTCTTGTGTAGACGTTTGTACAATGTTATTACGGCATGCAAAATAATAGACAAATCGGACCTATTACATTTCGTATCGTGTAAATGAATATTAGTAAATACAATTATAAATTGCTATTTTGTACATAGTTTGAGAGTGAATTACAGTAACAAAAGTTAGTAATCCACCAGTTTAGATTCAAATTTATCTAAATATTTCTATATCACATATAAGTAGGTACATTTTACTATCCTAAACAACAAAAATATAATTATAAAAAAACTGACTCTAACACTCGTGATAGATGTTTAGACAGTATGCCCAACGTTTAGAGTTGGCTATTGTTGGCATTGGAACATTGGATTATCAACATCAACGTGTTTAACCAACTTTCGTTGTGTTTTTAAAATTGTATTACGTGAAGTGGCCCCCTGATCAGCCGATCCGAAGATTATCAGCAATCCTTTTTGGTGAAAGGGTCTGAGCTGTAAAACTTTTTTTTGTACTTTCGAAGTGTTTTTAAGTGTCGGTGGTTTTTGCACAATGTTTCGGTTTAATTCGTGAACCTTCATCAGGGTGAGACATTATCGGTCGAAACACCAATAAGACGGTACGTGATAAATCTCGTATTTATAATAATGATCGAAGTAAATCATGAAAGTTTTCTAAGTAAAGTTTCCACCATCTTTGAGGGATCAAACAGATGGGGGGGAACAAAATATAGTTCCCTTTCTGTTGTTCCGCTTCTTCACCCGAGTTTGTTTTATGACTTTTTTACAATCACGAGTTTGGCTTTTCTTCCACTATCTTTGAGGTATTGTAGAAAACTGGCAGGGGAACAACATATTGCTATTTTCCTCCCCAAGTCTTTTTTATTACTTATCTAAGGGACCAAACTGGCAGGGGAACAACAAATTGCTGCTTCCTCTCCTAATATTTTTTATTACTTATGTAAGGGATCAAACTGACAGGGGAACAATATATTGTTCCCTTCCCACCCTTAGTCTTTCTTATTATGTATGTAAATTAACAACCGTAGGTTCATTTATAATTTCTACTATCTTTTAAGGGATCAAACTAATATGGAAACAACATTGTTCCCTTTCATCCCCTTTGTATATATACAAAGTTAAACTAATATAACTAAATACTGTGTTTGTGTAATGTCGAGACAAAACCTTTGTTGCCACAAAATGCATAGAGTACAGAAAACCTAGTGTTTTTATTAATAATACTAAGTTTGAAATAACAGTGCACATTTCACACAGCGCTATCTATCCCCAAACTAACAATCTGTAGATCATGCTATTATTTATTCTCTTTCAGATTCGAATAGGCCTAGGCCTATGTCCAGCAGTGGACTAATGTGGGCTGATGATGATGAGATTTGAATCTCGTTTTGTTTTGAGATTAATTAATTATTAAAATACTTTTCAAACCCAACGCAAAAAGATGAGTGTTATGTAGTTTAGCAGCCAAATAAATTACATAAGTAAACACATATCTGTCGTGTAATTTAAAAATGGAACGATCTTTTACTCCAAAACAACCAAGGAGGTAACTTATCAAAGGTTTTATTTAAATTTCGAACTGGCTTGCAAATAGAAAGCTGTTTATTGAAAACAACAAACAAATGAACACTTTAACGCGGGAAAAAATATTTTTGTTCATTGTTCGTCATTGATTTTGAAAAGTAATTGTATATTTTATTTTATTATTTCCGCGCATTAATTGAGGAAAGTACTATACAAGCCTTGGCCACAACTAGGCGTCGATAGACTTACACGTTCGACCATCAATGCCTCTTGCTGGCCGCTGCAGTAATGTACTATAATGCAAAAATGCCAGAATAAATCCTCATTATTGTTATTACCAGTATTGTAAATTTTCTTTACCGCCATAAAATATTCAAAGTCGTTTTTCTGTACAATACTTTTTGTGGCATTACCTGTAGTTTACATGTAAGGTTTCCTACACACGAAGAATACAGAGTCGTATTCGTGCTGCATCATGGAGTTGGGATTCTGCGCGTATTTCGTTTTCACGCCGGTGTTCTCTTTCTGTAAATAAAAATTTTATTAATAATAATGCTGGACATTTCACACAGCGCCATCTAGCCCCAAACTAAGCAAAGCTTGTACTATGGGAACCAGATAGCTGATAGAATACTTAGTTTTATATACTTTTTTTTTGTAAACATATCACACTAATATTATAAATGCGAAAGTTTGGATGTTTGTTTATTTATTTGTTTGATACGCAATCACGTCGTAACGGCTGAACCGATTTTAATGAAATTTAGTATGTATGTAGATTATAACCTGGATTAACACGTAGGCCATATCCCATAAATCAGGTCCCATGGGATAAAAATGGGATGTCAAGTTGCAACAGCGAGTTAAGCTTTATTTCTAGGTTACCTACACATTTAGTAGTGTAACGTGTACGAAGTCACGGGCAACAGCTTAATAAATTACGGTAAAACACGGGTAGGGCTAATGGCTAGTATTGTTGTAAAATAGGTTTTTTTAAAACATAGAAAATCTTAATATCAAGTCCTAAAATATCAAAGAAACAGCCTGTAACAGCGTGTTTGGTAATATACTGACGATATTCAAGCGACAGTTTTTCAAAACATAAAAAAGACTACTTGAATAAAAAAACTACTAGTTATATTATTAAATTTTAAAGAAAATCGACTAAGTTTAGGTGATTAACTTACTGCCTACTCTTGCAATCGACATCCAAAAATAAAGGCCGATTTGATATCTCTTTCGGAAATGGCTGCGGGTTTTGGGTTAGAAAGGGACAACAAGAGATACCTCAAACGTCACCAACACAGTATCTGTGGTTAGATGGCAAGCATTATGCAATAGCACAACATAAGATTAATAAAGTGTTTGTTTTTATATGCCAAAATAAATTTCAACTTTCCATGGTAAACATTTCACAAATTTATTTGTTATACTCATCAAATAAAAATAAGCCTTTTCATTTTTGTGCGTATATTATCAAATCCTATATAATAGGTAAACAAATCATATTCATTCATCATGTAAGTAGGCTTAGTGGTGAACTTTGATCACCACATTTTTTTACAACATATTACATTTAGGCTTCAGAGTATTCCAAAGTGCACACATGTTACTTATTAAATTAGTTAAAATCAAATAAGTTAGTTAATAGACAAATAACTTAAAGAGTTTTAAAGTAGTAGGGTTCCTTGTGAAAGGGCTCGCCCGGGGAAGTGTAGGTAGTACACCTATTTCTGGCACCAAGCAGCATTGCTGTTTAATTTTGAAGAGTATGGTTGCCGGTGGAATTACAGGCACGTGAGGCTTTACACCTGTATCTCTCAAGTTGATGGACGCAGGGCAGTGCATCGTAGGGCACGTTTCTAACGTGCGTGACCTACGTGGCGAAGGGGTCATGGACCCATAAACTAGGGGCGACATAAACACAAGTGGCCACTATAGGCCTCGTGGCCGCACTGATTTGTGCTCAAAAGGGACAATAAAAAAATGGGGAACTTACCAGAATATCAAAACCGACGTCCCTAATAATCTCTAGTAGAATGTCATAAGGCGGTTCGATGCTGCTTTCTGTCGGCATGTCACTGAAACAAATACACTGATTTAAGGTTAGCTCACACCGAGCGCGACGCGACGCGACGAAGCCTACACATGCTTTAGGAAGATGTGATAAAGAAGTGTTTAAAGTGTTGATAATAATAAAATAACATTTGGATTAAATTTGTATAGATGAATGATTATTATTGTAATTTTTATTTATTTATTGATTAATTATATTTTATTTGAATTTTATTAAGTCGTGCTAGGGGCAAAATGGCTTTAATAACAGAAAGAATATAAAATTATTTCCAAGACTTATATACTTATACAAGAAAAACAACTAGGAAAACTGACCCCACTACCATGTGGGATACATAGCTGGGAAGAGAGAGAAAGATATACAAGACAAGACTTATATACTGGAGAAACAGCTGAATCATCTAAAGACCGTTAGAAACGATCTATAGATAGCTCACTGTAGTAGTACCCATTGTATGTGCAAAATATGTTGATGTACAATTATTATCAATAAAAATTAACACTGGCTATCATTATGAACCCGCGCTCCGTGCCGCGGCGCCGCTGCGCGCAAGCAGCAAGTATCTACGCGTATCACTGCGTCGCGCGGCGCAGGGCGACGTAACGAAGCGCACTTCGACACGTAGTTTGCTTTCGCGCTTGTATACTAATTTGTATCTTTTTTGTGTAGAAAAACAAGATGTATATTGTATCGCTATCTTAAAAATCAGGCGCCTCTTCGCGTCGCGGTTTAGTGTGAGTTGGCCCGTAATCCGTACTAAATAGTACTAATATTATAATTAAATTAAATAACAATTTATACATACGAAAGTAACTCTGTATCTCTCTGATTGTTACATTTTTACGACTAAACGGCTGGACCAATTTTGATGAAATTCGGTATAGGTATAGATAGATTATGACCAGGATTAGGACTTAGACTACTTTTTGCCCGACTGCGCAAAAGAGGGTATTGTTTTTATTGGCAAACCAAGCGTGCTAAGCCGCGGGCGGGTCAGCTATAATATATAGTTTCATCTTATATTGGATTGTAGATAGATAGATATACATATACAGACCAAACAAAATTATATATACAAAGAAATACACAACAATAAAGGTAAGTACAATGGGCTATATTATCGCTAAAAGCGATCTCTTCCAGACAACCTTCGTATGGACACTATGGACAGGACAAAACAAAATCAAAAAGACGGCGGTGTTATGATCATAAACCTACTTAAACTACCTATACTTACTTATAAACTAAATATATGCAAATATAACAATATGTATATACAGGGTTTCCCAGAAATGGTGGATAATCCTGCACGTGCGTGTGCGGGGGGGGAGGTGGGGACCCACATCCCAAAAAAAAAAATTCTATTCCCAACAGTCCGCGGTCTACGAATTTTTTTGTAAAATTTAGAAATTTCCCAGTTTTCCTCACATTTGTGGGCATCACGTCCGCTACATGAGGCCTATTTCGGATTTTTTTCTTTTAAAGTATTCCCTAATAATGGTATTCCTAAATTACCTTTAAAAAAACGCAACTACTTAGGATAGTAGTTAACTAGTAGTCCCTAAACATAAATTTTATTTCTGAAATTTATTTTACTGCAAAGTTTGAGCACCTCTGCTGTAAAAAAAATGTATTGGAGTTTTATAGCCAACCACATAAAAAAATTACCTACATCATAAGGATTCTAAAACAGTAGCATAAGTACCTACTTTAATGGTAAAATTACTGAGCTATAGCTACTAATGTGTAAAAGTAGGCGTTTCATTACAAAATAGCAAAATTATTTGCAGATATTTTTTTTTAGTTTTTACCAGTTAAGTAGCGCTGTCGACCCTAAAATTAGACTTTACTACCTGCTCGGCACATTCAGTTGAATTCTAAGCTGTGTGAGCGAGACAAAACTGTGCTTGGGAATATTGCGAGTGAAAGGGTCAACAAATCTCCTTTGTATGGTAGAATTCGTGTTTGGTTATTGTTTTGTCTCCGTAGTTAAAACTATTTTAATTTTAGTGCGTATTTCGACGTTCTCGACATCGCATGTGCTCTTGTTTTTCTGATTCTCGGTGACAAAATTCTACATTTGGCATTCTACTGGACTCGATTTGTGCATTTTGATTGGATTTTGTTTGTTTGGTGATAACTGCGACGACTCGGCATTCTACTGGACATTTGTTCTGTATATCAACAGGACTGTGTGATGTCACGAGAAATTTATACACCCCAAGAGTATTCCAATATGCATTACATTTACGGAGAATGTAGTGGCAACGCAAGTGCTGCCGCAACACTTTATCGGGAGAGATACCCGAACGCGCGTCACCCCGACTATCGAGTTTTTACAAGAGTGCACCAAGCTTACTCAGAGGGCAGAATACCTGGTACTGGCGTTGGTGGCCCTAGGAGCAGAGGACGACCCCACAATCCTGTAACTGAAGATATTGTCCTTGACATGGTGGAAGAAGATCCCAGTATTTCGATGCCAGATATCGAACGCCGTACGGGAATATCAAAATCTACAGCACATCGTATTGTGAAAAAATTTAAACTGCATCCTTATCACGTGACACGTGTACAAACATTGCTACCACGAGACTACCAAGCACGGATTGTTTTCTGCAATGAAATGTTAACAAGAATTCAAGAAGATCAAGATTTTTTCAGAAAAATTTTATGGAGCGATGAGACTACATGTAAAAGGGATGGGTATCTTAACCTTCATAACTTGCACAGTTGGCAATTGACAAATCCACATTTGATGAGAGAAGATAAATCCCAGTATCAATTTAAAATAAATTACTGGACGGGCATATTAAATGGAAAAATTATAGGCCCATATGAATTGCCGGGCAACCTAAATGGCAACAATTATTTACAATTTCTTCGAAACCAGTTGCAAATATTATTAGAAGATGAGCCACTAGCCATCCGGCAAGGAATGTGGCTCCAGAACGACGGTTGTCCGGCACATTATGCTGTGCAAGTAAGAAATTATCTAAATGATGCCTATCCCAACAGATGGATCGGCCG
This sequence comes from Philereme transversata, assembly GCA_963924445.1. Lineage (NCBI taxonomy): Eukaryota > Metazoa > Arthropoda > Insecta > Lepidoptera > Geometridae > Philereme > Philereme transversata. The sequence goes on from OZ004346.1 coordinate 25,236,911, forward strand.
ATTGGGGCCAATACTGTGGCCACCACGGTCCCCAGACCTAAATCCTCTGGATTTTTTTTATTGGGGCTGTTTGAAGGAGCAGGTTTACAAGAAACCAATAAACTCATTAGAAGAACTTCGACTTCGCGTCGCCGAAGCAGCCAGAATTATATCATCAAAAAATTATAATAACAGATTACAAAAATCTTTTATAAAAAGGTGTAGAGCTTGCATAAGGGCATCAGGAGCCCAATTTGAACATTTACTTTGATTATTTTTATAATAAATACTTTTTTGGTCATTACTTGTTTTATTTTTTTCTTTTGCAATTTTGTAATGAAACGCCTACTTTTACACATTAGTAGCTATAGCTCAGTAATTTTACCATTAAAGTAGGTACTTATGCTACTGTTTTAGAATCCTTATGATGTAGGTAATTTTTTTATGTGGTTGGCTATAAAACTCCAATACATTTTTTTTACAGCAGAGGTGCTCAAACTTTGCAGTAAAATAAATTTCAGAAATAAAATTTATGTTTAGGGACTACTAGTTAACTACTATCCTAAGTAGTTGCGTTTTTTTTAAGGTAATTTAGGAATACCATTATTAGGGAATACTTTAAAAGAAAAAAATCCGAACTAGGCCTCATGTAGCGGACGTGATGCCCACAAATGTGAGGAAAACTGGGAAATTTCTAAATTTTACAAAAAAATTCGTAGACCGCGGACTGTTGGGAATAGAATTTTTTTTTTTGGGATGTGGGTCCCCACCTCCCCCCCCGCACACGCACGTGCAGGATTATCCACCATTTCTGGGAAACCCTGTATATATATTTATGACTCCGTGGTGCAGTGGGTGAATAGCCGGCTGAGACACAGGAGGTAGCTGGTTCGATTCCCGCCGCGGAACAAATATTTGCATGATCTAGATATTTGTTCCGGGTCTGGGTGTTTTTCTATATATTATAAGTATGTATTTACAAAAAAATATATACAAAGTATAAGTATTCCATCAGTAATTTGGTTCCCATAGTACAAGCTTTGCTTAGTTTGGGGCTAGATAGCGCTGTGTGATATGTCCTACAATATTTATTTATTTATATTAACTACAGTAAAAGGGATAAACATAACGATAAACTAGCAGTGCGCATTGTATGGCGAGCGATATTTTATCTTTACTTAAAAAGTATAGCATCTTCATCGTTAATGACGCTCTTTAATAAATGTTCAATTTAATTTGTCACCTGTAGTGGTACAGGAGAGGGCCCAAATTGACCCAGTATCCCCCCGGACGCAAAATGGCGTATATCCTCTCGACGAACTCTATCACGTTCTGCGCGCAGTCTATGAAGAAACACGTCGCCACGCAGTTCCATTCGTCTGACTCTGTGTATACCTGGAAATGTTCATTTATTTATGTATACAATATTATACTACGTGTTCTAACCGACATCAAAAAAGGAGGAGGTTCTCAATTCATCGGAATCTTTTTTTATGTATGTTCTCCAATTAGTCGAAGACGCCTGCACCAATTCGAGAAAAACTTTTTTTGTTTAAAAGTTATACTTCCCAGGTGGTCCCATTAATCAAAATAAATAAATAAATGTCTTTTATATATTTTCTATAAAAAAAAACTATTCTAGTCGGTTATATTTTTGTTAAAAAGTTACCTGTGTTATGTACGACATTACATGAAAACAATAATGTAGGTAGTACATACAACATTACAAAAGAGCAAAGTGTAATCTAAGAGAGATGTTGGATGTAAATTTGTGAGCAAAATGAGCTAGCTGAGAACAAAGCGAGCCCAATCTCTCACCATGAGAAAGTCCCCAGCCGTGATAGAAAAGTTAGTATGATGTAAATTTGAGAGCAAAGCGAGTCCAATCTCTCACCATGAGAAAGTCCCCAGCCGTGATAGAAAAGTTAGTATGATGTAAATTTGTGAGCAAAGCGAGTCCAATCTCTCACCATGAGAAAGTCCCCAGCCGTGATAGAAAAGTTAGTATGATGTAAATTTGTGAGCAAAGCGAGTCCAATCTCTCACCATGAGAAAGTCCCCAGCCGTGATAGAAAAGTTAGTATGATGTAAATTTGTGAGCAAAGCGAGTCCAATCTCTCACCATGAGAAAGTCCCCAGCCGTGATAGAAAAGTTAGTATGATGTAAATTTGTGAGCAAAGCGAGTCCAATCTCTTACCTTGAGAAAGTCCCCAGCCGTGATAGAAAAGTTAGTATGATGAAAATTTGTGAGCAAAGCGAGTCCAATCTCTTACCTTGAGAAAGTCTCCAGCCGTGATAGAAAAGTTAGTATGATGAAAATTTGTGAGCAAAGCGAGTCCAATCTCTTACCTTGAGAAAGTCCCCAGCCGTGATAGAAAAGTTAGTATGATGAAAATTTGTGAGCAAAGCGAGTCCAATCTCTTACCTTGAGAAAGTCCCCAGCCGTGATAGAAAAGTTAGTGTGATGTCGCGCGCACACCGGTACGTCCGGGAACGTGGCGCCGAGTAGCTGATGCTCGCACGTTATGTTGTTCACGTACTGATGGACCCACGGGTGCACGGTGTGCAAGTTAGCCTGGGAAATAAGCACTTGTTAGTGAGCGCAACGAGCTCCCATAATCATTGAAACTATTCTACCTTGACCGGTTTACACGATCGAAGAAAGAATGAGTTTGGTGCAAGTGCAACATATTTTAGAGTCAGTCTTTTATACATTTCGACTCCGTTTTTACTTTTAGTTTAAACTTTGTAGTTTTTAAGTTATCAACCATAATAAAAACGTATGTCTATGTTGGTTATGCATTTTGTGGCACTATTTTATTAGTCAAAGATTAAGGCCGGCTTGCACAACGATCCCTAAACGTATTTCGAGACTAAAATACTTAAATTTTACGTATTTGTATGATTTGACAACTCCTTAAATCATATTTAGCCACTAAATACGTTTAGGCATCGTTGCGCGAGTCGCCCTAAGAATATTTTTTTTGTGTTGTGTGAGACTCGCGTGATCTCAGTTCGGGGCGAACCACTAGTTTATTATAGGATTTCAGTAGCATCTTAGTTGTATGTTACCTCAGGACACCGGTTGAGTATGAAGTTGCTAGCGAACAGCATGAACAGTGAGAACTCATTCCCCTGGCACGTGAAGCCGAGCGCGGAAATCTCCCACGCGAGCCGCCCGAGCCCCGAGCCCGGGACCAGGACTCTGATCTGGTGACGATCACTGAAACCACTAAACTTTATACAACCTGTTTTGTTATGTACGACATTTATTTAAAACACACATCCGGAATCGTATTATCCGATTTTAGAGGTGGGTACATAACAAAACTCGTAATATACACATCAACACTCACAGCATATCAGCCATAGAATTTAAAAAAATTATGTTGTTTTGGTTGTATTATGACCAAGTTTTAATATGCTCAGGTTTCTACATAGTAAGGCACGCATCTACAATACCCCGGGTGTTGCCGGTATCAATAGGCGACGGTGACCGCTTACCATCAGGTGGGCCGCAAGCCTGTTTCCCCACAAATAACATTAAAAAAAATGCTTGCTATATGAGCTTGGTAGGTTTGGCTATCTAAAAATACTTATAAACAGGTAGATAAAACTTGATTTCTAGATATTAAAAATGCGCGCTGTACAAAATGCTCATATCAACTTTTTACTAAATACCTACTGTATTATGTTATATATAAAACAGATTTAAAAAGTTTAACTAAAATATAAATATTATGTAGTAATTTTATCAAAAAACTTATACCTGCTGAGTTATTTATAATTAAAATAAAATATTGTTGTACTGCGTTTAGCTATTATTATGTTATTTTTTTTTAATTAATTTACTATATTTTTTTTTCTTTACCAAATGTTCCAACACAATATGTATTGTTTGCGAATAAATTAAACTGAAACTGAATATGTTGTAAACATTTATGTTGAATAAAACCCTTTTAAAAACAAAAACAAAGTCATATAACGTCCATTGATCAACATAGACATTTTCCATAGATTTCCAGATAAAGATAAAAGATATTTCTTTGCTTAACATGTGTAGGTTAACATACATATCTTCTAATATACAAAAATGCCGTGTCACGGTTTTATTGGTCGCACTCCAAACGAGTCGACCGAGTTTAATGTGCTTTTTTTTTGTACATATCGTAGGTATATACGAGAATAGGTCGAAAAGTATTTTTCACCCACCATTTTTTTATCGCGATTTTAGTATTTTTGTATGAACAATATCCATATAATTTAACCATCGTTCATTGACGTGAAGTCATTTACATGACGCGTCACTTAGACAAGTGTTTTATATAGTATTTATCCCGAAGTTCCCACGGGAACGGGAAATTTCAAGCGTGCGAAGCCGCGGGCGGGTTAGCTAGTAACATATACAGAGCGACTGATCCTGGCACCCCACTACCAGCATCCTTCATCAGGTGGTCTTTCCAACTAGGGGGACCGATCTACGCTGCACTTTCCAATGCGTGGTCTCCACTCGAGAACCTTTCTGCCTCAACGTCAGTTCTTCAAGCTAAGTGCCCCGCCCACTCCCTCTACAGCTTGCTAGTCTGGACTTGGTTTGTCTATGAATCTCCACATTTCTGATTCAATCTCGTAGAGAAACACCAAACACCGTATATTAGAGGAAGTTTGGAAGTAGCGCCAGTGATAGAAAAATTGAGGAGTAAGAGGCTAGCGTGGTATGGACATGTCATGCGGAGCGTTAGATATGAGTGTGGATGGATATAGAAGTAGAGGAAGGCCGAAGAAGGGATGGATGGAATGTGTGAAGAATGATATGGGTAGGAAAGAAGTAACAACGGAGATGACGGCTAATACAGAGATATGGAAGAAAAATACATGTTGTGCCGACCCCACGTGATGTGGGAAAAGGTCAGGAAGAAGCGAGAAACAGCAAGCATAGTCCTCTCCATAGCACGCTGAGCGACCGCGAGCCTTCCTATGAGGCCCATAGTGAGAGACCACGTTTCTGTACCATACGTCATCGCTGGTAAAAGTTCAAGATGTTCCTTATGAAAGGTCTCAACCGGGGAAATACTAACACCGTACCTATTTCTGCCGCCAAGCAGATTGCTGTGTTTCGGTTTGAAGGGTATGGTTGCCGATGGAAATACAGGCACATGAGGCTTTACACCTGTATGCCTCAAGTTGATGGACGCAGAGCAGTGCATCGTAGGGCACGTTTCTAAGGTGTGTCACCTACAAGGCAATATACGCGATGGTTACCACATAACATCAGATGGGCCAAACTCTTTTTCCATATAAAAGACCCCAGGCAATAAGCTCCACTTATGGGTAACCAAGAAATAGTGACCACTAACCTGTATTCGTCCAATGGGAAGAGATCGTCCAATTCGTCTAATATCGGCGTATAGCATTGTTTCCGTTCTGGCGCGCCGAGGTCGCTCCAATCCCTAACTAGGTTTTTGAGAACTGATTGAACCTAAAAATACATAAATTCTTGTTATAATTATGTATTAAATTATAACTTATCACACTAATATTACTAGTGGTTCGCCCCGAACTGAGATCTCACGAGTCTCCCAAAAAACAAACAAATATTCTTAGGGCGACACTCGCAACGATGCCTAAACGTATTTAGTGGCTAAATATGAATTAAAGAGTTGTCAAATCATACAAATACGTAAAATGTATACATGTTTAGTCGCTAAATACGTTTAGGGATTGTTGTGCAAGCCGGCCTTAATCTTTGACTAATAAAATAGTGTAACAAAATAAATAACCAAATAACTTGACCTACAGTTTCATTCAAATTACAGGTAACGGGAGTTCATGTAAATTGGTTAATCTTTTTTGGGGTACAAATTGCAGTTTTTCTGTATTTCAGACTTTTGCCTATATTTGTGATACTTAAGCTACACGCATACCAAATTACAGCATTGTGGGGTCACTGGTGTACCCTGTGAATTTTGTCAAAGTTAGTTTTTATTATGGCTAATAACTCAAAAACTACAAAAACTTTACAAAAAATAAAAACGGGGTCGAAATGTACTAATAAAGACCTTTCATTTGACGTCTCATTTAACCTAATAGTCTCATTTTCTTTTTTTTTTTACCCTTCTTGAACCCCAATATCTCAATAACCCCCTAACATTTTTAGCTGATTTGGTCACACCAAAATTGTGCCATCACTACCTACCTATGCATCAAATTTCACAATGATCGGATCAACGCTTCGAAAGTTATCCTCGGACAAACAAACATACATACAATGCCGATTTGCCCAAGTTGATTTGGAGATCTCGCTTCGCTCGATCAATAAATGTGAAAGTTTCGATGTTTGTTTATTTATTTGTTTGTTTGTTACTCAATCACGTAGATCATAACCTGGATTTTACTGGTGGATACTTTTTATTCCATAAATCAGTTCCCATGGGATAAGGTTGGCTTTGTATGCTCTGAATAGTTCCTCTCTCATAGATGTACTCCAGGCACATTCCGCCTAAAGGTGGTATAGACATCACTATGGGTGAACAAATGCATTCTTTTCAACCAAGATGCCCGGTTTGGCCAACACTGATTCAATTATTGGTCCCTGAATCTCCATTTTCACATATAAAGTCTGCAGCGGTCAATCTGTGTGTGAAGCCTGTTTAAAGACTTCCAAAATGTAAAACTATTATGTCGAGCAAAACACCATATTTATGTAAATAGGTTTGGTAGCAAAACACATAAAAATCAGACTTAATTATATACAACTACCCTCTACTTAGTCAACCTTATTAGTTGATAAGAAGTTTTGACAAGTACCCACGTTAAGATACAACAAAAAGAGACATTGATACAAAAGAAGAAGAATTTTGATGATAATAGAACCTACCTTTTCAACATCATGCTGCATCTTATGCTGCTTCTGCGAGGAAATCTCACAGTTATTATAATTACATCCAAAACTCTCCGTCCCATTTGTTGTCTTATCCATACTATGATCTACGTTCTCAAACATCGTATCCACATCTTTTATAATCAGATGAACAATTTTGTTATTTGTATCGAGACATTTTTTGAATTTTTGGAGGTAGGTCTTGTACTTTTCGAGACGACGTTGGTGAGAGGCGGGGAGGGTTGAGATGATTTTTTCGGATTTGTGTATACGGTCCAGGCTGCATAATCTGAAAATTACAGGAAAATATTATTAATGTTTAATAATCATTTATCCAAATAAGATAATTCATCACTTATATGAAAATTGATTTAAATAGAAAAAAAACTAGTTTGTTTAAGTAAAGGTACTCAATTAATGCATAAGGCATTCTTTGATAGGTAGATAGACAATTAGTAAACATTTCATTACATTGATCTACAGATATTTGTTCCGGGTCTGGTTGTTTCTCTATATATTATAAGTATGTATTTACAAAAAAAAAATGTATATAAGTATTCTATCAGTTATCTGGTTCCCATAGTACAAGCTCTGCTTAATTTGGGCTAGATAGCGCTGTGTGAAATGTCCAGCAATATTTATTTATTTATTTATTTGTTAAATATTTCATAATTTTTTTGTTTTTAATATTTCTTTATATAGACATCTTTTGGTAGCTCATTGTAAATAGCAATGAGGCATATTAAATTGGTTTAGTATTCCAATAAGCAATGGGTTTACAACCTCTTAATGAACGCTTAACTTCCATGCAAAAAGTGGGCATGTATCAAACATGTTTGGATTTGACTCTGATTACACCCTTGTGGGATACCTTCACAGTTCTGTGCACTTAGCAAGAGATCCAAATGAGTCAATTATGGGACCAATATTGTGAGCTCATATTAGGTACTGTTTCTCTCAAGGCCTGAAAATAGCTCATAGAAAGCATGAATACGGAAAATGGAAAAACCATGCTTGCAGGCAGATCAGCGAGTTGTATCATATTTGGCATAAAATCATCATCATCATTTTCAGCCCGTGTCGACCCACATCCATAGGCCTCTCTTTGTTTATGCCATAACTAGTTTTATAAATATTTCTTGTGTACAATTATGGCTTTATTCTTGTAGATAAGTGTAACTTGTTAAAAAATAGGCTAATTCTCTGAATGCTAAATACTTTACAAATTATTTACAATACCTGTGGTTGATATTATGAATCATAATTTGATGATGAGGAAGACAACAGGTCAATACTTGTAGCTAGCTAGACTAGTTAGTCTATCTACTATGTCTGTCTGTTCTTAGTATAGGTACTTAATTGATATCAAATAAAACCAGTACAAAACACAAGACCGAAGCCGAAGGGCATAAGGTTCAAAAAACACACCACAGGGCACCCAAAGACCATTGTTGATCTAAATAGGTTAATTATTTCGCCCGATTTTAATCTAACAAAGAATTTCTACAATGTAGCTTTTGGGAGGATTTTCAAAGCGCGATTTAAAGAAATATCTAAGTTAATCTTGTTTTTCGTATGGAAAAGTACAGTTAAGGGCTTAGAATTGTCTAACAATAGTAAAAAACTTACTTGTAATATTTGAATGCGCTTACGACCGCGCGAAAATGAGCTCGCTCCTTTTCTTCGTCAATCTGCTCAGCGGCGGCGATTGAAGTCATTTTTACTTTGTGTTTGTACAAGAAGGTCTTACAAACAACTAAAATCTATTAGAAGATTAGAAAATGGCTCGGTAAACAAGCAAAGAAATGAAGTTAAATCACACACATCACAAAATCTAAGAGGTACCGAAAAGCAGGCAGGCAGGCAAGCAGGGAGAGATCATCCGTCATCGGATGATCGGGCGACTGAACGACGAAATCTATTATCTAATTGGTCTGTGTATGCGAATGAACGAAACGAACACACACACTCAACACACATACATCCACACAAAGTAAAAATAGTGTTGTTTGACGTACAAAAAAGATATTAGGTATCGATTAAAACTTTTTTATTATTTAGTGACGTTTCCTTACGCCAATACCTTATATAAAATTATTTTTATATTGGTACTAGTTGTATGTCCGCAACTTCATCCGCAATTTTCTGGATCTCGACAATAGCATCACCTACCAAGTCCTTGTGAATCTAAACCATCCAGGGACCCACTCAAACACACACAAAAAAAATCATATAAATCGGTCAAGTCGTTTTTGAGTTATAACGAGATTAATGAAACAGATTTTTATCATAAAGAAAATTTGTTCAGACCTCTGAGGATTTTTAATTCTGCGTAGACCTCTAAGAAGTGAAATTCTAATTCAATTATTTATATGCTAGAATACACAAACATTACAGTGAAATGTCTTAAATCTTTGCTTGTCAATGTATTCAACCTACATGCAGCAGGCGTGCAAATATTTATCATTTAGTATTTATTTAACAATAATCAATATCATATGGTCAATAGTCAATATCTCTATTATAATTCAAAAAAATCATTTATACGAAATAAAATAATATGAAATATAATATAATATATAAAAACAATTGCCCAAAAGCCCCGTTGCAGTTTTTTTCTAAAATACATATTCATTTCCATTTCATTTTCAATGTTCATTTCAAAATGTTGCAAACCGTCCGTCAGGTATCATATTGAATTTTTTTATGGACGTACTAGTAGACATTTTTCTCTTAACTGTTTTATCTTCACGTTAGATAACTTGATTTTATACAGCCCGGCTTACACAACGATCCCTAAACATTTTAGCGACTAAAAAAGTTTAGGCATCTTTGCTCAAGTCGCCCTTAGCGTCCGTTGACTGGCGTTGACAAGTTAGGTACATCAATCTACCTACAGGATGGAATTTTTGTACCTTACCTGGAGAGAAAGTACTTTATATACTTATGACAGCAAATACTCAAAGGAAACATTCCTTTATTTTTAAAAAGTAGCAAAATTGTGTTTAATTTTTTTTTTGACGTGATAACGTATATTAAATCGATGAACGCCGGCTGCACGTACGTAAAAGTGTCACGTTCCGCCTGAGCCAAACGAGCAAGCGAGAGTGCGGAACAAGCGATAGAGAGGCACGATCGGCCTAAGCGTTCGGCTTGTGACGCTTCTATCTCAGTGTTAATAATTCAACTCATAAAAGTATGCAGTTTTTCATCAATGTTTTCTTATGACGTTATCACGTGAAATTATCGTCCGTAAACCGACTTTACAGACAACCAATTTTTTTTAAATATGCCTCGCACAACTGGAAATCGAACCGACACTAATAAAAAACATACCACCCTATACATAGGGCACCAATCGATAGGGCAAATCATAGTGATTAAATCTCTCTAACAGTCGTGGTATCATAAATTAAATTAAAGGAAGACCAATAAATTAAGCATAAAGCTACAGAGGGCACACTTTACAACAAACACGCTCTCAATCGATATCGATAGACGTGGAGAAGTATAAGTAAATCCCTAGAATAATCAATGTCAATTTGACATTTCATTATGCGTTCCAATACACAATTTAATTTTCAGCTGAATCATTCATAGAATAGAATTAAAAAAACCTAAATAAATTTCTCAAAATAGTTTTATACAAACTGTAGATATCAACAAAAAACACTGTAAAAATTTCCATTCTAATTCTGTTAAGTTCTAATTAATTTCATTCTGGATACAGGAAAATTGCACTATGATGATTTTAATTAAATGAAACGAAACGTTCTTCAAAAATGTCGGCGCAAGGCGCATTGAAATCGTGTTTGTCAACATTCTATCGATTTTTGATCATGTGAATCGTGTAAATCAAAATGTAATCAAACCATTTTAATTTATTGGTTTAATTTGCCAATAAAAGTGTAGATAATATTAAGTTGCTGTGTTAACATCATTGCTAGTCAAAATTTCCCTATTGATACCTAGTTAAAGACTAACTACGACTTTAGTTTTTTGCGCTAGATAATAAAACTAGATCGGTGTTAGACTAACGCGTAACATTTGAGTATAACCGCTTCAATACAATTAAACAGTGTGTAATTCAGTAATTCATTTAAGTTTATGCGGTTTTGGCACTGCATGCAACGGCAGGCTGTTACCATACGATACGCATTGGAAAATCAATATTAACTGCAGTGTGACCGTTTCCGTGTTATCTACGGCACAATGTCCTAAATTATGTCCAAAAAGCGCTGAAATATGATGGAAGCAATCATGACGCAAAAAGTGACGCCTTTGCTAAAGTGTTTTGTGCTCTTCCTCTTTATTTTCACTGCAAAAGTCCTGACATCAAGACCGAATGATGTCCACGATTCGCGAAACGGCATCCACCACGTAAAGCCGGCTCATTACGTGAGGACCTTCACCAAATACCACCACAGAAGGACAATACAGTGGAACAACCATGATCTACAAAACTACTGGCCAGTAACACAAGACCAAACAAAAATAATTGCAAAAAGAAGTGTCAGGTACTCTGACTGGCCGAAAATAATTCGAAAACGGAGTATAGAGGTTCCATATTCAACTTTGCATAAAAAAAACAAAAGAAGTGTGCAAATTATAGAATCAAATGAACTAATTGAACATTCAAATTCAGATTTGAATCAATTTGGTTCAGGCATTGAAAATCTGGATTTTAAGGCTATTAGTTCTGGGAAAGAGGAGCATAGTCCAAAGAACGGAATAGCCTATGAAGCAAGGAAAGTCAAAGTCAAGGCTGCTGTAGTGATCACAGAGGCGCCAACTACAATTGGTCCGACTATCTCATGTTTGTACAAGATTCACAGTGTGGCTATGAGTGTGACACCATCTTACACTGATGATCCGAATGCCCAATTGGTGGTGGAGAATATTACTTTTGGTAAGTTCTAAGTTTAAGAATTGATAAATGGAAAAATTCAGTTTAGTTATATTAATAATAGGTTGGGGAAAAAGTATTTTCGCATTATAGTATGTATGAACTTGTAATAAAATATCTTTGGCTATACTATTTGTATCTGGCTGGTTTTGGTATAATTCAAAGTTTAAATTTTAAAGAACATAATTCCAAATTCAAATTAGGAAAATGTGTGATTTTTATTTGTTTTTCGTACTGTAAAGGTGAGTGAATCTAATGAAGAAATTCGATACATTTTAAAATTTTACTACAAAAAAGGTAAAAATGCAACGCAAGCCGCGAAAAAAATTTGCGATGTTTATGGACCTAGTGCAGTGTCTGTGAGAGTAGCACAAATTTGGTTTAAGTGTTCTCAATCCGGAAATTTTTATGTCAAAGATGCATGTCGCTCTGGTCGCCCTATTACGGATAAAATTGATGCCATTTTTGAAAAAGTGTAGCAAGATCGGCATATCAGTAGTACGTACACAAAAAAGCTCGATATTTGGGTACCCCACGAGCTCTCTGAAAGAAACCTAATGAACCGTGTACTCATTTGTGATTCTTTATTACGACGTAATGAAACCGAACCATTTTTGAAGAAGCTGATGACTGGTGATGAAAAGTGGATCACCTACAACAAGAACGTGCGAAAAAAGTCGTGGTCAAAGGCCGGTCAGGCTTCACAGACTGTGGCGAAACCCGGGTTAACTCGCAACAAGATGATGCTGTGTGTGTGGTGGGATTGGAAGGGCATTATAAATTATGAGCTGTTACCACCAGGCAGGACCATCGATTCTGAACTCTACTGCGATGAGATTAAAGCAAGAAGTTGAGAGAAAGCGACCGGAATTAATCAACAGAAGCGGAAGAAGTTTTTCATCATGATAACGCTAGACCTCACACATCTTTAGCCACTCAGCAAAAATGAAGAGAGTTTGGCTGGAAGGTGTTCGCCGTATAGTCCTGACCTTGCACCTTCAGATTTCCACCTGTTTCGGTCTCTTCAGAATTCTTTAGGCAGTGTCAGGCTAACATCATGAGAGGACTGCCAAAACCACTTGTCGGGGTATTTTGATCAGAAGCCCCAAAATTTCTATAGCAATGGGATCTTGTCCCTACCTACAAAATGGCAAAAAGTTATCAAACAAAATGGTACCTACATACTTTAGTTAAATGTAAATAAACTATATTAAAAAATGTTTTGAATTTTCTTAAAAAATGCAAAGAAACTTTTTCCCCAACCTAATATGTACTTATATCCTACCTAGATCCCATCTAATTGTATTGTGTTGTGCATTACCTTACCCCATACCATTCTAACTTGACCCCAACTCCTTGTTGTTGTGAAAAAGAACCTAACAACTTTAGTTTTTTCTTGTCATTGGCTTTAATCACACTAATATTATAAATGAAATGTTTGGATGTTTATTTGTTCGTACTCATTCACATCGTAATGGCTGAACTGAGTTCAATAAAAAGTGGTGTATAGATAGATGATGACCTGATTGATACATAAGCTACTTTTTATTCACAAAACATGCGAGCGAAGCCACGGCCAGAAGTTATAAGTTATTCTAAAGTCTCATTGTTTCCATAGATATTGGACCAATATCAGAGATGGAGTTCCCTTCGGGGCCTGCCCAGGTGGAGAATTGCACGGACCCCAACGCTACCTGTTATACTCTGTGGCATAAGGATAATGAAGGGAATATCACTGTGCTCGGCCAAGGTAAGTGGGAATTTTACTAGCGACCACACTACTACTACGTATTTTACTAGTGTTAACACATTTACTGCTGAAATCACACAGGTCTCTATTTTTTTAAACGCAATGCCTAGCGTGTGGCTTTTACGAATATTTATTTTAAAGCTATGTGGATTACGGGTCCTACGAATCAAAACACGTGTGGAATCCGCACTGGTGCAGTGGCATTTTCACAAGTGTGACGCGATTGTGGCGACACACAAACCTTGTGTGACTTAGCATGTTAGCACCAATGCCGGTGTGGTAGTTATTTGAGAAAAAAAGTCGCAGTTGAAGTGTAGTCAAAAGTACAGAGAAACTTTCCTGTTTTTCATACATTTTCTGTACTACAAAAACTGGTGATATCAACATTTGTCTAGAATTGGACATTTGATTGTCAATTGAATTCTAGAAGGGATCATGGAGCCTTTCAAATTTCATTAAAATTCAATAGATACACATATTTGTTTCAGGATGCTGGCGAGTGTCACAGACTGAAGGACAGAGTGCCTGTGACAAGTGTACGAGGGTGACCCCGAGACTGCCAGCCACCAAGTTCTGTTGCTGTACCAAGAGTTTCTGCAATGCTGACTTCAGTAAGTACTTGTGATTAAATCTATGTCAAGCCAACAATACCTTTTAAGCTGTGTCGTAAAAGAGACCTTATGTTTTTTGTTTGTTTTTAAGGATTTATAAGAGACCTACAAAGACAGTCTATTTACTTATTTTTTTGTTTATATAATAACAGCAGCACATTGTAAAATGCTATGCAATAATTTATTAATAGTTAATAGCCACCGATCGCTTGGGCCTTGCTTCGCGGTCAGTGGTTTATCGTAAATGTATTTTTTATAAACGAGTTTAAAGTAAATATGTGTGAATAATTATATTAATAATTAATATATAGGTAGGGTGAACAAATAATTTTCAGTTCAGTTCATTTTATTTCTCCATAGGCACATAATATATTGCACTTAGATATGTCAATTTTACATGAATCTTATATCAAATTAGAATAAATAATGTTAACTTAAATAATAATAATACATAATGTCAATCTATCAATAAATTCATAATAAATTAAATAATTGTACCTATCTAATATCACACTAATATTATAAATGCGAAAGTTTGGATGTTTGTTTATTTATTTATTTGTTTGTTACTCATTCACGTCGTAACGGCTGAACCGATTTCGATAAAATTTAGTATGTACGTAGATTATAACCTGGATTAGCACAGGCTACTTTTTATCTCATAAATCAGGTTCCATGGGATAAAAATTGTGTGTCAAGTACAGTGAGTTTAGCTTTATTTCTTGATTACCTACACATTTAGTAGTGTAACGCATACGAAGTCGCGGGCAACAGCTAATACTTCATAAATTAATATTTTTCCATGCTTGTGATCAGAGAGAAATTAATTTATGTCATAATATGCTAATTGCTAAACAAACGACTGTCACCAGAGATGTGATCTCAGGGCCATATCTGAGGAATCTATACAAATTTATGGTTTCTATTTAAGGTTTGATGTACTTTCTGCATGAGATTTTTCCAAGTATCACTTGAGGGTTCGCTATTAACTTAATCAATTCCCTATTATTTATTTCAGCATCGCTCAGGGAAGAAACAATCACAATGAAGGCAGAATCAACAATGGAAGCGACTCCAGCCCCAAACAAATACTGGAATGTGGTTGGGTCAGCCATACTGGTTCTAGCTGCTATAATAGTAATGGCTGCCATACTCCACAAGGTGTACTGCACCACGGTGGAACTAAGCGAGGATATTGAGAAAGGTACATTATCTACATAGGACAGACACCACAATGGTTCTGTCACCAGCTACTTGCAAATACAGGAATGTGGTTATATCAGCCATACTGGTACTAGCTGCTATAATAGTAATGGCTGCCATACTCCACAATGTGTACTGCACCACGGTGGAACTGAGCGGGGATATTGAGAAAGGTACATTAACATCTCACCATTCGATTTTAGGGTTCCGTAACTCAAAAAGTAAAATAAACCCTTATAGGATCACTTGTCTGTCTATCCGTCTGTCAAGACCCTTTTTCTTAGGAACGTGTGAAGGTATTAAATTGAAATTAATATCAAATACGTAGGTCTATGGTCCCTTGGGGCTGTAAAAAAATAAAGATTCTAAGTCGACGCAATCAAAAAATACGACCATTTATGCCGCATATTTTGCTCGCAAATAAATCAATACCTAGGGTACTTCCTGTTGACCTAAAATCATGAAATTTGTCAAGAAGCAAGGTCTCACATCACCAGTAAAGAAAAAATCAGAAAAAGGTTAATTTGAAGTCACATGGAAAAAAACTGAACCCTCGGTACGCGAGTCAGACTCCCACTTGTTCTGTTTTTGATGTGTAACATCTTTCCTCTCGGTTTGTGGGAGTGATTTGGCAAAAGGGCCGGAAATGTGTAACAGGAAACCGGGGAAGCGCGCGCGATGCTCAAATATTACATCATATGCGACTACTGTAAGGTTTGTAGTTTTTTTTTAGCTTTATCTGCATTGACGTCCTGTGCGTTACCCCCTTCTGACCTGATCCCAACCAACTCCTTAAAGAAGGAGAAGATATTTGGTTTGTTGGCACTATGGGGTAAAGATGTTACAAATCAAAAATGTGCTTGATCCAGCTATTTACCCTTAACATCAAGTGGTTCTTGTACTTGCTCCAACTCCATTGTATAAAAATAGAGACTTTCATAGGGTTTGTGAGTATGAACTGCACTGGGGGCCAATCTCAATCTCTTGTATCAGTATTAAAATAATATTACACTGACATTTCGTACCATGACCCTCAATTAGTAACCTTACTTTATTATTGTAAAGGCGAAGCAGTTTTGGGGACGTCACCATAAATCGTTCACTCAAAACGTTTCACATTAGAGCTCAAATAAAGCGTAAAATTATCCTAAAAAGTGAGGACGAGTTTACTTTCGCAATGTTTTATACTGAACGTGGTGTAATCACTAGAAAGCACTAAATATACAACATTATTAGGATTATAACAGTAATGTTTAAAAATTTATGGTTCGAATCGAAGTAATGTTGCTACAAGCTTGAAACAAAACGCTCCGGAAATATGATGGTTTTCTAAAAGATTGTGGTTGGCGTTCAGGTATGAACATCATGTCCTTGCTTATTTCAGGTGATGTGATGGGCAGCGGGCCGGATGCTTTAGCCACGGGGTTGTTATGCGTGGACAATCTCACCCTTATTGAACATATTGGTAAGTATTACTTTAAAAATCACTTCAAATCAATGCTGGACATTTCATAGAGTGCTATCTAACCCCAAACTAAGCAAATCTTGTACTATGGTAACCAGATAACCGATAGAGTAATATTGGTATATTGCTTGCAACTTGTCACGTGAATGCTTAAATTCTATTCAAAATATGGGCATGTGTTTGCAAACGTAATGTTTGGACTTGCCCCTGACTACCCCCTTGTGGGATATCTTATCAGGTCAGCGTTCCGAAAATGAAAATGAAATGAAATATAAGTTGATACAGCTATATAGGTAGGTTTCACATACTTTACCGATTAACGGCGGTTAAATTACAATTACATAAGAATAATTCAATCTATATATATAAAACAAAGTCGGGTTAGTTACACCATTTATAACTCAAGAACGGCTGAACCGATTTTGATGAGCTTTGATTTGTTGCATTTGTCTCCACCCCGAATAGCAGAATAACTATTAAAAAATCGGATAAATTCACTCAAAAATCAATTTTGAAGAAAATTTATTATACATACATAGATGCAGCTAATGATGGCCGATTGACAGTTATACCGGGGCGACATTGGCAGCCCGCGTCTTATGCATATCAAGGCGGTACGAAGTTCGGCGGGTCAGCTAGTTATACATTAAAATTCATGAATTTAATAAAAATCAATTAATAAATTATAATACCCACATCAAATATCCCAAATACCCATGGTCATATACAGAGATTTACGATCTATGGTCACTGTTCTTCTTTGTTGATTTCATAATAAAGTGGATTTATGTAGGTAGATATAGGGTGTTTGATAATATACGTACAAAAATTAAAAGGGTTATTTTGATGAGCATAATAAATAAATTTGTGAAATGTCTACCATAGAAATGTGAAATTAATTTTGGCATGTAAAAACAAACAATTTATTACACTTATGTTGTGCTATTGCATAATGCTTGCCATCTAACCACAGATACTGTATTGGTAACGTCTCGAGATATCTCTTGTTGTCCCTTTCTAACCCAAAACCAGCAGCCATTTCCGAATTACGAGATATTAAATCGGCCTTTATTTTTGGATGTCGATTGCAAGAGTAGGCATTACGTTTTATATCAAATTAATCACCTAAACTTAGTCGATATTCTTTAAAATTTGATATAAATAGTAGATTTTTTTTTATATCGAGAAGGCTTTTTTTATGTTTTGAGATACCGTCACTTGAATATCGTCAGTATATTACCAAACACCCTGTATATTGTTCTGACACCTGCACTTTACACACAGCTCTCTAGCTGAATAAACGATTCATACCGAAATAATGCGTTTCTTTTATGTGGACATAATACTTATAAAATAATCAATAAAACAAATATTGCTGGACATTTCACACAGCGCTATCTAACCCCAAACTAAGCCGAGCTTGTACTATGGGAACCAAATAACTGATAGAGTGCTTATAAGCTTTTTTTTTAATATATTCTTGTTCAATAAATACAAGTATTGATTGACAACCTCAGTGGCACAGTGGGCTAATACCTAGCGGAGACACAGGTGGCTGCGGGGTCGATTCCCGCCAATATTTATTTATTGCAGAAATGTCTAAAATATTAATTAAAATGTCTGTATTTTGACAGGGCAAGGAAAATTCGGATCAGTATGGCGTGGCACCCTCGGGTCAACTCCAGTCGCTGTGAAACTTTACTCCAGTGCTAACACGTGGCAGAAAGAGGCAGCTATATACGCACTCCCGCATCTGTCTCACTCTAACCTACTGAGATATTATGGTAAGTCGTTTATAAGACATTTTTTTATCCAACATTTTCATGATTGGTGTGTGTAGATATGCCCTATCAAAACAAGACCGGTCAAGTACGAGTGGGATTTGCGTATTTTGGTGTTTGATAATATACGCACAAAAATGAAAGGGGTTATTTTGATGAGCATAATAAATAAATTTCTGAAATGTTTACCATAGAAATGTGAAATTAAGTTTGGCATGTAAAAACAAACACTTTATTAAACTTATGTTGTGCTATTGCATAATGCCTGCCATCTAACCACAGATACTGTATTGGTGACGTCTCGAGATATCTCTTGTTGTCCCTTTCTAATCTAAAACCCGCAACCATTTCCGAAAGAGATATCAAATCGATCTTTATTTTTGGATGTCAATTGCAAGAGTAGGCAGTAAGTTTTATATCGAACTAATCAACTAAACTTAGTCGATTTTCTTTAAAATTTGATAATATACCTAGTAGTTTTTTTTCGACAAGTTTTTTTTTATGTTTTGAACTACCGTCACTTGAATATCGTCAGTATATTACCAAACACCCTGTATAGATAGATAAAGACTAATACGTGGCAATAAATTTATGTTAGTTAATTATAGTATATGCCAAAACTCTGAATTAAAAACTTATTAATTATATTCTTACTCTAAATGATAACACTTATTACCAGAATTACTGCTAATAGTGTTATCGATCGCTCTTGCAGTCCTTGCGGGAGCCGCTAGTTATGCGCCGAGTACCTATCGATAACATTAATTACCAGTAATTCTATCGAAAAGGAAACCAACATGTTTTCACAGCACCTGCTCGATAATGTCAAATTATATGCCATGTAAACCTCACCTACGACTGAGCCGGGAGTAAAGTTGTACTGAACAAGGGGATAAAGCAGTGTTTTGCGTCACGGGCGCTATATTGAATCCCGAACGTAACGAAGGATTCTAGAGTTAACTCACGAGTGGAGCAAAGGAGTTACTAGAATCCTGAGTGCAGAGAGGGATATAAGCACGCTCAAGATGCAGACAGCTTTATCCACGAGGAGAATACTCTACTTTTCACACTTTTTGCGATACAATAAAGACCAAATCTAGGTTGGTGCATTCTTTGCAGAGATTAGTTCGATTTACAAATAAGCTCTTAATGTGTGAGTTCAAATTTTAATACAGATGAGGTTCCAAATTAATAAAATTCAGTACAACTTTACTGCCGGCTCAGGCGTAGAGATTTAATCACCTGCTTTTGGTGAGATTTATATAACATATAATTTGACATTGTTGAGCAGGTGGTGTGAAAATTATTTATTATTATTTTTTTCAGGTAGCGACACCCGTCCTACTCTAACAGAGGGCGGAGGCAGAGACCACCTGATCGTCCTCGAGCTGTGTTCGTGCACCCTGCGTGCTAGATTAGAGCGAACGCAGCTGACCTGGCTCGAGTTCGCTTCACTCGCTCACGGCATCGCGTCTGCATTGTCACATTTACATACACCGAGTTAGTTATATCATAGCTTCTATAATGCCATATAAAAACGAAAATAAATGTCAAGTAATAAGGCAAAAATAACTATAACACTGATTTTGAACCCTATTGTTAACATTTATAAAACTTGTCTGATTCAGCCGGCAACAAACCCTGTATAGTCCACCGCGACGTAAACTCTAACAACGTCCTCATATCTACCGACGGCTCCTGCCGCCTTGCAGACCTCGGTCTAGCACAAACACTGCGCCCGAGGAGCTCCAACACGCAGCCCACTAGATACACTGAGGTGAGCACATACTGCACAACAACGTCCTCATATCTACCGACGGCTCCTGCCGCCTCGCAGACCTCGGTCTAGCACAAACACTGCGCCCGAGGAGCTCCAACACGCAGCCCACTAGATACACTGAGGTGAGCACATACTGCACAACAACGTCCTCATATCTACCGACGGCTCCTGCCGTCTCGCAGACCTCGGTCTATCACAAACACTGCACCCGAGGAGCTCCAACACGCAGCCCACTAGATACACTGGGGTGAGCACATACTGCACAACAACGTCCTCATATCTACCGACGGCTCCTGCCGTCTCGCAGACCTCGGTCTAGCACAAACACTGCGCCCGAGGAGCTCCAACATGCAGCCCACTAGATACACTGAGGTGAGCACATACTGCATAACAAAGTGTCCTCGTGAAAAGGTAACAAACAAACAAACGGAGTTACTTTCGCATTTATAACATTAGTATGGATAAAACTTTCCTAATTCCTAACATGGAATGTATTTCCCAGGCTGGTACAGTCCGATACCTGGCGCCGGAAGCGCTAGAAGGTGCGCTGGACCTGAGCGGCGCAGGTGCAGCGCTGTGCGCGGTTGACGTGTACGCGCTCGCGCTCGTGCTGTGGGAGATGGTGTGGCGCACGGGCGCGGCGCACCGTGGCGGCCGCGCGCCGCCCTACGCGCAGCCTTACCACCAGGCACTGCCGCCCGCGCCAACCCTCACGCAAATGCAGGTGACTACTTACACAGATGCAGTTGACTACTTACACGTACACAGATGCAGTTGACTACTTACTCTTACACAGATGCAGGTGACTAATTACACTTACACAGATGCAGGTGACTACTTACACTTACACAGATGCAGGTGATTACTTACACAAATGCAGGTGACTACTTACACAGATGCAGGTGACTACTTACACTTACACAGATGCAGGTGACTACTTACAGTTACACAGATGCAGGTGATTACTTATACTTACACAGATGCAGGTGACTACTTACACTTACACAGATGCAGTTGACTACTTACACTTACACAGATGCAGGTGACTACTTACATTTACACAGATGTAGGTGACTACTTACACTTACACAGATGCAGGTAACTACTTACACAGATGCGGGTGACTACTTACACTTACACAGATGCATGATAAATGATGAATTACATGATAAATGAATATGATTTGTTTACCTTTTTTATACAGGCTGTTTCATTGATATTTTAGGACTTGATATTAAGGATGTTTGATGATTTATAATTTTATATAATGAATTAAAAAAAAATATTTTGCAACAATACTCCGTAATAATAGTTATTATTAATAGTTAATAATAATAACTATTAGCCCTACCCGTGTTTTCATTTTATGTCGTATATAACAAAACACGTTTAGGCGATGGTTAGCACTTAACCTCAGGTGGGCTATAAGCTTGTTCCATCTCCAGGTTGTATAAAAAAAAACCATCCACAGACACTGGTATCGAGAAACAAGACGCGGCCGCCATTGCCGAAGGGTCCCGTGCCGGAGTGGAGGGCTCTGAAGATAGCCAGCGATACCTGCGAAGAATGCTGGGACCACGATGCTGAAGCCAGGCAAGTCACATTTTAACTACGGTCCGAAATTGTATTTCAAGGGTTCCGTACCTCAAAAGGTAAAAAAGGAACCCTTATAAGATTACTCTCTTGTCCGTCTGTCTGTCTGTCTGTCCGTGTGTCACTACCGATTTTCACAGGAACGGGTGGACCTAGCAAGTTGAAATTTATACCAGATACTGAGGTCTATAGTCCCTATTAGGTGTATAAAAATCAAGGTCCTGAGTCAACACGATAAAAAGAAATGGTCATATTTAGATTTTTGCGAAAACTTGTACGTACCAAAATTTTCCTTAATTTTCAACTTATTTTATTTTTAGTAATTTGCCTTTTACTTGTGCCTTGGATTTTGCCAAATTTCGTGATTCTAGGTCAAAGGGAACTACCATTAAGGTTTTCGACCCAAAACCTATAGGGTAATTCCGGTTGACCTAGAATTGGCAATTTCGCACAGGTACAGAACCCTCGGCGCACGAGTTCGACTCGCAATTGACGGTTTTATTTATTTATATTTATTCTTTAAGCTATTGTTACTTTTGTTTTTGTTATGTCTCCTGTGTGTGTTTATTCTGTTCGTCTATTGGTGTTGTCACAATAAATGTTATTTCATTTGATAAAAATGAAACCCTTATGGTGCAATCTTGTCCGTTCGCCTGTCATAGCTAATTATCTTTTTTTTTAAATTGTTTTGTCGTCAATACGTTTTCAAAATTGCTTCCATAGTGGGAGGTTCAAAAAACAAATGATAACAAAATCGGGGGATACAGTTTGGTGTTGCAGCTACATATCTATCATCTTCATACAAAATGTAATTACACCACTGGATAGCTAAAGGATCAAAGAATTCGTTACGCTAAGTGTAGTAAAGGACTGTGACGCATCACGCGCAGTGGAGGGGGATGCGCCGCCATTTTGAGGTCCTTTTGCTGCGTTCGAGATTTCCATTTAGTATGACCCGGAGGACTACTTAGTGTTCAAACATGATTGATTTTGAACATGAGTATTTTATATTTTGTATGGAAAATATTACCTGTTACGTACACGTATTCACGTACAATACACGGCCGCGTCTATGAAACAGCCACACCCCATTTTTTTTTTTTTGCGGCTTAATATCAGTGCCACGAGGCCTATTGTGATCGCCACTTTTGTTTATGTCGCCCCTATTTCATGGGGCGTTCACAGTCCACCACTAAGCCCTACAGATGTTAGAACTGTAGAATATTCTTAGGGGTGATAACTGTTAGCTTCTCCGGGCTAAGAATGTGTTTGCCCAGATGAATGCTACGTTTGCGCATTAGTGGACCACACTCGCCTAACAGATGTATGGGCGATTCTACCGCCTCAATACATAATCTACAGGTTTATGTATCGCATAGCCCTAGTTTGAACATGTGCTTGTTAACATTAACATGCCCAGTTAGGGCTGATTATCATAGCAACTACTGAATCTATCAACTTGAAATATTTAATAATTATAAATAACTAGCTGTTGTCCCCGACTTTGTACGCGTTACACTATTAAATGTGTAGGTAACTTAGAAATAAAGCTAAACTGGTTATTGCAACTTGACTTGACACCCTATTTTTATCCCATGGGACCTGATAGGCTACTTTATATCTCATAAATAAAAAGTAGCCTGCGTGTTAATGCATGTTATAATGTTCGTACATACTAAATTTCATTGAAATCGGTTCAGCCGTTACGACGTGATTGAGTAACAAACAAACAAATAAATAAACAAATATCCAAACTTTCGCATTTATAATATTAGTGTCATTAGTGTGATACTGATCCACCTCTTGCTAGTAAAAAAAACATAATATAGTGATAAAAAAATATAAGTGATAGAAATAAATAGGAAATGGATAAGTTTTTAGGATATAATATTAAGGTTAAGTATGTACATGTAGTAAAAAAACATAAAAAAGTAAAGATTACAGGTAAAATATATCAAAGTCTCGATCTTATTTGTTTTTTTTATATTTTGGATATTCTTCATATTTAAGATTTTTAAAAACATATCTAAAACTTTCAAGCCATCTTCATACTTCTTTATATCTGTATAGTTTTTTAGAAATCTGCCTAAAAGTTTGCTTACGCTAGCTTGCTTGATAGATGGCGCTGCTAAATTAATATAAATCGACGGTACTCGGTACGGTCGCCAAAGGTTTCGCTCGGTCGTCGGTACAAAACCGTTGGCATGCAAGTCCCACTCGCACTTGGCCGATCTTGTTTTACAGTTATGTAATTGCATTATGGCGATACTGATATAATGTTTGTGTCCACAGATTGACAGCAGTATGTGTAGAGGAGCGCATGAACGAACTGAAACAACTGGTCTGCGCACAACCCCCCCACATTCACGACAACAAGTTAAACCCTCACCACCATCCACCAGGTAAAACACCCTTTTAATCACGCACGCTCTGAAAGTAAGGCATTGTTAATTTTTGAGGCTAAGCAAATTTGCCTTGAGCCAATGAGCAATTCTAGCCAGTCCCGACTCTGCCTCGGTACGCACCTTGCTCCACGAAGTGCTAGAAAAAACAACAGCGGTATTATCCGCGTACGAGATAATACGTGCTTCAATTAGTTTTAAATTACATAAATATATTAGGAACAATGTCGGGCCTAATACACTTCCTTGAGGAACACCATAGGTTATATTTGAATCACTACTTACGTATTGGCCAATTTTACCCTCTGTTTCCGGTCACTTAGGTAATTCTTAAACAGTGCTAAAGGTACGCCTCTTAACTCCAATATATTCTAGTCTATTTATAAGGATGGACAAAGGAGTCAAACATTTCCTCTTATTGCGTCAATGGTAAAAAATACGTACATAATACGTAATATAAGTAGGTAGATATAATCTTTATTGCACACTAAATAAAAATGTATGTATATATAATATATAGGAAATCACACTAATATTATAAATGCGCAAAATTTGGATGTTTGTTTATTTGTTTATTACTCATTCATGTCGTAACGGCTGAACCGATTTCGATGCAATTTGGTATGTACGTAGATTATACTGGATTAACACACAGTCTACTTTTTGGTGTCAACCAACGCGTGCGAAGTCGCTGGTGGAAGCTAGTATACAATAAATAACGGTACAATGAGCGGTCTTATCGCTAAAAGCGATCTCTTCCAGACAACCTTTTGGATGTTTAGGAAAAACTAAAATCAAAAGACGGCGGTGTAGTTTTAACATAGTTTAAACAAAACCTATGAAATACAATATACCTATTGATTATACTTAATACACATATATTTAAATACATACAAATGGAAGATAAATAACATAAACAATAATTAGCAGTTAAGAGACATAGAAAATAGATGGTTGTATACGTTTTTATATACGGCTTTGAAAATAGGAAGAGATTTGGACGACCTTATGGATAAACGTAAGGCGTTCCAAGTCACACAGCTTCACACACTTTATTCATTTTTCTACGAATACATAATGTACATTTCAGCGGACTCCAACACTCCCTCAGCACCAGAATCTGACAAGAACTCGAACTGCACTCAAAACGTGTCCTGTGACGTCACCACCCCCCTCCTCTACTACCCCAACATCGGCCGCAACACTTGCATTGAGAGAAACACACACAACAACCAGCAGCACACCGTCGAACTTATACACAAGAGCTTGAAGGATATTACTGTGAATACTGGTAGGTACTTCACGCCCTGTGACGTCACTACCCCTCTACTATCGAAGGAGAGAGATGCGTGGACCTTTGCCCAGCAGTGGGATCAAATAGAACCAAATGACTCGAAGATATGACAACTTTTCTCGATGACTTTACATTTTCAAATTTCCCTGTATATGTGATTAAGTACTAAGTATTCATTTTTTATTAACCATTTAGATATATCCATAATTTATCAGTAATAAATTATAATTTTAAAATTGTTTTAGTACAATTAGTAATTCATTATTATGGAAAATATTTAGGGTCCAAATGATTAAAAAAATAAATTTAATAATTTTGTGTCGAAAGCGAATAAAAATTCTTTATTATTTTTACTTATACCTTACAAGTAACAAGAAAATGTAGAATGGGCGGTCTTATCGCTACAAAGCAATCTCTTTCAGACAACCTTTTGAATCAAATTAAAAAGTAAAAACAAATAGTTTTAAGTATTATGTCTGTATGGGTCTGGTTGTGTCTCTATATATTATAAGTATGTATTTACAAAAAAAAAATGTATATAAGTATTCTATCAGTTATCTGGTTCCCATAGTACAAGCTCTGCTTGATTTGGGGCTAGATAGCGCTGTGTGAAATGTCCAGCAATATTTATTTATTTATTTATTATAATAATGTTAGTCACTAAGTCAATATATATATATATATATACATATATGGGCCGTAGAATACAGTTATAACATCATGCAATTTTCTATTGTCGCCTGAAATAAATATTTATTATTATGATTAGTACACTATCGCGCTACAAGTACTATACTCTAGTAATTTATTTGTTCACAGAACTGCCCAGACAGAACATCACCGAAAACTGCTTATCCGTAGCAAGAATTTCCCACAACAGAATACCTATACAAGAAAATTCCCTCAACGAAATCCGCTCCTACCAAAGACCACTAGACTACGTACAAAACGACGTCTCCTCCCAGGACTCCGACCGAGCTCCCAAACAAACCAATCTCCTACATGATGTTAAAGTAGAAAAACCAAAATGGGGTATTCGAAAATTCTTCGAAAAACTTAACAGGAAAGAGACCGAGGTCAAATTATTCCCGGAAAGCTCCCAGAAGATACGAACCTCGATAGTCAACGATAAGCCTATGAATGTTGCGTTCGAACGACCCTCCAATTTAGTGTTAGATGAAGAGAGAGACAGGTACTTCGAAGCGCCGTGTTTATCCCCCCCCAACAAGACCCTTTCCCCCACTATGATGGAAAGCAAAGTATTCAGAGAAATACCAAGTAGAGAAGACACGAAAACCCCTAACCAAATCTTCGCAGTAATCGTTCCTAAAGCAAAAATACACGTTAAAACTAAATCTAAAGGCAGCTCCGAGAGCATCAACAAATCCGTTAAAACCTCTATGTCTAGCCAAAGCATGTTCAAATCTTACTCGGAATCTGAAGACTCAACTGTCAAAAAACGACTCAGTTGTGACAATCAAATCATTAACAGTGCGAGCTCCTCCCGAGCCAGCATCAATCTAGAACTTCAGTATATCGACAACGCTGACTTCAACCAGGTCAGTCCATTTGACCTCTCAGACACATCAAGCAGCGAAGACGAAAATCTAATGTTACTATCAGAAAATGGCGTTAAAATAACTATGCAAGCGATACCTAAAGAAAAAGACGTATTGAAGGAATCCAGCCAAACTAAAACAGATTTTACCACGAACAAACTAAACAAATACACTAATTTTGACAACGAGTACAGTGATCCGAACGATAAAGAAAATCTGGTGACGTACAGTGTTGATAATCCCGTGTACTTAGCCGCGTTCAACGGAGACATCACAGATACAAAATTATCGGAACTTAAAGAAGAAAAACCAAAACCCTGCTTAAAAACGCTTGCAATTAAACGACAGCACTCCTTAGAACATGTCAGCGAACTGTTCAGTTCGGCGGGCGATTTAAACCTACTGAATCCTGCGGGGCGGGTCAAAACTCCGGGCGATTTGCCGGTAGCGGTGAGACGAGCGAGAAGTAGAGCGTTGCAGAAGGGAAGAGCGAACGAAGCCAATAGATTGAGCTTGTATGATGATCGGATGATGTTTGGGAATAGCCTTTAAAAATCACTAAAAACTAGTTTTTTTTGGTAGATTTCCTTACATAAGGGAAAGATTCTAACGTCCGCTGGGAGTCCTAACGGAGTACACCAAATCTGTCATCGCCCAAACATAAGGCTGATGACGGATTTGGTGTATTCGAGCCGTAAAGCTGGCCATACACGGGGACGCCTATTCCATCACTCCGCGTCTCATGGAGTCTGGCAGCGCGCAAATTAAATAACCGGCCACGAAGGGTTCCGTACCATTATCTATATAAACGGCAAAAAAAATCATGTCTGTTGTATGGGAGCCCCACTTAATTATTTATTTTATTCTGTTTTTAGTATATGTTGTTATAGCGGGAACAGAAATACATCATCTGAAAATTTCAACTGTACTATCACGGCTCATGAGATACAACCTGGTGACAGACGGACAGACAGACAGTGAAGTCTTAGCAATAGGGTCCCGTTTTACCCTTTGGGGTACGAAACCCTAAAAATTAGCACACATACACAGACTCCACTGCCGCGACTTCAAATGGACGTGTCTTAAATTATAGTTTTTTTTGTAGCTTTGTGTAAAATGTTCAGACCTATAAAAAAACATTTTACTCGACCTACTCCGACGGCTGCGTACTGGCAACTGAGCGCGAATGGATTTTATTGGATTGTTGTATCGGCTACAGAAGGCGCGCGCGGCGTGGAGTCGCCGCACTCTGTGGCGTCGAGTCTTGGATTTCTGAATGATCGGATATACAATTTTTTAATATATGTTAAGCTTGCTTTTGAACACGATCTCGCGTTATGGCGCGCGATGATGCAGTCTACGATGGATCACGCTTACCTAGAAGAAACCTATTCACTTACGACTTGAAGACACCCAGGTTGTAGTTATATTCCTAGGACTCCACGCAATCCGCTTGAGATTTCGCACACGGACCGTTTTTCGAGACTTTTGGGAGTGTTTGCATGGAGTCTTGTGGAGTCGCGTCCTCTTAGATGGCTAGCTTTAGGTTAGCATACGTTAAGGTAAAGCGTAGAATATAGATTAAGCGAAAAAAGATATATGCCACGAGCGAGCATCTTTAAATTAACATCATGGCAAAGATATAATTGTAAAAAATTAAAAATGTTACTAAAATGAGGTAAAATTATTCTAAAATCATGTGTCATCGTTGCATTTAAAATTAAGTTATATTAATTTAAGGTAACGTAATTATGAATTAACAAAATTAACTATAAATGTATACAAAATGTTACCTCGTTCTTTACATTTTTATTACCAAGTACAGTGCGCGCCAAATAACTATGCGTTTTTGAAGTTTATCAGTCTTGACTCCAGTAGGATTAAACTGGCAGTTAATGAATGAATGTATGAAATACTCTAATGCACACCAAACAAAAATACAGTAACAAAGGAAATAAACAATAAATAACGGTACAATGGGCGGTCTTATCGCTAAAAGCGATCTCTTCCAGACAGCCTTTGGATGGACAGGATAAACAAAAATCAAAAGACGAAATCAATACCAGTTGTGAAGTTATTTGGCGCGTATAAAGGTACTGTAAAATGACGTTTTTGTGTAAAAAAATAAGAAATTCTTAAATATAACTTGTGATGTAATGCTAAATATTATGGTGTATAAATCTGCACCAATTCGTGCTTAATGCACTTTTAATTGCACTGTTTTTGCTAAATATAACGCAATTATTTGTTATACATAGCTGTTTAGTACAAATTATATTTCTTATTTAATCGAAGCATACAAAAATAAAATGAATTTGCTCATTTTCACAAACTAATTCCATAAATAACTGACACACGCCTTCCGATCTGGAGGTCGAGGGTTATAACCTCGACCATGCGTTTTTGCACATGTGCTCATAATGGGTAAGGAAAACTCTTAAACACAGCTAGCGCTGTCTCCTTCACACATCTAGTGCTGTCTCCTTCACACATCTAGTGCTGTCTCCTTCACACCGCTAGTGCTGTCTCCTTCACACAGCTAGTGCTGTCTCCTTCACACATCTAGTGCTGTCTCCTTCACACAGCTAGTGCCGTCTCCTTCACACATCTAGTGCCGTCTCCTTCACACAGCTAGTGCCGTCTCCTTCACACATCTAGTGCTGTCTCCTTCACATAGCTAGTGCCGTCTCCTTCACACATCTAGTGCTGTCTCCTTCATACAGCTAGCGCTGTCTCCTTCACACAGCTAGCGCTGTCTCCGTCACACAGCTAGTGCTGTAATGCTGTAAACATAATCCTTTTCTGGCAATCAAAGGTGATTCCGTCTAATCTAAAGTAAGTTTTGACCGACATCTTTAGTCTAAAAAAGTTTTGACGGATTTTCGCAGTCAAAATCGATTTTGACCGGTTACCGGCGGCCTTCATCGGCTTGCGTTCCATAGCGATTATGGATTCCGGTATAAATTAACGTTATTGGATGCGCCGTTAATGGTAGAAGTAAATGCCTCATGAAACCTGTAAATTCCACCTACATGCATTTAGTGTCTCGTCTTAAGTTTGTGAAAATGTATATAAGTCAATAAAATCTCAATATTTTTCTTAGTTGTGCAGCTTTATTTAAGTACGCGATTAAGCGTCACGTACTATACTTTTAAAAGTAAACTAAATATTCCAATTTTACTTAAAATGTGATCTTAACTTTACTTAGTTTTAAGTTCCTATTAAGCCATGTTTAAGTTTGTCGCCCATTGTGTCTGTGACACGTAATTAAGATTTATTTTTCATCATTGTTTTCATGTTAAGTTTTATTCTTTAATGCATTTTATTGTAAATATTTTGATTCATTTTCTGTGACATAAGGTAAGGCTGCTTATGCATTTTCTTGCAAATTTATTAATTTTTAAATATCCTCAACAGGTGGGCCATAGGCCACCTGACGTTCGCCTATAACAAAATATTGCCTCGTAGGTCACGCAACATGCCCTACGCACTGCCCTGCGTCCATCAACTTGAGACATACAAATGTAAAGCCTAAATGCATACCCTTCATACCGAAATACAGCAATGCTGCTTGGCGGCAGAAATAGGTACAGTGGTAGTACTTCCCCGGGCGAGCCATTTCACAAGAAACTACTATAACAGTGATGATACTGTGTCGTTAGTATGTATGTATGTATTCCATGTATATTTCCAACAACTAATAATAACATGCTTTTGCTAAACCTATGTACTTGGTTAGTGTGTCGATTTTGTATAGTTTTATGAGCAGTATACATAAATTAGGCATGGAAATGATTGCTACTTTTAAATCATTATCATGTGATCATATTATTGTTTTTTGTCACGGCTATTTCACATTTGAAAAATCACAGGCAATGATTTTTCATTATGATGCCGTATTTTCACACTTGCTATTTTTACTAATGCTATTTCACATGTGAAAAATCACGGGCAATGAAAAAAATCCGATGAATTCCGAAGAAATGCGAACGACTATGATTTGTAGCAGACCTGAATGACTGCGGACTGAATGCTGCTGAATGACGGGACTGCATAGAATCGACACCAATATAAACAAAATCAAATACTATGTAATTACCTAACAAACTAAATTTATACCTAAAGAATGAATGCGTTAAAGATTGTTGAAAAGTTGAAAGTTTTCATAATAAATTGATTAAAAAAATATATACCTATGCCTCTATACTCTTATCTTGAAAATTACTCTGTGCTGTGACCAACACATTTGTAAATTATTTATTGCAACTTTGGCCACCTCAAAAATAGCTGAAACAGGCGGATTAAATTGCATTTTAATTATTTTAGTGAATGATTTTTGAATTCGATTTCATCCGGTTACATCACTATTGTAGTCATCAAATCTCAAGCTAGAAATATGGCCTCACTGAGTGATATTCAAGATTAGAAGTCCCCTGTTAGCGTACAAACAGTACTTTTATTCCAGTTTGTCCCCCTAAGAGACAAACGGGAATAACTCGAATGAGATGATTCTCATAAGTACCTCTAAAAGTATATTTTGTAATAGAGATAAAACGTATTGGCAATTTAAAAACCAGGAAATTATAACCTGTTTTGAAAATCTGTTGAAATTAGTTTGTCTGCCATAGCCGTAACGCTTTGTTGATATTGTCGGTCGAAGTATGTATAAATGAGTACCTATCACACGGAATATATTAAATATGTTTTCATATAATACACTGTTTTATTTATTACTAACTTAAAAGTTTTAAAAAAGCTTAGGTGAATGCTTAAATTATTGAGATACAAAACTTTTTTGTACCTACTGGACTATTGACACCAAAAAGTACCAGTAGTTCGGCTAACCCAATTACTGACAGTAGAGGAAATCAAATATTATGGCCTTTCATAGATGGACCCGTTATGGATGTTGATGATGAATTATTCCCATCTGTCACCCTGCTTTGTCCCCCTTAGGAGACGGTTGGGAGAAAAAGTTTTATTTGTTTGTTTGTTTTATGAGTTACTAGCTGTTGCCAGCGGCTTCGCCCGCGTTGTTCTGGGGTGCAAAACTATACAAAAACTTTGACATTCTATATATATGTGTTAATCCAGATCAATTTGTTATGTACGTAGGTTACGTACATAACCAATTTAATTGAAATTGGTTAAGCCGTTTCGACGTGATTGAGTAACAAACAAATAAATAAACAAACTTTCGCATTTATAATATTAGTTTGATTGACGAGTGGCGTCACTAACAGAGGGACAGACAGAACTAACTTCATGCTTGTTCTCCAAAAAAAAATGTGCTGAAAGCTGGAAGGATCTCAATGATCGTGGTACCTGTATTATTCTAATAAGTTCTTATCTTATAGACATAGACATGACCCCCCACTCCCCCTCAACCGTCAAAAAATTCTGTCGGTACATGCGCCAAACACCCTGCATAGACATTAATATCAATTCTTAGTAAACCAGATTTGTTGCCGAAATCTTCCTAATATGGTTCGAAAAAAACAAGCGTAAATTGACGCGAAAACGCGCGTTTTTTGTTTGGGTCCCTGGATGGTCAGGATCCAGAAAATTGCAAGTAAAGTCACGGGCATACATCCAGTCCTATATAAAAATTATTAAAAAAAAATTAAACACGCGTTAAACAGTTGTTTAACTTTTTTGTGGTGACAAAGATTTACTCAGAGTCTCAATTTAGTCTTGAGTGTTTTTCTGGCAACAGGCAACACTCACAAATAATGCGCCTTTATTCAGCCCTAAAACTTACGCTAAGTGTGAGTTTGTACAGGATAAAAACAAAATATACATATTCCAATAAAATCCCTTTATTTCATAATTAACAAATATTTCAAACAATATTCCATCACAAATCTATTGCAAATCGTAAAAATGCAAATGTTATTAAACTCAGTTTATTGTATTTGACTTAGTAATAAGGTGGAATAAAATAAAATAAAAGTACAGTCGGCACTAGAAAACAACTGAGAAAGTTAGAAAAGTTCATTTTAGATTATGTGAGGATATACTGTAAATGTCAGTTATCATTGATCAACTTTTAATTTATTTATTTTGTTAATTTGAATTAACAAATTAAATAAATTAAAAGTTGTTGAGTTAAGTACTTACTTAATCATTTTATCTAGCTCTTTTAAAAATTGGTATGGTATGGTAATGGGTTATTTACACATACTACTAGGAAACAACTTTTATTAGATTAGTTATAGGACAAAAGTACAAAGTCAAAGAAAAGTCAGATTTAAACGTAAAGGAGTTCAGCACATACAAAAAAAATAAAAAACCCCAGATTCAGTTTTATGTGTAGAATCCTTTTCGAGTTACCATACTGTTCTTGGACACCTTGTATATTTGATTAATTCTAAATCAACAAAATGAAAAAAACTAACTTCACGGCGCATTTATCGGACTACTGCAAATGTTTGCGTTGTATTTATGTGTCTTTCACGTGACGAATGATACATACAACGCAAACCTTTATTTTTAACAGCCGGTCTAGTGTGGTATTATTTTTAATTGTATTGTTTAATGGAGTGCAATAAAGAATCATCTACATATCTATGACCGCCTTATAAAAGTTAATCTCTATGAAAAAATAAGAGTTAAATGACTTTTTAGCGCAGGCAGTAGAAACATTCGTATAGTTCCACCAACTTATTTGTTCTGGTGGACAAAATTAGAACTAAATCCGACGAGAACAAACCAAGATACAAACGCAGCTGTACAGTAGACACTGGCGCCGCTTTACACTGAATAGGGGCCCAATTCTAATAAACCAATCGCTCCACTATGACAATGGTATCGTCGCAAAATGTCTACTATAGATACCTTTTGGTCAAAGTCAAAATCTTTTATTCATTAAAATCACAAGGATCACTTTGAAACGTCAATTTTACTGCCTGTTCCTTCGCGACCAAGCCAGGAAGGAAAGGCAAGAAACAAGGCTGGTTGTTTTTTTTAATGATCCTTTTAGAATACATAACAATAAAGAAAATAAATTATGTCTAAATTGTAACATTTTTGAACGAGTTGGAGTAATTTCAATCCCAAACTTACTACTAACATCCTTTTGCAATGATCGCCGTTGCTATGACAGCACCACTGAAGATTTGTCAGCGTCAAACAAAGATCATAATCGTTAAATAATGGTATGGCTCCATAATAGTTTTTCTTAAAAATTTGTAGAATTGGGCCCTAGGTCAGATGGTGGGACTGTAGAGACCGTCTGATCTAATACTGAACGCCTCTACCGCGTTTAGTTAAAGAGTTGACGAACAGCAAATCATTTCACAATGATCCTTGTGAACTGTGAATAAAGAACATTTCGCTGTGACATAATGAATGTGAGTTCAGTTATTGATTGGACGGTCTCTTCGGTCGTGTTGGCTCTAATATGACAGTTAAATCTATTCGTCTATAGAGAAATACGTTTCTATGGCGGCCATGACACTAAGGCTGGATAAAAACAGGATTTTTTTTCTGTTATTCATTAATCCGACTGTACCCACCACTTTCCATATAACCAAAATAAGTATCACATATAAAATTACATAATAAACTAGCTCTTAACCTACGCAGATGAAATATATTAATCAAAACAACAATAAAATCTGAAGTAATCAATATTTTTTTCATTCAATTCATAAACTTTTCATGAAATAAGAAATTTAAGTACTAATAATATAAAAACAGGTACATAGATTTGAAAATGTTTTTTTAAGGTTTCGCATTTTAAGCTACAAATAATGACGGAGTATATTGAGACACTTAAATAATAAATAAATACAGTAGTTTCACTAATCCGGCACTATTAAAAACTAGAGGGCGCCGGATTATTGGATTCTATAGAAAAAATCATAATATGTAAATAAAACATGTGCGCAAGCGCGGAACGAGGAGTAGGTGAGGAAAGCGTGAGCGGAGAGTGCCGGATTAATCGCCGTACCGGACTACTGAAGTGCCGGATTACTGAGACTCTACTATAATGCTTTTTTTTATTTAAATCACTGTATTTTTCTGAACACGAGTTTTTGTACTATAAATAAATAAATAAATAAAAAAAATTTATTTTGACACAACATACAAGTACAAAAATACAATACATAATTATTAGATAGGTACATGTAACAAAAATTAAGATGATTATTATGTGACAATAATTATGTACGAGCCTCAGTTGCCTAAACTAGACTGAAAAGCCTGTATGATAGGCAGCTGTACTTATCATGTGGTACTTACTGCCCTGCCGTACGCGCCCTGTTAACCGGGTGGGCGGCTGCGCTTACGCGTTTTGTCAATTAAATGTAGCCTATGTGTCAATCCTGGTCATAATCTATCGACATACCAAATTTTATTGAAATTTTAATGACGTGATTGAGTAACAAGTTTGTTTGTTACTCAATCCAAACTTTTGCATTTATAATATTAGTGTGATTTGTGTAGAAGGGACGGGTCCTTCAATAGTATTAGTTTAATTTGCAACACCCTGTATTTCAATTTAGCGTAGAATGTAGAAACATTTGTACGGTGCGTTGAAATGTTATTTATACCCTAAACTGCCGATTTCTGTTGCCTGTTCTGAACCTGGCTACACCCATTCTTTATATATCTATACTAATATTATAAAAAGGAAAGATTTTATCGTTTGTTTGTTTGCATTGAATATCCTCCGAAACTACCGGATCGATTTAAAAAATTCTTTCACCGTTGGGAAGCTACACTATCCCCGGGTGGCACAGGCTACTTTTTATCCAACTGCGCAGAAGGAGGGTATGTTTATATTGAAAAACTACGTGTGCGAAGCTATGGATTGGTCAGCTAGTATGAATAATAATTACTGATTTAAACGGGTATTTATCGCGTACGTACCTTTTTTATTCACGCGTTTAAATTAGTAATTACGTACAGTGATAAGTTTGAAAAATACTAGATGAAATATATTACAGAATACAGAAATCTATAACATGTACAAACGCGAGTTTAACCTAGAAGAGTTTTCTTCCAGCAAACATTTGGAGGATAGATAGATATGATTTTAAATGTAGGCAATTTAAAGAAATGGATCAATATAATATATTTTGAATATTCAGATTTAACTATTACACACCGCCATAAGAATTTACTGTATAGTAAATATTTAGACCGAGGTAAGTAGACGTTAGAAATTAAAATCATCGCAAAATCGCCGGCGACCTCGCTCCTTGATTGTGCGATTCTTTTTACAATTTTCGGGTTCAAATCCCGTTAATCTGATTAATTAGTATTATCAACTATGGATCTTAGCATTGTTTAGTAGGAATTAGTGCAGTCAGTGCAACAATATGAGTTCTTTATTTTGAAAAAACATATTTATAATATTCTGTGATCCGACAGATATATTCATATTTTTGATATTTAGGAAATGTCAGATATGCAAAATTGTTTTATTTTAAATTAAGTCAGTCAGTATTACTCATTGGAAATCCTAAATCGAGATCTAATGACATGTTGATTGGTGGCGAGGCATAAAGGTATGATTCAAATCTCGGCAGCAAGCAGCAGTGCTGCCATAACTAAATCACTCAATCTAATCAATAATAAAGCAAATAAATGACTATACAACAGCAGATCACCACGAACAGCGCAACACTGCCGCCTTGCTCGGAATCAGAGCGACAGGCAGTACTGCTGCGCAGTACCACAGTGACAACACTGCTGCTTGCTGCCGAGATAGGAATCATACCTTTATGCTGAGCTGAAACCCATTTGCTGCAGTACCACATACATGCCTACTTACCTCTTTTTAGTTTTTCCCTGGTCACATTGTATATTTGTTATTTGATAATATTGTTCCTATATTTGTTGTATGTAATTTTTTGTTTTCTCCTACTTGTGCTTTCTCTTTGGTGTTCCTTTTGAATGTATTGTGTAAACTTGTGTGTGCTATGCTAGCAAATAAATGTCTGTCTATATCTAAATAAATAAATTTAAGATTTTTTTCCTCTAAAAGTGGCAACCCACTAAGCATCAAAGATAAGAATCGAATTATTTGTCGAAGTATAGCTATTGAGACGCGTGCTATGCTAAGTAACGTCTATTTACCTCGGCCGCTGTATCCGGCACTAACCGTATCTTAGCCACTATTTATTATATTTACAAATAAGATATCACTTATTATATCCAAAGTAAACGGAACACAAATTGCACCCAACAGTATAAATGTAGTACTTCTACACTGGTTTTCTTAAGATGATTAAGATCTGTAACAAAAACAATTACCTTTTTAACAAAATATAACCAACAGAAGAGATTTAGATAACAGAAAAACCCAAACTACTGAACCGATTATTATGAAATTTCTATGAGGCACTTGCACACTTGTCTGAAAATACCTATATCCTTTGAAATAAAACGGTAACAAACAAATCGGCTGGTTTACGCTGTAAGTGCTACAAGCAACTGAATTTAAATTTTTAAAACGCAAAATCAAAATACGGTAACAAACATAAAAAACATCCGTAAAAAACCTCCCCTTTTTTTGAAGTCGGTTAAAAACATAAATAAATTAGTGTTAAGCCATATCAGGGGCCAATTCCCGTACCTTAAAACAGAAAATTCGAGTATCAATCTAGTCTCGTTATGTTAAATGTCCTAAACGGTATTCACGTAACTGACCATACAATGGTATGAGTTGACTGGCATGCGATTGTACACTTTATTTATATCAAACTAATATTGTAGTGGAGCAGAATGCCAAAATATATTCAATTCATAATCCAATCTCATTTGGGTTAACTGTCGATATGTTTTTCAAATTTTATTACGTGAATTGGCCCCCAAGTTCTCGATAACCCACGTTCCGGTCAAGAGTACGTTAATCTTAAAAGTAGACATTAATAATAATATTTGATGGTGTTTCTAATGGCGTGCAAGCGCACACATGCACGCGGATAACAGCAAACCCGTCAGGTAAGGTGAACGAGTCGATGCAGTACAATAGCCCATGCGGTTGTGTCGATGCAGTACAAAAGCCAATGCAGTTGTGTCGACGCAGTACAATAGCCAATGCAGTACAATAGCCTATACGGTTGTGTCGATGCAGTACAATTGCCAATGCGGTAGTGTTGATGGGATTACCATCGGGTAAGACCATGAGTGCTTACGTGTTAGTGTTGCGCGCGGATCGCCTCGTGAATCTGTAGACGATGAGCGGCCACGCGAGCAGCAGACACAGCGTGGGCACACTCAGCTCCTGCCACGGCCATCGCCAGCCACGAGACACTTGCTACGGGACACACCACAACATCATGTCACGCATTTACATTAATTATAATAATCATTATTAGAATAGAATAGAATAATCCTTTATTGTACACCAGGAATACTTAAAAAAACTAACTTAAGCTAAATAAAGTACAATGGGCGGCCTTATCGCTGAAAGCGATTTCTTCCAGGCAACCTTTGGATGGAAAGTAAATAACGGAGCAGTAATGGGCAGCGGTGCACAGAGTATATTTACAAACAATAATTTACAAAAATTGTATTTGGTAAGAATATCACACGTTATAATTTATAATAGTACCTCATATCGGTACATAATGTACACACTAGTTACAATATTAAAATAATCAGAAAACATAAAAGTTTTATATCAAAAATTTGAATTTACACAAGTCAATATAAATAGTCATACAAAATAGTCAATATAAATAGTCATAAAAAATAGTCAATATAAAATAGTCCAATAAAATTACAATATTAATTTGTCATGTTAATCAACTCCTCGTAATTATATATTATCCACATATTTATATTTGTTTATTAAAAATATCGGAAGGTTTCAAGGGAAATGCATTTCAGCTCGTAAGTACAATTCGACCACTGAAGTTAGGAATTGCGTATCTTTATAACTTCTATAAAGTGAACTAGCTCACCTGCCCGCGGCTTCGCACGGGTGGTTTTTCAATAAAACATTACCCTCATTTTGCGCAGTTGGCTAAAAAGTAGCCTGTCCTTTCCCAGGATATAATCTATCTCATCTATTTCATTACGATTCGTTCAGCCGTTTACTCGTGTAAAGGTAACAAACAAACAAATAGATGTATGTATTATAAACCTTCCTCTTGAATCACTCTATCTATTGCGAAAACTGCATTAAAATCCGTTGAGTAGTTTAAAAGATTTAAGGGAACAGACAGCGGAAGCGACTTCATTGTACACTATGTAAAGGTGAACGAATGAAAGTTCTTTATTGAATAAAATTAAAATAATCTGTACATAGGCGAACTTAATGCTAGATAGCATTCTCTTCCAGTAAACCTTTGTGTAATGCGGACAAACATACGTATGCATACCTGTATTATTCTGCGATCTCCTTCGACAGCTTTCCTGAGAGCGGCGACATCGGCCTCCAGTCGCGCCAGAGTCCCCGGCAACTGCTCCAGCACTTTCAGATCTGAAATGTTAAGATAACTCATTATTGTACACCAAAGTAAAATACAGAACATCAATTTTACAAATAGATTTAGTACAATGTGCGGTCTTATCGCTAAAGGCGATCTCTTCCAGACAACCTTTGTATGGACAGGATAATAATTGATCACACGACGGCGGTGTATCTACATCCTACTAATATTATAAACGCGAAAGTTTGTATGGATGTATGTGTGGATGTTTGTTACTCTTTCACGTAAAAACTACAGAATGGATTTCGATGAAATTTAGTATGTACGTAGATTATAACCCGGATTAACACATAGGCTACTTTTTATCCCATAAATCAGTTTCCATGGGATCAAAATGGGATGTCAAAGTTTCTATATTGTTACGCCGAGGCTGTTAAACAATGAGTAATAATCGAACCTTCTCGAACGCTTTTGTCTTGCTGTGTTATTGTTGCTATTTTTTGTGGTTTCGCAGAATGGGGAGTGTCCATTGTGTCGAGGGACCGACCCTTTCCTGGAAGGGTCGACATCGTTCTCGAACAATCGAAATGTGTGCGATATAAATAGGCCGGAGAGATGGCCGGACAGTCAGTCTCGAGTCAGTCTGAGTGAGTTAGTCTCAGCGAGACCCTGGAGGACTGACGTGGGAAGGGTCTCGCGTGAATAGTAGTTGCTCCCGAGTCAGTCTGGATTAAACTATACGTGCGATCATTTCGGTGACTTTAAGTGGTGCAACAGTGGTGTGAATTAGTGTGTTGTGATTACGTGTGACCAAGTTCGTGTATTCATCGTTTAGTGCTGAATAAAAGTGTTATTTTGGTTAGATCGATTCCCATTATTTTATCCCGAACCCTCAGCTCGTAACAATTTGGTGTCAGAAGTGGGATAAAATAATGCCGGTTCTACCAATGGATAACGTGGACGGTGTCAGGACGAGAGGTCAACGACAACAGGAAATGGATGAAAGGCGGTTTGGAGATTCTCCGGTTCAAGAAGCTCGGCAGAGTCGTCAGTCGATGGAGATGGAATCAGCCGCCACCGAATCATTTGGAGCATCATCATCATCATCATCTGTGGGGCAAGCTCCTATGACAGGCGATCTTGCTGCTATTATGGCCATGCTTTGTCGTCAACAAGAAGAGCAGCGACGTTGGCAGGAAGAACAGCGACGTCAGGAAGAAGAGCAGGCTCGGTTGCAGGAAGAACAGCGACGTCAGGATAAGGAAGAGCAGCGTCGTCAGCAAGAAGAGCAGGCTCGGTTGCAGGCAGAACAGTGACGTCAGGATAAAGAAGAGCAGCGTCGTCAGCAAGAAGAGCAGGCTTGGTTGCAGGAGGAAGAACGCCGTCAGCATAAAGAAGAGAAGCGTCGTCAGCAGGAAGAGCAGGCTCTGTTGCAGAAGGAACAGCGACGTGAACAGGTGGAGCAGACTCGGTTGCAAGAGGAACAGCGACGTCAGGATAAAGAAGAGCAGCGTCGTCAACAGGAAGATCAGCGACGTTGGCCATAAGAGCGTGCTCGACTGATGAGGGAATCGTTCGGTTCATCTGGAAAGGAATTCCAGGAAGTGAAAGAACAGATAGAAATCATGAGAGCCGTGTTTTGGAGGCTGGAATTGGGATCGCTGATGAGAAAGGGACTCTGGGTGTCCTGAAGTACTGGAGACGGCAATGTGGCTCCTCTAGTTGCTTACATCTTCAGCGCGAGGTGCGCCTAAAATTGTTCGTGTTGATCGGCTGCCGCGATATGGGGCTAAGAATGCTCGGGACGAGCATGTTTTAGGAGGGGGCAGTGTTACGCCGAGGCTGTTAAACAATGAGTAATAATCGAACCTTCTCGAACGCTTTTGTCTTGCTGTGTTATTGTTGCTATTTTTTGTGGTTTCGCAGAATGGGGAGTGTCCATTGTGTCGAGGGACCGACCCTTTCCTGGAAGGATCGACATCGTTCTCGAACAATCGAAATGTGTGCGATATAAATAGGCCGGAGAGATGGCCGGACAGTCAGTCTCGAGTCTGTCTGAGTGAGTTAGTCTCGGCGAGGCCCTGGAGGACTGACGTGGGAAGGGTCTCGCGTGAATAGTAGTTGCTCCCGAGTCAGTCTGGATTAAACTATACGTGCGATCATTTCGGTGACTTTAAGTGGTGCAACAGTGGTGTGAATTAGTGTGTTGTGATTACGTGTGACCAAGTTCGTGTATTCATCGTTTAGTGCTGAATAAAAGTGTTATTTTGGTTAGATCGATTCCCATTATTTTATCCCTTAGAGCATTTAGAACGGGAGCAGCCAAGCGCTACTTTTAGTACTAAAATCTTTCTGCCGGTTTTCGCGGGAGGCGAGGTAGTACGGTATAGCACACATTTACATAATCACGCAAACTAATGTAGAAAAATTAAGCGTCCCTATACACTCACACGCAAGTAAAAGCTGTACACAAACACAAAGTAAGCACACAATTAAAGAATTACTGTTGTTACACTATTCTTTAGTTACACACTAACACAAAAAAATAGCGATGGGATGTAAAAGACCGATAAAATGAATGATTTCAAATGAATGAAATCAGGGTTGTTAAAAATCATGTACTTTTCCTTTATTTTATAAAGAGTTTGTAGGGCGTAATCTCTGAAACTACTGAACCGATTTTAAAAATTATTTTACGAATAGAAAGCTACACTGTTGTTGAGTAACATAAGGCTATATTCTATCTACGCAAGTAAAACCGCGGTGCACTAATAGTTATTGTATCTACTTACATCATTACAACTATATTATGCAGTTATGTTCCAAACTTAGAGTTCTAATTCGATTTCGATGAATCTTTCATAAATGCATTTTTTTCATAAATATTTTGTTTCTTAATTGGTGTGGTGGGGTGAGAAAAATGAAGAGTAGGAAAAGAATAGCGCCTGTTAGCAAATGTACTACCCCACGCGGATTTGTTAGGCTAGGAATTAAATAAAAATTATAATATTGTGGTGTTTAATATAAATGTATATTACATAATTTTTCATCATCATCATCATCATCAGCCTATATTAGTCCACTGCTGGACATAGGCCTCCCCTAATGAGCGCCATAGCGCCCTGTCTTCAGCTTGCCGCATCCAGCATCTGCCCGCAGTCTTACGCAGGTCGTCATCCCACCTGGCCGGAGGGCGTCCTACACTACGTTTGCCGAGTCGAGGTCTCCACTCAAGAACACGTTTACCCCAGCGGTTGTCGGTTCTTCGCGAGATATGGCCGACCCACTGCCACTTCAGCTTGCTAATTCTTAGAGCTATGTCGATAACTTTGGTTCTCTGTCGGATGTATTCGTTACGAATCCTATCCTTCAGAGAAACTCCGAGCATAGCTCTTTCCATAGCTCGCTGAGCGACTTTGAACTGGTGGATCAGCCCAACCGTGAGTGTCCATGTCTCAGCTCCGTAGGTCATGACAGGTAGGACGCACTGATTGAAAACTTTCGTTTTCAAGCATTGCGGTATGGATGACGAGAAGACTTGACGTAGTTTCCCAAACGCTGCCCAGCCTAGCTGGATCCTCCTCTTGGCCTCCTTCTCAAAATTGTTTTTACCCAACTGCAGAATCTGTGCAAGGTACATAGGTGTACTCGGAAACAATTTCGAGAAGGTGGCCATGTACGACGACCGGTCTTAGATCAATGTGGCCATTGATCATGACTTTGGTTTTATCCAAATTCATGCCAAGACCGATACATCGGGAGGCTGAAGCTAGGCCGTCCAGCATCTGGTTCAGCTCCTCACATAATTTTTAAACTATTGATTTTTAAAATGAACTAATTTATTGTAAATGTGACGTACACATTTCTTTGGATCTGTTTTTTTCATTAGAAATGAGATTCTAGTATCTGTATACTTTTGCATAACCAATCTTCCTAATTCCATATTGTGATTAACGAAATCATTATCATAGACATGTAGATCAATATTTGGAAATAAATCCTTTCCTTGAAAATAGTTCAATGATTTTGAAACTATATAAGTTGTAGTAATTTTAGGCTTTACTCTATTATTTTCATCCAGATGTCTTCGTATCAAGGTTTCGCACCGTCTACACAAATCTATAACATCTTTCGATGCATAAATAAGTCGTCCTCTGCTTTTCTGATTTGTGAGACTTTGTAGGTTTTGAGGTCCTAGTAAACCACTGATGCATGTCTTGCATTTTACCTTCTTGCATAAAGAAAAAACGACAAATCCAGCGATGTACTCCAAAACCTTTTCTCCAAATGGTGAAAGGTACATCTGACTTTCTATGTCATCTGTGGTTATCTCTAGAGAACTATCCGGATTTGTTATCTCATCGTCTGTATCATGTCTTGAAGTGTGATTTATTTTGTCTAATGCTGATGAACAATTTAAAATCACAATTTTTTCTAATGGCATACAATTGGTCCCCTTTGAAAAAGCTTGCAGTTCACCGTGTATTAATAACTTTTTATAGATACCTTCAAAATTTCGTGCTGTTGGATTGTCAGAATATCCCCCATGGCTGCGTATAACGGAGAAAAATATCTCAATGTGATCTTGACTGATCTTGTGCATTGGTAGATAAGAGAGATTTCCATGAACAACAAGGCTTTCAAACATGGACTTGGTACTAGCAATACAAACCAAAATACCGAGAAACCCTGTGTATCGTGGAGATTTGAGTACATTAACTCGAGTTGTTCCACCGCATTTTGATATATCTGTATATAAATCCAGAATGAATGCACTAGCTTGATCTAATCTATCAAATGCCTTTTCATAGTTCACTAAGCTCAGAGCCCTTTTAAATCGCAGCTGCCTTGTTCGAGAATCCAATATATCAAATACATCATTCACGAGTCTTAAAAATTCCGCTGTTGCTGTTACTTCTTCGAAATCTGGCAACTTCAAAATATTTTGGCAAAAAAGTAGTGCATCAGCAACGCTTGAACTGAATAACTGAGCTGCTAATTTTACGCTCATAATTTTCATTTTAAAATAAATATGACTTGCTCTGAGCTTGTTCGCCAAATAAAATAATTCTTTTTCTTGTGTGTTATGTAAATTTTCTATATAGTTCCATTTAATATTTTCTCCTGATGCAGTTATAAGACAGCCATAGCTTTCCAGAGTATTTCGAATCAACTTTAACATGTGACAAGGATCAAGGAAAAAATGAACATTTAGACCTGATGTAGGATCCAAAAATGATGTCTGTAATTTGGTTGGATCCAAACAACAGCCT
The DNA here is from genome assembly GCA_963924445.1 of Philereme transversata. Lineage (NCBI taxonomy): Eukaryota > Metazoa > Arthropoda > Insecta > Lepidoptera > Geometridae > Philereme > Philereme transversata. The sequence continues at coordinate 25,281,780 of OZ004346.1, forward strand.
AATTCTTCAGCCATAGCTAAATTTGCCTTAGTGCCATCACATGTTAAAGCCTTTACTTCTACTCCAGCTTCATTCGCCAGTGCCAAAGCGTCCGTAACTAATTGTGCCTTTTGTACGCCAGCCGTGCCTTTCACCAGAAAATACCCAATTGGTATTTTAAATATTTTGTTGATGCCAACCAGCAAGAAAACTAGTGCGTCCGTCGCTATGTCACTATTGTCAGTCTCATAGTCAAAGCCATGATGAACAAAACCAAAGTATCTCTGACTTTTTGGATCCCATTCCGTGTGCTGTTTAATTTTTATCTCATCTATTATGAGAGCACAATAAATTTTATCAGAATCTTCTTCGGCCTTTATTTTTAAAGCATTTAAAGCTTCTTTTGTGAATCCAGGTTTACCATCAATGTGGCTGTACCATTTTGACAGCGTTCTGGGATGAGGTAAACATGTTCCGAATGTTTTACGTACATATTTGTAAGCTTTTGGAGAATAATAGTTCAATGTAAGCGCGAAACATCTTAATTCTGGCGAATATTTCGTTCTACTAAGTTTATCAGTATCAGCCTTTTTCAACTCTCTGAGTAGTAATTCTTTTTGTTCCACTCCAATTTTTTCCAGTATACTTCTCTCTTCTTTATCTATTAAAGACTTTTCACTTAAGTTATTTAAAAGTTCTTGTAAATCATTTACTTTCTTCTTTAAATACCTTGTTTTTGATTGCAATTGCTTAATCTTTTTACTTTTGAATTCTAGTTGTTTTTTAAGTTTTCTCTTGCGAGGTGTATCAGTCTGTGAAAAAAGAAACGTCATTAAGCACAACTTCAACGACTTGTTTCGTCACTTTATTGCATAACTTTCCTTTGCCACATTATAACAAAAGAATACTAAAAAGGAACTTACAATTTGGAACTGCGATGCTGACGATGACGACGGCACTTGTAGTGAAAGCGGCATCAGTTCTAGCGACGGCAAAGTATTGGATACGGTTGATAATTGTTGTTGACCATCTGCAGTGTGCAATTGTGATTCTGAAGGTGCCATGCTTGGTGATTGTGTAATACCGCCTCTTGAGAGGGGATTTAATTCAACATTCTAAAAAAAATTTTTTTTTTTGCATTATTTACTATTTATTTAAGTAAATCGTTCATAAGTCAGAAACGCAGTATAATAACTAGCACTGAATGCTCACCTTCATTAATATAGTTGGCTTGGCGTTTTCGTTCAATATTCTTCTCATATTTTTGGGTAATGATTGGAAACTTAAAGGGTCAAAATGATCTGAGCAAATAGCACTTGTCCTTGTAGGAACCCAATCATCGCTTCTCTGGCAAAAAGTAACCCACTGTTTTCGCAAAAGAGGGTCCTTTGGAAATCTATAAAACAGATAATCATTTTTATATTAATTTAGATTTTAAGATTAAGATTTTAATATTAATTTGAAGTAATAAATCATAAATGTGTCATTATAAGCATTAGGAGCATATTTATATTATGAATTTAATATTCAATCATAGTCTCATCATTTTACGTTCATTCCATCATTCATTCAATCAATTTCGCTCAACTATTCCCCACACTGCGCCTTCTACCAAGAAATATAAACTCACCTACACCTCCTACCAAGACGTTGGCGTCGTATTAAAACTATCGAAACTGGTATTCCATTTGAATCTAAATTAAACAATATTACAAAAACAATTGACAAAAATATCACTTACTTGTGATAGGAAATACCGTGTTCCCTTAAGTTTGATGTCTCCGATCGCCTTTTACACCGAAATACCGCACAATTCACCATTTTCACTGAGTACTACTTCGCGACACGAAACGACAGCAAATGGCCGCGTGGTTATGAGTGAAGTAGTTTTATATAACGTGCATGGCCAATCCGCGTCTTATGGCCGGCAGAGGGGTACGCCATGTGTTAACATCTCCAGTTCTAAATGCTCTAAGTTTTATCCCGAACCCTCAGCTCGTAACAATATGTATTTTTACACCCCAGAACAACGCGGGTTAAGCCACTGGCAACAGCTAGTAATATATAATAATAAAAACTTACTATAACCCTAAATTAATAATTATAATATTACTTTCATTATTTATCGAGGACCTAGTGTCTAGTTAAACCTTATTTTGGTTTTAAGGTGTAAGCGATCAATAACACCCTCGATTGGCGTGTTCGCTCGCGTCACGGTAATATTATCTATACAGTATTCTGTCTTCATACAAACGGCCGAAACGTGAGTCATACCTACGCGTCTCGTGTTCGGTACCCACTCGGTACCCAACCAGTCACGAATGCGCCGCAGTACGGTAATGTTTTAATTAAACTATTTATCCGAATGCGGATTTTTTATACTATTAAATTTGGCAATAAAGCTTTTCGTACGCCTCAGTCCAGGCGCAAATATTTTTCTGTATCAAATTTAAAAGGGTGGATTTCTTATGAAATCTACTAATTAAAAAAACACATGTATTTTTATTGAACACTTCCTATTTCATCCGCAACGATTTTTTTTTAATATATAAAATATACAATCACAAAACTAGACAAATTCAAGTGGGTAGATGAAATTAAAATAGTGCAGGCGGGCAGCCCTATCGCGTGTTTACGTACCGAGCGGGTGTAGGTAATTATTTCAAGGACAGGGCCATTATACTAAAGAGTAGTAGAGTTCCATGTGAAAGGGTTCTCTCGGAGAAGTTCTATCACCATAACTATTTCAGCCGCCAAGCGTTGCTGTGTTTTACTTTGAACGGTATGGTGCCGATGAAATTTTACACATGAGGTTTTACACCTGCATGCCTCAAGTTGATGGACGCAGAACAGTGCATCATACTATCATCATAGTATGATAGCTAGTGTTGTAATATAATGTACTTACGCGTTAGTTGTGATGTGATCTGATGCGCGTGTCCGTTGCTGAGTCGCGGCGCAGTGCGCGCCTGTACGGGCACTTCGGGATCACTCTAAATCACAAACATAAATAGATCAATCAAATATAATAAAATGTTTCAATTTACACGTAATTTATTTTACGTAATATATTTTGTAAAAAGAATTTATTTGAAAGGTTCAGTAGTTTGGTTTTTTCTGTTATCTAAAGTCGACATAATTGTTAAAAAATTACTTGTCAATTTTGATGTAATTTCTATGGCACAATCTGAAAGTGTATGCATTCAAATTAAAAAAAATGCTGAAGGGAACCACAAACTAAAACATTATCTGGGTGTATATTTTGTTTTTTGTTGATTTTCTCAAAAAGCGCTAAATCAATTTCGATAAAATTTATATGGGACCGCCTTTGAAGTATGATCTACCAAACAATAAAAACAATCATAAAAATCTATTCATAATTTGCGGAATGATCGAGTAACACACGTACAAAAAAAACATACAGTCGAATTGAGAACCTTCTCCTTTTTTGAAGTCGGTCAAAAAAACAGCCCTCTCTTTCCTTTCTTTCCTGGTTTGGTCGCGGAGGAACACGCAGTAATATTTACTTTTCAAAGTGGTCCTTGTGGTTTTAATGAATACATATATTTTTATTTTGTATAAATAATACTGGACATTTCACACAGCGCTATCAAGATAGATAACTCCTTATTTAATAATATTTAACACAAACAGAAATAATGCAAAAATAACTACTAAGCTAGAATAAAAAAGCAATCCAATGGTCGGCCTTGCGTTCTCTTCCCGGCAACCTTTGAATGGAGCGAAATTGACGAACACTATACACCCACAAACTAAGCAAATCTTAGTACATTTTTGTTTGTAAAAACATACTTAAGCATATCTATAGGGCACAATGTCGCCTACCTCGCCGGCGAGGCCGGTGTATCTATGAAGTGTTTGTGTGTGCGTCTAATGGAGATGAATCTGCGAGAACGTATCTCGGTCGACGGATGGTATGGCAATATGATACTAACATCAACAGTGTCTATGTACTCGTCCTCGGAGTCGTGCCGGCGCCGTGCCTGTGGCGAGGTGCTCCGGAGCGGAGACGAAGCACCGCTCGCTGACTGTGAACCTGGGGAGGAAAGGGGACTAATAGCAAATTTAAAAACGTAATTAAACAAAATTTTTATTTAAAAAGCCTACTATAACATATCGGATTATTTAGATGATAGAGAAGCTTGGGATTGAAATTGCTCCAACTCTGTCAAATATGTTACAAATTGGACGCAATTTATTTTCGTTATGTATTTCTAAAAGGATCATAAAAAAGAACAACCAGCCTTGTTTCTTGCCTTTCTTTCGTCTTGGTCGAAGCGGAACAGGCAGTAAAATTGGTGTTTAACCGTTTCAATGCGGCTATCTTTTGGACAAACTTTTGCGCCTGGCGGCGAAGAAATATTTCGTGGCTCCACTGTGGCGCCTTACGCCAGGGACTTTGATGGCTCCATTAAGGTGCCCTCCGCCATGAATTGTAACTTATAGCTTTTTTTCCTGTTATATAAAAGATATCCATGGCGCCACTGCGGTGCCATCCGCACGGAATAAGTTAAAAGTGATCCTTGTGAATATAATGCAAAAACACATTTGGATTTTGATATTCATACAAATTTAGGTCAGATTTGACAGTTTTCAAAATACTACCAATTTTACCAATTGAAATTAAAAATAAACTCACTCCAAAAATATTAAATACATATTAAAACGACATTTTCTAAATACTTTACTTTATTTATTATTTAAAGCGTATCATAAAATGGAGCATCCTTTATAGTGCAAGCGCACGCACACTTGCATAGTAGTAGCTGTGTAACTCGCACTACCGCACTGGCTTTTGTTCTGCTTCGACTCGTTCAATTTAACTCACCTGACGGGTTTGTTATCCGCGTGCATGTGCGCGTTCGCACGCCATTTGATCAAATATTGTAATAAATGCCTATTTGAGGCCGTCAGCGCAAAAGTGGCCTAAGCATAAGATAGTTAGTATAGAGATAATGAGGTTTGAATTTCCATGAATTTAAATTGAATACATAGTAATTATATTATACATGAATTTAGTTTCCAGATGTGTTTTATTTATGTACTATGGTACATTCGAAGAAGATTAGTTTGGAAAATAATCACAAATTAATATTTTTTGTGGCACAGGCCACTTTTGCATATAAAGTAACTGTAATGTTTCCCCTAATATCCAGAAGGTTAGGCCAAAAATAAAATGAATATGTAACTGATATCACCTTTTTATTTCAAATTAACAGAAAACTACATTTTGATTTAAACAGAGTACTTAAATGGAATTTATACTAGTCATCAATAGGTTCATTATTAAAAATATTATCAATTTCAGCTGCTGATGTCTTTAACTCATTGTAAAAACCATGATTTAAATGTGGTATAAAATGTAATAACTCTATTATATCTTTCTATTTCTTATCACTTATGACATGGATATAAAATATTTAAATTCTGGATGAAAGCAGAATTGCGTTTCTTCAAATCAACCTCTTTAAAGAGTACATCAATATTGTTGGACCACTTAAAAAAAAACTCGAATGGATGCATTTCATGAAACATTAGCCATTGAATTTTCAGCCATTCAATTTTACTCTTGCTTACAGAAACTTTTCTGTTTCTTGTTTCTTTCAAGTGACTGAGTGGAAAAATGATCTTTTGCCATAGTAATGATTATGAATGGTCTTGTTTTCCGGGCAGCCAAAATCACTTGGTTCCAATCTTGAAGACCATACATTAAAAAAAAAAGTTTTTGTTTTTCTACAAGACCGAAATCTTGATCACAAGTCATATACGAGTAGTAGAGTTTCTTGTGAAAGGGCTCGCCCGGGGAAGTGCTACCACCATACCTATTTCTACCGCCAAGCAGCACCGAGTATTCTCGGTATAGGCATGAAAGAATAAGCAGAAAATACTGAATAAAATTTATTTTTCAATGTAGTCCTTGTCTTGGAAAATAACTTTTCAATTCCCTCCAAAAAATATTTTTCTTTCTGGTCTGAAAAATGATCGTTAATTGCTGTCTTTAACTCTTCATCGTCGGAAAAATGCTTGCCTCGATGTTCTTTTTTGAGATTTGGGAACAGAAAGTAATCACTAGGGGCTAGGTCCGGGCTGTAGGGTGGATGATTGATTTCTTCAAAACCGCAATCCCGCACAGCAGCATTGGCAATGCGCGCCTTGTGAACAGGCGCGTTGTCCTGCAGAAGCAATACACCTGCGGTCAATTTCCCCCGTCTTTTTTCTTTTATTGCCTCCTTAGCGAAAAGTGGAAAAGTCCTTGGAAAAATTGCGCAAAGTGTTAGCGTAAGTTGCGCCAGTAATATTCTCACTTTTTTTGTGTGCTCAATTAATAAGATTCCCTTGGAATCCCAAAACACTGTGGCCATGAGCTTTCCGGCGGATGGGCTGACTTTGAACTTCTTCGGGGGGGCTGTTCCTTTTTTATGCCACTGCATATACTCCTGCTTGCTCTCAGGATCATAGTGATGAACCCACGTTTCATCACCAGTAAGAATCCGATCATAAATACTTTGCAGATTTTCACCACAGAGCTCCAAAAACTCCTTGCAACAATCAACTCGCACTTGTTTCTGAAGCGCTGTGAGCATTCGCGGCACCCATCTTGCACTGACCTTTAACAAATTCAGATGGCCATAAAGGATAGTGTGAATGGTACCCACGGATAGGTTGGTTCTTTCTGCTAGTATTTTCACTCTCACACGGGCATCTTCGAGTACAAGTTTCTCAACAATTTTTACGTTTTCGTCAGTAGCGGCACTAACCGGCCCACCGGCACGAGGGTCGTCTTCAATACTCTCTCTACCCCGTTTAAATTCACTTGACCACTTCTGAATTGTAGATAAAGAAGGGGCAGAATCTTGGTAAACAGCCATCATTTCTTCGTGACTTACTTATTGAGTCTTTCCTTGTTTTGTGAGGAATTTTATCACAGCGCGATGCTCGATTTTTTTCAACATTGTCGTATCAGTCATTGTAGTTGCCTTTCCGAAATGATATTTTGAATACTAATGGCGACAATCAAATAAAATGTTGTATTTATACCCTCAATGAGTGTCATAAACTAATGAGATAATTTAATTACCCTCATCATTAGTATATTACCCCGATACCGAGAATACATTGAACGCCCCTCGTACATACATATACCCTAAAACATTACTCTTCTGCGCAGTGGGGTAAATAGTTTTTTTTATACCACCTGGAGATGGAACAAGCCTATGGCCCACCTGATGTTAAGTAGTAACCATCGCCTATAACAAAGTATTGCCTCGTTAGGCCACGCACTTTAGATACGTGCCCTACGATGCACTGCCCTGCGACCATCAACTTGAGGCATACAGACATAGTAACTTGCCTGCGGGAGAGTTGTGCTCGGAGCGGACCCTGGCGAGGACATCCCCAGCCACCAGCTCCAAGTCGCTGTTCGAGAATCCTTCGTCATCATCCACTGACAGGAAGGAAGCGACGTCTGAACTGTACGACATTGTTTCTACGATCTACGGATAAAAACATATAAAATTAAATATTAGAGATATACACAGAAACTTTATGAATACCAAAAAAAAATTAGGTATGTTTTTAATCAAACATACGCACATATTTATGTAAATTTTAATTTAATTTATGCAATTTACTTAAACTTGTGTCCATAAGTTTATACGGATTTTTTGTGTATAGAAGGAAAGCTCCGTGCACCACATCGAACAACTGGTATAACAGATAGATTATGGCCTGGCTTGAGACATAAGCTACATTTTATTGTCATAGGCGCGCGAATCCGCTAACGGAAGCTTGTATAAACAAGCTTAAGTTTAAAACTGAAACCAGAGGGCTTAGCCAAGTTACAGTCGATTAGCGATGACGCTAGTCGATACGTCCGCAAATGTATGGGATTTGACACATGCTATAGAAATATTACGTCATTCAGCGACACCAAATGTATGTAGAAATCGAATAGATTCGTGGCGAATGACATTTGGCTACGGGCCCTGACTTCATAATATCTGTGTCGAAGATAGCCTGTGTCACCCGCACCATAATAACGAATCGATTGACACTTCATTCATCAAAATCGGATGAGTAGTTGAGACGCTACGGTGGAACATACATGATGGTGGTGGTACGGGTAGGGCTTTAAAAAAAAAAACATACATAAATACCAACATACATTGGCGTTGCCGTAGTCGTGTAAATATGGAAAATGTTCTAGCACCAGTGAATGTGAACGCTCACCTTATGTAATTCCTCTACATATGCCTTCATAGCTTCGTTCTTTGTCATGTTGCCAAGTTTGTTCCACGCCTCCCATTTCGCTCTGAAATAACCAGAACACAATATCAATAGCTAGCATATTTAAGCCATGTTGGCCGTGAATGATTAATGAATGAAAACACTGACTGACGAGAGAAAAACGGTGAAATCACAGGCTCGAGCGCATCCTTTGATTAAACTTAATTAATTTAAAAAAATATATATCTCCTTCTACAGAAAAAATTATACATATATCTACGACGTATTTATTAAGGATCATGGGAAATAAAACTTTATTGACATACTCGTAACAAACGAATTAAAAGGATATTTTCCCGGACAGACGTACTAAACTATGATGATTTTGAGGAAACATTGCGATTTTTTTTTATGAGCCAAGTTTAGTCAATCGTCTTTCAGTTTAGACATGTCTATAATCGGTATATTCAATAATCATTATCAATTAAAAATATATATGTTTTCTTAGTTTAAAACGTCGTAAAAACGGATTTCCTTCAGGTCGAATTGCCTATTTTGTCTACCTTAATGTACACAATATAAAAAACACAAATAAATTAAAAGAAAAACAATTCCACGATCCCCTCTTTTCGTTTGAGAACTACGTTGCCACAGACAGACACATAGACAAATATAATAGGCGTCAAACTAATAACACCCATTTGTATAAGTCGGAGGTTAAAAATTACATATTGTATAAACAATGAATATATGTAATACTATGGGCGCTTTTATTGCTTTGAAGCGATTTCTTCCAGAAAACCTTTGGATAGGTACTACGGTGGGACATAGACTGCCAAAAACATAACCCTGCCTTTTGGCTATGCTGTAGTAGGGTAAAAAGGTCTAGTATATACCAACCTATTGACGACATCCCAGAAGCCAGGCTTTGATTTATCGCATGGTCCTTCAGTAGCCTGCTTGAAGTAGCTATAGAAGCGAAGCATCAGCTCATTGCTTGGCTGGTATGAACCTGGAACAAGATAAACTTCCATTGAAAATAAATAAACAACCGACACACAGTCCTGGCGGTACAATAGGACTCCCTCATCATCATATCAGCCACATGACCTGAACATAGTCCTCCGCATAGATTGCCAATACGCCCGATCTTTTTTTTATACTCGAAGATGGAACAAGTTTATGGCCTACCTGATGTTAAGTGGTAACCATCGCCTATAACAAAGTATTGCCTCGTAGGTCACGCGCCTTAGATAAGTGCCCCATCAACTTGAGGCATACATGTTTAAAGCATCATCTGTCTGTAATTTCGCCGGCAACCATACCCTTTAAACCGAAACACAGCAACTCTGCTTGGCGGCATAAATAGGTGGTAATACTTCCTCTACTCAACTCTACTATTCTTCACAACGATGCCTAAACGTATTTAGTGACTAAATGTGAATTAGAGTGTTGTCAAATCATACTGATAGACTCTATAAAGTAGATAATTAATTTTATTTTTACAATAATAAGTTTATGTACATTATAAGATAGGTACATTAAGTACTTCAAACCTCATAAATATAATTTAATAGACACTTTAGTATCTAAGGGTCAAAGATTACAGTGAGAACCACAAAGAGAAAACATTCATTGAAATATTCACCTTATCTTCATAGCATTAGACTTGATTTTACTTTGTAAGTTTATGTAAACAAAGAAGTAGGTATCAGTGTATCAGTAATAAGAATAGGGTTCCCAGATTACAAAATCGAAATTCTGGAGTAAATTCCTGACATTGATGAAAACTTCTGACTTTCCTGTAAATAATAGATTGGCGAAAAAGTCTTTTCGCATTATAGTATATATGAACTTGTAATAAAATATCTTTGGCTATACTATTTGTATCTGGCTGGTTTTGGTATCATTCAAAGTTTAAATTTTAAAGAAGATAAATGCAAATTAGGATAATGTATGATTTTTATTTGTTTTTCGTACTGTAACCATGAGTGAATCTAATGAAGAAATTCGATACATTTTAAAATTTTACTACAAAACAGGTAAAAATGCAACGCAAGCCGCGAAAAAAATTTGCGATGTTTATGGACCTAGTGCAGTGTCTGTGAGAGTAGCACAAATTTGGTTTAAGCGTTTTCAATCCGGAAATTTTGATGTCAAAGATGCACGTCGCTCTGGTCGCCCTATTACGGATAAAATTGATGCCATTTTTGAAAAAGTGGAGCAAGATCGGCATATCAGTAGTTACGACGTAGCTGAAGAACTGGGAATTGACCACAAAACAGTTTTGGTGCATTTGAAAAAAACTGGGTACACAAAAAAACTCGATATTTGGGTACCCCACGAGCTCACTGAAAGAAACCTAATGAACCGTGTACTCATTTGTGATTCTTTATTACGACGTAATGAAACCGAACCATTTTTGAAGAAGCTGATAACTGGTGATGAAAAGTGGATCACGTACGACAAGAACGTGCGAAAAAGGTCGTGGTCAAAGGCAGGTCAGGCTTCACAGACTGTGGCGAAACCCGGGTTAACTCGCAACAAGGTGATGCTGTGTGTGTGGTGGGATTGGAAGGGCATTATTCATTATGAGCTATTACCACCAGGCAGGACCATCGATTCTGAACTCTACTGCGATGAGATTAAAGCAAGAAGTTGAGAGAAAGCGGCCGGAATTAATCAACAGAAGCGGAAGAAGTTTTTCATCATGATAACGCTAGACCTCACACATCTTTAGCCACTCAGCAAAAATTAAGAGAGTTTGGCTGGAAGGTGTTAATGCATCCGCCGTATAGTCCTGACCTTGCACCTTCAGATTTCCACCTGTTTCGGTCTCTTCAGAATTCTTTAGGCAGTGTCAGGTTAACATCACGAGAGGACTGCCAAAACCACTTGTCGCGGTATTTTGATCAGAAGCCCCAAAATTTCTATAGCAATGGGGTCATGTCTCTACCTACAAGATGGCAAAAAGTTATCGAACAAAATGGTACCTACATAATTTAGTTAAATGTAAATAAACTATATTAAAAAATGTTTTGAATTTTCTTAAAAAATGCGAAGAAACTTTTTCCCCAACCTAATATAACATTACACCTGGTGTACAGCCCACATAGGCTTTACACCTGTATGCCTCAAGTTGATGGACCTTAAGAGATTCGGCTGGATCCCCTCCCCCCATGAACACCTCTCGTAATTAATGAATGCCCCCTAACATCATGTGAGCTTTATGGTTGTTCCATTCTCAGGCCGTAAAAAAATACATAGTATGGATAAGATCACGAAAACACGATTCCTTATCCATACTAATATTACACATTCGAATGTATCTCTGTCACTCTGTCTGTTTGTTACGTTTTCACGCCTGGACCGATTTCGATGAAATTTGGTATATAGATTACGACCGGGATTGAGTCTAATAAAATGTTAATGTTAAACAGCCGTTAACGCGCAAGAAGAAGCATCAAGGTGATAAAACATGCCTACCTACTGTTTAGCAACAAAGTAAGTACGATGGTGCCTGATTAAGATTCCAATTGAAAGTGTTAACAGACCACCCGATGCGACATCACAACCCGACCACCCAACCAGTAACATGTTGAAATCATATTGCATTGTACAAAAATAAATAAATGACAATAAATAAATAAATAAATATTACTGGACATTTCACACAGTGCTATCTAGCCCCAAACTAAGCAGAGTTTGTACTATGGGAACCAGATAACTGATAGAATACTTATTATATTTTCTTTTGTAAATACTTACGTATAATATATAAAGAAACAACCAGACCCGGAACATATATCTGTAGATCGTGCAAACATTTGTCCCGCGGCGGGAATCGAACCCGCTACCTCCTACGTTTCATCCGGCTATTCGCCCACTGCACCACGGAGGTCGTCCACAACGCAATATGGTTGTACGTAACGTCACAGAAGGTACCAAACTCCCGGCCAAATTGGGTCAGACGACCCAATTTGGCAATGCTTTATTGATCTCGGTCACGGCAACTTTTGCGGAAGATAACAATTAAATGCCTTTTTATTACCTCTATTGCCTCTCTTTCTCTAGTGAATACTTTGAAGTCAGTATATAACAGACATCAAATTAACAGAAACAATCCTAGAAATAATTATCTTTCACGTAGACGGTGAATAAAAGTAGTAAATCAATATTTTTAAATACAATGCACATTTTGGTAATTTTAGGGTTCCGTAGTCTAATTCTGAACCCTTATCATGCTGAGCTGAGTAGCAATTCATCCCCACATAGAGATTTTAAAAGATTGATAGTTTTTTCTGTTTCTGTGTGGTTTTGAATAAAATGTTTGATTTCTTCTTTATAGTTTCGTCATGTCCTTCTGTCTGTCTGTCTGTCCGACCAGTTACAGCCGTTTCACCGCGTTTAAGGGATGTGTGCGAGGCGGTGTAGCAAGCTAAAGCTACTGGACTTCCAGTCAATAGACGGTGACAGTCCGCTACGCATCCTCGCACATCTCTGGTGGAAACACTCACACCGTTTCACAGCTTCGCTACGCATCCCCGCATTACTCAGCTTCCTATCATTAGTGGAAATAGTTACACCGCTTCACAGCTTCGCTACGCATCCCCGCATTACTCAGCTTCCTATCATTAGTGGAAATAGTTACACCGTTTCACAGCTTCGCTACGCATCCCCGCATCACTCAGCTTCCTATCATTAGTGGAAATAGTTACACCGTTTCACAGCTTCGCTACGCATCCCCGCATTACTCAGCTTCCTATCATTAGTGGAAATAGTTACACCGTTTCACAGCTTCGCTACGCATCCCCGCATTACTCAGCTTCCTATCATTAGTGGAAATAGTTACACCGTTTCACAGTTTCGCTACGCATCCCCGCATTACTCAGCTTCCTACCATTAGTGGAAATAGTTACACCGTTTCACAGCTTCGCTACGCATCCCCGCATTACTCAGCTTCCTATCATTAGTGGAAATAGTTACACCGTTTCACAGCTTCGCTACGCATCCCCGCATTACTCAGCTTCCTATCATTAGTGGAAATAGTTACACCGTTTCACAGCTTCGCTACGCATCCCCGCATTACTCAGCTTCCTATCATTAGTGGAAATAGTTACACCGTTTCACAGCTTCGCTACGCATCCCCGCATTACTCAGCTTCCTATCATTAGTGGAAATAGTTACACCGTTTCACAGTTTCGCTACGCATCCCCGCATTACTCAGCTTCCTATCATTAGTGGAAATAGTTACACCGTTTCACAGCTTCGCTACGCATCCCCGCATTACTCAGCTTCCTATCATTAGTGGAAATAGTTACACCGTTTCACAGCTTCGCTACGCATCCCCGCATTACTCAGCTTCCTCGCACTTCTCTGGTGGAAAAGCAGACTAAAAGCGATAATCTATTCAAATGTGCATAGTGCAAAGAGTAACAGGCAAATCACGTCAAGAGAAGAAATATCCGTTCGTAGTTACCTCCCTCGAGCAGGTCCCAACACGGCCGAGCATAATTTTTTATCTTTTAAAACAAGTTGTTTTGTTCATTGGCGATTCAATTTTAAATAAATTCGATGTCGTCATAACGTTACCTGTTGTGTATTCATTCAAGATTTAAAAAAACCTTGACATTTGATTACAAGCGAGGCTTTATTTACTTATCGAGAATTTTCATACGTCATCAAAAATTCTGGTGGTAGGACCCGTTTATTGGAACCCGGTTGTTCTTGATTGTTGTTTTATTTTGTCGAACAAAGATTTGGCCTAGGTATCTTGCATTGGAGACTGCGCATTGGAAAGCACAGCGTAGAACGGTCCCGCAATACATTGAAAGACGATCTGATGAAGGTTGCTGGGAGCCATTGGGTGCAGGCCGCACAAGATCGGTCGCCCTAGAAATCTATTGGGAGGCCTATGTTCAGCAGTGGACGTCCTGTGGCTCGGATTGCTCTGTGTCCGACAGACGAACTGAAAAGACACTACGTGCCTGTAATTCCACTAGGAAAGATTCAGTAATAATTTAAACAATTTTGTTATTGTCAATCTTGCAAACTGCTGTGATTGATTCTGGCTAAGTATAAGGATGTGCTACATGATCTGGATTTCTGGCCAGCCGGCATCGTTTACAGGCGCTACAGAGAAGCGGCTACGAAGCAAAATACCTCAATTAATATGTTAATCAAAGTGTTAATTTTAGGTATAATGGTTTTATGTATCTATTATATCCTTAAAGTATTTATAGATATAGATTTATAGACTTTAATGCCAGAAATAAACATTATAGAGATCATCATTACTATTATAAAATAAATAAAAACATAGTGAGTAAACTATCACGACTTTAGAATAGTTTTTTTTATATAAAATATATAAAACACATTATGCGTCCCTATAAAATTTGAGGATTGCCCTCGATTTTTTTCGGATCCCAACATCAGATCCTGGTTTGGTGCCAATTGGAAGTATACTTCATACTTCAAGTAATCGGGAAACATACATAAAAAAAAGATTCCGACGAATTGAGAACATCCTCCATTTATTGAAGACGGTTAAAAAGTAAATTGAACTGGTCGTTTTCTTTCTACTTTAGGATCCCGAAGCGCCCAGTAACTAAAAAATTTTCAGGTTACGATAATATACAGTGCAAGCATTCATAATAAAAGTTGTCCACATTGCTTAAATTTATTATTACACGGCGGGAATCGAACCTGCAACCTCCTACGTCTCAGCCGGCTGTTCATCCACTACACACCAGAGATCGTCATACATTTTTCAAAAACGACATCACAGAGTACTAAAGGTTACTTGACGACAGTTACGTAATCTGTCTTTGTTCTCATCAATATTTGACCAAAATGTATTCTACCCGCTAATTGATATTCAAACTGTTCGTTCCCAGACCTCGGGCCTCGTATCGAATTCTAAGCCATTATCGACCGCTTGCGTTGGACTTTGACACAGATGCCCTTATCGTGTTGCAGTTTATAACATGTTGCAATTTAAAGTAACACTTATTTATCAGTCCACAATGAATAAATTTAAAGCCGTAATCAATAACCAAAAACTCCATAGGCACCTAATTACCTAGTATACCTACCTAGGTCATATTTAATCAAGCGAAGCGAGATCTCTAAATCAACTTGGGCAAATCGGCGTTGTATGTATGTATGTTTGTTTGTCGAAGAATAACTTTTGAAGCGTTGATCCGATCATCGCAAAATTTAATACATAGGTAGGTAGTGATGGCACAATTTCGGTGTGACTAAATGAGCTAAAAATGTTGGAGGGTTATCGAGATACTGGGGAGGAGTAAAAAAAAAATGAAAATAAGACTATTAGGTCAAATGGGACGTCAAATGAAAGGTCTCCAAAGTACATTTAGATTTCGTTTGTAAAGTCCTTATAGTTTTTGAGTTATTAGCCATATTAAAAACTAAACTTTGACAAAATTCACAGGGTACACCAGTGACCCCACAGTGCTGTAATTTGGTATACGTGTAGCCTAAGTGACACAAATATAGGCAAAAGTCTGAAATCCAGAATAACTGCAATTTGCACTTTAAAACAGATTAACCACATTACATGAACTCCCGTTACCTGTAATTTGAATGAAAATGTAGGTCAAGTTAATTGGATATTTATTTCGTGGCACTATTTTGATAGTCAAAGATTACAAATATTATTTTTTACTTTTAATCGGAGACTTTGATGTTTCAAAGTAATCCTTGTGATTTTAAGGAATAAATTTTTTTGACTTTGACTTTGACCTGCGAGATCTCAGTTCGGGGCGAACCACTAGTATAAAATCGAAAGTAACTCTGTCTCTGTCTGTTTCAACTAGTATTTTTATTTGTATACTGTTATCCGAACACTTAGGAATATTCCAAAAATTTTAAAACCATCTCAAATTTTTTTTCTAACGCACTTTAGGCGTAACCTGAATCATCTCACTAATTTCGACTCTGACGTGACAGAGCCCAGTAGCGCAATTAGATAGTGCATCCTCGTATCAAGAGAAGGCAAGTCCCGTCTAGGCTTGAAATTTTATAAATAGTTTTAAGATCTTGGAATTATCTGTCTGTTTGTTACGTTTTCACAACTAAACGACTGAACCGATTTCGATGAATTTTAGTATATCATTATGTATGACGACTGAGTGAGACATAAGCTAAATTTTATTGACTAAAAATTATTATACAACAGGTTTCTAATAATACTTGGAAACATAGCTCATCTAACTTGATGCTTTATGTGGTCTACCATCATCATAATGCTGGCAATTTTCTATAATTTCACAATACACAATTTACTAGTGAATCATGAAGACCAATCGTTCAATAGCTATTTTCACAGACGATCTACATTAGGGATTCGTATCGACCCCTTGGGGTCGAAATCGGGTTCCCAGGGGTCGACGTATTATTTTTTTATTACTTTGCGATTTTAATGTTATTTTCAAAAAAATAATTACCTACTTCAGTAAGTATTTTAATATTAATAATTAAGTAGATTTAAAATTCAGTAAATATCAAGTGTAATTAAACACTTGATATTTACTAAATAGATAAATCTATTTATTTTGTTAAATTTTGATGAGAAAATGATGTCAAATTTAAACACTTAACCAACCGCAAAGTTTTTAAATTGGTAAGTATTTTGTAATTTGGCTATATGGGTCTGAAGTATCAGTTTATTTTGGAAAAGGGGTCTCTTACCCAAAATAGTTTGGGAATCCCTGATCCCTAATGTAAATACTCGTACGTCCATACACGATGCACATAGTATGAGAGATTTGCTTATTACACTTGCATGAGAAACTTGTGATCAGAAATTCCTTAGCCAAACTGACGCACAGTGTGCTGCCTAGTACAAGCTAGCGGGACAAAATCGAAGTCCTAATTTCCAGGAACTTTTGGTAACAACATGTAAACAAAACCCCCCAGGTACCGAAATCAAACAATAGATTACGCTAATCACCTAATTATGGTACTTATCCGGGGGTGTAAGGTAAGTGATAAGGAAAGTTGTTTTGCATAAGCAAATTAGTTGCATTTTACGCACACTTGTGATAACATCTCTCAAAATTATTTCCAAAGTGAATAAAGTTTTTTGTGATGGAACATTCTGTTGAAGGTATGTATACTTATATTACGTAATTTTTTTACAAATATAGCCTTATATATTTGTGTAATACAAGTTTGAATGTACGTAGTCATATCTTGTAAATTTATTAGTAATTGTGAAATGTAAAGGGATGTAACTTTTTGTATCCAAATGTATCCACCTTAATTTTTATATATGTTATATATATAACATTTAAGTATAGTAGAATACATATTTTAGCTCCCGAAAAGGCCCGCAATTAATTTTATTTTCGTTTTTCCAGACCGAGTCGTAACTATGACGAAACTTGAATTTTTCGAAGAATGGCTTAAATATGAGAAAAATGAAAGAGCTAGTCGCATTTTTGACGCCTTCTGTGAAAAACATAGTGTAATTGATGTTTCTGACGAAATTCTAAGAAAACTCAAAATGAAAATTTCTAGTCTTTCGTCGAAATTAAACGAAAAATGGACTTCGTCGAAATTTAATAAAGATTTATTTTTGACGAAATATAAAGGCTGGCTAGAGGGATGTGGAATAGAGCTTGCGGTGTCCATAAACCAGCCATCAACGTCAGGACGATCAACTGCAGGCCGACGACCTAAGAAGTCATTTGAGGATTCGTCGTTAAAGACGAAGAAACGAAGAGTTGAAGATCTTTTAGGAACAAGAAGTGCGAATGAGCTCATTGTAGCCGCATAATTAGCTACTCGGAAGGAAGGGCATCGCAATATGGCTAAACAACTAAAGGAAATAAGTGATATACCAAAAACGAACAAGTGTTGTGAACAAGGTAGGCAGTTATCTCCGGACAAAGCGTTAGCTTATTATATAGACTCTAAATTAACTACACACGGTTACAAACAAACTAGGAAGTGGGCATTGAAAGCGGGACATCAAGTGTATCCATCGTTCTTCAGTTTAGGTAAGTCCAAAGCTGCTTGTTGTCCTTCTGATGAACACATTTCAGTAACCGAAACTCGAGCTGAAATTAATCTTCAGGCGATTTTAAATAAAACGGCTGAACGGTTAATTGAAGCTCAGTCTGAGGTTATTAGGAGTGTGTTACCTCGTTCATCTTATAAATTGTTAAGTAAATGGGGTTGTGATGGGAGTTCGGGGCACAGTACATATAAACAGAGATTTGAAGACACCACTGCTACTGACGAATTTCTATTCGTGTACTCATTTGTCCCCTTGAGGTTAATAGAAAATGACACTGTAATTTGGCAGAATCCGCGACCATCCTCTACCATTTATTGCCGTCCTATCAAATTCATTTTCGCCAAGGAGACAACTGAGTTCACGAAAGGAGAAACCAAACAAATTTTAGATCAAATAAATGAACTTGCTCCAACTCTTTGTAGCGTGGATGGAACTCAAATCTCTGTAAAACACGATTTGATGTTGACGATGACCGATGGAAAAGTGTGTAACGCATTAACGGACACGCGGTCAACACAGAAGTGTTATATTTGTGGTGCCACTCCGTCTACTATGAACGAGGAGTCAAGGACTTATAATAGTAACGAAGAACTGTATAAATTTGGTTTATCGACTTTGCATGCCTGGATTCGAACTTTTGAGTGTATGCTTCACATCAGTTATCGTTTAGGTATAAAAAGTGGCAAGTCAGAGGCGATAACGATAAAGCTGCTGTCAAGCAACGCTCACAGGAGATCCAAAAAGCATTTAAAGATCGTATGGGTCTCATAGTAGATAAACCAAAACCTGGCTATGGCAACACGAATGATGGAAACACCGCGCGTAGATTTTTTTCCAATTCTGAACTGAGCAGTGAAATTACAGGGTTGGATGTAACTCTTATTCAGAAATTTCATGTAATTTTAAGAACTCTGTCATCGGGATAAGACATAAATTTCTTGGAATTCGAAAAGTTTTGCGCTGATACAAAAAAGCTATACCTTGATCTTTATTCGTGGTACTCCATGCCCGTTACTGTGCACAAGATACTTGTGCACAGTGCGGAAGTGATAAAATCCTGTATTCTTCCAATTGGGCAGCTTTCTGAAGAAGCCCAAGAGGCAAGGAATAAAGATTGCCGTCGATTCCGTGAGCGACACACAAGGAAGCGGTCACGAGTTACCACGAATAAAGATCTTTTGAGAATGCTTTTGATTACGTCTGATCCTGTAATAAACACATTTAGAGAGTTGCCGCGTAAAAAGATGACTACTTTGCCAGCTGAGGTTCTGCAGTTGATTGTCCCTCCTCCATTGCCATCTCGATCGTCATCATCAGTTGGCGAAATTGAGGAGGACGATTATTTGTTCTCAGACTCTACTGATTGGGAGAGTGATGACGACGAATTATCTGACAATTAAAAGATTGTATAGTATTTCTGTTCTGTATATATTTTTATTTATCCTATACCTCGTATTTCTAGTTATTAGTAATTTAGTTAATGTAAGTATATAGGTAAATAAATAATGTAAATAATTGTGATATTGTAAATAATGTTGTTGTTTTAAGTATAGTTGTTTGTTGATTTAATTAAATACATAGATAGGTATAGAAATTGTTTATATAACACTTTAATTTTGTTTGCAAATAAATTTATCATTTCCTGTATAATCTATTTTGTTTTACAAAATCCTGGGGCCCATACATTTACATAGGTATAAAAGGTTAAAAACTACTAAGTATAAATGGTATCTTCCATATACATAGGTATATCTGTTGAAACGTGTAAATAGCTACGATTACCTAGATAGGTACCAGTAATTAGTTATATTTCCCTCAATAGTTAAGAAGGTACCACTACAGATAAGGCAAAAGTATTTTTCTTTACATTTACCTAGTAAACGTAAAAAAAAAGAAATATGTGACTTAATATCTTTTGATATAGCATATTATGTTGAGAAAACACCTATACAATTAATATAACGGATAAAATAATTTTGTCCCGCTAGCTTGTACTAGGCAGCACACTGTGTGACGGTGCTTTTCAGTTCAGTTAGAGCAAATCTACATCATTTTGTTCACTATTTTCACACCAATTTTAAGGTGCTCGTAACCGGCTAGTTTTGAGATGGTGATTCTATTGTTAAAATTTCGTAAATTGCGAACGTTCTTATTGGGTGCAGGCCGCACAAGATCCGTCACTCTGTAAATCTAAGGGGGAGGCCTATGTTCAGCAGACTGCAGTCGAGCTGAATTATGATGATGAACTTAATTTTAGAAAAATCACTATGTCCGCGCTAAGACACATTTGTGGCTCCATTATCAGCGGGAATTTTGGTTTTTTTCCAGGGATGGGCCGAAATTCGGTTCACATTCAGTTCAACCGAATTTCGGCAGCTTGAACCGAACTTCGGCATTCGGCCGAAATTCGATTCAGATGCCGAACATTCGGCGCAAGAAAAATAATAGGTACACTAATAATATATTGCACTATTTTGACTGAAATTTAATAGAATTAGAATAGCATTACTGTAAAATAAAATTATGTCTTTTACTCACTCATAGTCATTTATTTTTGTTAGGAACATTGTAAATGTAAACCTTAAATTAAATCAGTTCTTAACTTATTAGTCTTGAAAATCTCTGCCTAATTAATTAGACATAAAAATTAGACATACTATTACAAAAATGAAATAAACTTAGTATCTTTCTAACAAACATCTGGATTACAATTCGTAAATTGAATAAAAAAATCACGGTTTTGGTTCACAAACTAAACATTCATTAACAGGCCGAAGTTCGGATTCGGTTCAAACCACATTCCGCCCATCTCTATTTTTTCCCAAATCGGCGTTGCACGATAAAACCTATAGTTATAGATTTGAAACCTTAAACCTTATTTGAACTCTTATTAGGGTGAAGTTCGCCTTTGTACATGTCCACTTTGTAAGCTGTTTTGTCTGTAAATCTATTTGTGTACAATAAAGAATAAAAGGAATAAAAAAAGGAAACTTATATGTATAGATCTATGTAGATTTTTAAATCCTCGTAAGACTAACTCAGGAACTTGAAGTTTAAGGACTTGTTACTGTGGAATATTTTTGCTTAAGTGTCCTCTATCCATTGTAAACATTTTCGAATCACTTTAGTCTTACATTATATGAAAAAAGAATGTTCGTATTTTAGGAAATTTTAGTTAGTTAACAACTCGGCTCGTTTATACGCGGCGCAAGGGTCATAGTGTCAGTCAATCACCCTTGTTTTCCATCGAACTTGGCACTAATACCAAATATAAGTCTAAACCAGACATAAAAACATTGTCCTACTATTACAATAATAGTAGGATGATATGGCATGTGATGAATGTTGCTAATTTGTTGTGCCTATGTGAAACTCATGAGAGGGGCTAGATGGCGTTGTGTGAAATGTCCTGTATTATTATTACGGCCAGACGACCCCCGTGCCGCAGTGGGCGAATAGCCGGCTGAGACGCAGGAGGTAGCGGGTTAAATTCCCGCCGCGGAACAAATGTTTGCATGATTTATAGACTTTTGTTCCGGGTCTGGATGTTTTTCTATAAATTATAAGTATTTACAAAAAAAAACAGTATATAAGTATTCTATCAGTTATCTGGTTCTCATAGTACAAGCTTTGCTTAGTTTGGGGCTAGATAGCGTTGTGTAAAATGTCAGGCAATATTTATTTATTTATTATTAAATTCGAAAGTTTGTAGGTATGTCAAAGTCCAAATCAAACATTTGTGTACATTTCGCTTTACATAGGGCTTATAAGTGTTTCCGTTGCAAACATGAATCCTGCAAGGGCACTACGATTTTCGCTAGGTGGCGAAGTGTCTACTTAAGTAATAGGAACATTAGTAGGTAAGTACATTATGTATCTTGTTTGAGATCTATTAATTTCTATTTTTTGTCAAGGAACTACGATGCCACAGGCAGAGAGACATACAGGGTGTTTGATAATATACGCACAAAAATGAAAGCGGTTATTTTGATGAGCATAATAAATAAATTTGTGAAATGTTTACCATAGAAATGTGAAATTTATTTTGGTATGTTAAAACAAACACTTTATTAAACTTATGTTCAGTATTCAGTATTTTATTGCGTTTATACCAAGTGGATTAAAATTTTATTGACTAGTCAAGATGAAATTATTTTTCGAGAAGTCTTGTTTTATGTTTTGAGAAACCGTCACTTGAATATCGTCAGTATATTACCAAACAGCCTGTATAAGTGTATACACATGCACACATAGCCGTCAAACTTATAACAACTCTTTTTATGTCGAAGGTTAGTAGTCTACTTATATGTATGTCATCTATCATATTTTCTTATTTATTTATTTATAAAACACTAGCTGAACCGCCACCGGTTTCGCACGCTTTTTTATTTAAACATTTACCCTCCTTTTGCGCAGTCGGGTAAAAAGTAGCCTATGTCCCAATCCTGGTCATAATCTATCTATTTATCAAATTTTGTCGAAATCAGTCCAGCCGTTTAATCGTGAAAACGTAACAAAAAGACAGAGAGAGAGGGTTAATTTCGAATTTATAATATTAATATGGATTGTCACAACCACTCAATCAGTAGGACATAACTCTAATTGAATCTACTTGGTAGGTAGCTTGTACATCTGTCTGTACATAAGTAACAGCTAGTTATACTTAAAGTAAACGTGTTACACAGTACACTCAAAAAGCGCATGGAAAATTACATCAGAGCGCAAAAAACAAATAAACTTGAGGCTAGCCTCTCTAATGGCCAATGGATATTAGACGGTAAATATTTTTCCAACGGTAGGGCTGACGCTTAGAAAGTGTTAGTATTTTTCCACACAACACGAAAACATTTTTCTGTTAAACAATTGTACACTAGAAAGATGACCTAATACATATTACTGGGAGCTGTTGGATTTAGGACGCACATTGTCGATTGCTCTACCAGAGGGCTTAGCCAAGTTACATTTGATTAGCGATGGCGCTAGTCGATAAGTCCGAAAATGTATGGGATTTGACACATGCTATAGAAATATCACGTGATATATCGACAACAAACGTATTAGAAATCGAATCGATTCAAGGCTAAGTCCTCAGGTGCCCTTGAAAAGTTTATCTCTACGGAAATTACATAAAAATGTAATTTTAGCGTAGAATACAGAAACATTCATACGATCCCGCGGAGAAATCTTTCTACATTGTGCGTAATTTTAATCAATTCTTCCGTTAGGCAGCCCTAACTGCATTGATCGTAAGTTCGTAGCAAACAAACTTAACCGCGTTTATCTAAATGTAGACAATACGCATTGCGATAGTGGCAAACAGTACATGCAAGTTATGAAGAATTGGCACTTCAAAAACATGTCTGGACGTGATCCCTCACTGTAGGCTTCATAAGAAGGCTCGGGGCAGCTCAGCGAGCTATGGAGAGGTATGCTCGTTTCTCTACGAGATCGAATCAGAAATGAGGAGATTCATAGACAAACTGAAGACTGAGAAGCTGAAATGGCAGAGGGCGGGGCACATAGCTTAGAGAACTGTCAGCCGTTTGGGCAGAAAAGCTTTCGGAAACCACGCACTGGAAAACGCAGCGTAGGACGGGCCCCACTAGGTCGAAGGATGATATAGGTTGCTGGGAGCCAGATTGACCGCACAAGATCAGTCGCTTTGGAAATCTATGGGGAGGCTTATATTCACCAGTGGATATATGGCTGATATTATGCTGATATGTACACCAGGGGGGGAAAACGCGTTAATTTTAAACAAGTCTATTTTTGGAACGCAACGTGTTTGGTTTGGGTTTTTCGTTGGTTTAACTGATACCAAATGTGCATAACATAATGTTTTGGTTTTACTTTGGTATTTAATGCGATTGCCAGTCTATTTTCTGGAAGGGTAAGCCAAGATCCGTAGCAAGTGGACATCATGATGCTACGGATCTTGGCCTTGGATCCTGTCTAATATACTCTTTTTGCTCCATTCACTCTCATCGCTATGGACCTCATAAGGCTACAGGTCACCCAGCATGATATGGGTTTATCTTAGTAGTTATGTACTATATCGAATCGTAAATGAGGAGATTTATAAACAAACTAAAGTCACTGACATAGTCCAGAGGATTAGTAAGCTGAAATGGCAGAAGGCGGGGCACATATAGGGTTACCAGATTAAAAAATCGAAATTACGGAGTATATTCCTGACATTTGATGACAATTCCGGACTTTCTTGAACGAAGCAAATTCTCGAATTTTGGGAGCAATAAATATCAGTAATGATCAAAATGACAAATAAGATAAGTAATGTTGATTGTTAATTTATTTGGATTATTTTATGTTTTATTTTACTCGTTACCTACTTAAATTGTAGAAATTCCGGACGGTTTACGATTCACCCCGCATTCCGGACAAAGACCTATATTACCGGACATGTTCGGAAAATTCCCATAGCTGGAAGAACTGACTTCCGTTGGGGCACGGGATTTTTGAGTGGAGATCACGCACTGGAAAACACAGCGTGCAACGGGGCCCGCTAGATCGAAGGATGATATAGGTTGCTGTCTGTTAGTCGCTTTGGAAATCTATAGGGGGAGCCTATGTTCACCAGTGGTCAATGGTATAACAATGATGTAAAACCTATTTCCGCAAGAGGTAGGCAGAAATATCCCTTTTGCTCCATTCAATCTCATCACATACTTCATACAGCGTCAAATTCGCGCGAGCAACGAGACGGACTGCGTAAACGGTACGCTTGTCACTTGTAGTTCACAAAATGTTTTTTTTATTGCCTGTCATCTTTACGTCTAGCCAAGTGTCCTGCTAATACAGTCTGAGTTAGATTTACTAGCAAACTAGCTGACCCGGCAAACGTTGTTCTGCCATATAAATGTACTAGCTGTTTCCCGCGACTTCGTACGCGTTACACTACTACATGTGTAGCCAGGTAATCTAGAAACAAAGCTAAAGTCGCTGTTGCAACTTGACTTGAAACCCCATTTTTATCCCATGGGGACCAGATTTATGGGATAAAAAGTAGCCTATGTGTTAATCCAGATTATAATATACGTGCATACCTACTAAATTTCATCAAAATCAGTTCAGCCGTTACGACGTGATTGAGTAACAAACAAACATCCAAACTTTCGCATTTATAATATTAGTGTGATTAAATAATTGAATTTCACGGTATTTCGTTTACTACAAAATAAATTTAATTTATACTTTAGCCTCAATAATACGTGGTAATCATGCTATTGAATTGTAGCTTATATGACACGTTTGTCGGTTTATCATAGCAGTGCCATCTATTAATTACTTACTCAATCCAGTCAACAGATACCGCCATCTGTTAGAATCGTTTGGAGCTAATAGATAATTGTGACTGTCAAAACAAATAATTTGCAATAAAATAATATTGCGACTGTAAATTGTGATGTAAGCTATCCTATCTCTCAAGTTGGACCAGACTGCTCACGGTGTGCCAATTTAATTTAAAATCGGTTATGTAGTTTAGGAATCCATCGCGGACAAACATCGTGACAGGAGATTTATATATATTAAGATTAAAGAAATCAAATGCAGAATGAAATGTCAAAATGACGCGACACTTCATGTAAATGACTTCACGTCAATAAATAAATAAATAAATATTGCTGGACATTTCACACAACGCTATCTAGCCCCAAACTAAGCAGTTCCTATAGTACAACTATGGGAACCAGATAACTGATAGAATACTTATATATTTTTTTTGGTAATACATACTTGTAATATATAGAAAAATACCCAGACACGGAACAAATATCTGTAGGTCATGCAAACATTTGTTCCGCGGCGGGAATCGAACCCGCTACCTCCTGCGTCTCAGCCGGCTATACGCCCACTGCACCACGGAGGCAATGAACGATCGTTAAATTATATGGAACTTTCAACCCCTGATTCACCCTCTTCAAGATTATTTTTTGAAACAAAAGATAGCCTATGTCCTTCCCCAGGATATAATCTTTCTTCTTGTAAAATTCCATTACGATCCGTTCAGCCCTTTAGTCGTGAAAATGTAACAAACAAACAAACTAAGAAACAGGGTTACATTTAGCATTTATAATATTAGTATGGATGTACTAGCAAATAAATGATAAAATCTTGTAAATGCTTTGACAGTTTATGGCCCTTGTATCTAAGTTTATTGGTAGTATTAAGTTTTAATTAGTTATGAAAGTTAATAAGCGCTGTACTAGCTCATTCATTTGAACAAAAGTGAATTCACACTAATATAAATTCGAAAGTAACTCTGTATCTCTGTCTGTTTGTAACGTTGTAACGTGTAAACGGCTGGACCGATTTCAAAGAAATTTGGTATACCTATACATAGATTAATATCTAGATTGAGACACTCAGACCTGGAACATATAGATTAGATAATTCTTTATTGCTCACCACGAAACAAATAATATAAAAAACAAGAACGTAAATCTATGGATACAATTGGCAGTCTTATCGCTAAATAGCGATCTCTACCAGACCACCTTTGGATGTAATGGACTGTGTTAATATTACCTGGGGTGTAATGGTGTACCTAACATACATGTACATACATACTTAATACTAATGATATAAAAATAAAAAAATTACATAAATTAACCTAAATAATAACTACTCATATACCCGTAGATCATATACCTAACCGTTTTCTTTGTAATCCTGTTTCACACGATACAGGCTAAACCTAGTTCGGGGACCATTAGCAACATAAATTTAAACTTTTACTTATTATGAAACTTTTGGTAAATAACGTATTTGTATTTGTCCAGGGCGGGTATCGAACCCGCAACCCGCAGTCGGCTTTTCACCCTCTACACCACGGAGGACTTCTAATAAAACCTTCCACCACCGGATAAGCAGTACAACCCACACCTGGTCGGCTTACCACCCTACCGTATCAAATGATTTGCTTCAACTTTTCTTGTTAGCACGAGTAAGGAATGGAACTAACTTCAAGCATATTTAAAAAAACTAGGAACGACCTAGATGCCTCAGAAAGGGCGATAAAGGTCACTTATCTACAAAATTTTTTTTACGAGGTTTTCACACACTATGAAGATTCCTTTTAGTAAATCTGTCAAAGTGATTATAAAATCTTTAGTAGCATAATGCAGGCGTCCAAAACCGTTACCTATTGCGCACTTTTTGTACCCCATAATAGACGTAGAAAAGAGAAAGTCCGCTGCATAGACCTTCACAAGCAACATTCGTTTTGTTTTGGTACATTACGTTACAGTATAGGCTTGCAAGTACTTGCAAGACTTGCAATTATGATTAACTGGCTTCCGCCAGTGACTTCATCTACCAGCACAGTCTCTGCTTCATTTGTGGTACCAGGATTAAAAGAAATAACCCATTGGTAATCAAGTTAAGTCCAGTTAGATGGAACAGCTTCTTAGTCTTTACAAAGCTCAAGTCCGGTCTGGTATGGAGTACAACTGCCACCTTTGGGATGGTTCGGCCAAATTCCAGCTCGTTACCTTAGACTCGAACGTAGGGCTTTTAGGCTTATAGGTGAGCAATATATGGCGGAGACTAAGACCCCAAATCTCGAACACCGCCGTAAAGTTGCAAGCCTATTGATCTTTTACTGAATACATTTTGGGGAATGTGCCCAGGAACTATACGATCTGATCCCACCATCTCCCTTCCATCAAAGGACAAGCAGGCGTACAGCTCAGTACCATCCGTACCCAGTTGATATATCACCCATTCGCACACACCGTTTTGGTTCTACGTTCTTGATGCATACAGCTAAGGTATGGAACACTTTACCGTCGTCTGTTTTCCTAAAGAGTACAATCCGGGCCTCTTTAAAGTAAGAGTGAATGGGTTTCTTCTAGATATTCGTGCTTCATCTTAGACCACATCATCTCTTACCATCAGGTGAGATTGTGGTCAAACGAAGTTTTAAAGTGTTTAAAAACAAAAAAACAACCTAGGACGGTCCCCTCCTTTCCACTATATGGATGCAGGCCGCACTAAATCAGTCGCTTTAAAAACCTATATTCAGTAGTCGACGTCCTATGGTTAATATGATGATGATTAAATGAAAAGACGGCTTAATAACAGTTGTTGAGAACAGTTGGGTGCAAGCCACACAAGGTCGGATGCTCTGGAAATCTATTGGGATGTCGTGCTGGAACGTTTCTGTATCCAGTTCGTAGACACAAAATCTGTTTAGAGTTTTTTAAGTCACTTCCAACAGTACCGTCTTTACTATAAGGGCACACGGGGCCCACGCCCAGGGCCTCTATCGTCACGGGGGCCCCGAAAGGCCGATATATTCGCTTACACCAAATTGATAAAAGGATAAAACAAGAAGATAGGAAGTAGCTTAGTGAATTTTAATCGGACACCAGAACAGTTTTTATAATCATTTTCTAAATAATTAACATTTTAATAATTAGAAATAATACCTAAAAAACTAAACCTAAAACTAATATGTCTGGTTGTGTCTCTATACAGGGTTACAGGAAAAATCGTGCTAGATCCGTTAAGGGCGTGGAATACCCATCATTTCTGACTTATTTCACTATGAAACACCCTACCCTAAACTTAACCCTTTTCGAGATATTCGACTTTTAATTTTTTTATTGAAAATTGCCGATTTTTAGGCTACTAAATTTATTTTTGTTTATTTTGTGTATCTTATTATTATTATTATTGCATTTTTACATGTGTAATAAGATGCTTTAGGACGTCAATCATTAAAATAGTGCATAAGTTAATTGAATAGACCGTAGTAGACAAGTGAAAGTTAAGAAATAAAAAAAAATATTAGAAAGTTTATTTTTCTCTAAGGGATATCTAAAAAAAATATTATGGCAATGGTTCGGCAGATGTTTTTTAAAATATCTACGTTTCATCAGCTATCTAACGAGGTATAACAATCTAGGGTTTGTATTACATTTCGTGGAAAAAAAGTAGTTGGAAAAGTAGATTGGACTTTTGCAGATTTATGCTAAATGCTGACGTAGAAGACCCAGATTTTCTAAGAAATATCTTGTGGACGGATGAGTCCAAATTTGATAAAGATGGCATAACTAACTATCACAACGCCCATTACTGGGCCCCAAAAGAGCTAAGGAATCCCAATAAGAAAAGAGTGAAGGGGTCCCAACGAAGATTCAGCGTGAATGTGTGGATGGGCATTATCTCCAATCATTTGATTGGACCTTACTTTCTCCCGGATAATCTAAATGGGGAAAGCTACGAAAATTTCCTGAGAGCAGACTTAAGTGATTTGCTGGATGATCTGCCAGTCAACCTGATCAGGGACATGTGGTTCCAACACGATGGCTGCCCTGCCCATTTCAGGAGAAGTGTCAGAGACTGGCTGGACACAAATTATCCAAACAAATGGATAGGACGAGGTGGACCGTTGCCATGGCCAGCAAGAAGTCCGGACCTAACCCCCATGGATTTTCACGTGTGGGGGTGCATGAAAAGTCTTGTGTACAGCGAGCCGAATCCAGTTTCGTCTGTGGAAGACTTACGAGAAAGGATTGTGGATGCAGCCAATAAAATGAGGACCACGTTAACCACTGGAGTAGTAAAGACTGGTCTCCGTAGAAGGATGCGACAATGTATCAGAAATAGAGGCGGCCATGTTGAACATGAACTGTAGAATAAGAAAAAGTTGTGTGAAAATCTTTAATAAATGACATTTCATGCTTACCTATTATTTTATTTTACTTTTTAGGGCTAAGTATAAATTTTCTTCTCCACTGTCGCCTATAAAACTAAATTTTTTTCAATGCATTTGAATAAAACCCTAGATTATTATACCTCGTTAGATAGCTGATGAAACGTAGATATTTTAAAAAACATCTGCCGAACAATTGCCATAATATTTTTTTTAGATATCCCTTAGAGAAAAATAAACTTTCTAATATTTTTTTTTATTTCTTAACTTTCACTTGTCTACTACGGTCTATTCAATTAACTTATGCACTATTTTAATGATAGACGTCCTAAAGCATCTTATTACACATGTAAAAATGCAATAATAATAATAATAAGATACACAAAATAAACAAAAATAAATTTAGTAGCCTAAAAATCGGCAATTTTCAATAAAAAAATTAAAAGTCGAATATCTCGAAAAGGGTTAAGTTTAGGGTAGGGTGTTTCATAGTGAAATAAGTCAGAAATGATGGGTACTCCACGCCCTTAACGGATCTAGCACGATTTTTCCTGTAACCCTGTATATTATAAGTATGTATTTACAAAAAAAATGTATATATTCTATCAGTTATCTGGTTCCCATAGTACAAGCTCTGCTTAATTTGGGGCTAGATAGCGCTGTGTGAAATGTCCAGCAATATTTATTTATTTATATTTATTTAATTAACTACACCATCTAGAGGTCACCGACACAAACCACTTCGAATACCAGATTTTTTTTTTCATTCACTTTACTTGCCAACAGGGCCCCAAATTCTTGTGGCCAAGGGCCCCGGCATAGCCTAAGACGGCGTTGACTTCCAACTATCATAAATGTAATAATTTGATATGATGTTAGACACACTGTTGGAAACTACATGGAAAAGAATACTTAGTTACGTTTGGAGGCTAAGTTTAAATCACAATATTGACTTTCTACCAGCGTATCTCGTCGTGTAGTTTGCCCAACGTTAGACAACGTTCACAACACGATCAACATTTGGTTTGTTGACCGTAGTTGCATTTACAAACGTAGAGTATCGTAGAGATATTTTCTTTATTTTATACTAGCTTCCACCCGCGGCTTTGCACGCGCAGTTTGTAATAAAATTAGCCTGTGTCAATCCTGGGGCCAGGGGTGGGCAGTATTTGAATTACTTGTAATTAAAATACGTAATTGAAATACAAATACGTATTTTGTAATTGTAATTCAATTACTTCGCTTCAAAATACATTTGAACTTATATACATTTAGCGATCTTATTAATGGGGCGTTCTACAGAAAATAGCGCTCGATAGTTTTCGTAACCATTCGTTAACAAAATGGCGACCTCTAAATATGTCAGTCTTTAAAGTTGGCAACACTGAACCTGTACTGTACGTCAAATTGTCAAGTACTTAACACTTGACTGTATTTTGTATTTTGTATATTTTATATAAAATAGTTAAAATACGGTATTTTGTATTTTATATTTCAAATACACGTCTTAAAATTATTTTGTATTTTAAATACGTGCAAGATAGTGTTTTGTAATTTGTATTTTAATTAACGCAAAGCATGTATTTTGCCCAGCTCTGCCTGGGGCCCAATTCTGCTAATTTATAAGAAAAAGTATTATGGAGCAATACCATTAATTAACGATTGTGATTGTTGTTCCTGTCATAATTTTCCATGAGGTTGTCATAGCAACGACAGTCACTAAAAAATATTATGTTAGTAGAAGACCAAAAGGTATTTTAGTGGCCATTTTGCGACAATACCATTTGTCATAGTGAAGCGATTAGTTTTACTTTTTTTTTTTATTATAGGCTAGCGTTTGACCACGATCTCGCCTGATGGCGCGCGATGATGCAGTCTATGATGGTACACGCTTGCCTAGAAGAAACCTGTTCACTCACGACTTGAAGACCCCTAGGTTGTAGTTATCAGGAAACACATACTCAGGCAAGGCGTTCCACTCCTTGGCGATGCATAATAAAGGAGGAAGAGAACCGCTGGTTTAGTAGTATTGGGTCCTAGGTACCTATCATCACTTGAGAACGTCTCGACCGATTTGGCAGATTGTTTTGTTGTATGTAATTTTCAGAACAAGGTTTGCATATAAGAAAATTTTGAAAAGTTGCCTGGAAAATTTTAAAATTCTGGAAAAACTGTTTTAATAGGATTTTTGACCATTTTTGTATGAACTCAAGACTATTAAGCGAATTTTATTTTGCAATCCGAGCAAAGCCGGGGCGGGTCAATCTATTCTATTCTTAGCATAAAATATGTAAATACATATATGTATATAATAATAATAATAAATATTACCCTAATTCTATTGGACTTAACCTCAAGGCGCGCCAATAGATGTTTCACGTCTAAAAGGTTCTAGGTGCAGCACTGATCGAGCTCGATCTTTTATTTTAATAATTTAAGTTTTAATATACCTACATTTATTCTCAAAAAAATAATCATTATCACTTACACGGAATTAGTAGATATAGAAAAAATATACTGTAGTTCGTTCGATCTTCAGTTTTTCTCATCATGTCTCCTTACCTACAGCAGACGTCTCGTCTCTTCAACTAGCCTGCAGGCCTCCTACACTACAGAACAGCATTCATAGATATAATTCTCACTGTTTATAAATATTCATATCAGACAAAGGTTAAGGAATTTAACATGAGACGCTTTGTTAGAATCTAAATGCATGTATTATACAAACAATCCAATCATTGTTCATTACTGAATAACAAATTATTCCACATAATGTATGACTACGCTATCTAGTCTTCTACTATAGGCTACCCGGATTATAAGGTCATCGTGATACCAAAGGACGTTCGCGTAGACCTCTTCATTAGACTGCAGATCTTTCGAGCTACATAAAGGAAGAGTTTTATCCGAAAAGTGTGTTGTTTCGTCGTTTTCGCGGGCGACTACACAACACGTCGCGGACTTTACGTGTCAAAAATAGTTTTAAATATTATGATTAAAACTCCT
Source organism: Philereme transversata (assembly GCA_963924445.1). Classification (NCBI taxonomy): domain Eukaryota; kingdom Metazoa; phylum Arthropoda; class Insecta; order Lepidoptera; family Geometridae; genus Philereme; species Philereme transversata. Next base: position 25,314,740 of record OZ004346.1, read on the forward strand.
AGCATTTTTCAGTGTTCTCAAATTGAATTAGATTTTTATCAGAGTAATTATTTGAGTTCAACGTTTATGCATGCAAGTTTTTTTGAAACAAGCAAAAGTATTAGGTTTTTCAACTCATGACTGTATCAAATGCATGTCTACATTCCAACTAAAGTACACAAAAATTTAATTTTTTTTTTTCGAATGGACTAATCTCGCTGTTGGCCTCTGAGGCCGTGACAGCTTAACCGAACTTTTGGCGAGCGCAGATTGCGCTCAGCCCAGTAAGTTTTTTAGGCAACTAGCGCAAGGGCACCACTTAGGTACGAGCCTCGGCTTGGGCTGTTGCCGGGGTGGGGATAGGAGAGAAACGCCCGGGTACATGTTTGTACCTCGTATAGGCGGCGACTGAAGGGATTCGTCGACCTCGCCGGCGAGATCGGTGTTTCTGTGAAGTGTTTGCTCTATCCACTTCCCCTTATCCTACGGAGTTGAAATTTGACATGTTGGTTCAGTTCCGATGACAATGCATTTTTATGGTAAGCATGACCTGATTCTACACCTTCATTGGCTCCAGACGAAGGAACTCCTCAACGGTCAACAGCACAGGCACGAAATTTTGTACACTTTTGTAAGTTTGGTGACATTGCAATAATATGGCACCACGGAGGTGTACTCATGGTAGAGACGGATGCTAGACAATGGAATTTCTGAATGTATTGTAGTGGGCTACTAGTGTTTGAGCTCATTTGAATCTGCTTGCAGTTTTGATTATGAATGTAATTTTTCCGCAAAAAAACTTATTACTAAACAGCCTAGAGTAGAGTTTAATATGATTAATTGATTTCAAGCGGTGAAGGTTTGCCACTTTTTTTTTTGACGTGAATGGCATTTACGTCTATCAATTGGACATCTATACTAATATTTTAAAGAGGAAAGATTTGGTTTGTTTGTTTGCATTGAATAGGCTCCGAAACTACTGGACCGATTTAAAAAAATATTTCACTGTTGGGAAGCTACACTATTCCCGGGTGACATAGGCTACTTTTTACCCAACTGCGCAGAAGGAGGGTAATGTTTTTATTGAAAAACTACGCGTGCGAAGCTGCGGATTGGTTAGCCACTTTAGCTAGTAATGTATAGCTGAACCGACTGAAGGACGCAATCGCACCATCGTTTTGGACAGGTTTTAGGTTTCTTGTATTCTTGCCCAGATATGGCCCTCTTAAGGCTCAAGCTCACTCAGCGTGCTATGGAGAAGGCTATGCTTGCTGATTCTCCGAGAAGATCCGTAGAGGTACCAAGGTCACAGATATAGCCAAGAGGATTAGCAAGCTGAAGTGGCAGAGGGCGGGGCACATAGCTCGAAGAACTGACGGCCGTTAGGGCAGAAAGGTTCTAGAGTGGAGACCACGCAATGGAAAGTGCAGCGTAGGACGTCCCCTCTATATGGAAAGACGACCTGATAGACGTAACTTGAAGCCTTTGGCTCCCACACAAGATCGGTCGCTCTGAAAGTCTATGGAGGAGGCCTATGTTCAGCAGTAGACGTCCTATGGCTGATATGATGATAATGATTCTTGGCAAGAACATCCTCTCAGCTTACTCAGTTTAAACCCTAAGGCTCGGACTATATGGCATCCGGGCTTGTCAGGGACTGTTTTTTAACGGCCCCTGACCAATCCGTCGCACAACCAAACATTTGAATTTTTCCTGCATCGACTACACACGATCCGAGGTTATCCAACTCCGATTTTTACCTGGAAGCAACCGGGCCATGGTCCGGATTCGCAGGATCGGGGAGTTCCGGATGCCATATAGTCAGAGCCTTAGAAAGACATGATGGTAGTTTCTATGATTTATAATCTATTCAAAGTCACTTATAATATAAGTCAAGTCTGCTACTGTTATGTCAGTATTTACGAGTATGTTGTTTTCTATCTGGTTGCTGTTGCTTAGTGGAAACTTAGCTACTGTTATGGCATCAAGTATAACCTTCCGGTTAATATTTCGTAATCGTAGTCAATTAAATCGAAACATTTATTGCCTAATTAATGCATCTACGCTCAAATAACTTTACAAATATCTTGAATAAATAAATAAATATAAATATTACTGGACATTTCACACAGTGCTATCTAGCCCCAAAATAAGCAGAGCTTGTACTATGGGAACCAGATAACGGATAGAATACTTATATACTTTTTTTTTGTAAATATATACTTATCATATATAGAAAAACACGCAGACACGGAACACATATCTGTAGAACATGCAAACAGTTGTTCCGTGGCGGGAATCGAACCCGCTACCTCCTGCGTCTCAGCCGGCTATACACCCACTACGCCACGGAGGTCGTCATTTAATAAAACGTAGAAAATTATGTTGTACCCATTTATTCATATCAAAATAAATATACCTACCCTATAACGTAAAAATTCCAAGAAATGTACCATTCGTATTCTAATACGGAATTTACTACACTATGCACTGTGTAAAAGGTAATTGCCTCTGACCACACACACCATAGTAGGACGGAGGACATAGTATTCACGGGTCTCCTAGACCTTGTACGAATAAGTGTTGAGAATTTGTATAATGCATGTCATTCGTGAGGTTGCCCATGGGTCCCGCCGTCTGAAAACCAGCGCCGGTTACCGTCCTCGGATGGTTGGCAGCAATACGCTGAGACGGGGCCTGTTTCGCCCACACGATGTGGCGGTACAACACCAGCCATATATGTATATGTACTCAATCATTATCTTGTGTTTTTCCTGTTTCTGTTTCTTTATATAATTTTTCTTTTTAATAATTTATAATTTTTATGTAAGTAGCTATGTTTGTTCTGTTCCAAATGGTCTGTCCTGTGTGTGTGTGTGTCAAATAAATGTATTTTCTTTCTTTATTTTATAACTAGCTGACCCGCCCGCGGCTTCGTACGCGTGGTTTGTCAATAAAACATAACCCTCCTTCTGTGCAGTCGCGTAAAGTGTATCCTATGTCTCAAGTTCATTCATAATCTATCTAGGTATATAGTTACCAAATTCCATCGAAATCGGTCGAGCCGTTAAGTCGTGAAAAGGTAACAAACAGACAGAGAGACAGAGTTACTTTCAAATCGGTATGTACGTAGATTATAACCGGGATTAACAGGCTACTTTTTGTTGAAAAACAACGTGTGCAAAGCCATTGGCGGAAGCTAGTTATACATATTAACCTTCCTCTTGGATCACTCTATCTATTGCTGAAAACTGCATTAAAATCCGTTAAGTAGTTTAAAAGATCTAAGGCAGGGGTCGGCAACCGGCGGCCCGCGGGCCGCATGCGGCCCGTAGACTATCTCGGTGCGGCCCGCAACCCTGAGGTCCGTAAGAAAAAAATACCGAAGCAAAAGGCCATATAAATTCACTAGAATTTATACGGCCATGCTGCTGGGCCATGAGAGTATTCTTGAAAGCTCGCTCCCACGCGGGGTGATAAAAATGTACCTCTATTTCATTTCTTAAGAACTGTTTATCAAGACTGTGATGTTATGTATTGTTTCTACCGAAAATAAATATTTGCTGTACTTATTCAATTCTTGGCAATTTCTTTTGCGTTTATCCGCCGCACGTGCGGCGGCGGGCGGCTCCTTTGAGACAATAGGCGGGGCGGCAGTCTTTGATTAGACGCAGGTGTGCGGCGGCGAAAAAATTCAAAGCGACCGGTTTTAGTTAAAATCACAGCCGCGCGCAGCTCTCGCCACATTCGGTTGTGGAAATTCGCCGGAAACTCACGTCTCATCTGGTTGCTAGCTACGCGTTTCGTTTCACCTTTCTTCCCTTCGCTGATAGCTTCTCACGCACGACGTATGAGGTAAGTTGTATGCACTCGCGAGCATTTTGTTTTATTTTATTTACTGCTTGTTAATGTGAACCTTCAGATTGATGGGTAAATGTTATAAGGACGGGGATAGTAGTTACATGACATGAAGTTAGTTACGAGTGTGTCATGTTTTAATTATTATTTGAATGTGGAGTTGAATTTGTAGGTGCTAACTGGAACATATAATTTTACAACGAATTTAATTTTTTTCATTATTGTTACAGAATAATTATATAAACATGGCTTCAAGAAAAAGGAAGATAGAAGAAGAAAAAAGAGTTTTTAACGAATTATGGACAGAATTATACTTTTTTATCGAGTTTAAAGGAAAACCGTTATGCTTGATTTGTCAAAAGAGTATTTCTGTAGTAAAGGAATATAACCTGAAGCGACATTACGACACCGAGCACAAAGCTAAATTTGACTGTCTTGAAGGAGAAATACGGAAAAGGAAAATTTCCACTTTGAAATCGTCATTACAAAATCAACAAAACATATTTAAGGTTGTGGCAGACAACAGCGAATCGAATGTTCGGGCCAGTTACAGGGTAGCAGAGATTCTTGCAAAAAGTGGACGTCCGTTTACCGATAGTGAATTAGTAAAAGAGTGTGTCTTAGCTATCGCAGAAGAAATATGCCCAGAGCAGAAAAAAATGTTTGAAAGTCTTAGTCTCTCTGCAAGAACTTGCACCCGACGTACTGAAGACTTGGGTGCTAATTTGTGTGAACAACTCAGGGACAAGGCGCAGTCTTTCGACTGCTTCTCTTTAGCGATGGATGAAAGTACGGACGTGTCGGATACAGCACAGTTACTCATATTTGTACGCGGCATTGACGAAAACTTTACTGTTTACGAAGAGCTTGTGAAAATGTGCAGTTTGAAAGGTACAACTACGAGAGAAGATTTATTTCACCATGTGGAACAAGCTCTGGATTCATTGCAATTAAGCTGGGAAAAGTTAACAAGTGTCACTACCGATGGAGGCAAGAACATGAGCGGTCAAAACAAAGGTGTTGTTGGGAGAATCATCAGCAAAATGAAAGATTCTGGATCTACTGTGCCATTGATTTTTCACTGTATTGTCCATCAAGAGGCATTGTGCTCCAAAGTTATATCCTGGAAAGAAATAATGGATACTGTAACATCCACTGTTAATTTTATAAGAAGAAATGGGCTCACACACCGTCAGTTCCAAAAGTTTTTGGAAGATCTGGAAGCTGAACATGGTGACGTGGTTTACTACTGTGAAGTGAGGTGGCTCAGTCGAGGTGCCGTTTTGGAACGGTTTTTTGATTTGAGGAAAGAAATTGGCAACTTCATGGAGATGAAAGGAAAGCCAGTAGAAGAGCTTACTAACAAACAGTGGATTATCGATCTTGGTTTTTTGACTGATTTGACTAAGGACCTGAATCAGCTCAACAAACGCTTGCAGGGAAAAAATAAATTGATTTGCGATATGTATACAGATGTAAAGTCATTTGAAATGAAACTGAAACTGTTTATCAAGCATATTGATGAAAAAAAGCTTGACCATTTTCCTAATTGCAAGAAAGCCGTGGAAGAAGCTGGAGATAATTTTGTGTGGCAAAATATTACAATGAGAAACGTGTTAACACAACTACAAACTGAGTTTGTAAATCGATTCACCGACTTTAAAAAGAGCTCCCTTAACATGGAAATATTCCAAAACCCTTTTGCAATTGATATTAGTGAGATACCAAGCAATTTGCAAATGAACATAGTAGATTTGCAAAGTAATAGCACACTTAAAACGGCATTTAAGGAAAGCACTGACTTGATACAGTTCTACGGAGGTTTGAGTTCTGAAAACTTCAAAGAATTGAAAAAGTTTGCTCAGCAGATAATAACTATGTTTGGTAGTACATATTTGTGTGAGCAGACTTTTTCAATTCTCAACTACCGCAAAAATAAGAATTGTTCGCGGTTAACGGATGAACATTTAGACGCGATACTGCGCGTGTCTACTACTAAAATGAAAGCAGACGTTAAAAAACTTGCAAGTCAAATGCAGCCTCAAAAATCTCACTAGTTCTTACTTTTATGTTAGTATAGTAGTTCAATTAAAAAAGAGATAATTGTATGAATATATATGCGTTTTATTTCAAATATTAAAAATACATGCCCGAACATATAAATATAAGTGCGGCCCGCACTGATACTCTGGCAACATATGTGGCCCGGCTATAGCATAAGGTTGCCGACCCCTGATCTAAGGTAACAGACAGCGGAAGCGACTTCATTTTATACTATGTAAAGATTGGCTCTGAAACTTGGACTCTCAAAGCCACCGATAGAAAAAGAATAGACACTTGAGATATGGTGCTGGCTCGTTTACTGAGAATTCCATGGACACCTGCAGGACTAACGCATATATACTTCAACAATTGAAACTCTATTTGCCTGCACAACATTTTAAAATACTTTAGCCACATTGCACGCAGAAATATCTATAATATAGAGAGAAACTCATAAAGTAGAAGGCAAAATACCAAAAGGACGCACGCAGCCCCAAGCGTTGGTCTGATGGAAATGCCGGTGAACAATGCTCTACATCAAGACACCAACCGCTCCAAATGGAGATCAATTGTCCACAAGACGATGGGTAGGAGTCACGATCAGTTATATCGGGCAACCATATAAAAGTACAAGATGTTAAAACTAAATTCTACGAATATTTTTTTTTTATGATAGGTTCATTTTGCCTTGGGCTCTCATTTTTGTCACACAAATGCCAAGAGAGGCCGTGCACAGTGCATTTTGTATGCAAGCCGCCTAGAGTATTCTATTTATAGTCATAAGCTCAAGGCCTTCTACCAGTGACTGGTACCTTAACCATTTAAGTAATGGCTTTTAGGGCCTTAATGTTAATTTTCCAATTATCAAGCTCCCTCGCACCTTAGTAAGACCATTACGTAAATGTATGATGGTAAAACCTTGGGTCGTCAAAAAATTACAAAGTTTAAAATCTTTGTCTGTGTGTGTATCTGCGATGTGTATGTACATGTACGTGGGTGGACCCATGCAATGCGGTTTTTGACATAGGCTACCTTTTATCCCGGGATAATCTTAGTCCCACGGGAAAACCCAACCGACCGGGGTAGGTCGGCAATTTTTTATTTGCTATCCTATACTGTCCCGCTTTTGGGGAAAGACCTACACACTTCCTTCCACTTGTCTCGGACCTCGGACTTGCCAAATCACCATCACCAAAAGACACCAGCGCAGGGTTCCAAGACGTCGTGATCTTAGCCCATCTTTCAGCTTGAGAACATAAATATTTGCTGAATTTCCACCCTGTCATTTTTGGTCTCTTATATCTCCAAAACCTTGGTCTACGGCGGTGATGCTAAGTTGTGCTCTCCGTAAACCGTCTGTCCTCCCGATTGTTTCTATAACACGCTCCAGTGCACCAATGACCAAGTAGCCTATTGCGCAAGAGACCTCAATGATCTTTTGATTGCCGTTGCATAATGTCTTAGAGCATCAAAGGTATTGCGATCAGTTATACAAATTTCGTTGAGGCGTTCTGTCCAGCCAGACGCAATCGAAAGAGCCTCTTTATTATTCCTTCTATCTATCTATCAATGTAAGGTAACACCATGTAAGGTAACCCACTGCTGGGTAATAGGGCTCCTCATTTGCACTTGAATCTTTCCGATCCTACGCCATTCGTATCCAGTGACATTATTCATAGCAAATTATGATGGAGTCCACACCTATCAAAGATTTCTTTGCGCAAGCTTAGAGAGAACAAATTAGTCCCTCAGAGGCTTGCAAAGAAATCGTTGTGTGCGTCCACACTGCGAGCCTAGCGCGGTTGCGACGACGGGCGCGAAGTATTAAACATATGAAAAGCGCCTTTGCGTCCATACTGTAGTGACTAAGGCGGAAGCCTAGTGCGACGGGACCGAGCGGGACAGAGCGCGTAGTTTTCAAACGTTCCTGTCCGCGCGTTCTGTTCTTTCGCCCCCGCTCGCCGCACTAGCATTAGGCCCTAGTCGCCGCGCATTCAGTGTGGACGCAGCCGTTGACGTGTGTAGGATCTAGTAACGTAGTAAGAAACCTTGATAGTTGGTCATCTTATACGACATGATCCATACTAATATTATAAATTCGAATACTAATATTATTGAAAAAACACGTGCGGAAATCTGTAGCTTCATGAAAAACATATATTGAAGGAAAGCGATGAAAGGGAAGGCTAAGGCTGCCTGTCCATTGACGCGGAGAGAGGCAGCGGAGCGGAGAAACGAAGAAATATTAACCAATAGGATTGCATGAAATCTCCGCTCCGCTTTAGTGGAAAGGGATTTGCGAGCTAGTTTAAAAATTCATACATTATCGGAAGCAGCACGTGGTAGCGGTGCGAGGTAGCGGTGCGAGGCGGCGGAGCGGGACGGCGGAGCGGGGCAGCCGAGTGAGCCGGCCGGCGGCGGGGAAACGGCCCGGTCTCGGGGGTGGGGGTATGGGATATTGGGATAGTATGTTGTAAGTAATTCGGTTTCTTCCGAGTCCAACATTTCTTCCTCGAGCAATGTGAGGTAGAACATTTTAACTTTTGCGTCGACAACATGTCTGTTTTCTGTAATATTTCGCGTATGACTGAACTGACCGCCCGCCGCCCTCCGCTCAAATGACTCGTTGCGTGAACTCGGCCTAGCTCCGCACAGTCCGTTACTTCGCTCCGCAATACTCGCTGGCTCCGCACCGCTGTCTCGCTCCGCGTCAATGGACAGACAAAGTCCGCAACTCCGCTCCGCAATACTCACTCGCTCCGCACCGCCGGCTCGCTCCGCTCCAATGGACAGGCACCCTAAGGATAAGTTACATGACTCAGAAAATAAGATGCTAGCGAAGCTGTCATGACGTTTAAGAGGTAAAAGAGAGCTCCTCGGAAAGAGATAAGAGGGAATTGCATTAGTCGCTCCGCCAAGAGCGAGGCTCTTTAATATAAGTAATGAATGTTACTGATCATGTTTATTTGTGTCTGGTTCTTTATCGGTCATCTGCATTAGGCTGGATGGTCCAAAGCGGCCGTTGAGACCGTGAAAAAAACAATTATCAATATCATAATTAGCCACTGCTGTAAATAGCCCCCTCCCCCTAACGGTTCCCAGCAACCTTTATTGGATCGTCTTGCCATCTGGTGCCCGGACTTGATGGCAGTTGGAAGGCAAAGGTTCTCGAGTGGAAACCATACATTGTAAAGCGCAGCGTTGATTCCACTAGATGGAATAACCAATGTGATTGAATTAATTGGGCCTCGGTGGACACAAATCATTTGCACAAACTGACTGCAGAACTGCAGTTATATTTTTTCTTCCGAATGCAAATATCTCGCATTGTTTTTATTGTGAGAACTAATATTCTTTTTTTTTAACGGTAAAGAATGAGAACAGGTTTACTCGCGTGATTTCTGCAGAATTTCTATATACCTATCCGTATGTTATAAACAAGACAGATTGTTTATGTCTACAAGTACTGACGCAAGCGCAACGTAACACTAAAGCGCGTCACAGATGATGAAGATGCTATAATATTTAATGTTAAGATAAAAAATCGTTCGCCATGCAATCTAATGGACCATCACACACGGCGAAGATCTCGCCTACAGGTTGCATTTTTCAACCGATTTTGACGAAAATTGGCACACAAGTTCCTTGATTTTATTTAAATTTTTTAGTCAATCGCGATTTTTGATTGGGTGGAAAATAGGGGGGAAAGGGGGGGAAGTTTGCTGTAGTGTTATATATGGAAAGAATTCATTTTTTGAAATTTTCGCACGTCGCAACGGATGGGTGGTGAGGAGGGGTGTAGATGGATATTTTCTACTTTCTCTCCAATATAGGTAGGTTAGTTTCAAAACTCTGAAATGGCTTTGCTAAGCCTGGGGAAAGAATTGGTATCGAAAGTATCGGTTATTGCATGTTCATAAGGGCTCGCAAGGTCACTGTTCTCACAGAACCACTAGTATATATATATATTTTCATCTTACATTGAATTGTAAGACATTCGTTGTGGGACTGGGCGGGCCACGTCTGCCGCATGTCAGATGAGTGAGGGGCAAAATCCGAGTGGATCCCAAAAGACAGAGATCGACCACGCGGCAGACCACGACGACTATAGAAAGACCAACTCGACTCGTATATGGAAGACTGGACAACACACGCGCATGATACAGTGGAAGGAAGTAAGGGAGGCCTTTGCCTCTGCAGTGGGACAGTACAGGCTCCAAATAATAATAATAATTGGATTGTATGGCAAGCGATATATTATAGCATTATCATCGTTTCTGACTCGCTTTGAGGTGTTCCAAAAGGAGTAATCTTTTTACTGTGTGTAGCCAGCATTGCTCGTTCACTAGTTATCATAATAATGTTTGGTTCAATTATTCCTAGTTATATTGCCCACGATTTGATACTTTATTATAGGTAAAATTGTGTCAAGATGGCCGTGAAATATGACGAACTTAATAGCCGTAACATTGTCTCTATTTTTGTTTGTTACGTTTCTACGACTAAATGGCTGGACCGTTATCGATAAAATTAGATACAGTGGAATACGTTTACAATGACATCGAAGGGAAATGACAAACACGTCATACTAAGCGGACGTCATACAAAGCATTTTGTAAAAAATGTAAATGCTTTACGACAACGTTGAGATATCATTTTTTTTCACGAATCACTAACAAACAATGACCTTCGACTATCAATTACCCACTGAGACTCAAAACAAAAACAAGCCACGTGCCACGCACGCGCCGAACGTCGTCGGGCGTCACATGACCCTCCCGAACATGCCGAAGGTGTTAGGAATCATGCCGGTCATTATAACCGGACAAAATTTATTAAAATGGGGCATAATAAGCGACATGCCACTATAAGCGAAGACATTATATCCGACTTTGGTACAAATAATTTTATATGAAAACCAAACTTCGCTTTGTAATTACTTCATATTAAGCGGTTGGTCAATATAGGCGGAGTCATGATAAACGGATTCTACTGTATATAGGTAAATTATAATCTGTTATTGAGACATAGGCTTCTTTTTATTGACAAACCAGTCGTGCGAAGCCGCTGGTAGAAGCTAGCTATTCCTTATTTTACTCACATATAAAAATATTTAACAGAGGTAAGTAATGTAACTGTTTAAGAAAATATTGACGATAATGATCAGTAGGTAGATTAGATTAGAAAATTCTTTATTTCACTGATAAAATAATGCATAGGCGAACTTATTGCTAATTAGCATTTTATTACTAATTGGTTTTTATAGAATTGAATAAAACATTTATTTGAAACGTTACAGTAAAAAAACACAAAAAAAAGAATGAGGTACAAAATATATAATTTAAAACTAGATAATCTACAATGAAATCTTATACTATCGGTGGAATGGAATCCCTTTTTGCCACCATAGGCCAATGTAAATTTAATTCGTGAACTAAAATAGTTACGGATTGAACAAAATACAAAAACAAGTAAAATGATATTAGATTGTTTTAAAAGTCAAAATTGCAACTATTAAAACCACAAGCATCTACTTGCCAACATTGTTTTCTTTAATTTGCGCTCGGCATTCTAACGACCGTCATTTGCGGTCTCACTCGTTTTGGCACCGTCTTTCGTCAGCGGCATAATAGGCATAATATCGCGCTTAGAATAATGCTTGGTTCTCTTGCGCAGTGAGATTTAACTTGTCTTACATAAGACTTTATATACCACATAGTATACAGAACCACTAAAAAAATTACTGACCCGACGATGATAAGTAAAATAGGTATGGAGAAAAAATTCTGAAAAAAAAGTTTTGCTGTAGTTCAGTAAAATTTGTTCTCTTCAATAACAGAGCCCATTAAATCCACCGTTATTGATAAAAAAAATATGATTGTGTGAACAGTGGATATATTTTCTTCAACTCATTTATCTCATCAGCCGATCCTCATCCACACTAAAGCTAGATTTTGCAGCCATGCCGACTAACCAGGAGTTACATGTCAACCCGGAGCCCGGACATGCCATGTTCAAACACGTCTCTGTGTCCCGGAGGTTTGACAACCTTACACATAGATTTGAATCTACAAGGATTTCATTCCGACATTATCACCATCCTGCGGTAAACACGTCACGGTCCGTGGTTTTCTGCCAGACGCCCTTCTTTGGTCGTCTCGCAAGGGCGACTGTCCCAGGGTCATTGGGATCGCCGCACAAGGATACGGCGCGTACGCTGCTATCTTGGCTTTACGCTGGATATCTTGGCGTAATGCATTCTATTGTTTTTTTAAATGTTATTTAAAAAAACAATAGAAGGCTCGCATTTGATCTTGCCTGATGGTAAGCGATGATGCGGTCTACGATGGAACACGCTTGTCTAGAAGAAACCTATTCACTCGTGACTTGGTCCTAGGTGTAGTTACCAGGAAACGTTCCACTCAGGCGGTGCGCATAATAAAGGTGGAAGAGAACCGCTTTGTGCGTATGGGAGGGATGTCTACACGTAGAGGCGTTGTACCGCGGGGCGTCTGGTTGCCCGATGATAGAATGGGGACAAATAATATTAAATATATTGCTTAATATTTCACACAGCGCTATCTAGCCCCAAACTAAGCAGAGCTTGTACTATGGGAACCAGAAAACTGATAGAATATTTTATATACATTTTTGTTTTTGTAAATACATTCTTATAATATATAGAGAAACAGCCAGACCCAGAACAAATATCTTTAGATCATGCAAACATTTCTTCCGCGGCGGGAATCGAATCCGCTACCTCCTGCATCACAGCCGGCTATTCGCCCACTGCACCAAGGAGGTCGTCGGATGAAGAAAGAAGGAAAGTCTTGTTAAGGCGTTCTTCGTCCACTTTTCCAGAGTCCTGTGCGCCCAGGACGTCTCAGGACACACACCACAGACCTTGCGTCCAGGAGGGCATTAGGTGTAAAGAGTTGGCGTTTTAGCGAAGGGGAGATCGCCCTTCATAAGTGCTTTCATGGACCAGTAGTTTTTTCAGGCGTTTCACAAACATTTCTCCTGCCACGTGCTGATCGCCCTAGAAAAGTTTTTCTCTTCGGAAGAATAAAGTAAGTAAAATGACATTTTAGCGTAGCTATTAACTGTTGTTCTAGCATGTAATTTCAACGTCTATCATAATGTGGAAAGGAAAAGACAGTAATGTCTTAGTTATGTAGTCTTTAGTTATGTACTTACACATCTTTTCAGTTTTGTGGCAAATCCGTTTTGCGTAAGACTACCAATTTGTGATTAACATGATGATGGATTATTTTGAAATTTAGAGTGATTTGCAAACTTAGTTATCACAATGTTTATCATAGGAGGCGAAGAGGTAAAGTTCATTAGTAAAAAAAATAAAAAATAGCCCAACCCACTCTTTTTGCATCAGAGGTAAAAACTGCCGTGCCATAGCTAAGAACGACCTCTGTTAAACTAGCTTTCTATTAACAAAAACCGCATCCAAATCGGTCCATCTGTTTGAGAGCTATGATGCCACAGACAGACATAGGTATAACATGTAGGATAATAATATACAGGTCTCGAAGCAATAGGCAGTAAAATTGACGTTTTAAAGTGATTGTTGTGATTTTAATGAATAAAAACATTTTAACTTGATTTGATTTAGGATATAGGACAGTAATTTTTTATTTTTTTATAGGTGACAAACTTATAAAACTGTTCTTTTTACATCAGAGCTTAAAAAGAAATTAATGAAGGCATTTTAATCCTGAAACATATTTAATAATATGGTTCTAGCAAGGACAGGTCTTGGGAACTTAAAACACAATCCGAGTTTAAGTTGTATTCTTAAGAAATCTATTGTAATAATCTTGAACATACTTGCTTAATTTACTACTTAGCTTTGAATAATTATTATTTAATTCACTAATTGTATAGGATGATTTGCCCAAAGAATGTTGTAGAAAATGAATGTCTCAATTGAAACGCATGGAATCATATAGATGCCTAATGTCATAGGCTACAAAGAACAAAGCACACAAGATTACCGATTTTATAGTTAGTTTTTTTAAGAGAACAATGGAAAAATTTTAGGGTTTCGGACTATAATGAAAAAAACTGATCCCATATGGTGTGACTTTGTTTGTCCGTCCATCCGTCTGTCAGAGTTGATTATCTCAGCAACTACTGAAACTATCAACTTGACATTAGGATAAATTATAAATAAGTAATATTGGCCCACCTCTATTGCAAGTAAAATTTCAAAATAGCACAAGTTACATTCTAAGTACGATTTAAGTGTATGAAACAGAGCACTGAGTAAAAATGACTTAAATTTTTATGGACGTAAATGTTCTACGTATTTTAGGTAATAAATAAACTTAAAATCAATATTTAAAATCCAAGGTCAGATACTACAGCTAAGAAGGACGCTATAATAATACAGTAGTAGGTATGTACACTGTAGGTATAAACACCTGTAAAACTCAGGCAAAAAGATTTTTCAATTCACTAAGTCTGTATATTTGCACTCACCGCTTTTCGGCAAACTCCTGATAACGTTGACCGCAGCGTTGAATTTCTCCTCCAAAGACATTGTATCACAAACGAGAAAACAATACTAAATTACCAATAATCACAACGCACTTTGGACCTTTTAGATTCACACAGACATGTTTTAGAATTAGAACTCAATTATTCAAAACAACACAAGTTTTCGTCCGTGGCGAACACAGAAAATAAAGCGTGAAGAGACAAACGGAGGTAGCAGTTCTAAATCACGGACTCGGTAGGAGAAAAAAAACAGGTAAGTAAAATGAAAAAATTAAATAATCGCTTGCTCGTTAGCCTCTTCCACAACACAATGAAAACTTGAAAAGTATTGAATGAAAAGAATGAATGACCAAATCAAACCAACCAACAAACAACACAATCAGAAAAATAGGGATGTCTACGATCCGAAGCCGAACTCAAACATGTCGATGATTACATGTGATTAATTTGTTTGGTGATCTTGAAAAATCTTCTATTTAATGATTTACATTTAACTATAATGTTTTATTCATTGATCGAGCGAAGCGAGATCTCTAAATCAACTTGGGCAAATTGGCGTTGTGTGTATGTATGTTTGTCCGAGGATAACTTTCGAAGCAATGATCCGATCATAGTGAAATTTTATACATAGGTAGGTAGTGATGGCACAATTTTGTTGTGATTAAATGAGCTAAAAATGTTGAGGGGGTTGTTGAGATATTGGGGTTCAACAGGGGTAAAAAATAATGAAAATGAGACTATTAGGTCAAATGGGACGTCAAATACAAGGTCTTAATTAGTACATTTAGACTCCGTTTTTATAGTTTTTGCGTTATAAGCCATAATAAAAACTAAACTTTGACAAAACTCACAGGGTACACCAGTGACCCCACAGTGCTGTAATTTGGTATGCGTACAGCTTAAGTGACACAAATATAGGCAAAAGTCTGAAATCCAGAATAACTACCATTTATACCCAAATAAAAAATAACCAAATTACATGAACCGCCGTTACCTGTAATTTGATTAATTTGATTCTTAAGCCAAGTTCTCTGGTTATTCATTTCGTGGCACTATTATGATAGTCAAAGATTACAAATAATATTTTTTGTTTTAATCGGAGACTCGCGATATCTCAGTTCGGGGCAAACCACTAGTTATTGATTCGTTTTTAGGGTTTCGTATCTCAAAAGGTAAAAAAGGAACCCTTATAAGATCACTCTCTTGTCCGTCTATCCGTAAGTCTGTCCGTGTGTCACCACTGATTTTCTCAGGAGCGGGTGGACCTAACAAATTGAAATTTATAGTAGATACTAAACATTATAGTCCCTATTAGGTGTACAAAAATCAAGGTCCTGAGTTAACACGATAAAAAAATATGGGCAAATTTAGATTTTTGCGAAAACTTGTAAGTACCAAAATATACCTTAATGTTCAACTTTTTTTATTTTACAGAATTTTCACTTTATTTGTGCTGTAAGAACTTGTTTTTAACCAAAATTGAAAATTCTAGGTCAACCGGAAGTACCCTATAGGTTTTGGGTCGTAAATCTATATGGTAGTTCCCGTTAACCTAGAATCACGAAATTTGGCAAAAAGCAAGGTAACGCACAAATAATGCACAAAATTTACGAACAATAAAGAATTATGAATTATAAATAAAGGAAAAATTCCAAAAAATAAAAAAAGCTGAAAATTAAAGGGCCAATTAAGATAGTCCTCTGAGTTGTATGGGCGTTCATACAATTTAGAGGACTGGTTTAATCGGCACCAACCTCAAATAAGGTAAATAAATAAAATTGTGCTATTGTGGGAAAGAAAATAAAAGAAAATATTTATCATAGATAATGGTATGGAACCCTTCGTGCGCGAGTCCAACTCACACTTGGTTGGTTTTTTCTTGTTATTCCTGCCCTTTTTTCAACATTATGGGGGGTTGGCACAACGTAATTAAGTATTCCTCTTACAAATTCCTCTATCAGCCATCATCTCATTGTTAGTTTCTTTCTTACTCATTATCGTCCTTTACACAATCCATCCACCTTAGTTTTTCTCTACGTCTATATCCATCCACATAATACCCAATTCTTTTCTAGTCATATCACTTTCATCCCATTTGATTAGTTTCTAAATGATGTTAGTCATAAGTAGTCATAATCAAAAGCAAATGGCTCGTCTTTGCGTTAAAAAAATCGTAAATCGAAAGGGGTAGTAAAAAAAGTTAAAAATGGAAAGCAGTGGCTTAGAGGAGGCATGACGGTATACGAGTCGGTTTTACTGTCAAGGCGCGGCAATATTTCAGCCAAGGTTTCACATCAAACATCCACAAAGGAATAAGGACGGATATATCAATGATTGAACATAAATCACGAAAATTTTCTAAGTAGAATAAGGAGATTATGGGTGCAATTTCCTCGCCCATGAACTTAATACTGAAACACTATTTTGGCGTCATTTTTATATTTTTCAATTTCAAGACGAACAACATTTTGCAAATGAAAGTTTTAACTGATAACAAACAGAAATTTTATGCCTACATGTATTACCCCATTTAGAGATCATGTATGAGATCACCTGCGCGCAGTGAAACGGCTACTCCACGTTTCCCTAGCTAGATATTCTGCCGCCACGCTATCTAAACTATACTCTAAACTTATAGCGAAAGTATCGATATCGATGAATAGTAAGCATTATCTTGCGTCACTAGTGAATTAGTTAGGATTAGACAGTGACATTTAAGAAAAATGTTGCCAGCCTCAAAAAAACTGACTTGATGGAAAGCTCTTGCCAGACTTGCTGGTCGTGAAGAGGATTTTTGACGTTAGACAAACCTGTGGTTCATTTTTTATCTGTTCTTTCGGCGGCCGCCATTTGTCTTGTCAAATCAAGTGAGATCCCTCATTTTGTGTTTTGCAAATAATCCTTTTTGTGAAGGTAATTATCCACAATTATTACGAAAATCCTATGATAATTACTTGCGAAAGAAACGGTGATGTGTTGTTTAGTGAATTCTAAGTGAAGTTGTGTATATATTTTACTAAATGGCCTCAATATATCGTGAAGACTGCCCGGCTAATGCTGAAGAAATATTGATTTTATGGTGTTTTCATCGCAAAAGCTCTGTAGAACTTATTCCTGAGTTTGTTCAAAATCCAGAGAATAGCTCTCTACCAAAATACCAATGTTTTGGTGTTACTAAAATAACCAATTACGTATTTGCCCCTATCCAATTTCTCTTCAATCTGAATTATATTCTAATCCGTTCGACAATGATCTTGGACTAGCAGAGTTCATTCTAGATTTTATCATAACTGTAGGTAATGTAGCAGCAAACATTGTTTACATTATATCACACTCTTATTGCAAAGGAATACTACACTACACTACAATGTTCAAAAGACCCTCATTTACTTCGAATACATTTCATTTTTCTACAAACTTATTAATTAACAACTAAGTCACACTTGTAGTGAGGTTAAAAACAGATCGTTCACACATTCATGGTCATAATTATTTTCCTCCCTTTATCAATTTGTGGGGTTGGTAGGACATGTATGTCTTCCACTCCTGAAGATAAGCTGTCGCATTCATCAATGGCCTATATTTCTACCTTCTATTCGCACTGTAGTCATGTAGAGATGATAGTTAACTCAATAGTTACTTGTGTTAAATAAATGAGTATTCTTTCCATACTCCTTTTTAATTCACATTCATACTACACACACATCATCATATGACTTTTCATGGTTATTCATCATCATATCAGCCATAGGACATTCACTGCTAAATATCGGCTCGCTCATAGGTTTCCAGATCTTGTGTAGCCTGTACCAACAATCCCCAGCAACCTTCAATCTTTTCATTGTATCTATTCAAATTATTATTATTTCCTCCAGGATTCCTACATCTAGTCCACCCTCACAATGCCAGAACTGACAGAGCTCGACAAGGCCACCGCCTCCATGACCGAGAAGCGCAAGGAGGAGACAGCTTCCTCGGACAGTGACTCCGATGACACCATCCCAGAATTGGAAGATGCTGGTAAATTAAATTTCTGACTCTTTTATCCATCAAAAATCCTGACCCCTTCTTTCTGTGTTGGGTGTTAAACAACTATAAACCACCAATAATAAACTATCTATTAAAAAAAATCTGTTTTAAAATTACGATGTCACAAAGCTATAACACAAATAAAGACGTCAAACTTTATAACACAAATAAAGACGTCAAACTTTATAACACCACTTTTGCCACAGGGCTTAAAATATACTAAAATGGGCTGAAGTTTGTGTGTCTGTTACCATCTAATTTTATCTTCTAGCACATTGAACTGAGATACTTTTTGTGACAATAACAATCAAGAGTTTAAATGTGATGAGCTTCAAGATGATCATCATTTTAAGGGTTCCAAAATGATGAACCGCAATATGTATAGTGCTACTTTGTCCGTCTGTCTATATCACAGCTGCTAGAAATTGAGGGAATAAACTGTCTCAGCTTAAACTATTCCCATTACTTGGAAAAGAAAAACCAAAGAACACTTCACCATCATATCAGACAAAGGACATCCACTGCTGAACATGGGCCTCCCCCATAGCTTTCCTTATCTGTGCAGCCTGCAACCAACGGCTCCCAGCAACCTTAATCAGGTTGTCTTTCCATCTAATGGGGGGTTTGTCCTAAGCTGCGCTTTCCACTGCATGGTCTCCACTCGAAATTCTTCCTGCCTCAACAGCTGTCAGTTCTTTGAGCTATGTGCTCTGACCACTGCCACTTCAGCTTGCTAATCCTTTGTGCTATGTTGGTGACTGGTTCATCTACAAATCTCCTCATTTCTGATTTGATCTCGTAGCGGAAAAATACTTGTCCACTAAATTACATGTTATTTTATTTGCTATAAACTTCTGATGGTGTTATCAAAGATGGAGCATGCTTGCCTAAAAAGAACCTGTTCACTCTTGACTCAGACTCTGAGATTATACTGGTCTGGAAAAACATACGCCGGAAGTGAGTTCCACAGTAACAATTCCATAGTTGGTTACACATTTTGATCCTTTAATTGTATTTTTCAGGTGCTCCGGGCGCCGGCGGCATTGCTAACCCGATCGCCGGCATCGATATCGTGTCAAAGGCCAAACAGTCGCGTGGCGAGAAGAAGGCGCGCAAAATTATGAGCAAACTCGGACTCAAGCCTGTAAGTTCAAAGTCTAGGAGTTGAGATCCTTTTTGAGACCATTTTATCTTAGTTAGTAGTAGAGTAAGCAAGATTGCTATATGACTGGTCATTCACAACGCTCCTCGTAATGCTTGCATAGATGAGAAGACGCGAGCGACTGTTTGTACTTCGTGTATGCGCATTCGCTACTTGCGAGCTACAGTAGTGACGACCGTACTGTTTAACATGCGCGCTCACCAATTGCGAGCTAGAGGAGTGACGAGCGTACTGATTACACATGCGCGCTCGCTACTTGCGAGCTAGAGTAGTGACGAGTGTACTGTTTACACATGCGCGCTCGCTATTTGCGAGCTAGAGGAGTTTACACATGTGCATGTATGAGAGTAAGGTGAATATGATACTTCCAACTTGTTCCATAAAATCACATCACTGTATTATGAAATGCGAAAGTTTAGATGTTTGTTTGTTACTCAATCACGTCATAGTGGCTGAACCAATTTTTATGAAATTTGTTATGTTGATAGATTATGAACTGGATTGACACATTTGACAAACCATGCCTGCGAAGCTGTGAGCGGATGCTAGTCACACTAATAATAGAAATGTGGAAGTTTTAGTAGTTACTCAATCACGTCGTAACGGGTGAACCGATTTCGATGAAATTTGGTATATACGTACATTGTAACCTAGATCCTAGATTACCACATAGGCTACCTTTATCCCATAAATCAGTTCACATGGCATAAAAATAGGATGTCAAGTTGCATCAGCGAGTTTAGCTTTATTTCTGGGCTACCTACACATTTAGTAGTGTAATGCGTACGAAATAGTGGGCAACAGCTAGTTATTTATAAAGTAGTAAGAAATTAAACAACCATTATGTTGTCACATAGACCTCGACCACATCCACCCACACCACAATAAAATTACAAACAAACATTGTGGTTTAGATTGTTAGTTATACTTGTGTGAACAAGATTATAGTCCATAATGGCACACCTGAGCACGAACTCCTAGCCATAAATATTTTCATTTTTTCAGGTATCAGGTGTAAACCGAGTAACCATCCGCAAATCAAAGAACATCCTGTTCGTCATCAACCAGCCTGATGTATACAAGAACCCCCACTCCGACACTTATATTGTCTTCGGAGAGGCTAAGATCGAGGATTTGTCTCAGCAAGCCACCATGGCTGCCGCTGAGAGGTTCAAGGCACCTGAGACAGCAGCTGCTGGCAATGACGCCACTACTGCTGGCACGGTGAGCAATCCATTTAACTTCTCTATACCTAGGAGCTGGTAAATGAAAGTGCTTTAGTAATTGTAGTGCCTTTAATAATTCTATGGAGCTGACATTGTTGTTAAACAACACAAAACTCCTTATAAAAAAATTCATTTAAAAAAAAACTTGTCTATACCTAATGCTACTGCAACAATTTATTATTCCACACACTTTAACCTGTCCTTGTTCTACATTGACTTGTTACCATCATCGTGATATCAGCCACCGGATGTCCACTGCTGAAATAGGCCTTCCCCATAGATTTCCAGAGCAACCGATCTTGTGCCTGCATCCAACAGCTCTCAACAATCTTGACTCACCACCTCTTACCATCTAGGGGGAATCTAGTGGGGATGTTGTTGTTACATTTCATTTATTTTTCACTATAAATAACACTAGCTTGTTTTACAAAGTGATCCCTAAACGGATTTAGTGACTAAACATGTTTAAATTTAACGTATTCGTATGATTTGACAACTCCTTAAATGATATTTAGCCATTAAATACGTTTAGCCATAATTTTTCATTTATTTTATTCATAAAACAATCAACCAATTGTATTTGAAACACCATACATATACATTAAATTTAATAATCATACACATTAAACACAAAAAAAAAAATCAATAAAACTAACACAATTCAAAATACAAACCTAACCAAAACCAACATTTATATAACACAGTCTCAAATAAATTAAAAAAAAATTACATAAATTAATAGAATTACTTAAATTATACTGAATTGCATTGTAACTTGAAATCATCCACTGAATAAAAACACCCTTCCAGCAAAAGCTTTTTTAGCCTGGTCTTAAATGTAATTGGACTATCTATAATTTTCATGTCAATGGGTAGAGAGTTGTATAATTTAACTGCTTGATACCGACAGCCATGCATCGTAACATTTAATTTTGGACGTAGTGGAGCATCAAGATCTTTCGTTCTTGTGTTCAGTCTCAGCACTTTATGTTCCGGTGTCTCATACTTAAAGGCATGCCGGACAACATCCATAAGAACCACCAATATGTAGAGGCTAGGAAGAGTCATAATTTGTAGGCTCTGAAAATGATCCCTACATGTTTCCCACAGGGGACCATGGTACGAATAGCACGTTTTTGTAACACGAATGCCCTGTTAATATTATATTCGTAACTATATCCCCAAAATTTTACACTATATCTCAACTTAGACTCAACCAGTGTGTAGTAAATTGTTTTAAGTTGCTCAAGAGTCACCTCATCTGTTAAGCTTCTTATAGCATAGCAGGCTGAACTTATTGAGTTCTCAATGGACTCCAATTCAGGTTTCCAGTTTAGGAACTGATCAATATGTACTCCCAAAAATTTTACACTATTATTGAATTCTAACTTTATACCTTTACCGATTATGTCAATAGTATCATGCCTACGGGCAGTCGTTCGGAATAATACTGCATTAGTCTTATTGATGTTTAATTTTAAATTGTAAGCGTAAGTCGCCCTAAATAAGTTAGAATAGTGTATCATGAAACTTGCAGAACTTCCAACTAAACCCTTATTTCTCATTCCAGACGGTAGCACCCATAGCTGAGGAGGAAGACGAGGAAGCAGTAGACGAAACCGGAGTCGATGAGAAGGATGTGGAAATTGTAATGTCACAGGCGAACGTCTCGAGAGCGAGGGCGGTCAGAGCCCTCCGGAACAACCAGTCTGACATCGTCAATGCTATTATGGTGAGTTTTGCGCCTTAGGATCTAATTCAAAACCTAGGGTGCGGGGATTAAGAACTGCAGTCCTGCATTGGAGTGTATTCACACCCTTATAACCTAACCCGAGCCCATCTTAACTCCTTGAAATAGCAGAAAAGGACTTTGGGTTCATAGCAGGGGTATTCCTCAACAGAAGATGACTCGATGAGTTCATGCAGACCTGCTAAGAGCTAAGGAATGCAAACTTCACTTGGATAACAGTTGTGTATTAATTAAACACAGAGGTGTACATTGGTAGACACATTAACATGCCATTCCCGGCATCAAAGCAGTAAATACGCATTTATTTAATAATCCTGAATTACGTATAACTAATTCCTGTTTTTCTTTTTTCAACAGGAACTGACAATGTAATCTCCACATAGCAACTCGAAGCGTTAAGTCTAAATTGCGACGGCTCACCCGAGCTAACCCAAAGCGAGGTGTCAGGGGTGTGTGTATATAGGATATTTCACAATTAAATACATTTATCGAATTCAACGTTGTGTGTTTGTACCTCCATCCCAGTGCATGGTTGTTTTCTGCGGATATCACTACTTATGTCATAAGTTATTCATTCTTTGCTGATAATATGTTACAAAATTAGGTCTTCAGGATTCAATTTCAGTTTCAGTACTAATCGACGGATCTAATATAGATTTGATTATAGAGTTATGTTTTAACTCTTATCAGTTTAATACATAAGTGTCCCACTGGCTATAGGTTTCACTTAATGACCTTTTTATCTCTGTAATTAGGTTGGATCCAATTTCAGTTTTAGTACTAATCGATGGATCCAATACAGCTCTTAATATAAAATAATGTCAAATCATTACTTTATCAGTTTAATACATAAAAAGTGTCCCGCTGGCTATAGGTACATAATGACCTACTCTGTAATTAGGACAGATCCAATTTAAATATTACTAATTGATAGATCAAATTTTATAAGCTATATTTTTTAATGTTCTCCTAGACAGGTGTTCACTGGATAGAGACACGAAAACCCGTGTTTCCTTGGTTTATAGACTTGAAACTGTGAATATATTCTTCAACAAAAATAAAAGAAATTTTTTGTTTTTCATAAATCCTCCCCTGGGTGGGTGAAAAAAGTGTTGAACTTTGTATAGCAAAACATTATTTGTAGATTATATAGGGAAAAGTCTAAAATCCAGAGTAACTGCGATTCCTACTCCTAAAATGAGTAACCACATTACTTGAATCCCTGTTATAGTTCGTGCAATCCATGAAGACGCGCCCCACTATTCCTCCTAACCGTTTATAGTATATGTGTGCAAGCTTCCGTCAATGTTTGAGTGTTATCGGTACACACTGATTACCTATGAGTGCACACGCACACTACAATGAATGGACTAATCAGGAGAGAGCGTCCTGGTCAAAGTGAAAGATGCTCTACTTCAATATTATTTTTTTACCCGACTGCAAGGAAACGGTTATGTTTTTTTAATTTTTAGGTGTGGATATTTTAGGTGATTATTAGTTAATATACGATCATATTACCATTTTTATAATAAGGGGTAGTTATAGACATAAATGAAATACGTGAAAAAGTTTTATTGAACTTTATTGAGAAATTAAAATCGTCAATCACTCGTTTCAGAAATATCTAGTTCGGTGATACATCAGACATGTATCACTGACATTTATAATAAAACTAAAATCAAGATCACATGTACCTATTCGTCTTCTATTTTTTCCACGTGCTGACAAGTATTGAACCAGACATCTTTATTTACTCGATCAAACGCTTCATTTAAAATTGACATAATCGAAGTGTAATTTTGATTGATATTGCGGCTAGCAACGTCGTTTTTTACAATACCCCAAATGTTTTCGATTGGGTTTATAGTGTATAATATTTTATTGGTTTATATACATACCTGGCTTTTAAGTACATTACGCTGAGATTTTCTCGACATTTAAAAAAAAATATAAAGTAGAGCAACTTTCGTGACGATTCTGGATTTTCGCAACATAGGATGTACTACTTGTGCGCATCGAACCGCTGACGGTTCGCGACTGACGCTCGGAGCAAACTCCCCGCACCCCGCGATCCTCTCAACCAAAAATTGGTGGGGCGCGTCTTCGTGGATTGCACGAACTATACTTGTAATTAGAATGAAAATGGTGGTCAGGTCAATTGGTTTTTTATCAAAGAAGAGTAAAATATTTTTTTTTCCGAGATTCGCGAGATCTCAGGTCAATAATAGTTCACCAATAGAATTCAGAGTGTTATTATCGTATTATTCCAGTACGTATTTACAAAAAAAAGTATACAAATAATCATGTCCATCAATATTTATTTATTTTTAATCTATCAGTTATCTGGTTTCCATAGTACAAGCTCTGCATTAATGGTCTAGATAGCGCTGTGAAATGTCCAGCAATATTTATTTATTCCTATATCAGCTTACACTGCTCACCGAAAAAAAAATATTCAAGTGTTTGGAAGAATACGCTTACAATGTTTTGCTACAAAAAACAAATAGTCTGTGGTTTCAAAGACAGGAAATGCCACTGTCAAAATCAGCTGTCAGATTCAATTTGTGGAATCTGTCATTTTGTTTTCTGTTTTGCAGTTTTCCGGAAATATTGTAAAATAAATCTGTTTTCATCGGGGGTTTGTGAAGTGATAAATTAGTGCAAAATGTCCATGTTCCCAGGAACAGTGGCCTTCGACGAGTATGGTCGTCCATTTATCATCTTGAGAGATCAGGCTAGTCAAAAACGGATTACCGGTATCGATGCCTTGAAGGTAATTATTTTATTTATTTTCACCTTATAATAAGTGTTTATGAAATTCTGAAGCCTAATTGAAGATACCTAAACCCCTTCTTTGCAATATTTTTCTGTAAAACTTATCCCCTACAATGTTAACCTAAAAAAATAACATTGTATTTTGATCACCACAAAATCTAGTAAAATGACTATATCCTGAATTAAACTCTCTTTTTATTCATTATTTATGCCTAGAAACCCCCCTAACAGTCGGTAAAAATTGAATTCTGCTAATAGTTTTCAAGATATTTAATATACAAAAATCAGGTGCTACATTGATGAATCACATGATTCATTTTTGGTCAAACAAGTATAACTTATATTAGTGTTGAATTCCTACAAGAATAACCGGTTTTAAACATCTAGTACCAAAAGTTTCTGCTATTATAAAAAATCACTTTGGTACAGTAATGTAAATTTTGTTTACAAAACTTTTCTTTGTTCACAAAACTTTATGGGCATCAATTTCAAAATCATGAATTTAATTACTTTCAAGTTTAGTGAACTTTGAAAGCAGTGAAGACTATGCTATCCTGAGGTGCCCAATCTCAAATAAAAGAATCAATTAATGTTTAAGTCTCTTACAAGTTACAAACTCTAACAACAAAATGATGAATAAAAAAAATGTATAATGGGCGGTCTTATCGCTAAATCAGCTAAAAAGTTTTGACCTATTTTATCACACGACTCTGTGTGTGTGATGAATGAGTGTGTCAAGTGCATTCATTGTCTTTCCCTAAATCACGCAATGTCATTCCACGATCATTTTATTATATATTATAAAGCTTTAAATTTACTACTTTATCATCATCACATCAGTTATAGGACATCCACTGCTGAAAATATGCCTCCCCATAGATTTACAGAGTGACTGATCTTGTGAGGCCTACACCCAATGGCTCCCAGTAATGTTTATCAGATCATCTTTCCATCTAGTGGAGGGCCATCCTATTCTTCCCTTCCTGTATGTGGTCTCCATTGTAGAACCTTTCTGCCACAATGGCCATCAGTTCTTCTAGCTATGTGCCCCGCCCACTACCACTTCAGCTACACACAAACATTTAAACATTCCAGTCACACATCTCAGCGGCGCGCCAGATCGCGACCATTCTTCGTACGTCACTTGGACCCCGCGGCCTCGACAAGCTCATGGTCAGCCCAGATGGAGATGTCACAGTCACCAACGATGGAGCCACCATCCTGAAGATGATGGATGTGGAGCATCAGATCGGAAAACTGCTTGTACAGTTAGCTCAGAGTCAAGACGATGAGATTGGAGATGGTACAACTGGTGTTGTTGTACTGGCTGGTAAGTACTACTTAGCATACATCAATATTTTTTTTTTACATTGTAGGCTTGCCTTTGACCACGATCTCGCGTGATGGTAAGCGATGATGCAGTCTATGATGGATCACGCTTGCCTAGAAGAAACCTATTCACTTGCGACTTGAAGACACCCAGGTGGTAGTTATCAGGAACACAGACTCAAGCAAGGCATTCCACTTTTTGGCGGTGCGCATAATAAAGGTCGAAGAGAACCGCATCATACGAATGGGAGGTATTTTAACTATATATCGGTCTCGCACTGCAGATCGTCTGGTTGTCCGATGATAGAATTGAGATGATGGATTAAGTTGAAAAGTTCCGCCGCACACTCCCCAAAATGTACTTTGTTTGTGTTTGAAATGTGTTGTAAAAACAAAGCTAGTTTAACTGGCGTAGTTCTTAGGCTTGTGTGATGAACATCGTCGTCGTATATTCAAAAGTCTCGCCCCGGTGCTTGTCAACGAGCTATGGTGCGCAGCATACTCTGAGACGTTTGTCATATGCCAGAGGAACTATGGCCGAAAACCACGATGGAATGGGTTCTAAACGGACGGCGGCCGCGTAGTAGGTCCAAGCGGAGATGGGAGATGAACTGGATACATACTGTACAGAGTGGCCCCAACTAGCTAGTAACCGGGATGCGTGAGAAGAGGGAAGGGAGGCCTTTGCCCTGCAGTGGGATAATATACCTTGTCTCGTCTGCTGGGCAAAAGTCTCTCGCAAGTCCTTCGAGGCATACAGCCCTCCAACCAACTGTATGCCTCGATATTTCGGTTTTGAGAAATGGGCCCATAATATTGTAACACCATGGATGCATGAAGACAGGAGGCAATGTCAGGGGTTGGCCGAGAAAGCATTGGCGAGACAATCTCGACACCTTCCAAATTAAATAAATAATGCTGGACATTTCACACAGCGCCCCAAACTAATCAAAGCTTGTACTGAACCAAATATCTGAATATATTTCAGATTTATGTTTGGAAAAAATTTAAAAGGTTTTTTATTAGTACTTAACTAGTAACTATTAACCACCAATAAGTAAGTTAATAGTTAATTACTAAACTATTACTTACTTATTGGTTTAAGATTAGTTATGATTACTTAACTAATAAGTGTCTTATCCATTTTAGGTGCCCTACTCGAGCAAGCCAACAACCTCATCGACAAAGGCATCCACCCCATCCGTATCGCAGATGGCTTCGAGCTGGCCGCTGCCACAGCCCTGGCTCACCTCGACAGCATCAGCGAGGCATTCCCCGTCAACAAGAACACGAGAGAAAATCTTATCAAAGTGGCTATGACTACCCTGGGCAGCAAGGTGGTCGTGAAGTGTCATAGGCTGATGGCGGAGATAGCTGTGGATGTAAGTATCTAATGTGTAAAGCTTCAAATGTGCCTCGGTCACAAATAAAATATTGATTGTTTACAGCAGAACGCACTTTAGGTACAGCAAAACACACATTAGATACAGGAGAACACATATTAGATACAATGAAACACACATTAGGAACAACAGAACACACATTAGGTACAGCAGAACACAGATTAGATACAATGAAACCCACATTAGGTACACAGTAACTGTTAAACATATTATTTATTTACTGTGTTGATAGGTCGGCATTTGTCGTAATTTTTGATTGAGCGAAGAGAGATCTCCAAATCAACTTGGGCAAATCGCCGTTGTACGTATGTATGTTTGTTGCCCGAGGATAACTTTCTAAGCGTTGATCCGATCATCGTGAAACTTGGTATATAGATAGGTAGTGTTGACAAAATCCTGGTGTGATTAAATAAGTTAAAAATGTGTGGGAGTTGTTGAGATATTGGGGTTTAGGAGGAGTAAACAAAAAAACAAAATGGGACAATCAGGTCAAATGGCACGTCTAATGAAAGGGCTTCAGCAGTTCATTTCGACCCCGTTTTTAGTTTTAGTTTAATCCTTGTAGTTTTTAATTTATAAGCCATAATAAAAACTGAACTTTGATGAAATTCACAGGGCACACCAGTGACCCCACAGTGCTGAAATGTTGTATGCGTGTAGCCAGAGCTGGGCAAAATACATGTTTTGCGTTAATTAAAATACAAATTACAAAATACAGTCAGGTGTTAAGTACTTGCCAATTGGTCGTACAGTACAGGTGCAGTATTGCCAACTTTATAGATTGACTTATTTAGCTTACGAATAGTTAGTAAAACTATCGCGCGCTATTTTCTGTATCTTTAACTAAAAATGTATTTATTTTATTTTTATTCATTACAGAATCCAACAGCACGTGATATAAATATAAACAAACTCTTATAGCTAATGCTTAATGCCAATAACAGATATAACTTTTAAGAAAGAGAGAATTATTATAAACACAAAATAATTTGTACGAGGCATGCCTTTTAAGTTCTGTCGTTTCCATATTTTCCGGCAATTTTGAATTTGGAACTGTTCTATATTCGAATGTGTTTACATTTTGAATCTCAAAACAGTTGAAAGTATTAGGATTAATGCTATTGTTTAGTCACAGTTTCGATTTGAATCTGTCAGGTCACGTACGAAAATGAATCTTTCTAAGGAAAATGTTCGTGCAATAATTTTCTACAACTTTAGAAGAGGCCTGACACGGCTTCAGTGTTTAGAAGAGCTAACATCTGTGTTCAGTGATGTAGCCCCATGTCTGCGGACTGTCGAACGCTGGTATTTAGAATTCCAGCGTGGACATACTAGTGTTAGTGACAGATTTCGCGAAGGACGCCCAAAATCCGCCTTCACTGAAGATAACATCATTGCTGTGAGACAACTAATTCTCGAAGATCGTCATGTGACGTATCGAGAGATAGAGGCTCTATTAGGCATCTCAGGGACAACCATTCAGAAGATCTTGCATGAAGCGCTTGGTGTGAGAAAGCTAGTTTGCCGTTGGATACCGCATCTGCTTTCCGACGATCACAAGGCGGCCCGCGTCAGATGGTGTAAGAAAACTCTGCAAAGGTTCAACCGAGGGGAGTCAAATCACGTCTACGACATCATAAGTGGTGACGAATCTTGGATCTATGCCTACGATCCTGATTCCAAACAACAATCTACAATCTGGGTCTTTCAAGACGAGCCAAAGCCGACTAAAGTTGTTCGTTCTCGAAGCACTTCAAAGAAGATGGTGGCCACGTTCGTTGGAAAAACCGGCCATGTTGCGACTATTGCACTTGAAGATCGTAGAACGGTTAACGCAGAGTGGTATACTACAGTTTGTTTACCACAAGTCATCGCCGAACTTCGAAAATCTAACTCAAAGCGACGCATCATCCTGCACCACGACAACGCAAGCTCACACAGCGCTCGTCAAACGATTGAGTATTTGAAGCAGGAAAAAGTAGAAATTCTTGACCATCCTCCATACAGTCCTGACCTAAGCCCTAACGATTTCTTTACATTTCCTAAAATTAAGAAAAGTCTTCGTGGTCAAAGGTTCCAGTCCGGTGAAGAAGCAGTCGACGCTTTCAAGACAGCCATTTTGAACACCCCACTTTAGAGCGGAATAAATGTTATAATAACTGGTTTGAGCGAATGGAAAAGTGTTTTAAGCTACGTTGTGAATACTTTGAAAAACAATAAAAAGTACTATAAGGTTCTAGATGTGTTTTTTTCTTCAAACGACAAAACTTAAAAGGCATGCCTCGTAATCTTTAAGGAATTTACTAGGTACACATTTGAAGAACGTTAGGGAGGGAGGGATGTTGTGTAAATGTGTATACTTGAGTGGGTGAGTGAGGGGAGGGTGTGAGTTTCTGAATATTTAATGGAACGCGCTATATATGATTAAGAACAGAGTTAATTAGTTTCTTAAGATGCTTTGCTATTAGAGAAGATGTCTATTGACGAAAAACCTTATAGTAGCTATCTAGCATATAAAATGAATTACGGTTATATTTTGATTCACCATGCACTGGTTTATTATAATTTTGTCTGCAGGCTGTCCTATCAGTAGCAGACTTGGAGAAACGTGATGTTAACTTCGAGCTGATCAAAGTGGAGGGCAAGGTGGGGGGGCGGATGGAAGACTCGATGCTTGTGAAGGGAGTTGTTATCGACAAGACTATGAGCCACCCGCAGATGCCTAAGGAGCTAAAGGTAACTTAAACTTATTAATTGACTTTAAAAAAAGGAGGTCCTCAATTTGACGGAATCTTTATTTTTTTTTGTTCTCCCGATTACTCGAAGACGCCTGGACTGATTTGAGAAATTTTTTTTTTATTTAAAAGGGTATACTTCCCAGGTGGTCACATTGGCACCAAGTCAGGATCTGATGATGGTATCTCAAAAAAATCGAAGCCAACCCTTAAATTTTATAGGGACGCATAATGTGGTTACATATTTTATAGAAAAAAACTATTCTAAAGTCGGTTATATTTTTGTTAAAAAGTTACTCGTAAAGCTTTTAAACCTAGAAATCCTGTAATGAGGCGGTAGAATCGCCCCTACATCAGTTAGGCGAGTGTGGTCCACTAAGCATTCATCTGGGCAAACACATTCTTAGCTCGGAGGAGCTAACTGCTATCACCCCTAAGAATATCCTACAGTTTCTAACAGCTATAAGGCTTAGTGGTGAACTTTGAACGCCGTCATAAACTAGGGGCGACATAAACACAAGTAGTGAACATAATAAGCCTCGTGGCCGCACTGATATTAAAGCCTCGAAAGCAAATTAAAAAAAATCAATTTTATTAAACCCTGACGCAAAAAGTATAGTTTTATAAGTTGGATGGAATGGAAATGGAAAGACCGATTTGGACGCAGTTTTTAAATAGAAAGCTTGTTTAACTGGGTTTCTTCTTAGGTATGTCAGTTTTTAACTCCCACCGAAAAATAAGGGGTCGGGGGTTAATTAAAAGTTTTGGAAAAATTTACATAATTAACCTGTATTTTAAGACTGATTACATCAATTGCATAATTGCACAATTGCAATATACCTACAGCCTATACTATATCCTTCATATTATGTTCCCAGGTCGTACAAATCATTATGTTCCCTGGACGTAAAACTCATTATGTTCCCTGGACGCAAAACTCATTATGTTCCCAGGATGTAAAACTCATAGGATGTTCCCAAGATGTAATACTCATATTATGTTCCCAAGACGTAACTCTTTATATTCCCAGGATATAAAACTCATAAGATTTTCCGAATACGTAAAACTCATATTTATGTTCCCTGGATGTAAAGCTCTTTATATTCCCAGGATGTAAAACTAATATAATGTTCCCAGAATGTAAAACTCGCCATCCTCACCTGCGCGTTCGAGCCCCCCAAGCCGAAGACCAAGCATAAGCTCCAAGTGGGCTCCGCCGACGAGTACCGTGAGCTGCGCGCGTACGAACACGAAAAGTTCTTGGAGATGGTGCGCACTGTCAAGGTTAGCTTTATTTTTACTACTCTAAGCTTTAATCTCTCTGAACCGTCGGTATGTATGTATGTGTATGTATATATTTATTTTATTTGTTATAAGTATATTATTGTCAATTTAGGTATGTTTACTTATGTATATTGTGTTATTTTATTGTAAGTGATCACCACTCTCCTAAAATGTTATATTTGTTTTGTTAATGTACACCCCCCTCCATTACTGTAATATTACATAAATCCTCTCCATACAAAGGTAGTCTGGATGAAATCGCTTCTAAGCGATAAGACCGCCCACTGTGCTTGTTGCTTTGTGAATTATTATTTTTATGTTTATTTCTTTTGTGGTGTACAATAAAGTGTTTTCATTCATTCATTCTTTAGAGGCTTCAAACATCCAACTTCCTCCTTCCATTGCCAAGTTATATACACTGCCGGCCAAAAGTTTGAGACCACCTACATCAAAGTAGGAAAATGAAATAAAACTCAAAATACAAAGCAAGAGGTTTAATTATGAATTAAAATACTTATTTCCTAATACACATACATTATGAAGAAAACAAAAAAATCAAGAAAAATCAACCATTTACTTTAAAAATGTCGCTCATATTTTATACAGATTTTTCGTCGAAAAACCCTCCCTTGCATTTTATTACTACTTTCACTATTCTTGGCATACGAGCAATCAATTTGTCGATTGTATCTTGTGATATATTGTTCCAGCTTTCTTGTAAAGCCTTCCACATGTCTTCTTGCGAAGTGGTACAACAACTGCGCACATTTCTATCAAGCTCTTCCCACAAAAGCTCAATCGGGTTGAGATCCGGACTCTGAGGGGGCCACACCATGTTTTTTAAAACCCCTTCTGTTTCTTTGTGTTCTAAATAACCCCTGCATAATTTTGAACTATGTTTTGGGTCATTATCTTGTTGGAAAAAAAATCCATCTCCAATTATTCTTGAACCAGACGGAATGGCATTTTGCTGTAGTATTCGTTTATATTGCTCCTTTTTCATGATTCCTTCGACTCGTACCAAATCTCCGGTTCCATGGCCCGAGAAGCATCCCCAGACCATAATGGAACCACCACCATGCTTGACTGTTGGCACCACACAGTCTGGCATCATCTTTTCCTCGACGTTACGTCGAACAAAAATTCGTCGTTTTGAACCAAATATTTCAAATTTGGATTCATCTGACCAAAGAACTTGTTTAAAGTCTTCTTCAGTCCAGTCTCGATGGGTAAGGGCCCACTGCATCCGTTTCTTTTTGTTTTGTGGCCTTAGTAGTGGTTTTCGAACGGCGACGCGACCAAATAACTTAGCATCTCTCAAACGTCTTTTTACTGTAGTCAATGATACAGGTTCTGATCGGGATTTGTTCACTTCTACGCGGATTTCTGGTGCTGTTAGGCGTCTATTCCGCTTGCTGGTAGTGACGATGAAGTGATCCTCGCGAGAAGTGGTAGTTCTCGGCCTTCCCAAACGCGAACGATCTTGATTACTGCCAGTCTCCTTGTATCGGGTTATTGTGTTATGAACACAAGTCTTCGACAACTTAAGTTGAGAGGCAATCGCACGTTCAGATTTGCCTTCGCCGTATAAAACAACTATGGCAGAGCGAGTTTCACTGCTAATTTCGCGAACTTTTCCCATTTTAAGATGTCTTCACTGTAACAACGACGAGCTCAGACTAATAAGGTAGAAAATAATTTACTCCATAAAAACTTAGGTACTAAATATGTTTTAGGAAGCTAACATAATCCCTGATATCGGTTAACGCGAAACAAACCCAAAACAATAAGTAATGAGCAGAGTAATGTTTTAATAATGTAATGTAATGTTGTAATGTAAGTAATGTTTTGAAACAATAGACCTTTTTAGGATGATAACTTAAACAACAACATAAATAATGACTCTTAGAAATTCTTTAATAATAATAGAATACGCAGGTGTTCAAATTAGCTCATTATCATATGTGTACTTTGAAATATTTTGTTGGTGACAAAGATTTTTACAGTGGTCTCAAACTTTTGGCCGGCAGTGTATATTTATTTAGAATAAGTGTGTTGGGGGTGGGGGGGGAATGCACAATACACTCCTAAACAGGACTCCAGTGCTGATCTTGTGCCCCCCACTCTAGAATTAGAATTATAAGTGTCGCTACAATAAGTACAACAAATAATATACTCAATAAGAAAATTGATAGTGAAAAAATATTTATTTTGCAACTAAATCAAACTATTTAGTTAAGTCCTATCAGTTATTACACTAACTTATTATATCCTTATAATAAAGACCAATAGAGAAAATAAATAAAATTATAAAAAAGTTGTATACATTTTGTATAAAGATTACTACTAGGTACTTGAATTTTTTTTTATTGTTTTCAGAATGCCGGTGCCACTCTTGCTATCTGCCAATGGGGCTTCGACGATGAGGCGAACCACCTTCTCCTGTCCCAGGATCTGCCTGCTGTCAGGTGAGTTGGCATATCAGCCATAGGATGTCCACTGCTGAATATATTCATCCCCCATATCCCTGTATTTTATTTTATACTAGCTGTTTCCGGTGACTATGTACGCGTTACCTACTAAATGTGTAGGTAACCTAGAAATAAAACCAAATTCGCTGATGCAAGTTGACACTCTCATTTTTATCCCATGGGACCTGATTTATGGGGTAAAACGTAGCCTATGTGGTAATCCAGGTTATCATCTACGTATCTAATGTTAACAAAATCTTAACTAAACTTCATTGAAATCGGTCCAGCCTACTCGTGAAAACGTAACAGAGAAAGTTACTCTCAAATTCTTAATATAAGTAAGGATTTATTAAACTCGATTACCACTTCACTGACTCATTGACGATGGTTTCTCTCCCCAATGCCACCTCGTTGGGTACAAAAGTTTGGAGGCATCATATAGAGGTTGTTCTGGTAAGTTGGGAATAAATCCCATTCGCCCTCCTCTTGCTCGTATTTTTAATAGTAGTAAGTATGTATGACGACCTTCGTGGCGCAGTGGGCGACTAGCAGAGTCGCAGGAGGTAGTGGGTTCGATTCGCACCGCGGAACAAATGTTTGCATGATCTATAGATATTTGTTCCGGGTTATTTCTCTGTATATTATGAGTATTACAAAAAAAAGGTATTACTATTCTATCAGATATCTGGTTCCCCCATAGTACAAGTTTTGGTTAGTTGGGGCTAGATGGCGCTGTGTGAAAAGTCCAGCATTAATTATTATATATCGACAGGTGGGTGGGAGGTCCGGAAATGGAGCTGATCGCCATCGCCACTGGAGGCAGAATCGTACCCCGCTTCGAGGAGCTGACTCCGGACAAACTGGGATCCTGTGGACTGGTTCGAGAACTCAGTAAGTATCATCCATTTCAATTTATTGACCATATAACAGTGAATGCTATACAAGGCAAATCAAAACACAATATAGAAAAATGTATAGCATACCAGATATAGGATATCCAGTGCTGATAGCCCGTGGAGGGCTACAGATTTCCAGATTTAAATTATAGGTTTTGTGAAATATGGGTGCCAGTGATGATTCAAATATTACTTAAATTGATTTAATA
Organism: Philereme transversata; assembly: GCA_963924445.1. Lineage (NCBI taxonomy): Eukaryota > Metazoa > Arthropoda > Insecta > Lepidoptera > Geometridae > Philereme > Philereme transversata. Next base: position 25,350,403 of record OZ004346.1, read on the forward strand.
ATGAAATCTACCTTGGCTGTGTCTGAGGTGCCCAAACCAAACTATTTGACATCTTAATGTAATAATAAGTGCTGTAAGTGATTTATTGTCGACCGACATTCGTGGCGTAGTGGGCGAATAGCCGACTGAGACGCAGGAGGTAGCGGATTCGATTCCCGCTGTGGAACAAATGTTTGATCTACAGATATTTGTTCCGGGTCTGGATGTTTTTCTATATATTATAAGTATGCATTTACAAAAAAAAGTATATAAGTATTCTATCAGTTATCTGGTTCCCATAGTACAAGCTCTGCTTAGTTTGGGGCTAGATAGCGCTGTGTGAAATGTCCAGCAATATTTATTTATTTATTGTACATTCGGCGTACGAGCGAACGAATGCAAGCGAGGACGCTAATCGAGGTTATTATTGATTGCTTACACCCGAGTATAACACAACTTTTCACCGCGAATGTGTTCATTAAAAATTTGTATTTTTTAAGTTTCTTGCTGAAAAGAAAATACAACCATATAGTAACCAAGTAACACGAACTCCGTTAGCTGTAATTTGAATGAAACTGTAGGTCAAGTTATTGCATTCGTGGCACTATTTTGGTAGTCATTTTTTTTTCTTTAACCTATCTCGTCCCACTGCTGGGCAAAGGTCTCCCCCAAGTCTCTCCAAGCCTCTCCAAGCATCCTGTTGGTCAATGGTTACAAATAATATTTGTTTGTTTTTATGGGATACTCGCGAGATCTGAGTTCGGGGTGTACCACTAGTAGTAGGATACAGTTAGTTTTTAGTGTGAGGTGCAGTATAAAAGATCCACGTCTGAATCTCGCCGCGGCCGGTTGCGGAATGAATTCTGTGGGGTGCGCGTGAGCGGCGCAGGGCAGGGTCGTCGCTCGCGTTGAAAAAGTAATTTAATTGATAAGATTTTGGTTGTAAATAAATATGTTGTTAATTTGTTGTATTGCAGCATTCGGCACATCGAAGGATGAGATGCTGGTAATAGAGCAGTGCTCCAACTCGCGCGCGGTCACGCTGCTCATGCGCGGCGGGAACCGCATGATCGTGGAGGAGGCGAAGCGCTCCGTGCACGACGCGCTCTGCATCGTGCGCAGTCTAGTGCAGGTTACTCACCTTTTTATAATAAACTAGCTTCCGCCAGCGGCTTCGCACGCGTTGTTTTTCAACAAAAAGTAGCCTATGTTTGAATCCAGCTCACATCTATCAACACTCCAAATTTAATCGAAATCGGTTCAGTCATTACGATGTAACAGAGAGAGAAGGCTGTCTCGACGAAAGTGTGCATTTCACCTGATCTTGTCACTGGCGCAAGGCAACGAGGAATCTTTAGCTATTGGAACGCCTCAGATGTCTTCAACGTATTGACTCCAGGTTTCATGTTTTTCGTTGATGGCCTCATCCCATTTGATTGCAGTTCTTCACAGTTCTTGGATGAGTTCAAGTATTACGTAACTCAATTTTTGAAGTTTTTTATCCCCTCCCTCCCCCTTCCCCCTCCCCCTCTCCCCTTCCTAAACGTTACGTAACACCCAAGTGATAACTTTTTGGTCACCAAAAAAATAAAAATGATGTACAATATACAATCGATTCCCGGTAAAACAAACGAAAAGAGTTGCCAACTTGGGAGATTGGAATTCCCTTGTATTTTATTTAAATATAAGAAAAACAATGTTATGTAACGCGTTATCGAACCCCCTCCCTCCTCCCTCTTGCTGTCTCTTATAGTTAAAAATACTGTCTTGATCTGGATTGCAATATAAACATAATATTATGTGCGTACAGCTAAAATAATTTACAAATCAAGCAGACTGTTAAGTAGAAACAGATAAGTTAAGTTAAGAAACAGACTGTTAAGTAGAAAAATAATCAATGAATCCCTTGAAATTGCGTTACGTAATAGTAGAACGCCCCCCTGACCTGTCGGCATCTGATCCATCCCACATTGTTTGTATTTAGTAGAGTTTGATCTGACGGTGTGTGTGGCAGGACTCGCGCGTGGTGTACGGCGGCGGCGCGGCGGAGGTGTCGTGCTCGCTCGCGGTGGCACGAGCGGGCGAGAAGCTCTCCTCCCTCGAACAGTACTCGTACCGTGGGTTCGCGGACGCGCTGGAGGCCGTACCGTTGGCACTCGCAGAGAACAGGTACTATATCGATGGAAGAAAGCGATTTTGTCGTATCTCAAAATATCTAATTGTACACCAGAGCCAAAAAACTATTTAAAAAAATCATAACTCGTACATTAATAAAGATTTCGAAAATATTTTTATCAATCTAAGTTTTATTTGATACAATTAATTGGAATGTCCTAAAGTTACTGCTTCATTGATTTTTAACTAGTTACAGCAATTGATGTTTCAATATCGAACAGCGGAAATTTTTGAGATACGCCATTTCCGCTTTCTGCCGTCGATATTTAACAAGTTATTTAACTACAGTAGTCTCACTAATCCGGCACTATTAAAAACTAGGGGGTGCCGGATTATTGGATTGTATAGAAAAATTCATTATATGTAAATAAAATATGTGCGCAAGCGCGGAACAAGAGTAGGGAGGGAGGCGGGAGCGGTGGGGTGAGTGCCGGATTATTGGACGTACTGGACTACTGAAGTGCCGGATTACTGAGACTGGACTGTACTTGTTCTGTTAATTATTATTTGATTTAAACCGCGCGGTCCTCATTTGTTCACACAGATCCTGTCCATCCAAAGATTGCCTGAAATAGATCGCTTTTAGCGATAAGGCCCACCACCTTTGATTTAATTGTGTATTCTCTTTTGTTTGTTTTCTTTTTAATGGTGTGCAATAAAGAAATTATCTAATCTAATATATGACGGACGACCTGTGTAGCACAGTGGTTGAATAGCCGGCTGAGACGCAGGAGATAGTGGGTTCGATTCTCACAGAGGAACAAATGTTTGCATGATCTACAGATATTTGTTCTGGGTCTGGATGTTTTTCAATATATTATATGTATTTACAAAAAAAAAAGTATGCATAGTATTAGTGAGATGATTCAGGTTACGGCTCAAAACGTCGTAATTTCGACCACTGACGTGACAAGAACCTGTAGCACAATTGGTAGTGCATACTCGTATCAAGAGGAAAGTTGAGGGTTCAAGTCCCGTCTAGGTTTGAAAATTTTTGAGATGGTTTTAAAAATCTTATAATTTTCGAGTTAGTGTTCGGTTAACACTATAAAAATAAAATGAATGAATGAAATACTCTTGATTGCACACCAACCAAAAATACAGTAACAAAGGAAATAAACAATAAATAACTAAAACGCTAAAAGCGATCTCTTCCAGACAACCTTTCGATGGACGTTAAGGAGTTACCATTCAATCAGTTTAAATAGAAATTATTCACATGGCTACTGAATCATTGCTTTTTGAATTTTGGTTAATGAATTTATTAATTTAAGATTATTTTAATATTATTTTGAAATGAATTTATAATTGACAAGAATTTGTATAACTTTGCAAGTCCTAACAGGCAGATAATATATTTAATTTAAAGACCTTATTTTGTAACATAGAGTACCTTTAACATACTATTGTTAAGGAATAAAATAGTATTAATAAGGAGTTTCGCAGTTAAAATGTTAGTGACATGAACAGAGTGTCTTCCCCTTAAGGGGCCGTTCAAGTACTACGTAAACAGATTTATTACAATTATCTACCCCCCCCCCCCCCTCTTGTCAGCAAAAGTAAGCAAAGCTCTTACTCTCCCTCCCATGCTTACGTAAACAATGGTATATGCATTTTTCTTTTAATGTGTTTTGTTTTTTTTATTGATGAATCCCCGAATATGAGTTTCGTTTTCAAGCAAAGACAATGTGTGGGTGACGTAATCACCATCTAGCTCCCCCCCCCCATGTCATCAAAAATAAGCAAAGCATAGCCCCCCCCCCCCCCTATAGTGCTTACGTAATACTTGAGCGGTCCCTAACTAGAGGCAGTAACAAAACTGCTGTTGGACACATTCTTACTTAATGTTATGCTATAAAACTAGCTCAAAATGAAATTACTCATTAGCCTATATACATGGCTAGATCGTAATAATCTTGGAAGTGTACCCTAGGAACAAAAAAAAATAAGGTTATGTTTGTGTATTTGCAGCGGTTTGTCCCCCATCGACGCGTTGTCTGAGATCAAGGCGAGGCAAGCCGCCGAGAACAACCCTAACCTGGGCATCGACTGCATGAATAACGGTAAATATACTTATTCCTTCTTCTAGCACGACCAGGATGACTGGTAGATAATGCTAATAGCAATAAGTCCTCCTAGCACTATTCTGTTTTGTGTGAAAGTATAAAAAAATATATACAATAATAACATCATAATTACTTAGAATAAAACAGTGTTGCCAGCTTATAGTACTTAGTAGTGCTTAGTATATAGCACACATCGCAGCTTATAGCTTAGTTGCCAGTTTATCAAAAAACTTATAAGGGTGCTTATAGCCTGCTGAGTTATTCTAAATCCAGATATTAATTATACTAAACTGTGTTTAGCTGTAATAAGCTGTTAACATTTATGTTTAATAAAGACCTTTTAAGAACAAAGAAACAGCGTTGCCAGCTTGCGATTCCGATAAAGTACGCTGTTAGGAAAATATTTTACATCCTATTCTCATACCTACTAGATGTGAAAAAAAATCATTAAAATCGGTCGATCCGAGTGTGACCATAAACACCGTGACACGAGATTTTTATATATTAGGTATATATAGAGGTATACTAAATGTGTAGGTAACCTAGAAATAAAGCTGAACTCGCTGTTGCAACTTGACTTGACACCCCATTTTTATCTCATGGGACCTGATTTATAGGATAAAAAGTAGCATATGTGTTAATCCAGGTTATAATCTATGTACATACTAAATGTCATAGAAATCGGTTCAGCCGTTGCGACGCGATTGAGTAACAAACAAACAAACATCTAAACATTATATTGTAGATTACATTATAGTGGACTTTGCAGACAAAATCCTCAACATTTTAGAACACCCTCTCGATAAGCCATGATTTTAATTTGGATTTAAATGATGTAAAGCAACAAACAAACATCCAATCCTTCACATTTATATTAGTGTGATCGTTTGTTTCCACAGGTTCAAACGACATGAAGACCCTCAACGTGATCGAGTCCCTCCACTCGAAGAAGCAGCAGATAGCACTGGCCACTCAGCTCGTGAAGATGATCCTCAAGATAGACGACGTGCGCTCGCCGCAGGACTCCATCGAATAAGATATACTCTAGATAATATTATTCTCACGATTATTCCTGCATTTTTGGGGTTCTGACCACTTTCTGTATTATCATTTTGTTTAGGAACAATGGTTCCGGGCTAACAAACTATTTAAGTTAAAAAACTGAAACTTAACTACGTAATACCTGTCGATGGCAGTCTATGTCACCTGCACCATTATACCGAAGCGATTTACACCTCATCCATCAAAATTGAATGAATAGTTCACGCGCTACGATAAAACATAAGTAAATACAAACAAACATACATACATTGACTGCTAAAAACATAACCCTTCTTTTTGGCTTTGCCATAGTCGGGTAAAGTGTGTTTTGTAGCCAAAATATGATAATCATGTGCATTGATTATCTTTTTGGACTCTGAACTTCATCACTGTATTCTGCTGAAAAAAAAAATACTCAGCTGTAAAAGTGTGTTTTGTTTGACGGCCTAAAAACTCCTAAATTAGTTATAATAATTAGCCGTATAAACTTAACTTTTTTTATAAATGCACTTGGCACACAGTTTAATGGTTGGACCCCGGTAACCCAGTTTAGTTTGTTTATGTTGCAATGCGTATTATTCAGTATTTTTATCGATTCTCTTATCACAAACTACCAAATTAAAGCGTGTTAATAACACGAATAATATTTTAGAAACTGTATGTTAAGTTATGCATTTGCTGGCGCTGAACGAGTGCATTGTTGTGATGGATGCCTTATTGCACTAATAAATTAAAAATTATAAGCTAATTACAATCTGGCTTTTTTTTTTAATTCTCCTTTTTTTTGGCGTCGCACGGTATTGTGCATTTGCCAGTGGTAAATAAAAAAAAATAGGGAAACGGATTATACACGAAACCCGGGAGATACCCACACTAAATTAGGAAAGGATCATGGAGAGGAAAGGAATACATGAAATAGAAATCTCCATAGGATTAACTTTTTACTATTTTAGCGAGTACTAGGAAGTAGAGAATATAACGTTGGTAGATATGATAACTGAATAAGTTTTTTCTGAGATTATGCTGTTTGGTATCAGGCTGCCATCAGTGCCGGATTTAAGCAAGCGCGGGGCCCGTTGCAAATTGTATCGAGGGGCCCTTGATCTGCTATGGATTTTTAAGTATAAAGTGGCGGGGATGGGCTTGTCTGGGGCCCCCTTTTGCGCGGGGCCCGTAGAAAATTGTATCGAGGGGCCTTTTATCTGCTATGGGGTTTTAAGTATAAAGTTGGGGGGCCCCATTTTGCACGGGGCCCGTAGCAATTGCTACTCTTGCTACGTGGATAATCCGGCACTGGCTGCCATTGTCATTCTTTTATTTCAGAGTAGGTACCATAGTACTCTATTCCGGCATGTCGAACACAATTTGACGAATAATAATAACTAGTGGTTCGCCCCGAACTGAGATCTCGCGAGTCTACCATAAAAACAAAAAAATATTATTCGTACTCTTTGACCATCAAAATAATGCCACTAAATACATAACCAACTAACTTGACCTACGGTTTCATTCAAATTACAGGTAACGGGAGTTCATGTAGATTGGTTAATCTTTTTTGGGGTAGAAATTGCAGTTATTCTGGATTTCAGACCTATATTTGTGTCACTAAAGCTTACCGCTTACCAAATTTCAGCACTGTGGGGTCACTGGTGTACTACCCTGTGAATTTTGTTCAGTTTGTTATTATGGCTAATAACTTAAAAACTCCAAGGTTAAAACTAAAAATAAAAACGGGGTAGAAATGTACACACAAAGACCTTTCATTTGATGCCCCATTTGACCTAATACTCTCATTTTAATTTTTTTTTACCCCTCTTGAACCCCAATATCTCAACAACCCCCCAACATTTTTAGCTCATTTAGTCACACCAAAATTGTGCCATCACAATTTACCTATGTATCAAATTTCACGATGATCGGATCAACGCTTCGAAATTTATCCTCGGACAAACAAACATACATACATACAACGCCGATTTGCCCGAGTTGAATTGAAGATCTCGCTTCGCTCGATCAATAAATAATGCTGGACATTTCACACAGCGCCATCTAGCCCCACATTAAGCAGAGCTTGTACTATGGAAACTACTTATATAATTTTTTTTTTGTTTAAATTGTCGTTTCAGTAGTTCTTAAAAACTTTTGATTTATGACGATTTATTTTTGTCCTAATAATAGACGAATAAAACCTAGTCCTAATCCTAAATCATAAAAGCAATACCTAATATTACAAGCAGGGGCGTTTACAGATAGAGTCGGCGCACACGAGCCACGCCCCACAGCCTCAAATGTCCACCTGAAGCTGAAAGCAGCCACATAAGAGTAGCGGAAGCACGCGACAGCCACTTAACTTTTTTATGTATTTTATTTTATTTATTATGGAATACCAAACAACTACAATATATATGTAAGGTACAGTCTGTGTTAGTACATAGTATATCATGTGTGAGCTATTGATACTATAGTCCACGATGTTATCCGCAAGTTAGTTAAATACGTTTCATAAAAAGAAATTGAAGGCGTTGCAGGTATGAATGGTGGGTATATAGTATTAAAGCTGGTGTACAATAAAGAATTATTCTATTAAGTTAAATGAAGCCATTTATTAAACAATCGTGGATTGGCCAAAGAAAGTACAGTTCGACTTAGCATAAAGGAGCGTGCGGTTAACGCGAGGCTGGTATTTCGACTGATGTTTGCCAAAAATAAAGTTAATAATTAGCTAGACAGCGCGCTCCGTTCCTCGTTCCCCGCACGCATACACGATAACGCATCATAATACATAAATACAATGCAGTAGGTAGGTATAGGTTCGCGTCTCTAACAGAAATGTTCCAGCTAGACTCTAGTTGACTCTAGACCGCTGCTAGCTAGAGGGTAACATAGATTTTTCCTTCACTTTCGGTCGGCAGCGGTCAACGACCACTCGAAGCGAGAAGCGGCGTTCTCGTGGCGTGCAGCGACCACTAGCGTCAACAGAGTGCGGCGAGTTAATAAAAATGTCCGCAGTCTGCAGCTCGATGGCGGCGTTTTGTGGATGTGGCTCGTGTGCGGCAACACTTAGCAACGCTGTCAGTACCTACATAAACCTTGCTTGTTCTTTTATTTTTAGGCACTTTTATGTCACTGGGAACGCGTAAGCACCTACAGACTGCTGGTAAACTGAGTCCTGGAGAATGAGAAAATCGTAAACAAAAATTTGTCTGTGTGGCCAATAGCTCAACAGGTACCTACCTACGCCATCAGATAGCGGGGCGGCGCGCCAAGTCGACTCGGTACGTGGCCCCTTGCATAATAGAGTTCGGCCACCAGGTTCCCCTAGGGGATCCCCAAGAACTCATCAGTTCATCAGAATCCCCTCAGACAAAAATAGATAATAAAGCTGCTTTCACACAATGAGTAGGTATTACTATTTTTTTTCATGTGTAATATCTTTCCTCTCCGTTTGTGGGAGTGATTTTGGCAAAAGAAACGGAAATGTGTAACAGGAAACCGGGGAATTTGATAATGATGTGACCAATGAGCGCGCGCGGTGGTCAGATGTTACACATACCTAATATGCGACTACTGTAAGGCTCGTCGTATTTTTATTGATCCTCTGGTGGATCGTGCTAGGGGATCCTGGTGGCCGAACCCTGCAAAATGTAGATCTAAACTGAGTGGCAAGGAATCGGATAAGCTTCTATGAGAACAAAAATAAAACCATACCTACGACAAAATTCAATTTATTATTGCCAGTAGCATATCAGCAAGTCTTCGTTTTCCAAGACGGAGGCTTCGCATGATCGTACAAAGTGCAAAGAGTCATGAAAGTTCCAATCACGCATCCTACAAGGGTACAAGAATAGAGAATACGGTCAGTCAGCCCCAGTTTCAAGAAAATCGGAAGGCCATCTTCACACTGGAAGTCAGCTTGGAGCTTCTTCAATTTCATTAGACTACGAGGCTGCCGGAGCGAGAGTGTGGTGGAAAATCCGCGGGAGAATTTGGCGAACTTGGTTACAAGCATTTTGCTTTTATTCCGAACAGTATTTCTAGATATTTCTCTATGATTCCGAATTAAATATTTTATATTAAGTGTAGATGTCAACCGCCTGTCAATGCAATGACAAAAAGATTTTAAAACGTTTGGAATAGGATGAATAGAGGTTTTACCTATACAGGCAGGATTGGTTAGTTGTTGTCTAATGGCTCTGGAAACGAACCAAACAAATTCTCAAATTTGAAATTTGAAAAATTGGCGCGCGCCTTGCAGAAGGGCTTTGAAAAAAATTAAAACCGGTATCGCCTTATATACCTAAAAAAAAAACTTTTGGGTTTCGTTTTAACATAACCTCTTTAAAATCGATTAATGCAATGTATAGAACAATAATTTTCAAATGGGTTGTTTTTAATATCAAGTTCCTCGGAAAATAATGATAACACGGCAATCGACATTGACAATTCACTTTCCTTTCTTAATCAGCATATGACAACGCAATCTGTTAGCAGTTATAAAAACATGGTCTTGAAAACTCACTCATTGTTAGTAGGAAAATGGTGTACTTTTAATTATTTATTCACAGAATATACTGATACTACGTGATAAATCCCGTATTTATAATAATAACTGAAATAAATCACGAAAGTTTTCCAAGTCAAATACACTACAGATTTACGTTAATTTTTCACAATGTTTATCACACAAATCTTGACATTATTCACAGTTTTTGAATGGGGGGGGGGGAGGTTATTGTAACCTTAAGATTTACCGAACAAGTAATCAGGGAGATCTCCTTGCTCGTTTTCTCCGCTATATGTCAAATCGTTCAAAAGCAAGCGACTTTCCTTCTTCTTCGTACTCTTCTCTTGTCATACAGAACGAATAGAAGTCCGGATCTCGAAACAGGTACTTTCCTCCCTCCCAGGCATATGTTTCTGGGTTTTCTGCTAATGTCACATTGACTTCGAAATGGTCTAGTGCCAGCGAACGGACCTCATTGTAAACTCGGTCTCGAAAACCTGAAAATTTTGCATTTCCTCCATACAAAACTATGTTTTCTAGCAAATTTTCAATATTTTCTTCTGGGCATGATTTTATACAGTGGATGATTGCTTCAGGGATACCCATCTGTGGTATTCCAACATCTGATGGATGGAACAGGAGCTCTGGTATGGAGAATCTTTCGTTGTTCAGCCTTAGAGTTTGTTGTTCTAGGTCTTCATCCGGTCTCACGATGTCTCGAAGGATGCCACGTCGTAATGTTGTGTAGTCAGGGAGTACATAGTCTTTGATTATTGTGTTTTCTGGTGCTGAAATAAAAAGATTTTTATTATAAACTTATACAGTATGTTGGATAAACCAATTATTATTATTATTAGCCACTTCTGTCCCACTGCTGGGCAAAGGCCTAAACATATAAACCAATAAAAGCTTTATTATGAACAGTTTTTTATAATGTCTAAGCTTCCGCCAGAAGCTTAACGCATGGTTTATCAAAAGATAGATACTCCTAATTGTTATACTTGTGGGGTGGTGGAGGAAGTATACCACCTTTTAACGGAGTGTGTTCACAGACAATCTATGAGGGAGGAGTTGTACAGAGCACTGAAAGTGAACCAGATTGATGTGGGCCTGTTTCAGTGTTTTAGCTGAACAAACATCTGACTCAGCTAACATGCTCTACTGGTCCACATATGACCTGCTGAAGGATGCTTTATAGTTATTTGTTACAGTAGACAATTATGGAACTGACATCGTCGTAAAGAACAACGCAAGATACCTAAAAAACCGAATTTAAAAAAATAAAAAAGCTTCCACCAGCAGCTTAGCACATGGTTTATCAATAAAAACTTAACCCTCCTTGTTTCAGTGAGTTTACCAGTAGCCTATGTCTCGATCCTGGTCATGATCTATCTTTATGTATACCAAATTTCATCAAAATTGGTCCTGCCATTTAAATGTGAAATGTATCAAACAGAGTTATTTATTATATATATTATTTATATATTAGTGGGAACACATACTGAACCAACACATTCTGCCAGGATTCATGACGGATGCAATGGACAGCCTTATCACTTAAAAACATCTTATTCCAGGCTGTTTTTTCTTTTTTGACAAGACCTGTGTGAAAAATGGCTGAAAATGTTCTTGAAGAAAACTTTATAGTAGGTATTTTAAACTGAAATAAAAATTATTGAGTTATGGTAGATGTTTTTAGTTCAAACTTTATAAATTACCTTTTTTCTTAGCAATCTCCATATCAGCCAGGAAGTTTTGAGACACAAAACATGAGTCCTCCTTCGCTTGGTTTATAACATAAGTCTCGTCCATAACATTCAGCTGTCTATATGAAAGAACCTCTTTTAAATGATTTGTCAGCACTTTGCCTCCAACATCTATCCTTTTAATCCCTTCTCTATATTTTTTACCTTTTATGTATGGGACAATATATGTGTAGCTATAACCACTGTCCACAACTAATGTGCAATCATTATTGTGAGTCTTCCTATAGTGATATTCAGCTAAATCTGTAGCGTTTATGCGTAGTAGGGTCTGACATTCGTATTCTTCAAAGAAAATTTCTGTCATGGCTTCCTGTGTTGATGAAAAGTTGAAAAGAGGTTCAGTTATGATCAGCGGAGTGTCGTTAAAGTTGACCGGACAGCATTCTTTACTAAATATGAAGTCCCAAACGGTTTTCTGAGTGTCCCAGTTGATGAGAAAACCTTTTTGGAATGGTAAGATGTAGAACAGACCAGATGCATCACGACATTCGTCGATTTGAGATCCGATGAACGGACGCCGTCTTTCGGACTTGGCTTTCATGATGCAGTTGGGTACTACCTTCGGCTTCATCGAGGAGAAGCCCACTTTGGCGCTGTAAGCCCCGTTATCCAGGATATAGCAAGAAGTATCGGTCATTTTGCTTGGCCACTTTGGGGTTACCGGTAGTCAAGAAAACACATTTGTTGGTGATGTTTTTCTACATACAAGCAAAGGTAAATGGATGAGCTGTTCATTCACGACAGCTTTATGTGTATAATTTCTTACAGAATCACGTAAAAATACGATTTTGTGAGCTAAACATGAAACAATGCATTTTACAACTGTCAAATTTGACGTGTATTTGACATTTGTTTGTTGTAATGCTGCCATTTTGTTTGCACAAATCCACAGATAATAAAACACTAGTTTGTACTCAGTGGTGTATATTACGGCCAGCACGCTGGATGTAAGTGTGTAGCAGTTTAAGATACGGGGGTCTCAAAGCGCGGGATATTTTATAGTTTCAAAACCGCGTTGCATTCCTCTTTCGTTTCCTATCCTACCAGGATTATTTGCTTTCCATGACATATTCAATCATCCGCTAGAAACGATATTTAACCTTTGAGAGAGTCTACACGTCAACACAGTTCCTCTATGTAAATTCTATCATGATCATCATTATTATCAGCGACATGATGACGATCCTATAGGCGATTTGTGATCGTGCACGCCGCGTTGTTACAATACTTTTTTCGTGTTCTATTTGTTTTTATGTATGTGGGGATAACTGTATGTTTCATTTTTTATATTTGTTTTGCAGTACCTAGTTATAACGTATTAGTCTTGTACTGTAAAGTTGTAAACAATTTTTTATTGAATAGAATTCAATTAAAATAAATATTTAAATTATACCTACGTTATGTTGGACTTAGTGCTCAAAATGTACCGGAACGACGCCGTTCCAGTTCGTGAAATCGTCGTTAAACCTGAAAAGTTAAAACTGAAAAGTCGTTTTCAGCACTTTTCAGCTTAAAGAGCGCGGGTTGCAACTGAGGACACTCACCCTATTGATTTTTCACAGACATGAACATTTTGTAATAAAATAAATGTCGTGCGTGAGTTTAATTTAATATATTTTACCTAATTAATTTAAAAAAATTGTCTTATACCTGACGATTACTTCAGTACTCTCAACGCCATCTATGAACAGCAATGGTAGTTAGATAACAGGGCACTTGAAAACCCCAACTACAAAGGTGTTTAACAAAACATACCACAATAATGGCTCTAAAACAGAATGTTTAATTCAACCATAAGTAATACACTTGCTAGCCTTAAACCTAATTTGATTTCACAGCAGATAAGCGCCACATACTTTCATCTTACCTGAAACAAATTAGCAGATCTTTAGTTGGAGAAATACAGTTATTATATATAATCAATTCATTATTTGCTCACTCTAGGTACAATGATAAGAAAGGGGCACTCCGGGAGTGCCAACTCCGAGTGAGTAGTCAGTGACTGGTGTCGGTAACAGTGTCGCGAGTTCCATGGTTTTTTCATTTTTCTCATCTCAAAAAATGCTTAACGCGCCTAAAGAAGTTTACACTTAAAAAATTTACTGAGAAAACGTGATTTATTTCATTCATTAAAATAGAGCCATGATGCGGTGCACAGTGCACTTTCCCTGATGAAGGCTTCATGAATTCAGTATGTTTACTCTTGCGGGTATCACTGTTTCCATTTTGTTTCTGTACACTGTTTTATACATATACCAAATAAAGATATTTTGATATTTTTTTGAAGTTAAATTTTTATAGTAGGTATTGTTTTACGGTAAATAAAATTGTTTAATTGAACAGAAACATTATATTGGTCATAAGACCATTAAAATGGTAGATTGTATATCCTGTATTAAATTATTTAATATTAAGTATAACTCATGGCTACAGACACTACGGTAATGTCGATCATGGGGACAGAGCTGGGCAAAATACATAATTTGCGTTAGTTAAAATACAAAATACTATCTTGCACATATTTAAAATACGAAATACAAAATATTTTTAAGTCATGTATTTGAAATATAAAATACAGTTAGGTGCTAGGTACTTGGCAATTTGACGGAGCAATGTTGCCAATTTTAAAGATTGACATATTTAGCAGTCGCCATTTTGTTTACGAATAGTTACGAAAACTATCGAGCGCTATTTTCTATAGAATGGACCATTATATGATCGCTAATGTATTTATGTTCCGATGTATTTTGAAGCCATAAGTATTTGAAATACTAACTACATAATACCTCAGCATCAGGTATTTGAAATATCAATTACAAATTACATTTTTACGAAGTAATTGAATTATAATTACAAAATACGTGTTTGTATTTAATTTACGTATTTTAATTACAAGTAATTCAAATACTGCCCACCTCTGCATAGGGATTACTGTAGTCATGAGTTATACTTATTTCTTTTACTGTTTTAAATATTTTTCCTCAGTACACAGACCCGAGAGATATCCCACAAGGGATAGACAAGGGTCAGCGGAGAAATACAATTTAACAAAACACATGCTCCATTCAGAACAGCTGACTTGTGCAAGTAGTAAAAAACTGCTTCAAATATTTATATGGTATGCTTACTTCTTGAGGAGTTGGTGGCGGGTGATGAGGTAAGGTGCAGCCAGGCCGGAGCCAAAGAACAGGATGAAGTATGCTGTCAGCTTGTAGCGGTTGTTGATGCTGAAAGGCAGGTTCTGGAAAAGAAATAGATAGTTCTGTTATTTTTGTTGGTTTTGGTTTAATAATTTTTTTATTTTTACTTAATTCTTGACTAGACCACTCAACACAGAACCTATGCACTAAGCCCTAGGTATATTGTATTCATGGATTGTATACAAACTAAAACGGACACCTTTAAATTCTATTACTTATAAGATGATTTCTACAGCATCTGGTGGCAATTCATAGTATTAGTCAGCTAAAAGGTTGCTGTACCTAGTGCTTAGAATAGGATTTGAATCCTAGTTATTTATGAATAAAAAATAAATTCAGAATTTTGTTCACATTTATGAATTAATTAAGACCTCATTGTGGCTGTCAGATGATGCCCTAAAAATCGACAATATTTTGGGACTGCCAGATAACCTAATATGTTGATTTTCCATAGATCAGCTGTGTATCTATCACTTATTATGGACCTGGTTAAAAATGCCTAGTTAATTATTGAGATAATGAGAAACAAGATAAATACGCAGCGATTATGTAATAAAAGTTTTGAATTTAGAACTCACCTCGCCAGGGATACCGCCGTGGGAGTGGCTCCTCCTGACCAGACTGGTCATCACATTCCTGCCGAAATTGTTGGAAACGCGTGCCAATGGTCCCAGCATTTTGAGATTTCAGAGATTCTTCAAAAAATTTACGAAAAACAGGAAAATTCGATTACCTTTTCCTGGCCTCTCTCACTCACGTAAACTTTTTTTTTACAAAATCTACCATTGCGTTCAGAAATTCTGGATTTTATGGTAGCTTTTGTAAGAAAAATCACAGAACGCACCCTTAAAATTTTTGTGACAAAGAAATAAAATGCAATTTTTAATTTCAAGCTTTCTAATTGAGATTTTTGACTACAAAAATGAAATTAAGCTACTAAATATAATGTTGTAATGTTTCGGTTTCATTTTCACCTCTCTCTCTCAATAAGTATCTGGAAAAAAAGAAAACATTTGATAGAACTTGAGCGAATCCAAATTATACAAATATTTTTGTGGTCATAGTACATTCCAAATCCTAACTCATTTCATTCAAGCGAACAATGGATCATAGACTTGACATAACCTACATTGTTCATACAGTACACTCACAATATACGTGTAGTGTAGGTACATACATGGTGGGTAGGTATAACATACACTCCTATTGCTTGACGGAAAACAATGCACCAAGTTTACTACATTTATTTAGGAAACAAAATAATAGGTAAGCTTATTGGTTTGGGTTAAAAATTGTCCTCTAACCTACATTAATGTCAGTCGTGTTCGAATGGGCATCGCTCCGAAGACACAATATTAATTGGCATATAGATAAGAGGGGTAGATGTAAAACAATACATAAAAAAAAGTTTTACACCTGGCTAAAGAGCAAGCGTACGTCCGAGTCCACACACTTATACATATTATTATCGACACCTGCTGGACGAGTTTACCAATCAGTTGTTTTTCTTTTTTTATATTATAGTTAGGTAGTTATTCTTTCTTGCCAATGTAAAATTTAACATTTGCCTATGAAGTTACCAATACTACGACTCCTTACTTTATCTATCTAATATAAATCTTCATACTTTGGTGCTATACTAATATGAAATATTTAAAAGTAACTGTCTGTTTGTCACTGTAGGTATATTTATTACGTTTTCACGACTAAACGGCTGGACCGACTTCAATTAAATTTGGTATACACATAGATATACCTATATACTAAGGCTACTTTTTACTGACAAACCACGCGTGCAAAGACGCGGGCGGAAGCCAGTCTACTATAATTGTTACTCTAGATTTAACATTGTTTATTTCTAAACTTCCTTATTGTTTCACGCTTCTTTAGTCCTAAGGTAAAGTTTAATTAGAAACTGCGACACAATTTTGACTTGATTTTTTTAATTTTGACACGGTAGATGACTACCGTGCATCTACATATTAGAAGCAGCAATGTTTGTGAGAAAGCACCTGTACCTATACCAACATGATTCAAACCCGCGAAGACAAAACAACCTACTACTGCCAGAACCGAAACTTGAAATATACAGAAAAAGTCCGCATTACACAGCCATCAAAATTTACAATAAAATACCTGACAGTTTAAAAACCGAAATGAAAGACAAAACGTTTATAAATAAACTCAAAGATTTACTAGTACAAAAATGTTACTATTCACTAACTGATTTGTATGATGACAATAAATTATTAGTTAAATCCGCACAAAATTAAAAATATTAAAATTATGATTATCTGTCATTTATATGTATACTTAAATGAAAATATAACAATAAGCTTACATTAAGATAATGTAATATTATAATGTATCAAAGAAATATTCGTAGGTAATACATATTAAGTAACTAATTTTAGAAATGTAATTTAATTTTTATCTTTAAGGTACGTATGACGTACAGGGATAGGTAGATTTATATAAGTTTATATACCTAAGTACAATATTAATTTTGCCACGCCCTAACAGGGTGCATGTCATTTAGATTACTTAATCTTAAGATGTAACTAATTTCGTGTCGCAAAAATATGAAAAAAAAATAAAAAAAAAAATAGACTTCTGCAGCTTACAGCATTTCATATATTGTGCCTATATATTTAAACACCCACACACACCTTCATAAGATTTACGAAATAAAGAAGGTACTTCACTCAAAATAACATTAATTATTCTAGCATTAAATACTACATCCTGCTATTTGTGGGAAGGCAATGGATGTACTTGGCATAGGATTTGGCAGTAAGTAGATAGATAATTTAAATCAATAAGAATTGATGACAGCTGGGAATATTGATAGTTCGAAGGGCAGCATCATGAATTATATAAATTCTCACCTTCTTATGTATTGCTCTTCCTTAACTGGTGCAAGACGATAAGATAGGGCGCTGCAAAGCCAGTTGCGAAGAACCAGAAGAAGTGGAATGTCAGGCGGTTTTTGTTGTAGATGTTGAAGGGAAGGTTCTGAAAATTTAAGAATTTTATAATATTTTTTTATTTTAGCGTGTTGATACGCAGTGGGTTAAAATACCCATATGATATAAAGGGCGGCTGGGAGAATGGAAAAGATGTCTGTTGCCTAGGATAAATATTGTGTAGGCATATGATGGAAGGGGCCGCCGCGCCAGCAGCCGGTAGAATGTAAAAAAGGTATGTTGCCTAAGGTATATGTATATAGGTTTAATCTCTATTCTGATGGTTTCAGAGTCAACAGAACTGTAGGTATATTACCCAATGTTGTTCTGATTAATTTGAAACAGTTGATTTAATTAATATAATTGGTTTTTTTACTGTGTTAATTTTAATTGAATTAAATTTTAATAAATATTACCTAAACTTATAACAACTTTTCCGTGTTACTAAAATGGTGATGTGCTTTTGAGTTAAGTATTTGAAATGTCTTTAAGATAAGTAGAGATAAGTTCGAAGTAGAGAATAGGGTTTGGCCGAAGTCTAAGTAGGTACCTACTTACTAGCAAATTGGGATAAAATACGAATTACATAAGTATTCCACTTATTGTTTTATGATAACGATTCTAAAAATGAGTGTTAGTCATGTTAATAAATAAAAATAAGCTAAAATTTAATAGTAAATTTAAAGTACCTAATTTAGTAATTTTTAATTAGTAAATGTACTAAGCTACTATTTTATTATTTTACCGTTGTTTGAAGGTCTCACGTTTCTCCATGAGTTACAGACTCACATAATAAAAAGAAGGTACGTAAGTACTTACGACTGTACCTGCCTACATCACTGAAAACGGGTTATTTACTTTGACAAAACCGATAAGAGGTGTGTGTTTTTTATTGTGTCTGTTATTCTTGTACTGGGCCTATACTTAATTTTGTTGATGCAGTACCTACAAGAACAAAGAAATGTATGTATCTTCTATTTTTTGTTTTGTTATCTAGGATGTATGAGGTTATTAGTTTCCCTATACATCGTCGCAGTTGCATGAGCCTTACCTAATCACAGGTTATGCAGTTACTACAAAATATAACAAGATAAATATCCCAGTTCAGTGACAATAATGTCCAAACAGCATTTTATACTCTTATGAAGTATTAATTTTAAAATCATATCTTCAAAGTATCTACCTACTACAAAACTCTTAGTTTAGCACAATGCAATGCTAATTTGTTTTCACACTTGTGTAAACATTAAGTGCAAGTGTCTGGTGAAGCATGCAGTTCGCCGAAGACATTAAAATATGATTTTCATGTTATAGTGACTCGATAAGTAGGTACAAAAATAACACGTGTGTGTGGAAATGCGAATAAAATGAAACTTTAGGGTATCTAAATACAAGATTTGGTTGAATCTATCTACGCAATAGAATTATGTATAAAAATGTAAGCATCCAGAAGTCTATGTTAAAGAAATTAATGTAATGTTATCTACCTAGCTTCATTTGTACCTATTGTTTGCTTAAATTACGAATATTGTAAAAAAAACGTTTATTTAGGTAGACGCGTGAACTTAACGCCACCGGCTTTTAATTTGCACATTCCGGTCACATTGTTATTCTGAGATAAATAATTAATCAAAGGTAGAATATGTAGGTACATAATTCTACTCGTCATATTGGTACTCAAAACTTACGTAACAAAAAAAACTCATGTAGGTAGGTACATACCTCTCCAGGAATCCCTCCATGGGATCCATTCCTCACAGAGGTTTTCATCACATTTCTGGCGATTTGGTTCGAAATCCTAGCCACAGGGCCCAACATTCTTGTTCTTTTTTAGGGACTGAATAAAGGTGGTCAGGTAGATAAGATAAGGGTTTCTATCGGTTAACGTCGATACTTGAGGACCGATAAGCAGGATGTGTTGCAAAGGTTTGAATCGTGACTATAATCCGTCAAATTTTAGTGGTAGAAATAAGAGTAGCCTTTCGATTTAGTCTGGGTTTTAGTTAGACTTTTCCGTTATGGGTTGTAGGTACCTTACAAAACGAAAACGTTGAAAAAAAATCCATCGTAGCACTAGCAAATGGAACTACTGGGAGACCCAGTCTGGGACCACGTAAAAGCTACATATTAGAAGTACATAAGTACTAATGTAGCTTAAAAATGTAATGTCTCACCTCCTACATAACTCTTTGAAGCCGGTTAAAACATTGCCAGGTTTTTGGTAGATTTTTATTTACCGAAATGGTAGCTTTTTCAATGACACTTTTTCTGCGCAAACAACACTGGATTCTGCCATTAAAAAAAAAGAAACAGTCGGCCACGCTTGCTGAAGTCGTTTCACTTTTTGGGGGCCTATTTCCCTCCTTTTATTACGTTCTAATATTGCTGTAAATAACCTAACCGGGTGCAAAATATATTGTAGTTTATATATAAAAATAGAAAATGGCCGATTTAGACGATTTCTTCGCGAAGAAAGACCGCAAAAAGTCGAAAGCGGTCAAGAAGTTCGCCACTGCCGATGAAATGGCGAAGAAATTGGATGAACCTAAGCAGAAACCAGAAGTGAGGCCGAAGAAGGAACGGCCTGTAGTGGAGGGAGAGGAGCCGAGCCGCCAAGTGGTAAGTTTCCAGCGCAAACACGCCGAAATCGGTCAGCTGTCTCGGACGTTCAACTTGTCAAATCGTCCAGTGCACTTCATTCCCACCCCCAGAAATCCTTTGTATTTGTACGAAACACGTCAAATACCATCTCCATGCTTCTTATACATTGTGACCTAGTTCCCAGACTAATAAAAGGGGGAGTATGCTGAATAAATTGAGTGAAAATGTTACCCTCACAAATTTAGTTATATGTTTTGTCGCGCATTTGCACTGTGGTGCGACAAAGATGAGTAATATAGACGGGTCAAGGTCCTGTAGGTTAGACAGGTAATTAGCAACAATAGGGCATGACCTGGTGACTGCAGTCTGGTCCTGGTATAAAACCACATTTAGACTATAATTTAGCCTACTTAGAATACTAACTCATTTTGTTTTGACATCATCAGTAAGCAAATTAAGTTGTATACCTTATGGTTTGAAGTAATTCACAACTCAATCATTTAATAATAGAAGGATTTGTACAAATTGCTGTTTTAAGATTTTGCAAAATTTTAAACGTAGATCTTTATGTAAAGGTAAAAATAAATTAATCTTTTGAGTTCATCATTATTTGTCTCTGTCCTTCTGTTTTGGGTTGATCTGAGATCAGTTTTTCACCTTGCAAATGTGTTCTGGGATGTGCTGTCATGTGGATTGTGCTCCACTTTTGTCGCACAACTCCTATTTGTATAGACCTAGTGTCTTGTGATCATGTGTTTGGATGTCTGGCTTTGATAACTATTATGGACAAGCTGGGAAGACAACCTAAACCTTACAGCTAGACTTCACTGGAGAAGGGTAGCACAAGATAAACCCAGTGGAAAGTGTTAGAGGAGGTCTATGTCAAGAAGCACACTGAACTGCAGGACATCCTATAATCGAATCTGAACTCACAATATTACTAAAAACATGTAAACCTAAAGTTTGGAATAAATGGCTTAATAACATTATTATTATGGACAAGCATGGTTGCACATCACAGGCACCAGTCTCTTGCAAAACAGGTGTACTTCAGCATCAGCACCCTTAGACATAAGCGATATTTGTAAACCTCTTAGTCAACAGTAATAAAATGATTTCTTGTATTTCGCAGCAGTTATCCTGATTTCCTCTATAAAAGTGTTAATTTCTAAGTATTGTGTTTTGTATGCAGACCAAATAAATTCCGTTAGTAAGGGGTACTTAGAAACAAGTCAAAACTGCCTACCTTTTTTTCGAAACATTTGCATAAACCACTCAGAACATTAAATAATACACTACACAGATATAGAAAACATAAATACTAACTGTTATGTAACAAAAGGAGGATGAGCTTTTATGGAGTTTGGTCTAATATATTAATGAAGAGACCACTTCTAAAAGTAACTTTAATTTTAAGCTTATTTTTATATATGATAATTTTCTAAAAACCAAACTTTATTAACACGGTTCAGGTTTGAGATAAGATCATAAAAAGTATACAGCTTTTTATTGGCAGTTTTCAAGCTCAAAGAGACAGATTCTTTCGAGGCAAGCATTCTTTATCTTTGACAACACCATCATGGATCACCACCATGGATGGACGAAAGTACTGTCTGACTGTCTGAGGTTCTGTGAGTGTGATGTATGACTGACATGTTAGTTTATTTTTTAGATATTGCTTTTTTTATATCCTCATTTTTTGTATTAATTTTTATATTTAAATCTGGCCATGTTATTAACTGAACTGTATTTATATGAATTTTTGTTATACATACTTACCTAGAATATTTAATTAATGTAATTGGTTCTCACCGTGTTTATTAAATTAAATAAATAAATCACTTATAATCAGATGAGGTAGTGCTCAAGCACTAATAAAAAATATAATATGTACATATATTTTGGTGATTATTTTACTAAAACATCTAAGATAGATATTTTCTTATAGTGTGATCAGATGTTGTGTTTTTTGTTATCTTCTTTTGAGTTGGGTGCTGTTTTGATTATTGCATGTTATCTCCTAAACTAACTAGATGCCAGGTTTTCTCTTAAACATTTATGAAGTACACACATAGCTTTATTTAAAATTGGTTCCAAAAGTGGCTGCTATTTGAACCATTTAATCCTCTTTTAATTGACTCATATCAGTGTTTACAAGTTAGTTAATAGTGACTCAATCATTGTAATTGTATTTCTAATTAAGATAATATTTAAGTTAGTAGATAGGAGGTAGCTCAATTAGTATTTACCTATATAATTAGTAAATTGGTTTTGTTTACATTACCGGGGTGTCATAATCGCATGAGCGACAAAGCCCTTTTATTATGCTCCTTGAGCTTCGTCCGGAGAGAAGATGAGAGCGCGTCGTTTCGGCGCAGTTTCCTTCCTGTTTTAGTAATTTTTTGCCCATAAATTACCGCTCGAACACAAGTAAACAACAATTTCTCATAATTTCGCTTTGACATTTGATATTTTGTACGCACATAATTTTCTAGGCAGTAAGGAGCTTATAAAACAGTCTACCCACTAGTTTCATTTTATGATAAATTGTTCTATTAACTGATTAAAAAAAAAATAAAGATAAACAAATAAGTGTCTTGTATATGAACAAGATATATGAAGCTCCTATACTGTAACTTGAAAACCCAGTGACCAATTATTAACAACTAGCGGTTGCCTGCGACTTCGTACGCGTTACATAAATAAATGTGTAGGCAACCTAGAAATAAAGCTAAACTCGCTCTTGCAACTGACTTAACACCCTATTTTTATCCCATGGGACCTGATTTATGGGATAAAAAGTAGCCTATGTGGTTAGCTTTATTGGATTATGAATCTGTCATTAACCTCTAAGTCGACTATGCAAAACAATAAAGGATCCCCCATAAGAATCCTCCATCGAAGCCATAGGACGTCCGCTGCTCATAGATTTCCAGAGCAACTGATCTTGTATGGTCTGCACCTAATGTCTCCCAGCAACCTTTATCAGGTCGTCTTTCCATCTAGTGGCTATCCTCGAGAATGTTTCTGCTCCAACGGCCGTTGGTTCTTCGAGCTATATGCTCGAAGATTCCTTTCCTTTTGCAGAGTAGACCCCCTGATAACTTTTGATGTAAGAATGTTGTTCATGTATACTATTGACGTTCATATTTGTGATTAATTGATTATACAATTGACATATAACTTAACGCCCTACGTGGCGTAGTGGGCAAATAGCCAGCTGTGATGCAGGAGGTTGCAAATTCAATTCCCATAGTACAAGCTTTGCTTAGTTTGCGGTTAGATAGTGGTGTGTGAAATGTTTAGCTTTATTTATGATTATAAATTAAGTTCGCCACCATTATCAAAAGGCCAATTTGCAAGTAAGAGTAGTAGTTTCTTGTGAAAGGGCTCATTTGGGGAAGTAATACCACCATACCTATTTTTGCAACCAAGCATCATTGCTGTGTTTCGGTTTGAAGGGTTTGTTTGCCGGTGAAATTACACAAGTTGATGGTCGCAGGGCAGTGCATCGTAGGGCACGTATCTAAGGTCATGCATCTTGAGACGAGGAAAGACTTTGTTATAGGTGATGGTTACCACTTACCATGAGGTGGGCCATTGGATTGCTCCATCTCGAGGTGGTATAAAAAATCTGAATAAAGGGCTTCTATCTATTGTCGGTTATCTAATTTGTCCATTATGATTTTCCAGGAGGAGGAAGAATGGAAGGAGTATGAGGAGACGGTCAAAGACTACACCGGTCTGAAGATCCAGGTGCTGCAGGGCGGGAAGAACGCGGAGGAACAGGGTCGGGATTCAGCCTCTGAAGACTCCACACCTGATAATGGCAAGGGGAAGGGACCTTGGAACAAGCCTGTGAGTAACGAAGACAACAATTATTTCTTGCTATTGTTTTGCCCGGAATGGTTCTCTTAGGCTCGCACTATATGGCATCCGGGCTTGTCAGGGACCGTTTTTTAACGGCCCCTGACCAATCCGTCACACAACCAAACTTTTGAATTTTTCCTGCATCGACTACACACGATCTGAGGCCATCTGACTCTGATTTTTACCTGGAAGCAACTGGGACATGCTCCGGATTGGCAGGATCGGGGAGATCCGAATGCCATATACTACGAGCCTTAGACGAGTTTATAGGCTTAAATTAGGTAACTGGGTCTTAAGGGCCCAGTTGGATAGCTGGGGGTTTTAGAGACCCAGGACCCAGTTCACATTTTCTTGTAATTTATTCTTATTACTTTTATTTTCTTATGTTTATCGTTACCATTGTTCTTATTGAATATTCGTTACCATTGTTGATTTGTTCTTATTTTGTAATTTGTAATCATTTATTTTATTTATATTTTAATTATTTGCATGCCTCTGTGGTAGAAATAAGTTGGACGCATCTATAATAATTTTAAAAACTTTGTTAAAACCTTATTTGATGCAAATAAATGATTTGATTTACCATTGCAGTGGTCAAAATTCAACAAAAATTCGTAATTTTTGATTTATAGCTTAATTTTTCATTAGCTCCTCTTCCATAACTATGCCAACTCTCACACTACTCCGTGCACGCACTAATCTTAAAAAAAAATGTCTGTATGTCCATCTGAAAGTTTGTCTCGAATAGGCTCCGAAAATACTTAACGGATTTTAATTAAAATTTTAGCGATTAAAACAACAATTTTTACTAAAATTTTCGTGTATGTCCTATTTCGATATCTTGCAATGCGAAGCTGCGGGCTGGCCATCTAATTGAATATAATGATATGGTTTGTATAGTTCTAATTCTATAGTGAGGAGAATAAGATCTGCACTGACGTCCCGCATAGGGGTGTATTGTTCATTAACTTATTTTGCGTATGCGTTGCTTTATGTCAGTCAATTATAACCTACTGTATAGCATCTTGGGGAGGAGCGTGTAAAACCTTTTTATTAGCCGCAGAAAAAGCGTAAAGGCAATCCTTTAGGTATCCACTTTTCGTCCCTTTCTCTATCCAGCCAACTTATTATATAAGTCATGTAAAGTTCTAACAGTTAGGCTAAGGCCCCACCGCAGGTGACATGCTTAGAGGCTAGCTAGGAGGCAAGCTTAGTTATCGAGATTTTTCGATACATAGTGGCCATACTGCTTGGCTACAAAGCTCGGGTCTGGTGATCTAAAGTGTGGTTGTAGACGTATATTTTGTTTGGTCTCTCTTAAAGTTGTCTAAAAAATGGCTTTTTACTGAAAGCACTATCCTCAAATTTCTTTCACTTAGCCAAAGGTATCGAACATGTTGGGTACATGATATTAACTTGTTGAGATCTACTGAAGGAGAATTCGAAATTTTATACAAAAAATTGCGTAACTACCTCGACATGTAAGACATTTGAGGGATTCCACAATGGCTCCCTTTTATAAACAGGCATTAAACATTATCAATTCTTCCATAATGCATCCTAGTAATCCATGCAAATAACCGGCATGTCCGTTCGCGTCGCTAACCGCTAGGCTACGAGGCATGCCTTTTAAGTTCTGTCGTTTCCATATTTTCCGGCAATTTTGAATTTGGAACTGTTCTATATTCGAATGTGTTTACATTTTGAATCTCAAAACAGTTGAAAGTATTAGGATTAATGCTATTGTTTAGTCACAGTTTCGATTTGAATCTGTCAGGTCACGTACGAAAATGAATCTTTCTAAGGAAAATGTTCGTGCAATAATTTTCTACAACTTTAGAAGAGGCCTGACACGGCTTCAGTGTTTAGAAGAGCTAACATCTGTGTTCAGTGATGTAGCCCCATGTCTGCGGACTGTCGAACGCTGGTATTTAGAATTCCAGCGTGGACATACTAGTGTTAGTGACAGATTTCGCGAAGGACGCCCAAAATCCGCCTTCACTGAAGATAACATCATTGCTGTGAGACAACTAATTCTCGAAGATCGTCATGTGACGTATCGAGAGATAGAGGCTCTATTAGGCATCTCAGGGACAACCATTCAAAAGATCTTGCATGAAGCGCTTGGTGTGAGAAAGCTAGTTTGCCGTTGGATACCGCATCTGCTTTCCGACGATCACAAGGCGGCCCGCGTCAGATGGTGTAAGAAAACTCTGCAAAGGTTCAACCGAGGGGAGTCAAATCACGTCTACGACATCATAAGTGGTGACGAATCTTGGATCTATACCTACGATCCTGATACCAAACAACAATCTACAATCTGGGTCTTTCAAGACGAGCCAAAGCCGACTAAAGTTGTTCGTTCTCGAAGCACTTCAAAGAAGATGGTGGCCACGTTCGTTGGAAAAACCGGCCATGTTGCGACTATTGCACTTGAAGATCGTAGAACGGTTAACGCAGAGTGGTATACTACAGTTTGTTTACCACAAGTCATCGCCGAACTTCGAAAATCTAACTCAAAGCGACGCATCATCCTGCACCACGACAACGCAAGCTCACACAGCGCTCGTCAAACGATTGAGTATTTGAAGCAGGAAAAAGTAGAAATTCTTGACCATCCTCCATACAGTCCTGACCTAAGCCCTAACGATTTCTTTACATTTCCTAAAATTAAGAAAAGTCTTCGTGGTCAAAGGTTCCAGTCCGGTGAAGAAGCAGTCGACGCTTTCAAGACAGCCATTTTGAACACCCCACTTTAGAGTGGAATAAATGTTATAATAACTGGTTTGAGCGAATGGAAAAGTGTTTTAAGCTACGTTGTGAATACTTTGAAAAACAATAAAAAGTACTATAAGGTTCTAGATGTGTTTTTTTCTTCAAACGACAAAACTTAAAAGGCATGCCTCGTACTATCGAGGCGCCACGCCAAGCGACCCGCTAAGCGAGCGGTGGGGCCGCGCACATAACGTGCCTTGTGTTGTAGTTTACTAGGATGAGTCATCGAAGCGATCAGCTAACCTCTTGCCACTAAGCGTGCCACCTGCGATGGGGCCTTGGCCTTAGGCAGCTATTATTACTAAACATAGTTTTAAGACAACACAGAGCACTTCTCTAGAGCACTGAAAGTACTAACAAAAGACGAAAAGATATCGTCCGCACTAACAACACCTCAGTAAAGCATGCTTTTGCATCCAGATTTTTAATAACCTTCCTAGGATCATACAACAGGCTAAATCGTAAATTAAGCATCCACGCAATGAATTTCTCAAATTGTAAAAGAGCCTTACAGTCTGCTCTATCCAATCTATCTTACGAAGAAACTGAGAAATTACTTAACTCATACCTGCTTATGTTTGCACTTAATTTATATAGTTATTTTTTGACGTGATAAACGTCTTGTATATCGATGAACGCCGGCTGCACGCACGAAAAAGCATGACTCATTGTCACGTTCCGCCTGAGCCGAACGTGCAAGCGAGAGCGCGGAACAAGCGATAGAGAGGCACGATCGGCCTAAGCGTTCGGCTTGTGACGCATCCATCTCTCTCGTTATCACGTAAAATTATCGTTCGTAAACCGACTTTACAGACAACCCATTTTTTCATTATGTAAATAGATTTGAAGTGTTGTTAATTTGAGTATTTATAAGTTACCCCAGTCCAGCCTTTTTCGCCTGAGACGCAGGTTTTCCTAGTTCAGGCATTGTATAAAGTATTATAAGTATTTAATACCTACTCTTCTTCTAAGTCCTTCGCGCAAATCACGTACAATGCTCTGTCCCCCCCCTCCCCCCTCACCCTACCCATTAAATTTTGAGTTTATGTTTATATCGTAAACGGTTCCCACGATACAGGCCCCGAGCCTAGTGTGGGGCCATTGCCTAATGACCACTATTATAAACTAACATTACTGTATTTTATCTGTGTTGGGTTTTAACTGTACTTGTGTTTTGTTCAGATAAATAAATTGAATTGAATTAATGTAAATCTTAGCAATAAGAAAAATGAATAAACATTTATTTATTAATTTCAGGTGGAGTCGGAGCAGGCGCCGGCGCCCCCGCCGCCCGTGGAGGAGCCCAAGCCGCGCGAGGTGAAGCCCTCGGTGTACGTGCCGCCCGTGAGAGCCCGCGCGATGCCGGAGCCTGTAGCCCGGCGCGCGCAGCCTGTAAGCATACCCGACTACCTCAATGACAAAAAGAAGGGTTTTTTATATTACCTTTTGCAGCTTTAGTTTCACTGCGGCCACGAGGCCTATTGTGATCGCCACTTGTTCTTATGTCGCCCCTAGCTTATGACGGCGTTCAAAGTTCACCACTAAGCCTTACAGCTGTTAGAAACTGTAGGATATTCTTAGGGGTGATAACTGTACATGTATGTATGTTTGTATTTATGTATGTTCCGCCGTAGCGCCTGAACTACTCATCCGATTTTGATGAATGAGGTGTCAATCGATTCGTTATTATGGTCCGGGTGACGTAGACTCCCATCGACACAGGTTGGATTTCAGTTTTTAAACTTATATAGCTTGTTATAAGTAACACATACAATGACGACGCTAAAATACTTATAACTAGCTGTTGCCAGCGGCTTTGCCCGCGTTATTCGGGGGGGGGGGGGGGGGGGCAAAAATATATATAGAAACTTTGCCATCCCATTTTTATCCAATGGGAACTGATTTATGGGTTTAATTGTAGCCTATGTGGTGATCCAGTTTATAATCTATGTATATACCAAATTTAATCGAAATCGGTTCTGTCATTACGGCGTGATTGAGTAACAAACAAACAAATATCCAAACTTTCGCATTTATAATATTAGTGTGATTATGTAAAATTCCTCGGATCCTCATCAGCCTCATATCATCTCTCCTCACTGCATCCTCGGAGTCAGGGTCACAGACCGTATACGTAACTCGACACTGCGCTCCAAAACACAGATAGCTGACGTGGCTCTGACAGCCGCAAAATTGAGGTGGGACTGGGCAGGACACGTTTGTCGTATGCCAGAGGAACTAGGGCCAAAAGCCACTACAGAATGGGTTCCAAACGGGCGGCGGACTCGTGGTAAACCCAGGCGGAGATGGAGGGATGAACTGGATGCATACCAGAAAGAGTGGCCTCAATTAGCCAATAACCGGGATTCGTGGAAGGAGGGAAGGGAGGCGTTTGCCCTGCAGTGGGACTCTACGGGCTAATAATGATAAATAATGTAAAATTCATAAACTGGTTTGGGACGTTTTGGGGACTATAACACCCAAGTATTCACACAGTCTATTCCATCCACACGTGTCCAGTAGAGATCGCTATTTAGCATGACTATAGAGGCTTTTCATTTACCCAGTTTCCCAAATAAATAAAAATACAGTAGAATCCGCTTAATACGATCACCCTTAATACGATTTCTCGCATAATACGCCATTTTACGCCAGTCCCTGCAACTTGAGACATGTTTTTATACATTTCTTAACGCTTAATACGATTCGTCATCCCGTTTAATACGCCTAATACGCGCTAGAAGAACCCGTGATACTGCGGGGTTTTTCTGGATATTCTTCCATTGATGTCAATGTGGCACCGTACGAAATTCAATCAATTGAAGATCTTATTGAGAATGTGAATGAAAAAAGAGGACTTAATGAATGATGTGAGAATGTGAATGATAATGATGAAGACGAAGATGAGTCAACTCCGATTTTGTCAAACGCGTAGGCGCACTGCAAAAGTTAAATAATGTTGAAAATCTTGTAATTACTATTTCATCAAAATCTTTCTGTCAAAACAAACTTAGTAGTTACTTTAAATAACGTAATTATAATTATATGTATTTAATGTAATTTATAAATGTATAATTTAATACCTATGTATACGAAATTAGAAAATAATAGTACGTTTAATTTTCCATATCCCGCATAATACGCTTTCTCGCTACGAGTTTTTGGTTGGATCCCTGTGAAATCGTCTTTAAAGGGTTCTCTGTAAATAAATAAATATTGCTAGACATTTCACACAACGCTATCCCAAAGTCCCAAATTAAGTAGAGCTTGTACTATGGGAACCAGATAAGTGATAGAATGCTTATATACTTTTTATTTTGTGAATACACTTATAATATATAGAAAAACATCCACACCCGAAACAAATATCTGTAGATCATGCAAACATTTATTCCGCGGCGGGAATCGAACGCGCAACCTCCTGCTATTCGCCCACTGTGTCACAGAGGTCGTCAAAAATTAACAATATACAGGTTAATATGATAGTGGTCTTATTTATACTATGAGAGGTCGAAATGTAACATTTCATATAAAGAGGTGGAAATGTTAATATATACTAACTCTTAGATAGTACTGTGTACTTATAAACAAAACAAACGCGTCGTAACTTGTCTAAACCTGATAAACTGTCCCACTTATGCGCTATTGAGCTACAAAGTCCCAATTATAGAGGTAAACATCGAAAAAATCTAAGAAATCAAGTCTCAGTTACAAAGGTCTGGAAATTCCCAGTAACAGAGGTATTTCAATGCAAAAGTGTCGGGACCACAGTGTAAGGCTCGGACTATTATGGCATCCGGGCTTGTTAGGGACAGTTTTTTAACGGCCCCTGACCAATCCGTCGCACAAACCAAACATTTAAATTTTTCCTGCATTGACTACACACGATACGAAGCTATCCGGCTCCGATTTTTACCTGGAAGCAACCGGGACATGGTCCGGATTCGCAGGATCCGGGAGACCCGGATGCCATATAGTTTGAGCTTAAGTAGGGTTGTCGGGAATATTATTTATTATTATTATTATTTAATTTAGTTTCGAACCTATAAACTAGTGGTTCGCCCCGAACTGAGATCTCACGAATCTTCAATTAAAACAAAAAAATATTAATTGTAATCTTTGACTATCAAAATAGTGCCACGAAATAAATAACCAAATTACTTGATTTATAGTTTCATTCAAATTACAGGTAACGGGAGTTCATGTAATTTGGTTACCCTTTTTTTGTGGTACAAATTGCAGTTATTCTGGATTTCAGACTTTTGCCTATATATGTGTTACTTAAGCATACCAAATTACAGCACTGGGGTCACTGGTGTACCCTGTGAATTTTGTCAAAGTTCAGTTTTTATTATGGCTAATAACTCAAAACCTAAAAGACTTAAACGGAGTCTAAATGTATTAAAGAATACCTTTCATTTGACGCCCCATTTGACCTAACAGTCTCATTTTCATTTTTTTGTACCCCTCTTGAGCCCTAATATCTCAATAACCCATTTTTAGCTCATTTAGTTACACCAAAATTGTGCCATCATTACCTATCTATGTATCAAATTTCACGATGATCGAATCATCACTTCGAAAATTATCCTTGGACAAACAAACATACATACATACTAAGCTGATTTGCCCAAGTTGATTTAGAGATCTTGCTGCGCTCGAACAATAATTATGCATAAACCATTGACACGATAGAAGAAGAGCAATGTTTTAATTTTAATTTTTAGATTATTAATTTTATGATGATGATATGTCAGGTTTATGGTAGTTAGTGAATAATATGTTGTGTGTTGCAGAAGCACCTCCCGGACATCCACAACGACGACTACTTCCCGGTGCTGGGCGCGGGCGGCAAGCGCGGCGGCGGATGGAGCACGGCGGGCTCCGGCGCCGCGCCCGCGCCCGCCCGCGCCGCGCGCCAGCCGCTCGCGCTCGGCAACCGCTTCACCGAGCTGCAGGACGACAGCTAGCCAGGTACAGTCAACGCCAAAAGTCGCTGACTATTTACAAACTTACAAAAATCCTATACACCTAAAAGATTAAAAGTCGGTGATCTGCAATTGAAACATTATTCAGTGAACATCATCTGAACATAGACGACAGCTAGCCAGGTACCGTACCTGCATTATTAGATTACATACTATTAGCTACTCAAAGGTTGCTCAGATAACACAATATTATAAATGTGAAAGTTTGGATGTTTGTTTGTTACTCAATCACGTCGTAATGGCTGAACCGATTTCGATGAAATTTGGTGTGTTGATAGAGTGACTTAGATTCAAACAGGCTACTTTTTGTTGACAAACAACGCGTGCGTAGCCGCTGGCGGAAGCTAGTTCTAAATATCTAATCATTCTATTGATATTTAATAGTTATAATTTAGAATCGCAGTCGCGCCTTGTTTTCTGACTCAAGTAGTCGCTACCGGGTTCACCAAACCCAGTTTCACATTGTATGATTTATCCTAAAATATTATTGAAATGGTGTTCGCATTTTCATTAAAAATGAAGATTTATTATTTAGTTAATTGAGTTTTCTTTGCAGATAACTTAAGCAGTGGGAAGTGCAGCGCTAAAGTGAAGTGTCGATATGGACTCGTAAGCTAAGCCTCGAGTTAAATATAAACATACCTATAACATACAGAACAATCAGTGTTTCCCGCCAAAACAACTTGCCCGGGGAGTTCAGTACACGGTGATATATATCTCCATACGAAATACTGTCTACAGTCCGTTTCACAAAATAATTCTCGCGGTCATTTGAGGAATAAATAGTTCAATGGAAATAAGGTTCAAAATTGTATGTTTTCGATCCTTAAAACCATAGACACTAGAGCTCAGGCCAAGGAATTTCGTTCGTGAATGATTTCATAGACAGTGGCGCCCCCCATTTTTATCTAAACTTTTCGGTCACACTATCATTATATCGTAGAGCGCGTCCGAGCCCAGATAGGATAATTGTTGCACTCATAGACAAAATATAGCGAATGAAAATAGTGCCTGTGCTTGATTTTAAGACGAAACTGCGGTGCGCGCTCTATTCTATAATTTTCCTTGTTTCCCGCCATTTTCTTCGTCAAATTTGTCAATCTGTGGCGGCATAGACAGTTGCTTGTTCCTAAACAATTCTTATTTCGAATATTCATTTTTAAACTGTCGCAAATACTTTAAGAGACAATAAATTATCGCCTAAATCTTTGTAATTTTGCATTTTTAAAACGCATTTTACAAGTTTATGAATAGGTTTGAGATTACAAAAAGAGCAAAATAGCAACTGTCTTTGGTAAAAAGTGAAAAATAAGAAATGGATGAGAGTTAATTTTTACGTTTATATATAAATATAATGAAAATATAGATGTTGTATGTTGCGTGTTGAATGTTAAGGAATTTTTTGGTAAATATATTTATGACCGATAAATACAGGAAAGTAGGAAACCTATGAGTCGCGGTAAAGCGTGGTTCGCGAACAAAAAAATTGGTAAAATGTTACCAGATTCAAATGAACTGTTATGTACTCTGTGGAAGACTTTTGATTGTTATTTTTGTTTAATGTATCTCGGCATCATTCGAAACACATGTACCATAGTAATAAATTATGTATTTAAACACATGCTTTTGTGTATTTATTTTATACTCCCCTGATCTTAATATATTAAGGTTATTTTCATAATCCCCACACAGTTATGGCCTACCAGTGGAGATTATACTAAAAGGGAAGGAGCTATTTGATCTCATCCCGCCCATCATCGAGATTTTACCACCGCACTTCTCGACAACGTAATAAAGTCATGATTGCGACCGAACCGAACGTCAACGACAATTTAAAACGCGCGGATTTTAACTTCGTTTATGTATCGGATATAGAAACCGGCCTTAAGAGCTCTTAAGAGAAATAAATATCTTGAACATGTAGGTACCTATGCTGAATTTTGTATGTCATTGTCCCCGCGCCGCCCCACCAGATCATTGCCACTCGCGCCTTCGGACGCGTGGGTTGTCGATGATACCATTAGGTATAGAATATTAGATTAGTCTGCGCAGTCAGGTAAAAAGTAGCCTATGTTCCAAACCCGGTCAAAATCTGTAGAAAGCAGTCGAAATCTATCCATTTTTAGTAAAACGGCATCATTTGGTAGATACAACAAAAGGAAGATTACAATTTAATATTTTACTATGAAATTTAGATAGATGTTATCCCTGTGTGGCGCAGCAATGAGGCAACGAGGAAACGCCCATTTTCTCATACCTACTCTACCTTCTTAAGAAGTACTTAATTTCATAAAAAACTAGCGGACCCGGCGAACTTCGTACCGCCTTGACATGTATTGACGCGGGCTGCTAATGTACGTCGCCGATAGAATTGTCAATCGGCCATCATTTGCTGCATCTATGTTTTTTTTGTTTTGCGTGATTTTTTCCTATATTTTAATACTTATTCTGCTATTCGGGGCGGAGACAAATCAAAGATCAAAATCGGTCCAGCCGTTCTTGAGTTATAAATGGAGTAACTAACCCAACTTTGTTTTATATATATAGATTTATTTGAAGATGAAAGAGGAAACACTACAGTAGAAACACAAGGGTTGATTAAAACTGAATTTATAAAACGATCACTTACCTACATATTTACAAAATGGTTCACGTTTATTTATGATAAATCACTGCAAATAAAAGCTTTCCACACTACCTTAAATACTAAAATTCTCTTCCAACCTTCTCAAATGATCAACGTTTGTCTCCTGAGGACTGCTGTGGTTCAAAATATTATTTTTATACATATCCACATTTCTATGAGCCGCCGCCATATTGTTAAAAACTTCGCGGGGTAGCAGTCGACTTTGCGCGGGCAACTTGACATTTGACAAGTTCCGGTCAAGTAAAAATCTGTCGTTGGGAAATGTAGGAGGGATTAAAAAAGGCGGGACTTCAGGTTTGGGTATTCGAAAAATGTTTCGGTCCATTTGACTCGCGTTTGGGATATTGTTCATCGATTTAATCCATTGATGTTGTTGTGGTCGGTTAGGGTAGTTGAAGACCCAGAGTCTATCGCCGACAAACATCGGTCTTGGAGCTACGACGCCGAGGCTGCTGTAGTATTGCTGTGCTAGGAGTTCCACGTCGTTTGTGTATTTTCGTTTCCATTTTGTTCTTCGATTTTGAAACCAGATTTTTATCTGAAAAAGAAGAAACCTTTTTAATTTGATCTCTAATTTGACTTTAATTTCCTGTTAAAAACGGAAATGGAACTACCGTTCCGTTGCGCTGTCTGTTTTGGCATGTACTGTTTCTTCTACTTCACATACTGATGTTCATTCAAAAAGATCAATACATTTTTGTATGGTTGTGAGACCAGGGGCCCAACTCTACTAATTTATTAAAAAAACTATTATGGAGTCATACCATTATTAAACGATTATGATTGTTATCCCTATCATATGCTACCAAATGTTCAATGGGGTTGTCATAGCAACGGCGGTCATTGAAAAAAGATTGTATTAGTAGAATACCAAAAGGTATCTATAGTGGCGATTTTTTGACGATACCATAGTCATAGTGAAGCGATTGGTTTAGTAGAATTGGGGCCCTGAGCGATTTAAAAAGTTAAATAATTATTTTAATTCTGTAAATGATTTATAGGAAAGTACGAATAGTGTATAGGTAGGTAATACACACACCGGCAAAATTAGGGGAACAGGCAAGAATCCTTATTTTTTTTTTAACTTTTTGGGTATTTTTGTAAGTGGATTATTTTTTTGTATTCCTAACCTCTTTGGAATGATGGACAAAAAAAGAATCCTGTTATTCGATGTTTAAAACTTAAATTATACCCACTTGAGTGTTTGTTGACAATTCTACGGTCATAAGTGCTATTTATCAAAAAAATGCTAACGTGTTTTAAACTGATTTTAGCTCATTCTACTGTTAATCTTTGAAGAGTATACATTGTATTGAATACAAAATGAGTGATTTGCCGGCACCTGAAGTTGCCAGAGCCGTAACAATGATCGAGGAAGGTCACACCTACCGTTCAGTGAGTAGAGTGTTGGGTGTGTCGGTATCTGTCGTCTATCGCAATGTTCAACGGTACAGACAAACGGGGTCTTACGTGCGTCGGCGTGGACAAGGAAGAAATCGGGCAACTGATGCATTAGATGACCGTTTTATAAGGGTGCAAACTCTGAGAAACCGTCGTCAAACTGCTGTTCAGACACGAAATTTGTTAGAAGAAGTCCGTAACACCCGTGTAAGTGAACGAACAGTGAGAAGACGATTAAATGAAGTTGGTTTGCAGTCACGAGTTCCCGCCAAAGCGCCAAAACTCGAGGTGAGCCATCGAGTAGCCAGATTGGCATTTGCTCGTCAGCACCGTGATTGGACAGACGAGTGGAGGCGAGTTTTATTTACTGACGAAAGCCGTTTTTGTGTAAATTTCATTGATGGGAGGGAGAAGATGTGGCGGTATCGAGGAGAACGCTATAATCCAACGAGTTTCACCGAAACAGTGGCTTATGGTGGGGGCTGCGTTATGGTGTGGGGTGGCATATCTTTTGGAGCCCGTACAGAGCTGGTGGTCATTGAAAATGGATCCCTAACTGCACTGCGTTACATCTCAGAGATCCTAGAGCCCCATGTAATGCCATTTGCCCCATTTATTGGCGATAATTTCGTGTTTATGCACGATAACGCTCGGCCCCACACAGCGCGCGTTGTGCGCGATTATCTTAATGAGGTTGCCATCACCCAAATGAACTGGCCAGCACGTTCTCCAGACATGAACCCCATAGAGCATGTTTGGGACGTCCTCGGAAGAAGGGTACATGGAAGAACCCCAGCTCCTAGGAACGTCGAAGAGCTCAAATTGGCCCTTGTCGAAGAGTGGGAGAATTTGTCTCAAGAAATGATTGATGGCATCATTGGAGGAATGGGAAAACGCATTCAGGCTCTCATAAGAGCCCGTGGAAGCAATACGCGCTATTAATTTTTTTTATATGGACGACTTTTGAAAAAAAAAACTGCATTTAATTTGTTAAGCCTAATTTCGTAAATGTGTTATTTCTTTAATTTTATTAAATTTTTCCTTAAATTAAAGGACAATCAATCTGAAATCATGTTTTTTTTATACCTCATATTCATAATTTTAATTAAAGAAACAACAAATAAAAAAGAATTTAAAAAAAAATGGGAAATTCGATTTTTTACCTTTGTTCCCCTAATTTTGCCGGCGTGTGTAGATCCATCGAGAGCAAAGGCAGAAGCGAAAGAGGGACTAAGTACGAGTATGGTCAGCGGCCGCGCTGAAGATTAAATAATTTCACCATAATGTAGATTCTCAGATTCCCTTTTGCCTCCGCGTAGGCGTGAAAATATGTCACTACGGGATAGAAATTCATCGAAGTTCATTAGAATAGCAAGCGATAGCAATGGTACATTATACCTAAAATACCTGCTAATATTTGGTTCTAGGGCTTGCCGGTTTCCAAACGATGTTTTCCTTCTTCGTGTTAGGATCGTGTAAATTTGCATATAAATTCAATTTAAATTCAGGCAAACCGAAAAGGAAATCTAGAAATCATTACTAAACCTAGTAGTAGATAATCTCCAAAGCACAGCGCAGCACGTTTGTTTGTTTCTTCATTATAATCTAATAGTATGCGACTTCCACGTAAGCTCGTTGCCGGTTACGGGATGTTGGATGGTAGAAGTAGGAACATACCCCTCCTTTTGTTCAGTTAATTAAAAACTATCATATGTTTTAATCCCTGTCATAATCTATCTAGTATCTATATACTTTCCATATTTCATCAAAATAGGTCCAGCCGTTATGTTGTGAAAACGTAACAAACAAACAGAGGGACAGAGTTATATTCGAATTTAAATATTAGTAAGGATGAGGAGTGACTTGGGTAAACAGAGCTCAGCACAACATAGCGCAGTATAGCTTAATGTTGATTAGTCACCCTGAGGCTTAGATAACAACCTGTGTTTCCGTGAGTCTCAACTGCCGTGCCAGCCTGCCTCGCGCAGCCACTGACAGGTACCGGTTCTTTTCGAACTCCGCCTCCAAGCTCTTGATTTGTTGCGCGCTGAACGCCGTGCGAGCGCGTTTGCCTCGGGATATTGATGATCCTGCATAATTACGGTGAAAAACTTAAATAAAAAAATATAGCTGATCGTTGTAGGTTTGGTCTCTGGCCACTGCTGCAAAAAATGCTACATTATTTTTTCCTATGTCTACTTATTCTCATCTAAGTGATAATTATTATCTTTTTGAGGATACATTATTTTTAAACCTATAAAAAGGCTAAGTTCATATAAAAAAAAAATCGCTGGACATTTCACACAGCGCTATCTAGCCCCAAACTAAGCAGAGCTTGTACTATGGGAACCAGATAATTGATAGAATACTTATATATATACCTAGTCAGGTCATAAGTATTGTTACACAGTAAAAACTTTTCTTTTAGAATGCTGGCCACAAAAAAGTTTATAGAATTCGAATTTCGAATTGTTCATGAAAATAAAAATGTATACTTTTTAGAATTATACTCATTTTTAAATATGGAGTGGACGCTTAAAGAAGACCGTGTTGCAGTTATTGCGTTGCATCGTTGCGGTTACGCGCCAATTCAAATTTTTGACATACTGAAAAATTTGAATATAACCAAAAGATTCGTTTATCGCACCATCAAACGATACAATGAAGACTCTAGTGTAGATGACAGGTCAAGAAATGGTCGCCCTCGGTCTGTTAGGACTCCAGCAGTGATAAAAGCTGTGAAGGCGCGAATTCAAAGAAATCCCAAACGTAAGCAGAAACTGTTGGCCCTTCAGATGGGGTTAAGCAGAACCACGGTGAAAAGGGTGTTAAATGAAGACTTAGGGCTTCGGGCATATCGAAGAAAAACAGGACATCGTTTGAATGCTCGTCTAATGGGCCTGAGACTGAAGAGATGCCGCGCTTTGTTGAAGCGGTAGTACGCGGGAAAAAAATATCGGGAAATTCTATTTTCGGATGAAAAAATTTTTACCGTAGAAGAGAGCTACAACAAACAAAATGATAAGGTGTATGCACACAGTACTGAAGAAGCGAGCAACCGTATTCCGCGTGTCCAACGAGGTCATTTTCCAACCTCGCTCATGGTATGGTTGGGAGTTTCTTATTGGGGCTTAACAGAGGTACATTTTTGTGAGAAAGGTGTAAAAACGAATGCAGTTGTGTATCAAAATACAGTCCTGACGAACCTTGTGGAATCTGTTTCTCATACCATGTTCAATAACAGGCACTGGGTATTCCAACAAGATTCGGCGCCAGCTCATAGAGCGAAGCGAAGAGCACACAAGACTGGCTGGCGGCGCGTGAAATCGACTTCATCCGGCACGAAGACTGGCCCAGTCCAGATTTGAATCCGTTAGATTACAAGATATGGCAACACTTAGAGGAAAAGGCGTGCTCAAAGCCTCATCCCAATTTGGAGTCACTCAAGACATCCTTGATTAAGGCAGCCGCCGATATTGACATGGACCTCGTTCATGCTGCGATAGACGACTGGCCGCGTAGATTGAAGGCCTGTATTCAAAATCACGGAGGTCATTTTGAATAAACTTTAGTGTCATAAGAATCTATGTTTTGTTAAGTTCATTTTGGTATATAAATGGTTACATAATGAATAAACTTGTTTCAATTATTTTATATTAAACATGTGACAGAATTTATGACCTAACTAGGTATATTTTTTTTTGTAAATGTATACTTATAATTTATAGAAAAACACCCAGACACGAACAAATCTCTGTAGATCATGCAAACATTTGTTCCGCGGCGGGTATCGAACCCGCTACCTCCTACGTCTCAGCCGGCTATACGCCCACTGCGCCACGGAGGCAGTCCCAGATATGAACGCGCGGTAGAGCGCGGTACAAGATCAAACTAAATAGTGTTTATCGTCTACATTACACGCTACAGTACCGCGCCGTACCGCGCGTTCATATGAGCATATCCTTAGACTCGGGGGTACTAAGGCTACCATAATTATATACCTACTTATAAGTATTTAAGTTACCTAATTTAGCGGCTCCATCTTGTTATGTGAACTTTTAAAGCAGATTTCTAACAAACTGTTCTAGATATAGATTTCGTTTTATTTATAAAAATATATTGTTTTTTCGTAATATTTTCATATATTTCTATCACTCAAAAATCCGGAACACTAAGGAGACTCTTATGTACCTATACCTGAACATTTTCATGTTTCTGAGGCCAAATTAAGAGGGCGATTTCCATGGAAATAGTCCTCTTAATTTCTGTCTCTGGCAATTATAATTCCGGGCTTTTCAAAGAGTTCAATCTGTGTTTAATTCGATTTCAAAAGTGGGATTGGTCATGATATCCTTCAGCCTAGTATCAACTTATTTGTAACTGTAGTCGAAGGGTAATCTTAAGATAACGGTGCAGTGGCACCCTTTAGTAAAATAAGTCAACCAATGTAAGCTCAACAGCCAATCAGTAATCTAAAACTAGTCAAAACATTCCGTTCAAAGTTCATCCGTTATTAACACCTCAATAAATCAGTGAAAGCCGAGCCAATTATTCCTTCAGAAATACGAGCAATTAGAAAAAATATAAAAAACCTCACTTCGCGCCATCCCGGCCCATTTGAGCTCACGCCATGACTTCACGTGGCTTATTTTTGGCGCCAATTAAGTAGATGACAACCATTTATTCAGTTTCGTATTCATAAAAGATTCAGATTCCCTTCATTCATAATGAAAGAAAGATAAATGATACCTAATTGCTCAACTTTATTATGTTTCTGTATTTAGTGATAAAATCGTTAAAACGTTGTTTGCATTTTTGTGCGGTTTAACATCACAAAAATATCAAAGTATTTTCGAGCATGAACTCTCATTAACGAGCCATTGGCAAAAATAAATCGTTAAATTTAATTTATTTACGACCTGCCAACGATAAACTGTTCCAGACGCCTCTAGTCCACCATTGCGACTCAAATTAGCCGTTTCAATTGGTTTCCTGACGATGTCCGCACACAAACAAATAAAACGATTTAACTGTACACACACACTCGCATTCATTAAACGTGCACTGATGTCTCATTTTCTAAATTTGTTACGAAAAGATAAATCTCCTCGCGTCCCAAGTCTCGTTAGCTAAATCTTTCTGCCTCGTAATTATTCACCGGTTAAAAAAAAAGGGAAATAAACATGAAAAGAAATGTCTTGCGAGTGAAATTTAGTAAGTGGTCGGAGCTCATTAAAAAGCTGTAAAATTCTATTACCAGAGAGCGGATGAGAGAATTTCGAGCGCGACCCACTACGTCAGCGCTGAAAACCAATTTAAGTTTGCCGTAAAAAACTCATCGGTCGTTGGAATTTCTTCTTTATAGTCGAGCAATAAAGACTTAATTGACTTTTTCTGACACTGAATATTTTGGATGGCACACCGTGGCACACCGTGGCGCGAAACAAAGACATCGCTCGTTGACAAGTGACGATAAATTGACATTAATTGCTTTACCGCTGTCAAAGCGGTTTGAATGCATGTTTTGTCACTTGTTTTCGTCTAGCTAGCGGATCATAGGATTATTTTAGACGCTAATCAATTTATTCTCTACATAATTGAGCTTGATTTGATTTAGTGAGTGCGAAAGTACATAGATTACTTTACTGTTGTTTGTTCCTACTCTGTTTTTAGAGTATAAGAAATCGATGGATATTGAGTTGGAACTAAGTGATTCGATACGATGTTAGTTGTTTCGTCTGATTCACATCACTATTTACTAAATTCAAAGACTGAAATTTTTACATGTTTGATCTGTGTTTTGTCAGATCAATTGAGTGTTGTATTTTTTATACTTAAGCTTATGAAATGTAAGTAATGCCTAATGCGCGAAAAAACTTAATAATAAACTTTCCAAAAAAATCTTAATTTACCAAACGATTTTTTCAAGATAAAACAATTATTTGAAGGTAGCTTAGATCCAGCTAATTTGTTTCGTAGAGAGAAATCGGTCGTTTGTTGTAATCCACAAGTTGGGTTCCCAGATTAAAAAATCGAAATTCCGGAAAAAATTCCCGATTTTTGATGAAAATTCCTGACTTTCTTGTAAATACAACATTAATGTCGTTAGCGTCGTGCATGAGAATGAACGAAGCAACATATTTGGTTTATTTTATGTTTTATTTTACTCGTTACCTACATAAATTGTAGAAATTCTGGACGGTTTAGGATTCCCCCCGCATTCCGGACAAAGACCTATATTACCGGTCATGTCCGGAAAATTCCGGACGTATGGCAATCCAATCCACAGCTGGATCAAAATATTGCAACAATATGCAACATAATTTTCTTTTTTATTAGTCGTCATCTCCGTACACACTCCGTTCTTAACCGATATCATCCTTTTATTTTATATTTGTTGACATTTATAATTTTTCTTTTGACTTTTCTATATGTTTAGGGTATAAGTATTTGGTTTATTTTAGTATTATTAATTTGAATTTTATGTCATTTGTTAATAATTAATAAATGATGATAATAACTAGTGGTTCGCCCCGAACAGAGATCTCGCGAGTCTCCCATAAATCCAAAAATATATTATTCGTAATCTTTGACTATCAAAATAGTGCCACGAAAAACAACCGCATTACTTGACCTACAGTATTATTCAAATTACAGGTAACGGGAGTTCATATAAAGTGGTTACACTTTTTTGGGGTACAAAATGCAGTTATTCTGGATTTCAGATTTTAGCCTATATTTGCGTCACTAAAGCTACACGCATACCAAATTTCAGCATTGTAGGGTCACTGGTGTACCCTGTGAATTTTGTCAAAGTTTTGTTTTTATTATGACTAATAATCAAAAACTACAAAGAGTAAACTAAAAATAAAAACAGGGACAAAATGTACTATTGCTTTTCTTTTGACGTCACACTTGACCTAATAGTCTCATTTTATTACCCCTCTACAACCCCAATATCTCAACAACCCCCAACATTTTAGCTCATTTAGGCACACCAAAATTGTACCATCACTTTGTACACAATTGTACACATCTATGTATCAAATTTCATGATGATCGGATCAACGCTTCGAAAGTTATCCTCGGACAAACAAATATACATACATACATACATACAACGCCGATTTGCCCAAGTTGAGCTTTCTTGATCAATGATTTCAAATAATTTGTTTTAATAATTTGTTCTTGAATAAATGAAATTAACGCAATCCATCCTTCTTCTGCCTTGGTAGGTAGGTATCTCATATTATTATATAGAAATAGAAAAAATAGTAAATAGAAATATATTTATTGTGACCATAAAAGTTACATAGATGAGTTGTGTCCCTGTTATATATGTAATTTATTATTAATTATTTGCTTCTTAAATAAGTCTAATTATGTATCTATAAATTATTATGAGTAGTTATTATTTAGGTTCATGTAATTTTCATTTATGTAAGTTTTATATTTTTTATTTTTATATAATTAGTATTAATATGTATGTACATGCAGTATGTTAGGTACACCATTACACCCCAGGTAATGTCTACACAGTCCATTCCATCCAAAGGTTGTCTGGTAGAGATCGCTATTTAACGATAAGACCGCCAATTGTATCCATGGATTTACGTAGTTGTTTTTTATATGTATTTGTTTCGTGGTGTGCAATAAAGTATTATCTAATCTAATCTCTAATCTATCTACTACATTAGCCCCGGTACACTGGGACATATCCCGGTTTGAAACGTTGTGTCCCCTGTACCGGTCAGTAAATAGATTTTCCGGTTTGTAAAAATTATAGTTATTCCTTAGGTACTATAAACCTACCTAGGTATCAAACAAGGCCACTCTATAACAAACCGACATCATAATTAACTTAACATCAGGTGAGCCATATAATATGGGCTTGCTCCATCAACCAGGTAATAAAATATGTTTGAATCCAGGTCATAATCTATCAACACACTAAATTTCATCGAAATCGGTTCAGCCATTACGACGTGATTGAGTAACATAAACAAACATCCAAACTTTCACATTTATGTTATTAGTGTGATAAAGGATGCCATACAAAACACGCCCGTATATGGCCCACCTGGGCCCGTAGCCAAATTACATTCGCCACGAATCTATTCGATTTATACATACATTTGTTGTCGCTGAATCACGTGGTATTTCTATAGCATGTGTCAAATCCCATACATTTTCGAACGTATCGACTAGCGTCATCGCTAATCGACTGTAACTTGGCTAAGCCCTATGTTAAGATCTGTAGTTCCTGAAAATATTTGTTCCGCGGCGGGAATTGAACCATCTTTGCTTAGTTTGGGGCTAGATAGCGGTGAGTGAAATGTCCAGCATAATTTATTTATTATTTATAAATCACCTTAAATTAATAGATGCAGGATTCAGTTATAACTAGACCTTTATAATAGATCTGGGAACCTGAACTAACTTTGTAACTTTAGCATTTTGTAAATATCTCTTATCTTGTATAATTTCTCTATGATGTATTCCTTTCCTGATCCTTTCCTAGTTTAGTATAGATATATCCCGGGTTTTGTCTATTCTGTTTCCCTAATTTTTTATTTGCCAATAGCAGATGCACAAAACCGTGCGATGCCAAAAAAAAAGAAACTGAAGATTTCTACAGCACTGCCATTTGTTATCTCGAATAGTGGGCTGAGCCAATAACAAAAATAATATTACACGAGTGTATGAATTATCCATGGTATAGCTACCCTATTTGTTTGTTTAAATTCATTTGTACCTACTGTTCTTTATACCTAATTGTTTCACGAAGTTGTGTGTACCAAATAAATAATTATTCTATTCTAGTTCGATTCCTTAAAATCTACAGGTATGTC
This sequence comes from Philereme transversata, assembly GCA_963924445.1. NCBI lineage: Eukaryota > Metazoa > Arthropoda > Insecta > Lepidoptera > Geometridae > Philereme > Philereme transversata. The sequence continues at coordinate 25,395,234 of OZ004346.1, forward strand.
CCGGTGGGTGTTCTAGCATTTATGGCAGGCCCACTCTTCTTCTTAGTCGTAGCACTCTTGGCAGAGTGGTCGTGGTCGTCACGTCAGAGTTGTGGCGCGCTTAACTACCCTTCACCACTCTTCTCGCACCGCAACTTGGCGATCAAAAGACCCGCAGTCAGCTCCGGGCAGCTTGCCTACTGCACCAGGCATTTCAGGCATTATTATACGACCTGGAGATGTAACAAGCATATTATGGCCCACCTGATGTTATGCTATAACCCTCCACATTCATATTTTTATACTTATTGCCTAATATTACGGTTACAAAATTAAATGATGTAAATAAATACCCTTTTAACCCTACCAGTGCTATGAAGGGCTAAAGATCTCATGCGATTGCAATCAGTATTAGTGCATTCCGGAAGTCAACCCTGGATACTGAACGGACGCGACGTCATCACGGCCTACATATTTCAACGAGCAATTACAGACAATTAATCAATATGTCATTCACGTCGGGATGTCAACTGATTGACACGCCTGACTACGTCAGATTCAAATCTATTCTGAAATTCTGAATGTAAAAAAATATACTACACACATAACTAAATAGCTTTTCTTTGTTCGAAAGTAAAAAAACCTAGGTCACCTCACTATATTAAATCTTCAATAAGTAGGTACCTATTCTATGTACATGGTTAAAATATGTGAAAACTTAATGTTATAACTGCGTCGTATATTATTTATCTCTGCTAAAACCAAAGAATACCTGCTAACTATTACCTAGGTAGCTAAAAGATACCTCTTCACGCGGGACTGAGAGGCGTTCTCTTGCCTTGAACGGAAACCGCTATAGGTATCTACAGTCTACGTTCCAAATTCCAATGAACTTAGATGATAAATAATTATGATAAAAAATATGATTTTGATTGAAATCTTATCTCTGTTGATTAGGTATCCTCCTAATTTTAACATCTGACATAGAAAGTGTTATGCCAGCGCTACACATAAGCGCCACGTGTGGACAAATTTAAACTTAAAGGTCTTACCACTAAAAAAGTTAAACACCCGCTTAACACTGATGGAAAAAAGTTCTAAACAAAAATTGGTACCTAAGGAATTTTATAAACACGCGTTATATAGTGTTTAACTTTTTTTGTGGTAACAAAGATGTTTGTTGAAACGCACTTTGCCATCCCATGTCGGTTTTTACAACAAAGTTCAAACTCCCTTTGAAAATTGATAATGGAAATGAATATGGAAAGGTGATCATCCCCACACAGAGCTTTTACGTTTGTTAATGCTTAGGTTAGATTTTATTGTTGTTGTGTTTTATTTTTCTTACTGTGTGGTTTTTGAATAAAATGTTGCCTATTTTTCTTTCTTTCTTTAAATGTAACGAAATCAAAGATGAAAGGTTTTCGGAGATAACACGTTCTTGTCGCAAGGGCGCGATATAATACAACTAGCTGTTGCCCGCGACTTCATACACTACTAAATGTGTAGGTAATCTAGAAATAATGCTAAACTCGCTGTTGCAACTTGATTTGACGACACCCTATTTTTATCCATGGGATCTGATTTATAGAATAAAAAGTAGCCTATGTGTTAATCCAGGTTATAATCTACGTACATACTAAATTTCGTCGAAATCGGTTCAGCTGTTACGACGTGATTGAGTAACAAACAAACAAATAAATAAACAAACATCCAAACTTTCGCATTTATAATATTAGTGTGATAGTTGATCAAGTGCGTGTCATACCACGCACAGTAGATAAAGAGTTTCGTAGTCAGCGGCTGTACGAGTATCTATCATGCATGTGCGACATGCCGTGTCATTGTCAAACACGAATTTTATAAAAATGGCAACTGCAGCTTTTTCATTCGTAAATGGATTATTTAATTTATGAAACAAGTGTTCAGGAAACCTTAATAGTGTTTTTGGAAGACCTATTCAGTGAAACCGCGCAAAATGGGGGTCTGAGTATAAAAAAATCCTTACTTCCATATTCGGTGAGGTTGCCTAAAAACGAATTGTTTTTATTTCGTATTTTATTATCATTTTTTTTACTAATCTATATTGTCCCACTGCTGGGCAAAGGTCTCCCCATCTCCCCTCCATCCATCACGGTCCACAGCCAAATCTGACCAATCGGGTTTGAATGCATCCAGGTCGTCTCTCCATCTTTTTCTGGGCCTACCACGGCTGCGTCGTCCGTTCGGTATCCACTGGGTGACAAGATTCGCCCATCGTTCTGGATGCATTCGAACCACATGGCCTGCCCAATCCCATAATTTATTTATTCACAAACAATTAACAAATTGTATTTATGTTACAAATTTTACAGCAATTAATTGTAAATATAAATATAGGTATAAATTTATCATATAATAGTAAATTAGATACAGTACTTACGAGTATGCAAATATGCTTTAGGTTGAAAAATGTCCGTTAGTTTGTAGCTGTTTGAAATATACTATAATATATTTTTAGGTTCGTACGTTAATTTTATCATTTCATTTACCTATCTATTAATATTAGTAGGTAGTATACATACATTTTAATTGATCCAGCGAAGCGAGATCTCCAAATCAACTTGGGAATATCGGCGTTGTATGAATGTACCTATGTTTGTTTGTCCGAGGATATCTTTCGAAGCGTTTATCCGATCATCGTGAAATGTGGTATATAGGTAAATGATGATGACACAATTTTGGTGTGACTCAAAGAGCTAAAAATTTTGGGGGGTTGTTGAGATATTGGTGGTTCAAGAGGGGTAAAAAAAATGAAACTGAGACTATTAGGTCAAGTGAGACGTCAAATGAAAGGTCTTTATTAGTACATTTCGACCCCGTTTTTACTTTTAGTAATGATTTTGTATTTTTTGAGTTATTAACCTTAATAAAAACTAAACTTTGACAAAATTCACAGGGTACACCAGTGTCTCCGCAGTGCTGTAATTTGGTATGCATGTAGCTTATGTATCACAAATATAGGCAAAAGTCTGAAATCTAAAATAACTGCAATTTGTACCCCAAAAACAGGTAACCAATTAACATGAACTCCCGTTACCTGTAATTTGAATGAAACTGTAGGTCAAGATATTTGGTTATGCATTTCGTGGCACTATTTTGATAGTCAAATATTACGAATAATATTTTTTGTTTTTATGGTAGACTCGCGAGATCTCAGTTCGGGGCGAACCACTAGTAATTAAACATTTGTTTGAATTTATTACCTACACAAACTTTATTTCAGTTAAAACTATTAAGATGACCGCAAAATTTTACATATTCGTGCATAACATAAGTATAAAACCTGTGCCTACTATTAACAAAATAATATTGTAAGTAGGTACATCAATACATAAACGCAATAAATAAAATATGAAATTTATAAAGTTAGCAAATACATATAAGAACCGCGGCGTATATTTGTTTATAGGTGTTTGGGTTTATTCTATTAAAAAAATATTAAAACCGTATTGTAGGTTCCAACTATAATTTTAGATAGATCTATATAAAGGCATAATTAGTTGCGTTGGTATGTACGTAGGTAGGTACTGTACCTACTTAAATCATAAACAATAAATAATAAAAATTTAAACTATTACCTGCTTGTTGATAATCATTCTTGACTTCCACAAACTCCTGCGCATCTCCCGTTGTAGACCCTTCCACGTCAACCTGCTCAGAACAATCACTGGCTCCATCATCAAACTCATTAAACACTTCACTTGCTACACTACAATCACTGACCGAAGGCTCTATTTTATCTGCTAACAAATTTTCAATCGAAAACGGCAATTTAACTTCACTTTTTTCGTGTTTTTCAGTCACTTCAATATCCATGGCTGAACTCATTGTAAAGGAGAACGTCTGGACTGTACCAGACTGCGGCCCATTTTGAACTGCACTGTGTTTAATAATTTAGAACTACCTAATTCGAACCTCTAACGATGCGTTTTTGTCAATTGGCCCGCTGAAACGTCGGGATGAGAATGTTAACTACCTCTTCTGAAGAACATATTAACGTCACGGAGTAAAATCGAACGATCATCTTTATTTGTCAAGAAATAAAGTCGAAAGTCGTATGGTTATTGAATTTATCACGTGTGCCAGAGATGTGAGCTGAAATGAAGATGGACAGCATCGGCTAATGGGCGTCTTTCTGGATGACAATTTTCGTCAAAACCTTCGCTTCGATTCTGATTCTTGTGTACTGAAAATAGAGTTTGTTTCAGTGTATGATCAGTTAAACGATGCAAATAGCTCCCTCAGGAGCTATAATTAGAGATCCACCAATGGGATAGAAGTGGGCGTGCCGCAGAACGGATGCTTGTCTTCTATATCAAATTAGGATTTATTTGGAGTATGGTGATATATGCGGGGGCACATTAATCGTGATAATTATTTAGTTAGTTGTTTTAATTGGTAGCGTCAGATGGGATTGGAGACGGGCTAATTAGAGGATATTGTGACTGGGTTATTACGATGTTCATAAATATCACTTAGGTAGGTACTAAGATGCATACCTACATTTCTAGTTAGTCAATGTACTTAGGTAAAATACCTAGTAAGAGCAATGGGCAATTAATCTATTTTTTTTTAACTGGGCAAATCTTTGTTTGACCACAATCTCACCTGATGGTAAGTGATGATGTGGTCTAAGAGGCAATAAGATCTAGAAGAAACCTATTAACTCTACCGGATTGTATTCTTTAGGAAAAACATATGACGGTAAAGTTTTCCATACCTTAGATTACCTTAGGTTAGAACTCTTTGAAAACAAGGCGGCTCTATGACCAAATCATAACTAGGTATGTGCAGTTTTTTGCAAGGATTGTGAAGTTAGTTATTTTTCTCAGCACCTGCTCGACAATGTCAAATTATATGTCATGTAAACCTTATCGAAAGTAGGTGATTAAATCCCTAGCGGGAGCAGGGAGTAAAGCTGTACTGAATTCGCGGGCATATCTAATGTGATTTGAATTTGGAACCTTATCTGTATTAAAATTTGAACCAAAGAGACCCACACACTAAGAACTTATTCGTAAATCGAACTAACCTCTGCACAAAATGCACCAACCTAGATTTGGTTTTTATTGTCTCGCAGAAAGTGTGAAAAGGAGAGCATTCTCCTCGTGTATAAAGCTGTCTGCATTTGGACGTGCTTACCTATATCCCTCTCTGTACTCAGGATTCTAGTAACTCCGTCGCCCCGCTTGTGATAGAATCCTTTGTTACGTTTGGGATTCATTATAGCGCCCGTGCCGCTAGACACTGCTTTATCCCTTCGTTTAATAATCTACTATTAAGTCCCTGTTGTACTTGTGTATCTGTTGTGTTTGTTTTTTGTTTATGTCTTTTGGAATGAAGTTCCTTGGCGCACGGGGGCTAGGCGAAAAAAAGTGTAAGAGTTTCCGTCACGGGTCTCCGTCACGACCCTTTCTTTAGTTTAGACGGTTGTCCGTAGCGCGTAATTAAAAAATAAATAAATAATAATATACTACACTAGTGGTTCGCCCCGAACTGAGATTCGCAAGTCTCCGATCAAAACAAAAAAAATAATTTGTAATCTTTGACTATCAAAATAGTGCCACGAAATGATAACCAACTAACTTGGCCTACAGTTTCATTCAAATTACTGGTACGGCAGTTCATGTTAATTGGTTACTGTTTTTTGGAGTTCAAAGGGCAGTTATTCTGGATTTCAGCCTATATTTGTGTCACTTAAGCTACACGCATACCAAATTACAGCTCTGTGGGTGCACTGGTGTAGGTACCCGGTGAATTTCGTCAAAGTTCAGTTTGTGTTATGGCTAATAATTCAAAAATTATAAAAACCTTACTAAAAATAAAAATGGAGTCTAAATGTGCTAAAGAATACCTTTCATTTTATTTTCATTTTTTTACGCCTCATTGTGAGGTTCATTAATCAGTAAAAATCTATTTTTTTTAATAATAATAATAATAAAGCATTTATTAAGGAACAACAAATATACAGTCATGTGTACAGTTTAAAACGATGATGCCTGTATTAGTATGAAAACTGTGTTACAGTTATTAATTTACCGTTCTTCTGTTAATGTATACTACGTTGAGATTGGTATTAGAGATTGGGTTGCCTTTCAAGTTTCAACCCTCTTTCAGTCAACCCGTGACCCCGCTAGTGTTGCCCAAATGCAAGAACAAGACGAGACTTAGCCAGTCTTGGTCTTGGTCTTGCGCCAATACACCTGGTCTTGGTCTTGGTCTTGGTCTTGCGCTCCCAGTCTTGGTCTTGGTCTTGGTCTTGCAGCAAGAGTCTTGCAAGTCTTGCAATTACCTATTAGTCTATTACTATTTATTAAAGTTTACTTTAAATCTTAGAAAAACGTATTAGAATTGGAACATTGTGAGCTTAAATTAACATAGCCATAGTAAAGATCAAGCAGATTAATAAATAACTGAAGATTTGATAAGAAATTCGAAAAATCAACTGACCTATATGTCGTTTTCCATGGAAGTAACTGTTTCTTAATAAACATTTATGATTTATAAGCTTACATTTGCTAAAACATGTAAAAAAACAAATTAATTACAATAACTTGACTGTATTTTAAAGAACAACACTTATCTGTCTAGAAAGAGATTGAACCCTCAACTTATAAGAAATTTAATAAAAGAGTTTTACGATTTATCATTTATTTGAATAAAAAATAAAATACAACACAAATCAACAGCTTTATCATTAGGTTATGATACTTTATATAATTTTTTTTGACCAAGAATTAATACAAAGTAACCATCTGGCTGACTCATCACTTAACCTATTTCTATGTTTTCTAATTACTAATGATGCTTTAGAAAATAACCTCTCAGCAGGTACTGAAGTTGCAGGTATTGAGAGAAAATCACGGGCCATTTTCGATAAAATCGGATACTCTGTCTCATGCGTCCTCCACCAATCTAAAATGTCTTCCGAGCTGGCAGTTCTTGGTTTTCTTAGGTACTCCTCCAACTCGTCTATCACCAAGCCTTGAAGACAAGATCCAGATGACGTCGAGGGACATTCATAGAGTTTATCAAAGTCTATTACGTCTTCATCTTCATCACATACTTTATTTTCTTTTTCTGGTAATTCCAGAGATTTGTTCAGTGAGTGTAGACTTTTATATTCTTCATAAAGTTCATTGAACTTGCGCAGACTTTCTGTTTTAAGTTGCTTCCCCCACATTGTCAGGTCAAAAGTCTGAGCCTTATGCCTTGGGTCTAAAATTAAAGAAGTACAATAAATCCAGTTGCTCTTCTTGTAATGTTTAAGCATTTTGTCTCGAGCTGCTTGGAAAGCTAGAATGAGCCTTTCATCCACTTCAGATCGATTAGGTTTCTCATCTAACTGTTTTACCATGGATTCAATTTTATCTAGCAAGAGATTGAATGATACAATGACTAGCGGTAATGTAACATATTTGTCTCCACCAAGTTTTGTACTTAAAAGTTTAAAGTTTATTAGAAATTTATGTAATTTTTCGAGTACCTGCCATTCATTAGCTGTGATTTGAAAATCATTTAATTCGGTGACAGAACTGCACAATATGTCAATGCCCGCTCTCACTTTTAAACCAAATCCAATCATATCATGTGTGGAATTCCATCTCGTTGGACAGTCAAGAATGGCATTTAGATTTGATGGCACGCCAGCTGCTTCACAAGCAGACTGAAACTTCTTCTTCACTATCTCACTTCTTTTTATTTTACTGGAAATACTGCGTAACTTTGTTACAGATGTACGCGAGTCAGCAATATTTGGTGCAGATTCTTCATCTTCCTCATCCTCAGTTTCGTCTGCATAGTCTTCGTACTGCTGATCTTGCGCGTTAGTGTCAGACTCACAGTGTAATGCTAAGGTCTTTAATAAATCTTGTACACCAAGGTTTAAAATGTGAGCAAAGCACCGGAAATGTTGATTGTCTGAATCAAAGTGTGGCGGCAGCTGTTTGCCCAGTTCATACATAAATTTGGTATTTGCAGTTGCGTTGTCGACCGTGATACCTTGTATTTTATCAATTATGCCATATTCCAATAAACATTCATGGAAAATCGTTGCAATATCTTCCCCAGTATGTCGACCGCGTGATGGTATAAAATCAAGAACTACAGATTGATACTTCCATTCGTTGTCTATATAATGAATAGTAACCCCGTAGTAACTCCTACCAGCAATTGACGTCCACCCATCAATGGTAAAAGACATTTTAGATGATAATTGTTGAAGTCGTTCCTTGAGATTCAATTGGAGCTCTTCAAATCGCTCTTTGACTTTCCTTCTAAGTGTAGACCTTTTAGGAAACACCATATTAGGGCAAATACGTCGAAAATATACTTGTGTAGCTTCGTCATCGAAAAATGAGAAGGGAAGATATTTTTTCACCACCCAATCAACTGTAGCTGTCGTGATGTTGTCACTGCTGTTTTCCGACTGAAACAAAACAATAAATCTTGTGTTATTATTTAAAACATACTAGGTTTGAGCGTATAAGAGGAGGAGGTTTGTTGTTGTTAAATCGAGAAAATCGTTAAATTGATATTTGTTATATTAAGGTTGCACTGTACTGTAATTTACCAAAATAAAGTACTTAGTTGTTACTGGCCGATTAAATGAAAATGATAATGAGTCGTGCTCGAGCCGTCGTACAGTGCGGACGTCTCTGGGGCGTCGTTACGCTGCCCGTTGAATATACGAAGATTCGATCGTCGTTAGTGGTCGAGGCAACATCGCCTATAAAAGGCTCCTCAGATCGCGCGGCACGCATTCGATCGTCGTTAGTGGTCGCCGCTATAGCATGCAGCGGCCACAAGAGGTGTTGTATCGATCCGTCGCGCTGGGAGGCTCTCGCTGAAAAACGACCTGAATGGAGGCGTCATGTTCAGGACAAAGTGTACGAGTTTGAAGAAGAAAGGAGGCAAGAACTAGACTTAAAACGAGATCAGCTTAAAAGTCGACCGCCGGCTAATATCAATTACAACTACATTAATGGCGCCTTAACTTGTGTTCATTGTAACCGGACTTTTAGCGCAAAAATAGGGTACATCAGCCACATACAGGCTAAACACCTAGGCCAATAATCACAAAGTCAAGTCTCTGTAGCCGAAATCGGCTAGGAGGATTATTATTATTATTATTATTATTAAATGAAAATATGGGTGTTTATAAAAAATATTTAAGACGATAATTACATACTTAATATGTCGCACCCCTAGATGAAAACTGTGAAAACACCACTAACTCAAAAATACTTACGTAAGTTAATGGCGTTTTTGAAAGTATCGCATGAATAGCTACGCGGAGTTAAAATTCTTTTAACTGTTAAAAAAATATTCTTACCTGTCCACTTCTTCCAGCGGTTACTAAAAAGCTTGTGATATCTCCACTTAATTTTGGTTTAACAGGAAGAAATATTTCTGATTCCTTTTTGTGGAAAGATATTAGATGTTTCCTTAAGCCTGAAGTGTTTCTGTTTTTCATTTTTATTTCAATCTTTTTATGTTGGCACAATTTACAGAAGGCAGTTTGGGATGCATGAATTATTTCGAAAAACTCCTCAAATTTGCTTTTGGGTCTTTTAGATCTGTGACTCAAACTCTCGTTACTCGGACTAGAATAATTTGAATCTTCGTCACTCATATTAAATTGTACACGTGATACGTTTTTAGAAAACAACGAGAATTAGTAAAAACAATTATTAAGTTAGACTCGAAGCACAGCTCAATTGGAAATGACTGGAATTAAAATAATTCCTTTATTTATAGTACGTTTCCTTGCTTTCTACCGCGCCGCCTCGCTACGTGCCGGCTCTATGAAAAGGATGCCGCCGCAAATCAAACAATGCCGCGTGCGGCGTACAAACACACACTAAATATAACCTACTTGTACAGACGCGACGCGTGAATAAAATAGAATTAGTGCCAATCACTATTCTTTACATATAAGTGAATGTTTTGGCGTACATCTATACTAATATTATAAAGCTGAAGAGTTCGTTTGTATGTTTGATGACAGAAGTTTTAAAATAAATAAATAAGTCCTGAACGTCACTATACCTCCAAAGTTACTATTCCTCGTGGACGAAGTCGCGGGCACAGCTAGTAAATACTTACTCTCATCATCTCTCTCAGAGATATTCGGGCTGGTAAGTAATACAAAACTCTTATCGCAGGCTTTTTATTTTATTAGTAGGTAAGTACCTACGCTTTTTATATTATTTTATTAGTTTCGTAGAATTTTTTTACACGTTTCAAGGATATTTAAAAGTGGCTACAATATTTATTAAACGGGTGATATTTGAACACTTTTTTGCTATTTTTTCTTGTAAAAACTTAAGAAATATAATGACTAAATGTACAACAATAGTACCTAAGTAATTAGTTTAAAACCATATAAGTAATCAATATTATAATATATACTTACTATAATGAATTAATATGACATCTACTACCTATCCTTACAATTTTATCCTAATCATAATACTACTTGCGTGATCAGTATAATGTATTCATTTTCATTCTAAGCACTCTGAAACTTATTTATTCTTTGGAACACCTGTAAGTACTCTACTAGGAAATTATTTTGCATGAGTATACCTACGCCCTATGGCGGCAATCAAATAGTGTCAAATGTTATGATTTCGGCGTGGCGGCAACGATTGTTTTAGATTTCAAAAGAAGCCGCCGGCGCGTGTATCATAACCATGTACTTCCGAAAAGCGGCAAATTTCTTTGAGAAGTAAGTACAAAACCTTTGACGCCGCATTATCAAAGTGCCGATGGTTAAAACATAACTATGCATGCACTCAGTTTGATTTTAATAGATATTTTTTTATTCGCTATGTTTATGGTATTAGTCGTAATGCGCATAGGTCCAGTTTTTCATATTCTTTGATACAGTTTTTTGCGTCTCATAGAATTCCTAAGCGTACCTACCTATACACCGAACTGTTACACCTAACTACTCAGTGAAATAGCGCTAAGTCCTAGCTGCAAGACGCAAGAGTCTTGCAGGCTATGTCTTGTTCTTGCTCAAGTCTTGCACGGTCAGTCTTGGTCTTGGTCTTGCTAAAAATACGCGGTCTTGTTCTTGGTCTTGGTCTTGCAAAAACGCAAGAACAAGACCAAGACTGCAAGACCAAGACTGAATTTGGGCAACACTAGACCCCGCCTGTTGCAACACAGCCGAAACGTCGGGATAACAAATAAAAAAGCTACCTACGCGATAAATACCCGTTTTAATCAATAATTATGTACAGTGATCGCGAAAGTTTGAAAAATACTATGGAAATTAAAGTACCTACTTAAATAATAGTTTTACCATTGATATTTTCTATATACTAAATACCACTACTATATTATTTATATATAAAAAAGTTATCGAAGCCACTTAAGAAAGTGCTTCTATGTATCTAATAATTCTCTAAATATTTCTAATTATTAATTTCTAGCTGACCCGCCCGCGGCTTCGCAATTCGGGATAAAAACTATATAAAATACTCTCCTCAAAGTGGCGCGACACTTCATGTAGGTAAATGACTTCTCGTCAAATAACGAATGGATATTGTTCATGCAAAAATCACAATTAAAAAAGGGGGGGGGATACTTTACGATTCTCATACCTACCAAATATATATTAAAATCAGTCGACCCGTTTCGGAGGAGTGCGATTATAATAAATACGGGATTTATCACGTACCGTTTTTCGGTTTTTCGACCGACAATGTTTCGGTTCAATTCGACCGATAAAACGGTACCTACTACCAGATAAATCCTGTATTTATATTATTGATTGCAATTAATCATGAAAGTTTTCTATGCAAAATTAGAAGATTATTTATTATATAAATAAGATAATTAATAATTTATATAATTATAATTATTACTTAGATAAATTAAAATAATACGAAGTAATATCAATTAAAATGTTTTGAAAATTTTTGTAATCGCCATATACAAGAATAGGTACAGCTAACATTCCTTCACCAAAAATGATTAGTGCAGATAATCTTTGGACCGGCTAACCTGTTCTTCATCACACATAGATAATAAACCACCCCAGTTAAACTTACTTAGAACTACTTATGGGAGAGAGTGCGCTGCAGTCACGCAAACAACATCGGCTCTGTACATAAAATTATCTTAAAAATATAAAAACCTCAATCAATCAGTGCAAAAACAGTGGAAAGTGCGTAGTAGTGTATAAAATAAAAATAAATATCGCTGGACATTTCACACAGCGCTATCTAGCCCCAAACTAAGCAGAGCTTGTACTATGGGAACCAGATAACTGATAGAATACTTATATACTATTTTTTTGTAAATACATACTTATAATATATACAAAAACACCCAGACAAGGAACAAATATATGTAGATCATGCAAACATTTGTTCCGCGGCGGGAATCAACCCGCTACCTCCTGCGTCTCAGCCGGCTATACGCCCACTGCACCACGGAGGCAGTCAAACTCTCATAACAGTAGGTATAACTCATAAGTGTTAATGTTATCTCGTTGAAACGGACAGTAATTATCCAGAATCAGTGCCACAAAGAACTAAAAGGAAGCATAAGGAACTGAGAAGTGAAATAAACAATAACACCAAGATATAGCTTACTTACTACTATTTCCATAAACGAATTATCTTTTAATTGTTAAGTTTATGCGAAGACTGTGAGTGCAAGTGATAAAAACATTATTATATTGCTGTATCATTTTTGTGCACCATTTATTTTACGGAACGGTAGCGTTGCAAAACACCTATTAGGTACATTATAACAATTTTGATACATCAAGACATCACCCCGAACTGTCTCCTTATTTCAACAATCCGTGTAACATCCATACTAGTGAAGGGGGTTTACTCAGTGGTATACTGTCCGAACACATTTGGATCCAGGTTAGAACCTCGATGACAGCATTGACATTTTGCGCTAGAAAGATTTTCTAAACAAAAAGTTGTGCTTACAAAAGACTGTACTTCACCACCAGAAGCTGTTAAAGAATCCACACAAACGCCATCTAGCGGCAAGTAGCAAGAAAAATCAAAAAGCAAGTTCCGAAAGAAGACGATCTTGAACTTATACACAATAACATCTTCGTTAGTCAGGCAACAACTACCTATAAATAATAATAATAATAATCAATATTGCTGGACATTTCACACAGCGCTATCTAGCCCCAAACTAAGCAGAGCTTGTACTATGGGAACCAGATAACTGATAGAATACTTATATACTTTTTTTGTAAATACATACTTATAATATATAGAAAAACACCCAGACATGGAACAAATATCTGTAGATCATGCAAACATTTGTTTCGTGGCGGGAATCGAACCCGCTACCTCCTGCGTCTCAGTCGGCTATACGCCCACTGCGCCACGGAGGTCGTCAACTATAACAACAATGATGCACTTAAAAAAATACAGCACGAATTGGATGAACAAAAAACAACTATAATACAAAACGGAGAAAATGTATCAAAACATGTAACTGAAAATATAAATAAAATGCTGGAAGAGAAATTTAAAATTTTGGAAGAAAAATACGATACCCTCAAAGTAACAGTAGAAAACCAAGAAAAAAGACTGCAGATTTTGGAAAGAGAGGCAAGTAAAAGAAACTTTGTATTTTTTGGCATAGAAGAAAGCGAAAAGTTGTATAAGAATCTAGAGACTAACATGGCTTCATAGACGAATTCCTCTTTATAAGATTGGACTGTAGAGATATTCAGGCGGCTAGAAGGCTAGGAAAGACAGGAGAAAGACCTCGACCAGTGACAGTAATATTTTCGACCCTTGGCAGGAAAATCGATATTTTGAATCTAAAAGTAATGCTGAACGAAACTCCGCACTATATCAAAGAAGATTATCCACAGCAAGTTCTAGTGAAAAGGAGAGATATACAAGAACAAGTAAAAATTGAGAAAGAAAAGGGGAATCTGGCTATAATTAAATACGATAAACTTGTAATACTTAATAAGAAGCCTGAATTTAAAACTAATAACAAGAAGAGGACACTTGCTATCTCATCCGAAAATAATATGAATAACGGATCGCAAATCACACGCCCGTAAGAAAAACAAAGTTACGCTGACCCAGACAACGGCACAGAGATCATCTAGTTTCTCTGAAGGAGTTTTAAAGCCGAGCATGCTACATTTTTTAGTGAAAACAGATGGGAATATCTCCCAGAATAAAAATACATAGCAATGAATGCCCCTCTCTCTCGCAGATAAAAATGAAACGCACAACGAAAACATACAAGGATATACATATCCCCCAATCCGGTTAGTCACCGTGGGAGATTACGACCAAAACCTTTCAAAGATGAAAAATCAATGAAAAATTATTAGAAACTATCGACAAAGAAGCACTGAAAAGAAAAAAAAAATAGAAAATCACTGAAGAATCTTTGAATGAGACCTTCACCTCTCGTAGGGTTCTTGCAAATAATAATATTTATATAATATAAGCACTACATAATACTATAAACAATCTTTATAAATTACGATTAATATTATATAAATAATTAAGTACCTACATAACAATACTAAAATCAAATAATTTACAACATTACATACTTGTAATACCTACTTAATCAGGAATTAATACCTACTTACGATAAACACTAAAATATATATTGAATAATTAAAAGAAATCAACAAAACCTATTAGCAAAAATGAATTTAGGTATAAACATTCATACCTATAAAATAAATACTAATACGTACTAAATATACAGTATATTTAGTACGTATTAGTATTTATTTTACTATATTATATACTGAAATGTTGTCAAAATAATAAAATATCAAGAGAAAAATAGAAATGATTAATAATAATTAAAACACATCTTATTAAGTAAGTACATTACATAAATACCCATAGAATTGTATAAATAGGCGAAATATTTGTGAATTATTATCATTGAGTTTTTTTTTACTTGTATAAAAATAACTTATAAAAATTATCGTTATTGTAAACGTGTAGTAATTGTAAGATATAAAAGGCTTTTTATTTTATTTTATTTATTTATTTATTAGCTTCAAAAGCATGCAAATTAGCATTCAAAAGTTATACTTATAACTTTTGAATTTTAAATTTTATCGGAATTATGTATGTTTTTAATTTGACATTGGCAATTTGTATTTGCAATTATTATGTACTTTTATGTTTTGTATATCCTATACCCTTCTTACGAACCTTACGTCGCCGCGTCGAATAGAACTAGATGGCGCGACAAGTGAAATTAGAACGCGCTATCGAAGTGTTTTGAAGAATTGGTAAGTGTTGTGTTCTCAGATTCGCAGTTAAGCTGTAACGGCCTCAGATACCAACAGCGAGTTCAGTCCAACTGAAAAAAATAAAAAAATTCAAGTTGTGTCATTAAAAGAAAAAACTAATATAATTTTGATTTTTGATAACACGTCCGTTTTGACGTGTTGTTTGAAGTTTGTATAAAGAGTCTGGTTAATGATAATAGAGACTGAAACACCACAGCAAATTTAAAAAAATATCACCCCAAATTAGAATGTTTTAAAAACCCTTTTTTTTCTTCTTTTTACTTAGGGAAGTCCTCATGGATACCTGTCCAGCGCGGGGGCGCCAGAGTGGAGGATAAGTAGAATTAGAGAAAAGTAGATAGTTATTTGGCCGCCAAATAACTATCTACTTTTCTCTTACTTTTCGTTTCGCCAAATTTTGGCGAAACTTGATCCCTGATAAATAAAGTCCTGTTCATGATCATCTTTTAGAAGAGATCGCTTTTTTAAGCGATAAGACTGCCTATTATGCTTACATTTATTTGTTTTTTTATTTCTTTTAACTGTTGTTGTGTTTAGCTTGTAAGGTAATAAAGAATTTTCATTCATTCAATTTATTCATTCATCTTTTGATCTCAATGTGATGATTACAAATCAGATTATTTTGGTTAAATGAAAGTAACAGATTTTTATTACTCTCAAAAGTATACCATACTATTTATCAAAGCTTTAAAATTTTTGTCCTAGTAAATGTTTGTGCAGATAAGTGGGATAAGTGATTTTTATTGAATGGGTTTGGGTCCCGAGTCGTTAGATGCTCGCCAATCATATTATATTATGTATGTATAATACTGAATAATAAATAAAATGTCTACCTCCTTATTAGGTAAAACAAACAACATCGCAATATCTCAGTTTGGGACGAACTACTTACTAACTTTATGTTTGACAATATTTTCCGCCCTAACACGTGTAAATTATCGATTCCGTGTTGACTCTGAAATTTAAAAAAATCTAACTTCGAACAGAAACGACGCATACCGAAACGATTTGAAAGCAATTAAGAAAAGTTTTGAATACCGAACGCAATAATGCGGAAATTGGACAAGAACTTGTCAAATATTTCAGCGCTTTGGAGTTCCGTAGGTGTTATGAAAAATCGGCAAAAAAACCACTTGCTCTAAGTTCTTGAGAGACCTACCACAATAATAATATTATAGTAATTTTACCTATAGGTATATATCATAATTTTATATATCATATTTAGATATATAATTTAATAATTTATTTATGTGTATTTGTATTTTATAAAGTATTTAGGTATTAGTTGCACTCCCTTCATCCATATC
This sequence comes from Philereme transversata, assembly GCA_963924445.1. Classification (NCBI taxonomy): domain Eukaryota; kingdom Metazoa; phylum Arthropoda; class Insecta; order Lepidoptera; family Geometridae; genus Philereme; species Philereme transversata. Next base: position 25,411,863 of record OZ004346.1, read on the forward strand.
TTAGTCTTAAAAGGGCATCCCCGACCATATCTTTGACATAACTAAATCCTCTCCATCCAAAGGTTGTCTGGAAGAAATCACTTCAAAGCGATAAGACAGCTCATTGTAATATTTGCTTTGTGTTTTCTATTTTTTCTGTAATTATTTAGTTTTTAAGGTGTACAGTAAAGTGTTTTCATTCATTCATTTATTCAATGAATACCTACACTACATAATTACTAATTAAAACGGGTATTTCACGATAAAATTAAAACAGGTACGGTCGGGATAACAATTAAAAAAGGTACATACGCGATAAATACCAGTTTTAATCAGTAATTATAGATTGTATACAATTTGTCTGTATTCATAATAAAATTGACAATACTAATTTGATTTAATATTAAATGAAATTTAGCTGTGAATTTGATTTACCAATAAATTGAATATTCTGATTATCAAACGTACAGAACCCATCTCCGTCACTCAAAAAAATAACAGCCGTAATTATTTTTAATAGCTACAGCCAAGCCATGTTACTTCACAACACGCACCCATCAAATTAAAAAAAACAAGCGCCGGCGCATGACGTTCTCTTAATTATGACAAAATATGTCTGTTATTTGAAAGGGCGCTCCTGTTTTTGTTACGTTATTTATTAGAAGCTCAGATGAGATTAGAAGATAGGTCTGGAGATCTGTGGATCGGATAACTCTATGTTGTATAATTAAGTAGGTACCTACTTACTGTGCCAATGAGGGCTTTTAATTTTCGATTTAAAAAGAGAAAACAAGTCCAACTAGCTTAATAGATAGTGCTGCTTGGAGATACGCCTCTAAAATATTATATATGGTTTTTATGCTAAAATCTCAGACACAATATCAAAATTTGACTAAAACAATCTTACTTCGTCAGATAAACAAACACAAACGTTTTTTTTTATTTCAAGTTCCTGGGAAAATAATATTGACACGGCAATGACGGCTTTTCACGGCCATGTTTTTATAACTCCTGACAGATGGCGTTGCTCTGTCATGCTCTTATTGTTAAAGGAAAGTATATTGTCAATGTCAGTTGCCGTGTCAACATTATTTTCGAGTAACTTGAAATAAATAAATAAACAAACATTTGTGTTTGTTTGTCTGACGAAATATCTGGTTTTAGACAAATTTAATTTTTGTGCCTTTGAGATTTTGGGATATAAAAAACATATATTTTGGCGGTGCATCTCCAGGCGATCAGGTACGCTGGTTGGAACAGGTTTTTTTCTTTTTAAATCGATAATGAAAAGTCCTCATTGACAATTCACTTGCCTTTTTTAACAGAACATGACAGAGCAACGCCATCTGTTAGCAGTTAAACAAACATGGCCGTGAAACCCCCTTATTAACAATTTCAAGCTGCTTCTTTTTAAAGTCTGTAAATAAATAATGCTGGACATATTAATATAGAGCGCTATTTAGCCCCAAACTACAGATAAGATAATACTAACTCAGCAAAGCTATGGGATAATGGGAACAGCGGGTATATTGTCTAACGTTGAACACGAAGACGCCGAGATTTTATATCTCTTTAGCTTCCAATCTTGGGATGTCGTATAGTTGTAATTTTTTTTACCGGCATTTTATTAATAATTCGTGTTTTTAAATCACAAGTTTTATAATTACTTATATATATCCTTTAGTATCGTGTATTTAAATTTCAATACCATCCTTCAAGCAGAATGATATTTCTTAGATTTGCAATATTAAGACTTCCGCAAAGTTCTGGTCCTTAAAACTTGTCTGCATTTAATTTTGTGCATAAACTTTTTGTAAGAAGTTTTAATTGACAAACTAAAAATTTAATTAAAATGAGCTTTACCAGCCAGACAAGTTTGGCTAGGCCGTGAAATGATGGTACCTACCTAGATATATAGTTGGCATACTATATTGGTAACTTGCTTTCATCATCATCATCATCAGTCCCTATATAACCATTGCTGAGTAAAAGCCTCCTTTCGCTTCTGCCACTGCCCTCAGTCTTGAGCTTCTCTGATCCAGGTGACACCCGCTACTTTTGCTAATGTTTTAGACTGCACTTAGAAATATACAAAAAGAACGAGACCAACAAAAAACAATTATTCTACAAAGTGGCAAAGATGTATCAAAAAAAGTAACTGAAAATATAAATATATTGCTGGAAGAGAAATTCAAAATTTTGGATGATAAATACTATAACCTCTAAGGAACAGTAGAAAAACAGAAAAAACGACTGCACCTTTTGGAAAGAGAGGCAAGACAGAGAAACTTAGTATTTTTTGGCATAGAAGAAAGCGAAAAATCGTATATGGATCTAGAGACTACATAATATTATATGGGTCAGGGCCTTTTATGATGCCTGAGTTTCTGGCAGGTCCATTACTATACATTCATGTATCATAATACAATAATAATTGATCTTGTCTTAGTAGTCTTTTATGAAAAAGATGGACAATATTGGACATTGATAAGAATAAAAAAACGATTATGTACCTGCCCCTTTTTCTCCTATTTTGGCTCATAATTAAATAACAATTGCTTGTAGGTTATTGGTTTTAGTTTTGGTTTTCAATATTAAGTTGTAGATTTAGATACAATTTTTTTAAACTTTTTATGCTTGTAGTCCGTTTGTTTTTTGGTATGGCAATATGGTTTTATGTGTCAATGCTATATCACTGTCTTCAAACTGTCAGTGCTGTCTAGAGATGAGCTTCATGAGATGAGTTCATTTTATCGATTAAATCAAATAAGTTTTTAAAAAGATGACTTTTCATATTCGATTAAAAAAAACTAATTCCAACTAGTGTAATAGATTGCAATGTCTGGAAATAAGCCGCCATAAAATATGGTCAAAACCTCAAAGACACAATATCATTATAAGAGTAGTAGAGTTCCTTGTGAAAGGGCTCGCCTGGGGAGATATTACCACCATACCTATTTCTCCCGCCAAGTAGCATTGCTGTTTTCGGTTTGAATGTATGTATGATGGTCGGTGAAATTACAGGCACATGAGGCTGTTACACCTGTATGCCTCAAGTTAATGGACTCAGGGCAGTGCATCGTCGAACACATTTCTAAGGTGCGTGACCTACCAGACAATTCTATGTTATTATGCGATGGTTACCACTTGACATGGTGGGCCATAAGCTTGTTTCATCTCCATTAGCACTAAAAAAATTGTATATATATATATATATTCCTCGAAACATGATGTTGACAATTCACTTTTCTTTGATATTTAGCTTATGATGAGAGAACAATGCCACCTGTTAGCAGTTATAAAAATATGGCCGTGATGATGAAAACTCCTTAAATTCCTCAATCTTGATTGCTGGTTGTGTAAACAGAACGAAAAGTTTGAACTTTTATGTTTTCTTAATTAGACTATCGTTTTATTTGAAAAGTATACCAATCAAAAAATGTATATTATCAACAAACTTTCAGTACCACAAATTATTAATAAATCAGTCTCTGTTGATTTTGATTAATATCGATATCGACGTATGTACAGCATAACAAATGCCCAACACTAAACACATATTTTATTTAGTGCAATGTTTCGTGCAATTTATTTTCATTGACGTGTCCAAAAAACTCAAATAATCGGCCGGTATTTGTTGTAAATCATCTAATTTATACATTGCCTTTTTACACAAACTGCCATAATTTTAGAGACTCTTCAAACTACAACTATTATCATCGTACTCCGAACTTTAGTAGCTAAACAACAGTACAGAATTATCTTCGAAATTGATATGTTTGTTTATAATATCGTGAAATGTATTGACGTAGCGAATTCTCAGGATCCATGGACGTGATCCACCATCAATAGAAGTCAGCATCTCACTGCCTACACTGTCTTTGAGAGATTTACAAAAATGCGTGTGAATTTGCGAAAAGTTTTTATTGTTGGCGGTGTTTTAGCCTTCATATGGTTTATTGTGACTTATTCGTCTCTGATAGAGATACCCAGAGGTTCTCCAGTGAAGAATAATGTGGGGGAAATCGAGAGAAGAATCGAGAAGATTCAGAAACAGATGGATGAGCAAATCTCTGATAGCAGTAAACTGTTGGAGAAAGTGAAGAAATATTTGAAGACTGAATCAGGAGTGTATGGTGGAGAGGAGAAGGTTGCTAATGCAGGTAAGGAAAAGATATTTTATATTATATTCTAGATTTTATCAGGGACCTCTATGCAAATAATTAATAACTGATCATAATTATTAAACACATTTATGCATCTTAAAACACATTTACATTTATCATGCTCAGCTTTTGATCCCAAGGTTTTTTTTTTATAATTTTTAATCTATTTTTTAGGAAACATGTCGTTCTATACTGATTTCAGTTCCATAATTGTCTACAGAAATAACTACAAAACCTTTTGATCTGAAGGACTGCATTGTTTTTACTACCCTACAAAAGTACTACTCTCGGGTGTATTGTCAGTTAAACACTGGCCTGGGGCAAAACATGGCGGAACTTTCCAATCGGTCCAATGAGTTAGGTCCTAGCTGCTAGGACTTAAATTTTTTAATTTAATTTTGATACTTATTGTCATAAATTATAATTCAAAATATCAGTAATACTATAAAAACAAATATCTAAAAGTCATAAAGTCAGTTTTTCCTTATTAATTTCCTTATAATAATTTCAGTTCTTCCTGTATTTTATTAAATATCTTAATAGATATATGAAAAATTTCTTTTCATATATCTATATTTCTTATTTATATATTATATATATATATATACATATATATAGATTTCTTTTTGTTGTAATAAACTCTAAAGGTAGTAATGTAACTAAAACGTATTAATTAAGTAACTAGTGATGCTATAACGAGCAATTTCCTTTGTTAATCCGTGGAGAGAGAGCACTGGTGACCTGTAATACAGGTTTTCTAAACCTATCTCAGGCACCAGTCCCTCACGAAACAGGTTTTTATTTAGGCTTACTAAATGTAATCAATAAGTTAACTTCCTTCCTACCTACTGTAACATAACTTGCCTACTTTTATATCTTCTGTAAAACCTATTTGTGATGGGAAAATAAACGTTTTTATTATTTATTATTATTATTAAAAACATTTCTATTAAAATCCTTATGGCATGGAGGTTGATACAATCATCACACAAGTACGAAAGTTTGGATGTTTGTTCATTTGTTTGTTTGTTACTCAATCACATCATAATAACTGAACCGATTTTGATGAAATTTGATATATACGTAGATTATAAACTGGATTACTACATAGGCTACCTTTTATCCATTAATTCAGTTCCCATGGAATAAAAATGGTGTGTCAAGTCAAGTAGCAACAGCCAGTTTAACTTTATTTCTAGGTTACCTACAGTCTCTGTATCCTACAGTGTCAGTATCTGGGAAACTAGATGTTCTGGGCTAACAAACACGCGCTGCGAGGGCATTGCTTCGAAACTACTCATCCGATTTTGATGAATGAGGTGTCAATTGATTCGGTGCAACTGTGTCGAAATATGGGGATACTAAAAACTAACAAATCATGGTAAATATCCAGTTGTTAGTACAAACAATATATGATTTTTCATGGCGCGTGTGAGATAGGCTACCATCGATATAGGATACTAGCTGTTGCCCGCGACTTCATACGCGTTACACTACTAAATGTGTAGGTAACCTAGAAATAAAGCTAAACTCGCTGTTGAAAATTTACTTGACACCCCATTTTTATCCCATAGGAACTGATTTATGTCATAAAAAGTAGCCTATGTATTAATTCAGGATATAATCTACGTAGATACTAAATTTAATCGAAATCGGTTCAGTCGTTACGACGTGATATATATAAGTACACTGCCGGCCAAAAGTTTGAGACCACCTACATCAAAGTAGGAAAATGAAATAAAACTCAAAATACAAAGCAAGAGGTTTAATTATGAATTAAAATACTTATTTCCTAATACACATACATTATGAAGAAAACAAAAAAATCAAGAAAAATCAACCATTTACTTTAAAAATGTCGCTCATATTTTATACAGATTTTTCGTCGAAAAACCCTCCTTGCATTTTATTACTACTTTCACTATTCTTGGCATACGAGCAATCAATTTGTCGATTGTATCTTGTGATATATTGTTCCAGCTTTCTTGTAAAGCCTTCCACATGTCTTCTTGCGAAGTGGGACAACAACTGCGCACATTTCTATCAAGCTCTTCCCACAAAAGCTCAATCGGGTTGAGATCCGGACTCTGAGGGGGCCACACCATGTTTTTTAAAACCCCTTCTGTTTCTTTGTGTTCTAAATAACCCCTGCATAATTTTGAACTATGTTTTGGGTCATTATCTTGTTGGAAAAAAATCCATCTCCAATAATTCTTGAACCAGACGGAATGGCATTTTGCTGTAGTATTCGTTTATATTGCTCCTTTTTCATGATTCCTTCGACTCGTACCAAATCTCCGGTTCCATGGCCCGAGAAGCATCCCCAGACCATAATGGAACCACCACCATGCTTGACTGTTGGCACCACACAGTCTGGCATCATCTTTTCCTCGACGTTACGTCGAACAAAAATTCGTCGTTTTGAACCAAATATTTCAAATTTGGATTCATCTGACCAAAGAACTTGTTTAAAGTCTTCTTCAGTCCAGTCTCGATGGGTAAGGGCCCACTGCATCCGTTTCTTTTTGTTTTGTGGCCTTAGTAGTGGTTTTCGAACGGCGACGCGACCAAATAACTTAGCATCTCTCAAACGTCTTTTTACTGTAGTCAATGATACAGGTTCTGATCGGGATTTGTTCACTTCTACGCGGATTTCTGGTGCTGTTAGGCGTCTATTCCGCTTGCTGGTAGTGACGATGAAGTGATCCTCGCGAGAAGTGGTAGTTCTCGGCCTTCCCGAACGCGAACGATCTTGATTACTGCCAGTCTCCTTGTATCGGGTTATTGTGTTATGAACACAAGTCTTCGACAACTTAAGTTGAGAGGCAATCGCACGTTCAGATTTGCCTTCGCCGTATAAAACAACTATGGCAGAGCGAGTTTCACTGCTAATTTCGCGAACTTTTCCCATTTTAAGATGTCTTCACTGTAACAACGACGAGCTCAGACTAATAAGGTAGAAAATAATTTACTCCATAAAAACTTAGGTACTAAATATGTTTTAGGAAGCTAACATAATCCCTGATATCGGTTAACGCGAAACAAACCCAAAACAATAAGTAATGAGCAGATCATAAAAATATTACAATGACTCTACCACCTGGTCCTTGCGCGGCGCTCATTGATGTTTTGAAACAATAGACCTTTTTAGGATGATAACTTAAACAACAACATAAATAATGACTCTTAGAAATTCTTTAATAATAATAGAATACGCAGGTGTTCAAATTAGCTCATTATCATATGTGTACTTTGAAATATTTTGTTGGTGACAAAGATTTTTACAGTGGTCTCAAACATTTGGCCGGCAGTGTACATAAACAAACATCCGAACTTTCGCATTTATAATATTAGTATGATCGGTATTTCATAGTCATGTTTCAGTTATAAAACTTATACCTATAGATAATTCTTTGTTGCACACCTAATAACAATACAACTACAAAGAACACCGTAAAACCATGTGATACAATTGGCGGTCTTATCGCTGAATAGCGATCTCTACCAGACAACCTTTGGATGGAATGGACTGTGACTAACATACTACATATACATACTTTTATACTTATTATTATTATTATAAGTCTGTTGTGTCCCACTGCAGAGCAAAGGCCTCCCTTCCCTCTTTCCACTCGTCTCTGTTGATTGCAAGTAGGGGCCAATCCTTGAGGTAGGAGTTTAGCTCATCCCGCCACCTTCGCCTGGACCTTCCGCGCGGGCGCCGTCCGTAGTTTGGAAGCCATTCAGGTGTGGCCTTTGTGCATTTTATACTTATGATATAAAAAATAAAAATAACATAAATGAATGAACCTTAATAATAACTTCCTACTTATATAAGAAACATATTAATTAATACTAAATACATAGATATTTATAGCCTATAGCTTGTTGATAAAAAGTAACTTGCTTGTAATGTTATTGTGTATCGCTATTAGTATTTACCGAGCCACAGAGGTCGGCAGATTACACAATGCTCGGGTTTTTACCGCGATATAACAATGACGAAGTGGTAAAGCAGATACATATCTGTTACAACCACAGATGCATGGTGCATGATGGTTTTTAGTTACATCATGCATACAAAACTAATCTATGATTAACTAACAAGTAACTTTTTAGCAATAACTGACTTAACCAAACTACTAAACTAATTTTGATGAAATTTCTATGAGACCAATATGAAAGTATATCTTTTCAAATAAAATAATAATTTTCCAAATCGGTTTTTCCTTTTCATTATAGGTGTACCCACCTACGAATACTATTCGATTGTAACTCTAAAATATGCTACAGGTGTGGCTGTTTTTGTTTTGTTCCCGACATCTTTCCAAACAATGTAGATTGTATCGCCATTCGTTTCTCTAACTAAATAAATAAAAAAAATACAGCCTGTGCTTGGGAAATTAGTGAATCCTCCTCTGTCTATACTTATCTCTTTTGTGTATCTGGCGCCGGATTTAGAGGCATTATAACATCTGGCAAACAGATAAGAGAGCAAAACACCCAATGCACCCATTTTGTATTGTTAAGTTGATGATTAGACAGTTTTAAGCTTAGAAGGTAAGAAAGAAAGAAGACATTTATTGGCATAAACTGAACACAAGAAGCAGACGCAACACTTAAAGGAACATAATTATACACAATAAAAAACATACTGGACGAAAATAATACATATTACGGTAATTAAGGTGTAGCTTAGCGGTTTGAGATATCCTGATAAATAAATAAATATTTATTTATTAGGATATCTTTGTATAGGATAGAGATCGCTCATAGCGACAACACCGATTAGACCGTTTATAGCTTATCAGTCTGGGTTTTGTCGATTGATAATCGTATTTCCTGTGATACCCGCGATAAAGGACATATTTATGTACCTATAGGATAGAAATCACTCAGCGATAACACCGTCGATTGTATTTCGCGATACTATTCTTATCTGTGTACAGGTTAAGAGTTGCACAGAGAACCATGGAGCGTACCATACTCGGCATCAAACTCTTAGATCGAGTTCCAAACGTCGAGATCCGTATAAGAACGATGGTTCATGACGTTGGGATTCGAGTAATGGTGCTCAAATGGTCTTGGGCGGGACACTTGGCAAACGTGGTGATGACAGGTGGAGCAGGGTAGCGACTGAATGGTGGCCGAGGAATGGCTGTAGAAGGGTAGGACGTCCGGCAGCGAGATGTGTGGACGACATCGTTAGAGTCGCGGGCCGTCAATGAGTGAGACTAGCGCAGGATCGTGGCGGATGCCACAAACTTGGGCAGGGATATACCCAGCAGTGGGTGAATTCGGGCTGTGGATGATGATTATTTATTTTATTGTTAATAGCTTGCGGCCTGCGGTTTTGCACGCGTCATCATCATCATATCAGCCAAAAAATCTCCACTGCTGAACATAGGCCTCCCCATAGATTTCCAGAGCGACCGATCTTGTGTGGCACCCAATGGCTCCTAGCAACCTTTATCAGGTCTTTTTTTTACCTAGTGGGGGTCGTCCTACTGCGCTTTCCAGTGGTCTCCACTCGAGAACCTTTCTGTCCCAACGGCCGTCAGTTCTTCGTGCTATGTGCCCTGCCCACTTCCACTTCAGCATGCTAATCCTTTGTGCTATGTCGGTGACTTTAGTTCGTCTACGAATCTCGTCGTTTCTGATTAGATCTTGTACAGAAACACCCATAGCCTTCTCCATAGCACGCAGAGTGACCTTGAGCCTTCTTATGAGGCCCACAGTGAAAGACCACGTTTCTGTATCATACGTCATTACTGGTATCGAAATCAAAATAAGAAACTTCCGCTCTCAACTTTCTGGAATTCTCACAGCGTTTCTTTGAACTATGTCAAAAGGTTCTAGCTGTTATCCAGGTGCTCCAGATGCCCAGAAATGACAGTAGTTTTCTAAGCGATACTGTGCAACTTGTGGGGCAATATTTTACATTATAAATAAATAAATAATGCCGGACATTTCACACAGCGCCATCTAGCCCCAAACTAAACAAAGCTTGTACTATGGGAACCAGGTAACTGATTGAATACTTATACAGTGTGTCCCTGGATAAAGTGCAACCCCGAAAGGGGGTGAAACTAGATCAAAAATTATCGACAAAAAAATAGAAAAAAAAAAATTAAAAAAATTTAGTATATACTTTATTGATGAATTAAAATTTTTATTGCTCACTAATGACTCTATTTAATAAAAAAATGATTTCTTCCAAAGTAGTAGGTCTATTTTGTTAAAATAAAAACCATAATCATGTCAGATATGTGACGATGACGATAAAATAACAAATAACTCACAAACAAGTGGCTATCGTGACTTAAAGTTTAATTTTTGTATTAAAATTACATTTTTTAGGCTGTTTTTTTTCAATAAACTCTTCTTTTCAATAACTTTTCAATAAACTTTTCAATAACATAAAAAATGTGCTGGCTAGCCAGCACATTTTTTATGTTAGAACGTAGGTTTTTATTTTATTTAAAAGCTATTATGATAGACAATAATAAAAAGTCATAAAAATTTCTAGTATTATAGGCTTAATTTTAAGATTTTTGGAGTTTATTGGAAAAAAACAGCCTAAAAAATGTAATTTTAATACAAAAATTAAACTTTAAGTCACGATAGCCACTCGTTTGTGAGTTATTTGTTATTTTATCGTCATCGTCACATATCTGACATGATTATGGTTTTTATTTTAACAAAATAGACCTACTACTTTGGAAGAAATAATTTTTTTATTAAATAGAGTAATTAGTGAGTAATAAAAATTTTAATACATCAATAAAGTATATACGAATTTTTTTTTAATTTTTTTTTCTATTTTTTTGTCGATAATTTTTGATCTAGTTTCACCCCCTTTCGGGGTTGCACTTTATCCAGGGACACACTGTATACTTTTTTGTAAATATAATACAGACTTATAATACATAGATAAACTGAATACATATACATAGAAAAGAAATTGGATGAAAAGATTCGAAGACCGGGCTCAGTGGCGCGTATTGGGAGAGGCTTGTGTCCAGCAGTGGACTAATGTGGGCTGATGATGATGATGATGAACCCTAATTAATTGACGTGTTTGTTTCAGACACTTCAACGCTGATGTTGCCCGTACTGGTGATAGCTTGCGATAGGGTGACCGTCAAACGGTGTTTGGACAATCTGGTCAAATATCGACCCAGCAAGGAGACATTCCCTATTATAGTTAGCCAGGTGGGTTTATATCGCGAAGTCAGGCAGCAGAGATTAGACTCTAATCTCTTGGCTCGCTACGCTCTAATCATGAGAGCGCAGCGAGCAGGCAGTCTCTGTCTTGCCCAGCACAGAGATATTCGACATGATGGTTAGCCAGCTGGGTATAACGTAGCGAATAGACAGCAGAGATAATACATTTATCTCTTGGCTCGCTACTCTCTCTAACTACTCTTTAGAGCGTAGCGAGCCACCTTATAATATTTATACACCAAAACATCTTATAATATTTATTTTGTTATACCAATTTTGCAATATCTTAGACAATTTCTTCTACATATTGTTATGTAGGTAGGTTAAATCTCTCATTAAAATGGATGATCCTTTTAATTTTAATGAATATTGAGTTTGGCTTTTACCGTAAACCATAGCTAGATTTAAGTGATTGCGTCATCTTTTTAATAATAATAATATAACGATTTGACAACGTAGTATAAATTAACAGAAGAACGGTAAATTAATTGATTTTTACTGATTAAAACGGGTATTTATCTCGTATGAACCTCGCCCGAATCCGCTCGTGACCACGGCTGTTGCAACACAGCCGAAACGTTGGGATAACAAATAAAAAAGATACATACGCGATAAATACCCGTTTTAATCAGTAATTATGTAAAGTGATCGCGAAAGTTTGAAAAATACTGATTGATTTTTGTAAAATATATTATAATTTTCGATTTTCCATTGCTTGGGGATTTTTTTAATGAGAACAGTAATTTTAAGACCTAATTTGTTTATTAAATTTATACAAACGTCAATAACAGATCGATACCAATTCCAACAAGCGAATTCACGTAATACAATTTTAATAACACACGAAAGTTGACCCTAATGAGATTGGATTATGAATTGAATATATTTTAGAATTCTGCTCCATTAATATTACAATATTAGCTTGATATAATCGCATGTCAGTCAACTCATACACGTAATTACAGACTGCAAATTAGACATTGGTGGCAATTATTTTGTTTACGCTGACGAACTAAAATTGTGCAAAATAGGAACGGTCAAACTTTTTCACACTAAAGATTAAATTAGAATGACATTTAAAGTGACATTTCTAAAATTAAGTAATTTTTGTTATGATGGTATGTTTGCGGGCTAGTTTTAGTGATCAATCAAACTGGTGTCGACTAAAACTAGCCGGCAAACCCGCTTTCTTATTTAAAAATACTTAAATTTAGAAATGTCACTTTAAATGTCATTCTAATTTGATCTTTAGTGTGAAAAAATAAGACCGTTCCTATTTAACACAATTTTAGTAAGTCAGGGTAAACAACAGAATCGCTGCCACTGTCGCGCTACTAACGTCCTAATTTGAAAGTGGCCTTAATATAACGAGACTAGATCGATACTCGAATTTTACTATTTTAAGTTACGGGAGTTGGCCATGTTATGCCATCTATTGACATCTTATTTGAACTAATTTCTGATGAAACTGGACTTGAAGGATTCTGAAACCTAATTCATTTTAATGTTTTAGGATTGTGGCCACAACGCCACATATAACGTGATAAAGTCGTACGTATCAGCTGACCCTTCAATATCAGTGGTCACCCAACCTGATCTGTCGGAGATACCCCTGCCCCGTGCCAAAGTGAAGTTCCGTGGGTACTATAAGATAGCGAGGCATTACAAGTTCGCTCTTAACTACGTGCTCAAAACAGTTGGGTACGATGCTGTTATAATTGTTGAAGGTGAGTTTGAGTTGTACAGAGTTCCGCCCGCGGTTTCGCACGCGTGGTTTGTCATTTTTTTATTTTATATTTATAAATGATTATTACATATTAGATATATTTATTAGATTACAGAATTAACAGCACTTAATATGAATGTAAACAAACTCTTATAGCTAATGTTTTATGCCAATAACAGATACTCATTTATAGACATCACTTTTAAGAAATAAGTCACCTGAGAGAATTATTAAATAAATAAATAAATAAAAAACGTTTATTTCAGACCAAACAGAGATCTATAATTTTTGTTAGTAAACACAGAAAAAATTGTACTTAAGAAATATTGTTAGTAGTACACAAAAAGACAAGATAAAAAATAAATGCGGCAATATTGGAGCATGAGCGCATCTACTCAGACACCAAGCATGTGATCGGCATAAGAGCGCTAACGCTTGGCGCGGCCACGGTAATGATAACTGTACAGTACATATTGTGACTCGGCCCTGTCCTTGAATTATTTACCTACACCCGCGCGGTACGTAAACACGCGATAGGGCTGCCCGCCTGCACTATTTTAATTTCATCTACCTACTTGAATTTCTTTATAGTTTTGTGATTGTATATTTTAATTCGCGGGGAATTGAATAGGAAGTGTTCAATAAAAATACATGTCTGTTTTTTTAATTGGTAGATTTAATAAAAAATCCACCCTTATAAATTTGATACAGAAAAATATTTGCGCCTCGACTGAGACATACGAAAAGTTTTATTGTTAAATTGAATTGTATAAAAAAATCCGCAACACAAAACAAGCAAAAACAGGACAATATAGTCTATTCGTGCTCTTTACTATATTAAGTTAGTACTTGTACTTATTTCAATAATATATTCACAAATCACATGTTTACTGCTTACAAAACAAATCACAGCGTTCGTCCCTGCGGCAGCGACAATACCCGTGCTGCGGCGCATTCGCGACTGGTTGGGTACCGAGTGGGTACCGAACACGAGAAGCGTAGGTATGACTCACGTTCCGGCCGTTTGTATGAAGACAATACTGTATGCGCGTACCGTGAGGTTCCAGAGGAATTTCCTACCGCGAACACTTCGCTTGTAGAATGGTCCCTGCCGAGGTTTTCCCCAGCGACTACAGTATGGGGTTCTTCAAAACGGGCGTTTTAAAATTTTTAAAGAGTCGACAACGTGTGAGTAATACCAGAGACCAGTAATATAAATAGACTGTCAAGTCCATTGAAAAAAACGTAATCCGCAAAAAGCTCAAAATCCCGTATTATTTCTAGATGGCGCTGTCTCATAGCCTGGAAACTTTCATAGCGGCCATTGCAACCAAACAAATTAAAATATATTTTCACTACAACACACCAAAATTTTTCTGGTTGTTTGTAGAATAAGTAATATTGTCCATGCAACAAGATTTACCGATTTTATTTCATATTGATTATTTACCACTTTCGTATGCTTAATCACAGATGGCGTAGGAATAGGTGAAAGGTAGCATACAAAAAAACGCATTGTTTTTTACCTAGATGGCGCTTAACACAAAATTAAATGGCAGATTTTTTTACTTCTAAGGGTATCGTCGCCTAAAAAAACAATGTAATGTAGGTAGTTAGCCATTATATACTCACTACAGCAAAAATCCTACGCTGCAGGATTTTTAAGTTGGCGAGTCTATCGCTATAAATATGTAGGTACCTACCTATTTATTGGAGACACATTAATTCAAACTGTTTTGTTCTAGTTTAGAGCATAACGGTTTTAATTACTATGCTTTCTTTCACCATCAGAGCTCTACGGACCAAGCCAATACGATTCTAAACCTAATGATGCGGATTTCCTAGTGCTCGATTTAAAAATTAAACAATATTCAATAAATAATATGAAATAATCAAACTTTTTATTATTAAATAATCAAAAATCAAAAAGGGGTTTAAATATACTAATGAAGACCTTTCATTTGACGTCTCATTTGACCTAATAGTCTCATTTTTATTTTTTTTACCCCTATTGAACCCCAATATCTCAACAACCCTCCAAAAATTTTTAACTCATTTGTCACACCAAAATTGTGCTATCATTACCTACCTATATTCACGATGATCGGATAAACGCTTCGAAAGTTATCCTCGGACAAACAAACATACATACATACAACGCCGATTTGTTGATTTGGAGATCTCGCTTCGCTCGATCAATAACTAGTGGTTCGCCCCGAACTGAGATCTCGCGAGTGTCCAATAAAAACAAAAAAAAATCATAATCTTAGTAGGCAAGCAGAATTATTGTACTGAGAAATCCAAACGCAAAGAAATTCACCCGAAAGCCGAAAACAAAACAATTAGCCACAAGAAAATGAGCGGGAACGAGTGGGAACCATGAACTGACTGACATTGAATGACAGCCAGCAAGCAAGCAAACAGCCACGCTGTTTGCATCTTATTTGTTGCATGCTGTGTTGCCAAACCTCACTTCTCAAAAGTCACGACTAGCAAGTCTAAGAAATTTTGTTGCACTTATTATATGTAGTGTACTTATGTAATTAAGTTTATTATTTTAGTAAATAACGTATTATCTTGTAGTATGCATTTGCCGGGTACTTACAAATGAATTTTATTTTGTTTCAAAAAGTATTCTACATATCTGTACATATCACTACAAATAGGTACGTATTTTACAAATAGGTATTTCCGCATTTAGGTGATAATGGTACGATCATAGACCTAAGTAATGAATTACATATATCTATTTATTATTGCACCAGCAAGGCTTTCCTTTCCTAAAAAAACCCTATTTTGACGGAAACTTTCATGTTCTGGCAATTCCGATAAAACTGTGCGCAAGTCTCAAAAAATACTAAAGACTGAAGGTTTAACGAAACTGAAGACCGGCAACATCGCATACCGTGCAAACTGACAACGTCGCATTAATACTATCGCGCACGTTAAATTGGAAATAGCGCCATCTATTTTTTATCGTTTTTTTCGTGAGCGGTAGTAAGCTAGATGTTGGCTAGAGGTCACATAAATATAATGATTTAGAACTCCTAGCGACATCTCGCGTCCTAACAGGTAATCAAATATCGAGTTACATTAATTTGTTCGAGACTGGCAGTCTATTTATATTACTGGTCTCTGGTAATACCTTTGGTGTTACAAACGTCCATAGGCTACGGTAACCGCTTACCATCAGGTGGGCCGTATGCTTGTTTGCTACCTTAGTGGTATAAAAAAATAAATATATAGATACCTATGTACCTATGTATATATAGTTTCTTATATGTATAAACATAACCTATTTTCAAGGTTTATTCTTATGTTTGTAATCTGTTATTTCCAGTTTAGTCTTATTAGATTTTGTTTGTGATATTTTTGATTGTTTATTGTTATACCTTGTTATATATTCTTATAGTATGTGCCGGAATAGCAAATAAATGTCTTGTCTATGTCTAAGTTTTAATTCAGGTCATAATGTGTCTGTATACCACATTTCATCGAAATCGGTCCAGCCGTTTACTCGTGAGAGCGTAACAAAGAGATAAAGTTACATAATGGATGGATTATTATGAATGATCTAATTTTCAGATGACCTGGATATATCTCCAGATTTCTTTGAGTATTTCCTGGGGGCCTATCCTCTGCTGTACAATGATCCCAGCTTATGGTAAGTTTTATGTTATTATTTATTTATATTAAAATAGACTCCAGACGAAGGAATTCCTCAACGGTCAACAGCACAGGCACGAAATTTTGTATGTAACCTGTTTTGCGATGTACGAAATTAATTTAAAATACACATCAGGAATCGTATTAAACTGATTTTAGAGGTAGGTTTAATACCGGTAGCTTAAATATTTATCCAGGAATCGATACATTTCCAATAAACAATTTTTAACGTAAATCGGCGCCACTTTTGCGACGATGCCGCTTAGTCAGCGTAACAGGTACCTACTTACGTACGTAGGTAATGAATATGATTTGTTTATCTATTTTTATAGGCTGTTTCATTGATACTTTAAGACTTGATATTAAGGTTGTGGGAAAATGATTTGTTCTCTATGGTAATGAATTTGAAAAAAACATATTCATATAAATCATGTTACGAGCTGAAGGTTCGGGATAAAATAATGAAAATCAATCTAACCAAAATAACACTTTTATTCAACACTGAAATTATAAATACACGATCTTAATCACAAGTAATCACAACACACTAATTCACACCACTGTTGCACAATAAACCACTAAAAGTCACCGAAATATTCGCACATATCGCCAAAACCAGACTGACTCCTTCGGGCGTCTCTACGCACTATTTATACCGCGGCCAGGACATATCTCTCGAACGTTCTCGATGGTTCCACTGGCAACTAGAAATGTGTAGGTATTTCGACTGGACTACTATTTATTATTCTGTGACACAGTAGGTATAACTTCGAGAAGCCGACTATTACCTATTCTGTAACAGCCTTGGGCGTAACAATAACAATACTAGCCATTAGTCCTACCGGTGTTATCATTTAATGTCGTACGTACATAATGCGTAGTATAAAAGCTTGTATTTATAAATGAGTTGT
The DNA here is from genome assembly GCA_963924445.1 of Philereme transversata. NCBI lineage: Eukaryota > Metazoa > Arthropoda > Insecta > Lepidoptera > Geometridae > Philereme > Philereme transversata. The sequence goes on from OZ004346.1 coordinate 25,429,538, forward strand.
TCCTATTAATTTATTTTAAGAGTAGACAGTTCCTATCTATCTTAACCACCAGGCCAACACGGCTTTTAAATACACTCCGAGTTAATTTGAATGTTATCTGTTCGCTTCAAGGTGCATATCGGCGTGGAACGACAACGGCAAGAAGGAAGTGATAGACATGTCTCGTCCTGACCTCTTGCACCGGACTGACTTCTTCCCTGGCCTCGGCTGGATGATGAGGAAGGAGACATGGCTCGACTTGGAGCCTAACTGGCCACCTGCGTAAGTACTACACATATTTTTCTTTTGAGGTGAATACATTTTTTAAATTGCTTTCATAGTGGGAGGAAATTCAAAAAACGAATGATAATAAAATCGGAGGATAGTTTCGTGTTGCAGCTACTTATCTATCATTTCCATCTATATAAAATGTAATTACACCACTGGATAGCTAAAGGATCAAATAATTCGTTACGCTAAGTGAGGACTGTGAAGCATCTCGCGCGGTGGAGAAGCGCCACCATTTTGAGGTCATTTTGCTGCGTTTCGAGATTTCCATTTAGTATACATTTAGTACCCGAAGGACTTCTTAGTGTTCAAACATATAACATACATAAAATAGCATATTTTATATTTTGTGTAGAAAATATTACCTGTTATGTACACGTATTCACGTACAACACACGGCCGTGTTCATGACACAGTCACACCCCTTTGCGTTCGCTTTAGCATTACATTATGTAGATTCAATTTGGTTTAAGTTCAGTGTTTTTAATATACGGCGATTAACTATTAATCTACGTGTTAATAAAAAAACTCAACACGAGTGCGCGAGTCTGACTCGCACTTGTCTGTTTTTTTTAAATTAAATCTATGAAAACTAGTGGTTCGCCCCGAACTGAGATTTCGCGTAATCTTTGACTTTGATAGTCAATAGTGCCACGAAATAAATATCCAACTAACTTGACGTATAGTTTTATTCAAACTACGATTTGATATGATTTGATTTGAAACGATTGATTTGATACATATTGAACGGGAGTTCATGTTAATTGGTTATTCTTTTTTGGGGTACAAATTACAGTTATTCTGGATTTCAGACTTATTAGCCATATTAGGGCTCACGCTAAAAATATGTAAATAATTTCTGGTTAGTGTTTCTTAATTAGCTGGGGTCGCCGTCATCGAAACCGGTGTGGAGGACTATACACAGCATGACATCATAAAATGGTCTAAAATATTAATTATCTTATTTATATATCTTCTAATTATACTTAGAAAACTTTCGTGATTAATTTCAATCAATAATATAAATACCGGATGTTCTAAGTAGTTTTATATTTCGTATTCCTTTACTTTGTAACGCTTATAAGTAGATACGCAAGGGTAGGTGAAGTTAGTCGCTAATAAAAATCATCGAGAGAACACGTATAACTGTGGTTTCCTTAAACAAAGTCCCGCAAGCTAAACGGAACCTTAGGCACATCAACACGGGATTTATCATGTACAGTTTTATCGGTCGAATTGAACCAAAACATTGTCGAAAAACACCGATAAAACGGTACGTGATAAATCCCGTATTTATAACAATAATCTTCTAATATATAAAAAACTCGTGTCACGGTTTTTGTGGTTGCACTCCTCCGAAACGGGTCGACTGATTTTAATGTTTTTTTTTGTATATTTGGTACGTATGTTTTACATTGTGATTTTAGTATAACAATATCCATATAATTTAACCGTCATTCATTGACGTGAAGTCATTTACATGAAGTGTCGCGTCACTTCATTTCATTCTACATTTGATTTCTTTGATAATTTATATGGCAGAACAATGTTTGCCGGGTCAGCTAGTATATACTATATATACTATAGTATATATATTATACTATATAGTATATATATTATACTATATAGTATATATATTATACTATATAGTATATATATTATACTATATAGTATATACTAGCTTCCGCCCGCGGCTTTGCACGCGTGGCTTGTCAACAAAAAGTAGCTTATGTGTTAATCCAGGGTATAATCTACGTATCTACATACCAAATTTCGTCGAAATCGATTCAGCTGTTACGACATGAAAGAGTAACAAACATCCACACATACATACAAACATTCGCGTTTATAATATTAGTGGGATAAGTATATAATAATACTAGCTTCCGCCAGCGGCTTCGCACGCGTGGTTTGTTAATAAAAAGTGTGTCAATCCAGATCATAATCTATCGACATACCAAATTTCATCAAAATCGCTTCAGCCATTATGACGTGCTAAAGTAACAAACAAACAAAGATTTTAGCATTTATAATATTAGTGTAACTATAGTAACTTCTTTTTTGCAGATTCTTCGACGATTGGCTCCGGAACCCGGAAAATGTGAAGAACAAAGCGTGCATCCGACCTGAGATATCCAGGACTTACTCATTTGGCAAGGTAAGGATCGCATTCTAATAGCCGTCTGAGACGCAGGAGTTGCGGGTTCGATTTCCACCGCGGAACCTGGTGTCTGGACAAACCTAGTATATGTTTTAAAACATCATTGAACTATGTATAACAAGCTTTTTGTATCACATCATAATATAAATATATCATATTATAAATGTGAAAGATTGGATGTTTGTTTATTTATTTTTTTGTTTGTTACTCAATCTCGTCGTAACTGTTGAACCGATTTCGATGAAATTTGGTATATACTTAGGTTTTAACCTGGATTACCACATAGGCTACCCTTTATCCCATAAATCAGTTCCCATGGCATAAAAATAAGCTGTCAAGTTGCAACAGCGAGTTTAGCTTTATTTCTAGGTTACCTACACATTTAGTAGTGTAACGCGTACTAAGTCGCGGGCAAAAGCTAGTAATAAATAATAATAATAGAGTTATCTCATCTTATTTATTACTGAAATATCATTTTGTTTCAGATCGGAGTGAGCAAAGGGCTGTTCTTCGAAAAACATCTTAGAAATATTCAACTAAACATGGAATATGTCGAGTTTACTAAACTCAACCTCTCATATCTGCTTAAGGTAAGTTTAAGACAGAACGCCACTAACTTAAAAGTGAAGTAACCAATGTATGCCGACAGTGACTTAGCCTAGAGGTAAGGTAGAGGCAGTGGGCGGCTAAAAGTTCGAAACACTGATGGCCGTTGGGGTAGGATGTTTTTCGAGTGGAGACTACGCACTGGAATACGGAGCGTAGGATGGTTCCTTACTAGATGGAAAGACGACTGGATAAAGGTTGCTGGGAGCTGTTGGGTGCAGGCCGCACAAGATCGGTTGCTTTTGAGATCTATGGGGAGGCCTATGTTCAGCAATGGACGTCCACGGAGTGGAAATATCTGATATGCTGATGAAGTTTAAGATGGAGGGCCACTAACTTAAAAGTGAAGTAACCGAAGTATGCTGATTGCCAACAGCCTAGCCTAGAAGGCCTAGCAAGATGAAGTGGCAGCGGGCGGCTCATAGTTCGTAGAACTGATAACCGTTGGGGCAGAAAGGTTATTCGAGTGGAGGAAGATTTTCGGAACATTAAGCAAATAGCTTAAAAAAATTAAAAGTTTATTTATATTGAAAAATATGTTTCGGACTGATTATTATAATGATTGGTTGTTTTCAGGAAAACTACGACGAATCTCAAACAAGTTTAGTCTATTCTCTCCCGGAGTTGACAGCAAGCGACGCGTTATCCAACGCAGAAGGCAACGCACGCGTCTCTTACACAGACGCGGCCACTTACAGACGCAACGCGAAGAAACTGGGCCTTATGGACGACTTCAGAGTAAGCTGTGAACCTTATATTCATAGGTATAGAGTGCATTGTAACAACGCACACGTCTCTTACACAGACGCGGCCACTTACAGACGAAATTGATTCTTAACATGCCAGTAATAAAGGAGTATTTACCATAACCTACAATAACAATTCATTTATTTTCAGAGTGGAGTACCCAGGACTGCCTACCGAGGTGTAGTCACATGTTTTGTTGGCGGAAGAAGAGTCTACCTCGCACCACACTATCATTGGACACAATACGACCCCTCGTGGGGTTAGTGAGGGGTTGTAAAAGACCCCTGAACATTAACAGTGAATATTTTCGTTATTTGTGATGAGACAAAGTGTTTTTGCAAAATTAACAGTGAAAATTATACAGAAGTTTGGAAACTATACGACCCCTCGTGGGGTTAGTGAGGGGTCATAAAAGACCCCAAAACATAAACGGTAAATATCTTTGCTATTTGTGATGATACATGTTAAACATATTAATTGTGAAAATTTTAAGTCTCCATTTCTAAAGTCCAAAGTTAATTATTTGACTTAAGAGACTCCATATCATTGATTCAAAAAAAATCTACAGCGTTGGACACTATCATAGAATACATTACGAACCCTTTTGGGGTTAGTGAGGGTTCATAAAAAACTCTAACACAGAAATCACAGGATGGATACCTGTAGACTGCAGAAGAAAATGCTGGCGCAATGACCTAGATGTCTTCAACTTAAATGGGTAGAGTTGGCCAGGGATCGAGAGGGGTGGAAAGAATTGGGGAAGACCTTTGCCCAGCAGTGGGACAGTACACAGGTTAAGAAAAAAAATATTTATAAAAATTAGGTGCTCTTAAATCATTGCTTTTTGTGAATGCCTCAAAGTGAAAATATAATTTATATTTATGTAATTTTATAAATAAATAGTTGCAATATAATTTATTAATATTACGAGTGGAGGGAAGCGAAACGTGGGGAGTTGGTCTGTTTGCCCAACTGCCAAGAAACTATCTTGATTATTTTTCTTTATAGTAGCTGAGTTTGTAAATAGTATGAACTAATATTATTTTTAATATCGGATTTGACATTTTGTTGGAAAAACAGATACGGAACCCTCGGTGCGCAAGTCTATCTCGAACTTGACCGATCGTGTTTAGCTTTTGTCAAGTGTTTTTGTTTTGTTTATGTGTTAGTTAAATTTTTTTATCTATAATTTTTTTTTATTTTTTATTTAAAGGACACTGTTTACAAGCTTTTTATCAACTTGCAATGTATGTATGTTTGTCCGGGTGGAATCTTCCAACTGAATTTTAAACCCGTTCCGCTCAACCGATTGAGCTGAAATTTGGAATACCTACATATGTAACTTCGGTGACAATGCAATAATATGGTACCATGGAGGTGGTCTCATGGAGACGGATGCTAGACAACGGAACTTCTGAATGGATTATAGTAGGCAACTAGTGTTTGGCCTTATGGTTATTTGATTTGATTTTAATATTTAGAAACATCTGTCAAAAACTGAATTTCGATGATACTTATTTATTAATAATGTCTTACCAGAAGTTTATTAGGCCGAATTTGATTACAGTAGACTTCAGTGTCGCCAGAATGTACCAAAGGTACGGTTTACCGTATTATTTGACATCTGCACTTTATCCGTACTTTAGCTTCGACCGTACTTTTGGCCACAAAAGGGTTGGATGAAAGAAGAGTGCACGCGGCGTAAATGCGAATGTTAAAATGATGTTGATGTGAAAATGATATGTGACGAGAATGGATAAGATAAGGAATTAGTATATTAGAGAAAGTTTGAAACTAGCGCCAGTGATAGGAAAATTGAAGAGTAAGAGGCTAGCGTGGTATGGGCATGTCATGTGGAGGGAATAAAATAATGTCACTAAAAGAGTGTTAGGTATGAGTGTGTATGGATATAGAAGTATAGGAAGGCCGAAGAAGAGATGGATGGACTGTGTGAAGAATGATATGGGTAGGACGGAAGTGACAACGGAGATGACGGCTTCAATCTTGTAACATAGCGAAAAAACAAAGCACATACCCAAATTGCTAATTTTGCTAAACCAACTTTCCTTTGTTTCATTATGTAGCTAACATTGCGTAGTAATTAACATCAGAACTCATTATTTGTTTTTGTTTTATTATCTGATACAAAAAGCTGTTTATACAATAGGTCAATGTACGGAACGGTAATTTCCGGGAAAAAAGGCATGTCCATGTTATGTTATCTTAATACCTGGTTTTTCCAGGCACCCGGCTCTCGATAACTTGGGTTCCGGTCAAGAGTATGTTAATCTTAAAAATAAGCATTTATTTGTGTCATTAATTAGTTTTCGATAACCGTACCTTCAAGATTAAACAGTACTTTTTTGGGATCCTGTCGTATTTAATCGGAATCTCAAGCTGGCAACACTGGTCGACTTACACTAAAGGAAATGTAATAGGTCCGATTTGACGTCTATCATTTTGCACGCCGTGATAACATTCTATGGACGGCTACACAAGAAATCGTAAAATCAAACACATAATGCCAAATATTTATTATGTTATTAGTAATAAGCATATACATTTTACTTAGAAAACTTTCGTGATTGATTTCAATCATCATCATAAATACGGGATTTATCACGTACCGTCTTATCGGTGTTTCGACCGACATTGTTTCGGTTCAATTCCTGAACTTTCATCAGGGTGAGTGCGATCCGCTCCGAATAACGTCTCGTTTCGCACTGCGCTCCGCAGCGCTCTGCGCGCGAGTCTACGGGCGCGGTGGTGGGGATTGTGTCAACGATGGCCCAGCGTGTAAACAGGCTGCGTCATCATCATTATCATCACTGTTGCCTTCTTCGGTAGTTCTCAGTACAGGCAATTACACAACACTAACTATGTCTCTACCAGGTTCACTCACTCTTCTGTCGCTTGGATAATGAAGACATGGCCTCCAGGCTAGCGGTAGAACCCATCCCCATGTCTCTGTTAAAGCTCGGCACACGACTTATTTCTATCGCCTCTCGGATCTTGCGAGGAACGAAGAACTTCTCTCTCTCTAAGACCCGGGCTTTGTCGAAAAGTATGTAGTGCGTCGAATCAGAATCTAGGACATGTTCCGCCACTGCAAAACTGTTGAAGTCGACATTCTTCATTGTACATATGTTTTCAGTCAATCTGGTAGATACGTTTCGCTTTGTTTCACCAATGTAGCATTTACCGAAGTCACACGGTATCATATATACGCCGGGGACGCCCATAGAGTATCTGTCCTTTGGCGAACGCAGTAGCTGCCTCAAATTGTGTTTGAGGACGGAATATCGTCTTGATGCTGTACTTATGGCGTAACAAGTTTCCGATCCTATCCGTTATTCCTTTCACAAAAGGTAAGTACGCTACTGCTCTATTTACCGTTGTTATGCGTGACCTTGTGGATGTTTCCGCAATTCGACAGCTCTGTCTCCATCCGTAGCCGTTTTGCTCTAGCACCCCTTTTATGTGTGAGAGCTCGGGGTTCACGTACTGAGAGTCACATAGCCTTAGTGCTCTATTAATCAGAGTACGTGATACCGAGGCTAGGTGAGTTGGATGGTGGAGCGAGTCAGCTCTAAGATACCTGTCTGTGTGTGTTGGCTTACGGTACACCGTATTTGTGAGTCGTCCCGTCTGTTCTCGTATAACCAACACGTCCAGGAACGGTAGGCATCTATCTTTTTCCAGCTCTACCATGAAGGAAATCTTAGGATGTTTACAATTGAGATAGCCAAGTGAGGTGTCTATGCTATCTCCTTGTACTATTGCGAACACATCATCTACATACCGGCACCAGTATCTCGGTCTACAGGGTACGCTATCCAGTACCGTCTCCTCCCAAACCACTCCATAAATATATTGGCTACTACTAGGGCTATTGGTGATCCCATTTCTACACCCTCCAATTGTATATAATAATCACCCCGCCATACAAAGAAACCACTTGTTAACAGACACTCAATTACCTTCATGCATCCGATAGGTGCATATACATATGTGGTGATAAGCATATACATTTGAGATCATTTACCCTCAATCAATTTAGCTACTCCCACTTTACACCCAGCTCCACGTTATAATTTATAAATCCCGGAATACCGGAGGCATGTCCATATTAACATATACGTTTGAGACCTTTAACCCCAAATCATCTACCAACTCCGATCACTGCAAATGATACAACATTGGAATATCGTCCTGTCGAAATATTAAGCCAGGATTAAGTAGTGTTTCAGAATATAATTTTTCGTAAAACTTGGTGCATATCAATTATACTCATTGTTATAGTGTTATAAGTTACTAAACTACAACAATGAGTATAATTGAAGTTATAACGTGGAGCTGGGTGTAAAGTAGAAGTAGCTACATTGATTAAGGTTCAATGATCTCATTTTACCAAACTATATGTTTATATGGACATGCCTCCGGGATAATTTCTCGTGGGAAACGTGTTTCTCGATAAATTACTTAGAAATCTTCACGGGTTTGCACGCAGAAACTCACCAAAGCTTCAACTCAATCGGGTGAATTTTATGCAAACGCATTTTGAGCAAACAAAAACAAGCATTCATTTTATTATTTAACAGATAAATAAAAATCAATGTAATACTTTTTACCAGTTTCCTTTAAAATTCAAATATTGTAGTTACTAAATCACTAGTTTAATATCTAATTTAATTCTGTAAATACCGGAAATTTCTGGGAAAAAAGGCATGTCCATGTTATGTTATCATCATGATTTATGATGCAAGTACATTAAATCAATCTACCTACTCCGAACACTGATAAATTCCACCTGTCAAATTCCAATGAGGGATTTTCACGGCCTTGGTTTTTTAACTGCTAACAAATGGCGTTGCTCTGTCATGCTCTGATTAACAAAGGAAAGTGAATTATCAATGTTAACATTATTTTTCGAGGAACTGAAATAAGTTTGTTTATCTGACGAAGTAAGATTGTTTTAGACAAATTTTGACATTGTGTCTTTGAAATTTTGGCATGTAAACCATAAATTTTGGAGGTATATCTCCAGACAGCGCCATCTATTGCGCTAGTTAAAACTAGTGTCTTCTTTTTAAATCGAAAATGAAAAGCCCTCATTAGATTTCCACGAATTTAAATGAACATTTGTAGTGTCTTGTCTTTTTTTGGTAAGGGGGCGTCCATTCATTACGTGAGACGTTTTTAATGATTTTTGACCCCTCCTCCCTGGTGAGATGTCGCGAGATTTGTTTCGACCCGCTCCCCCCCTTTATATCACGTGAGATTTTCAAAATTTGTATTCATAGGTTAAATGTGATGGACTTATTTGAAAAAAAAAACAATATTTGCTTCATTATTTCAAGATTTCTTCTCTCTAGATTTACATTGACAAAATAAAAAAAAATACGTGATATTAGCCGAGCCCCCCCCCCCCCCTGAACACCTCACGTAATTAATGGACGGCCCCTATGCCTTTGTGTTTGTATAAAGTGGTACTTATAATGTATAAAATACTAAAGCTTATTATATTAATATTAATACGAACTATTGTTCCTTTTATGTAATATATTATGGGTATTTAGTATATAATATGTAAATGAAGTTGCACATAACGTTTACCTTGTGCTCCACTGCGCTTAATTTGGTGTTGTGACGTTTTAAATAATTTGACATACAAATATTATTTCGTTTGTAAATCAAATTGGCGAACCTGACCCATTAACTAAAATTCGTAAATTAATATACAAATTTTAATTAAATATTGTAAAAATATGTAATATACTAATAAATTAGGTCTTTGAAATTATTTATGAAACAATTTGTAATGTCTTGTACTCTTGGATGTTAAATGTATTGTCTAGGATTTTATACAGGGTCTTGCAATTTAAACTAATTATATTAAATGGACGGTTTCTACATAAAAAAGTGGCACTCCGGGAGTGCCGACAGAAGTGAAAACTTGAACAATTACGAGATATTTATATAGGCTGTTTGATAATATGCGTACAAAAATGAAAAGGGGTTATTTTGATGAGCATAATCAATAAATTTGTTAAATGTTTACGATAGAAATGTGAAATTTATTTTGGCATGTAAAAACAAACACTTTATTAAACATAAGTTGTGCTATTGCATAATGCTTGCCATCTAACCACAGATACTGTATTGGTAACGTCTCGAGATATCTCTTATTGTCCCTTTCTAACCCAAAACCCGCAGCCATTTCCGAAAGAGAAAATCGGCCTTATTTTTGATGTCGATTGCAAGAGTACGCAGTAACTTTTATATCGAATTAATTAATCACCTTAGTCGATTTTCTTTAAAATTTGATAATATAACTAAATATAAACTAGTTTTTTTTTTCGTGAAGTCTTTTTTTATGTTTTGAGAAACCGTCACTTGAATATCGTTAGTATATTACCATGTAATGGTAATGGTAACCGAGGTGTTGGTAACGGTGACACTGTCGCGAGTTCAATTATTTTTTCCCATCTCAAAAAATGCCCAACGCGCCTAAAGAAGTTTTCACTTCATATACACAGGTATCGATAACGGTAACAGTGTCGCGAGTTTAATGATTTTCTCCCATCTCAAAAAAATGCCCAACGCGCCTAAAGAAGTTTCGAGAAAATCAGTAAAATGCTGTTTGGCGAAATGATACGGGGACAAGTGTATTGTACGACGCCACAGATTACAAAAATGTTACTACGAGTCGTTTAATGACCCCGCCCAGTCAATGACCCGACCGATCAACAGGGCGCGTACGGTACGTACGGGCGGTAAACACCTACGTGTTAGGTACAAAAAACTCTTTATGATCTCAAAAATATATTTCTTAATTATTTGTAGTTTAAAAAGCAAGACCTTATATTATACAGACAAAATAAGTATATTCTAAATTATTTGTAACAATCATCTATAAGTAAAGCTTGACTCACACATGGCGTGGTACGAATGTAGTTTGAAAGAGGAACGTGTGAATTAAGCCTAATTCTATCATTCCGTCGTTAGTTAGAATTGATGTATGTAATTTATGTTTCATTACATTGTTTCCTCTTTTATTTTGTTTGTAAATATTCTTAAATTTTTCTTTCTATTTGACTCCAAAGAAAGTTATCCGCAACTGAGTCCAGTGAAATTTCCACTAACGATATTGTATTATTATTTTTTGTGTGAATTATTATTATATTGTTTACGCCCTTCACCTGGGTTTGCCCGTTCATAGGGCGTGTTATCCTTATGATTTTAAATACAGGGTGTCCTATAATCTTTGTTATCTCAAAGAGTTTTTCCTAAAAACCTTGGTTTGAATTTATTTGAAATTTAGAACTACCTACGTAAGGTTTGAACCTCCAAATCCCCCCCCCCCCCCCCTCTCGCCACGTCCGTTGCCCTTAGGATTGGGACACCCTGTATGTGCGCGGGTAAATGCTATTATTTTTTTATCTGTAAACTTCCTTTGTCATTATTTAGTTAAAGCGGTGTTATGAAGCCGCGAAGACTGTGATTTGCATTGACCTTCTAAATGCATTATATTTAGCACGTGTTGTGTTTAATATTTTAAATTAAATGGTTTTGTTTAAAATTACTTTTGTTTTCATTTTGTAACTAGGATCATAGATGAAGTTTGGATAACAAGTTAATCATTACCATACTTCCAGTTAAATAAAAATAATAAGTGCCTATTTCACAATCCCTGAGTAACGCTATCCAAAGGATACAAAGTATATAGACATTTTAATTTATTTACTACAGTGTACTCGTAAGTACACATAACCTAAAAACCGTGCAAGGTTTGTCTGGGTACTCAGATCCGTCGATATTATACGACCTCCATGGTGCAGTGGGCGAATAGCCGGCTGACACGCAGGAGGTAGCGGGTTCGATTCCCGACGCGGAACAAATGTTTGCATGTTCTACAGATATTTGTTTCTGGTATGGTTGTTTCTCTATATATTATAAGTATGTATTTACAAAAGTATATAAGTATTCTATCAGTTATCTGGTTCCCATAGTACAAGCTCTGCTTTGTTTGGGGCTAGATAGATAGCGCTGTGTGAAATGTCCAGCAATATTTATTTATTTATACCTACGTATAAATTTTACACATTGCACAAGACAGTACTAACTTTTCGCAGCATAATTTTTAAATAATAATTTAATCAAAGCATATGTTATAATATTTTGTGTTTTGAGTTTTTTATTGATTGTTTAGATTTTGATAGTGAAGCTAATGTGGATCATAGTTACATTTCCTTGATCTTTAGGTACTTTTGATGAGAATTCGTCAACCGAAAACTTCAAGTTCGAGTCATGGTCAGAAGACATAATGAATGAAAGTAAAGTTAGGTCTATTATGTAAGCACTTTATGAACAGGCACAGATGTCGATGTCAACAGGAAGAAATAGTCCACTTAGGGTGTTATTTGTGCGAGGTCCTACTCACAACAAATTGCAATTGGTTTACCTTCGTCGTTTTTCTTCGTTCATGTCGTTTTTCTTCGTTCATGTCGTTTTTGCTGCGTATTCCATAGTAGTTACTTGTTTGCCTTGGTAAGTGCGCGCCTTACTACACCTAGGCACGTCTTTTATTTAACATGAAAATAGATACCTAAAGAGAATGATTTTTGATGGAGCGGAGCGAGATCTCCAAATCAACATGGGCAAATCGGCGTTGTATGTAGGTACCTATGTATGAATATTTGTTTGACCGAGGATAACTTTCGAAGCGTTTATCCAATCATCGTGAAATTTGGTATATAGGTAGATAGAGATAGCATAATTTTGGCGTGACTAAATGGGCTAAAAATGTGGGGGAGTTGTTGAGATATTGGGGTTCAAGAGGGGTAAAAAAAACAAAATGGGACTAACTGGTTAAGTGACACATCTAATAAAAGATCTTTGGGCGTCCATTTCGACCCCGTTTTATTTTTAGTTTAAACCTTATAATTTGTAAGTTATTAATCATAATAAAAACTGAACTTTGACAAAATTCACAGGGTACACCAGTGACCCCACAGTGCTGAGATTTGGTATGCGTGTAGCTTTAGTGACACAAATATAGGGAAATATCTGAAATCCAGAATAACTGCAATTTCTATCCCAAAAAATAACCAATTAACATGATCTCCCGTTACCTGTAATTTTAATGAAACTGTTGGTCAAGTTAGTTGGTTTTTTATTTCGTGGCACTATTTTGATAGTCAAAGATTACAAATAATATTTTTTTGTTTTTGTGGGAGACTCGCGAGATCTAAGTTCGGGGCGAATCACTAGTTATCTTGTTTTTATTCGTCAATTAAAGTTTAATTAAGTCAATTAAGTAACAGGTAATCTTTTCACAATTCTGTTGGCACAAAGCGAAACTACAGGAGGATGGAAAAAATGTATAGAGTTTGGTCCAGAATTGAATGAATGAATTAATTAAAACACTTTATTGTACACCAAAATGTAAAATTACAGACAAAATAGAAGACACAAAGCAAATAGATACAATGGGCGGTCTTATCGCTTTGAAGTGATTTCTTCCAGACAACCTTTGGATGGAGAGGATTAAGTTATGTCAAAGATATGGTCGGGGGTGCACATTTAAGACTAAGATATGGATGAAGGGAGTGAAACTAATACCTAAATACTTTATAATACGAATAGACATAAGTAAATAAACTATTTAAAAGTGAAGAGGCCACCTCCGGAAGTAGATAGGTACCTACTATAATTTCCCAGTCTATTAATATTTCTCTATAGTTTTGAGCAAGGTTTGGCTCTGGAAGGTAGATACGTACGTACGAGTATAGAAATAATCATTGAATTAACAATTTCAAGAAAATTGCGTCATTGGAACACCTATCTAGTTACCTGTTGATAACATTTTTATTGATATGACTAACATCGTATCTTCGTTTCAATGCTATTAAAATTAGGTATTCTAACAAAACAGTGTTATCAAAGTAAAAAATACACTTCTAAGTGTTTTTAATGGAAACTGAACCATAAACTTCATTAATAAATAACTTTGGATAAATAAGTTCTGCAGTGAAACTAAAAAATGGCGCAAATAAAGATAAATTTCTTATATCAAGATGATCTGGTAAGTAGGTACCTACCTACTAGTTAAGTAGTTGATATTATCGAGCGGTACTAAACGTAATATTTTTGTTTATTTTGCATTAAATAAATGTGCCCCTTTCGGCCGCCATGGCAATTGATTTTCACAACCAGTTGCCATTGAGGATTTAATGCTCTTTGTCGGCAACTGTTGCCATTTTTTCATAATCAGAAAAACTATTCCCCTATTGCATTCAATTCCGCGTAGGTAGTTAGGTATACTTAAATAAGTATAATCATGCTCTTTATTTCCAATGCGTAGAATTCCGTGTAGTTATATCATGCTCTTTATTTCCAAATCATAGAATTCCGTGTAGTTATATCATGCTCTTGATTTCCAATTCGTAGAATTCCGTGTAGTTGTATCATTGCTTTTTATTTCCAGTGTGTAGTGTTCGATGTAGACGAGAACCGACAGGCTCCCATCCATTTCCGAGTGCTGCCAAAAAAAGTGCTGACCAGACTTACAGACGCAACGATGGACGATGAGAAACTGTTAGGTTTGTTTTCTTGTTTTACATCTACAACACTGATACAAAATTAGCAACAGAGAGCGAATTTTCCCGCGTAATACCAATGGCCGACTCTTGTCCTGTTTCAGTGTCCTGACGGGTGTCAGCGTCTATGCGTGTGGAACCTGTGTGTGCGAAAGATCACGGCGATAGGCACTCTGATACACCTGGCAGGTCTAAGGGCAGTGGGAGGCGCTATAGTACTTATTTTATAACGTTTATTTTCTTCAGGTCACCTCCTCCTAGTGGCCAGAAACCTGGCCGTCCAAAAGGGTCTAGACTCCAACGGCTACCACGTGATGATGGATGAGAACCACCGGACCATGACATTGAACTCCTTGCATGTCTTCGAGAGAGCTCTGCATCATATGCTGTGGCCAACGGGCCCGGGGAGTCGACTGTAGCCACTGCAAAATAACATTAGATAAAATATTGGCTACTAGCTGATCCGCTCGCGGCGTGGTTTCTCAATAAAAACATTACCCTTCGGCGCATTCGGGTAAAAAGTAGCCTTTGTCTCAATCCCGGCCATTATTCCATTATCCATAATTATCATTAGCCCTTTTAGCTGCTATTAACATAAACGCACCCTATACCTAAGCGCACACGTCATACTCGTGGCTTACTCTTTTCTCCCTCTCTTCAAAGCACAAACTACGCTAAAAATGCCCCTATTAATCGAATTTGTTCGACTTACAATAAACGTTTTTCGAGCGTGGATATTATGAGTATTAGCAAATCTTTATTTCGCATCAAAATAATTGGTCAACTGCTTAATGTTGACCAATAATTCTTATGGCAATTAAACGTTACTTACACAGGTTTTTTAGTTTATCTTGATGCACTGAATGCATGCTGCTTGTATTGTAATATGTATTTACTTAGATATAATAAACGATAGGTATTTGGTGTATCAATGGTAAAATGTATGAGTTGCTTTATTCCGTTTGCTAATCTTATAAAAGATATGTTTAATATATGTAATTTATAATTTTTATACACATAGACACATTACATACTTAGGGTGAACTCATCTAATGTCGTGATAAAGGCATTTGAGTAATAAAATACCAATAAATTATTAATTATTTTTATTCAGGCTTCGCATGAGTTTCAATCAGTCTTTTATCAGGAATATAGGCACAATTAATCACAGTTTTTTCTAAAATCTTAAAAGTTATATCAAATTTACTAAAGCAAGTCAACTTTCCTAATTCCGTGGTGACCTCTTTAAGTCCGTGATAGCTACTACTTTAACTCCGATATAACGGAATTAGGCAAGTTAACTTATTTTTGTTGTACAAAATTAAAATCTTAAAATTAACATATAAACATAAAAAAACAAGATATACATTTTAGTAATATCTTCTAGAATTATTCTTCGGCAAAACACATATCACACTTAAAAATCGTCGCATTAGGACATGACGATCTGTGCATCTTGATTATCCTCTCGTAGAGTTTTGTACTTAGTCACATTCTCTTTTAACGTCGTCCATGGAATCTTAAACTCCTTAGAAGCTCTGTATACTGTCATTGTTGAACTCAAAACATTTTCGACGGCGGTTTTCAGATCAGACTCCGAATACTTTCGGTTCTTTTTGTCTTCCATGAAATCTGAAAGTAAACAAGCAAATTATAATAATAATTACATACCTGCTTAGATTTAGCGTCTGTTTAAATTTGCAGCTCGTATTAATAAAACAAATGCTGCGAAATTTGGTAATAAAACTACTCACGTAATTACGTGACAAGTGCAAAAAAGTCTCACTCAATTCCGTGATAGCAAAATATACATATAATATTGGCTTAAAGTCATCATTTTAATTGAGACAAGATAAAACTAATCAAA
Organism: Philereme transversata; assembly: GCA_963924445.1. Lineage (NCBI taxonomy): Eukaryota > Metazoa > Arthropoda > Insecta > Lepidoptera > Geometridae > Philereme > Philereme transversata. Next base: position 25,445,787 of record OZ004346.1, read on the forward strand.
TAACATCAATCTTGTCTACTAAACTCAAAATAAGTCAATACTTTCAGTGAAAACCACAAATAATTGTATATAACTACTCTAATTCTGTGATAGCACAAAAACCACTCAACTGCTAAAACGCTAATATTTTTGACGAACAAAATAAGCTCTAACACTAAAACGACGCAGAACTATGACGAATTTTTTACTGCCACATCAAGGAAATATCATTTACAATTCATTATAATAGAAAGAAGCTAAGAAATCGGTTAAATACTTACATAAATAGAGCAAAGTTCGCCACCAATTCACAGACACCAGACACTGCCGAAACCGGCGAGATTTGCGCGCGGACTGACAAAACCATTCGTTGTTACTATCTCGCTCACTCGAGCGTCCCCAAACTTTACAGACGAATTTGAACATTATTACAGAGGCATAAGGTTGTATTTCCAATCATTGATTTCGCTCGTACAGGCCTATATATAGGCTCGTATAGGCTCAAACCAAATACCACTGAATTAGGCGAGTCACAGAATTAGATGAGTTCACCCTACTAATAAATACTAATATTATATATACTAAATACATAATATTTATTTAATTTACACAAATATATAACATAATATAATATGTATATATAGTACTTAGTTATTTTTGTTTAATTAAAATATATCTTTATGTACTCATTGACTTTGCTTAATTCACAATCACTATAGGTATTTTAAATTATCACTGTCATACGTTAATTGTAGGAACTATCACTGTATTACTTAGAGAGACCTTTAATTGGTTGTATTATCGTAAATATATAACTTTAAAACTGTTATATTTTTGTAGCTGTTGGAAAAAAAATCAAATCGGTCCCACAGTTTAGTCGTGAAAACGTAACAAATAGACAGACCACAGAAGACAGACAGAGATACACCAGTTACTTCCAAAATAATATTAGTAAAGATAGGTACATACAGGTTTCAGAATATACATATTACATGTGTTAACCTGGATAGGGTCATTGACTTCACGAAAGATGTTTGTTATAACGTACTTAGTATTATTTAAATTAAGACGCCAGCCACCGCGCTGTCCGTCCTTACTTGTTCACATAGAAGATCCTATCCATCCAAAGGTTGCTTGGAAGAGATCGCTTTTAGCAATAACGCCGCCTCTTGTACATTACATTTTGTTTTGTTTGTTTATTCAATGGAGTGCAATAAAGATATTTGATCGAGCGAAGCGAGACCTCCAAATCAACTTGGACAAATTGGCGTTGTATGTATGCATACTATGTACCTATGTTTGTTTGTCCGAGGATAACTTTAGAAGCTTTGATCCGATCCTCGTGAAATCATATAGGTGATACATAGGTAGGTAAAGATGGCACAACTTTGTTGTGGCTAAATGAGCTAAAAATGTTGGGGGGTTGTTGAGATATTGAGATTCAAGAGGGGTAAAAACAAATAAAAATGAGACTATTAGGTCAAATATGACGTCAAATGAAAGGTCTTCAGTAGTAAATTTCGACCGCGTTTTTATTTTTAGTTTAGTCCTTGCAGTTTTTGAGTTATTAGCCATAATAAAAACTTAACTTAGACAAAATGCACAGGGTACCTACACCAGTGACTCCACAGTGCTGAAATTTGGTATGTGTAGTTTTAGTGGCACAAATACATACCTATAGGCAAAAGTCTGAAATCTAGAATAACTGCAATGTGTACCCTATAAAATAAGAACCAATTAACATAAACTCCCGTCACCTGTAATTTGAATGAAACTGTAAGTCAAGTTAGTTGGTAATGGATTTCGTGGCACTATTTTGATAGTCAAAGATTACGCGAGATCTCAGTTCGGGGCAAACCACTAGTTTAATCTAATCTATTCTTTTTCCAGTGCCATCAAATTTCTGGTATATTTTACACGACACGTGGATACACTGCCAATATGTAAATGCACACAAATGCACCCATAGAATGTAAAGAATCTTTATTTTATTGATTTATTGTAAATATTTTAAGCCATGCCGCTACTGACAGTCGGAACTTAAAGCAAAAACGATTTAATAAGAAAAAACCCGTAGTAGGATGGAATAGGTAGGTAGGTACGTTAGCGAGGCTCACGGGGAGGCGAGGTGCAAATTTAAGCTATGGGTGTGTTGTGGAAAACCAAAATCAGGCAGTGTTTATGACGAATTGCACGAGACACGTAGAATTTTTAAGTCTCGTTTAACATGGTGTCAGAATCATAGTGAACAGCTTAAAATGGATATAAAAAGTCCACAACTGGTTTGAAGGGTAAATCGAGCTTTCCGGTGAGTGTCGCGGGTGTTAATGACCATAAAGGCATAGCCGACCTGTTTAGAGACCACTTCACTGTAAAGTCACCCCTGGGACCATCACTGTCGACAAGCGATGCAGGGTCTGTTGGTCAGGAGTTATGTACTAGATTTATTGCAAAAGAAGTCAGAAAAACTATTAAATGTACCTACCTATGTCGCGCGGTAAATCTCCAGACCATGACGGACTCAGCATTGAGCATCTAAAGTACGCGGGTGTGCACTTACCAGGAGTGCTCGTGATGTTTTACACGCTATGTATGGGGCACTCATACCTGCCCGCTGATATGATGAAGACCGTGGTGGTGCCGATTGTGAAAAATAAAACAGGCGATGTGTGCGATAAGTCGAACTACAGACCTATTTCGCTGGCCACCATTATAGCCAAGGTTTTTGACGGTTTGTTTAATAGTCAATTGGACGATTATATAAAGTTCATGACAATCAATTTGGTTTTAGAATTGGTCTCTCCACAGAAACGGCTATTTTGACTCTTAAGCAAACTGTCAAATACTATACGACACGTCGGACATCCATTGTATGCCTGTTACCTCGACCTCTCAAAGGCATTTGACCTGGTTTCTTACGATATTCTCTGGCAGAAGTTAAAAAATATCAATCTGCCACCAGAGGTTAATAATGTCTTTAAATATTGGTATCAAAACCAGGTGAATATAGTGAGATGGTCGAGTACTTTTTCCGTGCCGTACAGGCTGGAGTGCGGGGAGAGCCAAGGGGGGTTGACCTCACCGAAGCTCTTCAACCTATACATCAATGCGCTGATAGGTGAGCTCAACAGTACCCGTGTCGGATGCCACATCGAGGGGGTTTGCCTCAACAACATCAGCTATGCGGATGACATGGTGCTGCTGAGTGTATCGGCCTGTGGCCTAACTAAACTGTTGGGTATTTGTGAAGCGTATGTATATGAACATGGCTTAAAATATAATATAAGGAAAAGCGAATGTATGGTTTTTCAGGCCAGAGGTAAACGGCTTTCCTCCATCCCACCAATAAAGGGGTATGGGACACCACTAAATAGGGTAGAACAATTTAAATATCTCTGGCACGTGGTAACCTCGGACCTGAAAGATGATACAGATATGGAGAGAGAGCGTAGGGCTTTGTCTGTTCGAGCGAACATGATAGCCCGCAGGTTCTCGTTGCTCAAGTGAAGTAAAACTCTCTTTTCCGAGCGTACCTACTGTACGAACTTCTACACGAGCAGCCTGCGAGTGAATCACACGCTCAAACAGTACAACGCCCTACGTATTCAATACAACAATGCGTTTAGGGTGCTGATGGGGCTGCCTAGATTCTGCAGCGCAGGGTTCGGGCTAGCTCCAGCGGCATCCTATGCGTGTTTGCAAGTAGGTTTGATTGCCAGTATATGAATCATTGCTGCATGGTACATATACTGCCAAACAAAAATACCTAGATTAGTTGTAGTTTTTAGATACATATACCATTAAATTATTATTATTTTTGTAATTTAATTGTACCTAAAAATTTGTGTTCATGTATTTTATTTTGTGTTAAGTGTTAAGAAATTATGGATTTCTATATCTGAAATAAATGAGTTAAATTAAATTAAAATTATTTGTTTTTGACGCTAAACTCGGTTTGCAATACGATTTAGCGTCTAAACATGTTTAAAGACGTATTTGTGTGAGTTGCCAACTCTCTTATCATATTTAGCCAGTAAATACATTTAGGCATCGTTGCGCAAGTCACCCTATATGTCTAAGGTGCGTGACCTACGAGGCATACTTTGTTATAGGCGATACAGCACATAACAGCAGGTAGGCCATATGATTGCTCCATCTCCAAGTCTTATATAAAAAAAAGTCAAGATAAATTAAAGAATCAGTTGAAACACCGATAAAAAAACACATGATAATTATGATAATTAAAAGACTAAAATTTAACAGAATTTTCAATTTATTAAACCCTAAATGCTTAGCCAGGTGGCCACTTCAACTGTCTTCCTCCCAGGATGTGAATATGCAGGTGGTAGACCGACTGAGCTCCGTTTTTGCCATCATTGATGACCAGTCTATAGCCAGTCTTGTCCAGACCTTCTTGGGCAGCTACTTTACGAGCAACAATTAAGAGGTGGCCTGAAATATAAGTTATCATGTCATGAGGAAAGTATACCAAACACCTTGCTGCTTGTCTATAAACATAAAATATGTGTATATAGATAAGGATATTTAATATCTCTTTAATAATACAAAAGAAACAGTTTAATCATCTAAAGACCGTTGCCAACAATCTAAAGATAGCTTGAATGCTCCAGATCACTACCAGGCAGAAGTGAACCTAAGACAATGGCTGTATTGCACTGCTGAATTGCAATGCTTGTGTTAACCCACATAAATGCCCACACATCATCACAGGATCATATTGTTGATTCATACTATTCCTACGTCGTCTTGGTACCCGTTGGAACCAGGGTCTGAACCACAAATGGCTCAAATACTCTGTTGAGGATTTCATATTTGCGTTGCTTGAGTTCTTCCTTCGGCTGAATTAGCCGAAGGTCTATAAGAATTAGATATAAATCAATAAACCTACCAAGAAGCTGCTCATCTTCATCCTCTGCTTTGGAGAGCTGTGCAATCGGCTTCCGAGGGATCACCAGGATGTGGGTAGGAGCTTGAGGACTGACATCATGGAAGGCCACACACTGGAAAAGTGGAAATTTATTACACCATTTCATTTTACTTTTTATGGTTGTAGGCTCAGATTACACAAAAGGCAGATGGAGTGTACGCAACAAACAGTATGATGGCACTTATCATTCATGTGTGCGTGGCGATTAGAAATAGCTCTGTAGGGACACGTGCATCAGTGTGCGTGTAATGATACCAGAAAAAGAAAAAACTCCCTGTATTTTTTTTAATGTCCTTTTACGACAACAGGTATTAAAATTTTATTTGGATACATGAATTTGTTACTAATTGAATACAAATTTGTGTGAGTATTAGGATTGAACAATTGTTTAATTAACTAGTTTATTAAACACTCAAATATTTCATGTACCATTGTAATGTACATGTACATGTTTACAATGCGTAAACATATACAATTATATTTAAAATCCTGCATAAGATATTAATCACCGAATCACAGTAAACGGTAATAACATAATTATAGAAATACATCCAAATTCGGAATAACAATTTAGGCGTGAGATTACGCGTGGGAATCGAACCCACGTCCGTACATTTAACAGTCAGGCTAGCTAACGCCTAGATCAACAGGTAGTTTCCTCAATTGAAGGGAAAACATTTTGCCGAAAACTGGCAACACAGTCGAACTAATGTCGAGGTTTTGTGTTTCGAGACAACCGTTGGGTGAATATACTATAATAAAATCAATTAAATAATTTATAGTTACTTGTGAAATGATATTCCATCCACTTTTTTTTGTTTTTGGGAACAACTTTTACACTGTTTAATAACACAAGACGGCATATTTTACAGAAAATAATGAATCACTCGAGACGTTTAATCAGTACGTTTAGCACTGCCGCGAGATTGTATTCGCTTTTAAATTTGTATTCGCTTTTGTGGCTTCACTCGCACGTTCGGCGCGCTCTATCTGTTTTTTGTTTAATCTGAGGTTGTAGGGAGAAGATTTGGGAGAATAACAAGGTTGCGCCATTTGCAGCATTTGTGACTCGATTTCTGCTATTGAATAACATTGCTAAATCATTTTAAATATTCAGAAATGTGATTGAAACTACAACGATCTGATGGACGGCATGTCATCGGCCCGTGAACAATTCTGATCAAATATTTTGAAAATATATTACCTGTTCGTCTTCGAAGACGAATTTAGCTGGTATTTCCTTTCTCAGTATCTTTCCAAAGATAGTATCGCCGCCAGGAGCGGCAGATTGAGCAAGCTCGACTTCGCCACCGGCCATTTTTTCAGGAAAAATTTGACTTTTCTTGACGTTTGTCTTGCTTGCCTTCTTTGAATGAAATGATGAACCGACGGCTGACGTTGACATTGACAAATACAATAGTTTTCCAGGCAACATACTTTTATCTTGACAAGAGAAATTGAAATTTTTCGGACGGCGGAAGTCGGTTTGCGACTTTGCGAAGTCGCGAACTTTTTGTGACCTTTCAAGTTTACTCAAAACTTCGTTACTTCGATTCTTTTCTTCGCAATTGAATGAAAAGCTGTTCTATAATGTTTTAGATTTGAGCTACTATTGTTGAAAATAGGTAAGTAATAAGCTACTATTGTTGAAAATTCTCACCTGATAATTTTAGATACATTAATAGGTACCTATCAGAGAAATATTTACAAAAATTACAACACATGATTAGGTATTACATTACTCTTTCTTTGACTTACCTACAACTACAATAGTACATATCTTAAGCTACATTTGCTAATAACTAAAAAAAATCGCAAATAACTTATTTCCTAATTTTTTCATATACCTAGTGGCGTGCTAGACGTTACACCTACATAACTTTTGAAACTATCATGGTTATGAACAATATTTGTACTAAAAACGGGATATTTACCATGATTTGTGAGTTCTTGAGTGTCCCATCATGTCATGGTAAATATCCCGTTTTTAGTACAAATAGTATTATACCTACATTACAGCAGAATCACCGCACCGATTGTAACTTCCTCGATTTATGGCGCGAAACACAACATTGAAATGGATGTAACTTCTAATCAACTCGTGTATTACCTAAAACGAATACACACCTTTCTAATCACCGATGAAAAATCACAAGTTTTTCCATTTCTCACAATGGCTATGGAGGATATGCTGGTGAAAATAGCGAAAGATACGGACTTCTTGGATCAAGACCGGTTTGATGATGACTGCAAGAACCTAGCTGCTCAAATTACCACAATTCTTGAGAAAAATAAAGAAACCTTCACTCTGAGCTACGGGTTTGAAAATGATCATTTTGGGAAAAAGTAAGTGTAACGAAATCTATGTCTTATATGTATATAAGATATATCTGAGTCATGGAGCTCAAATGGAGTTGAGCGAGACACCTGGCTAGATGTGGTGATGGCAGGTGGAGCATAACCTTGATGGAGGCTACCATGAACTGGCCGTAGACAGTAGAAACCCTGGTTATCTGTCAGCTCGTAGGGTAGACAAGATGACATTGCACAAGTTGTGGGCGTCATCTGGATCAAAGATGCTCAAGATGGAGGTGGCTGAAGCGAAAGTAAGCCTATACTCAGCAGTGGCTACCTATGGGCTGATGATGATGATAGATCTTTTCCAAATATCAGCAACAAAATCAAACTCCACTCTTTATTCAATTAAATCTTTTAGATTATTTTAAATAATTAATTTACACCATATCTTCACATTCACAACATATCTCAAGTCATAAGTCATTTATTCTTTGCTGATAATAATTTTAAGACCTTATATATATATATATAACATGTTACAAAATAATATGTTACAAAATAAGGTCTTAAAATTAAATATACTTAAAGATATAAGTAGTATATTATAGTATATATATACATAAAGTATATATCTGCCGGGGCTTGCAAAGTTATACAAATTCTTGTCAGTTTTAATTTAGTTTAAAAAAAATATTAAATTCTTAAATTCATTACAAATATCATTGTATTGTATTTATTTAACATTTTTATATAATCAAGTATGTAGTAAAGATACAATAATAAAATAAAGTAAAATACTGGGAAGAATCAGCCAACGAATCCAGCAGATTATCAAAATAGTTGTTGTTGGCTCTGTGGTGTATTGTAGATATACATTACAACTAGATTAGTGGTGGAGGGTAGACTTAGCGATACGAGTTAGTTGAATAGATCCCTGTCACAGGCTGATACTGCGTTTCATTTGCTTCTCGGCATAAGGACTTTACAGGCTCATCATGGTGTGTAGATGTATAATAATTTCTTTGTAAGTGATAATAAAAAAATAAAATATTTACATTTTCAGAGTTATGGTGTACAAGAAGAAGCCTGTATCTGTTTTTAAAGTACCTGCGGTAATAAAACCACTGAGAAAACCCAAGTAAGTAAGCAAATCACACTAATAATAGAAATGCGAAAGTTTGGATGTTTGTTTATTTGTTACTCAATCATATTGTAACTGCTGAACTGATTTCGATTAAATTTAGTATGTACGTAGATTATAACCTGGATTAACACAGGCTGTTTTTTATCCCATAAATAAGGTCCCATGGGATAAAAATGGGGTGTTTATCCGATCATCGTGAAATTTGAAACAGTGATGGCACAATTTTGGTGTGACTAAATGAGCTAAAAAGGTTTGTTGTTAAGATATTGGGGTTCAAGAGGGGTAAATAAAAATGAAAATGAGACTATTAAGTCAAATGGGACGTCAAATGAAAGGTCTTCATTAGTACATTTAGACTACGTTTTTATTTTTAGTAAAGTCTATAGTTTTTGATTTAGTAGCCATAGTAAAAACAAAATATTGTCAAAATTCACAGGGTACACCAGTGACCCCACAGTGCTGTAATTTAGTATGCGTGTAGCTTAAGTGACACAAATATAAGCAAAAGTCTGAAATCCAGAATAACTGCCATTTGTACCCAAAAAAAAAAAATAACCAATTTACATGAACTGCCGTTACCTGTAATTTGAATGAGGCCAAGTTAGCTAATTATGCATTTCGTGGCACTATTTGGATAGTCAAAGATTATAAATAATATTTTTTTGTTTTAATCGGAGACTCGCGAGATCTCAGTTCGGGGCGAACAACTAGTTATTATGATTAAAAAAAAAACTAAATATACTGTTATTGCTTTCTTATAAATCGAGAGCATGATTCCTTTCACGAGTTTTCTCTAACTCTCGTGGTTCCGGACTTGGCCATCTGATAAGACCCTGATAAGTCCTGTACTACTAACAAAATAATATTGTACCTACTGTATTTACATGAATACAATAAATGAAATATGTTTTCAGAATAATTGATGCGGCAACAAAAACTAATGTTTCCAAAACAAGCTCTGTGATGTCCAGCTTCAAGACAACCTTCTTGAATTCGACATTACAATTTGTGAAGAATGACTCGCAACTATTATTGCAATACCCTGACATGAGCACAGAACAGGTAATTCTACTAAAAAAGCATTTCACACAGCGCTATCTAGCCCCAAACTAAGCAGAGCAACATTCATACAATTATTATTTCAGAAGAAACATTAGAATTTGGGAACAATTGATCAATTGAACTATGTACATTTTACCATTCTATTGTTATGATCCAATACATTTTATATTAAATTGATTAAGTAAAACATTTTTTTTATCACAGCTACTTACTACCTAGAATGAGTTAATTATTTATGTATTCTGTGATACCTGTATGAGCAATGTTGCAAATTTTGATTATAAGTATGTAGAATGTCTTGTATAAAACTCATAAATTGTCTCATAATTTTATTTTTGTTAGCTTGCATGTCACTTTTTGTGTTAATTTATTTTTTATCCTAGCTTAAAAATTAATGAATGAATTAAAATTGGATATAGTACACTGTTATATTAACAGGTTAGCTGTCCGATGAGGCACATGTGCCTCATGGGTGATTGCACTGGTACGTCCATGAGGCATATGTGCCTCATGGCCAATGATGTAGATAATGCAATCGATCTATCGATAATTTTTTTTAATAATTATATTATTTGTAGCATTAGTAAATTATACTACAACCAAATTCTACCAACCTAATTGAATGGTGCAATTCAATAACAGAAGATTGTTTTCAAAAAGATATTTTTCAGATGTCTAAAGTGTTACGAACATAAACGTACATTTTATCATTAAACGTAAATAATTAATTTCTTATCATACTCATCTAACATTAGCAATTATCGATATAATTAATTTCAATCACTAGGACAGATAAAGTATCATAAAATACTTGAAGAGAATGACGTAACTTAATACGAAACTTCATGAGCGTTAGCTGTCATTATTTACTACGAGGACGTGTACAAAGAAGATCGAAACTTGCTTCGGGACAGCTAACCTGTTAATTGGAATGAAAGGGAAGGCACTATCTACCAAGATACAAGTTGGCAACAGCTTAGTTTGGTAGATGGGGCTCCAACAAAGTGTATTGTATTTTTAAGTAATAAAGAATTTTGAATTAGAATTTTGAGAGCTTGTACTATGGGAAAGGTTGTCTGGTAGAGATCGCTATTTAGCGATAAGACCGCCAATTATATCCATAGATTTACGTTGTTATTTTTTATTTGTATTTGTTTTATGGTGTGCAATAAAGAATTATCTAATCTAATTTATGGTTACCAGATAACTGATAGAATACTATATACTTTTTTTTTGTTTTATGCGTCTAAATAAATAAAATAACATTAGTATGGTATTTTCAGGTGGAATTCGTAAAACAAATGGTGTCCAAGTGTCTGTCCCGTAAAGAGGATACGCCAAGAGTGGGGTTCAAAGGTCTCTACGACCCCTTAGCAGAAGCTCTGAAGATATTCGGCTTGAAATATGACTTCAAACTTACAGATGCGGTCGCTGTGCATTGTGATATGAAGTAAGTTTAACTTGTTCTTTTAGTTTGGGTCTCGCTGTCAAGTTCTTAAAAAAAAATGTGTATCTGGTTTAAGTAACCTGGAAAATAACGTACTTTTTTTGGCAATAATAATTTTTATCTTTTATCTGTTCTGTTAAAAAAGTCACTTTTTTTAATATTTTTTTTTTATAACGATAAAGATGGTACGAGCTTATGGCCCACCACCGCCTTTAACTAGGGTTGCCACCAGCCGCTAGTAGATTAAAGGGTTACCGGTGTAAAAAATTACGGGTTTTAGATATTTTTACGGGAGACAATTAGAACACCAATGTTTAATGAAGATAATCTATTTTTTAAATTTATATTTATGGTTAGAAGAAACAGCTTTTAAAAGCTCTTCATTTTGAGAAGCAAATATATGTTTGCAAGATAACTTAAAATTACATTTGACTTGTAACGCGCGCCAAACAAACGACGAATTCAATTACCACGCACGTGCCATCCAGTCAAAACGTTAGCGTATGGTGTCGCATGCCAGCTCCGGTTTAGTTTGTAAAAAATACGGGAGCAGCCAATGATGGCCGATTGATAATTTTACCGGCGACGTACATTGTCAGCCCGCGTCATATGCATGTCGAGGCGGTACGAAGTTCGGCGGGTCAGCTAGTATAATATATATTAATCTCGGATCCAGTATAATCTCGGAGTCTTCAAGTCCAGAGTGAATAAGTTCTTTCGAGGCAAGCGTGCTCCATCGACCACATCATCACTTACCATCAGGTGAGGTAGTGGTCAAGCGCTTGGCCACGTTTGACCACAATCTCACCTAATGGTAAGCAATGGTGGTCTAAGATGAAACACGAAGATCTAGAAGAAACCTATTCACTCTTATTTTAGAGTCCCGGATTGTATTATTTAGGAACATCAAGTAGGCCATTTGCAAGTTCCATCTAAGTATAGGGTATAAAAAACACAACTTCCGTGCTAGGTATATAGTAGCTGACCCGCCCGTGGCTTCGCACGAGTTTTTCGATAAAAACATTACCGTCCTTTTTCGCAGGCGGGTCAAAAGTAGCCTGTGTCCCAATCCTGGACATAATGTATCTATTTTGTTATGAAGCTAACCTATAGAGCAATTGGAAGAAAACATCCTAGTTCGCGCAAACGAAATAGTCTAAAAACATATACTACGTGTTTTGTTATGTACGACATTAAATGAAAACACGGTTAGGGCTAATAGCTAGTATTGTTGTAAAATATATTTATTTCAAATTCTTTACCATAGAAGATTTTAGTTTTCTAACAACCTTATATCAAGTCCTAAAATATTAATAAAACAGCCTGTATCAAATAGGTAAAGAAATCATATTCATTCATCATGTAAGTTGATACCTGTTAATCTGACTAAGCGGCATCGTCGCAAAGGCGCCGCCGATTTATGGTAATAATTGTTTATTGGAAATGTATCGATTACTGGATAAATATTTAAGCTATCGGTATTAAACCCGCCTCTAAAATCAGTTCATACGATTCCGGATGTGTGTTTTAAATTAATGTCGTACATAACAAAACAGGTTGTTTAATACTTCTCAACAAGACCGGCTGGTCTTAGGACCCCGAACAGAAGGTCGCTCGGTGAGAGATCTTCCCTTTCAATGGTGGACACTTATCAAACTTGTATGCCGAATGAGTGCCAAATTTCCAATTTAAACTATAACTACCCACTCGCAAAGACTTCAGTTTACCCGTGATCATGGCGCTTGAAACTGCGTCGAAATCCCGCGTAGATATCCCGTTTTTAGTACAAATAATAATACTAGTATTTATGAATAATAAACCCCACAGGGCACGCTTGTGGCGAGCGTTCGGTGCGTGGCGACACCGCGGAGCCCCATTACTCCCTGGGGTTGACAGAAACCCTTGACCTTTTCACCATCTGCCCCACCTCTATCTTGCAATATATGAACTTTATAGTACATATAAGACCAATGAAAACAGGCCTCTTTCTCGCTGGCTCCGGCTCCGGTAATGGCTATGTTAAAGGTCCAGGCTTAGTGCCTTTGTTGTAAAATAAATAATTGGAATAATAATAAACTTTTATTGGAACCAGAAAAAATGTCGTAGACAATTTTAAACATCGGTGCTAGTTTACATATAGGTACTAATTATAATTTTTATGTTTGCTTAATCATTTGGAAATTACGCAAATCAACATAAGTAATGTACCAACATTTATTTTGTAAATACATACTTAAGGATATATTTTTTTTTCAGGCGTCTTCAATTCGAGAAAATACCAAAACATAGCAGGAACATGGAAGAGAACGATCAGTAAGTGTTAAAATAATAATATATCTGCAATACATAAAGGTTATCTGGAAGATAATGCTTATTGTAGCATTATGTTCGCCTTTGTACTATTTCTTAATTGCAATAAAGTATTTTTAATCAATCAATATAATATTTTTAAAAACATGTGTATTTTTAGATGATGACAACCCCTACAATATAAAAAATATTATTGTCGGACATTTCACACAGCGCTATCTAGCCCCAAACTAAGCAAAGCTTGTACTATGGGAACCAGATAACTGATAGAATACTTATACTTACATTTATTTGGTAAATACATACTTATAATATACATATATACGATTCCTACCGCGGAACAAATGTTTGCATGATCTACAGATATTTGTTACGGGTCTGGATGTTTGTTTATATATTATAAGTATGTATTTACAAAAAAAAGTATATATGTATTCTATCAGTTATCTGGTTTCCATAGTACAAGCTCTGCTTAATTTGGGGCTAGATAGCTGTGTGAAATGTCCAGCAATATTTATTATTTATTTATTTATTATGTAGGTAAACAACCAGACCAGGAACAAATATCTGTAGATCATACAAACATTTGATCCGCGGTGGGAATCGAACCCGCAACATCCTGCGTCTCAGACGGTTATTCGCCTACTGCGCCATGGAGGTCATATCGACCGATCTTGTGCGGCCTGCACCCAACGCTCCCAGCAACCTTTATCATGGCGTCTTTCCATTTAGTGGGGGGCCGTCCTACGCTACGCTTTAAGTGCGTGGTCTCCATTCGAGAACCTTTCTACCCCAACGGCCGCCAGCTGGGGTCATGACATGACAGGACTTTGTATGTCGTTTTCATTGTCATCATCATCCACAGTCTGACTTCACCCATTGTTGGGTATAGGCCTCCCCTAGTTTGTGCCATCCACAAGGATCCTGCGCTAGTCTCACCCACTGACAGCCCACGTCCTTTACAACGTCCTCCACCCATCTCGCTGCTGGACGTCTTACCCTTCTATACCCGCTCCTCGGCCACCATTCAGTCGCTGCCCTGCTGCATCTGTCATCACCACGTCTAGCCAAGTATCCCGCCCAAGACCATTTGAGTTCCATAACTCGAATCCCAAAGTCATGAACCTTCGTTTGTCTACGGATCTCGACGTTTGGAATTCGATCTAACAGGCTGATGCCGAGCATGGTACGCTCCATGGCTCTCTGTGCAACTCTTAACCTGTACACAGCCTCCTGCGTGAGCGTCATTTTAAGTGTTATTAATTTATTTCACAGAAATACTTCAGATCAGTGTACTACAGATATACGTCAGATGAATAAAAATACAGAACATATTCCTCAAAGTACTCGAAATGTTACGAGTCAGGGGTCCAAAACAAATTTACAAATTACTGTGAATATTACACCCATAGATAAAGCTGAGACGGAAAATAATAAAGCATTGGATAAAAATGCTAAATATAAGACTGAAAATATAACAGGATTAGATAAAAATATGTCTAATGCTAATAATAAGACTGGAAATACTGTAGGATCGGATAAGGATAAGTCTACTAATGCTAAAGATACGACAGAAAATACTAAAGGATTGGGTAAAAATGTGTCTGTAACGAAATCTTTAATAGAGACGGAAAATAAAGCTAAATCAAAAATGATCGCTGAGGACGTTATTTCTATATGGTAAGAATCTTTTAATCAGACTAGTATTATAAATGTGAAAGTTTGGATGTCTGTTTATTTATTTGTTTGAATGAATGAAATACTCTTTATTGCACACCAAACAAAAATACAGTAACAAAAGAAATAAACAATAAATAACGGTACAATGGGCGGTCTTGTCGCTATTATCGTTTATTTGTTTCTTACTTCATGACGTAGTAACGGCAGAACCGATTTCGATGAAATTTGGTATATACGTAGATTGTAACCTGGATTACCACTTATGCTACCTTTTATCCCATAAATCAGTTCACATGGGATAAAAATGGGCTGTCAAATCAAGTTGCAACATCGAGTTAAGCTTTATTTCTAGGTTACCTACACATTTAGTAGTGTAACGCATACGAAGTCGCGCGCAATAGCTGGTTGTAATATACAAACATAATAATTCGAAAAAAATCAGTTATTTAATGACATTTCAGATAAGTAATAAATTATGAATACATACTTTGATATTTATGAATGAAAGTTTTTCGGACAATAATGAAACGTAACTAATAAAAACAATTATCTAGTGAATGTGCACTGATTGTTTGCATATGAATCGAACCACTTTAACGACACATAATCGAAGGTGTGTCCCTGTTGCCTCGATACACTAATATAAGCAAGGCTAGCACAGCGATTTCCTTGTCTACTCTTCGAATAGACGACAAGGCTCTGACCGCAACTTGTATATCTGCGTCTATAGTTATTTGTTTTGTTTATATATATATATTTTTAATTTAAGTGTGATGCACAATAAACCGTTATTCTCTGTCGATTCTTCCGAAACTGTCTTTGCCCCGAACAGGCTCAATAAGGTTTCTTCCTAGACAAGAGAAGGATACTCTGTCTATAGCAACGTAGGTTGTATTTAATTAAATATCTAACCAAATTTTTTTGGCAAGAGCGCGATTAGAAGAGAACTTGAGAAGACAGCGCTGTCTTGGCATCGCAAGACCTAGTCAATTTCAGAAGAAAGTTGTCTAACCTTAAATGTCAAAGATAGAGAAAATGATGGCTCTCGTGCTCGGCGTTGTAGACTACTGTCGAGGAAGTGTTGACAACGTTTCTTCCCGTTCACTCTCGCAATCGCCGAGCTCGAGACGGTCGACAAATGTCTTCTTTCTTCCGAAAAATAACTCAAGACAAAACTCTTTTCTACAGTTATTGTGCTAGGCCTACAGGAACGAAAAATGTACCCTTGTATTTAGAAGCATGAGAACGCGATATGATTTCCCTAGAAACTTAATACTCCTTTTCACCCGCTTAAGGGACAATTTATATAATCGAATTCTGAAAATAAGGGTTTACTACAAATTTAACGCCCCATTTTACCCTATTAGGGGATGGATTTTGAAAAATTCTTAGTTACCTTAACTAACCACATTAGTAAGAATCTTCCAATTTTAAATTGTGCACGCCTGTATTTTATTATGTTATGTGTGTGTATTTTATTATAATTTATAAACGCCTTAGCAACTTCACCTGACCTTACAGGATTATTTGAGGAGGTGTACAGGATTATTTGAGTGACTTTTGACTCATAAATTTCATTTTCTCTCCACAGCGACTCAAATTCCTCTTCAACGAATTCCGAAAATAGAACGAAAAAACTAAAAAACATACAACCATTAGTAACTTCAATCAAAAGTTTGAACGCGGTGTTCATAAAAAACACCATAATTCTAATAAAAGAGTTCCTAACGGGAAATAACGAGAAGTTAGTGTTCGCTTCGGTCGGTAAACATGAAGCGGGGTTTCTTAAACATTGGAGGACATTGGTGAATCGAGTGGAGGTTGTTCGGATGTTTGATGTCGAGGGTCAGATGATCTTGGATGAGATTAGAGATGCTGTTGCTATGAGGAATCTGAAGGTTAATGTGACGGAACAGGTCTCAAATAACAACAGGTAATTTATATTTTTC
This sequence comes from Philereme transversata, assembly GCA_963924445.1. Taxonomy (NCBI): domain Eukaryota; kingdom Metazoa; phylum Arthropoda; class Insecta; order Lepidoptera; family Geometridae; genus Philereme; species Philereme transversata. The sequence continues at coordinate 25,462,604 of OZ004346.1, forward strand.
TAATATATAAAAATCTCGTGTCACGGTGTTTGCGGTCGCACTCCTCCGAAATGGGTAGACCTATTTTAATGAACTTTTTTGTGTATATTCGGTAGGTCTGAGAATAGGACGTAAACTATTTTGTAAACCCTGTGTGATAGGGGTGGTCCACCCCAAAATTTAATTTTTAATTTTTTATGATTGGTATTAAAAAATACATACCACCCTAAATTTTCACCATTCTACCATGAACCCCTATTTTTTAACAGCGATATTAGTACTTTAATAATTTTCTACTATGAATATAGAGATAGTTGATTATAGTGGGTCCGTGTACAGAATAGGACATTGAAAAAAAAATTAATTTAACTCAGCTTAGTAACACAAAATTTATTGATTCTAAGGCGGTACGAAGTTCGCGGGGTCAGCTAGTTTTTCTATAAAAATCTTTCGTGGTTTATCATTATTTAACCCCAACGCAAAAATAGGGGTGATATAAGTTTAATGTAATATTTTTTTTTTATTTAGAACGGTTTTACTCTTTTCTTTTTATAAATTGTATTAACTATAGGTACCTATGTATCTGTTGATTATGTTATTATGTCACATATTTTAATTGTTTGATCTGACTTGTCCAAGCACATGTAATATGTCAAAGGATGTGAATAAATGAAATGCTGTCTGTCTGTAGCATCGTAGCTCCTAAACATAAAAGGTGTTTATTTTTGATACCATAAATAATATTTAATTAATGATTTTTTTTTAATCCAAGAACTTTAATTTTCTGCCCAACTTACCTACCTAGGTACTTACCGCCCTGCCATACGAACTATACGCGCTCTGTTGACTGGTTGGGTCCATTGACCGGGCGAGGTCATTGAAATAGCGATATCCTTGACCGGCTCGTAGTAAATTTTTTTGTAATCTGTGATACCGCACAATAAGCTAGTTCTCTAACATTTCGTCCAGCAGCATTATAAATTTGTATATGTAAATGGATGGATTCAGACGTGGTGTTTTTTAATAGAAAGCTAGTTTAAGGGTACCACACCAATCGCATTATTAAGCGCACTGCCAAGGAGTGGAACGCCTTGCCCGAGTCTGTGTTTCCTGATAACAACCTGAGTGTCAATCTTCAAGTCGCGAGTGAATAGGTTTCTTCTAGGCAAGCGTAATCTATCGTAGACTGCATCATCGCTTACCATCAGGCGTCATCGTGGTCAAACGCCAGCCTATAATTATTATTTTTAGCCCATATTGTCCTACTGTTGGGCAAAGGCCTCCCCGCATTTCCGCCACTCACAACGGTCCAGTGCCACCGTATGCCAGTCCCGCTCAAAGGCGTCCTGCTCGACCCGCCACCTCCGACGTGGTCCACCGCGGCACCGCTTTGGTGTCTCAGGGATCCACTTCGTGGTAATTTTGGCCCACAGCTCGTCAGGCATGCGACAGACATGACCGGCCCAATACCACTTCAGACTGGTGGCCTTCATCAGCGATTTTGGTTTTAGAGCGCAGTATGGTATTACGGACGCGATCAGTTGTTTTAACTCCAGCTTATAATGTATTTAAAAAAAAAGTTGGAACTCTTTCTACTACCGATCGATCGAAAGAGTTCAGTAGTAGAAGAGTTGTTGTGGTAACCCTAACTGGGTTGGTTCTTTGTTATACCTATTTCGGTCGCCAAGCAGCATTGCTGTGTTTCGGTTTGAAGGGTACGGTTGCCGGTGAAATTACGGTTACATGAGACTTAACATCTGTATGTCTTAACTTGATGGTCGCAGGCAGTGCATCGTAGGGCACGTTCCTAAGGTGCGTGACCTACGAGGCAATACTTTGTTATAGGTGATCGTTACCACTTAACATCAGGTGGGCCATATGCTAGTTCCATCATCAAGTGGTATAAAAAAATGACAGTTCATCGTGGTTTTTTGAGTCGGGGAGATGGTTTAATTTTTTTTATTTTACTTGCATTTTCAGAAGTGTAACATTTATGAAGGGTCCACGTAAAACGCTGGAACAACTAACCGCTAACACAACACAATTATCCACAAATAAAGTTGCAGGGAAGACAAACGCTAACGGATTAAATTCAATAAGGTATTTATCATCATCATCATCCACAGCCAGACTTCACCCATTGTTGGGTATAGGCCTTCCCAAGAGCCTCCCTAGCCTACCTGTATCACACTAATATTATAAATGCGAAAGTGTGTATGTTTGTTTATTTGTTTGTTACTCAATCACGTCGTAACCGCTGAACCGATTCCGATAAAATTTAGTAGATATGTAGATGTATGTAGTAAGTACTAGGTTATCTAGATTAACACAGGCTACTTTTTATTCCATAAATCAAGTCCCATGGGATGAAAATGGATGTCAAGTGAAGTTGCAACAGCAAGTTTAGTTTTATTTCTAGGTTACCTACACATTTAGTATTGTAACGCGTACGAAGTCGCGGGCAACAGCTAGTTTATCATAATAATATTTATTTTTATTATTTACGAGCTTCCGCCCGTGGCTTCGCACACGTAGTTTGTCAATAAGATATAGCCTTTGTCTCAATGCAGGTCATAATTTATATATATACCAAATTTCATTCAATTGGGCAAGCCGTTTATTCGTGAAAACGTAACATACAGACCCGGAACAAACATCTGTAGATCATGCAAACATTTGTTCCGCGGCGGGAATCACACCCGCATTCTCCTGCGTCTCAGCCGGCTATTCACTGCGCCACGGAGGTCGTCATAGTATTTGGATAAGAGTTACTTTCGAATTTATAATAATAATAAATAATGCTGGATATTTCACACAGCGCAGCGCTATCTAGCTCCAAACTAAGCAAAGCTGGTACTATGGGAACCAGATAATTGATAGAATACTTATATACATTTTTGTAAATTCCTACTTACAATTTATTATCCAAATATCTCATAATTTTCACTTATTTTAAATTCATTACAAAGTTTTATTTTCTAATTATTATGTCTTTTTTTATAAAAGTATGCAATTTTGTTGATTTAGGGTCAATAAGACGTAACTAATTTTATACGCATAGTAGACATTTCTGCTATTCAGTTGTCGACCTCCATGGCGAACTCCGTGCCTCAGTAGGCGAATAGCCGGTTGAGACGCAGGAGGTAGCGGGTTCGATTCCCGCCGTGGAACAAATGTTTACAGTAGTACAGATATTTGTTCCGGGTCTGGATGTTTTTCTATACATTATAAGTATGTATTTACAAAAAAAGTAGATTCTATCAGTTATCTGGTTCCCATAGTTCAAGCTCCACTTAGTTTGGGGTTAGATATCACTGTGTGCAATGTCCAGCAACATTTATTTAAATTTATTTATTTATTGAGTGAATCGCCAATTACTTCTTGTTTAGCTAGTTAGAACTAGTTTATTTTTTACATTTCCTAATTATATTTTTCCCATTCACAGCAATTCAAATCTATCTAACTCAACTCCAAACAACAACAAACCCAGCCGAAAATTCGACGCAAAAACAAAAAAAAATCTCCAAACAACCAAATCACTCTCCGAAGAATGGATCAAAATGGTTTTAACGCAACTAAAAGAGTTTATTATAGACGAAACTGAAGCTAGTTTGTTGGTTCCGAGAGTGGCCAAGCAACAGGCAACATTTTTGATACAATGGATGAAGGGAATAAATGGCGTGACAGCGGTTATAAAAACTTATCAACAGGATGTTCATGCCATTTTGAGAGATATACGTCGCGCTCTGAGTCAGATTGCATCGAAGTTCACAATTTCGATTAACGTGGGTAGAGTGACAAAGACACAAGTCAGGTTAGTGATACTTAAGGCTTTCCTGATGTTCAGACTTTTTAGTCTGACTGATTTGTCCAACAGGAATAATTTAGATTAGATTATATTAGATAATACTTTATTGCACACCAACAATACATACAAAAAACAACTACGTAAATCTATGGACACAATTGGCGGTCTTATCGCTAAATAGCGATCTCTACCAGACAACCTTTGGATGGAATGGACTGTGTAGAAATTACCTGGGGTGTAATGGTGTACCTAACATACTACATGTACATACATACTAATACTAATTATATAAAAATAAAAAATATAAAACTTACATAAATTTACCTTGTGATCAAACCTTTTAGTCGGACTGATTTGTCCAACAGGAATAATTTATCTTGGGGCCAAACTTTTTAGGCTTTGAACTTCCAAGTTAATAGAATAGAATAATATTTATTTGCAATCACCCATACATAAGTTAACATATAAAAACAAGTAAAGTAAAAAACACATATAAACAAATCTAAATGAATTTACAAAGTATAAGTAGTTGCAAAATGGTCCTTAACTCAGCATGTGATGGTTGCAACAATCAGCGCAGGTCTTCCGTTAAGGCCATTTTACTTGTTGCGGACGTGTTTAGCACAATAGATCAGAATAACAAAACAAACATAATAAAATAAAACTGCGATATAAAGAGATTCATATCAAAAAACAATGATTAAATTAAAAATTACATACTTCTGTGGTTGTTCTTGTGATTAGACTATGATAATTTTATAATAGCACCATCATGATGGCAGCAGCCTTCCAGGCTGGCACCCCCTACCTCCTACTCTATTATTTCAAGGAGTTAAGATGGCTACTTGGCGTTTCTCTACGCTAATCGAATCGTAAATGATGAGATCCGTAGACGAACTAAGGCCACATATATAGTAGAGGAATAGCACGCTGAAGTGGCAGTGGGCGGGGCATCTAGCTCGAAGATCTGACGGCCGTTGGGGCAGAAAGTTTCGAGTGGATACCACGCACTGGAAAACGCAGCATATTAGTCTCCACTAGAAAATCGGCCTGGTAAAGATTCCTGGGAGCCGTTGGGTGGAAGCGGCACAGTCGCTCTGGAAATATATAGGGTAGGCCTATGTTCAGCAGTGGACGTCTTTTGGCTGATATAATAATGATGAGGATTCGTCTTCGCCGTGATCTTCACGTCTTATCACTCCTCTTCAAAGTATTATATTGTCCACTCTCTCCTTACCTCTGTGAGCGTTTTGAATGTCTTGTCCCTCGCAGTGTACCATGCCGGTCCTCCAAGTCTCTTCTCCTCAAAACACCTCAACACACTTGTAGCCGCTATGGTGGCTCCTTCACCGTTTATGGGGTAAACATTTGGAATGCCCTTCCTCATGAAGTTCGCGCCCATCACTCAACATTTTCAAATGAAAAGTTCAAGAGGACTATCTTTCTCTGTAATTTTATATTATTATAGGTATATATTATTATTCCATATAATTTATTTATTATAATTATAATATTATAACATACTTTAAGTATAGTTAATATTCGTTTTGGGTATATATATTTATTTATTATTTTTTTGTACGCTCATCTACCTTTAAAATCATCTCTCTGTCACCTCAAAGGTTTGCTGGAAGAAAACTCTTTTTAGGGTTAAGCTCGCCTTTGTACATGACCTCTATTTCTGTACTTTTAAATGTATTTTCTTGTATGCAATAAAGAATAAAGAGATAAAAAAGGATGGCTGGGTCAAGTTAGAAGGGGGGTAATGCACAATTACTCCCAATGCGGCCCGTCAATGCATATCTTATTCCTATCAACAAATAATTATGTGTAATGTGTATTTATTGTGTAATAATATGTTATTTAAATTTTTATTTTGTTTTATGTGAATCTTGATAACATACAAAATTTTAAATAATAATGTAAACGCGTGTTTCTATTTTCTGGTGGTCACACGCACTAAAGGCGTCACATAATACCAGCGCTACAGTAGCTATACGTTACAGTGGCACACCGCTGAGTGACGGCCTATTTTGTTGTCTTGTATTTGTTATAAATATAAGTGTTGTATTCATAGAATGTAAAATGGACACAAATAAATATTTTTGTATATGTATTTGAAATAAGAATTTTGGAATTAGAAAACCTAGCTACGTGTAGTTGTCTAATAAAATGTATACATTTTTCAGAGATATTACGTTTATCAAAAACCCTGTTTTCTCAATTAAGCAGCCTGCGAAATCTACAGCTAAAAATAAAGGGATTAAAGCTGAAACTGTCAAGTTTAAGACTGTTTCAGTGATGAGGTATATTTGTTTTATTTAACAAGCTTTTTATGTTTAAAAACTGAAACCCGACTACGTCTATGTTTAATACCCATGTCGATGGTAAGCTGTGTCACCCGCACCATAATAACGAATTGATTAACACCACATTCAACGAAATTGGATGAGTAGTTCATGTGCTACTTTAGAACATGCCGTCCCCACTTAATCTGGGGAAAATACATTTGCCAACCCCACTTAATGTGGGAAAAGGACATGTTGTGCTGACTCCACTGAATGTGGTAAAACGCAAGCTCATTCCAGTTCTAATGTAATATTATGTTTCCAGCAATGTACCAGTGCAGCAAATAACGAAGAGTGTTAGTGTGACGTCACTCCCCCCCCAGCCGGTGGGGAAGGGGGTTGAACATGGCCGTCCTAAGAGCGGCAACGTCGTGCCGCGGGCTAAAGCTAAACTAATCGAGGGGTTGAGCCAGCCTTTAGTCAGCGAGAAGGGACTAAAGTAAGTCTTTTAATACGAGTGTATGTCTTAACATGTCATCTTAATCGATAAGGCCGCCCATTGTACCACTGTGTATTAGTCTTTAAGTTACCTAGGTTTCCCTATACATTTCCAGAGTAAACGATCTTGTGCACCATCAGTCCTAGCAAAAACATCCCCGGAACAAATATCTGTAGATCATGCAACCATTTGTTCCGCACCGGGAATCGAACCCGCAACCTCCTGCGTCTAAGCCGTTAATTCAACTACTGCGCCACGGAGGTCGTCATATAATTGTATGTTCTTTCTGTTAATAGATGAATGTTCTGTTAATAGGTGTTTGGTAATATACTGATGATATTCAAGTGATGGTTTCTCAAAATATAAAATAAAGACTTCTTGAAAAAAACTACTAGTTATATTATCAAATTTTAAAGAAAATCGACTAAGTTCAGGTGATTAATTCGTTATAAAACTTACTGCCTACTCTTGCAATCGACATCCAAAAATAAAGGCCGATTGGATATCTCTTTCGGAAATGGCTGCGGGTTTTGTGTTAGAAAGGGACAACAAGAGATATCTCGAGACGTCACCAATACAGTATCTGTGGTTAAATGGCAAGCATTATGCAATAGCACAACATAAGTGTAATAAAGTGTTTGTTTTTACATACCAAAATTAATTTCACATTTCTATGGTAAACATTTGACAAATTTATTTATTCCCTTTAATTTTTGTGCGTATATTATCGAACACCCTATATATTTTTCGGGATACTAATGTATCGATGGTTTGAAATTGCTCCAACTCGTTCAAAAATGATACAATTGAGACGTTATTTTATTTATTTTTATGTATTCTAACAGGATCATTAAAAAGAACAACCAGCCTTGTTTTTTGCCTCTCTTTCGTGGCTTGGTAGCGAAGGAACAGCCAGCAGTCGACGTTCCAAAGTGATCCTTGTGGATTTAATGAATAAAACATTTTGAATTTTGTTTTTTGTTTATTTTTTGTTTGTTTTTCAGGATGATGAAATGTATGGGGTGGGGGGGCGGAGCCCTGGGAGCGAGGGGTGAAGGCATCGTCGAACCTATCATGCCGTCTTTGGACATGGTGAGTGCACAATAACATAGCCACCTCATGTGAAAATAAAATTAGTTCAAATAAATCTTAATTGTCTTAATTGTAAATGCCATCTGCATTACAGGTCTCTATCTATTACTCACCTTTATTTAAATTTAAGAAATAATAAAATAAGGTTGAAAAAATATTGTTTACAATTAAATATATAGGGTGTTTGATAATATACGCATAAAAATGAAAGGGGTTATTTTGATGAGCTAATAAATAAATTTGTAAAATGTTACCATAGAAATGTGAAATTTATTTTGGCATGTAAAAACAGATACTGTGTTGGTGATGTCTCGAGATATTTCTTATTGTCCCTTTCTTACCCAAAATCTGCAGCAATTTTCTAAAGAGATATCAAATCGGCCTTTATTTTTGGATGTCGATTGCAAGAGTAGGCAGTAAGTTTTATATCGAATTAATCACCTAAACTTAGTCGATTTTCTTTAAAATTTTAAAATATAACTAGTGGTTTTTTTATTCGAGAAGTCTTTTTTTATATTTTGAGAAACTGTCACTTGAATATCTCAGTTTATTACCAAACATTCTGTATATCAAGCATTGGAAAGGGGGCGTCCATTAATTACATGAGGTGTTCAGGAGTTATCGAGCCGTATCTCACACAATCTCACGTGGGGGAGAGGGGAGATCTCGGCAAATATCACGAAATTTTTTTTTTTTAGACAAAAAGTGTGAAATTGCGAGAAAATTGAATTAAAACCTCTCAAAATTAGAATTGAAAAAAAAAATAAGTCCAACGCATATATGTTGAGATAAGGGGTGGGGGGGAGAGGGTCGAACCAAATCTCGCAACATCTCATCAGGGGGTGAGGGGGGGGGGTCAAACAAAAATCGTACCCCCCCCCCCTCTTCCAGCAGTGGATGGCCTGTGGTCATTATGATGATGATTATTATTTAATAACAAATTGGATGACATGTCTGATGAATAAACAACGATGATTAATAAATAAAGTGTTTTCTATGTAATAGGGTAATCGCGCCGGCCTGGGCTCCATAAGACCCCCTCCTAAACTCCCCTCCAGCAGCCTCCCTTCCAATCTCATCCGCGTATTCACCCCCCACCAGCCCTCGCGCGCGGAGGTCAACACTCGCTTCCTGCAGACTATCCTCAGGCTGCTGCAGGAGAGTTTGCCCGCCATAGAACTCACCTTCGCTAACCAGCTGCCGGCAAAGAACTGGAGTTTCCTAAGGTAAGATTAGCCAAGATCCAAATTATGAAGTTTGGTAGTTTACAATCTTGTAGAATTTTTAAGGGGTTTGCGGTCCTCGATGATATGTAATTCGCACGCCGATTATATATATTGTGCTAATCGGTTTTATAATAATAAGACTCAATTTTCGGCCGATTATATTAGGTCTTTACCTATGAAATTGCCGTTTTGTATGGAATAAGTGAAAGTACTTATTTTTGTAAACTTTTTTATTTCTGTTATTCAAAGTAATCATCCATGAAATCGACGCATCTTTGCCAACGCATTGGCAGTTTATTAATGCCCTTCTTGTAAAAATCAGCTGGACGGGAGGCAACAAACTCTTCAAAGGCATTTTGTACTGCCTCTCGGGAATTGAATTTTTTACCCACTAAAAAGTTGTCTTAAATTTTGGAAAAAGTAATAGTCGGTAGGTGCAAGGTCTGGTGAGTATGGCGAATGAGGGAGAGCTTCCAACCCCAGCTCTTGCAGCTTGGAGACTGTCTGTTGTGCAGTATGGGGTCGCGCGTTGTCGTGAAGAAGCAGTGGGGACGACCGATTGACCAAAGCTGGTTGCCGGTATGCAAGCTTCTCCATCATTGTCTCCAGTTCTTCACAGTACACATCTGCAGTAATGCTCATGCCGTTTTGTAAAAAGCTGAAGTGAATCACACCCGCACTAGACCACCAAACAGTGACCATCACCTTTTTAGGGGTCTTTTTTGGTTTAGGGCATTGCTTTGGTGCTGAACCAGGATCTAACCAACTTGCTGAGCGCTTTCGATTGTCGAACAGAATTCATTTTTCATCGCACGTAACAATTCTGTTCAAAATTCCTTCATTTCTTTGCCTATTGAGCAGCGCGAGGCAGGTCTCGACGCGTACTTTGCGCTGGCGATCGTTAAGTTCGTGGGGCACCCATCTATCAAGTTTTTTTACCTTGCCTATTTGTCGCAAATGGATCAAAATTGTTTTGATGCTAACATCAAAAGTTGCTGCTAGCTCAGCTGTAGATTGAGTTTCGTCAGCTTCCACAATCGCCTTTAATTCATCATTGTTGACCAAAGTCTCCGGACGACCACGAGCTTCATTTTTCAAGTCAAAATTTCCAGAACGGAACCGGGAAAACCAATAACGGGTAGTGCGTTCGTTTGTACAGTTCTCTCCGTAAACGTTTTTGATGTTACGTGCCGTTTGTGTCGCGTTGGTGCCACGACGGAACTCATATTCCATAATTACACGAATTTTTAAAGTATCCATTATGACGAAAAATGTTCAAATGTAATGAAAATACAACGCTAATCAATAAACAAAAGACTGAGTTTGTAAAAAGAATGTCATGTTTTTAAAACAAAATTAATTTGAATTTATATAGAATACAAAGCCATTCCAAACTTTTTTTCTATTTGAAATGACCAGTACTGAAGAACGGCAATTTCATATAGGTAAAGACCTATTATCTATTTAGACCTTTTAAAAGTTGCTATTTAGGATGTAGGTCATACACACGCAAGGTCACACACACACGCCCTCTGATACATACACATAAACACACACAAACTCATACCACACGTAAACTCGTACACACATAATCACGCATGCTTAACTTGTATACTTTTTTAAAAATAATTGTAAATAATAAACTCTGAGGAGGGCGCTAGTGTTCGCGACACAGTTTATAACTTGTGCGAATACTATCTTGTACCATGTTTTTTTTTTATGTGTTCGAATAACCGGTGTCGACATCTCCAGTGACGTGCAGTTTCGGAATCACTTAGAAGACAAGGCAAAGTTGGCATTCAAAAAGCTTGGTGTGCTCAACAGGGCAAAGCAGTACTTCAGAGCGGGGCAAAGACTGCTTCTATATAAGGCGCTAATCCGGCCCCACATGGAGTATTGCTGTCATTTATGGGCAGGAGCACCTAGATATCAATTAGGGCCACTTGACTCTGTTCAAAGACGAGCTGTGAGAAATGTTGATGATCCCATTCTCACAAGCGGTATTGAGCCCTTCAAGTCTCAGGAGAGATTTTGCTTCCCTGTGTATGTTCTACCGCTTGTATGATGAGTTGTGTTCTAAGAAGTTGTTTGACATGGTGCCTGCAGGTTCGTTTTTCATCGCACCGCTCGCCATCGGCAGGGAATCCATCCACACACCTTGGAGACGATGTGGTCGCGTACCGTGAGGTTCCAGAGGAATTTCCTCCCGCGAACCTCCTCTATAATTGTAGTAGTAGCATATGTCTCAAGCCAGGTCTTAATCGATCTATATTATATGTATATCCATCAAAATATAAATAAATAAATATTGCTGGACATTTCACATGTTCAGCCGTTTTGTCGTGAAAATGTAACAAACAGACAGAGTCACTTTCGCATTTATAATATTAGTACAGATGGATATAGAACCTAAAACTTTTGTTTCAGACACATTGTGTACTCATTTAACATCAGAGCTACCGTATCTATAGAACCGAGTCCTGATCACCCCATGTGTCTGAGGATATCAGACATGATGAACCGGTGTGACCTCATCATCACCGCGTGCTGGGGGGTTTCCAAAAGGTAAGTTCATCATCATATCAGCCGCAGGACTGCCGTTGGGCAGAAAAGTTTAGAGTGAGATACGCACGCAATAGCAAGCGCTGTGTAGGATAGCCCCCCCCCCCCCCTCGTGTAAAGGTAACAAACAAACAAACAGAGTTATGTATGTATTAATCATACAAACCTTCCTTTTGAATCACTCTATCTATTGCTGAAAACTGCATTAAAATTCGTTGAGATCTAAGCGCACAGACAGCGGATGCGACTTGATTTTATACTATGTAAAGATAAACGAAGTACCTGAAATATAATTTTATTAAAAAAATAATTGTAATATTTCAGCTGGGACTAACGGGAAATTGGAATCCCGTTCGTCCCGGTTGTATGTTTTTTTGTCTGTTTTTTTATGTTGGGGCGAATGGGAAAAAGCTACCCATTTGTTACTTTGTAGATTGGAGTGGGCACGAACGGGAAAAACTACCCATTTGTTACTTTGTAAATTGGAGTGGGCACGAACGGGAAAAAACTACCCATTTGTTACTTTGTAAATTGAAGTGGGCACGAACGGGAAAAAACTACCGATTTGTTACTTTGTAAATTGGAGTGGGCACGAACGGGAAAAAACTACCCATTTGTTACCTTGTAAATTGGAGTGGGCACGAACGGGAAAAAACTACCGATTTGTTACTTTGTAAATTGGAGTGGGCACGAACGGGAAAAACTACCTATTTGTTACTTTGTAAATTGAAGTGGGCACGAACGGGAAAAAACTACCGATTTGTTACTTTGTAAATTGGAGTGGGCACGAACGGGAAAAAACTATCCATTTGTTACTTTGTAAATTGGAGTGGGCACGAATGGGAAAAACTACCCATTTGTTACCTTGTAAATAGGAGTGGGCACAAACGGGAAAAAACTACCCATTTGTTACTTTGTAAATTGGAGTGGGCACGAACGGGAAAAAACTACCCATTTGTTACCTTGTAAATTGGAGTGGGCACGAACGGGAAAAAACTATCCATTTGTTACTTTGTAAATTGGAGTGGGCACGAATGGGAAAAACTACCCATTTGTTACCTTGTAAATAGGAGTGGGCACAAACGGGAAAAAACTACCCATTTGTTACTTTGTAAATTGGAGTGGGCACGAACGGGAAAAAACTACCCATTTGTTACCTTGTAAATTGGAGTGGGCACGAACGGGAAAAAACTACCGATTTGTTACTTTGTAAATTGGAGTGGGCACGAACGGGAAAAACTACCCATTTGCAACTTTGTAAATTGAAGCGGGGAGGAACAGGAAAAAACTCCATTGTCCTCAGTAGGGTCGAGCAGGAATACCCAATTTTTAATCTGTTTTCAGAAACATTCTGTTCATACTGTCAGACAAGCCATACGAACCAAATTATAATGACAGTAAAAATTGGAGCTCTATTGTCAACACTGACAGTAACTCCAAGAAAAATACGAACGAGTTCAAGGGAAAATATTGTAGTGAAAGCGTTGTGGTGGCCGGCGAAGCTTTTAGATATTATGTGATGGCGCAGATTTTGGATTTTTGTGTAAATTACAATGATAAAATATATGAGGTAAGCGACTACTAAGGACGGGATATTTACCAGGGATGTTGTAAATATTCTCATTCACATCCGCAACATTCCTGATATTTATCATGATTTGTGAGTTTTTGAGTAAAGATGAAGATATAGTGGATGGTTATTAGCAGATATAAGGATCTACCCTCTTTCTGAGTCTGGCCGTATTTTTTATTGCGTTGACTTAGTAGCTGAATTTTAATAAATAAATATGGCTGGACATTTCACACAGCGCTATCTAGTCCCAAACTAAGCAGAGCTTGTATTATGGGAATCAGAAGAATACTTAATAATATACTTTTTTTTATAAATACATACTTATAATAATAGGTTGGGGAAAAAGTCTTTTCGCATTATAGTATGTATGAACTTGTAATAAAATCTCTTTGGCTATACTATTTGTATCTGGCTGGTTTTGGTATCATTAATAGTTTAAATTTTAAAGAAGATAAATGCAAATTAGGATAATGTGTGATTTTTATTTGTTTTTCGTACTGTAAAGATGAGTGAATCTAATGAAGAAATTCGATACATTTTAAAATTTTACTACAAAAAAGGTAAATATGCAACGCAAGCCGCGAAAACAATTGTTTGTTGCGATGTTTATGGACCTAGTGCAGTGTCTGTGAGGGTAGCACACATTTGGTTTAAGCGTTTTCAATCCGGAAATTTTGATGTCAAAGATGCGCGTCGCTCTGGTCGCCCTATTACGGATAAATTTGATGCCATTTTTGAAAAAGTGGAGCAAGATCGGCATATCAGTAGTTACGACGTAGCTGACGAACTTGGAATTTACCATAAAACAGTTTTAGCGCATTTGAAAAAAACTGGGTACACAAAAAAGCTCGATATTTGGATACCCCACGAGCTCACTGAAAGAAACCTAATGAACCGTGTACTCATTTGTGATTCTGAACCGAACCATTTTTGAAGAAGCTGATAACTGGTGGTGAAAAGTGGATCACGTACGACAAGAACGTGCGAAAAAGGTCGTGGTCAAAGGCCGGTCAGGCTTCACAGACTGTGGCGAAACCCGGGTTAACTCGCAACAAGGTGATGCTGTGTGTGTGGTGGAATTGGAAGGGCATTATTCATTATGAGCTGTTACCACCAGGCAGGACCATCGATTCTGACCTCTACTGCGAACAACTGATGAGATTAAAGCAAGAAGTTGAGAGAAAGCGGCCGGAATTAATCAACAGAAGGGGTGTGGTTTTTCATCATGATAACGCTAGACCTCACACATCTTTAGCCCCTCAGCAAAAATTAAGAGTTTGGCTGGGAGGTGTTAATGCATCCGCCGTATAGTCCTGACCTTGCACCTTCAGATTTCCACCTGTTTCGGTCTCTTCAGAATTCTTTAGGCAGTGTCAGGTTAACATCACGAGAGGACTGCCGAAACCACTTGTCGCGGTATTTTGATCAGAAGCCCCAGAATTTCTATAGCAATGGGATCATGTCCCTACCTACAAGATGGCAAAAAGTTATCGAACAAAATGGTACCTACATACTTGAGTTAAATGTAAATAAACTATATTAAAAAATGTTTTGAATTTTCTTAAAAAATGCGAAGAAACTTTTTCCCCAACCTAATATATAGAAAAACATCCAGACCCGGAACAAATATCTGTAGATCATACAAACATATATTCCGCGGTGGGAATCGAACCCGCTACCTCCTGCGTCTCAGCCGGCTAATCGCCCACTGTACCACCGAGGTCGTACATTGGGAGTTCATCTTAAGAAGACCTCATTATTAAGACTTATGAAGACTCTTTATTTCTTACCAAAAGTCTAAATATAATTTTATTAGCTCCCTAACTTTAGAAATTATGGATATCCCATACAAACTTTCAACTCCTATTTCACTCCCTTCAAGATTATTTTTTGAGACAAAAGATAGCCTATGTCCTTCTCCAGGCTATAATCTATCTCCTTGCCAAATTTCATTACGATCCGTTCAGCCGTTTAGTCGTGTATCAAACAAACAAACAGCGTTAATAAATTTTATTATTTTTATTCTAGGGTCCCTCCAAAGAAACGGTAGAGAAGGTGATCCCCCTAAATGGAACAATGGCACCTAAACAATTATCATTCATACGGGATGTTATCGCAAGACTGAACCGACGCAGCAGGGCTAGCTCTAACTCGAAAAACGAATGCGCCATTTTTGATGAGATTCTTACGAGGATGCAAGGGTTCAATTTGGATGTAGACTTTCCATTGACGAAGTAAGTAATACTCATCATTATGATCATCAACGTCAGCAGCATTTCACACAGCGCCATCTACCCCCAAACTAAGCAGAGCTTCTACTATAGAAATCAAATAACTGACAGAATATTTATATACTATTTTTTGTAAATACATATTTATCTAAATATATAAAACAATGTCAGGTTAGTTACACCATTTATAAATCAGGCTGCATAGATTTTGATGATCTTTGATTTGTTGGATTTGTCCTCGCCCCGAATAGCAGAGTAACTATTAAAATATCGGAAAAATTCACGCAAAAAAAAATATGAAGAAAATTCATTTAGATGCAGGCGGTGCAGCTAATGATGGCCGATTGACAATTGTACCGGCGACGTACATTGGCAGCCCGCGTCATATGCATGTCAAGGCGGTACGAAGTTCGACGGGTCTACTAGTAATATATAGAGAAAGAACCAGACCCGGAACAAATATCTGTGGATCATGCAAACATTTGTTTCGTGGCGGGAATCAAACCCGCTACCTCTTGCGTTTCAGCCCGCTATTCGCCTACTGCGCCACGGAGGTCGTCAATTTGTATCATTGGTATTTTGGAAGGCGTTGGCCTGAATAGTACTAAGCTTAACATCTGTACCAACTAACATTTTGTGCCAACTATCAGTTTGCATACCGCTGTTGACTATTTTTTTACTAGTGGTTCGCCCCGAACTGAGATCTCGCGAGGCTCCCATAAAAACAAAAAAAAATATTATTTGTATCTTTGACTATCTAAATAGTGCCACAAAATACATAACCAAATAACTTGACCTACAGTTTCATTCAAATTACAGGTAACGGGAGTTCAGGTTAATTGGTTACTTTTTTTGGGGTAGAAGCTGCAGTTAGTCTGGATTTCAGACTTTCCCTATATTTGTGTCACTAAAGCTACGCGCATGCCACATTTCAGCATTGTGGGGTCACTGGTGTACCCTTTGAATTTAGTCAAAGTTCAGTTTTTATTATGGGTAATAACTGAAAAAGTACAAAGTAACTAAAAATAAAAACGGGGTCGAAATGTACTTACTTACCTTTAATTAGACGTGCCATTTGACCGGAGTCCTATTTTGTTTTTTTTATCCCACTTGAACCCTAATATCTCAACATACCCCACCCCCCCACATTTTTAGCTCACTTAGTCACACCAAAAGTGTGTCCATCACTACATACCAATACCTATGTACCAAATTTCACGATGATTGGATAAACGCTTCGAAAGTTATCCTCGGTCAAACAAACATACATACATACATACAACGCCGATTTGTCCAAGTTGATATAAAGATCTCGCTTCGCTCGATCAATTATAATTATTTTTATTTCAGAAATACCGATAAACCTATGTATAAGAGTATACTTGTCCAGAAAATATTTGATGGAAAATCCGCATCAAACTCGCAAATGAAACCTACGACAGGTAAACATCATGTTAAATTGTTTATTAACTAATGGTTCGCCCCGAACTGAGATCTCGCGAATCTCACAAAATAAGTATTATTCTTAGGGCGATTTGCACAACGATGCCTAAACGTATTTAGTGGCTAAATATGATTTAGGCGTTGTCAAATCATACAAATACGTCAAATTTAAACATGTTTAGTCGCTAAATACGTTTATCTATGTGCATGCCGGCCTTAATCTTGAACCAATAAGTTAATGCCACAAAATGCATAACCAATCTACTTGGCCTACAGTTTCATTCAAATTAGAGGTAACGGGGGTTCTTTTTAATTGGTTGTTTTTTGGGGTACAAATTGCAGTATTCTGGATTTCAGACTTTTGCCTATATTTGTGTTACTAAAGCTACACGCATACCAAATTACAGCACTGTGGGGTCACTGGTGTACCCTGTGAATTTTGTCAAAATTTTGTTTTTATTATGGCTAATAACTCAAAAACTACAAGGACTAAACTAAAAATAAAAACGGGGTTCAAATGTCCTAATGAAGACCTTTCATTTGACGTCCTATTTGACCTAATAGTCTCATTTTCAAATTTTTTACCCCCCTTGAACCCCAATATCTCAACAACCCCCCCCCCCCCCCCAACATTTTTAGCTCATTTAGTCACACTAAAATTGTGCCATCACTACCTACCTATGTATCAAATTTCATGATGATCGGATCAACGCTTCGAAAGTTATCCTTGGACAAACAAACATACATACATACATATAACGCCGATTTGCCCAAGTTGATTTGGAGATCTCGTTTCGCTCGATCAATAATTACTAGTAAAAATTTGCGATTCCTTGTTTTAGGGTAATTCAACTTAATGCATGCAACACTTTTCATTTAATTCCCACATTTGTTACTTTAGTACTGTAGTTTAATTAGTAGTAATAGTAGATTGTAATCTGTTTTGTGGATTGATAAATAAAAAGAAATAAATGATTTATTTTTTGAAGTTTTAAATAGTATTTCGTGTACGATAATCCTCTAAATAACGTTAATTGTGAAGAACTAAATATATTTTTTAACATTCCTTATTATTTTGTTTAGTAGGTAATGCTGACAAGAACTGTTCTAAATCCGTAGAACCAATCAACAAAAAAATAATTAACAATTGTGACGAAAATACTGAAAATACCAAGACTGATGAAAAAGACTCTAAAAATGCTCAAAGTGAAAATATAAGTACAGAAACGTGCACTACTTTAAGAGAAACGTTTGATTGTAATGCACCAACTAATAGTCAAAATACAACAAATAACACACAAAGTGCACCAAATAACACTCAAAGTACATCAAATAACACTCAAAGTACATCAAATAACAGTCAAAACAACAATGAACATTGCAGTGACGTTGCTGTAAATAAATATTGTGCCCGTATTAATTCAGACAATGACAATATTGAAACTGTGCAACGAAAAGCTGACAAATTCAAAAGACCTGATGAAATTATAGAGACAGAAAGTGTTGAATATATTTTCATCGATAAAGAAAGTCTTGAGACTGGCTTTAAGAATGGCACAAGTAATGACAAGTCAAAAAGTGACAAAGAAGGAAATGACAGACCAATGATTACTGGGAGTGACAAAGAAGAAAATGACAGAACAATGATTACTGAGAGTGACAAAGAAGAACATAAAAGACCAATGATTACTGAGAGTGATGAAAAAGAAAATGACAGACTAATGATTACTGAGAGTGACAAAAAAGAAAATGGCAGGCCAATGGTTACTGAGACTGAAAGGGCAGTGGACAGTGACAAAGAGGAAAATAATACCCCAATTTTCACTGACACAGAGGAATCCATACAAAAACATAATGATATTCAAAATATTAAGACAACCGAAGGGATGAACAATGAGTTAGTGAACTTTAACAATCTAACTCTTCATTTGGAATGCGCTGAACAATCTCAGCATGATCTGATTCTAGCCTTAGCTGTAAATAAAGATGGTAGTCAAGAAAAAGAAATAAAATATTACGGGAAAAGGTTTAGCTCCATCGCCCTGACACCTGATAGAAAACCAAAGAAAAGCAGATACGAAAATTACATCAAATATATCAACATCATACCTCAAAACTACCCTCTAAACAAAATAAACAAGAAAATGGCGGCTGAAATTCAAAAATCGATTATCCAGTCCATAGACTACACTCAAGAGTTGCCATTACTAAAATGTCAAGGGATCCAAGATGGCGCCTTATCATATAGTTGCCATACAGAAAATAGTTTACAATTTATCGAAAATGTGATAAAATCACTCGATTTAGAAATTATCGCAAAACTAAAACAAGAGAGACGACATAAAATGGCATTCAGAGTCAATACTTATATCGAAGAGAGTGTTGATACAATCTTTGAAAGATTAGAAAAGTATAACTTAAGTTTAAATACAAACGATTGGGAAGTGATTAAGAAGGAACAGGGAAGTGATTTTATTGTGATACATGTAGAAATGGATGAAAAGTCTTTTAAATTAATTCGTAATGAGAAATTTAATATATTTGCTGGTTTAGATGAGGCTAGCTTTAGTATTGTATGGGCCTAAGAACTATAGTATACGCCAAGACTCGTGGCAGCGCCAACCATGTTTGTTTCCTTTAATACTATTTTATTACCTTTAATACTATGTAGTATTTTGTTTCGTTTACTGGTAATTAGTGTTATCGATATCTGCACATTACTAACGGCTCCCGTAAGGGCTGCAAGAGCGAGCGAGATAGCAATATCATCGTCACTTGTCCCACGGTGTATGACCCCGTCTGCCAGGTTGACGTGTTTGAGTTTTTACTCAGATTAATGTCTCTGTTTAAATTAATCCAACATTGATTTATTATATGTAAGAATAAAATGGCTATTCAAACAAATAGAACTATAGTATATTATTTTTATATGTTATGCAAACATTTAAGGAAAATCCTAAGATTTTTAAAACCATCTCTAAAACTTTCAAGCCGGACGGGTGTCCTCGTATCAAGAGGAAGGTTGCGGGTTCAATTCCCAATGGAGTCTTCAAGTCTAGAGTGAATAGGTTCTTTCTAGGCAAGCGTGCTACATCTTCAATCTCTCCATCACTTACCACCAGGTGTGGTAGTGGTCTACCGCTTGACTATAACAATAAACATTATCCTTGTTACTACAAAAAAATTAAACAACTGTTTAACGTGTGTTTAAAAAAATCCTTAGTAATTTTTGTATAGAATTTTTTTAAACACACGTTAAACAGTGTTTTATTTTTTTTTATGTTTAGACCTTATTATTTTTGATTAGGACAGACCCGCTCTTAAAAGTCGACTGTTTAAAAATGGCTTTTTATAATAATTACTAGTTTTATAATTGTAATTCTGAGGGTAATTCAAAATTACATAATTGACGATGATTTTTTTACTACTACTTATTTTCTCACCCCGTATAATAATGTTATGTTGATTCTTCCCTTAACGGCTCATTTACAAATACAAACGTTATTAATAACGATTCATTATAGATGAATCGTTCACATTTATAACGTTTTTAACTTCATAACGATTGATGAAAAAACTAATGCCTGTTCACACCGCGACAAGAGATTTATTATGACGAATTTGTTTTTTTTAATTTTTTTACTAATGGCCATTAAAAAAAATTATTCGTAAATGTGTGAATGTACCGTAAGGGATGCAATTTGTGAGATCTCATACTTAATTTTAATTATATTTTTTTATGTTTGCTATTTTGTACACGATTTATTAAAAAATAATCATTGTGACCAAATATTTAACTTAGGGTAGTTTAGATATATAATAAATAAATATTGCTGATAGAATTCTTATATACTTTTTTTTGCAAATACTGCGTGTCACCGCATTTACGACATTAATTTAAATCACGGGTAGGGCTGATACCTAGCATTGTTGTAAAATAGTTATTTTTTAAATTCATTACAATTATATTTTTTTTAATTTTCAATCTACCTTAATTTCAAGTCTTAAAATATCAATGAAACAGCCTGTCTAAAATAAATAAACAAATCATATTCATTCATCACGTAAGTAGGTTCCTGTTAAACTGACTAAGTGGCATCGTCGCAAAGGCGCCGCCGATTTACGTTAAAAATGGTTTATTGGAAATGTATCGATTACTGGATAAATATTCAAGCGACCGGTATTAAACCAATCTCTAAAATCGGTTAATACGATTCTGCATATGTGTTTTAAATTAATGTCGTGAATGCGGTGACAGACTGTATAGGAGCTATTCCAGGCAGTATAATAAATGAATAATAAATTGTAGCGGCGGGAATCGAACCCGCTACCGGCTAGTCAGCCGGCTATTCGTCCACTGCGCCACGTAGGTAAATTACATATATCCAAATATTTAGATTTAAAAAATGTGCCACGCAACTTATTTTAAGATGTTTTGTTTGCATGTTGAATTGTGTTCAAAGATGAATTACCATTAAGCAAGCTACATATAGCCTAAATTTTCTAGATTATGTTCTGCATAGAATACCTAGCTTTCAGAAAATCCATTCATATATGGGTTTAGGATTTAAGTTCAATAGTGTTCATATACAAAAAAAAATTAAAATTATTAAAAGCATTTTTTCATAAACAAATTCTCTAATATTTAAAATTATAAGCTAACTTCTGCTAAGGCAAGTTAATACAATTTATCGTATCATATCTGAGGCCTATTTCTACTGAACCAATCCACTATGACAATGGTATCGTCGCAAAATGGCCACTATCCTTTTGGTATTCTACTAACATAATATTTTTTCAATGACCGCTTTTGCTATAACAACACCATTGTACATTGTTCAGTTGTACATAGATAAGCTCATGTTCTCGGCAACAACGGTCAGGAAGCTGTTGGTGCTTCCACGCATGCGGCTCACCGGGGATGCGGTTCTTTTTCGTATGATCGGTACGCGCGTCTGCAGACATCCCTGATGCGCTACGAAAAATATATTGCACACCTTTAAAAAAATAAAACACAAAAGAGAATACACTAAAAGTGATCCCTACCAGGCAACCTTTGGATGAACAGGATCTGAAATAAATAATGTGATGGTTCTATAGTTGTTTTTCTTGTTAAATGTTCTTGTAAAACTTGTTAAACGATTATGATTGTTGTTCCTGTCATAAGTTGCCAAATGTTCAATGGTGTTGTCATAACAACGGCGGTGTTCGCAAAAATATTGTGTTAGTAGAATACTGAAGGTATTTATAGCGGCCATTTTGCTACGATACCATTGTCATAGTGAAGTGATTGGTTTAGAATTGAGCCTCTGAGTTCTTACTGATATATCTGTATCGATTGCCAATATGACACCGATACTCAAAAATGTAAATTTAAAGAACATTGCCCAAACTAGACCCAAACAATGTGAAAAAAGATGTAATTAGTTTATAATTTTAGTATCATGTCGGAAAACGAGCGTAACCGCATCTCTGGTTCATAGCCACTGTTCATACTTGAATCTGACGACGGTGATAATGATAAAAGCCGGTTTGCGTATTTTTTTAAGTAAATGTTGATTCTAGTCCAACAAGCGTTTCATTTTTAATCCGTTCTATTAGTTTGTCTGACAAACATGTTTTTTTTTAAGCCCTACTGTATTACTGCTGGGTAAATGCCTCTTTCCTTCCTTTCACTTAACACGATCCAGAGCCAGATCCTGCCAATGCCAGCCCCTTTAGAAGAAGTCCAAGTCGTTGCTCCAGCGCTTTTTACTGCGACACATTATTTTACTGATGCATTTTCCAGTGTTCATATTGTATTAGTTACATGTAAAAAATTCACTGACGTAAATAAATTTTTAGGCCTCCCTCGGCGTCGCTTTCCGTCTTTAAAGCCTCCGCCGAACGAGACACGTTCTTGGAGATCCCAGATGACGAAATCACATCGACGAAGAGATTTCAGAGTCGTTACATTAGACAGAGCAAATACTTCACAGATACACCGACCTCGCCGGCGAGGTCGACGAATCCCTTCAGTTATCGCCTACACAAGGTACAGACATGTAGTACGTTTCTTTCCTATCCCCTGGCAACTAACTCCTAACTAAGGGTGCCCTTGCGCTGGTTGCCCCATCAAAACTTACAGGGCTGAGCGCCATCTGCGTTTGCCAAAAGTTCGGTTAAGCTGCATCGGCCTCAGAGGCCAACAGCGAGTTAGTCCGTCAGAAAAAAACAAACTTTTTTTTTTAAGTTATAGGCTAGCGTTTGACCACGATCTCGCCTAATGGTAAGCAATGATGCAGTCTACGATAGTACACGCTTACCTAGAAGAAACCTATTCACTCGTGATATTTTTTTTTTTATATATTACAGGCCAGCGCTTGATCGAGCGATCTCGCCTGATGGTAAGCGATGCTGGAGTCTACGATGGATTACGCTTGCGTAGAAGAAACCTATTCCCTCGCGACTTGAAGACCCCTAGGTTGTAGTTATCAGGAAACACAGACTCAGGCAAGGCGTTCCACTCCTTGGCGGTGCGCATAATAAAGGTGGAAGAGTACCGCTTTCCGTCTTAAGGAATCCATTCATTAGTGACCTTGGCCCACTTATCGGGTTGCATACGGGAGTCCAATTTCAGATTTGCAACGTTGACGCCCAAGTCAGCGATGCCGGTCTTCGAGCGCAGCCAGGTGTTTGGAATCCGGTTGATCCGCTTTAAACCCAAAATGCTGCGCTCCATCACTCTTTGGCAAACTTCTAAGATTCGGTCAGTGGCCAAAACCGTAGGTTAGGACAGACACAATAAACATGAATTATTATTAGGTGCAAAAAATCTGAAGTACCTACCTGATATCAAATAAGATAAGTATGTAGGTATATAATAGGTTGGGGAAAAAGTCTTTTCGCATTATAGTATGTCTGAACATGTAATAAAATCTCTTTGGCTATACTATTTGTATCTGGCTGGTTTTGGTATCATTCAAAGTTTAAATTTTAAAGAAGATAATTCCAAATTCAAATTAGGAAAATGTGTTATTTTTATTTGTTTTTCGTACTGTAAAGATAAGTGAATCTAATGAAGCATTTCCATAGGTACATTTTAAAATTAGTAGCACAAATTTGGTTTAAGCGTTTTTAATCCGGAAATTTTGATGTCAAACATGCACGTCGCTCTGGTCGCCCTATTACGGATAAAAATGATGCCATTTTTGAAAAAGTGGAGCAAGATGGGCAAATCAGTAGTTACGACGTAGCTGACGAACTGGGAATTTACCACAAAACAGTTTTAGCGCATTTGAAAAAAACTGGGTACACAAAAAAGCTCGATATTTGGGTACCCCACGAGCTCACTGAAAGAAACCTAATGAACCGTGTACTCATTTGTGATTCTTTATTACGACGTAATTAAACCGAACCATTTTTGAAGAAGCTGATAACTGGTGATGAAAAGTGGATCACGTACGACAAGAACGTGCGAAAAAGGTCGTGGTCAAAGGCCGGTCAGGCTTCACAGACTGTGGCGAAACCCGGGTTAACTCGCAACAAGGTGATGCTGTGTGTGTGGTGGGATTGGAAGGGCATTATTCATTATGAGCTGTTACCACCAGGCAGGACCATCGATTCTGAACTCTACTGCGAACAACTGATGAGATTAAAGCAAGAAGTTGAGAGAAAGCGGCCGGAATTAATCAACAGAAGGGGTGTGGTTTTTCATCATGATAACGCTGGACCTCACACATTTTTAGCCACTCTGCAAAAATTAAGAAAGTTTGGCTGGGACGTGTTAATGCATCCGCCGTATAGTCCTGACCTTGCACCTTCAGATTTCCACCTGTTTCGGTCTCTTCAGAATTATTTAGGCAGTGTCAGGTTAACATCACGAGAGGACTGCCAAAACCACTTGTCGCGGTATTTTGATCAGAAGCCCCAAAATTTCTATAGCAATGGGATCATGTCCCTACCTACAAGATGGCAAAAAGTTATCGAACAAAATGGTACCTACATACTTTAGTTAAATTTAAATAAACTGTATTAAAAAATGTTTTGAATTTTCTTAAAAAATGCGAAGAAACTTTTTCCCCAACCTAATATTTGCAGAAAGCACTTAAAAAATTAGCACTTGGTGCATTGACTAGATGTTTTCCATAGGTTTTCTCGCGTTTCTTTTAAATTGACTGTCAGGCCGGTGGATAATTTAAATATAATATTCATACAAAAAAAATCATTTTCAAACGCCAATTTTACTTCGTCTGCAACTAAATAAGTCATCCTAAAAATAGTAGGCGATGTAGGTTAGGTTCAGTTTTTCTTCGGCTCTGAAGTCTAGAGCTAGAATTTAAAATCCGGCAAAAACTCACGACTATTTGGATATAATGATGGAATTGTATGAAAAGGAGAAGATTATTGGTAATTCTATGATTAAAAAAAAACTAATTTAGACCGTCCTCAGAAAGTAGAATTGATGGTAGAATATGTACAAATGCAAGCTCAGATATTTACACTCTTCGCTGCGGGGTATGAGACTGCATCTTCAGCATTAAGTTATGCCTTAATCCAGCTAGCTTTTAACCAAGAAAAACAAGTGAAATGTCAGGAGGCAATAGACGAAATTCTGTCGAGACATGGGAACCTGACTTACGAAGCGGTACAGAGGGCTTAGCCAAGTTACATTCGCTACGATACAAATCGTTTTCGAAAGTCGTCAACGCTTTATCAAAAGCGAAGATAAAAGATCGTATTACGAAGAGTCTTATTACGTTTACCCTGACGAACGCTAAATCCATTCGTCTGTTCATTAACTCTATGTTTAGCTATGGAATTCCGTCAGTAAAGTATGTAGGTACATTAATCGCCGCTGTCATTGCGTCATTGTTCGGACCGTAGACGGAGAAAGCGCAATTTCTGGTGATTTTCGTTGATATTATTTACTTATTAATATTTGCCTATGACCAGTGAACTTGGTAATATGGTACGTTGTAGTATTTTAGACTGTAAAAGTGATAATTTAACGGAAAGAAGAAAATGTAAGCTTTCATCGGTAAGTAGCGTGTTTGTTAATATTTGTCAATAAAACATAATGCCGGAGTATGCGCAGTCTCCCTATTTAAATATTTAATACTTTAGTTGGCTTTCTATTGCTATTCGTATATTTCTTTATATTTTAAATTCGTAAATCTCCCAAACCAGCTGAAATCTCGCAAAAAAGTATTCTTTAGTTTGGTTATACGATCTTTCGGGCTGCCAACAAGAACAAACCTATTTTCCCAAAAATCTTAACATAACGCGTCCGTGGTAATATCGAATTTTATATAAATCCATTAATTTGTTTTCAGTTTTGTCACAATAAGAATTTATCAGGTCAAAATGGGCTTAACTGATTGAAATCCTGTTTTTTTCAATGGTTTACTATGATTTCAAGGGAAAATTCTTAGTTAAAGTTTATTGTATAAAATGTGTAGGTACCATAGATTTATTGAAAATCCAGATTGGTGAGCGCAGTAGATAAGGTACTATTGGTGTTAAATATTCAGTGAGATGATTGTGCCGTCCCCTGTTGTAATCATTTTAGTCGCGTGATAAGTAACTCACAGGAATTGAAAGGGTCCTATTCTATGGCTTAGACTACACAACAACAGCACAATTAACCTACATGTTTGTTTTACAGATTTCCCAAAGAGTTAAATTTATTAAATTGCTGGGTTAAAGCTACGGGTCACCGAGATTGGCAACCAACTGAAGGAACCCGCGCGCGTCTGCTCGAGACATTTTCAAACTCAATGTTATAGACGGGCTAAAAAATAACACTGTAGGATCCATTCCGAAGCTATATTATGTACATGTAAGTTAAAGTTTTTGATGTGAAACCGTCATGGCTTCAGAGCGATGCCATAAGATACGAGTAATATCGTCATCTATCAATTGGGAAGTTGGGCCGATTGGGGTGTTAAGCCGTTGGTTGGACCGTCATACTTATTTATATTGCGTATGATAAGATAAGACACGGTTTTCAATAATTATATTATTTATCATAATTTATTTAGATGTTTCACATCTGCCGAGCGTCCTGAGACGGCACAGTTTTTGTTGTTTATTAAAGTCTCAAAATCCTTTTAATGTTAAAAATGCCATTTAATCGTAAAAAATATAGCTAGCTATGTTATCATAATATAATATAGTTGTTATCAATTTTTTTCTAATCGTTTCAGAACTTGGATGAACAATTTGAACGTAACACCTGACATGTGCAATACTGCTCGGAAAATAACAATACTGCGCTTCAAAAATTGGCAACTATAGAAAAAGAATGCTGAACTTTCAGGCTGGATCATTTATCAAACAACAGACTGCTGATGCATTAAAATCAATAGATCCTATCTACCAAGATAATTAAAAAAAGTCAGGGTTAAAAATGCATATTTGTTAATTATATTGTGTAGAATAATTTATGCGCCTAATTTTTGTATCCAATTCCTGTCTTTTTTCTATATGTTACTGCTAAGAATAAATAGATAGGTACTCTCGAAAATTTGCACATTAATTATAGGTGTATTAAGTTAAAAAATTACTTGTTTTTATTTGCCCTGCAACGTCTGTCGTTGGCAAATTTATACAAGGTTCATACTGTTTTGCTGGTTGTTGCTTTAGTATACAATATTAGAATGCACGAGGCACGATTAGAATCGGGGTAAAAATTGTATGATGTGGCAGCCCAGAATTTTGCGGCTACGTCATCCAGTGTTACCGTTTTAGCCACTTTGTGGCTAGATCTAGCAGATTTTCAATGGTTTCAGCCAAAAAATAATTAATTTTAGCCACCAAAACTTATCTAGCTATGTACTTCTAGTATTATTTTAAATCATTACTATTTATATAACTTTTGCCAAAAGTCTACCGACTAAGCCGTTTTTTAAATGATTTAAACTAAACTCATGGACACACGTCCATGCGCTTAGGTTTAGGGCTTCTACCCATACTCACCTACGGTGCGCAGACTTGGTCTTTCACTGTTCAACAAACGTCCAAGCTCGAGGTATGTCAGGGGACTATGGAGCGCAGTATTTTAGGTGTCCGGTTATCAGACCGAATACCGAACTCGTACTGCACTCGCAAATAAAGATTATGGATATCACAAAAAAAATCAGCACAGCTCAAGTGGGATTGGGTTGGCCACGTTTGCCGCATGCCCGAAGATCTATGGGCAAAGATAACAAGCGATTGGGTCCCTAATGCAATACGCCCACGCGGTAGACCACCACGGAGATGGCGTAACGACAATGGATGACGCCGATTGCGAGTATGGGATAATGAAGCAGGCTAAAACTGCTTAATAATTTAGCCACTTCTAGCAATATTTCGAAAGTGATTCTTTCACAAAACTGCAGGAACATTTTCTAAAAAAATCCAAGTTTGATTTATCTGACAGATTTCGACTTTGACAATTATTTCGAGGATCAACTGTCAAATTCGCATTGTGTAAGAGCCTGTCAAAACGAAACTGAGATGAACGAATGAAACACCCTTTTGAAGCATTATTTCGAATTGTGTAGGATAAATTTCAGCTTCATTGACATCCGAATGACGGCTGATATGATAATGTCAAGCAAAGCAGGGATCTCTAGACTTCAATATTCCCAACTTAGTGCTTTCGGCACTAGATTTAGTGCATTTCTTGATGTTTTAGCGCTCAAAATTCCATAACAGTGCCTAGTGCCCTAACTAGCGCATTTTTAAAAGTCTGCAATTTATTACGCACATTGGTAAAAACAAAACCAATCAATAGCGCGTTTTGAAACACGGTTAAATTTAAACAATTTATAGTTAAATTACAAGTATAAACTCCAACAATCAACTCCTGGTCCCTCAACTTCTGAAACAGCCACCACAGCAACCGTGAATTCAGACCATGATTCCAATTCTGATTCGGACGACGATCTAATTTTGTAATAACTACTTAATATTCTCAATAAAAAAACTTCTTTTTTAAAATATTTTTATTAATTTTATTTATTTGGTGCTCTTTTATCAAAATTAGCACAACCCTAGTGCATTTTAGGGTTTGTTTAGCGCATTTCTTACAATAGCAGTTGGCAACACTGCTCGACTTGCCTGTCTTGCCTACTTGTACTTGAATACAAATTAAAGAAAATATGTTATGTATAAATTATTCGATTGCCTAGCGATTCTTAGTTTAATTTATTTGATGAGCTCGAATAAACGAAGTGGTGTACATTTTTAATGCAGTTACATCATTTTT
The DNA here is from genome assembly GCA_963924445.1 of Philereme transversata. Lineage (NCBI taxonomy): Eukaryota > Metazoa > Arthropoda > Insecta > Lepidoptera > Geometridae > Philereme > Philereme transversata. Next base: position 25,491,540 of record OZ004346.1, read on the forward strand.
CAGCCAAACTCGAAGTGAAATGCGGCCTAACATGTAAGCCTAATATATACCTACTTTTGTTTGATGTACATTTTTTGCCTATAAAATCAAGGGAAGTCCTACGTATTTTGACAAAGTATTCTTGCTTTTCATAAGTCATAACCAATAATATGACAAAACATTGTAAACAACGCGTAAGTAAGTTAGGAGAGACTAGCCTCTAACTATTTCAGCCAAATTACCTAAGAAATGTATGTAAACAAACCATACATAACCTCGAAAGTAAAATTTTAACAAGTTTCTTTTTTGCAGATTTATACAAAGAATGGTATTTCCTGGAGTAGTCTGGTGCATTGACGACACTTATGTGGCTATAGTGAGAACACATGAACATGAGAAGATCTATTTCAATAGGAAAAAATATTATTCAATGTAGGTATGTAAAAATATCTTTGTATCAGAATTTACTAAATATTAATTAATAACAATTTGGCGTAAAGCGCTGCATTGGTGTTCTAAACAAGTGGTTCGCACCGAACTGAGATCTCGCGAGTCTCCTAAAAAACAAAATAATATTATTCTTCGGGCGACTTGCACAACAATGCTATTTAGTGGCTAAATATGATTTAAGAAGTCGTCAAATCATACAAATACGTCAAATTTAATCATGTTTATTCGCTAAATATGTTTAGAGATTGTTGTGCAAGCTGGCTTTAATATTTTACTAATAAAATGGTGCCACGAAATGCACAACCAACTAACTTAACCTACAGTTTCATTCAAATTACAAGTAACGGGAGTTCATGTTAATTGGCTGTCAGACTGACGTGCAAAGCCAGCTATTTATTTATATTGGGATATACCCTTACATGCAATAGTTTAGACGTTGTGGGTTCAAATCCTGCCTGTGCACCAAAGGATACTTTTAACTCATGTTTGTGTGATTAATGTATGCACTTATTTATGTTTTTAATGTTGTTTCAGAATCAAAATAAAATGATTTTGCTAAGCATGTCTACTGGAATAGAAATAGAAATTAAATTAAACACTCTCAGATGACCCGATACTTGATCAAAATCTGTCTCAAAGTGCTATAGTGCTCTACAGAAATCGGCCGAAAAACATAGTGTAACCATCAAATGGACTAAAGCTCACAGTTCCAAATACAGATTGAGAATTAATTCTGAAAAGGAGTACCAGAAAGACTGGGAACGTAAAACCGACTGCAAGCAAACAAAGACAATGCTTCTGGCAAAAAACAGAAAAACAACAAACACCCTGTTAAAAAAGAAACACGAAGATCTAAGGATGCTGGTGGGAATCATCGCAGGACACTACAAACTTAACCTCATCACCTGAAGACTGGAGCCATGGACAGTGGGCTTTGCCACAGATGCCTTCGGGAGGAAGAGACTGGAGCATGTGATACTCCACTGCACTGCCACAAACGATGCAAGACTGAGAACAGATCTGTAAGGGGTCATCGAATCCTCATCCTCCACCAACACCGCTACTACATCAATATCCACGGGAACCCTGGAAAGCTGCTGCCACCAACACAAAGTCCTACTCCGTTAGTTATTTCACAGAGGATGGCTGGGGTCAGGTTAGAAGGGGGTAATACACAATACACCCCAATGCGGGACGCCAGTGCAGATCTCTTATTCCCCCCACCCTAGAATTAGATTGAATGCATCCTGGTTTTGTACATAATAGGCTGAAACACCACTGTTTATTCATATGTACTTATCCAAAAGCTTTGTAATATTACCTTTATCTACATAAGTAAATTTGTAATTATGTGATGTTGTAATAATGTAGCTTGCTAAATATTTACTAATAACAATAGCAAAATTTCAGTTGTATTTTTCTTACCTAAACTTTTTCAAGGTAGGTCTATGAATTGAATAGATATTTGTATTATAAATAGTACAGTAAATGTATGCTTTTTTTAATACCTACACTCACAAGCTTTCTAATATAATTTTTTTTATATAAAATCTTTTTTAAAACATCTGACTCAGCTAACATGCTCTACCGGTCCAGATACGACCTGCTGAAGGAGGATGCTGTGTAGTTATTCATTACTGTGAACAATTATGGAACTGACCTCATCATCAAGCTTCTTGTATCATTTATCGAAAATGTAAACTGAGTCTGAATAAATCTATGTAATATATACGAATAAAGTAATTATCTAACTTTGCATCACTATAATCATTACTAAAACCTACAATTATCATCTTACCGAAATTTTACATTCGTCTCATTATCTTGAAACCAAAGTTTTTGAAGGTTTCACTTCTACCACATGTGAATTACACACATGCTTTTATTAATCATTTTCATTGATATCGACAATTATTTTCTTTAAATTATGTGAGATTTTTGACATTATTATTTCTCGTTATGCTCTTTTCAATATATTATAATAATTTATTTTATTTACCATGTAACGATTTTTTTATTTTTTTTTATTACATGCATATGAAACAAGCTTCTGGCCCACCTAATGTTAAGTGGTAACCATCGCCTATAACAGAGAATTGCCTCGTAGGTCTCGCTCGCTAGAAATGTGCCCTACGATGCACTGCCCTGCGTCCATCAACTTATTTCCTATACAGGGTGTCCCAGAACTCAACGTCAAGCCGAAACGGGGTGACAGAATTGATCATAACGATCACGAGAAAAATCTGAAAAAAAAAATATCCCATGCAGTTTGAAAATTATGGGCATTTTAAGAAAAACCTAGAAATTTTATCAAACTGTAGCATTTTTCGGTTATTGTGGTTATTCTTTTTTATTTTTGTTCATTTGAACTTTGGAAACATAATTCTAAATAACATTTCTAGAATCCCAATAAAAAATAATGACACAATTGCCTCAAGTTTCCGAGAATTGAGACTATTTGTTAAACTACGAATTTAAAATGTTCAAGATTCGTCGACTTTGACAGGCCCTCCTTTAAAAAAAATGTACTAGAGTGCCTTGGCAAGTGGCATTAAAAGTTGGCGCATTTAATCATAATTCTAAAATGATACAATACTTGTTAGTTCCATACAATAAAAAAGAGTAAAAAAATTAAAACCTCAAGTAACCCGATTTTTGCTATCTCAGTTAAAATGTTTTTGATTCGCACAAGCTCTAGGTAGGTTCTTAATTTTAAGGAAAAATGATGATTTACAAAGGCTCATCGTATTTTGCAAAGAGCCGAAATGCATCCGTTTCACGTACAACGAGTTCAAAGTCTTCTACCTCGAGATTATCAGGAAAGGATTTCTTTTTGTAGAACAATGCTACAGAGGCATAATGAGAATCCCCAATTCATCCAAAAAATTGTCTGGTCAGATGAATCGACATTTAAAAAAGATGGTTACATAAACTTGCACAATTATCACGAGTGGCATGTGGAGAATCCACATTTAATGCGAAAAGATAGATCGCAGTATCGTTTTAAAGTAAACCTGTGGACCGGAATTTTAAACGGTAAAATTATTGGGCCTATTGAACTGCCTCAGAACTTGAATGGAACTAATTACCTACATTTTTTAAGAGAAGATTTACCAACCCTGTTAGAGGACGTACCACTAGCAGATCTTCGCTACATGTGGTTTCAACAAGATGGCTGCCCAGCGCATTTCGCAGTGCAAGTAAGAGATTTCCTTGACCAGGAATATCCGGTAAGTTGGATTGGGCGTACAGGCACTGTCTCGTGGCCCGCCCGTTCACCAGATTTAAATCCCCTGGATTTTTTCTATTGGGGAGTTCTCAAAGAAAAAGTTTACTCAAAGCCCATTGAGAACGTAGCCGACCTGCGTGAACGTATTTCTCAAGCAGCTGAGGAGATCAACTCTCGAAGATATGCCCGACTAATAAGTAGATCTTTTTTAAGAAGATGTAGGGCTTGTATTAAGGCTGATGGTAAACAATTTGAACATTTATTGTAATAAAAAATGTTATTTCTCTATCTGACTTTTATTCAAGCAAACCTAAATTAAACTAGATCAAGATTTTTCATTATTTTACTACATAATTTTACGAACTTTTATTCACTTTGGTAAAAGTGGCGTCACTATTTGTCTCGCTCACTCATGGCAAACATACCCACTATCCATCTCTCTCATCATTTTGCCTTAAAATTAAGAACCTACCTAGAGCTTGTGCGAATCAAAAACATTTTAACTGAGATAGCAAAAATCGGGTTACTTGAGGTTTTAATTTTTTTACTCTTTTTTACTGTATGGAACTAACAAGTATCGTATCATTTTAGAATTCTGATTAAATGCGCCAACTTTTAATGCTACTTGCCAAGGCACTCTAGTAGATTTTTTTTAAAGGAGGGCCTGTCAAAGTCGACGAATCTTGAACATTTCAAATTCGTAGTTTAACAAATAGTCTCAATTCTCGGAAACTTGAGGCAATTGTGTCATTATTTTTTATTGGGATTCTAGAAATGTTATTTAGAATTACGTTTCCAAAGTTCAAATGAACAAAAATAAAAAAGAATAACCACAATAACCGAAAAATGGTACAGTTTGATCAAATTTCTAGGTTTTTCTTAAAATGCCCATAATTTTCAAACTGCATGGGATATTTTTTTTTTCAGATTTTTCTCGTGATCGTTATGATCAATCCTGTCACCCCGTTTCGGCTTGACGTTGAGTTCTGGGACACCCTGTATATATGCATATCATGTATAATGTGACTCTTAGAATCGCGATATCTCAGGAATGGTAACTCTTTGGAAAAAAACATATGGATCATTTTTGTAGAGAATTTTAAGATCTACAACTTTGGTTCGAGGTTTTATATAACAAAACTTACCGTTTTCGAGAAAAATACAACAAACCTCAAATTTTGACCTTTGACCCCGAATAACTTTTGTAGCACACATAGAATCGATGGGGATTTTTAAAACTATATTTGTAATGTAGTCCATTGAAATGTTACATTTTTTAGGCCTTACCTTGCGTTTTTTAGAGGACGCAATTTTATTTTTTTGATGTGTAGGGGGGTCAGTGTAAAGCTAAAACCAAGTTTGTGGGGTCGCCACCCTTGTCCCACGGCCGCGATCTTGAAAATAGGGGTTGAAATGGTTTTTACGATATATCTCTTAAACTATTAATTTGATAAAAAATATTTGTTTACATTTTTTGTTGAAAATTAAATTCTCTACAACTTTGGTCCTTTTTGTCGTAGAACTATAAATAAAAAAGTTATAAGCGAAAATGTTCAGAAATTCGAGAAAAAAGTTTATATTTTTCGATTTAATTTTTTTTTATCATTTTACGAAAAAATTATATCAGATCATTTTTGTAGATCGTTTTTTGAGGAACAACTTTTATTCGCAACATTTTTTCATTAAGTCAATAGCTAAGGTTTTACAGCGCTCCGAAGTGAGTACTATTTTTGAGTACCTACTCTTAACTATACCTATATTATACGTGTGTACTAATAATGTGTCATCAGTTATTATTTTTTTATTTTTAAAAAAATTATAATAACATAATAAAAAAAAACAACAATAACTGATGACACATTATTAGTACACACGTATAATATAGGTATAGTTAAGAGTACTGAAAAATAGTACTCACTTCGGAGCGCTGTAAAACCTTAGCTATTGACTTAATGAAAAAATGTTGCGAATAAAAGTTGTTCATCAAAAAACGATCTACAAAAATGGTCTGATATAATTTTTTCGTAAAATGATGAAAAAATAAGTTATATCGAAAAATATAATTTATTTCTCGAATTTCTGAACATTTTCGCTTATAACTTTTTTATTTATAGTTCTACGACAAAAAGTTACTAGACCAAAGTTGTAGAGAATTTAATTTGCAACAAAAAATGTTAACAAATTTTTTTTATCAAATTAATAGTTTAAGAGATATATCGTAAAAACCATTTCAACCCCTTTAACCTTCAACCATTAAAATAATGCCATGAAATGAATAACCAGATAACTTGGTCCACAGTTTCATTCAAATTACAAGTAACCTCATGTTCATGTAACTTGGCCTACTCTTTTTTTAGGTACAAATGGCAGTTATTCTAGATTTTAGACCTATGCCTATATTTGGGTCACTTAGGCTACACGCATACCAAATTACAGCCCTGCGGGGTCACTAATGGGTGGTTACCGTTACGGTTACCGACACCTCTATATATAAGTAGGTATGTCATAATTGTTCAAGTTTTCATTTCAGTCGGCACTCTCGGAGTGCCATTTTTTCATTTTCCATCACTTGCATCCTGTACTTATCAGGTTGAAACTTTATACAATTTCCTGCTTCCTGCAAACCTTCTTTTGCGTGCAAAATAATGGGTTCTCTTCCCATTCAGCATTCATTTCATTTTAAACTGCCGTCAAACAATTAATCATACTTCACATAAGTCACAGAACCGAATGAACGGAATGGTAATAATATTCATCAAAATATACAAGTTTGTACTGTGAGGATAGAAATCCACAGACACTTTTATTAAAACTAATCATTATTACCAAAGCAATAAAGTTCATTATGTTGTACAGTGTTATCATTTAATTATGCTTTACGGGAAATCCCCGATCAATTTCATGAGTATTGCGATCTTGTACCTAAATGTATTTCCATCACACATACTTACGAAATTGACAAAACTACTAAACTCTACGAAGGCGTTTTGACCTAAGTACTAAAGAATCATAAGTTACGCTCGTAATCTACAAAAAAAAGTAGAAATCTACCAAAGGTGGTCATTAGCATCATAATAGTCTGTGGAATTAATAACGAACGAGTCTCTCATAGAAAATCAAAGTAAATGCTGCCGCGTAAACACATACTTATACAGGTACATTAGTTTACCAACGGACTGAGTCAAAACATTCAACCTAATCACAACTACAGCACATATTAATAAAGTCACAAATCCTTTAAATATTACTATCATTCGTCTCAAATAACGAGCATAGTATTACATTACACTATGGAAAGATTTCTAGCAGTCGTTGTCGCTTTGTCGTAAATGAAGTTTTGTGCCTAGCCAAGTTACAGGTGTCGTATCGAACGTTAATTCCATTGGTCTGTGCGTCAGCTCTATGTTTTGTCTATGCCCTTCGTCAGCAAATACTAAATACCCCTCAGTGGAAGGCCGCCATCTTAGATATGCGCAAGAGATTTGACGCGCGTTTTTATCCACAGCGCCATCTGTGTTACCATGTCTGAACCATCGCGTAGTTCACTTAAGTAAGTAGAGTAAATCCATATCCGTGTGTTACTTGGTTCCACCGTTCGTTACTAGGTGGCGCTGTCATCAACAGTTATGAAAGTTTGATAAATTGTGAAAGTAAAGACAAATAAGTTATATCGTAATAAAGCACTAACAAAGATAACAAAATAAATAAAAATAATTATATTTCTTTACAAAAAATACCATTTAACCGAGAAAATACAACGCAATACAGAAAACTTAACTTGAAGACTGAGCTCAGCTGATAATAAATCGCCATTTTGTGTCGTTGTCTACAGGGTTCTGGCGTTCGCTTGATTCTTGGCAAGAAAATCGATGACAAAGCGGTAACGCTTGTCGTTTGTGTATTTTGGCTACGAAAATGTATGAGAAAGTAATCGTTCGACACAGTCGATTCGTTTGATGTAAATTGTTGTCGATGGGTCACGTGATATTTTCGTGGCATTGTGTGAATCCCATACATTTTAATTCCACAATAGATTCGACAGCTGACGTTTTCGCTTGTCAAAATTGTCTTTTGGCTACGGATTTGTATGAAAGTAAGTTTGACCCCGCCGAATCGTTTGATGGAATGGATTGTTATTGACACTTGGCTAGGAATTATATGTTCGTTGTCGACAGACCACGTGGTAAATTTATAGCATGTGTCAATCCCATACATTTTCGGGCGTATCGACTGGCGTCATCGTTTATCGACTGTAACTTGGCTAAGCCCTCAGGAGATGAAATACGTAGAAACGGCTTTCAAAGAGGCGCTAAGAATGTATCCGTCGATAGGGTTTCTTATGAGGAAGTCTACGCAAAAGTATACGATTCCAGGCACTGATGTGACGATTGATAAAGGTGAATAGGTACTTTAATGCTTTATCTATTAATCCCTAGCTATTTGTTTGACCATAGTTAGATACCTATTAGGAATGATTATAAGAAAAGTGTTGATCCAAAGGAACCTTGATTTTATCGGGTCGGAGCAGCCCCGGATCTATAATTTTTCCTAACCGGGGCACTTGATGTGGCGCCTCCTCTCCTCCAGCATTTGAGAGGGGGCGGGGCTAAGTTTGAAGCGTTTCAAATCAACTGAACAGCCAGGTGAACTATGTAGGTGAAGCACGGGCAGGGAGTAGAATAATAGATTGTAAGACGTGCGGTGGATGCCAAGCTCTTTTTGAAACAAGTTTTTTTATTGCCCCCGGGATCCGGGGCTGGGTCGGATCCGAAGGTTGTGGGTTCATTTATCGGCTGTACCTACAAATATGATACGTAGGTATTTGGAAATAAATAAATATTTACGTAAATGAGTTTTTGACCTCGTTTTAAATTGTAATATCTAATAATTACCTACCTATGAAGGTGTAGGAGTCATCGTGCCGATTCAAGCGATGCAGAATGACGAGAGGTTCTTTGACAATCCGAAAGAGTTCCGACTGGAAAGATTCCATCCCGACAACGCGGCGAAAGTTAATAAATACGTTTACATGCCGTTTGGAGAAGTACCCAGGAGACGTATCGGTGAGTTTTTAAATGTTCACACAAACAACATTATCAGAACACAAAAATATATGTCTTTAGAAAATCGAAACCAGTTATTTTGATGAAATTTCTATGGGACCAATCTGAAAATACCTTATAAATAAAAAAATAATTTTCCAAATCGGTTAATAAATGACGGAGTTCTGAGGTAACAAACATTAGAAATATTGTTTTCAAACTTTCGTGTTCGATCTTGCTCGGTTGGACGCAAAAAAGTCGAGCATACATACCATTAGAAATAATTAGGTACTGATTAAAACAGGTATTTATCGCATATGTACCTTTTTATTTGTTATCCCGACGTTTCGAATGTGTTGCTCACGGGTTGTCTGTCGACCCGTGACCACGCCTGTTGCAACACAGCCGAAACGTTGTTGCAAATAAATTTAGATTCTATTCTATTCTAAAAAACAACCTAATTCAGAACCTGCTTTTTTTTGAAGTCGGTTAAAAGTTAAAGACGCATTACATTTTACAGACACTATTTGCATAGCAGAATCAGTTAGTTTCACAATCCCCACTATTCTAATCCACTAGTAAGGATTATTTAACAAATAAAATATCGCGCTATCATATACCCCACCACGCGATGATGAATTTTATTTAATAACAGAAAGAATATACAATTATTCACAATAAAATACAAAAGAAACAGTTGAATCATCTAAAGACCGTTGCAATCGATCTATAGATAGCTCAACTGCTCCAGATCACTACCAGGCGGAAGTGTCCCCAAGACACTGGCTGCATTGCCCCGCTGAATTGCAATGCTTATTCGTTGATCCAGATAAGCGTCAGCTCTTGGATCACACGTCGCTTCGACCAGACGCCCAGAAATATTTTTTAAGATCGCGAATTCTTAATACGATTGCAAATCTGATTAGTAAAATCAATGTTAGGTTGATTTGAACTGCTGGTCCGATTTCAAAAATTGTTTCACCATTAGAATGCTACATTATTTCTGAATAAATTATGCTGTATATTACCGTCATACCGTCAGACCTCTTACCATTGTCACGTATCAGACCGTTCGGTTCGAAAACGGCTGGAAAGTTGACGCTGCAAAAAGCTCGCGATAATTGGTGAAGCATTGGTTGTAGTATAAGTAGACGACAGAACTTTTGTCATGCAAAACGTTCAAATCAAGCAGTAAATATTGAGATTTATTTAGAAAATTGCATATTTGATAGTTCATAATCTCCACCGCTTAAACACTGATCGCGCGGTGGGGACTATGATAGCACGGTAGGGACTACGATAGCACGGTATTAGATTTGTTTCGAAATCCCCACTAGTGGGGCTATGCGGTGGTGATTATGAATTGAAACCCCCCGAAAACCTAAGAAGGCCCCCTCCTTGAATTTGTAGTTCCAAAATTAAAGACACTTAAAACCAAACAACAACAGAAATATTCAAATGGGTGGTCTTATCGCTTAAAGCGCTTTCATTCAGACAACCTTAGGAGAGGCATTTTTCCTGATTGTTCGAAGATTAATTGTGCACGCTCGCCTATAAAGAAACTAAATCAATTCAAATGAATAATGTACTTACGTGTAATACCCAGGTCAACGCTTCGCCATGCTGGAGTCAGTGGCCGGCATCGCGGCTATCCTCAGCCAGTTCCACGTGGTCCCAGCACCGTCCTCCAAGAGGGAGATATACTGACACGTACAGCGTGTTGGTGCAGAATATTGAAGGGGGCATACCTCTTAGCTTTGTCAGGGGAGTCGCCAAGAATAAACTTTAACTTTACTATGAATATGGTAGTAATTCAGTTGTTTACTATGTATATACATTTTTTTTATAACTCATTGTTTGATATTTACCTAGTTAATTTAATTAAATACATCAGAAATTATTCACCTCACCGGGACACAATAAAGACTATAGAAATCACAAGAGTGTTTATTTTATTACGATAAACTGAATTTTGGAAGGACTTTATGACTAAACACTGAGAGCACATAATTTAACTTTTAGAATATTCTCACAAACCCCATCGCTTCAACACTGATCGCGCGGTGGGGACTATGATAGCACGCTTTCTGAGTGGGGCAGAAAATCTATAATGAATGCCTAATTTAATTCAATGTTTATATTGTTATCTATTAACATACGTAGCAATTTAGAGTCTAATCTATCTATATATATAAAACAAAGTTAGAGTTAGATACACCATTTATAACTGAATAACGGCTGGACCGATTATGATGATCTTTGATTTGTTGGATTTGTCTCCGCCCCGAATAGCAGAATAACTATTAAAATATCGGAAAAATTCACGCAAAATATTATTATGAAGAAAATTCATTTTCTCTTATGCAGCTAATGATGGCCGATTGACAATTGTACCGGCGACGTACATTGGCAGCCCGCGTCATATGCATGTCAAGTACAAGTTCGCCGGTTCAGTTAATTAAGTATATAATCAATTATTTGACAATGCCCATTTATTTACTATAATCTTAAGTACTTATTAATCAGTGTTAGATGTATATTTATGAAATGCTTGTCTATTTAACACCTCAAAAATGCTGGGGCAATGAGCTACTAGGTAGATAAAGCCTACGTAATTATTTAAGTACTATTGACGTAACCAAGTGTTCTATTGCGTCCCTATGGGTTGAATTAATGAGTATGAATCATAAAACAAATCACTAGTAGGTACATATACCATAAGATAATATTTCTCAGAAATAATAATTTAATATTAACTTAACATAAAAATGCAGTCTTAAATAAAATAGCATTCAAATCAATAGTATTTCTAAAATATTAAGCAATTGACCAATTAGTAGGTAGATTTTGAAAGACTGAATCAGTTTTTAAGGTTCCGTTTACAAGGAACAAAAATTGCTAAACTAACTTTTTAATTTAAAATGACTTGAGGGGTTAGGAACAAAAGGTGTTATTTAGACATTTTAGTTTTTTCAGTAAATTGAGAAAATAAATAACTAACCACTACTGTTTCTGAATGAAAATGTTACTATTTGCTCCGGAAGCAGATATTTGGATTGATTTTTCTATGAAACGAGTCACTTTTTGAACTTGATCTTTACAGATAATATAAAACTCAACTTTTTGAGTCAGATTAAAAACAACTAAAAAATACGTAAATGTCACTTTTTGTTCCCAACCTCCTCACTTATGAACCCGGCGAAGGCTGCTGGTAAATTAAAAAATCAGCTCGAATATTACTATCTCTGGTTAGCTAAAGCTGAAGCCCATGCTTGCGCGAGATAGCAATACTATCCATTCAGAATCTATATATATAAAACAAAGTCGGGTTAGTTACACAATTTATAACTCAAGAATGAAGATGATTCATTTTCTCTTACATAGATGCAGCTAATGATGACCGATTGACAATACCGGGGCGACATTGGCAGCCCGCGCCATATGCATGTCAAGGCAGTACGAAATTTGGCGGGTCAGCTAGTTTGTTATAAATTTGATCGTGTTCCATAATACCAAAAATCAAGAATGAAAACTTGTTTTTTTTTTAATATCTTATTATTCTGTAAGTTAACAATATAAGCTAAGTTGGTTCCTGTTCAAACAATACTATATATACCGTTGATTTTAATACGAAACAAATAAGAAAACATGTCGTAAAATGAAGCAGAATGCATTTAGCTTACATTTAGGTAAATATTAAAAAAAAACAGGAACTTAGATAAATTCTATCAGAATCTAAATTAGAGCATAATATGGTGGAAATATGATCGAAATCATCTTGGTATTACCTTTGTATGGGCAATTCATCCTCTGCCAACTTCATAAGATACACCCGTACTGACTACCCCTGGATTTAGGGGGGGGGGGGCAAACCCGGGCTCCTGGGACGCCACATTCTTTAATAATACAGTTAAAACCGTTTATAACGACATCGTTTACAACGACCTATCGGTTATTACAGCCAGATTGTATGGTCCCTTCCATTGTATATTTATATGACTGTATTGCTTAAAACGACTATCGGATATAACGTCGGCAACTATACGGTCCCCTCGATGTCGTTATAAACGGTTTTGACTGTATATGGTATTTACTCCCCCTCACCCCTCAAACGCTGGAAAGGGGGCGCCACATTAACTTTCAGCCCCGGTTCGAAAACTTTCTAGATCCGGGGCTGTACGGAACCCTTCACTGTGTAAGGTCGGACACTTGACCAATTATTATATTGTACAATATTAATTTATTAATTAGCCTCTTTATACAAAAATGGTTTTTAAAGAGTAAGACCGCTTAATTTTCATTTCTTAGTTATTTTTTTGTTGTAATTAGCTTGTAAAATGAAGAATTATTATTCATTAGTTTTCGCCCTCGGCTTCGCACGCGTGGTTTGTTAATTAAAAGAAGCCTGTTTCAATCCAGGTCATCTTTATACCAAATTAATTCGAAATCGGTTCAGCAGTTACGACTTAATTATGTAACAAACATCCAAACTTTCGCATTATATGATTAATGAGTATATGTAATTAATATATGTTTGTTAGGGAACCTTTTAAATTCCCATTTTATTTAATTTTGGAAAGATTGAAATAACCAAATTCAGTCACTTTAAAAATTACTCTGCTAATTAATACTTTTTTTAACTTTTGAGTTTATTTTACTCGTAAGATAACTTAAAAAAACTTACTAATTCTAAATTTATATAAACAAACATCTTATATATATACAATGGTAGATATAGTAAATATTAGAATTAAAAATTAATTCTTTATGATCATGTCCAACCCGTAAGTTGTCTAGAAGAGATCGTTTTCTTTTCGACATCGTCGTTACATTGGGAGCAAACAAAAATTTATTTATTATATTTGAATACAATTTATAATTAAAAAAAAATGGACAAAGTAGCACTATTGCAACCTTAGAAATGGCGAAAATTGATTTTACCGACCCCATATTATTTTAAAATCATTGCCGACATTTACAAGAAAATCTTAAGATTTTTAAAATCATTACAGAAAGAGATTCACAGATGATTTAAAAAATCTATTCCTGTGTCGGATAACATAAAAAAAAAACATTATTAGCAGTAAGTATACGAGTTAGTTATTCTCAGGCGCCACATCGCCGTCGGGTTTGGGCAGCATGCCTCTAATGCTCAGATCGTATACGACCTCCTCTATTTTCTTGACGTCGTATTTGAGCGCATCGAATCGTTTGCGAAGGTGGTCGTTCTTCAGATTTAATAACCTGAAACCAAAAATTACAAAATCTTTATAAAAAAGCCTACTATAACATATCGGATTATTTATATGCTATTTTATAGCTTGTGATTGAAATTGCTCCAACTCATTCAAAACTGTTAAACTTAAGACGTAATTTTTTTTAAATGTTATGTATTCTAAAAGGATCATTAAAAAGTAATTCTTTAGAGATTAGATAGCAGAAAAATTCTAACTACTGAACCGATTTTGATGAAATATCTATAGGACCAATCTACATATATATCCTTGCAAATAAAAACAATACCAAACCGGTTGATAAACAAGGAGTTGTACCTTCCATCGTCAGCTCACCTGAATAACTCAAAGGAACGTAAGTAGCGGTCAATACGAGCATAATATATTTAAAGAATTATCCACTGACTCCTAATAGTTAAGGAGTTATATTTTCCATCATCAGCTCAGCAACATGAGATGATCAGTATCAGACGCAAATACTTGTATAGTTTTTTTTATAGAAAATATATTAAACATTATGCGTCCCTATAAAATTTGAGGGTTGCTCTCGATTTTTTTGAGATCCCATCATCAGATCCTGACTTGGCGCCAATGGGACCGGAATTACTCGAATCGGTCCAGGCGTCTTCAAGTAATCAAGAAACATACATAAAAAAAGATTCCGAACGAATTGAGAACCTCCTCCTTTTTTAAAGTCGGTTAAAAAGAACAACCAGCCTTGTTTCTAGCCTTTCTTTTCTAGCTTGGTCGCGAAGGTACTCAAATTGACGGTTCAAAGTTATCCTTACGATTTTAATGAATATATACATTTTAAATTTTTGAATTTGTCTCTTTTCCAACATTCAGAGCATGAATGATGAAATAGTACATTGTTATACAAGCGGCGTAAACTATCAATTGCACCCGAGATAATGTGGTGTACGAGCGAGCAAGGATGATGTCCTGAGTCATGAGTCGAGGGTGCATTCCCGGTATCCATCGCTTTTTTAAATAACTTTTAAAGTAGCTTGAGCGCCTTCAAAACGTTTGCATTCAATTCATATTTGGCTTGCGCAAATATGATCATATATCCGAGTTTCGCGTTAAACTCAAGTGATTGCCAAACCGCCTTCGTCGAGATGCTCATATTCTAACTCTCTTATATAAAATTATATTTACTTATTCTTCTCCGCCGTATCTTAAACAATGCTTTGAATTCCTAAGTTTATCCAATCCCCGCAATCTGCGTTCTTCCACTACTCTCCAGTTGAAAACTCTAGCTTATAATTCCAACTTCTTTAGTAACTCGTTTACGGTACGAGCTGTCCGGTTATGGAATGACTTGCCCGTTTCCATTAGACATGCTAAATCTTTAGCTATTTTTAAAAGTGAGGTCTACAAACTGTATTTAGTAGCTTCTTTACAGTAAATATTGTATTTTCTTTCAATATATATTGTTAGAGTATATTTATATATATGTATGTATGTATTTTATATTTATTTATGTAAGTTTATGTAGGATTTTTTTGGTTTAGGTATTTATTTTAGTTTAAAATTTCTTAGTTATTCGTATAATAATTTAATTTTAGGCGACATGTAATTTGCACGCCACTGTGGTTGAATATGGTGAAACCATTTAATTTTGTAACATCTGTATAATTTTACCCATGTTTTGGCAAATAAATAAATCTTTATCTTATTTTTATTGTAACACCGCCTCCTCACACGTTTTTTCAATCCAGTCCATCCACAGGTTGTCTGGAAGAGATCGCTTTGAGCGATAAGGCCGCCCATTGTACCACCATGTATTAGTCTATGTTTTTTAGGTTAATTTGTTGTAATTTGGTGTAACAATAAAGAATTATCTCTCTCTCTAAAGTAATACTCTTCCGGATGCGTGTTTTAAATTAATGTCGTACATAACAAAACAGGTTAACTTACCTAAATCCTGCATTGAGCTCCATCACAAACTTGGAGATCTGCATCGGGCGGCTGTAGTCACCGCGGGTTACTGAATTCACCGCCAACCTCGACTGTTCACATACATTATACATTTATATAATCACATTTATAGAGTAACTTACAAGATCTTAGATTAAAAAATGTTTCTTTCATCTATTTAGCCTTTTTCAAGAGACAAGCGAAAGTAACTCTGTTTGTTTGTTTAGCCAACAATAGAATACAAGATATACAATACAATAAAATACAATACAAGATGTTAAAACTTAATTCTACGGCCCATATATAAATATATACCTTAGTGACTAACATACATATTATAATACTTAAAACTATTTGCTGACACGTACAGTCTGCGACGTGTGACGCACTTGCGCTGTGTCGTAGTCGCCCGCGATAACTACGAAACAACACACTTTTCGGTCAAAACTCTTCCTTTGTAAAGGTCGATAGATCTACAGTTGGAACTCGCAACACAAAAGGTTACTATTATTTATTATGACACTAGCTCAGCCGCCCGCGGCTTCGCACGCGCAGGTTTTCAATAAATACATTACCCTCCTTTTGCGCAATCGGGCAGAAAGTAGCCTATATTCTACCCCAGAATATGATCTATCTTCTTGCCAAATTTCATTACGATCCGTTCAGCCGTTTAGTTGTGAAAAGGTAACAGACAGAGTTAGTTTCGCATTTCAGTTCAGAATTATCTATACATATAAAATGCTTTCTCCTGAATGACTGACTGACGGATCAACGCTCAGCCTAAACCGCTGATCGTAGAGACCTGAAACTTGGGAGGGTGTGTTCTTTGTATGACGTAGGCATCCGATAAGAAAGGATTTTCCGAAATTCTACCCCTATGGGGGTTAAAAGGGGGTAAAGTTTGTATGGGACTACGTGATTCCTTGGCCCAATCTACTTCAAACTTTGCATACACTTTTTTTAACAGAATTGATGAAAGACGCGTTTCGTATTTATTGAAATTCATCCCATAACGGGGTTAAAAAGGGGTAGAAAGTTATATCAATACTCCTTAGTGCTTTTGCTTTATATTACATTTTATTTTGACACATGTTTGAAAACTCAATCCGATTTTATTCAAAAAAGGTTGAACTCACTAAACATAAGCAAATACTCTTTAAAATTGGAATGTCTCGAAAGTCACCCACCATACTATATGAGTATCTCATTTGAAGGTTTTTAAGCTTAAAGAGGTTATGCACTTTTAGGACACGGCTTCATAGGGACGTAAAGTTCGAAATTTGAAATGTTAAGGACTAGAACATTTTGGTTAGAAGAAAATAGTTTTCTTAGAAGTTTAATTTCGTGTGTATGGTTTATCGCAATTTTTTTACATTACACTAATATTATAAAAGCGAAAGTTTTGATGTTTGTTTGTTACTCGATCACGTCGTAACGGCCAAAACGATTTCGATGAACCTTGGTATATACGTAGGTTATAACCTGGATTACCACATAGGCTACTTTTTATCCATAAATCAGGTCCCATGGAATAAAAATGGGGTGTCAAGTAAAGTTGTAACAGCGGGTTTAGCTTTATTTCTAGGTTACCTACACATTTAGAAGTGTAACGCGTACGAAGTCGCGGGCAACAGCTAGTCTATTATATAAAAATCAATTGACGTGCATTAATCTCGCTAAAACGCAAAAACGTCTAGACCGATTTTGATGAAATTTTGTGTGTATATTTCAATGGGTTCCTGGATGGTTTAAAAACACAATTGGATCCTGTAAGTGGTGCTGTTGTTAAGATCCAGAAAATTGCGGACGAAATCACGGGCATACAACTAGAATTTAATAAAAAAATATTTATTATTATTAATTATCATTTTAATTTTAATTAACTGTGCAATAAAGTGTTAAAATAAATAAATAAGTAGCAAGAAAATAACCTCACCAGTTCTGAGCAGACTTGCAGTAGACCGACCAAGTAGTCTTCAATATCCAGGTGGAAACCCTCCTTCAGCTCCACTGCACTTACTGAAACACAATAAAAAAAACAATAAATAAATAAAGTATGTACAAGCTTCTGCCCGCGGCTTCCAACGCATAGTTTGTCTATTAAAAGTAGCCTATCATTTAGTTGAGTTATTGAGGAGTGCCTCACACAATTACTACTTATACTTTGCCATAGGCGATGGGTACCACTTAACATCAGATGGCAATATACCTGTTCCATCACCAGAATATTAAAGAAAAAATTAACAGACTCCCAAAAATGAATAAATAATAAATAAATAAAATTCATTTTCATCACTCATGTTTGAAGGTTGGCAATTATAACCCCGATAACGACTCCATAAATGCCTAAATTTTAAAATAGTATGAAAATTGAAAAAAAAATGCATTCATAATAAGCTAAAATGAAAAACAATCTCCATGATACCTTATTTTTATTTAAAACTAGCTGACCCGCCCGCGGCTTCGCAAGCTTGAAATTTCCCGTTCCCGTGGGAACTTCGGGATTAAAACTATATAAAACACTCTTGTCAAAGTGACGCGACACTTCATTCACGCAAATGACTTCACGTCAATGAACGGTGGTAAATTATATGGATATTGTTCATACAAAAATCGAGATTAAGAAATGGGGGGCGGGGGTAGGAGGGTGAGAAACATTTTACGACCTATTCTCAGACCTACCGAATCTACACAAAAAAATTTGGATTTTTGGCATTTGGGATAAGTTTTAGTCGTTAAAACTAACCTCCGTGGCGCAGTGGGCGAATAGCCGGCTGAGACGCAGGAGGCAGCGGGTTCGATTCCCGCCGCGGAACAAATGTTTGCATGATCTACAGATATTTGTTCTGGGATGTTTTTCTATATATTATAAGTATATATTTACAAAAAAAAAAGTATATAAGTATTCTATCAGGGCTGACATAGTCGCAAACGACTCAAAGCCCTTATAAAATAAATTATTTAAAAAAAAAAGTATTCTATCAGTTATCTGGTTCACATAGTAGTTCTCTGCTTATTTTGGGGCTAGATAGCGATGTGTGAAATGTCCAGCAATATTTATTTTCTTGAACCGAAACGTAACTACGCCCGCGAGAGAAAGTTTAGTAATATCCTTACTTCCAAGCACATCAGCCACCGTCTGGTGCGATGCCAGGATCCCCTTCTCCAGCCAGATGGTGAGGGAGATGAGGAAGCAGTACCGCTGCGTCATGGACCTCCAGTGGTCATAGTATCTGCAATACACAAATAGAATAGAATAGAATACTCTTTATTGCACACCAACATAATTAAAATACAATAAAAATACACAAAAATTAAGGTAAGTACAATGGGCGGTCTTATCGCTAAAAGCGATCTCTTCCAGACAACCTTTGGATGGACAGGACAAAACAAAATCAAAAAGACGGCGGTGTAAATACGAGTATATTCATAAACTTACATAAACTACCTATACTTACTAATAAACTAAATATATATACTTACAAATATAATAATATATACTTATATATATAAACTACAATAAAGGAGATAAACATAACGATAAACTAGCAGTGCGTAGACAAAGAAAGGAAATGGTTGTATACCTTAGCTTTGAAGATAGGAAGAGATTTAGATGATCTAATAGAGAAAGGTAAAGCGTTCCACAGCCGCACAGCTTGAACTGTAAAGGAGTCACCATAAAATTGAGAACTGTGGACAGGGGTTTGGAGCCTTAGAGCTTCAGATGAGCGTAGATTTCGATCATGCGCCTGGTGCAAGAACACAAAACGCTCCTTTAGATAGGATGGTGAAGAAGGATTGAAAAGAATGTTAAAAAGAAGGGACAGAATATGTGCATTCCGGCGAAGACGGATAGGGAGCCACTTGAGTTTTGAGCGAAATTCTGAAACATGGTCATATTTGCGCAAGCCAAATACGAACCGAATACAAAGATTTTGAAGGCGCTCAAGTTTGCTCAATTGGACTTCAGAAAGGTCGAGATAGCTGACGTCGGCGTAATCTAAAATAGGGAGTAGAAGGGATTGTGCAAGCGTAATTTTGGTGGCGGTTGGTAAAAAGTTGCGAAGTCTTCGCAATGAGGCTGAGGACGCAAACATTTTTCGGCTGATCTCGGCAATACACGGCTCCCACGATAGCTTGGTGTCCATAATAATGCCTAAGTTTTTCACCGTCTGACTGATACTTATCTGAGTCCCATTAAAAACTACAGGTGGAAGTTGCTCAAACTTTAGCCGGGGAATCATTTTGTGGCTACCAATTATGATAGCTTGTGTCTTCTGTGGGTTTACTGTAAGGCCAAAGGATTTGCTCCAATCACAAATTCGGTCCAAATCTGAATTTATTATGCTGATTGCTCCGTTAATGTTATCAACCGTAGCTTGTGTATAAATTTGTAAATCATCTGCATACAGGTGGTAGGAAGAAGATAATTTTTGAGATATTGAGTGAATGAAAACAGAGAAAAGAAGAGGAGATAAGACGCCGCCTTGAGGGACACCAGCGGAGAGACTGCACCATGAAGAATAAGTATCTCCAATACGGATGCGCTGCCGGCGTCCAAACAAGTAACTACGAAACCAGTCAATAGCCGTTGGAGATATGTTAAGAGAGTGTAATACACCGAGAAGTATATCGAAATCGACGTTATTAAAAGCATTGCTGAAGTCAAGGAGTGACAGTACTGTCACCTTCCCACTGTCCATTCCAGACCGAATGTCATCAGTAATCTTGATGAGCGCTGTGACTGTGCTATACCCGGGGCGGAAGCCAGATTGGTGAGGATTTAACAGGATATTATTGGATAGGAAGGTACTGAGTTGTTGGTGTACAAGACGTTCAAGGACTTTTGATAGGAAGGGAAGTATGGATATTGGGCGATATTCGGAAAAGGATGATGGACTGGGTTTTTTAGGTAAGGGAATGACCTCAATTTATTTATATTTTGATAGGACGGTATTCCAATGTTGTATCATTTGGTTATGCTGTTTGTTGGTAGTATTTTGACAACTGCCAAGTCGGACATATTAATTTCCAAGAGCTTACTAAAAGCTACTTAAAATAATTGTCACTTAGTTAACTTAATTGATAAGGATTTCTAAAATTCAACCCCTAAGAGGGTTAAATAGGGGATGATAATTGTAAATAAAATCACAGGCCAAGCCCTTGGGCTATAAACTTAAAATTTCCTATAAGCCTGTTCTGTCCAACTGCAGGGCAAAGGCCTAACAACAAAAATGATTATTATTATTATTAGCCCGTAGAGTCCCACTGCAGGGCAAAGGCCTCCCTTCCCTCCTTCCAGGAAAACAACAAACTGTTCTAAAAATACGTTTTATTTCCTAGCATTCGTGATGAAAAGTTATGTGTTATACTCGGGTGTAAGTACTTATGATTGGGATTGAGACATACGCTACTTTAAACCCGACTGCGCAGAAAGAAGATGTTTTTATTGACAAATCACGCGTGCGAAGCCGCAGGCGGGTCTGCTAGTCTAGTATAAAAATAAATATACTAAAAAAGTATAGTTTGAGAGGTTTAAATGGTCACCTTGAAGAAAAAATCTCTTTCTTGTGGCTGTCTGTGGACACCAATAATTGTGTAATGCAATGTATTAAAATGATCTTACTTTTTTTTAATTTATTCAAAGATATAACAACAGTACACATACTTTATCACTTACTTGTAATAATCTGTGGGCGGTACAGCCTCCCTCAGCTTGGCGTATCCCTCGCGAGCCTTCTCGAACAGCTCACGAGCTTTACAGCAGGCTGGAGAAACTAATAAATAGATAGATAACTTTACATAGTTACATCAAATTACAATTATAAAATACAAATTACTAAACCTAGAAAATTGAGACTAACTAGTCTCCAATTCCACAGCAGTATAGGTAAGTATAAATGATAACCATGATGTAACTCCGGTTACATTGAGGTTGGATCCTTTCGACTAGTTATTGTAATGAAAGGCTTACCCTTTACTGCTGTTTAGGATGGTAATCGGGGCCCTCTATTAATTACGTGAGGTGTTCAGGGGGGGAGGGGGTCTAGCCGAATCTCGCCTAATCTCACGTGGGGAAGAGGGGGGGGGGTCTTGGCTAATATCACGCAAGTTTTTTATATTTATTTTATCACTGTAAATCTAGATTACAAGAGAAGCAATCTTTAGGGGGGGGGGGGGGGGGTCGAAACAAATCTCCCGACATCTCACCAGGGGGGGAGGGGCGGTCAAAAATCGTCAAAAACGGGTTATGAACACTATTTGTACTAAACGGGATATTTACCATGATTTGTAACCAAGAAGTAACATCACCCTTAAGGGAGACAAATTGAAACACATTCAAAGGGGTACTCATATTCGGGGTTCTAAGGTCCCTAATATTTCATATTCGAATACTATGTACAGTAATTTATATATATATTTATTTATTTATATACATATATTTCAAGCAATAAATACATTTGATTTGATTTATATAATAAATTTAAATGACTTTAAAAATATTGTCTTGGTAGTGTTTCAACAATAAGATTTATGTCATAAAACTAGGTAATGGCGCTTTATACTTGTTTGCTCTTTACGAGCATCGCAAACTACTCATTACTGAGGGCGTTTTTTTACAATAAAAAATTATGCAATAAAATAAACTAATCAATGAACATTTTAACATTGAAGTACTTTACAAATGGAATTACCCCTAAAGAGATAGTCAGAGGCAAGTCTGACTAGTATTAAATTACTCTTAAAGAAAATAAATTTCATAGTAAAAGCTTGATCAATTCGGATAATCAATCGTCGTCTCAACTGAATGGTTTCACTTTCACACAATTGGTTTCAATCGCAATTCGCGGGAAGAATTCACTATAATATAATTATTATAAAACAAAATAAAAATAGAAATTTGTAAATGATGTAAATCGAAGTGCACATTATGGAATAAAGAAAATCATTCAGCATCCGAAATAGAAATAGTTTTTTAATAATAAATTTTGACTTGTAAAATATTACGTAAGAATGAGTTTTACCCCTCTCCCCACCCAATATAAGGGCATGTATAGATTTACTTAACCCCCCCCCCGGGACCCTTACGTAATTAATGAATGGCACCTAACAAGAAAAAATTGCTTACGACTCAACATTTGATTGTCCATGTTTTGCATCGCAGCTAGAATTCACAAGCCCATCACCACTTACTAGAATACAAGCCAATGTTTGTTTATTGTTTATTAACTGATGCAATAAGCTGATTATACAAAATTTATGTCTTAAAACCTATACTAGGTTTATCTAGATACAAGGTTCTCGATAACGTGGGTTCTGGTCTGGAGTATGATAATATTAAAAATAGGCATTAATTGATTGAGTGAAGCGAGATCTCTAAATCGACTTAGGCAAAGTGTTGTATATATGTATGTTTGTTTGTCCGAAGATAACTTTCGAAGCGTTGATCCTATCATCGTGAAGTTTGATACATAGGTAGGTAATAATGGCACAATGCTGGTGTGACTAAATGAGCTAAAAATGTGAGGGATTGTTGAGATATTGGGGTTAAAAAAAAATCTAAATGTGACCATTAGGTCAAATGGGACGTCCAATGAAAGGTCTTCATTGGTGCATTTCAACCCTGTTTATATTTATAGTAGTAGTTTTCGAGTTATTAGTCATACCAAAAACTGAACTTTGACGAAAGTTACAGGGTACACCAGTGACCCCACAGTGCTGAAACTTGGTATTTCTGTAGCTTTAGTGACACAAGATAGGGAAAAGTGGGACAACCTCCGTGGTGCAGTGGGCGAATGGCCGGCTGAGACGCAGGAGGTAGTGGGTTCGATTCCCGCCGCGGAACAAATGTTTGCATGATCTACAGATATTTGTTCCGGGTCTGGTTGTTTCTCTATATATTATAAGTATGTATTTACAAAAAATTATGTATATAAGTATTCTATCAGTTATCTGGTTCCCATAGTACAAGCTCTGCTTAGTTTGGGGCTAGATAGCGCTGTGTGAAATGTCCAGCAATATTTATTATTATTATTATTTATTAAGTCTGGAATCCAGAATAACAGAAATTTCTACCCCTAAAACCAATTAATCAATTAACGTGAAAGCTGTTACTTGTAATTTGAATTACACTGCAGGTCAAGTTAGTTGGTTGTGCATTTCGTGGCACTATTTTATTATTCAAAGATTATGACTAATATTTGTTTTGGTTTATTTGGAGACTCGCGAGATTTCAGTTCGGGGCAAACCACTAGTTATAATAATGACACAAGCATTCGAATTGTTTAATGAGTAGGCTTTATTAAAACAGCTATACTTACTGCCTTCTTCGCTGTGATGAATAACTTGGAGAACAGTTGTGATTTCTCTGGAGATTTGATCAACTTCCCTACAAGTGTTGCGAATAACCTAGAAATGCAATTTAAAAATAAAAAATGATACGCTATGCTTAAACTAGCTAACATAAAGATATAAAAGGGATTTTGTTGTAGTTTAGAAAGGTTAGTATATAATAAAATGAATAATTCACTAGAATATAAGTCGCGGAACTCGGTCTCAAAAATATTTTACGTAGAGCATACCTCTCGCAGTTCCTGTTCTGTGTCGATGCTCTTTTGAAAGCCGCTGAATATATCGTTAATCACTTGATTTCCACTCATTTTCGCAAAAATATTTGTAATATTTTTTAATTATTAATTTTTAATTTGCGGCAGCGAGCGACACACAACACAAACAATAAAAAGAACGAATGAAATGAATCAAGAAAGAATGAATGAGCTGGAATTAATAAAATGAACGAATGACTTGCTTTGGATTTTGCATAACTTGACATGACAATGTCAACACTTCCTTGACTGACTGACATACTGCTTGCTGGCTGTGCTGACCAAGGAGTATTCACTCGCGGCTCACCTAGGCAGCACCAGCGTGGTATGCGCTATGTTCCGTCACCAACAAAAATAGGATAGAAGCCCAGCAAAGAACAGCCCTACGTGTATGCACAGGGGCAGGACGTTACGTCAGGAATCACGTGGCGCTGGCGTGCAGATGTCCAGCGTCGAGGACTTTGTGGTAATGTTAGCGTGTCCTATGTATGATCTCACCGACAATTCCCCCAACCCCCACCTTAACGCTATCACTCCACTGTACGCACGGCCACCTGACATTCGAACTCCCTAGCGCCTATTACCGCGGGAGCTTCTGTGCTCGTCATCCTCTCCTTAGCGCATGCACAAGAGAACCAACGTTAGCCAAGACATCGTTCACGTAACGTCTGAGAGGCCAAACTGCAAGTCAGGATGGCACTCCGGACATCACCCCGTGACTCAGAGATAGCCATCTCTGACCTTAAAGGCAGGGTTGAGCACGAAAGTCTGACCCTTACCCACACTTCCCAACCAACAATCGTCAGAGTTGAAGACCCAATAAGATACCAAGGAGTCTAGCCGTAGCCGGGAGAATAATAATAAATACTAGTAGTAGTTCAATAATTCTGGGCACTCCCGGAGAAGGGTTCCCAGATTAAAAAATTGATGAAAATCCGGAAAAAATTCCTGACATTTAATGAAAATTCCTGACTTTCTTCTAAATAAAACATTAATGTCGTTAGCATCGTGCATGTGAATGAACGAAGCAAAATGTTTAGTTTATTTCGTGTTTTTCTCGTTACCTACTTAAATTGTAGAAATTCCGGACAAATAACTATATGTATTACCAGATATGTCCGGAAAACTCCAGACGTATGTCAACCCTATCCCGGAGTGCTACTTTTTTTTAAGGTTTCATCTTTAACGTCAGTAGGTACATAAAAATGTTGTTAAGTAATACCTACCTATTGTAGTTTTTTTTTTTTGGTGTTTATACTATCGCATGCTTTTGTTTTGAATTTCGGACTGACGAATTATTTATCTAACTAAACCTCAGTCTAAACAAATAAATTCCAAAGATAGGTATTTGTGGCTCCAATAGATATGGTCAGCTAGCGCAGCATGTTTAAAGCATTCAACAGCATGATGACGCTCTTCTTACCTGCTAGAGGTAAACATACTATTAGAAGAAAAATAATTATGATTGCCTACTTGTCTAGGCGATCAAAGATACCACCTGCCTTCACTTTAAATGAAATAGACTCTATTTCCAAACAACTCCTTAGTTGTTTGGAAATAGAGTCTATGGTATGCTACTGACGCTGCTGCTGTTAACTACAAGTACGTTTTTATTTTTAGGGTATTAGGGTAAGTGCCTGCTACTCGTAGTGGGCTAGTGTATTCTGCAAAGGATTCGGTTCGATCACAGAACATAAATATGTGAAAATTAATCTTATCACAGTTATCACACATTCCGGTTGCCGGGTAGCCGGTGCCAACTGTCCCGTAACACATTTAGCTGTTACACGACCCGATTTTGTATTCAGTAACGTGTAAACCGTCAACGCGAGTACAGTCGCGTAGTGACTGCATATTATTTTTTTTTTATTTTTTTTTAACCTGTGTTGTCCCACTGCAGGGCAAAGGCCTCCCTTCCCTCTTTCCAGTTTTTTCTGTCCTTTGCTGTAGTGGGCCAGTCTGGTAAATGCACGTCTAAGTCGTTACGCCATCTCCGTGGTGCTCTGCCGTGTGGGCGTGTTGCGTTAGGGACCCAATCAGTTGTGATCTTTGCCCATAGATCTTCGAGCATGCGGTAGACGTGGCCGGCCCAATCCCACTTGAGCTGTGCTGATTTTTTTGTGACATCCTTAATCTTTGTTTGCGAGCGTAGTACGGGGTTCCGTATTCGGTCTGATAACCGGACACCTAAAACGCTGCGCTCCATAGCCCGCTGACATACTTCGAGTTTGGACCTTTGTGGAACAGTCAAAGACCAAGTCTGTGCACCATAGGTGAGGATGGGGAGAACGCACATGTCCATGAGTTTGCGTTTAAGGCAGAGTGGTAGTTCGCCTTTCATTAATTGTTTCATCGACCAGTATCTTCTCCAGGCATTTTCAATGCGTCGAGCAACTTCTTTTTCTTTTAGTGTGAAAGCTTACCTTGGGTAGCCGGCGCTGACTACCCGGCAACCGGGACGTGTGAAAAGGCACTAACGGTTCGATCACTTGCCTGAGTCTGTGTTTCCTGATAACTACAGCCTAGGGGTCTTCAAGTCACGAGTGAATAGGTTTCTTCTAGGCAAGCGAGTACCATCGTAGACTACAGCATCGCTTACCATCAGGCGAGATCGTGGTCAAACCTAGCATTTGTTATACTATATTTTATAAAATAAAAGTTGTCTTTCTTTCTGTCACCTTCAGCCGTAGACGGTTCTCAGTCTACGCCTTCAGCTGAGTAGGGTGTTAGGCAGTCCCCCGAAACTTCATAGAAAAAAATAAATGTATGAGAATTGTGTACAGTTTACTGCCAACTTAAAGAAATAAAACGAATGATACCTTATGTTTTAGAAGTTTCTAATATAGTAATAATCCTATGATGGCCCACTACCAGAAATGCACAAAATACAAAGTAAAGACTGAAATGCACAGTGAAAAATAACACCTAAGATGAAAAACGTTTCAAATTATGTCTTTTATCTGATTTATACATATTTTATTTTTAATTGTACCTAAGTAATATACAAAATTAGTAGTTCTTATTTCTACAAAATAGCAACACTGTCAATCGCAAATATGTACCTAGTATTTAAATTATATTCTCTTTGGTGTTAGGTGTCAACTGTCACTCTGCGTAAATTTTTCCAGCTGATTTCAATAGGTAAATAAAAAACGCAAGCGCATTCATTTATTTTTATAATCACTGGCATGCATTGGAAATAGGCATGTCCAATATCTTGCAACGTGAATTGGGATACCAATAACTAAGACGTGTAACAGCAACATCGAAATTTCATGGAAAACTTGAAGTGCAATATTATCTAGAAGAAAAACTTGTTTACCTGTCTCGTGCGTGTCTATGTAAATATTACGCATGAAGGGTACACATATTTTAAGGAGGTAATGGAAGAGATTTCACGTATGATCGAAGAAGTGTATAAATCAAAACGGTAACAAAAATTTGGCGGTTTCGACGTCTACTTACCAATACTATTCTGGTAATGATAATGAAATCCTTAAGGCGAGGAAACCGTAACGAAGCCACTCAAAAATACGCAAGTACATCTAAAGGTTATTCCTCAGAAATCCACCAAGAAAAGTCTCCATTAGATCATCTGAGTCAAAATAATACTATTATCGTATCACAGGAAGCTTACCCTAGGGTTTACTTAAAGGATAACAGTAAATTTTTATCTCAAGAACATGCTGTATATCTTCATAATGAAATAATAAAGTCCATCAGCAGTTACGATGAAGGGATACATTTCCTACACTGCATGACCGAAGCTGGCTGTATAATCGTGACCTGTGCTAATGAGCAGTCAAGGGACTGGTTGGATAAGCAAATTCCTACCCTGGAGCCTTGGGATAGAGCTCAACTTACAATAATAAATGAAATCGATCTAATTGCACAAACAAATCAAAAACCATGGGTTGTGGAAGATAATTTAGACCCCCACTTACAAAATAGATGGAACTATGCTGAAATTTCTGAACAAGAGCCTATACAAAAGAAATCAAATAATTTAGCATTCTATGATTCTTTGATAGACACTGCTATGCCCATTGATACAATTATAACAAACAGACTGGAATTATATCAAGATTCCGATCAAAACTATCTTGACTCAATTATAGAACCAAATACAAATGAAATGCCAACTAATGTGTCCTTTGAAAATTTACACACAGTTAGTGTTGAGACTTTGGATGAATCTATGAACAAAAATACTTTGTCTTATAAACAAATAATAAAAAAAAAGAAGAAAAAGAAAAAGTCCAAGAATACAACCTTTAATGAATATTTAAAGGCGGCTTTTTCTGAAACAGAAATGAACAATATTTTGCCCACTGGGCAACGAAAAGAAAAGATTAACAATAAAACCAATATAAATAAAGAATCTACTAATGCAAACCAACAGATAAACACGGCTGAGTCTTTGCGTGCGCCAATGATCAAAACTAGTTCCAATGATACAATGAACAATGCTTTGTCCAATGAGACAATGAATAATGCTTTGTCCAGTGAGGCAATGAACAAGATTATATCTTCGAATGCATGTAACCCTCGCAAAGCTGCGTCCAAAACTACGCTAAATCGGAGTATATCTTCAGGATATACAACCAAAAACTCTCAACTAAATCATAGCCTGGGAATAAAACAAGAGACTAATCAGATCTCTTTCAAATCATCAAACAAAAAAGGAACTGAAGCATTATTAATGAGCGAAGGAGTCAAACGCCGTTCAAAGCCCAGGGGCATACGCGCTGGGAAGTTGGTTAAGAAACGCTGTCTTGCAACTGAGCCAGATATTAGTCTTGAAGTAAATATTAATCTAGTTGAACAATCTTTGGCAATCCCAAACAGCTATCTGACTGATGATGATGTCAGTGAAGCAAAAACTGGAACAAAAAAATCACTACCTACCGATTCATGTAAAAACAACGAACTTAGTGTCGCGATCATGGTTAAGCCTATGTACGATCTCACAGAAAAGCAAGCTAAAGAAATTCTCAAAGCTTTAGAGCTAAAGTTTGAAAACGATCTTTTATCCCCTAAAACTACGAACGTAACTTCGCGTTTACGATACAGAGGCAAGCCACACTATAATCAAGGCGTCTTAAAAATCCGGTGCGAGAGCAAATTTTCACTAAAATGGCTTCGGTGGGCTGTAGGCTCTTTACAATCGCCGATTCCTAGCACAAAACTTGTGGTAAAACCTCAATCTGTCCTTCAGCGGAAGATCTTTTGTAGTCTTTTTGTTCCCGAGGCCTGTAGAGACATAGAAAAATTACGAAAGCTTTTAGCTGCGCAAAATCAGTTAGTCAATATCAACACTTGGTCTATAGTTAAATCGGAAAGGGTGATGGATACACATCCACCTGGGATTTTTCTTTTGTTTCGGATCCCAGTGACTGATGTTAATAAATTGAAAAAAGCAGAGCGGAGACTTTACTGGCTTATGGGCAATGTTTATATACGGATTCTTGGTGAATCTAAGGATATCGCAAGTAAATAATAATATAATGGACTCCTTGCAGGCAGTAACAAGTCCAATGAGGCAATGAATGTCCCATAAGACAATGAACAATATTTATCCAATGATGAAACTAATCATTTGTCCAACGAGGCAATAATGACTGTCTAATGAGTAATGAGACAATGGGTGATGGGTATGTAACCTACTTATATAAGAATCTTGAGCATTTCCTAGAAATCTTTATTTACCTGCATTAGAACTTGCAATCAATACGTATATTTTCTTTTCTTTTTTCGTAGGGATGAATAAAGATGAATCTATTAGTTAATCAATGGTGACCATTCAAGAACTAAGATTAACCAGTTGTTTAGATACAGATCGCTTACCATCAGGCGAGATAGTGGTCAAACGCAAGCCTTATAGGTAGTATAAAAAAAAGATGATGCAATGGGCTGGTGCTGGCGGGTACATATCAATAGGCGCAGTTAATCGATAGGTTGTTAATACTCAAAAAGATATTAATTAAATGGTGCCTCGTGGTATATTTTTCTAAGTTGCATAAGTATCTAGGGTTAAAAAAATAAAGTATAATGTTGATAAATTATGTAATGTTAAACCTACTTAGTTTCATTGTGGTTTTATTGTATTAAAATACCTGCCTACATATCTCCCTCTTCCGCTCTGCCAATAGATAGGCTAATATATCTACAGAAATTAAGTTTACTTATTACAACGAGCGCTATCTGACTCGCCCGCGGCTTTGTGCGCGTGGTTTGATAATAGAAACATTACACTCTTTCTCAGGTAAAATGTAGCATAAGTCTATTTATATACTTTATTTTTCTAATTGATAATACTTACTAGAGATGGAAAATTTTTAAAATATAAAATCCATCAGCTAAGTATGTAGTAAATATATAAAGAAAATAAAATATTTAAAAGTCCCGGTAAAAAAAGAGACATCCAACGTTGTCAGTAGGTATCTGTCAGCCAGTAGTCACTTTCAGTCAATCTGTTGTCAATTCTGACATTTTGATTTTTGATTGATTCTGATTGTTTGTTGTATTTGAGTCGATCAAATACAACAAACAATCAGAATCAATCATCATTTCGTTAAAGCGAGATAGCCAAACAAAAAAAACTTTTCTGTTTTTCTCTATTCAGTCTCGCACAGGATTCATATATCACGATAATTGAACGGAGTAATGGAAAGAAGACCGAAGCGTGTCTCAGCCATCCAATGGGAAATCATATTGGACTTCCTCGAGAAAAATACGAGCATCGCAAGAGGTTACAATAACACATCTCGGGGAAGGGAAACATCGCAGCGGCTGTGGAATCAACTAGCCGATCTGTTAAATGCTGAAGGGTCAGGGTCACAGAAAACTCCAAAGGAATGGGCAACTGTAAGTACAAACATTGATTCATAATGAGGGGTTTTCAGTCAGTGAAATCTTTTCACGGCCATGATTTTATAACTTCTAACAGATGGCGTTGCACTGTCATACGCTTTTTCGAGGAACTTAAAATAAAAAAGCATTTATTGAGGAACAACAAATATAATATCATGTTTACATTTTGAAACGATGATGTCTGTCTAAGTATGAAAACTGTGTTACAGACACCAACACCCTCCTCCGTTACAGCAATGAGTTCTAATCAGGTAAATGGTACATAAACAAAAATTAAACTAAAAATTAAAGCTATATTCCAACAGACCAGAAGGATCTTCGTGGGTGGGGGTGTGTGTGAGTGCTTGATTCTCTGCGAGGGTGTGTGTCTATGTATGTAAGTAATTGAGTGTGTGTTTGAATGTGTAGGCACTATTAGGGAATCTTTAGGAGGTCCTCAGTATCTTCGTAATTTAAAGATTTAAACCACTCTAGACATTTAATCTTACATTTGTTTAAAAAGTAATTAAAAAAAAAATTGTGTTTATCTGAAGTGAGATTGTTTTAGACAAATTTTGATGGTGTGTCCGAGATTTTGGCATATAAACCATATTTATTGCCAGTGTATCTCCAGAAAGCGCCATCTATTACGCTAGTTGGAACTTTTTTTTTTTTTAAATTGAAAATGGCAAGCGCTTAATGATAATTATACTTCTATAAATTAAATAGAACAGATATTTTTTTATAACAATTAGATTTTAAACCTTTTTTTATTTTTTAATGAATGAGAAGTCAAAAAAATACACAACAACAAAGTACAGCAAAAAAATAAAAAGAAAACAGACCAGAAAACAAAGAAAAAATACAATACTTAAAAGCATATTTCACTATCCATTACTGCCTTACTCGTTACTGTCCATCCAAAGATTGCCTAGAAGAAATCACTTTCAGCTATAAAACCCATTATACTAGTACTTAAACTTCTTATAGTAATCCTGGTGTATATAGAGCATTAATCTACAAATATTATTTTCAGTATTTCAATAATTTCAAATCCAAACTTAAGAAGATAGTTTCCGATTTGAATAACGGAGTTACAGGTGGACCAGATGTTGATTTAAGTAACACCCTGACTGATCTAGAACTCAGGGTTTTAGCACTAATGAGGCCAGGGTTTGGACCGGGGAACCCTAATACAAGTGTAAACGGAAACCCTTTTAATGTAGTATGTTAATATTGTTATATCTACAATGCATACGGCGAGACGACAGCTAACTACTTAGTTCCCCGGTTAATTAATGAAATTACTTCACCCAGAACTGAGATCTCGCGAGACTCCCATAAAAACAAAAAAATATTATTTGTTATCTTTGACTATCAAAATAGTGCCACGAAATCCATAACCAAATAACTTGATCTACAGTTTTATTCAAATTATTGGTAATGGGAGTTTATGTTCATTGGTAACTCTTTTTTGGGTAGAAATTGCAGATAATCTAGATTGCAGACTTTTCTACTATTACCCTATTTATATATTTGTGTCACTAAAGCTACACGCATACCAAATTTTTGCACTGTGGGGTCACTGTGATACCCTGTGAATTTTGTCAAAGTTCAGTTTTTATTATGGCTAATAACTTTAAAACTACAAGGTTTAAACTAAAAATAAAAACGTGGTCGAAATATACTGACAAAAGCCTTTTATTAAACGTGCCATTTGACCGGATAGTCCCATTTTGTTTATTTTACTCCTCTTGAACCCCAGTATCTCAACAACCCCCTCACATTTTTAGCTCATTTAGTCACACCAAAATTGTGCCATCACTACCTACGTATATACCACATTTTAGGGTGATCAGATAAACGCTTTGAAAGTTATCCTCGGACAAACATACATCCTTACAACGCCGATTTGCCCAAGTTTATTTAGAGATCTCGCTTCGCTCGACCAATTACGTTAAAAAACATTATATTTAAACTGAAATCGTATTTTTATCTAATCCAGAGTGGTATTCATTATAAATTCCTTGTACTTACCTGGTTCCAATTAAATCTATGTTAAATTACTTATCTACCTACCTATATACCAAGTAATGACATTATTTGTTTTAGACTGAGCGCTTCTGAGCTTCAGTTTTTTACGATGTAGACCCCTTTTATGATAGGATTGTCCCTACAAACCTTAGTGATTTTTAAGTGCTATTTTTAGGGTTAAAACCCAAAGATTACAACGGGACCCTATTACTAAAACTCCGCTGTCTATCTGTCCGTCTGTCACCAGGCTGTATCTCATGAACCGTGATAGTTAGACAGTTGAAATTTTCACAGATGATCTATTTCTGTTGCCGCCATAACAACATATACTAAAAACAGAATAAAATAAATATTTAAGGGGGCTTCCATACAACAAACGTGATTTTTTTTTTGCTCGTTTTTGCTCGATATTGATAACGGCAACAGGTAGACGCTTGAAATATTCACAGAATATTGAGTTATATTATTCACTTTAAAAATGAATTATTAAATTAATATTTAATTTTAAGGGGGCCTCCCATACAACAAATGTGACAAACAACGTTTTTATAGATAATGGTACGGAACCCTTCGTGCGCGAGTCCAACTCGCAATTGGCAATTTTATACATTACTGTTTTTATAAAAATTTATGATAATTTTGTTAAAAAATAAAATGCGGGGCATATCACATAGTGTACGCATTTTCTTGTCTCTTTCTTATGTACGACACCACAAAAAAGCAAACATTTAATAAACATTCTCTGATATAAAAATACTTTAATACGGGGATAAAGTTTTATCTTTTTTGTTCATGTGATATGCAATCAGTTGGAGGACTAAGGCGGACAAGTTGTTGGATTTTTGGCGTTTGGGATCAAGACACATTAGTCCTTCTTCCCTTCTTTTCAAGCAGCAGGTTGGACTCCCTTCAGCTGCTTTGTGCCCATTCGATTTTCCACCAGCACTCTTGCCAGCGGTTTTTCATGAACTTTTAGATGATCCAGGTATCTGTGAGGAATAAATTAAACCATTTTTTTTGTAGAACCATTCAGAACCACAGAAGATGGATGGTGCAGAATCAAATTCAAATGAGATTGAAACTGCGGATGCAGAAGTGATTGAAACACAATTTAATCCGTAAGGCTTTTATTAAATCCATACCTAATGTTATAAATTCTAAAGTAACTCTCTCTCTCTGTTTGTTACGTTTTCACGGATAAAACGGCGGGACCGATTTAGATGAAATTTGGTATACAGATAGATTTTAACCAGGATTGGGACATAGGCTACTTTTTATCCGACAGCGCAAAAGGAGGGTGATGTTATTATTGACAAACCACGCGTGCGAAGCCGCGGGCTGGTAAGTTCGTTTCATCACTTGCTTACCGTGAAAATGTTATAAACAGACAAGGTTACTTTCGAATTTAATAAATAATTTAAATAATGGACATTTCAATAACTGAAAAATGATATGTTTTTCAGTTCCGTACCTCAATATGTAGAAAAGAAACCCTTATTAGATCACTCTCTTGTCCGTCTGTCTGTCCGTGTGTCACCACCGATTTTCTCAGGAACAAGTGGACCTAGCATGTTGAAATTTATACCGGATACTGAGGTTTTTAGTCCCTATTAGGTGTATAAAAATCAAGATCCTGAGTCAACACGATAAAAAGATATGGGTAAATTTAGATTTTCGCGAAAACTTTACCTTAATTTTCAACTTTTTTTATTTTTCTATATTTTCCCTTTACTTGTGCTGTAAGACCTTGCTTTTAACCAAAATGGACAATTCTAGGTCAACCAGAAGTACCCTATAGGTTTTGGGTCGGAAACCTACATATATGGTAGTTCCCGTTACCTAGATTCACGAAATATGGCAAAAAGCAAGGTATAAATAAAGGAAAAATTCAAAAAAATTAAAAAAGTTGAAAAGTGTCCCCATACATACATAGTTGACGCCAATTAAGATAGTTCTCTGAGATGTATGGGCGCTGATACAATTTAGAGGACTAGTTTAATCTGCACCAACCTCAAAAAAAAGAAAATTGTACTATTGAATAAAATAAATATTTAAGTGGGGCTCCCATACAACATACATGATTTTTTGCCGTTTTTATAGATACCTAATGGTACGGAACCCTTCGTGCGCGAGTCCGACTTGCACTTGGCCGGTTTTTTCTTAATATCTTACTATTTTGTATACTGTGTTAGAATTATAATAATAAGTTACTAAATATTGGTGAACATTTCACACAGCGCTATCTAGCCCCAAACTAAGCAGAGCTTGTACTATGGGAACCAAGTAACTAATAATAATAATAAATATTGCTGGGCATTTCACGCAGCACTATCTAGCCCCAAACTAAGCAGAGCTTGTACTATATAACTGATAGAATACTTATATACTTTTTGTTTATAAATACGTACTTAAAATATATAGAAAAACACCCAGACACGAAACAAATATCTGTAGATCATGCAAACATTTGTTCCGCGGCGGGAATCGAACCCGCTAGCTCCTGCGTCTCAGCCGGCTATACGCCCACTACGCCACGGAGGCAGTCATCTAATAACTGATCGAATACTTATATGTTTTTTTCTGTAATAAAATAACAATATAATAAATACATACTTATAATAAATAGAGAAACCATCAGACCCGGAACAAATATCTGTACTCATGCAAACATTTCTTCTGATATGGGAATCGAACCCGTAACCTACTGCGTCTCAGACTGCCACGGAGGATTTATAATATTAGTATGTACCTAAGAATAATAATATTTCTATTATTCTGTTTCAGGGAAGTGATAATCAAAGTGGAAATGGAACAGACAGAGGAACCAGCTGAAACAAACATGAAGCTATCTCTGAAAGTAGAACGAATACCTGAGCTTGAAGAACGGCTGCATTCCCCCCCTATCCAGGTGGGATACAGGAGGGATCCTGTGGAAGCCTGTCCGTCGCTGGCGGGGGCGCTGACGGGCCGGGCTGGAGGCCCTACCCTGCCTCGGTACACACCTAACACACGATATCGTCGTTAGTATCTATTCTACATTTATATTAATTTTACATGGATCATATTGAAACGTCATTTAACTGTACCGCCTGTTCCTCCGCGACCGATCCAGGAAAGCAAAAGGTGTATATGAAATAAATAAATACAAATATTTTATTTCAGACAACTTAATAAAGCCCATATTATTTATCTAAAACTTAAACATACACATAAAATAAAATAAAAACAAGGACAAATTATAAACAAGAATAAAATAGAGGCTGGGTGAAAAATAGAAGGAAACTACTATTTTGTGCCAAGGATGTATATGATCCCTTGAAAATTAATTAGTTACATGATTTTTACTTGTTAATCTATGTGAAATGAAAACATTTATTAAGCACGACATGACATACACAGGAAACACAATAACAGGTGGTAGGATACCTAGACTTCTGGCTAATTACAAAAATGGCAAAAGTCAAGCAAGAAATTCAAATCCAATCCAAAAACATCCCACGCAACTTTCAACATCCTCTTCACCCCCTCATCTCTTACGTACGTGCAATCATTATGTTGTATAGAAGTTATGCATCCACGTTACAGGTTGTAAGCTCATCGCCAATAGAAACCCGATTTTTAAGAACCTCAAAAAAGAAGGTTTTCAATCCAGTTTTTTTTAAGACATAGGTACACAAGTTCCTTAATTTAAGTTCCTCGGAAAATAATGTTAACACGGCAATTGACTTTGACAATTCGCTTTCCTTTGATAATCAGCTTATAATAGAACAACGCCATCTGTTAGCAGTTATGGCCGTGAAAACCCCTCATTTTAATGTATTTTAGGACGTCCCCTGGCACCGCGTATAATGTCTCCCGTGGAGACGCGGAGAGCAGATGATGCTGCAAACACCAGAGCGCTGAACCGCATCGGAAGGAACCTGGGACGGATAGCAGCCGCCTTTGAACAATACCTATCTAAAAATGGTAATTAAACTTTAAATGAGGGCTTTTCATTTTCGATTTAAAAATAAAAAACTACCGCGTCGAATGTACCGATGGTTTACGAATTGAACCGAAATATTGTTGGTCGAAACACCGATAAAACGGTACGTGATAAATCCCGTATTTATAACAATGAAAGTAAAAATGAGTTCCAACTAGCGTAATAGATGGTGCTGTCTGGAGATGCACCGCTAAAAAATATTGTAGTTCATATGCCATAATCTCTTAAGACCAAAATATCTAAAACAATCTCACTTCATCTGATAAACAAACACAAATGTTTGTTTTTTTATTTCAAGCGCCTCGGAAAATAATGTTGACACGGCAATTGACATTGACAATTCACTTTCCTTTGATAATCAGAGCATGACAGAGCAACGCCATCTGTTAGCAGTTACAAAAACATGGCCGTGAAGACCACTCATTATAACCCGGGTTAGCACTTAGAACTAGAAAAGGTTAATTTTTGTAAAATTTTAGGACGCACGTACGTCGTACTTGTCCTATGTCTCTGTGTGTTTTAAATAAGTGATTTTTTTTATTGTTCGAGCGAAGCGAGATCTCCTAAACAACTTGGGCAAATCGGCGTTGTATATATGTATGTAAGTATGTATGTTTGTTTGTACGAGGATAACTTTCGAAGCGTTTATCCGATCATCGTGAAGGCACAATTTTGGTGTGACTAAATGAGCTAAAAATGTGGAGCGGTTGTTGAGATATTGAGGTTCAAGAGGGGTAAAAAATACCAAAATGGAACTATCTGGTCAAGTGGCACGTCTAATAAAAGGTCTTTGTGAGTACATTTTGACCCCGTTTTTATTTTTAGTTTAAATTTTGTAGTTTTTAAGTTATTAGCCATGATAAAAACTGAACTTTGACAAATTTCATAGGGTACACTAGTGACCCCACAGTACTGAAATTTGGTATGCGTGTAGCTTTAGTGACACAAATGTAGGAAAAAGTCTGAAATTCAGAATAAGTGCAATTTCTACCCCAAAAAGAATAACCCATTATCATGAACTCCCGTTACCTGTTAGTTGAATGAAAGTGTAGGTCAAGTTTTTTGATTGTGCATTTCGTGGCACTATTTTATTAGTCAAAGAGGCGGCTTGCACAACGATCCCTCAACGTGTTTTCGATTAAACATGTTTAAATTTAATGTATTTGTTTGATTTGACAACTCCTTAAGTCATATTTAGCTTCTAAATACATTTAGGCGTCGTTGCGCGAGTCGCCCTAAGAATATGTTTTTGTGATTGGGGAGACTCGCGAGATCTCAGTTCGGGCGAACCACTAGTTTTAATTCATTTTTGTTTAGCTGTGTTGTGGTACCTAACTGATTAAGAAACACCCCATCCTCTCTTTTTGCGTCAGGGGTTAAGTAGTTTAAACTTATATTTTTTATTTTCAGGCTGATGGTGTTAATTGATGTTTGATGGGATGACCGCTCCCACCGTCAAATCTCAATACAAATAAGAATTGCATACATGAAAATATTTTTTTGTATGCAATTACTCTAATCAGAAATGAGGATATTCGTGGACAAGCTGAAGTCACTAGAGGATTAGCAAGCTGAAGTGGCAGTTGGCGAGGCACATTGTTCGAAAAACTGACGGCCGTTGGGGCAGAAAGGTTCGAGTGGAGACCACTCACACTGGAGAGTGCAGCGTAGGACTTGTAGCCTTACGAAGGGAGAAACATTAATAAATGTATTTTCATAGAAAATTGTTTTTGTAAATGTATCGATTTATTATTAGGTCATCTATTTATTGATACGTGAAGAGAAAACTTTATACCCCTTGCGCGCACGGAGGAGTGTTAATATTTGGCATATTTAAAGTTTATACGGAGGAGGGGTTGAAAGCTAAAATTAAGGTATAAAATAATGAGGGGTTTTGACGGCCATGTTTTTATGACTGCTAACAGATGGCGTTGCTCTGTCATAACCATCGAATGAAAGTGAAATGTTAATAGCCGTGTCAACATTAATTTCAGAGGATATTGAAATAAAAAAAAGTACGAGCCTTACATGATGAATGAATGAATGAAAATTCTTTATTATACCTTACAAGCTAAACACAACAGATGATGTGTAACATCTGGCCACCGCGCGCGCTCATTGGTCAAATTAAATAGCGCGCGCTTCCCCGGTTTCCTGTTACACATTTCCGTCCCTTTTGCCAAAATCACTCCCACAAACCGAGAGGAAAGATGTTACACATCAATAATCATTTGTGCTTGTTTACTTTACAAACTGAAATCGTTTATTTTTGATATTGTGTTTTTGAGATTTGGGCTTAAAACAATGTTTTGTGGCGGCTCATTTCTATGTAGCGCCATCTATTACGTTAGTTGGATTGGAACTAGTTTTTTTTCATCGAAAATGAAAAGGCCTCTAACCAAAAATGCAAGATTTAAAAAAAAGTAGCAGAAGCGTACGGTAGCATTGAGTATTTTCTACTATAGATTTTTATCAACATGCAACACTGAGCTTAAAACTTCAAAATGTAGTAGGTTTTTTGGCGTAATTTTGGTAGAAGTGGTAGAAAAATCTGGGCAATCTAGTTCTTTTCGTTTTGTTGATTTGTGTTTGTGAAAATTGTGTTTTCTTTTTCTAATTTTCATAATAAACAAAATTGTTATCTACGATCATAACCTTACTAAACGTGCACCATGTCTTTTGATGTTAATTGGGATATCGAAAAATACAAAGAAGAGCATGAAAGTGAAGATCATTGGATTCTACGCCGGAATTTTATGGAGAGATGGAAAGAGAGTTATCCTGAAGATAGACTGGCCTGCCTAGCCCGTGTGTTTGCGAACATGGAGTTTATGGGTTGCAGGTACCCAAGGGAAGTCATGCAGGAGGTTGCAAGGATGTCGAAAGAGGTAAACAAAAACCTAACCTATAACAATAAAAAAATTTCTTTTGATGGAAAAGCTATAGTTGAACACTCTTCCGGAGACGGGTCCTCAAGAAACAGATGCTCGAGGATCAATTTGCAAGCTGATACATACTTTGATGATAATAGGATGCCTTTAGGACAACATTCTAGCGAAATTGATGAGACGAAAAAGTTTGGTAATAGTGACTTTATGAGGCGTAGAAGCTTTGAGGCCACTCAAGGATCAGTAAATACCAGCTCTGTTGGTAGAACAACTAATCCGGGCTCTATTGTAGAAAATTATGTGGGTCAATACTGTGGAGAGGTCATGCAAGTGCCAGAAAACAGATCAAACATGTTTAGCACAACTTTATTTAAGAACAATGCTCACAAACCTCAAAATCAGAGGTTTGGTGATGATAATATCTCTACATGTGACCTAGGGAGAGACATGCAAGGGTCAAGCTTGTCTTCATATAGGTTTTCTGGTAACACATGGCAGAATAAAGACCCTAGGCGCAATAAACAATGTCCTATAAGCAAGTCTATAGAGGTCAATAAAACTGACAGATATCCAATGTCATTTGACAATACTAAAACTGATACAACATTTGAAAATACTCAATTCTGTGCCGCTGATGTTATGCAGTTGGACAACCATGCTAGAGCATCTCAAGACCAATTTAATTATAATAGTAAAAATGCTTATATACATGAAGTAAAGCCAGCACTGAGTCAGCACATTGAAAGTTTGGAAAATTTTGCTAGCCAAATGTCTGAGCATACAACATTCTCTGACAGTTCCATTAAAGGATATTCTGATACACAAAACTATAGTTCTGGTTTTCCTGCATTCGAAGATAGATCAGGGGACCAGACACTCACTGAGAAACCTAACCTTGAACATGAGACAGGTCCTAACCTCATTGAAAATACAATCTCAAATATGGATACTGTACCAAAACAAAACATTTGCATTGATATTAAAAGAAATACACCTGACAGTAATGAAGCAAAAATGCATTCAAAAATGGATCTTACTCAGTCCTCATTAGGTGTGTCTAAAGTAGAAGGAACTAGTGAACCAGCGGCTAAATTAAAAATAGTTGGTGCGGCATCTAGAAGATACCAGTATTGGTTACAAGCTGGAAAGACTAAGGAAGAGGCAAGAGAACTTTGTCAGAAACGTTTATGGCAAATTCCAGAATACAAAGTAATAAAAAAAACAATGGGGTCTGTTACACTCTTCAAAGACTTGAACAGGACCGCACGTAATGTGAGAAGTGGCATTGCTCCAGTAATACTGTTGGGTTTATGTCGTACAAGAAAACAGCGGTTTAGATACTGGATACAAAAGGGTAAAACAGTTATAGAGGCCAAACAACTATCTTTAAAATCTGCTAGAAACCCAAAGGACTCTAAGCAGCTACCAAGAAACAGATGCTGGACGGTTGATTTACAAGGTGATACATACTTTGATAATAATACTGGTGAAATTTGTGAGACGAAAAAGTTTGATAATAGTGATTATGTGAGTCAATACTCTGGAGAGGACATGCAAGTGCCAGAAAGCGGATCAAAAGCATTAATGACAACATCTATTGAGAATAATGTTCATGAATCTCAGAAGTATGCAGGTGATAATAACTCAACATGTTACCAGGAAATAGATACAAAAGAGCCAAGCTTGTGTGTGATGAAGGAGGCTTACTTAAGTTTTGTTCAAGAAAAGTCTCCATACAGGTTTCCTGGTGAAGCATGGCAGAATAGAAATCCTAAGCGCAATACACAATGTCCTTCGAGCAGTTCTATAGAGGGCAATCAAACTAACAGATATCCAATGTCATTTGAACCTTCAAATATAGAGAATGTTTCATCTCAAGACATTTGTGGCAAGTTTAGTACACCTGTAAGTTATGAAGGAAACATGCATTCAAAAGTAGACCTTACTCAATCATTATGTGTGTCTGAAGTAGAAGGAACTAGTGAACCAGCAGCTAAAATAAAAATGGTTGGTGGTACAGCTAGAAGGTACTTCTATTGGTTACAAGTAGGAAAGACTAAAGAAGAGGCCACAGAACTTTGCCAGAAACGTTTATCGCAAATTCCAGAATACAAAGAAATCAAAAAATCACTGGGATCTGTTTCACATTTAAGAATGTTGAACAGGACCGCAATTGAAGTGAGACGTGGTTATGCTTCAGATATGCCATTGAGTGCATGTCGTACAAAGCAACAGCGGCTTAGATACTGGATACAAAAGGGTAAAACCGTTATAGAGGCGCAAGCACTAAGTCAGAAATCTGCCAAAAAGTCTAAAGACTCTACGCAGCCTCCAACCATAAAAAATACAAAGGTTAAGTGTCAAAAGAGTGTATTAAATTACAATACAAAAAAGGCTCTTAACAATTTAAAAAACACACTGGAAATTAATAAAAAGCAAGAGAAAAGATTGAGGAAAAAGGAAAGGTATAAAGAAAACAAAAAAAAACGTATGAATAAGTGCATACCAAATAGCTTGCCTTGCAAAGATACTACTTTATCAAATAATGCCACCATGCTAAGTTGCACAAATTCTACAATAAAACAGAATGCTGGTGAGCTAAGTTATACAAACCCTACTACAACTGAGAATGCCAGTAAGCTAATGTTCACAAATACTACTACAACCGAAAATGCCGGCAAGCTGACTTATACAAATCCTACTTTAACACAGAATACTAGCAAGCAAGGGTTCACGAACTCCGCTACAACACAGAATGTCGTCAAGCTAAGTTATACAAATTCTACTACAACTGAGAATGCCGGCAAGCTAAGTTATACAAATCCTACTTCAACACAGAACACTAGCAAGGTATGGTTCGCGAATACTGCTACAACACAGAATGTCGGGAAGCTAAGTTATACAAATCCTAATAGAACAGAGAATGCCAACAGGCTAAAGTCTGCAAATTCTTCTTATCCAAAGAGTGGTAGCAGGGTATGGTTCGATTATTCTGCTACAACCCAGAATCCCAGAAAGCAAAGTTATACAAATCCTACTTTAACACAGAATGATAGCAAGGCAATGTTTACAAATTCTTCTACGTTTAAACAGAGTTTAGTAAACCACAATGCTCCTACAAATTTAAGCAATACCACTGTACCGGAAACTAATAAACGGAGGGAAAAAAGATTGCGCAAAAAGGCAAGGCAGAAAGCGAACAAACAAAGTTGTATGATTGGTACTACAATTCCTGCTCAAGATGGTACTAGGCAGAGCATACCAAATAACTTGCCCTCTGCTTACTTGTCTATAGCAAATTCGACTTCAACTAGCAAGCCAATGTTTGCAAATTCTAGTTCAGAGTATGCTAGTAAGCTAATGTTCCAAAATACTGGGGTAACTAAACAGAATTCCCACTTAAAAGTCTGTATTAAAAATGTAAACAAAGCGATACATCAACAAGAATACAATGCATTCAAGAAAACGTTATCCCAGTGTATAGGCAATGAAGAAATCAGAATACTGAATTGTGAAAATAGATCTGGCTGCGTTATTGTGACCTGTGCAGATGAATACTCAAGAGACTGTTTGGACAAAGAAATTCCGACCTTCGTGCCTTGGAATGGGGCTCAACTTACAGTCATAAATGAAGATGAAATTTATTGGAGAACTGGTTCAAATTATTAATATTAATATAGAAATCTGTAAATACTTAATATAAGTCTTTTATATTTATTTAAGATGGATTTATACAGCGCTTTGTGGCAAGTTGGCATATCTAAATGTGTACAAAACACAGCCGCTGTTGTGCCTGAGATAGAAATTGTTGTTTGGAGTCCTATATCTATCTCTCAGCTTAGTTTAATTCACAGAAAATACATGGACAATATATGCTTAGCATCTAATCTAACTAAATACATTCATATACTATACTGAAGGATATTCTGAGATCTTCATACTTGTGACGAGTTTCTCCTAGAGGGTAAACAGAGGCAAGTCTAGCGTTATACAGGGTTATTTGTAAAATATGCAAACTGGTAAGAATTATAATCAAAACATATAAGTTTGCTGTATTTAAAATTACGTATTTTATCTCTCAAAACCTAAGAAATTAGAAATGTCTCTTAACTTCCTAAGCTACTCTATATCGTGCGACGTGCCAATCTGCTATGAAAATAATTAATGTTTAGAAGGCGGCGTTACCGTTTCGCACCATCAGCAATTTGTTAGAGTAGTCAAAGGTAAACACTAAAATAAATAGAAGGAGCTTTTTTTAATGTAACCGTATCATACCTATTTGCATTTTACAAATAACCCATGCATATGTGACCATTTTGTAAATTATTTGTATGATTTCTTAGATAATTTTTATCACCATCATAGATCATTAGATTTTTAACATTATTCAGATCCGTTTAGCAGTTGAAGAGTTCATGTACCCCCTAGTTTCTGTAAAATAACCCAGTGTCTAACTTTTGACAAGTTAGGGGGCTATTACACTATTATATATTTATAATCTTAGATCGATTGAGTCATAGAGATATTATGACAACGTAATATAGACATATTTATGAATCAATCCCGGTATGTTATTCGTCTTTGATCATTTAAAATAATTTAAATGATCCTAGACAGTGAAATAGCCCCGTTGTCAAAAGTTAGACACTGGGTGATTTTCCAGAAACTTTAAAGTTTAAAATGCTTAACAAAAGCTACTACCAAGAACCTGTAAAATACTATTAAGAATGCAAAATGATTCGGTGATCAACTCTCGTTGAATGAATTT
Organism: Philereme transversata; assembly: GCA_963924445.1. Lineage (NCBI taxonomy): Eukaryota > Metazoa > Arthropoda > Insecta > Lepidoptera > Geometridae > Philereme > Philereme transversata. Next base: position 25,536,527 of record OZ004346.1, read on the forward strand.
CAAAATTAGACTATACTTTATTCTTGTTCTTAATACTTGTATTTCAGCGTGTCTAGTTATTTGTTTTAATATTGTTTATTAATTTAAGTAGATAACGCATCATGCGTTATCTATCCATCTACTTTTTACACACTAAATACTATTTTTCAAATACAATTTCCTTGTCTACAGATTGCAAACGACTACCGCGCCAGCAAGAAAACTAAAATCCAAAGGACCTTTGTCTCTGCATCGGACGCAGCTGAAGACAGGGCAAGGGGGGTGAAACGCGAAGGGGGGATAATCGTCGATGCACCACCGAGAAAAACCAATAAAATACAATTCGTCAAATCTGGCCAAGTCGACGAGACCGAGGCTGATAAATCTGACGATGAAGAAAACCAAGAAAATACGAGGGAAGAAGATACGAAATCAGAAGGAGATAAAGCCACAAAATCAGAAGTGGGACAAGGGAGCACGGAATCAGAAGTACATGAAGTGGAAAGAATAGATTATTTGTCAGAGTTATCGCAAATAAAGTGTTTGGATGTGAGGAGGTTCCGATATAATATGTTTGAGACGAGGTTTGGGCGGTTGGTGCTTTTGGTGCGGTCCTGGGCTGGGAAATTATGGAATATACGGTGTAAGTATTGATTTTTAAACAATTTAATTATTGTCAATTTGAAAATTATTAAATAACTCATGCTACTTGGTGACTGAGAAGAATGAAGAGTGCCTACTAATAGCGGGTTCCTACATTTTTAATAATATATTTCCATAATTCATATTTTATTTTTTAAACAAAATTCTTTGGTATTATTTTTTTATGATACAGAAATCAAAAATACATACAACTCTAAATGTTCACCATTCTACCACCAACCCCTATCGCAGCTTAGCAACACAAAATTTATTGATTCTAAGGCGGTACGAAGTTCACGGGGTTAGCTAGTATTCTTATATATATATCTTATATTATATTATATATATATCTATTTTAATAGTAAAGTGTGCAAGAAGCCTAGTCCTACCCCTTTCTCTCCTGTACCGGCGATCTTTATCGGAAGGCATTGTGCCAAAAATCTGGAAATCGGCTTTTATCACTCCTGTTCACAAGAAGGGGCCCAAGAATAATGTAGAAAATTATAGGCCCATATCTAAATTATGCTTATTTGCTAAAGTGTTTGAAAAAATAGTACACACCCAATTGTACTCCGCGCTCAAACAAGATATTGCACCGCAGCAGCACGGATTTTTAAAGAGTAGGTCTACTACGTCAAATCTTTTGTTGTGCACTGAGTTTGTATCCCGCTTCATGTCGGAACCCTCGCAGGTAGACATAATTTACACTGACTACAGCAAATGTTTTGATCGCATTGATCACTTAGTCTTATTAAAGAAGCTGCAACAGATGGGCATCAGAGGGAACCTTTTCAGGTGGTTCACGTCTTATGTCCAAAACAGATGTCAAACGGTCGTTCTTAGCGGGCATTCTTCTTTGCCAATGTACATCCCTTCAGGAGTTCCTCAAGGATCTTTATTGGGCCCCTTGCTTTTTACACTTTTTGTGAACGACATCTCCTCATGCTTCGTTTATTCAAAAATTCTTCTTTATGCAGACGATATGAAAATCCTACACAAAATTAACACTATTAATGATGCATATCATTTGCAGGACGACCTAATCCGTTTTCAAAATTACTGCATAAATAACATGTTAGATTTAAATATTTCCAAGTGCAATGTCTGCTCTTTTACACGTAAGCCCATTACTATCAAGTTCAACTATACCTTACACAACTTACCTCTTACAAGGGTAGCCACAGTTAGGGACCTTGGTGTTTTGTTTGACAGTAAACTTCTATTTGACGATCATATTGATAACATTGTGAACAAAGCATCTCGTGCGCTTGGTTTTGTTTTTAGAATGTCTTCTGAATTTTCAAGCATTAAGACCATCAAAATCCTGTATTGCGCGTATGTGCGTAGTCACTTGGAGTTTGCCTCTCAAGTCTGGAATCCCTGCTATGACGTGTATTCTACACGTTTAGAAGGAATACAAAAGAGATTTTTGCGCTACTTGCAGTTTCGTGCAAAAGTTTATCTTCCTGATTATATAACTAGGTGTCGAAAATTTCACTTCCTTCCCCTGTATGAACGTAGAAACATTGCCGATTTGTCGTATCTTTTGAGCATTGCAAATGGCAGGGTTGACTGCTCTGAGTTACTGGAACTACTGGGATTACGCACTTATAGAGTCAGAATAAGGAGACCACACATTCTGCACGTTCCTTTAGTTAAAACCAATTACAGGCAGAACGCATTTATTATTCGAGCAAGCGCCTCGCTTAACACTTTGGCAGATATTGATCTATTCAATACTTCGACAAGCAAGTTAAAACGCTTGCTTGCGGATAAATTCTTTAATGACAATTATTCAACCTAAACTCTCATGAATACTATTATTATAATTTCAAACGACTTTCGTCCACGGTAACTGTGTTTTTACCTAATCGTTTTTAAAATTAAATGTGGAAATTTGTAATTGGCCCTAAGCATACATGTTTGTTTTGCATGTATTTTAATATAATTAGTTTTTCTGTGTACCTAGCTGTAAGTTTCCTGAAAAAAATAAAAATAAAATAAAATAAATAAAATATTTCCAGCCAGCTGTCAAGTATGCGGCCTCAATCTAGAGTACAACTTCAACAATGCCACGGGCAAATCCAGTTTGGCTATCAACGGAGTACTGCTGGCTGAGACAGGCGGATCAACCAAACAAGCAGCTAAGAAACTTCTGGGAGATATCGCTTGGAATGTGAGTGTCTATAAAAAACCTGTTTTGTTATGTACGACATACGCCGTGAACCTGCAACCCTTCTCTTGATACGAGAATGCGCTAACTATTTAAATAAACTAGTTGTTCGCCCTGAACTGAGATCTCGCGTGTCTCCCATAAAAACAAAAAATATTATTTGTACCTAATCTTTAAATAAATAAATATTGCTGGACATTTCACACAGCTCTATCTAGCCCCAAACTAAGCAGAGCTTGTACTATGGGAACCAAATAACTGATAGAATACGTATACTTATACTTTTTTTTGTAAATATAATAATAATACTTTTTTTTGTGAATACCTACTTATAATATACTTATAGAAAAACATCCAGACACGGAACAATATCTGTAGATCATGCAAACATTTGTTCCGTCGAATCGAACCCGCTACCTCTTGCGTCACAGCTGGCTATACGCCCACTAAAGTCTAAAGTCAAACATTTTTATTCATTAAAATCACAAGGATCACTTTGAAACGTCAATTTTACTGCCTGTTCCTTCGCGACCAAGCCAGGAAAGAAAGGCAAGAAACAAGACTGGTTGTTTTTTTAAATGATCCTTTTACAATACATAACAATACAGAAAATAAATTACGTCTAAATTGTAACGTTTTGAACGAGTTGGAGCAGTTTCAATCCCAAGCTTCTCTATCATCTAAAATTCTAAATAATCCGATATTTTATAGTAGGCTCTTTTATAAAGAATTTGTTTAATTACGTTTTTAAATTTGTTAATTGTCAATTTTTGTACATCCCTTGGGAGTTTGTTATAAAAGCGTACACCTTGCCCTTTAAACGATTTACTAACTTTATGGAGTCTACAAGTGACAACAGCAAGTTTATCTTTAATTCTAGTGTTAAAATTATGATTAATGCGTCAAGTTGCAACCTACGTTAGAATCAACCTGGACTCTTATGAAAAACTCTGCCACTTCCATACATATAGCACCCGCAATCGGCACAGGCTCGAGTCGATATCGAGAACACTTACTAAATCGTCGAAGCTGACGCATGTCATGGGTCCGGCCGTCTACAACAAGCTTCCCGACACAGTCGCGTAGGCTCCTAGCGTAATTATTTTCAAAAAAAAGAATAAAACGCTGGCTTATTGAGCAAAATTTTTAAAACTACGACGAGCTTATAGATAAAAAATTATTAATGTTGTATTAATTAATTGTTATTATTGTTGTTTTTATTTATTAATGGACTAATTAAATTCTATTTGAATTTTATTTACAAATTGTATGTAATAATATGTTGACGTACTATTGTGACTATTATTATGACTGAATAGTCCCATTTCGGTTATTTTTTACCTCTCTTGAACCCCAATATCTCAACAAACCCCCCCCCCCCCCCCCCCCCCCCACTGTTTTAGCTCATTTAGTCACACCAAAATTGTGCCATCCCTACCTATCTATATACCAAATTTCACGATGATCGGATAAATGCTTCGAAAGTTATCCTCGGACAAAGAAACATACATACATACAACGCCGATTTGTCCAAGTTGCTTTAGAAATCTCTTGATTTAAAATCGATCAACGATTTCATTGATTTGCTTCGATTTTGATTTCAAGCTTTGACGGATAAATACGTATCCTGTAATGATAATCTGTGTAAAAACAGGTTATACTTACTTTTATTTAACGTGGATTCGATAAATACTGCTATATATTAATTACTGTTGTAATTTTTAGTTTTAGTTTTGTATAAAATGTATCAATATGACTATGTATCTAAGTACGTGTAAACGTCAAAAATAAAGAAATATCATTATCATGTGAAAACAAAAGATAATTTTGATTGTTGGATAGCGTTACTCAGAGGTGGGGAAAACTATAACCTTATGTGTTTTTGCAGAGTATTAAAGAGGAGGCAGTGTTGGTGCTGGTGAAGGAGCAGTTCATCGCGCAGAACGACGCGCGCATCTCCGTGAGCGAAGTGTCGGGGAAGAGGCCGCCTGACGACGAGTTCGGCACGCCGGTTGAGACTAGCGTAGCCTCTAAGTAAGTTATTGTTACGAGCTGTGGTTCAGGATAATTAACACAAAAATAACCAAAATAACACTCTTATTAAACACAAAAATGACAAATGCACGAATCGGTGGTACGATCCTATATAGACAATAATTTGATCTTCACTAGTTAATTGAATCAGCAGAAATTTCTAAACATATGCGTATCGAATTAGTTACGTCTTATTATTCCGGCAAAATCAATTAAATTCTACACTTTCATCTTATCCACCACCTGTCATAATCGCACCCACTTACTGTCATAATCTCACCCATTCACCGTCATAATTTCACCTACTACCTCTCATAAGCTCACCCATTCACTGGGATAATCTCACCCACTACCTGCATAATCGCACCCACTCACTGTCATAATCTCACCTACTACCTGCCATAATTTCACCCACTACCTCTCATAATCTCACCCACTCACTGTCCTAATCTCACCCACTCACTGTCCTAATCTCACCCACTCACTGGCATATTCTCACCCACTACCTGTCATAATATTCTCCATTGATGATGAATTAGATAATACTGACACAATGTGTCAATATTATCTAATTCCACCCACCAAGTGTCAAATGTACCCATTATATTGACACCAGCCAATAGTTTTTTATGGCCTCCTCTTTCATGCGATCTGAATCAGATCCGAAGTTTTATTGACATCACTATCTGGGTGACTAATTAAAATTAAGCATAGTTTTTTTTTTCTGATCGACTTACTCGCAGTCGGCCTCTGAGGCCTGCAGCTTAACCGAACTTTTGGCGAGCGTAGAGGGCGCTCAGCTCAGCAAGTTTTTATCAGGCAACTAGAGCAAGGCCACCACTTAGGTATGAACCTCGGCTTGGACCGTTGCCAGGGGATAGGAGAGATACGTCCAGGTACATGTCTGTACATTGTGTAGGCGGCAACTGAAGGGACTCGTCGACCTCGCCGGCGGGGTCGATGTATCTGTGAAGTGTTTGCTCTGTCTAATGTAGATGACTCAGAAATCTCATCCGCGTTAGCGGAGGTGATTTCGTCATCCGGATCTCCGAGAACGTGTCTCGGTCGACGGAGGGTTGTAGAGCTATGCTATGCTGTTTTAAACAAAATGTTTTAAGCAAAGGCCTCTCTCTCTTTTTCCCACATGTCTTGGTCCTGTAACATATTATACGGTACTAGCTGACCCGCCCGCGGCTTCGCACCCGTGGTTAGCCAATAAAAATATCACCCTCCTTCGGCACAGTTGGCTAAAAAGTAGCCAATCCCGGTCACAATCTATCTATATACCAACGGTACATAGGGACTGCATTTAAAAAATAAATTTCTTTTTTTCTTACCAAAAGCCTAAATATGAATTTTCAGATCCCTAACTTAAGGTATTGTTACGCCGAGGCTGTCACAGAATAAGTGATAGGTGGTCGGCATTTCTCGATGGCTCTCGGCTTGCCTGCTGTGTCGCAGAATAGGTAATACTTGGTATGGAATATACCTACATGCTACGTTTTTACCTGCAGTTGCACAGAATAAGGAATGGTTGTTCTGTCGAAATACCTGCCCTTTCCTGGAACGATCGAGAGCGTTCGAGTGTTGTGAACTGTGCGCGGTATAAATAGGCCGGAGAGACGGCCGGACGAGTTAGTCTGGTTTTGGTTATACGTGCGAACATTTCGGTGACTTTTAGTGCTTTATCGTGCAACAGTGGCGTGAATTAGTGTGTTGTGATTACTTGTGATTAAGTTCGTGTAGTCGTTTTAGTAGTGTAAGTCGTTTTAGTGTTGAATAAAAGTGTTATTTTGGTTAGACGGATTCTCATTATTTTATCCCGAACCCTTGTAATAGTATTATGGATTGTCCATACAAACTTTCAACCCCTATTTCTCCCCCTTGAATATTATTTTTTGAGACAACAAATAGCCTATGTCCTTCTAGAGGATATAATCTATCTCCTTGCCAAATTTCATTACGATCCGTTCAGCCGTTAAGTCGTAAAAAGGTAACAAACTAACAAACAAACAGAGTTACTTTCGCATTTATAATATTAGTAAGGATTATTGTTTCAGAATGATGAAGCTAATGGGTTGGAAGGGCGGCGGCCTGGGCGCCGACGCTCAGGGCATCGCCGAGCCGATCAAGCCACATTTACAAATGGTAAGAAGTTTCATTTAGATAATTTGGTGGTCTCCACTCGACCTGAGTGCCCAGTGTAGCACAGCTCGAAGAACTGACGGCCGTTGGGGACGAAAGGTTCTCGAGTGAAGACCACGCGACAGCGCAGCGTAGGACGACTAAGTGGAAAGACGGCATCGGTCGCTCTGGAAACCTATCGGGGAGGCCTATGTTTAGCAGTGAAGGTCATGTGGCTGATATGATGTTGACGAGAGCAGTGTTATTTTATCTGGAAAATAATATATTATAGTGTATTTGGCCTAAAATTTATGAATAAAAATAACAGAGAAACAAACTGAAAGCATTATAATAATCTCAAAATTACATTTAACAGAAAATCAACCCGATATTTAAACAAACACAATGGTAACAATGAAAAATGGCAGGCGACGAAAGTTGAAAGCAGAAAGAGAGCGGCAGCTGGTGTGCGCCGCTATTTATGCAATCCAGCGCCATGCGGCAAAGTGTTGCCTACACAATATGTATATTTGTACTAGCTGACTCTCGCACACGTGGTTTGTCAATAAAAACATTACCCTCCTGTGCAGTCGGGTAAAAAGTAGCCTATATTCCAATCCCGGGCACACACTATTTGCAGGCTGTTTGGTAATATACTGATGATATTCAAGTGACGGTATCTCAAAACATAAAAAAAAACCTACTATTATCAAATTTTAAAGAAAATCGACTAAGTTAGTTGATTAATTAGATATAATACTTACTGCCTACTCTTGCAATCGACATCCAAAAATAAAGGGCGTAATCCACAAAAGCGTAGATTTGTAGAGATGAGAATACCATGCGAAAATAACTAATAGTATATCGACATTACGACATCTCTCCGCTCAGCTTTAGTGGAAACGGTCAAGCGGCGATGTCTTATTACAGCACATTCGCAGCGAAGTTCTAAGCAGAGAGCGCGTAGAGAGAGAACATAAGTAGCAAATCTACGCTTTTGTGGATTACGGCCTTTATTTTTGGATGTCGATTGCAAGAGTAGGCAGTAAGTTTTATATCCAATTAACACCTAAACAAATTCGATTTTCTTAAAGTTTGATAATTAGAATTTTTTTTTTCGAGAAGTCTTTTTTATATTTTGAGAAACCGTCACTTGAATATCGTCAGTATATTACCAAACACGAGTGCATCTAAAGAATACCTCATAGTTTGAACCCTTCACTTAACCCCCTTTAGGGAAATGTTGAAACACGTATTTCTTACTTACAGCTTATATATGAATTATGAGATCCCTAACTTGAGGAATTATGAATTGCCCATACAAACTTTCTGACTTTGAGACAAAAGATAGCATATCTCCTTCTCCAAGATATAATCTATCTCATTGCCAAATTTCATTCTGTTCAGCCGTTTAGTCGTGAAAAGGTAACAAACAAACAGAGTTACTTTCGCATTTATAATATTAGTATGTATTTGTATTTGAACATGCTAAGAGGTATAGATTTGGTGATTTTGTTGATTTGCAGGTGAACAGAGCCGGGCTCGGGAGCATGTCGTCAGATATCCGACAGATCAAGCGCGCGGCGGAGTCTCTCATGCGCCGGTACATATCTTCCGACTGTCTGGACGTCGACTTGGTCTTCAGCAACGATTTCAGTAAGGTAAGCCTTATGTCTAGGGCAATAAGGTTCATGATTGCCCACCCTGGTTGGTTGGCAACCGCCTTGCCCCAAACTGCGTTCGGTGTGTGGAGCACCGTAATTAACAAAATAATTCCTAACTAATTCAACAGTCATTCCTCGTTAATTCAACAGATAATTCAACTGTTATTCCTAGTTAATTTAACTGTTATTCCTAGATAATTCAACTGTTGTTTCTAGTTAATTTAACTGTAATTCCTAGATAATTCAACTGTTGTTTTAGTTTATTTAACTGTTATTCCTAGTTAATTCAACTGTTATTCCTAGTTAATTCAACTATTTAATTCCTTAATTAATAAGGGCGGCTTGCGCAACGATGCCTGAACGTAATTAGTGGCTAAATATGATTTAGGGTGTTATCAAATACATAATACAAATTCTTTGAACTTGTTTAGTCCCTAAATACGTTTAGAGATCGTTGTGCAAGCCGGCATAAGTGTTTAATAATTAATTACGCTTTGGTGGCTAATGTTAGCCTAAGGAACATAATAGATCCCATACAAGGATTGGCATTGTCCTTTTTACCCGACTACGGCAAAGCTAAAAGGAAGGGTTATGTTTTTAGCAGTCTATGGATGTAATTTCCACCGTAGCGCCTAAACTACTCATCCGATTTTGATGAATAAGGTGTGAATCGATGTTATTACGGTGCGGGTGGCATACGCTACCATCGACAGGTATTACGTAGTCGAGTTTTAGTTTTTAAAGTTATACGCTTGTTAATTAATATATGTTACAGGAGGAGCGAGCGGCGTTGCACGTAGTCGCCAAGAATGCACATCTCGTGTCGCGGAGCTACGGTCAAGCAGCTGACAGGTAAAAACCGACATCACACTTATATTATAAATGCGAAAGTTTGGATGTTGTGGAATTCGATAAATTTGGTGTGTTGATAAATTGTGACCAGGATTCAAACATAGACTACTTTTGGTTGACAAACAACGCTAGCGAAGCCGCTGGCGGAAGCTAGTATAAATATATACCTTAGTGACTAACATACATATTTTAATACTTAAAACGAGCGATGTCTACACCAGTGCACTTTCATGTTTAATTTCCTTGTTCCTCTGACGTATGCAATATGTATCTTTAAACTAATTTGACAACAGCGCATGCTTTTTGTTTATTTATTTGATTGTTTGTTACTCAATCATGTCGTAATGGCCTAACCAATTCCGATGAAATTTGGTATATACGTAGATTATAACCTGGATTACCACATAAGCTACCATTTATCCCATAAATCAGTTCCCATGGGATAAAAATAGGGTTTCAAGTCAAGATGCAACAGCGAGTTTAGCTTTATTTCTTGGTTACCTACATATTTAGTAGTGTAACGCGTACGAAGTCGCGGGCAACAGCTAGTGTTCTAAATATTTATTATGTTCTAATCATATTTTTTTTATTTCAGATTTTTAGTTGTCAAGAAAAAGCTAGACCCCTTCTCATTGGTCCAAGCGGTGTTAGAAAAAGGGGGGATCACACCAAAGTACCAAGTATTTATACCGGCCTCCTTAGGCAGAAGATAATTATTGTAGTGACACCTATCGCCTAATGTAAAAACCATTTGAACATCAAGTTAAACTAGTGTCATGTGACATTGTAACAGCGACATCTAACGGCAAATTAAGGACTGACATTGTTACAGAGACATCTAACGGCAAGTCGAAACACTAGTTGGACGTGTTATTCTATAGTGTCACTTGGCATTGTTACAGAGACATCTAACGGCAAATATAAACTCTTAATTGGACATTATGTTAACCTACAGTGTCACGTGACATTGCAATGTGCTACTTGTGCAACGATGTATAAACGTATTTAGTGGCTAAATATACTATTTGACAAATACGTCAAAACATGTTTAGTCGCTAAATACGTTCAGGGATCGTTGTGCAAGTTGGCCTTAGAAGTTATTGAAATCATTCAGTATGTAATTACATTACTATTAGTCAAATTTAAAGTTAATTTTTATTCGTTACCGTCATAGGGATCGTTTTGAAACGGTTTGCGATAAGTAGTGAAGTAGAAGCGATTGGGGGGGGGGGGGCGCATTCATCATCTTAATTTGTTTAGTAATCTTGCATTGTTAACAGAAATAATATATACACGTCATTATAAAATACAACAACAAGCAACAGTGATTTATAGACCGTTGCAAACGATCTGCATATATATATATGCAGTATATAGCTCAACTGCTCCAGGCAGTGCCGGATTAAGGTAACTTGATGCCCTAAGCAATCTTCCCCTGTGGGGGGCCCCCTTATCCTTAAGTGAACTACAAAGATTTAATAAAAAAAAAATGATAATACGTATCGTAGGTAGAATATGTATGTGTTATTCTTCCTGCCCTTATCCCATGGTAGGTGGGGTCGGCACAACATGATTTCACATGTTGACCTAAGATTTGGCTGTATTTTTACGACCGGTCGCCTACCTGACGCCAACTCACGTGTTCGTGTGCTCGTTTATTTTTCTCGGTCGTCACTGGTGCCCTAGACGGGATGCCCTAAGCAATTGCTTAAATAGCTTATAGGCTAATCCAGGACTGCAGATAGCTCAACTGCTCCAGGCGCAAGTGTCCAACACAGGTTGCGTTGGCCCAGGTAAGCGCCAGCTCTGGGGCCAATTCACGGAATACAATTTTAAAAACGCAACGAAAGTTGACCCAAATTAGATTGGATTATGAATTTAATATATTTTGGCATTCTGCTCCATTAATATTACAATATTAGCTTGATATAAATAAAGTGTATGTGTATGTAATAAAGTGTGTAATAGTGTGCATGTCAGTCAACTCATACCATTGTATCAGATAATACCGTTTAGGACATTTAACATAACGAGACTAGATCATTAATTACGTGAGGTGTTCAGGGGGGGGAGGGGGTCTAGCCGAATCTCGCCCAATCTCACGTGGTGGAGAGGGGGGGGGGGTCTTGCCTAATATCACGTATTTTTTTTTTAATTATTATCACTTTAAATCGATTAACGACGAATTACGAGAGAAGCAATCTTGAAATAATTAAGCCAATTGTGTTTTTTTAAATAAGTCCAACGCATTTCCCTATGAATACAAATTTGGAAAAATCTCACGTGAGATAATGGGGGGGGGGGGGGCTTAAAATCGATAAAAACATCTCACGTAATTAATGGATTAACCCCTTACGGGAGTTGGCACCCAGGTCACATGTTGTGTAATACTGGTTGAACCTTACAGTTTTGTATAGATGTCTTCTCTTGTGAATAAGTTTATGAACTATGGTAGATTAAGTTTAATTATACGAAGAGGTTTGTATGATTGAAATAAATAAATCACCAAGTGACTGATTTATTGCATTTTGTGTTTATTTTACTGCCATGGCTATAGGAGAGCGGTATCTTCTAATACAAACGATCGAGCGAAGCGAGATCTCTAAATCAACTTGGTAAATTTGGCGTTGTATGTTTGTATGTATGTTTGTTTGTCTGAGGATAACTTTCGAAGCATTTATCCGATCACCGTGAAATTTGGTATATAGGTAGGTAGAGATAGCACAGTTTTGGTGTGACTAAATGAGCTAAAATTTGGGGGATTTGGTGGGGGGGGGGGGGGGGTTGTTGAGATATAGGAGTTCAAGAGGGGTAAAATCCAAATGGGACTATCCCAATAAAATTCACAGAGTACAACAGTGACCCCACAGTGCTGAAATTTGGTATGCGTGTAGCTTTAGTGACACAAATATAGAAAAAAGTCTGATATAAAGAATAACTGCAATTTGTACCCAAAAAGAGTATCCAATAAACATGAACTCCCGTTACCTGTAATTTGAATGAAACTGTAGGTCAAGTTATTGGTTATGCATTTCTTGGCACTATTTTGATAGTCATAGATTAGGTACCTACCTACAAATAATATATTTTTGTTTTTATGGGAGACTCGCGAGATCTTAGTTCGGGGCGAACCACTTTATAAGTAGATACCGAAATAAAGTTTTTTTTTCATTTTCTATTTTATGGTAGGGGGCGAGGGGGAGAAGATATGCACTGACGTCTTGCATTGTGTTTTAAATAACCTAATTATTGACTAAACCATCCTTATTTCTCGAAGTATGTAATGGATAAGGAATTTATGTTGAGCAGTATTACTCAGAGAGCAGTAAAAGATGTAGGTATACAAATCGCGAGGTTTAAGTGGAGATGGGCAGGACACTTGGCTAGGTGGAATGACAACAGGTGGACCAAGGCACTCACAGAGTGGTGGCCAAGTGACGGACGTCGACCGCAGGGCAGACCACCGGCCCGATGGTCTGACGATCTCATAGCGGAAGTTGGACAGCAATGGATGAGATTTGCTCAAGACCGATTGGACTAGCGGTATAGAGAGGAGGCCTATACCCAACAGTGGGTGCTGGAGGCTGGATATTACTGATTCTCCGAGGGTGTTGTGGCCGCGGTAAATAGATAAACTCTATTGGATTCGTACCCCGGTTTGCACAACGATCCTTAAACGTATTTAGTGACTAAACATGTTTATATTTGTATGATTTGACAACTCTCTAAATCATATTTAGCCACTAAATACGTTTAGGCAGTGTTGCGCAAGTCGCCTTTAGTTTTGTTTAGCTAGTTTCCGCACTGACACTGTGTTACCACAAAAGTCATATTTTTTAAGTGTAGGTAGGTACGTAAATTAAAGATTTCGGTCCCGCCATAACGTTTAGGCCACCCTAGGGCATAAGTATTAGTTTTCCGTGTCATAGGACACAAAAAAGGGACTCCCTAACTTTAGAGTGGACTAAAAGCTCCCGACACCAGAATAGGCCACTATCTTACTCTGTGACTTGGATAATAAAAGAAACGGAACAAATAAATTAGTCGTACGAATATCTTCCTACATTATCCTCTTCTATTACAAATAATAATAATAATAAATATTGCTGGACATTTTACACAGCGCTATCTAGCCCCAAACTAAGCCGAGCTTGTACTATGGGAACCAGATAACTGATAGAATACTTACATACATTTTTTTTATTATAAATACATACTTATAATATATAGAGAAACAACCAGAACCGGAACAAATATTGTAGATCATGCAAACATTTGTTCCGTGGCGGGAATCGAACCCGCTACCTCCTGCGTCTCAGCCGGCTATTCGCCCACTGCATCACGGCAAATACAGTAGCGGCTTCAATTTCATCTGTTTCTTTTGTCATAAAGTACCTTCCTACCTACAAGATTCATATCTACCCTCATCCAGATAATAATCTCTTGTTTAGTATTCAAGCTATCATCAAGTTCCAAGATAAGATCTTTAAAATGCGGGTTCAATCGAAACTCCTCGGTATAAAACTCTTCACAAAATCGAACAATTCATCAGTCAATTTCCGAACACCAAGCAACTTCCCGCCATTTAATCTTTCAAAATGTCAGCAAAGTTGGCTATAGTGTTCGTGGCATTCTGCCTTGTTTATATATTAGAAATTGAGGGGTCATTCATAAAGCCTAATAATGTGCCGAGAGTTGGGAGGAGTAATGAAGGAGAGCCTTTTGGTGATGAAGATCTCATGGGATATGTAATTAAAACTAATAAGAATATACCACGAATGGGCAGAAGGAATTATGATTCGGTAAGTTGAATTTATCGCCTTGAATCAAGTTTTCCGTGTTCCTAATAGATGGCGTTGCTCCTTTTGAGTTATTTGAAATATCATTATCGCAAGCAGATTATGTATTGTATTTACATAGGTATAGGGAATAGGGTTTAGTCGGAGTCAGAAGGCTAACAAAGATCGTTTGTGCGGAAAAAGAACGATGTTAACATTTATAAGAATTAATAATATTAGGTCCTTATATAAATGAAAGTATATACCTACAATTAATTACAATAAAATACAGAAAAAACAGTTGAATCATCTAAAGACCGCTGCAATCGATCTATAGATAGCTCAACTACTCCAGATCACTACCAGGCGGAAGTGTCCCCAAGACACTGGCTGCATTGCCCCGCTGAATTGCAATGCCTATGCGTTGACCCAGATAATCGCCAGCTCTCGGATCACACGTCGCTTCGACCAGACGCCCAGAAATAATTTTGAAAATGCGATGGGCCCCGGTATCCCATGGTCCCAGGGTCTCGACCCCAAATGGCTCAAATACGAAAGCTCTGTCGAGACTTCCATGTTAAAAAATTAGGGAATGGGAAATTAAAAGGAAGTTAGAGAGTAGAGAATACTACGAAATCACTTGGACACAAGCAGAAGTATGTATGTTTTAGGCGCCATCAACTAGGTAACAGGACTAGCAGCATAACTCAGAAGATTAGCACATTATTCTATGCAGTATAATTTATTTTTGCATTTTTCACAGGAAAACCGTTTCGATATCCCAAAATTCTACCGATTACCCATTGAAAATGATGTTTTTGAAGGTGAGTTTTGAACGGAAATAAGTAACTAGGTAGGTACATAAAATTTTAAACTTTATTTATTTTAATACTAACATATAAATATGTATAAACAAATTTATTATTAACATATGGACATACCTACCTTCTGAAATAAATGTATGTATTGAATTGAAATGAATAGCAATGTTTCGTATTGTGTAAATGATAGACACAGGTAGGTACCGTAACTTTTTACACGTTCCGGTTTTTGCACTACCGCTTCTATATACCAAACCAAGCAGTGGGCGGATAAAAGCTTACAATGGTGGTGATTATGGAACAATTTAGTTAGCAGAGTCTATAAGAGAACAATCTATTTTCAGATGATTCCGAGGGACAAAAAGAAAATTATTACAAACAACTGCAAAACATGAAATGAAAATCCCTTATTGACGAGCTGAATCACACTGAACTAAACGATCTGATAATGCTTATGTGAATTTATCTTGTTTTCTCTAGTCAAATGTTTATATTTTTGTGTTTATTTGAATAAACTGTGCGCACTAATAAATATTTTTAAAATAATATCAATGCTGACCATCTTTAGCCTGGTCAGAGGACGTGGACGACATTGAGACGTTGTGAGACGACGAGAGTGGAGACGTTAGCCGAAGTTGTAAAGACGGTTTGGGCTAAATTAAGATATAATTAAGATGATTTTGAAGTGAGTAAAAAATATTTGTATACTTTCTCTAAACTTGTCTATTTTCGTAACGGAACGTAACTAAATTTACGTCAATTCGATGGTCTGTCAGCTGTACTTAATCCAACTAAATTCGAAAGTTTCCACTAGATTTGTTATCTCTTTCTGGCCCATAAGCCGTTAAGCCTCCCATCTCTCTTCCGCAAAAGAAACCTACCTACGGGTTTTAGTCTCATTACACCCAAAAAATTCTTCCACCACTTTCGTGGAAGAATTTTCCTATTTATTTTGGTTTTTTCAATAAAAATTAGCCGTGAATCGGTGAAAATATAAAAATGGTGGTCACTAAAGACGTGGTCCTGCCGGAGGAGTCTGAATTGACGGTGAATGAGGTCAATTTATCTGCCTCAACTTTGATGGCTGGATCTTTTCACCTCGGAAAATACTGTGAACACGCTAATAATGTGAGTAATTTAGTTATTTACTACTGCTAAACTAAGTTTGCGACATTATCCTCTTGCTAGTTTGTTTATTTACGTTTTCCAGAAGAAATTGATTGCATAACAATGTTATGAGGTTATGTTTTGATTTTTCAATAGTAAAATAGCTACAGAAATCAACTTTCTTAACAAATCCTTAGGCTCTTCAGTGCTAGATAATGCATACATGACTTCTTATAAGCTGTTTCATTCTGTAATATACTGTAATTCATACAAAAAACAGTATATTACAGTAAAATACACAAAAAAAAATCACTCTGTTTTCTAGGTAGATAAGCTTAACTCAAAGTTTCACTAGCTACCATTTATTGACGTGAATACGTATTTAAAATTGTTTCCATAGTGAGAGGTAATTCAAAAAACGAATGATAACAAAATCGGGGAATAAAGTTCTGTGTTGCAGCTACATATCTATCACCTCCATCCAATATTTAATTACACCACTGGATAGCTAAAGGATCAAAGAATTCGTTACGCTAAGTGAGGACTGTGACGCATCGCGCGCGGCGGAGGGGAAAGCCGCCAATTTGAGGTCATTTGTTTCGAGATTCCCTTTAGTATGAGCCGAAGGACTTCTTAGTGTTCAAACATGATTAAAACAGACATAAAATAGCGTATTTTATATTTTGTATAGAAAATAATTACTTGTAGCGTACACTATTCATGTACAACACACAGCCATGTCGATGGCACAGCCACACCATATTTTTTATATTTAAATATTAGTGATTCAATTACAATAATTAGCATACACATTTCACCATATTCCTTCTAATCTTTCAGGAATTCATGCTATGCCGTATTGAAGAGAATGATGCAAGCAAGTGCATCAATGAGGGCAAAGCCGTCACTGCTTGCACGATGGATTTCTTCCGTAAAGTGAAGCACTCCTGCAAAGAGCAGTTCAACCAGTACACCACCTGTGTTGATAAGAGTTCTGGGGACTATGGATTGCAACAGTAAGTTTATCAGATTTATATATTTCAAAGCCCTAAATTCAGAACCTGGAGGTGGAGTTCAAGAAAAACTGGTATCTGTAGATGGCTGCGCGAGACAGGCTGGCATAGCAGTTGAGACTCACGGTCACAGGTCTAAGCCTCAGGGTGACTTATCAACATTAAGCTATACTGCGCTATGCTGTGCTAAGCTTTGTTTAGCCAATTTGCTCTCATCCTTACTAATATATAATAAAATAATATTATAACTTATAGAAATAACTGGCTGAGACGCAGGAGGTAGCAGGTTCGATTCTCGCCGCGGTTCAAAAGTTTGCATCATTTACAGATATTTGTTTTGGGTCTGGATGTTTTTGTATATGTTATAAGTATATATTTTCAAAAAAAAGTATATAATTATTTTATTAGTTTTCTGGTTCTCATAGTACAAGCTCTGCTTAGTTTGGGGTTAGATAGCGCTGTGTGAAATGTCCAGCAATATTTATTTATTAATATTATAAATTCGAAAGTAACCCTGTCTCTTACGTTTTGTTTTCACGATTGATTTCTGGGCCGATTTCGATAAAATTTGATTGGCTACTTTTGACCAGACTGTGGTTGTTCAAACCACGTGTGCGAAGTCAATATTATTACTTCTTTTAGCGTCGTTGGTTAAAAATGAAATGGTTCCAGATGCCGCAACACTCAGGGTGTGTTCGACCAGTGCATGCTGGACAAACTGAACATGCCGCGTCCTAGCTTCGGATACTTCACTGAAGCGCGCATCCATGCTACTAAAAGGTACGATTTTTTTTTCTTTCAGTGGCAGCTTAATTAGCGTTAACATTTTAGTTACTAGTGTTTCGCCCCGAACTGAGTCTCCCAAAAAAACAAAACAAATTTTACTTTATTTTACTACTAAAATAAGCTGGTTGTGGATTTCGTGGCACTCCACGAAAACCACAACCAGCTTAGTAATACTTGACTTACAGTTTCTTCTAAATTACAAGTAACGGAAGTTCATGTTAATTGGTTACTCTTTTTTGGTGTAGAAATTGCAGTTATTCTAGATTTCTGACTTTTCCCTATATTTGTGTCACTAAAGCTGCATGCATACCAAATTTCAGCACTGTAGTGTCACTGGTGTACCCTGTGAATTTATTTTGTTATGACTAATAACTTAAATATTTATTATTATTTTTATATTATTATATTTATTTTTGTATTATTTCTGTTTGTGTGGTAATTCAATAAAGAGTTATCTATCTATCTATCTTAAAACTACGAAGCTTAAACAAAAAATAAAAATGGGATTGAAATGAACTAATGAAAACCTCTCATTAGACATCCCACTTGACCTAATAATCTTATTTTGATTTTTTTTTACCCCTCTGGATCCCCAATATTTCAACCTCCTAACATTTTTAGCTCGTTTAGTCACACCGGATTGTGCAATCACTACCTATCTATGTACCAAATTTCACGATGATCGGATCAACGCTTCGAAAGTTATCCTCGGACAAACATACATAAATACATACAACGCCGATTTGCCCAAGTTGATTTGGAGATCTCGCTTAGCTTGATCAACTAACTTTGGTTTCCAGACCGAAGCCCCTGCCGGAAGCGAAGGTCGAGTATCCGGACGCAACGCCCGCTCTCCCAGACGACGCAGAGCGCAAGCCTGCAAGAATGGGCTCCCGGTTCTACTGGATGACAGAATAGGGGACTCCACCCCTCTCTGTCACAGTTTGGCTGACAAGTTTAGAAAACAAGTTAAAATTTAAAAAAAAAGTTATGATTTGACATCGTCGCTACGACGCTAGTACCATAAACAGCTAAAAAAAATGGTTAAGTTTTTGCACATCTCAAAAAGTTCTAAGCCGGACGGGAACCCGCAACTTTTCTCTTGATACGAGAAAGCGCTAACAAATTGCTCCACGGGCTCACCTCGCAGCCGTGAACTTAGTGATATGGTTCATTTTACGACTCAAAGCAATCAAAAACATCGCTTTTAGCGATAATATCGACCATCGACACATCGACTCTAGGTCTTAGGTATGCGAACTAAATTCAAAGCTAAATTGAACCACTAGAATATATTTTTGAGTGTTATCACGGGTAGTCAAAACATATGCTTGAGGCGCGATTAAGCCAGAATGTGCCGAATGTGTTGTTCGTTCGGTTTTTGATGTTGAAGTGAAAACTTCTCTAGGCACGTTGGGCATTTTTGAGATGGGAAAAAACCATTGAACTCGCGACACTGCTACCGTTACCGACACCTCAGTATATAATTTGAGATGGGAAAAAACCATTGAACTTGCGACACTGTTACCGTTACCGACACCTCTGTATATAAGTATCTGCAGTGTAGTCTGCTTTTATTCAAGTTTTCACTTCTGTCCTCACTCCCGGAGTGTTATTTTTTATTTTGTATGGACTCTTGTTCCTTGTTTATAATGGCTACATGTTCTAAACTTGCCAGCCAAGCTTATAGCCTCTTTAACCTGGAGGTACAACCTCTATGCTATATGGGAAAGAGATAGAGATATGAGAATGAAGCGTTCATCCCGGCTAATATATTCCCGACTAAAATATATAAGGAAAGCCAAATTTCTCACTTTTTCCCATTATAGTATAAGAAATCAAGTGAAGTAAAACATTATAATAACTTCTAAGTGCAACTTGTAATTTTATTTATCAGTAAGCACAGCTTATTTTGAAAAGTATGTATTTGGGATTTAAATCATGTTTAATTTTATTGAAATTGTGTAATGTTTTACTTTGTACTAGTTATTTGTAGTTATAATAAATGTTGAAAAGTTCATAGTTATTTTCTTTCTAAAAATTCCGAGCCTTATTAGAAAATATTACTGTGTGCATGAATATTTCGTATTTAGCATTATATGGCACAGAAATCTGGTATTGCTGTAGGCCTCGAAGGCTCAAGGTGGCTCAGCGTGCTATGGAGAGGGCTATGCTTGGTATTTCTCTACGAGATCTATTTAGAGATGAGGATTCTTAGACAACCCTAAGTCACTTGGTATTTCTCTACGAGATCTATTTAGAAATGAGGATTCTTAGACAACCCTAAATCACTTGGTATTTGTCTACGAGATCTATTTAGAAATGAGGAGATACATAGTATACTGCTCGTTGGGTGCAGGCGGAAGATTGGTCGCTCTGGAAGTCTATGGGAGGCCTATGTTCAGCAGTGGACATCCTGTGGCTGATACAATGATGGGCATACGAGATTTTGTCTGTTTGTGTGTGTATATATTTAAATAGCTTTGCAATGCAGCCAGAGTGTCCTCTTACTTACAATTCTTGAGCCAGTATCATGGCTACACTTCCGTTAGCATCCTAGTAGTCTGTGCTTCCGCCTGGCAGTGATCTAAAGCAGTGAGCTGTCTATTTATAATGAGATGAATGAATGAAAGCACTTTAATATACACCACAAATAAAATAAACTTATAAACTCACAAAACAACAAGTACAATTAATATTGTACCTATATTCTATTTGATTTGACTGCCTCCGTGGTGCAGTGGGCGTATAGCCGGCTGAGACGCAGGAGGTAGTGGGTTCGATTCCCGCCACGGACCAAATGTTAGCATGATCTACAGATATTTGTTCCGTGTCTGGTTATTTTTCTATGTATTATAAGTATGTATTTACAAAAAAGTACATAAGTATTCTATCACTTATCTGGTTCTCTTAGTACAAGCTCTGCTTAGTTTGAGGCTAGATAGCGCTGTGTGAAATGTCCAGCAATATTTTTTTTAATTTATTATAATGTGTAAA
Organism: Philereme transversata; assembly: GCA_963924445.1. Taxonomy (NCBI): domain Eukaryota; kingdom Metazoa; phylum Arthropoda; class Insecta; order Lepidoptera; family Geometridae; genus Philereme; species Philereme transversata. Next base: position 25,557,497 of record OZ004346.1, read on the forward strand.
GTTTATAATAAATAGGTATATTGCTGGACAATATATATATATAAGGTTTAGGTTGCCTAAAAATATGGCTCACAACTATATAGGGTGTCCCAGAACTAGTATGTTATCTCGAGGGAGGACGATTCTAGACACTTATGAGAATAAAACATATTCTGGATAGGTACAACTTTTGTGAATTCAATGACTTTCATTAAAGAATTAACTGATAAAATCTGATGTTTTTTCATTTCGGTTGAAATTCTGTAAAACTGCGGTTATAAGTCAAAAACTAAAGTCTAAACAACTAACTTGACTAAAGGCAAACATAACTTTTATCTAGGGTAGGTACCTAAGATCTAGGAAAGGCGCAAATACTAAAAAAACAGCTGATTTAGATTTAAAGTCAAACTAAAAAGTTCAAATTTCCCCTAAAAAATAATATGCATAAATTATTATTTTTTTCTATGAAATAGGTTTCATGGTCGGAACTACCCCGTTCAGGCTTAAAATACTAGTTTCGGGACACCCTGTAGTAGGTGAACATCATCTCCTATGTACTCGTAAGATATCCCACATTGAGGTACGAGGCATGCCTTTTAAGTTTTGTCGTTTGAAGAAAAAAACACAACTAGAACCTTATAGTACTTTTTATTGTTTTTCAAAGTATTCACCGCGTAGCTTAATACACTTTTCCATTCGCTCAAACCAGTTATTATAACATTTATTCCACTCTAAAGTGGGGGTGTTCAAAATGGCTGACTTGAAAGCGTCGACTGCTTCTTCACCGGACTGGAACCTTTGACCACGAAGACTTTTCTTAATTTTAGGAAATGTAAAGAAATCGTTAGGGCTTAGGTCAGGACTGTATGGAGGATGGTCAAGAATTTCTACTTTTTCCTGCTTCAAATACTCAATCGTTTGACGAGCGCTGTGTGAGCTTGCGTTGTCGTGGTGCAGGATGATGCGTCGCTTTGAGGTAGATTTTCGAAGTTCGGCGATGACTTGTGGTAAACAAACTGTGGTATATCACTCTGCGTTAACCGTTCTACGATCTTCAAGTGCAATAGTCGCAACATGGCCGGTTTTTCCAACGAACGTGGCCACCATCTTTGAAGTGCTTCGAGAACGAACAACTTTAGTCGGCTTTAGCTCGTCTTGAAAGACCCAGATTGTAGATTGTTGTTTGGAATCAGGATCGTAGGCATAGATCCAAGATTCGTCACCACTTATGATGTCGTAGACGTGATTTGACTCCCCTCGGTTGAACCTTTGCAGAGTTTTCTTACACCATCTGACGCGGGCCGCCTTGTGATCGTCGGAAAGCAGATGCGGTATCCAACGGCAAACTAGCTTTCTCACACCAAGCGCTTCATGCAAGATCTTCTGAATGGTTGTCCCTGAGATGCCTAATAGAGCCTCTATCTCTCGATACGTCACATGACGATCTTCGAGAATTAGTTGTCTCACAGCAATGATGTTATCTTCAGTGAAGGCGGATTTTGGGCGTCCTTCGCGAAATCTGTCACTAACACTAGTATGTCCACGCTGGAATTCTAAATACCAGCGTTCGACAGTCCGCAGACATGGGGCTACATCACTGAACACAGATGTTAGCTCTTCTAAACACTGAAGCCGTGTCAGGCCTCTTCTAAAGTTGTAGAAAATTATTGCACGAACATTTTCCTTAGAAAGATTCATTTTCGTACGTGACCTGACAGATTCAAATCGAAACTGTGACTAACTAAACGTAAACAATAGCATTAATCCTAAGGCCGTGCGCTGCGTTAAGCGGGTGCACGGCGCGGGCACCCGCGCGGCGTGATGTTTCATGTAAATTCATAGAGCAGCGCTGCGTAAGGCGGAACGCCCGTCACACGCGTCGCGGGCGACGGGGGTACGCTCGCGTGTCCGTGCGACGGAGCACGCGAGCGGAGATGTTTCTAGAAAATCAGTGAGCAGCCGCTGCGTTATCCGTGTCGCACGCGCCGTGCTTGTACAATCAAGTTGATAAACATGAGTGATATTGATACGGAACGTGTTATTTTAGAAGTGCAATGTCGCCCCGCTTTATGGGGTATTAGCACTATGTTTCAAATATGGTTCAAGTTTCGAAAATAATTCACCAAATGTAGACGTTGACATTTTAAAATACTTAAAAAATCTCCTCTCATCTTCTCTTAATAGCGTAAACTTGGTTACAAATTCTCCACACAACAATCTGGACGAGACATATGGGCTGATTGGCTGCCGCTGTTGTCTACGTCGTCTTTTGGCTAGGTAGTATATCAACAAATAATCCATTATGAATCGACTGTACACCCGCACGTCTAAAATTGTACTGGCGGCGCTGCGTTTAGCGGGAGGTCGTTGCGGATACCCGCGACGGGCTATTTGTCCGCGACGGAGCACGACGCGGATGCCCGCGACGGATGCCCGCGTCGGATGCCCGCGCCGTGCACCCGCTTAACGCAGCGCACGGCCTAATACTTTCAACTGTTTTGAGATTCAAAATGTAAACACATTCGAATATAGAACGTTCCAAATTCAAAATTGCCGGAAAATATGGAAACGACAGAACTTAAAAGGCATGCCTCGTAGGTATGATACATAGGCCCATTTTTTGGCAGATACTACGTGACGGCCGGGATTCGAACCCAAAACCGATTTGATTATGTAAAGATTGTTATGAGGAATAATAATTGATATACGAAGATTTGAAGAAAATATTCAGAAAATTCTGCTTACAACGGAACGAAAAAGAAAAAAAAAGAAACGTCAAACGAAATGTCAACCGATTTCGGCATTTTGTAGGTATGTGTTTATAAAATGTTTACTAGACTTGTAGCATGAGTTTTCTTTGATCCTGCTCAATCATTTACTTCGTATGATATAGCCATCTCTTTCTTACACACACCTGTAAATTGAATTTGTTTTGAATGAAAAAATAGTAATCAATCAATCAATTCCTTCCTTACTGCGATCGCGATTTTGTGTTTTCGTTTAGCCTCGACATGATAAAAACAACTAAACAATGTCGTGAACGTGGTAAAATCTATCGCTGTGTATTATTTACAGTGCTCCTTTGAGTTTCCGCGTAAATGAGTGATAAATTACCACTATATTGAAGAAAAAGATGAATATGTCAGGACATTACACTGGGCAATATTACCAGCCCTTTGGGCCGCCTACTCAGCCTAACCAGCCGTATAGGCAGCCAAGTTATCCTCCCTACAGGGAATACAATCCCTTTTGCCCACCAAATTACCCCAGCCCGCCTCAGTACTTTGCTGAGTACAACCTATGGGGAAGTTCGTCGTACAACCGTTTGGAACCTGCCGAGCTGATCCATCCAGCTATAAGCCCGAGGATGATGCATCCGCTGCCTCCATTTCCTCCCCGAGAGGAGTTCCAACAGGAGTCTAGGCCGCCGATCCTGCCTTTGCCACAAATGCATCCAAGGCCACAGATCCCACCAATACCACAGAGGCCACAGACACCTCCAAGGCCACAGATGCCACCGGACGAGGTCGCTCAGACTGAAGATGAGGCTGTCGGTGGCTCTGACGAGGTGGAGATGACTGGATTTGAAGAGGTGGAGAAGAAGACCATTGAGAAAACCTTCTTGTACAAACTTCCAGACAACCTGGAGAATTCTGATGCTGATGAGTAAGTTTTCCTATAAATTTTTTAACATATGTTTATTTTTGATAAATTAACATTAGGCACATCTTAACAATAACATAGGTAAGTACAGTCAGCATTTAGAGTTGATGATAATTGAAAAAACTTAAAGTTTTTACTAATATTAAAAAGGAGTAGGTATATTGTTTGTATGATTGTGGGGGTAATCTCAGAAACTACTGAATAGATTCTGAAACTCTTTCACTGTTACTACACTATATTAGGTATTTTGATACAAATCTGTAGCAACCCAAGGCAAGTCAACTAGTGTTATATCAATGAAGACCATACTCCAACAAATAATTAAGTACTAATATATAATAATTATATACTAAATGACTTTTAAAAGCTCTGTGGTGGGATGAATGGGCACTCAGTTCAGCATGATGCTATGGCATGTTAAGGTTATAGCACACATATCAACTCGGAAAGGGATCGGCACCGTAAAGCCTTTCGCTTCGTTGTCAACCAAGCGTCAACCTAATGTAAGCACGTAATTAAAGTGTATCAGCAGCTCCTTGGCTACGGCTAGGTAACGCCGCGCTTACGGCCGCCCGCTGGTTGACGGCTAGGTGGCACCAATATCACTGTACCGGTACGAAGAGACGTAAGCGCGAGTATTGAGCGACTTAAGCGCGGGGACGACGAGCCGTAAGCGCACCGTACCGTGGTTTGTGAGCTTGTCCCGAGGCGAGGCGATTACGTTACGAATCCGATTAGTGTGCGTTGCAGTAGGGAGTTTCATGCAAAGAATACTGAATGGCTCGAGTTGATATGGTGACGATCCCTTTCTGAGTTGATATGTGTGCTATGACCTTTAAACATTTCTATATTTTCTTTATAGACGAGCAGCATTATTGCTGATATGTCTATATCACACACTGCTGAAAGTCTTGTTCACTTTTGTAGCAATGTCTTATTAATTTAGTTATCAAGTTGGTTTTTAAATGAGTTAATTGAAGTAGCAGAAACAACTGTTTTTGGTAGGATGTTCCTATTTTAGAGCACCCTGTTACTGAGGAAGTTATGTTCAATCAGCGTGTTAAAGGAGCACAATTTAATTTAAGTTTGTGTGCTTAAGAAGGTCTTAAATGCTGTTTCAATTTGTAGATGCTGTGTATGTCTGAGAGATTGTAGTTGTGAGTAATCACACTAATATTATAAATGTGAAAGTTTGGATGTTTGTTTATTTGTTTGTTACTCAATCACGTCGTACCAGCTGAACTGATTTCAATGAAAATTGGTGTGTTGATAGATTATGACCTGGATTCAAACATAAGCTACTTTATATTGACAAACAACGCGTGCGAAGCTCCTGGCGGAAGCTAAGGTAATTAGGTCAATAAGGTCACCTTGAAGGCGCCTAACATAATTTTTGGTATTAGTATTTATTTGTATCCACTGACATCTACAATCACTAATCCGGCACTAGTGACAACTAGGGGATGCCAGATTATTGGAATGTTCGGATTATTTGATTGTATAGAAAAAATCATAATATTTAAATAAAATATGTGCGTAAACGCGGGACGAGAGTAGGGAGTGGTGAGAGAGGCGTGAGTGGAGGGTGCTGGATTACTGGACGTACCGGACTACTGAAGTGCCGGATTACTGAGACCACTGTATTTTGTTTCACTTACCTTATCTGTAAATTCAAATTCAAATTTATTTATTTGGAACATAAATAAAGTACAATATACAAATGAAAACGTTGACAACTGTAAAAGTTAAGAAAAACTGAGTATCAGTGCCAGCGCCCTCTTCCAAAAGCAAACAGAACAATGTTCCAGCAGTCGATTTAAGTAATTTTTTTTTTTTTTTCTAATAATGATTATAATTTTAAGTTAATACTACGTGTGTGTGAGTGTGTGTGTGGAAGTGTGTGTGTGTGTGTGTGGAAGTGTGTGTGTGTGTGTGGAAGTGTGTGTGTGTGTGTAGAAGCGAGTGTGTGCGGGAGTTTGTGTGAGAATACAAGAATACAAGAATACAAGAATTTATTAATAAAAATAATATTTACACGTCATAGGTCAAATTTCATGAATAAAATAAATTAATGAAATAAATTATTAATACATATTAATGATTCATCTTGTGAAACAATTATGTATCTAATATATGATTATTATTATTATTTTTAGTAACTAGTTGGTGGAGGGGGATCTTCTACAGTTCGGGTAATTCGAGGAATTCACCCATGCTGTAGAAAACCCTCTCCAACAACCATGTTTTTAACCGGCCCTTAAACGCCGCGATGGAGGTTGCATTTCGGATACTATTTGGTAGCCTATTGTAGACTGCCGGGCCCGAGATGTACACCGATCTGTTCGACTTGTGCAGCCTGTGTGTTGGCGTCACCAGTCTGTGCTGGTGTTTATTGCTGCGGAGAGCGTGTACTGCGTTAACCCCTCGGCGCTGGAACAGGTGCAAGTTTAGGTGCGTGAACAAAGCCACTTGGTATATATGTTCACAGTGTAGAGTCGTAATGCCCAGTTCCTTGAAATATTCTCTGCATGACTCGTCATTCGGGATGCCCACTATGGCTCGGACAGCCTTCTTCTGCATCACGAAGACCCGCTCGGCATCGCTTGCTGGCGCCCACAGTTCCACGCCATATGTAAGTGTACTGTGGACAGTCGCGAAGTAACAGGAGCGCACAACGTCTCGGGTGGCGGTGCTCGCCAGCCTGCGCAATGCAAAAGAAGCCCGTCCAAGTTTTGAGCAGACTCCATCTATGTGGGCGTCCCATGTGAGGGAACTATCGAGCTGGAAACCAAGCAGCTTTGTCGTTTGCACCTGCTCCAGCCCTGTTGTTCCTGCGTGGACCTTAAGGGCGGCAGGTCTACCGCCGTTGAGCTTAAAGTTGATAAAACACGTCTTGTCTCTGTTCAGAGCAAGGCCATTTAGCTTGAACCACACCTCTAACTGTTCGACCACTGAGTTTAGAGTGCTCTCCAGCTGGCTGTCCGTGGGCGCGGTGACCACTGCCGCCACGTCGTCTGCATACATGTAGATTTCCGCGCCCCGGACTGCAGAGGGTAGATCGTTAAGCAGCAAGCTAAACAGGGTGTTCGACAAGCACGACCCCTGCGGAACTCCCATTGTGTTCTTTAATTCCGACGACATCGCTCGACCCCCATCGCCGACTACGGCTTGGGTGCGCTTGGCTAAAAACGATTCCATTATAGATACCGCGGGGCCTCGAATGCCATAGAACTGCAGTTTATTAGCGACAAGGGAGTGGTCAGCGGTGTCGAACGCGCGCGAGAGATCGCAGCACAGCACAGCCACGCGCAGACCAGCCTCGCGCGCACTCAACACGCGCCACACCACCTCCCGTACCAGATCCGTGGTGGCTCGGCCCGGTCGGTACGCGTACTGTCTATCTGTAAGAATGGTATGGTCGGCCACAAACTCCAGCAGTCTACGATTCAATCCGACTTCTAGGATTTTACCTAAAGCTGGGACCATAGATATTGGGCGGTATGATTTGGCGTCCGACTTCTTACCTTTGCCCTTGTAAAGAGGGCAGATTTTTACTTTCTTAAGTGCCTCGGGATATTTTCCTTGCTTAAAGCAGAAATTGCACATTAAAGCAATCATGGGGGCGAGCGATTTCGACGCTAGTTTGATTATGCTAGGGGAAAGATTATATATGTCGGTGCTTTTTTTAGGAGCAATGTAGAAGTGAACTATCTTTATTACTTCCTCTGGCGTGACGGGTCGGAGCCGTAATGAGGCATCACAGGCTTCTAACTCGACGGACATGGAAGCCGCTGCGCGCAGGACGTCCGCAGGGGGGGCCCCGCACTTCCTTGCGGCAGTTACGAACTCTTCGTTCAGCGCGTCCAGCAAGAGTTTCTTGGAGCCGAATGTACCTCCGTTTTGATCTCGGATACAGTCAGTAAAGTCCAAACGCTCACGCCTGCTGCGACCTAGCTCTGCATTAACAACCTGCCACATACGTTTTGACTTATTAGGATCCTTTTTAATTTGATTTGAGTAGTATTCCGTACGCTTATGTTTTAGTGATAAGTTATATTTTATAGTTAGTATGTTAGCAAAATCCGCCAGTTCTTCATTATCGGGAAAGCGGCTTTTTAGGCTTAATGTGTCAAAGAGGAAATATTTTAAATTTAATATGTCTGAATCCATCCATCTATTACCATTTTTGGGTACTGGTAGTTTTTTTACGGGGAAACAGATATTCATTTTACCGACTAGCTTGGCAACCAGTGCATTGGCTAGGACGCAGCAGTCGTGATACGATGAATTGACTATTTCATTCCAGTCGACCGACTCCAAGGCGGTCAAGAAGTTCATTTGGTTTGACGTGTTAAAACTGCGCCTTAACGTAAACAGTGGCGAGGACACAGCAACGCGCTTTAGCGTTAGGCGTTGGGCCTCGTGATCACTGAGGTGCGGGTTCACTCCGGTGATATCGAGCACGCGCTCCGAGGAGAGGTTGGTGTAGGCATGGTCCAGCAGTGTACCCTGGCCGTCATGGAAACGAGTCGGGAAATCAACTAGCTGAGTAAAGTTGTGAGTTGAGAGCATGTCTGCGAGCTGTTTTGAAAGAGAGGTGTTTGCTAATGTGTTAATATTCGTGTCACCCATTATTATCGCATGCAAGCCCTCTTCATTTATTTTATGTAATAACTTTTCGAATAAAAGTAGGTACTCGGAGTGGCTGGTCTTATTCGAGTGGTAAATACCTACGACTAATATATTTTCTATAGTTAGGTGCACAGCACAAATGTCGAAGATCTGCTCTCGGGCCAGGTTACAGTATTCTACACAGTTACTAACCTTTATTCCAGATCTTACGAATATGCAGCTCCCACCGCGCTCAATACGCGGTCTACAATATGACGATAACAGGTCATAGTTACTTATTGTAACTGAATCAATTTCGTGGCTACGGAGAAAATGTTCTGTTATTATAAGAATGTCACAAGCTAAGTCATCCGTAAGTAGTACTTCAAGGCTTCTGGTTTTGCTGCTCAGGCCGCGGATGTTGAGATGACATATTGTGATTGAGTCAAACGCTGTTCCTAGGGCAGGCGGTGTCGCCGGTAGGGCGGGCGGTGGCGGCGGTAGGATGGCCGCGACGTTGACGTCTGGGGTGGTTGGGCGCGCCTTTCGCGTGCCCGGCGCCGCGCGGAAACCACTCCGTTACTTCTGTGCTAGGTGGCCAGCTCTCTGCTGCCATGAACAACTCGAACTTGCTGCTAGGTAGTGTTATGGCGAAGGATGAATAGTGACTGTGCGCTAGTTTTAATTTCACAGCGCTGTAGCCGTCACTTGGTGCCTGTTTATTCATGTACGATATAATCGATTCCGTAGTCGTCTCCGGCTTAAAGAAACAAGCGTGAATTTTTTTAACGCGCTCAACGGTCTGCAATTCATTGTCGATAGTTCCGTTTCCTCTAACTACAATGCGGCACTTGGTCGGCCGTTTCGTTCTGCGGTTTACAGTTTTCCAGGCGTTCTGGTTAGTTAGGCCATGGCTTATGTCATTCGTATTCGTATAATCCGCAGCGCGCTGTTGCGTTGGCGGCGGCGGGGGGCATACGTGTGCGGGCGCTGGAAGCGCGGCTGCCGCCGGCGCGGGCGCGCGCGGACATAGGCTCGGAGTCGGAGGTCGCGCGGGCGCGCCGCATTTGGCAGCGGTGGTGGTCGTAGCAGTAACGGGTGGTGTAGTTGTGTGCGTGCGTCCCCTCTCTATGTGTGCACGGACGATCCGGTTGTCGCTCTGAGTTGCCTGTTGTAGAGGGGCGGCAGCGGCCGTTTCGTTGTCTATTCTCTGCTTTATTGCGGGTACGATAGAAATGCGTCTACCTTCTTTGTCGTTGATGGTTGCATTTTTTGCTTCCAATTTGTCGATTTTGTCTTCCAGTATTTTCAATTGGGTCACAATCGAGGAGATTTTTTGCTCAACTGGGGCGAAATGTTTAGCCAACAGCTTCTCCAAGGACTCCAGTGTTGATTTCGCCATAGTTACTATGTGGAATACGCGATGGCGAACTCAGCGCATCCGAGCGCGTCCGATCGTGTTGAGTGCGCACACGGAACTGAGTGCGTGCGTGTGTATAATTTTGCTAGGTAGGGGGAATCATAATATTCTCGGTATCATCGTACGTTAGTGATTGAAGCCAGGTTTTGCATTTTTTTACATCTGTGTAAATAGATATGGATACATTCTTATTATTCTTAGAAATATTTTTAAGTTCAGTGTGTGTTGTAGACAGTAAACTAAAATACCATGTGAATCACGCTAATATTATAAATGTGAAAGTTTGGATGTATGTTTTTTTTGTTTGTTTGTTTGTTACTCAATCACGTAGAAACGGGTGAACCTATTTTGATGAAATTTGGTATAGACGTAGATTATAACCTGGATTAACAAATAGGCTACTTTTTATCCCATAAATCAGTTCCCATGGGATAAAAATGGGATGCCAAAGTTTCTATATGTATTTTTGCACCCCAGAACAACGCGGGCGAAGCCGCTGGCAACAGCTAGTGATTGTATATAGTTAAGTTTTACTGCTCACTGCATCAGAAATATGAATACGAATAAGTTTCTCAGTAAGTGATTTCTTTTGTAAATCTTATGGGAAATAAAGAATCTTAAACCATCCGAATAAATTCCAGCTCATCCCAGGACAGTGTCGGAAAGATATCGAACTCGAGCGGTTCAACTGATGGAACTTGGACCCAGACTGCCTTCCAGCGCGCCGGAGCGTATCCTCCCTCGTATCCATGGGCGAGCAGACCAGCTCGCGTGGTGAACAACCGCGGGAAGAAGGCTAATGTTATGCAGAGGAGGCTGGTGCGGGCGTTGTCACAGCCAGTCAAGTTGGATAAGGGAGCTAGGTATGTTGTTTTAATTACTTTGTGTACACACGTATATATCGACGGCAGAAAGCGGAAATGGCGTATCTCAAAAATTTCCGCTGTTCGATATTGAAACATCAATTGCTGTAACTAGTTAAAAATCAATGAAGCAGTAACTTTAGGACATTCCAATTAACTGTATCAAACAAATATTTTCCAAATTTCAACGTTCTATCTTTATTAATGTACGAGTTATGATTTTTTTAAATAGTTTTTTGGCTCTGGTGTACAATTAGATATTTTGAGATACGCCATTTCCGCTTTCTGCCGTCGATATGTAATACACGACATCCGTGGCGCAGTGGGTGAATACCCGTCTGAGACAGGACGTTGCGGGTTCGATTCCCGCCGCGGATCAAATATTTGCATGATCTACAGATATTGGTTCTGGGTCTGGTTGTTTCTCTGTATACTGTAAGTATATACAGTAGAGTCTCACTAATCCGGCACTATTAAAAACTAGGGAGTGCCGGATTATTGGAATGTTCGAATTATTGGATTGTATAGAAAAAATCATAATATGTGAATAAAATACAGCATTTTATAAAAAAATTGAGTAGGGAGGGATGAGGGAGGCGTGAGTGGAGGGTGCCGGATTAGTAAACTACTGTATTAACAAAAAAAGTACATAAGTATTCTATCAGTTATCTGGTTCCCATAGTACAAGGTTTGCTTAGTTTGGGGCTATATAGCGCTGTGTGAAATGTCCAGCATTATTATTATATTATACTTCTTTAGAGAAAACAAAAGTAACAGATTCATTCTATATCCACTTAACTTGCACAATCCAGGCTTGCATAAGGCTTCGCAAAGAAATCGTTCAGAAATCAGAATGTTTATTTGCCAGAATATAGATACAGTGCCGGAATGAAAAGGTTCGCCAATTTTCAAATTGATTCGTTCAACGTATCGCGAGTACATATTACCTTTTGAAACTTTGATACAGAATCAAAACATCAAATCAAATATTTTTATTTGGTACATAAAACAGTGTACAGAAACAAAATGGGAACGGTGATACCCGCAGGAGTAAAAATACTGTGTCGCAGGCATCAACGCCCTCCTCCATAAACCATAACAAATAAAGAGTTCCACGTTAAGAGAAGAATTAGAGAGAAGGTAATGTTAATTTTAATGTTAAGCAAATTGAAAGTATCAAGTATCGATAAGATTATAAATACATTTACAAGAATTGAATAATACTATGTAATGTATGAAATTTTGAAATGTTAATTATCTTTTTAATTGTAACAATAACAGAGTAGAGTACATGCGTGTGTGCAGTGTATAAGAATGTGGGGGTGTGCTAGTGTGTGAAAGGTGTAGTATGGGGTGTGTTTGGCGAATGTGTGTTATTCAGCAGAAAGCAGAAGATTTTCAGTGTCATCGTAGGACAAGGATATCAGCCATTCTAAACATTTCATCTTGCATTTGTGGTATGGTAGTGGAAAAATGTTAAGCGATTGGTTTAATCTGTTATACAACAATAAACAACCGTGTCAATATGCAGTGTCCTGATTACCCGATATGGTTTTCGCCATATCGAGAATCCTGCCATCCTTGTGCACTTTGCGACAAGGATGTCTCTCTACTCTAACTAAGGGGTCTCCTTGTGGGGTATTGAACTTAGGTGCTCCGTTCTCGGTTCCCTCAATGCACATCTCCACAAAACCACTGGTCGCGTTGTAAGCCGCCATATAACTACCTGACGTTTTTCCCTTTATGACCTGGGAATTGCCGTTGTTGTATATGGCAGCCTCTGCCTCCTCAAGTTTTACAAGCTGTTATATAAGCGGTTGACTTATGTAGTGGGAGTGGCGACTAGCTAAAGCTGTACGGCGACGTTCGATCAAACAAACCTTGTCCGATCTTCGTTTTGAGTTAGTCAACTCAGGATCATAATAAAGTTGTGAGTGTTTCCGAAGGACAGTTTGCAGAATAAAGAGTTGTCGGACCGAGGGTACTTGGCATAGTGAGAAAAGATCAGAGGTCGGGAAAAGGAAGGGTTTCTTAGATAATACCTTAACCACAGCTCTCTGGGCTCTTTCAAGTCGAATCATTCGGGTTTTGACAGCACAGCCCCATGACGAGATGCAGTAGGAGAGAACAGACTGGGCGAGGGCAAAATATACTTCTTTTAAACTTTTAAAATCCAGAACTGATCTTAAAGCTTTAAACACGTATATAAGTTTTCTGACTCGTGAGATAGTTGATTCAATTTGGGGTTCCCATGACATAGAGCTGTCGATCAAAACACCAAGGTACTTGTGAGAATATGTCCTTTCAATGGATGTACAAGTGCATGTGTTGGAAACGGAACCAGCAGGACAAACATGGGCACACACGGAAAGAGAAGAGGGGGCTTGTGAGGCTAAGTTGAAGGCAAAAGGAATGAACTTTGTTTGTGAGAGGAATGATACAGAATAGACTGAGTTAGAGAAAATAATGTTTAACCGTTTGTTAATAAAGTTCAAAATTATTCAGATCAAAGTTGTGCGACTATTTATCTTGTCAAAAAGAATTAATTGATTCTTGCATTATTGGTGCAAGCGAAAACCGACTAAGGTGACGAACCTTTTCATTCCGTCACTGTACATAAGTTTCGATGTTACATTTTGTTGATCTTTATATATTATATTCTATCTAGACTAGATGACGTGCAAATATAAATTATTATATAAATTAAATTTAAATTTAGTGAATATCTAATGTCATGTAAAATATTATCAGTAGTACACACGAATCACATTTTTTTATCTGGCCTATGCTGTCCCACTGCTGGGTAAACGCCTCCCCCTCATCTCTCCACTTATCTCGATCTTGTACCAAATTCCGCCAGTCCCTATAAAAGGCGTCCAAATCATCGCGCCACCGCTTGTTAGGCCTTCCACGGTGTCGCTTTCCATCCACAGGGCTCCATCCAGTTACGACCTCGAATCACATTATCACACTAATATTATAAATGTGAAAGTTTGGATGTTTGTTTATTTGTTTTTACTCAAACATGTTGGCTGAACCGATTTCGATGAAATTTATTGTGTTGATAGATTATGATCTGGATTCAAACATAGGCTACTTTTTGTTGACCAACAACGCGTGCGAAGCCGCTGGCGGAAGCTAGTATCATCATCGTCAGCCCTTCTCATCCCACTGCTGAGCATAGGCCTCTCTTCGATGTTGCCATTCGCCTCTGTCCTGCGCTGTTCTAACCCACATACGACCTGCGATTTTAACTATGTCGCCGACCCATCTTGCCGGTGGCCACCACTCAGTCAGCACCCTGCTCCACCTGTCATCACCGCGCCAGGCCACATGTCCTCCCCTGCTAACGTCTTGAACTTTAGTCCGCTTGCGAATTTCGGTGTTGGGAAGCTAGTAAGAAAATAAAATTAGAAATGTCAATACAATACAAAATAAAACAAATGTCATAGTACCTAGTAAGTCAATTTTATTAAAAGTCATTGGAAAGGGTTAAATATTTATTGATGTCATAAAACAGTCGTATGCCAACCATTTAGTCAACTTCGTCTTGAACATATTAAATGGTAATTCTTTAAATGTTATTGGTAATTTGTTATACACCTTTATGGTACTCACATAAACATTTCTTTTACTAGCTATTTACCCGCGACTTCGTACACGTTACATTACTAAATGTGTAGGTAATCTAGAAATAAAGCTAAACTCGCTGTTGCAACTTGACTTGACACCACATATTTATCCCATGGGACCTGATTTATGAGATAAAAAGTAGCCTATGTATCATATATGTATGTATTTATATATCCAGGTTATAATCTACGTACATACTAAATTTCATCGAAATCGGTTCAGCTGTTACGACTTGATTAAGTAACAATCAAACAAATAAATAAATAAACAAACATCCAAACTTTCGCATTTATAATATTAGTGTGATAAATGTCGAGTCTGACTTTAGGTAAGTATAATTGACGACCTCCGTGGCGCAGTGGGCGTATGGCTGATACGCAGGAGGTAGCGGGTTTTTATTCTCGCCACGGAACAAATGTTTGCATGATCTACAGATACTTGTGCCGGGTCTGGATGTTTTTCTATATAGGTATTATATGTTTTTTTTTGTCAACCTATATTCAAATTCAAATTAGTTTATTTACACTTAAATATAACTTTACAGAATTAATCTAATACGCTATATCTAAAACTTCTACAAGAAAAAAAAAATACAAATTATAATATACTTACCTACATTCATTATTAACTTATTTTGGGTTAACAAGATACACAAAAAAAAAACACAACAGATATACAAATACAATAGGCACATAAAATAACTAACATAACATAGGTATACATAATTAAATACTCTCACAATAACTGAGACACACTCGCTCGATCGTCTTCCAGTCATCCGCAAACACATCAAACTGAGGATGGATGGAAATAAGCTCATTAAGGCTGCGCTGCGCACGGGAGATGGGTGACTGTTGGCAGAGCAACGTACGTGCTCGCAGTGGTTCCAACAAGCGCACTCGGCCTGATC
Source organism: Philereme transversata (assembly GCA_963924445.1). Taxonomy (NCBI): domain Eukaryota; kingdom Metazoa; phylum Arthropoda; class Insecta; order Lepidoptera; family Geometridae; genus Philereme; species Philereme transversata. The sequence continues at coordinate 25,572,576 of OZ004346.1, forward strand.
GAAATCTGGCACGTTGTTCGGGCACGCAAAGCCGGCTGGCTTCAGTGAGAAGAGTGGGACAATCAGTTATACCTTTCAACAAACTGCAGAGAGTTATGATTTGAACATAGAGCCGCCTTGTTTCTAGGGAGTTATAACCTAAGGTACCTTGCAAAAACTTTGTAGGGTACATAAACGGATAGTATCCGTAAAGCTTTTTATATAAAAAACGCAAAAATCTTTTTTGAACTTTTTCTAACATAAGTGAGTATGTGACTTCATATGGGTTCCAAACGCATGCACTAGATTCAACTTTGGACCGGATTAAAGAAGTGTATAGAAGTTTAATAGCATTAACATTGGTAAAGTTTTTACAATTACGGGATACGAAACCTAGTTTTTTAAAACAAGAGACAGTAAGTGTACGGATATGGTCGTGAAAATTTAGTTCAGTGTCGAATACTACGCCAAGATCCTTAACCGAATAGCACCGTTTGATCGTCTCACCGCTAAGCTCATACTGTGCAACCGTATAATGTGATGACCGAGTAAAGGTTACTACTTCGCATTTGGACATGTTAAAGTGGAGTCGATTTGCGTCACTCCATGCTTGAATTGCATTTATATCACTCTGCAGATCATCACAGTCTTTAGGCGTTTTAATGCTAGTGAAGACCTTGACATCGTCTGCGTAAATTAGGCAATTCGCTTTACTTATACACTTAGTCAGGTCATCAATCATGATAGTGAACAGTAATGGACCTAGCGATGAACCTTGACTAACGCCTGAACGGGTATGGTAAGAAGGGGAGTCATAACATCCGAGTCGCACAAACTGTTTTCGGTCACCCAGATAGCTGGCAAACAGCCGTAAAAGTTTCGGAGCCAGCCCGTAAGAGCTCAGCTTTTTAAGTAAAACGTCGTTATCCACTTGATCAAACGCCTTCTTAAAATCCAAATAAATTACATCTACCTGGGTATTGTTATCCAGTCCTTTTGAGATGTAATTAACCAAAGTGAGCAAATTTGTGTTAACTGATCGACCTTTTCTGTAAGCATGCTGTGAATCACTGAGATATGGCGTTATTTGTTTGTAAATATTAATGTGCAAAATGCTTTCAAAGAGTTTGGCGAACGCTGATAATATCGCTATGGGACGGTAGTTTTCAACAAGCGTCTTGTCACCTGACTTATGGATGGGTGTCACCCGGGATTGTTTCCATATTGTAGGATAAGTGCTGGTTTTAATAGACAGGTTAAAATATGAGCCAACGGAACCGATAATTGGGTTTTAAAGGCTTTGATTATGTAAGGTGGCACGTTATCAGGACCTATAGCGCTTTTTGACTTCATTCTTACTATATGGTATTCCACTTCACTAACGGAGATGTTTAGTATGGTAATAAGACTATTGTTACCGACATCCACAGCCTGGTCTGCACTTAAGGTAGGCGTATGCGGTAGAAATACACTACTGAAATAATCTGCATAGGCTTTGGCAGCATATGGGCCTCTGTGACTACTTCCATTATGAGTGACGGATGGTTCAAACCCTCCCTTGGTTTTTAAATTAGATATGTGCTTCCAGAAAGCATGCGGATTTGAGATAAGTTCGTCTTGTATGCGTGCTATATAGTGATCATAGGCCAAGGAAGTACTTGATTTTACATGAGATCTAATAGCTCTAAAAAAACTATAGATAGTTTTATCCCTACCTGACTTCCATATCTTATGCAATTTAGATTTTAATCTAAGGTCGGCAATTATTTCTTCAGTGAACCAGGTGGGGTACCTTCTAGATGCACTTGGTCTACGCCCTTTCTTTGGGATGCAGTCATTAAAACTATCATAGAGTGATCTGTACAAGGATTCTACTGCAATATTCACGTCTGTTTGAATAAGAACGTCATCCCAAGAAATACTTTCAACCACATCATAAAGTGAAACAAAATCTGCCTTACGAAAATTCCAGTCTGTGGAGCCTTCAATGTTGCTAGCCTCCATTTTCTTATCTTCGTTGATCCTGTTACAGCACATCGTAATATCAAGCGGTGGATGGTGTTTATCAGCACGCTCCACTAAGCCATACTCAGACACACACACGCTAACATCTCTCATACTTGCGCTAACCAATACAACATCTAATTTGCTACCTCGAACATTAAAAATATGATTATATTCTATGAGATCACAGTAATTTAAAAAATAAGACATATAGTTATTTACATTTAAACATGCACTATTCAGATTCAAGTCACCAAGAACAATAACGGGCGATTCACGTATTATGTCAATATTGTTTTCCACTTGAGAGAACCAGGACATATATTCATCTTCTTTTGCACTGGGTCTTATATAAATAACACAAACAAAGTATATACGGCCTAGGTATTTTACTGTCGCCCACATATCTTCACCGTCTTTCGTCTCAAGATCACTTCGTCTAGTGAGCTCCAGACCCGGTCTAACAGCAAGAAGCACTCCTCCTCCTTTAGAAGGTCTATCTCGTCGCAGTAGGCTCCAACTACATGGAACGACCTCGGCATCGTTTATTGAAGCGTCCAATTTAGTTTCCGTAACTGCTATAAAATCTGCTTCTGATAGCATCACGCTTTGCCTCCAGTATATGAGCTTTGTTTTGAGTCCATTGACGTTCTGATAGACAGCGCAAAAATTATGTTTACTATTACTATTATTGCTGGTTGTCTGATTCTGCATGACCCTTCTCTGTTGTATTTCTGCCGGGAGTGTGGGGTCTACTGTAGTTATGGTATGTGGCACGCCCGGCTCCTCTATGAAACCATTCCCGCACTTCTGTTCCTTTGGGCCAGGATTCAGGATCCAAGAACAGCTGCACCATACTCTCTGGGATAGTTAATAAAAATGAGGCGTACCTATCATGTTTCAGTTTCAACTTTTGAACTTCAAAACCTGTTTTCATGCTCGTGTGCTCCATATGAGCTATTACTGCTTCTGGAGTGGTATCAGACTTGAAGAAACATGCGTGTAACTTTTTTGTCCTCTCCACCGTCTGCAGGTGCTCTAGCTGCTTTCCACATCCTTTTATAGCTTCTTGTCTAACTCGTTTAGATTTACGGTTTCGGTATACTTGCCAATCCCCGGCGTTATCCTTAACATTATGATCCGAATTCCTGTTAAGCTGAGATACTAGCTTAGTAGCTTCTAGTGGTGGTGTAGAATTCGAGCTATGTCCAAGATCACTCTGATGTTTGGGCTTAGTCTTTTGCCGTAATGGTCCAATAGCGATCGATGGCATAGTTCCATTGTCCTTATTCCAAACCTGCCTTTGACTAGATTTGCTTGTGTTCGGTGTGCTTGAATTCACTGTACAATCAGCAGGGCTGGGTTTCGGATGCTGCTTCAATTGCTCTTCCACTATGTCCAGCCAGTATATTGTCCCACTGCTGGGCAAAGGTCTCCCCCAAGTCTCTCCATCTATCTCTGTCCTGTGCGACACTCTACCACTCCTGATCGAAGGCAATATGAGCATGAGCATGAGCTGGCGCATAAGTGTAAGAGGAAGGTCACCCTTCATGTGCTCCGTAATGGACCAGTAGCTTTTCCAGGCGTTTTCGATGAGGCGATCGATTTCCCTGTCCTGCCTGTTTTCGAAGCTTGCTAACTGGCCCAAGTAGATATATTCATCGACATAGTGTATTTCTATATATTCTATATATATATATAGCCCATCTACCTCGACCCTACGTTTCTTGCTATCAGACATTATCTGCGTCTTAGTCCAGTTCATAGAAGTCCAACCTCAAGACTTGCCGTGCTCAGTTCTTGAAGCATTTGTTGGAGTTCTTGAGATGTTGGGGCAAGAAGGACAATATCGTCCGCAAAACGAAGGTTTGTCAAGCGTTTACCATCGGCGGGTTTCGACCTAGTTTCTCGACCACAGACCACCTGCGCGCGCTCAACCAACTCATTCATAAATACAACGCGTTCCATAAGCCTCCGTACATAGCCTTCGTCAATTATGCAAAGGCTTTTGACAGTGTGAAACACTCAGCTATATTTTCGGCTCTTAAAATTCAACAAATCGAAATAACATACATTGACCTAATCCACCTCATTTATAGTAATAGCACAGCAGGTATTAAATTTCACAACACGGTCCACAATTTAACATTAATAAAGGCGTAAAACAGGGTGATCCACCGTCTCCCATTTTATTCACGAGCACTCTCGAAGAGGTATTTAAAACGCTGGCAGTCTCGTGGGCAACAAAGGGCATCGACGTCGATATTATAAGTATGTATTAAAAAAAAAGTATATAAGTATTCTATCAGTTATCTGGTTCCCATAGTACAAGCTCTGTTGGGAGCTAGATAGCGCTGTGTGAAATGTCCACCAATATTTATTTTATTTATATTTATTTTAATTTATGTGGACGGGTGTGGATAAGCTATACCTCGCCCACTCGATATACGAAATATATTCGAGTAACGCGCGGTTGTATGATTTAATACATATTTTCAGTATGATGCAACGCATGGGCTGGATGGGCGGAGGCCTAGGGCGCGAGGAGAACGGCATCGTCGACCCGGTGCAGCCCGACGCCTCATACGTACGTACAATAGCTATATCACAGTGTCTGTCATTTTACTTAAAACTTTCGTGATTTATTTCAGTCATTATTATGTATAAATACGGGATTTATAACGTACCGTTTACGGTGTTACGACCGACAATGCGAGGCGAGACGCGTTGCGGAGCGGATCGCAGTTACCATAAATTATTAATGTTTGCGAAATTGTACGTGATCAAACCCGTATTTATAATAATGATTGCAATTTGAAATATCAAGTGACCATCCATTACTTATTTTATGTGGGTCTAATTTTTTTAAATTTGGTAATTAGATATTAATATTATTATTATTTTACGAAGGGTAAAAATACAGGCACATGAGACTTTACTCCTGTATGGCTCGAGTTGATGGACGCAAGGCAGTGCATCGTAGGGCACGTTTGTAAGGTGCGTGACCTACGGGGCTGTACTTTGCTATAGGCGATGGTTACCACTTAGCATCAGGTGGGCCATAGGATTGTTGAATCTCCAGATGGTATAAAAAAAAGGAACTGAATCTAAATCTAAATAAAACAAAGTCGGGTTAGTTACACCATTTATAGCTGGACCGATTTTGATGATCTTTAATTTGTTGGATTTGTCTCCGCCCCGAATTATTAAAATAACGGAAAATTAACGCAAAAAAAAATATGAATAAAATTCATTTTCTCATATACATAGATGCAGCTAATGATGGTCGATTGACAATTCTACCAGGGTGACGTACATTGGGAGCCCGCGTAATATGCATGTTAAGGCGGTACGAAGTTCGCTGGGTCAAATAGTAATAGCGCCTCTACACGATGGGCCATGATCGCCATCATAGACGATCACCATCGTGTAGAGGGCATAATTGGTGGGCACGCTTACAATCATGGCCACAACAATACATATGGGCACTGCCCATACGATCGCCGATCACTCAGTTCGTATTTGTTTACGGTACGGTGCGGACGCGTGCGTTATAATTATAATGTGTTATACACTAAATAAATAAATAGCGGAAGCTGCTATTGTTTCGACGTCCATAATTAACAAATGTAGCTGCGCAATCATGTTGGCAATCATTGCGCATTCTGTGATTGTTCATCATGGCCCATAGTGTAGACAGCTGCGCAATCATGGTGGCAATCATTGCGCATTCTGTGATTGTCCATCGTGGCCCATGGAATAGAGGCTACATAAAAAATAACAATGTTTGTTCCAGGCAACGACCACAGTTGGTTTCGGGCAGGAGGTAGAAAGTATCAGCAAGCGTGCGATGAGGCGGATCAACCGCCCTTCGGCTCTCAAGAAGAAACGCAATAAGCAGAACACAAAGGGAATATTCAAGGACAACCTGCTCGAGTGTCTACTCGACTTTGTGAAGAATGATCTGTTACTCGAGCTATATTTTGATACTAAGCTGGTGAACTTTGAGAGGAAAAGGTACGCGTAGTTCATAGTTATTGATGTGTAACATCTTCTCTCTCGGTTTGTGGGAGTGATTTTGGCAAAAGGGACGGAAATGTGTAACAGGAAACCGGGGAAACGCGCGCTATTTGATTTGAGCAATGAGCGCGCGCGGTGGTCAGATGTTACACATCATATGCGACTACTGTAAGGCTCGTAGTTTTTTTTTATTGATAACAAGTAGTTATTTATCAACGAGTAACTCTTTAACAAAAATAAAACAGACTTAACCTAACTACTGAACCGCTTTTGATTAAATTTCTATGGGATCAATCTGAAAGTATATTCTTTCAAATAAAAACAATTATCTAAATCGGTTGATAAATAACGGAGTTCTGAGGTAACAAACATAAAACCGAATTGCATCCCTACAAAATTTGAGAGTTGCCCTCGGTTTATTTAGGATCCCATCATCAGATTCTGGATTGGTGCCAATGGGACCACCTGGGAAGTATACTTATAAACCTTTAAACAAAAAAATAATTTATCGAATCGGTCCAGACGTCAGGGACAATACATAAAAAAAAATATTCCGACGAATTGAGAACCTCCTCCTTTTTTGAAGTCGGTTAAGAATGATAATGTATTGTCTCCCAGGATCCACAGATTAGTATCAACCTTGGACGGCAGAGAGAAGAACGGAGAATTGAACGAAGGTTACGATGAGATAGTAGACGATATCCGCAGCCGCAACCACTACCTGCTCAACACTCAGAGCGCGGGGGAGGGGGCTGAACGGTGAGAACCAACACTGATCATCATCATTCCGCAACTATCTTCATTCATTATTCACACCAACCATTATTCCACGCGAATTATAATCATCTCACACCGATCATCACTTATCCACGCCAATTATCATCATCCCACGTCAATCATTATCATTTCACACCGATCATCACTGATCCACGCCGATCGTTATCATTTCACACCGATCAGCACTGATCCACGCCAATTATCATCATCCCACGCCAATCATTATCATTTCACACCGATCATCACTGATCCTGGCCAATCGTTATCATTCCACACCGATCATCACTGATCCACGCCAATCGTTATCATTGCACACCGATCATCACTGATACACGCCAATTATCATCATCCCACGCCAATCATTATCATTTCACACCGATCATCACTGATCCTCGCCAATCATTATCATTCCACACCGATCATCACTGATCCACGCCAATCGTTATCATTGCACACCGATCATCACTGATTCACGCCAATTATCATCATCCCACGCCAATCATTATCATTTCACACTGATCATCACTGATCCTCGCCAATTATCATCATCCCACGCCAATCATTATCATTTCACACCGATCATCACTGATCCTCGCCAATCGTTATCATTCCACACCGATCATCACTGATCCACGCCAGTCAACATCATCCTACACCGATCATCACTGATCCACGCCAATCATTATTTTTATTTAATTTTATTTGATTTAATTCGATTTGATTTAATTTATTTTGATTTGATTTTGTTTAATTTGATTTTAGTAATTTAATTTAATTTTTATTTATAAGTCAATGGCTTGAAATAAACAATTTTTTTTTATTATTATCATTTCACACCAGATATCACACACTCCACACCATTTCACACAGTTCATCATTAAACCGTGCGTGTTTGTTTCAGTCAAATCTGCGTGTTCAAGTCAGCTCCGAACTACATGTTCCTAGTGACGCCTGATGACTGCCGACCCTGCATTACGGACATCATCGAGGTAATATAAACTATATAGACTAACATAGATGCAGTCCCGGATCTGGTGGAGGGGAGGAGCAAACCAGGACACTTGCCCCGGGCGAAACTTTACGGAGCGCAAAATTAATGTTTGTAAAACAAACTTGGTTCGCAAAGGGCTTAGCTAGTATCCAGCGCATGTCGTACTATCGATTATTCATTTGATTTGAACCCCCAAAACCCCCTTCTGGCTACGCCCGATATCGGTGTAAGTCAATATTATGTAGTCAAGTCAAATAGCCCCCATAAATGACATAAAATGTCCTCCCCCTCCTGTCTCTCAAACGCTAGAGGAGAGGGTAGAATCCGAAGCTGAATGGATGTCTGTGATAAAGAAAGACCTGACAATCACCGTAGACCCAATTACGACCAGAAAAAAGATCTCTAGAGACATCTGATCAGGAGAGCCGATCCCAAATATAAATGGGAAAAGGCCTGAAGAAAGAACGAGGTAATATAAACAAGAATCGGGAGAGAAGGAGAGAGGGCGGGCGGTGTTATATTTGAAAAAAATACTGAAGATTGAATAAAATACATTTATTTCAAGTAATTATGTAGCTCATATAAGGAAGGACACAACACAAAAGGTATATTAAACTTATATAAAATCGGATTTTTGAGAGCATGCCCATCCAAAGTTTGCCTGGAAGAGATCGCTCTCAGCGATAAGGCCGCAAATTGTATTGCATTGCATTTTTAGTTTTATTTTCGTGTTATATGGTTACTGTGTAGTAATTACAATAAAGAGTTATCTTATCTTAAATTTCAGGTTGAGGAAGAACCGAATCCGTTCTTGAAGTCTATCACGAAGCACATCAAGAAGGACGAGGGCACCATCTTGAAGCCGAAACCGCCGCATCTGTTCGACAAACTCATCGAATTCTTCATAGACTTCAGCGCAGACGAGGTGTTCACGGAATTCAGGTAATTGTTGCATTAGCATAATTATACATTATTATAGTAATTGTAGAGTTCCTACCCAGGCTTCAAATGATAGGCTCGGTACTTAGCAAAAGTGGACTGTATTTTCTTTCTTCTTAGTTACTAGTTTACAAGGTTTACAGGTTTACAAGGTAGTAATCGCGTACTTGATGATCACAATTTTTCCGTTCAAATCGGTTTATACTTATGCAAAAATAGTCCTCGCCCTAGCCATGGTGCGGGGATCGTAATTTACATTTTCACAAATCATCTACAATTCTTACTACATCGAAGTTTCCAGAAAGGTTAGACGGGGACTTACATATAGCTATCTCGCTCTTTTTGACCGTTACATCTTAAAGCTACCTATACATTTGAATCAAGATTCGATCCTATAACTACCTACTACATTTAAATCTAGATTCGATTCGGACGACCTCCGTGGCGCAGTGGGCGAACAGCCGGCTGAGACGCAGGAGGTAGTGGGTTCGAGTCCCGCCGCGGAACAAATGTTTGCATGATCTACAGATATTTGTTCCGGGTCTGGTTGTTTTTCTATATATTATAAGTATGTATTTACAAAAAAAAGTATATAAGTATTCTATCAGTTATCTGGTTCCCATAGTACAAGCTCTGCTTAGTTTGGGGCTAGATAGCGCTGTGTGAAATGTCCAGCAATATTTATTTATTTTATTTATATTTATCCCGTCTTTGATCGTCCGTTACAGTAATGTACTAGTAGCATAAGTAGCTCAGCATGCGCTAAGCTAGTTAGCACATGCTGAGCTGACCCCATTTTGGCATGGACTCAACTTTGTAATTATGATGGAAGTTGCATGAGATATTCCAGTATTTTTTTATTAGCCTGTAATCTTCGACTTCGGGCCTTTTTGTACCTACTTAACCTTAGAATTTTTCAAACTTTCGCGATCACTCTACATAATTACTGATTAAAACGGGTATTTATCGCTTATGCACGGCTAGTGTAGTGTGTCGTAATATGAACGAGGACATTTCTAATTCTAAAGATCAAGTGAGGGTAGTTGCTGCAGCTGCCTTCACTTCTCGACGGTAGCTCCGAGTACTCCAGTCCGCCCGCGACCACGGCGACTGCAGTCAAAACGTCGGGATAACAAATAAAAAAGATACATATGCTATTAATACCCGGTTTAATACAATTATCTACTTAACTTCTATGCTACCATCTTCTTTTGTGTTTTATTTCCTGAGATCCTGGGAAAATGCAATTTATAAAAATGTTGCAGGTTCCTCGGTCCATTCACAGCGAAGGAGATAAACGTGATCAACAATTTCTTCAGCCTGATCAGCGAGCTGGCGCGGCGCCGCAAGCCGCACTACAAGGTGCCCGTGGAGCTGCTCGACGTGTTCCTGACCGACGTCTACTGCTACTGCACTGAGCTGGATCTCAACGGATTTACCTCGTGAGTACATCATCATCATTGCCAGCTCTGCACTTTAACCAATCCTGTGCTATTCACTTCCAGGCAGCCCCGGATCTAGTGGCAATTACAAAGGGCGTTCCAAATTCATCAATAAAAATATGTTTGGGAAAAAAACCTGGTTAAAAAACGCTTGGCATCCAGCGCACGTCGTACGTATTAATGCACTCCCTTCCCGTGGTCCACCTACAAAGGTCATTGGATTTGGAACACTTTAAACTTTAACCCCCCACCTTTTCTCAATCAAACGCTGGAGGAGAGGGGACGTCACATCTAGTTTCTGCCCCGGTAATGAAAACTTCTAGATCCAGGGCTGCATCCAGTTCTTACCCTCTAATGGCCTCTATGTCGTCCGCCTACTGAGCTGGATAGTCTGCCACGGCCATTTACAACCTGTTTTGTTACGTAAGACATGAATTTAAGACACACATCTGAATTGTATTAACTGATATTACAGGTGGATTAAATACCGGTAGCTTGAATATTTGTCCAACAACAATACTAGCCATTTGTCTTACCCGTGTTTTCATTTAATGTTGTACATAACAAAACACGATACCTAATACCTAATTTCTGTTCAAAAAGCTATCGAATCGCACACTGTACATACACATAGCCAAAAGAATTCGCAAACTGAAGTGGCAGTGGGCGGGGCATATAGCTCTATAAACTGACGGCCGTTGGGGCAGAAAGGTTTTCGAGTGGAGACCACGCACTGGAAAGCGAGAATACATTTTTAAGAATATAACGAAAGTTGACCCAAATGATATCGGATTACGAATTGAATATATTCAGGCATTCTGCTCCTTTAATTAATCGAGCGAAGCGAGATCTCTAAATCAACTTGGGTAAATCGGCGTTGTATGTATGTATGTTTGTTTGCCCGAGAATAACTTTCAAAGCGTTGATCTGATCATCGTGAAATTTGATACATAGGTAGGTAGTGATGGCACAATTTTGGTGTAACTAAATGAGCTAAAAATGTTGGGGGGTTGTTGAGATTTTGGAGTTCAAGAGAGTTAAAAAAAAATGAAAATAAGAGGTCAAGTGTCGTTTTATTTTTGGTAAAGTCTTTATAGTTTTTGAGCTATAATAAAAACTGAGCTTTGACAAAATTCACAGGGTACACCAGTGACTCCACAGTGCTGTAATTTGGTATGCGTGTAGCTTAGGTGACACAAATATAGGCACAAGTCTGAAATCCAGAATAACTGTCATTTGTACCCCAAAAAATGTATCCACTTTACATGAACTCCCGTTACCTGTAATTTGAATGAAACTGTAGGTCAAGTTAATTGGTTGTTCATTTCCTGGCACTATTTTGATAGTCAAAGATTACGTGAGATCGTAGTTCAGGGCGAACCACTAGTATTACAATATTAGCTTGATATAAATAAAGTGTATAATCGCATGTCAGTCAACTCATACTATTGTATTGTCAGTTACGTGAATACCGTTTAGGACATTTAACATAACGAGACTAGATCGATACTCGAATTCTACTATTTTAAGTTACGGGAATTGCCCTTCGGATAAAAACGCTCTTAAAATCTATAAAGAAGTCATATGTTCAACAGTGGAGGCCTTTTAAAATATTACTTTTAATCTTTTTAAATAATTATTTGTTTCAGAGTCCAGAAAATACATTTCGACCTGAAGGAAGAATACGAAAAACACGTACAAGAAATGGAAAAGAAACGCAGAGAATTGCAACACCCATTGAACCACTACCCATTGAAATTCCACATACGCCAACAGATATAAAACGTGAAATCTTATGTAAAACACATAATTTTGTGTAAATTGCATAATGATTATTATAAATATTCTTAGTAAAAAGTGACATAATTTTATGTAAACACATAATCTTATGTAAAACACATAATTTTGTGTAAATTACATAATGATTATTACAAATATGCTTCGTAAAAAGTGACATAATTTTATGTATATTACATAATTTTGTTTTAAACATTTATCGCCTAATTCATAAACATTTAATATAAACGTTATTTATCTAAAATAACTTTTGTTTTATCAGATGTAAAATATCACGCGCCAATACAAAGCCAATTTTGCCAAAAAAATGGTATAAAACGATTATGAATTAGGTAATATGCTTTACATAAAATTATATGTGCTTATACAACATTTTGCCATTTACATAAAATGATTTATTTTCATAAGGTTATGGAAAAAACCATAATTTTGTAAGTATATAATACATATTTATTATGTATTTTACATAAGATTATTTAAAATACATAATGTTATTAATACTTGATTATGTATTTTACATAATCTTATTTAAAATATATATGTTATTAATACATAATTATGTATTTCCATAAGATTATGAAAAAAAAACATAATTTTATAAATACATAATACATATTTAGTATGTATTTTATATAAGATTATTTAAAATACATAATGTTATTAATACATGATTATGTATTTTGCTTTAGATTATATAAAGCACATAATTTTGTAAATAAATGATACATATTTATGATGTATTTTACATAATATCATTTAAAATACATACTTAATGTTATTAATACATAATTATGTATTTTTTATTAGATTGTGTATAATATATAATTTTATGCTAGGAAGGGCGAAGTAACATTAAATATAGTGGAAATAAGTCTTGTATTAAAAGAGCTATTACGATAGATTATCATTTATGAGTGAGAAAAAATGTGGTTTCTTAAAACACGAATGGCAAATGTACTTAGTTAATATTTTGAAAGATTAAAAATATATATTATTACCACAAAATAGTTAAACAACTCTTTAACGCATGTTTAAAAAAATCCTTACCAGTTTTTGTATAGGAATTTTTGAAACACGCATTACACTGTTTAATTTTTTTTTTGGTAGGACCCATATTTTTTGATGAATTCGTAAACAGTCGACTAATAATAATAATATGGGGGTCAATTCCCGTAACATAAAATAGTAAAATTCTTGTATCTTTATGTTAAATGTCCTAAACGGTATTCACCTAACTGACAATACAATGGTATTTCTATAAAGATATTAATGTAATATTAATGGAGTAGAATGCCAAAATATATTAATTTCATATTAAAATTGTATTACGAGATCGTTATGTTTTTAAAATTCTTATGTAATAAGTATTGTATTTGGACAGAACAAAAGCAATAATGACCTCTGTGACGCAATCTGAGACGCAGGAGGTTGCGGGTTTGATTCCCGCCGCGGAACAAATGTTTGCATGATCTACAGATATTTGTTCCGGATCTGGTACTCCCTATTTATAAGTATTTACAAAATTATGTATTGTATAATTAAGTACATCAGTTATCTGGTTTCCATAGTACAAGCTTTGCTTAGTTTGGGACTGGATAGTGCTGTGTGAAATGTCCAGCATTATTTATTTGAATCCATAAAATTTGTCCACTGTTTACAAATTCAATATCTGAAAAATTATATGGGTTTTTGAAAATATCTTACTATTTTATATACTGTGTTAGAATTTGTATAATTTTACAGTTATTATATAAACGGAGTATAAATGAAGTGTGGCTAAACCCCTTGTTAGTGCAGCAATTACAAGCAAAAGTATAAAATGTATGTTAGAAACACAAGTTATTTATTCTAAAACTATGGGGGCGGTATTTCTACATTTTTCATCATAATACCCAATATATACCCGATATATACGATGTGACAAATACCCGCATAAATGAGTTATTATGTACAGTGATCGCGAAAGTTTGAAACTATTTCAAAAACTATTTCATATTTCAAGCCAATAGGTTCAGTAGTTGCTGAGATACTCAGCTGTGAGAGACGGACGGACAAAGTCGCAAGTTCGTTTCGTTGGTGAAAATAAAACAGAATGTATACGGCAACTGCACAAGTTGTACAAAAAGTCGCTCGTACGAATGTATAGAATTCGAATCGGCTCTACAAAAAGTCTGACGTATGCGAGCATCCTTACTCAGTGTGTAACCTAATTAACGAACCTAACCTATAACAGATCGATATAATTTGCTACGGGCCCCGCGCTTGCTTAAAGGTCACAGCTCACTACATCAGCCCGGCACCCGACCCGCACCGCCTCGCCTCGAGCGGTTTGTATTCTTTATATGAAATTGTATATGTGCGCTCACTACATCACCTCCAGACCGCCTCGGGCGTATGCCGTTCACGCGCGGACTACGAGTTGACCACTCGGTGACCCCGCGCGGCCCGCGAGTGATTCACGCGAGCACAATGCGACGGCGATGCTTCGCCCCCCGCCTACCCGTCATTTCCAGCCTTTCTTTCTAACGTGTCGGTGTCCACTGGTTGACCACGCGGCGTTCACTGGTAATAACGTGGCCCACCCGCTGTCAACGAGTGACGCCGAGCGGCGAGGCGGTGCGGGTCGGGTGCCGGGTTGATGTAGTTGACCTTAATCCGGTACTGTCTAACAACAGAATCAAATGATACAACATTGTAATATCGTCCTGTCGAAATATTGATCCAGAATTAACTAGTGTTTCTGAGTGTAAATCAAGCAAAAGTTGAAAAACACGCGTGTTAGTATGACAATGCTAAACATAAGCACGTGCTAAGTAAACATGATGATTACAGTACACGCCACTTTTTTTAACGCTTTGGGACAATTTAAAATATCGTTATGGCATAATAATGGAATTCTTGGGTACTTCAGGGGCCTATTATCATGCCAATATAAGCTGTATGAAACTCTACTGATGTTCCATATCAAATGGCGTGTACTGTATACGTGTAAACCGCTAATATTAAAGCATTATTAATAAGATAAATGTGATGTGGGTATTAACACTATTTACTTATTTATTATAATAAGAAAAGCAGATACAATATCTTTATTCCGTATTCCATAGGTAAGTGGCTTGTTACACTGGCGAGTTGCAAGCGTGTTTCGAGCGAGGCGATTTGTGAACGTGTTCGTCGCGTTGTTACGATAGTTTCTTCAATATTGATTGATTGAAAATACTTTATTCCACTTATAAAACTAGTACAAACGCAAACTTTCTCTTCATTCTCTTCCAGGTAACCTTTGTGTATTGCAGATAAAGATGTGTGACAGAAAAGGAAACTAATGGAAATTTGCACACGACTAATAAAATAACATAATAAAGGTACATACTACATAAATAAACCCACTTAAATACATTTATAAAATACCAAACTATACTAATGTCAAATAAAAATAGATTAGATTTGATAATTCTTTATTGCACACCATGAAACAAATACAAATAAAAAATAACAACGTAAATCTATGGATACAATTGGCGGTCTTATCGCTAAATAGCGATCTCTACCAGATAATCTAATTGTTAAATACATATTTAACAATAGAAAAAGTGATAAGGAAATATTACATTGCTCATTTTATATGACTGGCTGAAGTGTGGCGGAACGCGCGTGTTTACGTAAAGCTATGTCTAAACCAGTGCGCGTATGAAAGCGCACTCCATATTCTTCTTTTCTTGCGTTTTTTCCTTGCAATTAACAGTAAAAATGCCGCACAGATAGTTAAGTTTCTTGACCGCCTTGACGATTGTTTGAGACGCATAGGTGTAAAGGATAGGCTGGATGCGCCATGACATGACGCAAGATGAATTTTAAGTTGAAAGTTGAAGACGCAAGATGAACATGAAAGCGCTATGGTGTAGACATAGCTATAACATATGATATTAAGTTTTATTGAAATATAACATAAACTTGATAGATTATGAGCTGGATTCAAACATGGTGGCTATTTTTGTTGACAAATAACGCGTGCGAAGCTGCTGGCGGAAGCTAGTCAAATATAAAAAATTACAATTAATATAATATAATTGATCGAGCGAAGCGAGATCTCTAAATGACCTTGGGCAAATCGGTGTTAAATGTATGTATGTTTGTTTGTCCGAGGATAACTTCCGAAGCGTTGATCCGACCATCGTGAAATTTGATACATAGGTAGTTAGTGATGGCACAATTTTGGTGAGACTAAATGATCTAAAAATGTTGGGGGGTTGTTGAAATGTAGGGGTTCAAAAGGGGTAAAAAAATGAGACTATTAAGTCAAGTGGGACATCAAATGAAAGGTCTTCATTAGTACATTTAGACTCCTTTTTTATTTTTAGTAAAGTCTTTATAGTTTTTGAGTTATTAGCCATAATAAAATCTTTGACAAAATTCACAAATTCACAGGACCCCACAGTGCTGTAATTTGGTATGCGTGTAGCTTTAGTGACACAAATATAGGCAACAATCTGAAATACAGAATAACTGCAATTTGTACCCCAAAAACCTTACCTTACCTGTAATTTGAATGAAACTGTAGTTCAAGTTATTTGGTTAATGATTTCGTGGCACTATTTGATTGTCAAAGATAACAAATAATATCTTTTCGTTTCAATCGTAGACTCGCGAGATCTCAGTTCGGGGCGAACCACTAGTAAAATATACAAATTAAATGATATAAATAGACTAAATGAATAAGTAGACGTAAATCAACGATGCACGTTGCGAACTCGCGGCGAACACGTTCACAAATCGCCTCACTGGAAACGCTCGCATCTCACCAGTGTGATAAACCATTAGTGTCCCCGAATCAAGCGGAAGGTTCTGGGTTCAAATCCCGCCTTATTCGTAATTTTTGGGATTTAGTGAGCCCGTGGCGAAGTTAGTATCTCAGTAGCAAGGGGATGGTTGCGGGCTGATATCCCTAGTTTGTTATCTTTAGATTATAAAAACCTTAAAAAATATAAGTGACTTCTTGGTACTTTTAAATTATTAAGGGACCCTAAGCACAAAATAGTTAGGTACAGAAGTTAAGTTTAGTACAACGAGCGGTATCGCGCGTGTACGAGGATCCGTCAAGTCGGTCGAGTAATCGCTAGTAATTTTACTTCTGTTAAACTTAACAACTGAGGTGTGTATGGCCACCTCATGAGAAGACCTGACGAATGTGGTCAAACAGCACTGTGTCTTCCAGAACGCAAAAGAGGCTGGGGACGTCCCCCATCGACATGGTGGACCAGCATGACAACCTCCATGGCGCAGTGGGCGAACAGCCGGCTGAGAGGCAGGAGGTAGCGGGTTCGATTCCCGCTGCTGAACAAATGTTTGTATGATCTACAAATATTTGTTCCAGATCTTTATGTTTTTCTATATATTATAAGTATGTATTTACAAAAAAAAGTATATAAGTATTCTATCAGTTATCTGGTTCTGCTTGGTTTGGGGCTAGATAGCGCTGTGTGAAATGTCGAGTAATATTTATTTATGTCCAGACTCCTGAAACAGGAAGAAATCCCTGACCCGACAACCGAAAAATTAGAAGCAGACCCCACTTGAAGTGGGAACATGCAAAGAAGACGAGTAAACTTAAATTCAAATTCGTTTATTTACACATGGATATATCTTTACAGAATCAATCTAATACGCTATATCTAAAACTACTACAAGAAAAAAATACAAATTATATTACATTCATTTTCGAACTTACATATTTTAGGTAGGTAAGTACATATTAGGGAGGCCTTTGCCCTGCAGTGGGACAACACAGGTTTTAAAAAAAAGTATATATTAAAAATAATAAATATAAATACTGCTGGACGTTTCACACAGCGCTCTCTAGCCCCAAACTAAGCAGAGCTTGTACTATGGGAACCAGATAACTGACAGAATAAAACTTAAATAACTTAAATTTAAAACTGAACTTCTATATCCATCTATTTTGTGCACTAAGGGTGGGAGGGGCTTCGTTTATTTTGGGAGTATTCTTATACGGAATAATAGTGATTTATTTACTATTATTATAATTAATAAATTTACTTATAGTTAATATTATATTGTGTATTAGGTCCAGTGTCCACTAGCGAGAAAATAATCATGATGTTTAGAAAATCAATCTAAACTATCCAACTAATGTTATAAACTAGCTGTTGCCCGCGATTTCGTACGCGTTACACTACTAAATGTGTAGGTAACCTAGAAATAAAGCTAAACTCGCTGTTGCAACTTTACTTGACACCCCATTTTTATCCCATGGGAACTGATTTATAGGATAAAAGGTAACTTATGTAGTAATCCAGGTTATCACTTTATCGAAATCGGTTCACGTTACGACGTGATTGAGTAACAAACAAACAAACTTTCACATTTATAATATTAGTGTGATTCGAAAGTTTGGATGTTTGTTTGTTACTCAATCACGTCGAAACGGCTTAACCGATTTCAATGAAATTCTGTATGTACGTAGATTATAACCTGAATTAACACATTGGCTAACTTTTATCTCATAAATCAGTTTCCATGGGATAAAAATTGGATGAAAAGTTTCTTTATGTATTTTTGCACCCCAGAACAATGCGGGCGAAGCCGCTGGCAATAGCTAGTAATACTATAAACGGGTAAAGTTTATTCTTTGTAAGTTTGTATGTTTGTTGGCGGTAATCTCCGGAAATACTGAACCGATTTTAAGAATTCTTAAACTGATAGAAAGTGATAGAAAGCTACACTATCCCTTAGTGCTATATTTTTTTGATAAAAATCCATGTAATAAATTAGCCTGTAGCATTCAGGGATAGTGTAGCTTTCTATAATTGAAATAATTTTCAAAAACGGCTTAGTTGATTCAGAGGTTACCCCCAGCATACAAACTTTACCTACTTGTAATATTATTATTAAAGATTGTACATACGAGTACATAGAGTAAAGACAAAAAAGCTTGCAAATAGGACATGTACAAAGGCGAAGTTTACGCTACAAAGAGTTTTCTTCCAATAAACCTTTAAAGATAGAGATAGCTGATTATAGGTTTTGGATACACATATATAAGGTGATCTCTCATTGTACAGAAAGCCTATACAATGCGTGGTCAGACTATACTGGAAATGTATACCTTGGTGTGTAGCCGTGCGTAAAAATAATTTAGACGAGAAATAACCTACAATTAAATAAATAACTACTTTACGACTATTTAATCTCCGATTTATTTTTAAATATTGTTTTATAAGTGTTTTTTCTTAGGACACAATATTTTCAAAAAATCATCATGGGTCCCAAGTTCTTAGATGTTCGCCAATGTTCTTTGTTATTTACAAACACAACTTTATTTATATTTCTCTCGTTATTGGTAACTGAACTTAATTTAGTTATAAATGTGTAAATATTTTGTAATTTATATCTATTTATTTTTAATGAAAATAAATTATACGAGGGATTGCGTCTGTAATGATGTTTAACAGCGTCGTTTTAAATATTTGATCTTAGAATCTACAACCGGTTTTGTTATCTAATCTAATCTAAAGAGCCCGCTGGATCCCACCGCTGGGCAAAGGCCTCCCTTACCTTCTTCCATTCATCCCAGTCTAGGGCTTCTGTCGACCAGTTCGCAGTATGCGCGTCAAGTTCGTCCCGCCATCTCCGCCTGGGCCGGCCACGCGGTCTCGCGCCTTGTGCGACCCACTCTATGGTTATCTTAGTCCACAAGTCATCGCGCATTTGACATACATGTCACGCCCAGTCCCACTTCAATGTATGTTTTGTTATGTACTACATTCATTTAAAACACATCCAGAACCGTATTAACTGATTTTGGAGGTAGGTTTAATACCTGTAGTTAGAAAATTTATTCAGTAATCGATACATTTCAAACTTTGTACTCCTTTTTAAACTTCAGATTTGGCATAGTTAAAGTTTAATCGAAAGGGGCGTCCATTACGTGAGGTATTCAGGGGTGGCAGAGGATCGAGCCGAATCTCGCCCAATATCACGTGGGGGTGAGGGGTCTCGGCAAATATCACGTAATTTTTTTTGTTGAATTTGCGAGAAAATTGAATTAAAAACCTCTAAACAAAAAATAATGAAATTAGTCCAACGCATTTACCCTATGAATACAAATTTCGAAAAATCTCACGTGAGATAAGGGGTGGGGGGAAGAGGTCGAACCAAATCTCGCGACATCTCACCAGGGGGGGGAGCCCCCAATTGACGCCACCAAAGGAACGAATGCTTAAATTAGGCTAAAAACTTAATTACGGTCGAATTTTAACAACTGAGGAAGTTCGGAACACAAGGTGACATTTACACATTTTAGTTTTTTCAGTAAGTTGAGAAAATAAATAACTAAACACTACTGTTTCTGAATGAAAATGTTACTATTTGTTCCGAAAGCAGATATTTAGATTGTTTTTTCTATGAAACAAGTCCCTTTTTGAACTTGATCTTTACAGATAATGATAAAACTCAACCTTTTGTTTAAAATGACCAAATACACTGACACATTTTGTTCCTAACCTCCTCAACTGCACTGGGAACTGGTTTTAATTATTATTTGATCAAATATTGAACATGAGGAACTAGAAATGTCATTAGTCATTACAGATTCAAAAACTAATTATAAATAAATATAGGGTAGCTATCTAGGTAGTTCGATAGTCGATTGTTAGAGATAAATCCTTCTCTGTCTATAGTATGTTTAATAATAATAATAAATCATTTAATTCAGGCACCAATAAAATAAATCAGGATATTAATTAACTTATTTTACGACCCATAAAGATACCTTAGCCTAAAATATAAATATTAATAAAATAAAAATGTATATATATTTACTACACTTTGAGTTCTCGGTGTTCGGTATCCGTCCTCGGAAACGACGAATTAAGACACCCTTCTGCCAAAAATGTTCCGTCATGTTCCGTCATTGATTAAAGTTCATTTTAGGTTGTATGCTAGAACTATACTATCTGAGTCGAGACTCAAGTAAAGATTTTATTATATAACATGGTACACAAATCATGGTAAATATCCCGTTTTTAATGAAAATCAGATTTTTATAATTTAATTTATTTATTTATAATTAGAACGGTACTACCAATTACTAATTCATAGTTTTATAGTTAATTCATTGGGAGCTGTCAAACCTACGCTTTAGTGTGGATTCAAGCTTGACTACAATTCTAGAATAAGGGATTAAGGCTAAATTTACATTGCAGTGGAATGGAATGGAAGAGAATGAATTGTCCATAGCATAATGAGCTTTATGTCAATTATGTAAGGTACAAACTAGATACCTACCTACTCGTACGAGCCAAAACAGGAGAATTATTTTTGGCTCACCAATTTTTTTTGGTGGTTCTAAGTTATACAATGGGGGCTTTACATTTTCGATTTAAAAAGATAAAACTTGTTCCAATTAGCATAACAGGTGGCGCTGTCTGGAAATGCACTGCCCAAAAAATATGGGTTATATACCAAAATCTCAAAGGCACAATATCAAAATTTGTCTAAAACAATATCACTTCGTCAGATAAACAAACACAAATGTTTGTTATTTTATTTCAAGTTCTTCGGAAAATAATGTTGAGACGGCAATTGACATTGACAATTCACTTTCCTTTGTTAATCAGAGCATGAGAGAGCAACAGCATCTGTTAGCAGTTTTTAAACATGGCCGTGAAAACCCCTTATTGGCATGAAGTTCATTATGTACAATTTCGTTACAAAAATTCGCTCCCATTCCATTCCGCGGCAATGTAAATTGAGCCTAAGGGTAGTTCGTCATCTTATTGGTTTTTCTTATCTAGCACAAACACTTGCATTTAACTCTAATACAATCTTTACCTTTGAAAGTATCATGTGCATTATCGGATCAATGATATAGCTCATGTTGGCTTAAACGTTATCTTCAACGTCGTCTTACTGGGAGATGAGGAAATGTCTAACGTGCCATTGGCATTTTAACACATGAACACTGCTGTCATTGATATTATTTTTTACTATGAAGGTTTCTTTATTTTATACATTTTATTTGTTCTAAGAATGTGAATTTTAAACGTGGGATTCCATCATGTGTGTTCACATTAGATACCTAATTATGGTAGCAAAATGGTCATGAAAAACGCAGTTATGAAGATCATTCTGATAGTCTGTCAGAACTTCTAAAAAAATACAAGTTAAAAATATAATGGTGGCGATTCCGTTGTCTACTAACTAAAATGTCCTTAAATGCCTACATTCTTATTTGGTGTAACTAAAGACCAAAGTAGCATGACATCTAGTGACATTTCTCAAACAAGGTTATTGGGTAAATTGGCGTGTTTGGGGGGTGTATTAGCCAGCAAGGTGTTGACTATCCTATGTCACTTTAAATGTCATGCTAATGTAGTCTTTAGCGCGAACCGAATAAGAACAAACAATGTCAACAATGGTGGCAATTCTGTTGTTTACGCTAAATAAATTTCGTAAAATATTCGCGTTCTCAATGTTTTCAAATAATTACCATTGAATGCCATAGCTATTTGCTAATGTAATTGGGGTCATAACATTAATACATACATTGTTTATTATCTTTCAACATATTATAGACAGAGTTTGATAAAATAAAAATGTTCTATGTTTTACAATAAATGATCTAACTTATACTAAGTGCCGATAGTTGGAAATAAGATTGCATTGAAATTAAATCTTATAGTTATCAGCTGTTAGGCTAGGGGACAAATCTAAGCGGGTAAACGCGGTGGAATTTTACCAGCCTAATTTCGTGCCTTGTCCTAGCAAGTACCTACAAATGTAATACCATCCATTCGCACTTACTTTTATTTCTTTTATTCATTATTGTACACAAGAAAATACATTAAAATGTACAAAAATAGAGGACAAAGGCGAGCTTAACTCTAAGAAGAGTTTTCTCCTAGCAAACCTCACTGTTTTGGTTCTACGTTCATAATACGTGCAGCTAAGGTATGGAAGACTTTACCGTCGTCTGTTTTTCCCGATGACTATAATCCGGGCCTAGGGCAAGAGTGAAGAGTTTTCTAGAACTTTGTGCTCCATCTTAGACCACATCATCGCTTACACTCAAGATTGTGGTCAAACGAAGATCTATTCACGATAGAAGAATAAATAAAATGTCCCGAAAGTCCCGAATCTGGGCGAAAAGACGCTAAAATTTGTGCTGGGTAAGACGGCGCGAAATTACTGTAGTAAAATTCTGCCGCATTTTTCTGCTTAGATTTGACTCTAGGCTTAGGCTCAATTTACATTGCCGCGGAATGGAAGCGAATTTTTGTAACGAAATTGTTCATAGCACGATGTCATAGTATTTTTTGATAACTATGGGATTTAGTAAAGGAACTTTTAATGTTACTTGCCTATGGGTGTTTAATGATAAATATATTTATTTCGGTGTAATCTTATGTTGGTGTTATTATGTGCCGAATTATCTTGAAACTAATTCATAAATGTTTTCTTAGCCTTGTTCAGGTAAATAACTTTTGTCTTGTCTATCTGATGTAAAATGTCACGCGTCAAAGCAAGACAAACGTTTTTGAGAAAACCAGACCCGTCGAGTGGGACTCGTGTGCCGTGGGTTTACCTACCTACCTACATTTATGTTAATTTAGCAGCGCCATTTAGTTTGTGTTTTATTGACAGACAGAGGAACAAAGTCGCACTATAAGGGTGCGTTTCCACCAGAGATGTATTCAGTATTTGATTGCGTTTATACAAAGTGGATTAAAATTACAAGGTTACATGTCAAATCTTCTTGACTAGTCAAGAATCCAGCACTTCATATGTACGCTGTAGGTAAAGGTGTAGCAATATCATAGATAACTAGGCAGCTTAGCGGTGAGCGAGGAAAACATTCACTAATAAGATTGCTTGATTTGCCTATAGTGCAGCACAGGGCAACTATCCTTTTGGTAATTTTTTTTGCGTTCACCGCTTTGCTTCCTCCCACAGCTCTGGTGGAAATGCACCCTTCGGGTTTTGGACTGGTTTTGCGTTTTGGTCGGGAATCCTAACAGGCTAATAAAACGATTATGAATTAGGCTGTAACCTTGGTCATTAAAAGGGTTTATATTTATCAAATGAAGATTATTTATGTTACTTAACTAGCTGTTGGAAGGATTGTTGCCACGCCTGGGATAGGTGTATAGATGGAGTACGCCTATGTAATTCACCATCCTCATAGCTGTTAAGGTCTAATCTTTCGAATTGCGCCCCAATGATTTTAAATATTTTGCGTTGTGTGTCCCAAATGCTGGTTTTTCGACTTTTGCAAAGGAATGGAAAAGTACAAGATGTTAATTTACTTATTCTACGGCTCATACAAAATATACCATAGTAGTTACTTACATATTATTATAATTAAAACTATTTGCTGATAAGTAAAGTCTGCGATGCGGATACAGTTGCGCTGTCGTGTAGTCGCCCGCGAAAATGGCGAAACAACACACTTTTCTGGTCAAAACTCTTCCTTTGTTTGGTCGAAATATCTGCAATCGGAACCCGCAACACACTGACTGAGCTGTGAGGATGGTAGAGTACAAGACTACTCCTCATCATGTCTCAGGCACTACAGCGCTCCGTCCTTCACGTAAATAGTGCCGCATGCGCATACCAGCCGCCATAAATCATCTTCAATCTATAATGTAAAGGCCTCAGATAAGCTGCACAGAATCTACAGCAACTTCCGAACAACTTGAGTTTAGTATTATTTTTTAATTATTTATAAGTATAATTAAATGTACATTAGCTTAACACAATTTGTGTTCTGAAATTCCAATTAGAAAATAGAAGATGTATTGGATAGGTTATTTCGACATTCGATCTACAGAAAGAGATTGTCTATAGAGAGCTGTTCACTCTTTATATAAAGCTGCTAGATATTGATTTCATTATAGTTATTAAGATGAGTTACTCAGCTAAACATAACAAGCATAGATATTTGGGCAGATTATTGATAAATAATTTTAATTAATCTCACGCGTTTCGAAAAATACATCCTAATACATCTTTTATTTTGGTTCTAATACCTTTCATGGTATTTATTTTGTTATGCGTGAATTGTGTTCATCGAGTATTTTCTTATACTCCAAATCTGTCTTTTAACCAATTTCAATGTTCAATTTTAGATGGTTTTACCAACTCTTCTTGATTAGCGTTTTAGTGTTTATCGTTTCGTGCTGAAATGTTTTAAAAAAAAATTGGAGATCTCGTTTTAAATTGCGCGCCCTTACCGCGTCTACTTGATGTTTACTTATTTCAAAATGATCCTAATGATTGCCTTGATTAAAACTTGTGCTTGGACGTAATGAAGTAGTGGGCGCTAAAATTTTAGACGATTCATTTTTTGAGTTAGTGACGATTAGTATAGAGAATAATTGAAATTGGTTAAAATATTTATTTTAAATATATTCGATATTTCGTGTCAAATTTATGTTACGGGTAAATATTATAATATAAATTTTAAAATGCTCAACACCTATCCATTCTGTGTAAACTATGTTCTAAAGCGGGTACGTGACGATCAATGCTTATGTTTTTACAATTGTAATTAAAAAAACCAATTAGGTATGTATAAATAATTAAATTGATGTATTTCACGCTTAGTTATAATAATAATATCAACGCCAGCGTTACTCAATAAATGGCCGAAAAGGCTTTTACGATTAGAGCAAAAGTTTGCCATAGTTTGTCTGACTAAAATTATCGGTTTCTGTATTCGTCGGAAAACGACATTGACAAACTTTAGACACTTTTTCAAGGAGAAACAAGCCGTTGTACGGACGGATATAGAAACTAAAAAGACTGTTTTTCGTAGTCAAATCTGTTTTAGCCGGTTATGAGTTTTGACTGTGACTTATCGCATAATATGAAATTACATACCTATTTGAATTGCCTTCAATTACGGAATTATGATAACAGCTCCTATTAGATTCGTAAATAATCGTTGCAATTGTAATTGATCGTCTCGGAGCCCTTATTAAAATTAACTGGAGACCTTATGAGACATTTTCAATATTCTGTCTACAGATTGAGACGAATTATTGTAACAGTAATATTACTAAGATTATAACCAATATAAATATGTATAAGTAATAAAATTTATATTTACACCCTGTCAAAAAGATTTTCAATACCCAAAATGATGTAATTTAAGGTTCAGTTTACATTGCCGCATAACGGAATCAAAGTGATTTTTTGTAACGAAATAGCACATACCATAATGCATCTTTTTTAAAGAAATATAATTCTCGAATGTTCTTCCTGATGGACCTGTTTTTGGCCCGGAGAAACGGATACGGGTCTGTACGTTATACAATTGAGTTCATTTGAGTTTAAGTTCAATACGCTATGTACAATTTTGTTACAAAAAATCGCTTCAATTACGTTCCGCGACAATGGCGGCGATTCTGTTGTTGACGCTGACTAACTAAAATTGTGTAACATACGAACGCTCTTATTTTGTTCACACTAAAGATCAATTTAGAATGAAATTTAAATACATTGGAGTATTCATGTATGTACATATGAAGTGGAGATCTGCCTTTGCCCTAATACCTCTGTCGATTAAATATTGAAAGTTTGGTACAGTCACGATGATGTTAAAACATAGAAACACGTGGCTAAATCTATTGTCTCAAGTTTTCAAGTTGTTATAAATTCTATATCCATACACCATGTCACCAAAATTACATCTTGTCTGCGCTTATTCAGTTCAGAATAGGTTGAATAAGTATATTAAAATTAAATAATTATTAAAAAATTTTGGAACACAGAGCCATGAATCGAACTGTTTACATACATTCAATTGTACTGTTATTCATTATTGTTTTGTGAAGATACTAAAGAAATGATTATTCTAATCCAAATTATTCTAGTCCGTTTTGAAAAGAAATCCGCGGTCGTGGAACTAACGGGTATCAGATGAAAATAATGTAGTTAGGTTTTCGATTCATAAACCATAGACACAAGCGCCCAGGGAATTCTTTCGTAAAACGGGACTATTCTGTGTTCAAAGTCCTTTGTATTGTAAACATTACTTTTATAGGCATATTTCCATGAAAAGTAACTTTGGTGACATGATAAATACATTAGTAACGAAATAAACAGCCACTAAGCACTAGGCTTAACGGGTTAAGCCAATAAGAAGGCCACTAACGAACTACAAGTCTTCACTAATTGTGGTTACTAATTTTGTTACATTACATTAAGTGTGTTGATGTTAATATTATTTTATATTTGGACCAATCTGGTCAGAGGGTATTGTAAGTAATTTAATTTGAATAAAGTTGTTTTCTTTGTACATAACCAGCTATTTTATTTTTCACCTAAATTTTGGTTTTCGGAGCGTTCTGGTCGTCTTTCCGTCTTGTGGGAGGGAGGCCGTCCTACGCTGCGCTTTCCAGTGCTTTCTTATGTCACTGGTGTAGTCCAGAAGATTAGCAAGGTAAAATGACAGGGGGGAGAGCACATAGCACAAAGAACCGACGGCCGTTGGGGCATAAGGTTCTCGAGTGAACTACGACGACCAAATAAAGCTTGCTAGATGGATTCAACGGCTTATCGTGACGATCCAGAATTCCTGGCTTACGCAGTTTTAGGATTCTGACCCTTAAGTCTATTTAGTACCTAATTTTGAATTTAATTGTCAGAGTGTACCAAATATGTACTAAACAAAAATAACATGTTAGCAGAGGCGCGGGTCGATGGGTTCCACGCCATCATCCGACTGCCTCACCGCTCAGTAGAGTGCGAGGCAGCACCAACACCATCCTGCAGGCCATAGCTGGCAAATGCAACTCACCGATTATGAAGTCCTTCAATCGGGTTCTGATCGAATAGTCTTTGTGAGAGACTATTTGCTCAGGACTTAAACTTTTATTGTTATTATTTGAATTTTGTTTGTTTTATTGTGCCTATACTTTGTACTAACCCATATAACATGTTTTGAATTAAGTTTTTACTATCAAATTATTTACTATTACAATTTATTTTTACTAATTTTTGACATCTGAAAATTGAATAAATGAATTGAATAGACCTATTCCAAATTCACAGATTCTCTTTGAGGAAGCTTGAGACATGCACATGAAATCTTCCAGTCTTACATTGCTCGTCATATATTACGAAATAAAACTCGTCATTGTAAATATCAACATATTTATTTGATTATATTTACACGCTGCCGATGTTCATACAATTCAGTCTATCGTCTAACTACATGCCGTACACTCAAATGATGAATAACAATATTAATGAAACTACACATTTAAAAGGTTGTCTGGAAGAGACAGCTTTTAGCGATAATACTTACTGTACTGTTTTATAAACGCATTTTTCTTTCATCGTTTAGTCGAAAATGCTTTTTACATATACCTACTTAATTAAATAAAAAAACCTTTCTAAATTTTCCTTAATATTGTTATTCAAGATAACTTGGGAGATACAAAACATTGAATACCTTAGCAGTTCTAATCGCAAATCGAAAGGTTCTAGTTATGGTCCGAGATAAATAATCGGTACTTTACACGTGCTTAAGTTAAGCCATTGTTCCTGACTTTATCCCGTTGGGTGACATTAAATGTCATGTCATGCATGATAAAACCAGTAATTTTATGTCACAATTACAGGCGAGCTTAGCGGAGCCCGGGCTAAGTAACGCTTAATTACCTGCCCCCTTATTCTGTACCTTAAAAATCACCCAATGAACATTTTGCAAGTAAAATGCCTATCAAATCAACTGCTTAAAGTTACTTTTAAGAACTGTCTAATGGCTACAAGAATTGTCAAATCACTCAGTGACAAGTGACAATTCTCGCTGGATGACTTTTAAGACAGAGAAAACTAGCTGAGCTTTCGATTTGCATCCTCACTATAGTTGCCTACACCACAGGATCATTTCCTGTGCTTACATCATAATTAAAGAGTACCTATAATTATATGCTATTTAAGAAAAAAAATCAAAATTCATGAAACAAATCCTAATTCATCCGTAGTAGGACACATTTGTATCGCAACAATGTGTATGTCTCCAGCTTTCTCAAAGAAAATCTGTGATTTTAATATATCGATGTTTAGTACTTATTTGGTACTCTCATAAATTCCAATTCATAATTTAGGTCCTAAATAGGCTTTGGGGACAGAAGCCTTAAACTTTGTGTAAGCCAGGCACTCGGGTCGCCAAGTTACTTACGCCGTTTCGGCAAACAGCTAAGGCTAAGGATATAAATTCTAGCCTGATTTTTAGTACTAAATTGGTACCTAAAAAATTATATTTCAGAACTATTCGATTCTTTTTGAGGAAATTTGAGACATTAACGTACAGACGTACTAACACACGTACAGACGTACAAACAGTACTAACACACGTATAGACTTCCTCAAAAAGGATCTACGAGTTCTGAACTATACATTTTTAGGTACCAATTTAGTACAAGGCATCGGCACAAGTTGCAGTTTACCTATAAATTCAGACTATTTCATTCACATTGTGGTAAATCCATGTTGCGATAAAAACGTGCCCTAGTGCGAACGAGAATTAATTAAATATTTTAAGATAGACACGATAATTTTCACGCCAAAAAGGCTGAATATTGATACTCCCTATTTCTGTGACATCTTTATAATTCTACCTATGTTCTGGCAATTAAATATATATTTAGGTAGGTAGAGTCCATCTAATCTAAAACTGAACGCCCCTCTGTCGCGTTTACTTGAAGTTGATGCACACCAAATAATTTCAAAATGAGCCTTGTGGCTACAGTGAATAAAGAACATTTTGCTTTGACGTAATGAAGTAGCGTGGCGTTCAGTTTTAAATAAGACGATTACATTATGCTATTTACCTAACATAAATAAGAAAAATAATTAAAATAAATGGCTTGCAAAATATTGTATTACAATACGAAATATCTACATTATGTCCTAACATGTTTGGTTACCATACAAAATTACAATTATACCCAGCTGGAATTGAAAAGCCAGCCGACTGTTGGACGTAATATAATACATATTTTACGTAATTAAGACATATTCCATTGACAAATATGTAAAAGACGTCGCTTAGTTATTACGTTTAAATGTACGAAGATAAAAATAATTATTGCACAAGTAAATAAATATATGAAAAAGTTATATTTATTATTACAATATAACAATACTTAGGATTATCCCAGAACTCAAAACTGAACGTAGACATAGCATAGATTTTTGATTGGAAACTGTCAAATTACGTATGTACGCTTCAATATTACGCTGGAAATGAGTTCTAGAATACGAGCCTGATACTTATCTGTCACCAGAAACAATCACTTCTGAATGCCAAAATAGTCTAAAGTTCAAAATACATTTGTAACAGTTATGTAGTACAAACATATTACAGATTGAACGATGAGAAATACTATGACAATCTAAAGGCCAAAAACCCTTGATTTCGCTACGAATGTCAGATGAAGTGAAGTCTCTTTTAACCCCTAAAACTCTTCATTTTCTCTGTATCGATTCGAGTGCCAACTCAACAAAATGTATTGTTAACAAATTATATACTACTCAATATAAAAAATATAATTAAATTGTTTAGATTGATTGATAAACGTCCATTTTTAAAACCATGCAACAATGGCTTAAAATTATCACAAGGAACAGACAGCGTCGCTAACTGGTAACCCCTGCATGTTTATAGATTGAAATAAAAACTTGTAGAAGGAAGATTTCTAAAAAGTTTTTATTACTTCGTGTGTTTAGATAAAATTTATATTTTAATACAAACATACTCTTTGAAAATCTTCCTTCTACAAGTTTTTATTTCAATCTTTAAACATGCAGTTACAAGTTAACGACGCTGTCTGTACCTAAACATTACATAAACATCAATCAGCAGTTTGATCAGCAGATTCTTTAATGTTCCTATATCATTCGTCGGAGATAAATTTTAGATGCATAAGAAGCATTAATATTTAAATCATTTTGATTTTATTGCTAGGAGACAAAAGTTCTTAGACATTCGCAAATATTATACAAAAAACATCACACAACACGAGTACACATTTATTACATAATCTTAAATTAATGTTTTTACAATTTACACAAAACATAAAATCGACCAATAAAAATGTTTGGACTAATATTAACAAGGTATAATAAATTATAATTCTAATATAGGATTTTGGTGTAAATATAAATTAAAAATATGCTATAGTACAGATCTTACAAATAAAAATTGCGCGCCACTACTTTATTACGTTCAAGCCAAACTTGTCTTCATGCGAGTGATGAGATACGAGTATATACTGAGCGTGCATGTGTGTATGGCTCAATTTACTTTGGGGAATGGAAACCAATTTTTGTAACGAAATTGTATATCGCATAAAAACGTACCATTCTGCTATCGTAATTGCAGAAATTCCCGAGAATACGCGAGAATTTTTTTGAAGAGGCGCGACCTGTTTTATTGTCTCTTAGTTTGTACGTTACAAAATTGACATAAAGCTATTCTATGTATAATTTCGTTACAAAATTCGCTTCCATCCGGTTCCGCTACAATGTAAACTGAGTCTAAGGATCAGTTTACACGTCACATTGTGAGTACGATCCAAGTAGCTGTGTAGGGGCGCACAATTATAGATTTGAAGAAACATTTGTTTAAATATTAAAATTTACTAATTTCCGACTAAAACATAAGGATATTTTGAAAGATATGTCCATCAATTATTAACTTAATAAATAAGTTAGTAAATTACGTTTAAATTTAACCAAATCAGACTTTTTTTGTCTTTAGCTGCTTGGAAGTAGACTTAGCACAAAACAGAAGAAATCTAAAGCCGTCTCTAAACTCACACCACTCAGGCTAGAATGACCGCTCCAGGCTAGCATGCGCGCCACGACAAAATTTTGCCCACTGTTTTGTCTCGCTCTTTTTCGTGCGAATACGAGACAAATGCACAATATAAGCGTCGACAAAAATTTGTCGTCACGCGCATGCTAGTCCGACTAGAAAAGTATCTATGCAAGAATATAGAAAAATTACATTTTAGCATAGAGAGAAGAAACATTTCTTCGCGAGACCGTACAATGTAGAAACTTTCTACGCAAAAATTTCATTTAACTCTATTTTCCATGGAAACTTGATTTGATTTATCCCAATAACGGCCATGTGTGCACACTACACTTGGAATACATGCCATTGCATGTCGCCTGTCACACTGAGACATCTCATGAGTCTATAATGAGAGGTTTTCACGGCCATGTTTTTATAACTACTAACAGATGGCGTTGCTCTGTCATAAGCTGATTAACAAATGTAAGTGAATTGTCAATGTCAATTGCTGTATCACCATAATTTTCAGAAGAACTTGTAATAAAAAATCACTTGTGTTTGTTTATCTGACGAAGTGAGATTGTTTTAGCAAATTATGATGTTGTGTTTTGAGATTTTGGCATATAAACCATGTTTTGGCGGCTCATTTCTAGACAGCGCCATCTATTACGCTAGTTAGAACAAGTTTTTTTTTATCGCAAAAGAAAAACCCTCTATTCAAGTATGTCTAAAGGTGGCTTTAGAATAAATTTAAAATAATATAATATGCCAAGTATTTTTCAGAAAATGTTATGTTATTGTTTGTTGTTAATATAAATATATTATTTAGATTTTATATAACTATTGTCACAAACAATTTATTATTTGACTAGTGAATATGGCTAATCGTAGCAATAAAAAGTTACTTGCAAAATATATATAGGACTTTAATTACGAGTTATAGGATGATTCATAAACATATTTTGTCTCACAGATAGATTAGAACATAGAGAGTTATATAGATAATTCCTTCATTGCACACCATTAAATATAAACATATAAAAGAAAATACATTTTTAAATCATAGGTACAATAGGCGGCCTTATCGCTAAAAGCGATCTCTTCCAGGCAACCTTTGGATGGACAGGATCTATGTGAACAAATAAGGAACATATCAACATATTGTTCTTGAAGAGATTGCTTTTAGCTTTAAGACCACCCATGGTACCCTATATTTGTTTGTCTTATTTTGCTACTGTTTTTGATAAGTGTGCAATAAAGAGTACATCTATATATTACGTATTGAATCACCCTGTGCTAACCTATTCACTGTGTCATTTAGATTCGAGTGAACCTTACTAACTTTTATCGATGATAATTAATAAACAAAAAAAAATTGATAAACGATAATTGCAGTCCAAATAAGGAAATTGTTAAAATCCTAGTGATTTTTAAGATTTTTTCGTATTTAAATGCCAATATGTCAATCGACAACTTCCGTACTTAAACTGCTGCCACGTTAAGTTACAAAAATAAATTCATAGGTGACAACTTATACAAGCAACATGTTAGTGAAATCTGGCACCACTTCACACCCAACAAGTTTGTATTGTGTTTGCTGAGTTCCTTTGTATTTAATTTTAGATTTAATGTAATAAGATTAGTTTAACTGGTCAAATTTAAAAAAATGTGTGTTTTCTTCACTTATTTGAGCCAGAAGTCAGGGTATTTGTACTTTTGTAAGTCGTGTCAAATAAATATTTGTATTTTTATAGAATCCATAAAATGTCTTTTATCTACTTGCTAAAAATAAAAGGTAGTCAATATTTATATCACTTGACAAAGATATGGCAATAAGGTAAGGTACCAAATAGCTACTTTTAGGCTGCATGCTGCGTTAGGCGGGTTCTAAAAAACATGTGCGAAGCCGTACGGTAAAATTCTAGTGGAAATCAATATTACATGATATGGGAAACGACACGATGAAGAAGGGTCTGAGAAGACGCGTGACATGTTTTTTAGCTCCTGTGTAGCTAGTACGTTACAAAACTGACATAAAGTGAATTATGATATGTACAATTTCGTTACAAAATTCGCTTCCATCCCGTTCCGCGGCAATGTAAACTGAGTCTAAGGATCAGTTTACACGTCGCACTGTGAGTAAGCTTCAAGTAGCTGTGTAGGGACGCGCAATTTTAGAGTGGAAGAAATATATTTTTTTAATATTATAATTTACTAATTTCAGTCTAAAAAATAAGGATATGTGCGAAGTCAAATAGTTATCAAAATCAATATTACATGATTTGGGAAACAACACGATGAAGAAGGGTCTGTTTCTGTTAGTATCAATAAATAAAAAAACACCAACTCAACTCAGACATACGATACACGACGACGCGTTGGCAACGCGGCGTAGCCGTTGATATACTGGGTGCGTCATATAATGCTTTCACAAAAAAATAATTACAATTTACTTCACACAATTTCGAGATCACGTTTTACTTTGTTCTCTTTACCATTAACAAATTTAAAAATGTAAATAAACAAATTCTTTACAAAAAAGCCTACTATAAAATATCGTATTATTTGGATGATAATTTGGATGGAGCCTGGAATTAAAATTGCTACAAACCCTTCAAAAATGTTACAATTTAGACGTAATTTATTTTCTTTATTGTTATGTATTTTAAAAGGATCATTAAAAAAACCAACCAGCCTTATTTCTTGCCTTTCTTTCCTGGCTTGGTCGCGAAGGAACAGGCAGTAAAATTGACGTTTCAAAACCATCCTTGTGATTTTAATGAATAAAAGGATTTTGATTTTGTTGATTTTTCTTTCTCACATATGTGTTGTTCACCGTTTCCATGTAAATTTATGTTAATCTTTTTTTTGTTGTACGTTTCTTGCCTACTGTTTGTAATATGTGCTATATGTGGTAAATAAATAACTGTCTATGCCTTTCGTTTGAGTAGAGTCAGTGTGCTATGACCTTAAGGCGTCGAGACCAGTCTAATGCAGCATACGCCCTTAGATTTTTACAACTAAATGTATTATAATTAAATTGTAGAGTTAAGGACATCGCGTATTATCTTGTCGATAACTTAGTGACAAAAAAGGTGCTCTTAAAAGAGTTATCTTTTTACAGGTATCTAGCCGGCAATGCCCAACACGTCCGTTCAACCCCCCCACGGAATATTTAAATTATTATAGTAATATGTTATTGCAAACATTTTTATCGCTTGCCGATTAGGTTTATGGCTGAGAATCAACCTTTTGTTATTGTTTTCACATTTTTCATTTAATTAATTATTTTGCATAAAATATTGATGCATTGATGCATAGATACATATAGTTTAAATGCCGTGATTGGACACTCCAATTTATTATTCATTTATTATACTGCCTGGAGTAGCTCCTATACAATCTGTCACCGAATTCACGACATTAATTTAAAACACATATGCAGAATCGTATTAACTGATTTTACGGATTGGTTTAATACCGGTAGCTTGAATATTTATACAGTAATCGATACATTTCCAATAAACAATTTTTAACGTAAATCGGCGGCGCTTATGCGCCGATGATCCCGCGTCAGTTTAACAGGTACCTAATTACATGAGATTCCACCGCCTGATAGCAAGTTTCGTAAAAAACTAATGTTTTAGCAGTAAATACCTACTCACCTACTCAAAATATACGGTCTCTAAAATAATTTTACGAATAAAGTAGTGTTTATATCTAGTTATAGCTTGAAAGATATAAAAGTTACCGTCTAAAAGACATTATTGCTTTTAAATAAATACTAACATAAGTTTTCACGATAGGAATATAATAATATGGTGGGTTTTTAAAATTCTAAACTCATATATATACACTATGAAAACTTTCGTGATCGATTTCAATCATTATTATAAAAACGGGATTTATCACGCTCCGAATAACGTCTCGCCTCGCACACGTATTCGAAGCGGATTGCACTCACCCTAACGAAGGTTCAGGAATTGAACCGAAACATTGTCGTTCAAAAAACCATTAAAACGGTACGTGATAAATCCCGTAATAAATATATATATTTTTTTAATTTAGCTTTTATATAATTATTACGAATGTTAAATTAAATTCCAATGTAATATTTTTCTCGCCTACTAGCATAATCATTTTGCCATGGGTGTAACGATTTTTACGCTAATGTTATTTTATGTATTTTTTAGGAAATATTAGCTGAAAGCGGGTAAAATAAATTTTTTGACTTGCATCTACCTAACTCCTTGTGGGGTATAGCGTATTGAGTAACAGATCCGAGAATGTCCATCACAGGGATTAATATATTCGTATATTTATATCTATTAAATGAATAGTAGAAAATCAGAGTAAAAAAACTATAAATACGTGAAAATTAAATAAATTACAACCGTTATCCATCCTCCATAGATATGTTCAGCCTTACCAATTGTTTACTAAACTCCTTGACTACTTAGTTTAGAAGCCAGTGATTATTTTCTTTATATTACAAAATCACTAATAATCTGTCATGTCATGAATCATTTCTGAGAACGATATTAAAGGTCTCTTTTAGTTAAAAGTGAATAGGTAGTGAAACCACAGTCAATGGCATAGTTAGGATTAGAAAGCCGAAGTGGCAGTGGGCGGGGCATATAGCTCGAAGAACTGATGGCCGTTGGGGCTGACAGGTTCTCGAAACCACGCACTACTTGCTAATTCTCTTGGCTATTGTCAGTGACCTTTGTTTGTCTACGGCTTCCCTCATTTCTAATTACATCTCGTAGAGAAACACCAAGCATAGCACTCTCCATAGCACTTTGAGCCTTAAGAGGTTTATAGATGTGGCAAAAAACATTCGAAAATAGTTTAGGCTTGTCCATTAACGTGTTAGTTTAGATTTGTCCATTTACAGGTCAGAAAAATAATGTGAGAAAACCATCACTGGCATACTATATACAGATATATATCAACTTGATTATTCAAGCGATCTTAAGTTTCTTGAAATACTACTCTATTTATTTAAATCTAAGTTTTAATTTACTTTACATCGTTTCTCCCCTTTTTTTACATGGCAACATTATTTTTATTTGTACGGCGATTTCTTTTCTCGTATGTTCAAATCAAAGCGAACTGGTCACTACTGTGGGTGACCGCTATTTACAACTTTTTTCGGTCGTGATAACTACGTCCAAATGCGAACCTTGCTTGTCCGTAAAAGATTATCTAGGTTATGCGTTCACGCGGTCTCTATTAGGATGGGCGTTAATAATAACTGAGTATTTTCGGTAAGAGTGTGCATTTATAGATAAGTTTTCTTCAAATGATTCTGTTATTTAAATTAACAAGTTCTTCAAATAAAAAAAATTAAGACTATATTAGTATGACATTTAAGTGACATTCCTAAAATTCAATTGTGTTAATTGAATTAGCGTGTTTTAGAAACGTCAAACTAATTTGGTCTTTAGCATGAACGACATAAAAACGTTCGGATTTTACGAAATTTTGATTATTTAACAACAAAATCCCCACCTTTGTAATTTTTTTGAGTCGAAATTTTCCTAACAAATATTGTCATATAATTGCCGTTTTAAATATATATTATTGCTTGTAATTATTATAAATAACTAAATGGTTTTTACAAAGTGAATTTGTTAAAAGCAATTGAAATATCTGAGCCAGAATGGCTTTCTCTGTATTCCACCATCTGAATTTGTGTTTCCTTTTTTATGTCATTAAATGTTTTTTATTCAATGTACTGGAATACGGACAGAGCTACTTCTCAAAATGTTTCGATTATTTACAAATTCACCCTGTCGTCGTCTACTCGTATGTATAATGCACTCGTATATACGATATAAGTTAGGACGCTTCGGCAACGTCACGAACGTTGCCGAAGCGTCTTCGTTTCTGCATTAGTACGATTATGCAACCAATGTTCGGGCATCGGCTCGTGACCAGTGTTACCACATTAGCCCTTTCCGGGCTAGATCTAGCCGTTTTTACAGCGGGGAACCCGTTTTTTCACTTTTTTAGCTCGAAAAGGACAATCTAGCCCTTTTTGACACATACCTAAATAGTCACACTATTCTTTCTAATAAACCTACAAGGAAAAAATACATTTTAGAAAATGTGCATGGAGTAGGTGCCTATTATTACACTCGGTTTAACAACACTTGATACCAGAGGTACTGTAGGTTTATCTTGTTTAGTTAAAAAGGGGAGGATTTACATTTTATGCCTGTTAATTGACCTGATAATAAATTGTACATAAAAACGTCAACTGATTTTTCAATAAATGTTTTATAGCCCTTTCTAGCCCTTTTCAAACCCTGATTTATGCAAATTTGGGAAGCGTCTAACTTAAATCGCAGTACTGTAACGTCTTGGTTGTACGGAATACTTTGGAATTATGTATGTAAACTCGAAAGGAGTTATTGACCTCACAAGAACAATGTCCGTTATATTATAGCGTTTATACGTTCGTAACAAGACGAATTGCGCACATGTATACTCTTACACTGAACCCTCGTCTAGCTTGCGAGTAGCGAGTGTTACTCTAAGCTACTAGTATAATCGAATTAGTATTTTTATTTTTATAGTGTTACCGAACACTTAAGGAAAATTAAAAGATTTTAAAAACCATGTCAAAAAATTTCAAGCCTAGACGGGACTTGAACCCGTAACCTTCCTCATGATGCGAGGATGCAGCACAAATTGTGCTACAGGCTCTTGTCAAGTCAGGATCGAAATTAGTGAGATGATTCAGATTACGAGTAAAGCGCCGTTAGCTCCATCTACAGGAAAAAAAATAATGCTAATAATTGCTAATAGCCATTCGTAATTTGTAAAATCTTTGATTGTTCGAATTATCTCATTAACAAAAAAATATATCTGAAGCTATGCGCGATTTTTTTTATTTGCTCTAATCAACCAGTAACCTAGGTAACCGATGATTATGTTAGGCTCAATTTACATTGCCACGGAATAGAAGCGATTTTTTGTAACGAAAATGTAAAATTTCATTACAAACTTTTCGCAGCAATGTAAATTGAGCTTTACCTCGAGTATTTTGACGAGTGACGAGAGCACAAAAAAGTCTTGGAGAGATCGCCTTCCTTAACGATAAGACCGCCAATTATCCGTTTATTTATTTACAATTTTTTAAATGTAGCCTTTAGGGACTAAATATTTTTTTTGTTTGGGTGCAGGAAAGGAGCCTCCTCACGGCGCATCTCGGAAACAGCTAGGGCACGGTAACGCAGTGTCCTAGGCTGGCTAATTCATAAACCGTTGACACGATAGAAGAAGATTTTCAATTATTGATCTTAATTTTTTGAAAAAGGTTTTTAATTTTTATGTGTTCCTTTCGAGTAAACATGCATTATGTTCCAGAACACATTATGCCCCTATTATTAGTTATTGACGCAATTAAGTCGAAATACTTTGGTATTATTTACGTTGGCAAGTTTTTATGTAATTTAATTACATTCTTTAGGCAACAACATACAATATTGCAGACGATGTTACTTTCGGACGTAAAAAAATTACCACAAGGTATGTGGGGTCGCTGATGACCCCAAGACTCTGGGTCACATACGACCCCAAGACTATGAGGGGTCACATACGACCTCTTGTTATATGGGCTCATTCCAGAGCATTGGGATCACTTAAGTACTAAAGTCACAAGGGGTAACAAGTAGCCCCTTACGACTTTAGGACAAAGTCGTGGAATAACTAAGCCTAGGCTATTAAGAGTAGTAATTAAAGTCGAAGAAATCGCCATTTCCATTTTCTCTGTCCACCAAAGTCGTATAAGTCTGCAAATAAAAATTACCTATAAATTTATGTTGTAAAAATAATTTGTGTTTCTAATTTCGAGTCAACGATTCACTTCACAAAATAAAATTATGGATGAATAAAAAATTGCCACTTCTATTGCGTTGTCAGTGGCTAGTTTTAAGTCGTCCTTTGTGCAGCAGATGTTAGGGCACAGAGGACAGATAAGCATTTGGGGGATTCTTTGAATGGGTTCCCCGCAGTCGCAGCCAGTTAATGTAGGGTCCCGCATTCCCCATCTACACAGATTCTTTCTGTCCCAGCCGACCTGAGTCCGGAGTCGGTTCATGGACTTCCAAACTGGTCATAGAAGGTCTTCCTGGGGGAAGATGATCCTGTGGTCCAAAGTCATGTGTGCTACATATTTTAATGATGGTAACGGAACAAGCTGATGATGCCCTAAGTCAGACTCAGCTCCACCTGTGCCATTATACAGGTCCATTATGGGTACCTATGTTTTCCAGACTAAATTGTATTATATCTTAGTAAACATTCCGGTATTCACCCACGAAGGTCGTCAAATATAAATGATTATCTTATTTTACCTAGCGGGTGTTCTCTCTGCGGCGTCGCTCGGCGCCGAGACACGCGCAGGCGGCGGCGATACATACGCATACCGCGGCGCTGCCCGCCAACCCAGACACTGCTACACCTGTCAATTTGATTTTTGGATTTTTTTTGATTGATTGATGGATTGCAAAAAAAAACATACACAAGACCCCAAAAAAATTACTACTTAATTAAAAAAAAAATTACACGCATTTAAACATATTTTATCATATCACACTAATATGATGAAATATGGGTGTGTTGATAGATTATGACCTGGATTCAAACATAGGCTACTTTTTGTTGTCAAACAACGTGTGCGAAGCCGCTGGCGGAAGATAACTTTAAAATAAAAAAAACAATATAATTACCTGAGTCCCAAGCACCTATCGCTAGCACGAATGCTACGCTGAGTATTAAGCCGTGAGCCGTGCATCTGAGGAGAGAAAATTATTCACTTTATAATTTGAATAAACTATGGGGTGGCCAGTGACCCCTCGTAACTATAAAAGGGCAACCCTATCCGACTCTTCGAAGAAGCGTACTTCGCCTACATAGTGAGACAGTAAAAGTAAGACTAGACCATAATCGTGAGGGGTAACTTACAACCCCTGGCCACGTTACTATAAGTACCTCAAGTTGTTGGGGTACACTTGGTAGATCCGCAGCGACTCTCCGAAGAACACTATGGTGACCAGTAGACGGTAGATCGCCTCCACTATGTATAGCGCCGTCTCGCTCTCCGCAAAGTAGATCAGTGGAGACAGTAGTAGCATGACCGCACAGGGCGCCCCTGAGAAACAAAATTTAGTTTTATTTCACCATTACAAATACATTAACATTGTTAGTGTATTTACGATTCCAAGTGAAAAAAGATCTTGTGACTTCTCCGATAAAAGTATTTGAAAAACTCTTTATAACAAAAATAAAGCCATTTAAGAGCAGTAGAGTTTCTTGAAAAGGCTTGCCCGGGGAAGTACTTCCACCATACGTATTTCTGCCGCCAAGCAGTATTGCTGTTTCGGTTTGAAGGGTATCGTTTCGGTGAAATTACAGGCACATGAGGCTTTACACCTGTATGCCTCAAGTTAATGGACGCAGAGCATCGTAGGTCACGTTTCTAAGGTGCGTGACCTACAAGGCAATACCTTGTTATGGGATGTTTACCACTTAACATCATATGCTAGGTGGGTCATATGCTAGTTCCATCTCCATGTCGTATAAAAACATTTAACACCTGAGATCCCTTCACCATAAAGGAAAAGTGCTGATAATCTTCGGATCAACTGACCTGATCTTCATCACACATAGCTAAGAACTCTAGTTAAACTAGCTATCTATTTATAAAAATTCGTCCAAATAAGTCCATTCTTTTGGGAACTACGTTGCCACAGACAGACATAGGCATCAAATTTATAACACCTTTTTTTATATGACTTATGCAACTCAAGGTTTGGCAACGTGCGATAGAGCGCAGCATACTCGGAGTGTAGCGTATTAACCGCATACGCAACACCGAGCTGCGCTATCGAACACAAATCGCGGATGTCGCTATCCACTTGAACGTCCAGCGCTCGCGGCCGTCTAGGGTAGCATTCCCAGATTTCAAAATCGAAATTCCTCACATTTCATGAAAACTCCTGACTTTCTTGTAAATATAACATTAATGTCGTTAGCATCGTGCATGCGAATGAACGAAGCAAAATATTTAGTTTACTCGTTACCTACTTAAATTGTAGAAATTCCGGACGGTTTAGGATTCCCCCCCGCATTCCAGACAATCTATATTACCGGACATGTCCGGAAAATTACGGACGTATGGCAACAATAGTCTAGGGGGACTTACGTCCGAGCGCAACCGACGGCCAGCGCTATTAAAACGCCACGCGATTTCACCGATAAAAACGTTCCAAAACAATAATATTAGAGTAATTTCATAACAAAAAATCACATTATTTACAATAACATATTGAGAATAAACTTGATTAACTATCTAATCATTAAACCTATACCTTGATACTTACATAAAAATAAGGTTAATCAAAAGAAAGTAGACATTTTCTTGACGATACTTTTGCTAAATTTATAAACTTTCGAGGAATAATAAGTATGAGGTTTATATACATTTAAGGAACTTACCAACGGGTCTTAGTCGCTCCGGTAGTGGTGTGAACAACGTCGCGAGGAAAGTCGCGTGCGCGATGTATGTCTGCTCGCTTATCAAGCCGCTCAATCTGAAAAAAAAAACACTAACTTTGAATACTTTTTCAACTGAAAAGTTTAGGAATAACTCGATACTAGGACCCGATACTGATTTCACCATGGGGTGAACTAAAAAACTAATTCAATGGACTCGATACAGCATCTTGACTGCTTGACTGGCTGGTCTTCTGCTGAGACCAGTGTTGACCTCACGGACACCTCGACATATTTATCACACTAATATTATAAATGCGAAAGTTGGGATGTTTGTTTGCTACTCAATCACATCGTAACGGCTGAACCGATTTTTATGAAATTTGGTATGTACGTAGATTATAACCTGGATTAACGCATAGGCTACTTTTTGTTGACAAACAACGCGTGCGAAGCTGCTGGCGGAAGCTAGTTAACTATAAAGCATTAAGATTATATCTAGCACCACCTACAAATTACAAATTCAAAAGTCATACGAACCATGACTGACAAATCTATACATTTATAATAAAGAGGAAAGAAGAGGCAAGTTACTTGGATGTGAGGTCGGCGTGCCTGGCGCACCCCCCCTTCATCCCCCTAATCACGGTGGAGTTGAACACGCACCACGAGTCGAACTCCACGCCCGCTTCCATATCCGTGTCTATTATACTGAAACAACAATACATCAATCAAAAAACGAGTATGCTTTAGACCACACGACTGAAGTAAAACTTCTTTAGCTCCATCTATATGTATGTATATATATATATATATATGTTAAATTAAAGAGAGAAAGAAAATGTGTGCTCGCACCTCTCTCTTGCCCCTACAATAATATACGAAACGTAACTCTCTCTCTTTCTATCTTCACTAACTTATATCTCCCTCTCAACTTCCGTTCGCCTCACCCGATCACACTTTTCGTAAAGCTCTCGTCACGCATTCACCAGCTTCCTCTCCAAGTGAAGCGTGAGTAAAGAAGTATACTTCAATATACACAAGTTGTTTGGTGTTCCGACTTAACGTCCTCACCGCTCTCCTCGATGCCCTGAGCGTGGCTTGTTTGCGGATGGATGGACGAAACTCCTGTCTGAGTGTCTGAGATTCTGTGAGCGTGATGTGATTGTGACATGTTTATGTCTTTAATTTTTTGTTATGACTTCTATCTAATATAATATTTTGTAAATTGTTTATTTCGGTGTTTAGAATCCACAGCGTATGTCGCTCCTTAGAACCCAGCGTATGTTCGGATCTAAGAAGCATTCTATGCCGGTTCTAAAAAGCCTGCGTATTTCAGTTCTAAAAAGCCTGCTTATTTCAGTTCTAAGAACCCAGCGTATGCCGTTTCTGAGAACTCAGCTTTGACGGTTCTAAAAACCCAGCGTTTATCAGTTCTAAGAACTCAACGTATATCGGTTCTAAGAACCCGGCGTATGCCAGTTCTAAGAACCCAACGTATGTCGGATCTAAGAGCCCAGCGTAAGTCAGCTCTTCAAGCTAATCATTGTACTTACGTGCTATTAACAAATGTGCATCCGTAGAACTTGGTCCTGGAGCTCTTAATGTTCGCCATCGCAACCTCGTAGAAGCTGCAGTTCCAGAACTCCACGTGAAACATCAGCAGGTCTCGGAATGAGGTGTTCCTGAAAAATAAATACTTCATTTTTATTTAGATTTAATTTGGATTACACGGACATTATTTTGAATCTTATTTTAACACCCTTATCACTTAGGGCGGATAAAACCCTCGATAGCGTCCTCGCTCGCTCATACGCCAACACATCTCGGTTGGTACACCAGCGTATAACACACATCATTTCATCACATATACGAGGAACTTAAAAAAACAGTTTGTTGATAAAAAGAATTTGATCCACAGACTAAACTTCGGCCTCTTTAATTTTTAAATTGAAATAAGGATTTCTCATGGAGATTGTATTTCATTTTAACTTATTGAGAGAGAGACTCATTTTATTTTTAAATATAGTTACGGCCCTAGAGCCGTTAATCGCATTTACGGAGCCGTTATCGAGTTTAGAATGACTAACTTTCAGAGCATGAGTGATGAAATAGTTTGTTCATTGTTATACAAGGGGAGTAAGCGATCAATTCCACGCGAGCGTGGACGCTAATAAGTA
This sequence comes from Philereme transversata, assembly GCA_963924445.1. Classification (NCBI taxonomy): domain Eukaryota; kingdom Metazoa; phylum Arthropoda; class Insecta; order Lepidoptera; family Geometridae; genus Philereme; species Philereme transversata. The sequence continues at coordinate 25,617,045 of OZ004346.1, forward strand.
GAGTTTATTTTTACGAATAAATGACATGTATTTTCGTTTTTCTTTCTTTCATTCTAATTTTCCTTTCATAAAATAAAAAAGAACAGTACTGTCCGGTATACATTAACAGAAAGCTCATACCATATGCAAACACGGCAAAGTATTTGGGCATGACGCTTGATGCGAAGCTACGCTGGAAAGCTCACGTCAAGAAAAAAAAGATGAATTGGAACTACGTTATAAAAGAATGTACTGGCTACTTGGAAGGCATTCGACGTTAGCGGTACAAAACAAAATACTACTGTACAAACAAGTCCCGATGCCTGCATGGACTTATGGTATTCAGCTATGGGGCTGTACCAAAAAGAGTAACGTAGAAATAATACAACGGTTCCAAAATAAAGTACTGAGGGAAATAGTCAATGCGCCCTGGTATGTAAGAAATGATGACCTGCACCGGGACCTCAACATAGAGGTCGTCAACAAAATTATAAAAAAATATGCAGAAGCTCATAAGCATAGACTTCATCACCATGTGAACGTTGAGGCTATCCAGCTTCTCGACAACACGGGCATAGTCAGAAGACTCAAGAGAACTAAGCCTTTTGAGTTAGTGTAGTGTAAATTAATAATAGTGTAAAGTAGTAAAAGTGTTAATGCTACTATAAAGAACACATGAACAAAGTGTCTTCCCCTTAACTAGAGACAGTAAGAAAACTGCTATTGGACACATTTTTAGTTTATATTATACTTAAAAAACTAGGTCATAATTAAATTACTCATTAGCCTATACATGGCTAGATTGTAATAATATTACTAAGGTATAATTGAAATTGTACACAAGGAAGTACTAAAAAAAAAAAAAAAATCTAATTTTCCAGTTTACTTATAGACGTAAATCGCAATACGCATCAGGTAACAATGACCAACTGATCATGAGTGATGTAAAAAATGTTATCCATGCCATACCGTCAGTCAGCACGGCTAATTTCGTCCACTGTGTTAAGACTTTAGCTAAATCCTTTCCTGCCTACACAATACCTCTCGGCATCTTGCAAGGGTCTTTAATTTCACCTCGTTTAGAGCTTGTCCAGAAAGGGCGAATTCGCCGCGATTCTCCCGCGCGTATTACGCACGACCGTTGCGTCCAGAAGGAGCGTACGAACGCGCGAGCATCAGCCAATTCAGTATCAAAATTTTGGCGCTCCATTTCTCTTGATACGTGCACTCGCTCTGAAGTTCCCGCGATGCTTGTGGACGCAGTATTGGCGCCAACTATCTCGCCAACGCTCGTATAGATTCGCGGCGAGTTCGCCCTTCTGGACACTGTGCACTGTCTACTAATTAGTATAGGTACCTGAAGGTGGTGTTCTCATAGATGGTATTCTGTATAGTGGTGTTGTAGTAGACATGCTCGAAGGTGCCGTTATCTACAGCCGCGGTAGACGACTCGTACATCCGGTGGTCCATGTCCACGATCGTGAACGGAACGTAACCGGCAAGAAAGAACTGAAATTACATCACACTAATATTATCAATGCGAAATTATCTCTGTTTGTTTGTTACCTTTTCACAACTAAACGGCTGAATGGATCGTAATGAAATTTGGCAAGGAGATAGATCATGCTCTGGGAAAGGACATAGGCTATCGTTTGCTTCAAAAAATAATCTAGAAGGGGGTGAAATAGGGGTTGAAAGTTTATATGGGCAATCCATAATAAACCACGCGTACGAGTCAGCGACGGGTCAGCTAGTACATATTTACATAAACTACTTAAATTACTTGTGTCAAGATATATTCTCACGACAACCTTTTATTTTTATATACTACGTGTTTTGTTATGTACAATATTAAATGAAAACACGGATAGCTCTAATGACTAGTATTGTTGTAAAATAGGTTTTTTCAAATTCATTATAATAGTAAATTATAAATTTTCAATCAACCCTAACATCAAGTCCTAAAATATCAATGTACGAGGCATGCCTTTTAAGTTCTGTCGTTTCCATATTTTCCGGAAATTTTGAATTTGGAACTGTTCTATATTCGAATGTGTTTACATTTTGAATCTCAAAACAGTTGAAAGTATTAGGATTAATGCTATTGTTTAGTCACAGTTTCGATTTGAATCTGTCAGGTCACGTACGAAAATGAATCTTTCTAAGGAAAATGTTCGTGCAATAATTTTCTACAACTTTAGAAGAGGCCTGACACGGCTTCAGTGTTTAGAAGAGCTAACATCTGTGTTCAGTGATGTAGCCCCATGTCTGCGGACTGTCGAACGCTGGTATTTAGAATTCCAGCGTGGACATACTAGTGTTAGTGACAGATTTCGCGAAGGACGCCCAAAATCCGCCTTCACTGAAGATAACATCATTTTTTTTTTTAAGAATAAGAATAAGAATAAATTTTTTTTTTGCCGTTGGATACCGCATCTGCTTTCCGACGATCACAAGGCGGCCCGCGTCAGATGGTGTAAGAAAACTCTGCAAAGGTTCAACCGAGGGGAGTCAAATCACGTCTACGACATCATAAGTGGTGACGAATCTTGGATCTATGCCTACGATCCTGATTCCAAACAACAATCTACAATCTGGGTCTTTCAAGACGAGCCAAAGCCGACTAAAGTTGTTCGTTCTCGAAGCACTTCAAAGAAGATGGTGGCCACGTTCGTTGGAAAAACCGGCCATGTTGCGACTATTGCACTTGAAGATCGTAGAACGGTTAACGCAGAGTGGTATACTACAGTTTGTTTACCACAAGTCATCGCCGAACTTCGAAAATCCAACTCAAAGCGACGCATCATCCTGCACCACGACAACGCAAGCTCACACAGCGCTCGTCAAACGATTGAGTATTTGAAGCAGGAAAAAGTAGAAATTCTTGACCATCCTCCATACAGTCCTGACCTAAGCCCTAACGATTTCTTTACATTTCCTAAAATTAAGAAAAGTCTTCGTGGTCAAAGGTTCCAGTCCGGTGAAGAAGCAGTCGACGCTTTCAAGACAGCCATTTTGAACACCCCACTTTAGAGTGGAATAAATGTTATAATAACTGGTTTGAGCGAATGGAAAAGTGTTTTAAGCTACGTTGTGAATACTTTGAAAAACAATAAAAAGTACTATAAGGTTCTAGATGTGTTTTTTTCTTCAAACGACAAAACTTAAAAGGCATGCCTCGTAACAGCCTGTAAACAATAGATAAACAAATCATATTCATTCATGATGCAAGTAAGTACCTGTTAAACTGACTAAGCGGCATCGGCGCAAAGGCGCCGCCGATTTACGTTAAAAATAGTTTATTAGAAATGTATCAATTATTGGATAAATATTAAAATAACCGGTATTAAACCCACCTCTAAAATCAGATAATACGATTCCGGATGTGTGTTTTAAATTAATGTCGTACATAAAATAAATAAATAAAATAAATATTGCTGGACATTTCACACAGCGCTATCTAGCCCCAAATTAAGCAGAGCTTGTACTATGGGAACCAGATAACTGATAGAATACTTATATACATTTTTTTTGTAAATACATACTTATAATATATAGAGAAACAACCAGACCCGGAACAAATATCTGTAGATCATGCAAACATTTGTTCCGCGGCGGGAATCGAACCCGCTACCTCCTGCGTCTCAGCCGGCTATTCGCCCACTGCACCACGGAGGTCGTCAAACAAAACAGGTTGTATTTAATTATTCCCTACGTGTGTATGTGACTGAACTCCTCCTAAACGGCTGTGAGTGGGTCCCTGGATAGTTTAGATTGACATTTGTGCCTGGTAGATGTTGTTGACAGGATCCAAAAAATTGCGAAGTCGCGGGCATACAACTAGTATCATATAAAATTGTATAATGTAACAAAATAACGAGTTTGATTTATTTAAATAAATAATGCTGGGCATATCACACAGCGCTATCTAGCCCCAAACTAAGCAAAGCTTGTACTATGGGAACCAGATAACTGATAGAATACTTATATACTTTTATTTTGTAAATACATACTTTTAATATATACAGAAATAAGCAGACCCGGAACCAATATCTGTAGGTTATACAAACATTTGTTCCGCGGCGGAAATCAAACCCGCAACCTACTGCATCTCAGCCGGCTAAACGCCCACTGTGCCACGGAGTCGTCGTTTTTTTTAATTTTATTGCGTAGGTAGGTAAGTGTAAAAATCATTGTCGACTACACGATGAAAGAATTATGCAACACGCATTATTCTTACAGTACAGTAAGTAACAATGTGCAGTAAGTATTATCGCTAAAAGCTGTTTCTTCCAGACAACCTTTTGAATGAGTAGTTTCATTAATATTGTCATTCATCATTTGAGTGACGTTAAACGATAGACTGAATTGTATGAACCCGCAACCTCCCGAGTCTCAGCCACTGCGCTACCGAGGTCTTCGAAAATAATTTAAATTTCTTCTTTTTAGAGCTATGTGCTCTAAGAAGAATAAAAGCTTGTTTTTTTACCTGTATTGTTATTGCGAAGCCCAATGTCAGGATAAACGTTAGTGTTGTACTGATGTAGGTGCTTGAAAACAGTTGGAAAAACGACTGCCAGAACTGAAAGGAAACATACGATTAAATTAAGGAGTCAAATTACTCTTATGTAGCCTCACACCATGATGGACAATCACAGAATGCGCTATGATTGCGCAGCTGTCTATACTATGGGCCATGATGGACAATCACAGAATGCGCTATGATTGCGCAGCTGTCTACACTATGGGCCATGATGGACAATCACAGAGTGCGCTATGATTGCGCAGCTGTCTACACTATGGGCCATGATGGACAATCACAGAGTGCGCTATGATTGCGCAGCTGTCTACAATATGGGCCATGATGGACAATCACAGAATGCGCTATGATTACGCAGCTGTCTACACTATGGGCCATGATGGACAATCACAGAATGCGCTATGATTGCGCAGCTGTCTATACTATGGGCCATGATGGACAATCACAGAATGCGCTATGATTGCGCAGCTGTCTACACTATGGGCCATGATGGACAATCACAGAATGCGCTATGATTACGCAGCTGTCTACACTATGGGCCATGATGGACAATCACAGAATGCGCTATGATTGCGCAGCTGTCTACACTATGGACCATGATGAACAATCACAGAATGCGCTATAGGCTAGCGTATGACCGCGATCTCGCCTGATGGTAAGCGATGCTGCAGTCTACGATGGTACACGCTTGCCTAGAAGAAACCTATTCACTCGCGACTTGAAGACCCCTAGGTTGTAGTTATCAGGAAACACAGACTCAGGCAAGGCGTTCCACTCCTTGGCGGTGCGCTTAATAAAGGTGGAAGAGTACCGCTTTGTGCGTATGGGAGGTATGCCTACCATGTAGCGGTGGCGCAATGCGGAGGGTCTGGTTGTCCGATGATATAATGGGGACGGTGGAATCAGGTTAAAAAGCTCCGCAGCACACTCTCCGAAATGTATCCGATAAAAAACCGAGAGGCTTGTAACCTTTCGACGATGCTCGAGGCTGTGGAGTCTTGCATTTGCTAACTCGTCATTGCAAATGAGCTTCTTGGCTCTTCTCTCAATTGAATCTAGAGCATCTAGCTGGTATTTCGCTGATCCGTCCCAGAGGTGAGAACAGTACTCCAGACATGATCAGACTTGTGCTTGGTATAGGTTGAGGAACTGTCCCGGGGCCGTATTACCTAAGCAAAATTGCTGTCGCTTTGCTATCGCTACTCAGGCCATCCCTTTCACATGTACAGTACGTACCTCACGTGTGAAAGGGATGGCTTGACTAGCGATAGCGAAGCAACAGCAATTTGGCTCAGGTAATACGGGGGCCGGTGTGAAGTATTGCCTCACCTTTACAAGTATACCAAGCTTCTTAGCGGTCAGCTGGGCTTTCGACTCGGGCATGTAGGAGCCGAAATTGAGAGTCGGTGTTAATGAGATACCAAGAAGCTCGAGGCCGAAAAGAGGCAGAAATCGGCACGGGTGATTGCGCAGCTGTCTACGCTATGGGCCATTATGGGCAATCACAGAATGCACCATGATTGCGACTATCAATGGCGCACCTACATTTGAAAATTATGGACGTCTAGACAGTAGCAGCTGCTGCTATTTATTTATTTAGTGTATATAACCATTATAGAAATGTTTACTGTAAAAGCGCGTCCGCACCGTACCGTAAACAAATACGAACTGAGTGATCGACGATCGTATGGACACGCTCGCAATCATGGCCGCACTCTTCCTTTGATGTTTGTCCGAAAAAACCGACATTGCGGCAATTACGCTCGATCGTCACTGATCATGGGCGATTACAGACAATTATGCCCTCTACACGATGGTGATCGCCTATGATCGCCCATCATGGCCAATCGTGTAGAGGCGCTATTATATTGTTATAAGAGCCTGGGAGCCAATTCACGTAACATAAAATAGTAAAATTCTTGTATCGATCTAGTCTCGTTATGTTAAATGTTCACGTAACTGACAATACAATGGTATGAGTTAACTGACATGCGACTATACACTTTATTTATATGAAAAATTAAAAAATTATAAATGATTTACTGATCGAGCGAAGCTGGACCTCTAAATCAACTTGGGGAAATCGGCGTTGTATAATGTTTGTTTGTCCGAGGATAACTTTCGAAGCGTTTATCCAATCATCGTGAAATTTGATACATAGGTAGTGATGGCACAATCTTGGTGCGACTAAATGAACTAAAAATGTGTGGGGGTTATTGAGATATTGTGGTTCAAGGGGTAAAAAAAAATCTAAATGAGCCTATTAGGTCAAATGGGACGTCTAATAAAAGGTTCTCATTTATATATTTAGACCCCGTTTTTGTTTTTACTTTAATTCTTGTAGTTTTTAAGTTATCAGCCATAATAAAACAGAACTTTGACGAAATTTACAGCGTACATTAGTGACCCCACAGTGCTGGAATTTGGTACGCGCAAAGCATTAGTAACACAAGTATAGGGAAAAGTCTGAAATCTAGAGTAACTGCAATTTCTACCCCAAAAGAGTATCCATAGAACATGAACTCCCGTTACCTGTAATTTGAATGAAACTGTAGGTCATGCATTTCGTGGCACTATTTTGATATACAAAAATTACAAATATTTTTCAATGTTTTAATGGGAGACTCGCGAGATCTCAGTTCGGGGCCAACCACTAGTATAAATAGTATGGTTACCATCTTCACGCTGTGCCTCACGTGGTGCAAGGCAGGAGGGCGTCGCTTCCCCGGCAGAGACAGCTCACCCAGCCGGTACTCCGACTCGTTCGGAGCGGCGGCCACGTTAGCCTTGCCGCAAATACGCACTTGGTTACTGCTGTGCACTGTCTGAAACAACATGGAAAATGGCTTATCCATACTAAAGAACTGTGGGAGCTGCTGTCATGGAACTGATTATAAAATCATTTATTTCACAAAATTTACATAGGATACATAAAATTAATAATTACAAATGCGTGACCTACGAGGATGTTCTCTGTTATAGGCGATGGTTACCATTTAACATCAGGTTCCATAAGCTTAACATAAGCTTGCTCTATCACCAGGTGGTATAAAAAAATACAAATTAAGCGGCTTCGCACGCGTTGTTTGTCAACAAAAAGACGCCTTTGCGTTAATTCAGGTTATAACCTACGTACATACTAAATTTCATCGAAATCTGTTCAGCTGTTACGACGTGATTGAGTAACAAACAAACAAACATCCAAACTTTTGCATTTATAATATTAGTGTGATGTTAAGTAAAATGTAGTGCTTAATACCCTAGTCATCGGTAAGAGCTAGTAAAACGTAGAAATAGAATAGAATAAAAATGTATTAGAAAATACACAAAAAAAATATATAAAGGTACAAAAGATGAACAATCTACTGTAATAATTTGCAAAAAGGTCTCTAACTCAGCATATTGCTGCTTGTAACCAGTGCCAGATTAAGGTTACTCGATGCCCTAAGCCATCTTACCCTGTGCCCCCACCCCCCCTATCCTTAAGTGAACCACAAAGAATTAAAAAAGAATTGTCCGCGTGTCACTTCGGTCGCCGACAACAATCAGCCGATTGCGTTGGATAGGAACCACCTACGGGCGTGCGGGTCATGACTGCGAAAGAACCGAACGTCAACGTCAATTTAAAACGCGCGGATTTAGCAATAGCTCTAACTTTTGTTTTCTTTTCACGGTCGTTTCTGGTGCCCCCCTAGACGGGATGCCCTAAGCAATTGCTTAAATAGCTTATAGGCTAATCCAGGACTAGTTGTAACACAAATATAACAACCCATGCTGGTTAAGACCGAATCGGATTTGCGGACTATAACTATAAAATTAAATAAATAATATGTTGAATAATTGTAAATATGTTGAATAATAATAAATATGTAGAATATATAATAAATATGTAGAATATATAATAAATATGTAGAATATATAATAGAAGGGTAATGCACAATACACCCCTATGCAGAGTCAGTGCAGATCTCCCAGGAATTAGAATTTATTACCCTCACCCCAGAATTAGAATGTATTCCCCCGCCCCAGAATTAGAATTCAGTATTTTATTGCGTTCATACAAAGTTGATTAATTTTATTGGTTAGTGAAATGAATTGTAGAAAATTATTTACATGTCTTGTCGTTAAAAAATGTCATCTAGTGTGTAGTAACTCTTTTCCATTAGTATATGTTTTAATCTATTTTCAAATATTGGTTCTTGTGCTTTAATTAGTTCTGGTATTTCGTTATATATTTTTACTGCCATTACATTCGGACCCGAGCTGTGCATTTTTAATGTTGATGTTGATTTGTTGAATTTATTTTCCCTACCCTAGAATTTGAATTTATTTCCCCCACTCCAGAATTAGAATTAGTAAAAGGTACCTGATAAACACACATAGCGTCGACCTCTCTGCCCACGTCTAGGAGGTATCTCGGCGACTCCTGCGTCCAGATCAGACTCACGAGCGATGCTAGGATCGGCAGCGTGCACAGCAGCAAATACCTGGAAACAGTTATAAATTATACATTATATATTTACTTAAATAGAGAAGTTACAAGCTTTAAGATAAGACAAAGATAATTTACATCACTCATGCTCTGAAAGTTGGTCATTGGAAAACCGATGGATTAGTTCCATTTGGCCCGGCTCCGGAACAAAGCCAGATGGGAAAAAGTGCCACCGTGCGCGATGGCACTTTTTTGTGTCATCGGACCCGACAGCAGACGCTCCCCGGATTCAGGCCCGATACCGGGCCAGTTGGGAAAAAAGTGCCATGGGTTCAAGAGGGGTAAAAAAAATAACAAAATTAGACAATCAGGTCACATGGGACGTCTAATGAAAAGTCTTTATTAGTACATTTCGATCCCGTTTCCGTTTTTATGCTATTAGCCATAATAAAAACTGAACTTTGTCGAAATTCACAGGGTACACCAGTGACCCCATAGTGCTGATATTTGGTATGCGTGTAGCTTTAGTAACATAAATATAGGGAAATGTCTGAGGTCCAGAATAACTACAATTTATACTCCAAAAAAGATTAACCACTTTACATGAACTCTCGTTACTTGTAATTTGAATGAAACTATAGGATAAGTTATTTGGTCATCCATTTCGTTCCTGTAAAGTTTACATGCCACTATTTTATTAGTCAAAGATTATAAATACTTACTTTTTTTTTATTGTAAACTCCTGAGTTCTCAGTTCGGGGCGATTCTATTGCGTCAGTCTTATGCGCTAATAGATGTTTCACTTAAAAATGAACTCACCGATGCCAAGCACTGAAGTGCTCTCTATTCTCGGCCAGCGTCGCGGCGCCGTCAGCGGGCAGCCCCGCGGCCGCCAGCAGCGCGGCCAGCAGTGCCCCGCCCCCCGCCGCGACCACGGCGCCGCCCGCCCCCGCGCGCGACCACCCGCGCCCCGTCATCTCGCACATGTATGAGTAGCACAGCGGGAAGATGCCGCCGGAACCGAACGCCGAGCAGAACCTTTAGGGGGACACAAGTGACTCGTATAGAATCAAAGACGCAATTTGTCATTTCTCAGAATGTTGATAAATCGAAAAAAACAACTCCATTGAAACGTCCTACTGAAATCTGTTATAGGTCATGAATAGTGATCGAATATTTGGATGCATATTTAACTAAAGTTGATTTTTGGCTAACAAATTATGGCTTCTTAGAATATTTTTATTAAAAATAAAATCCCGGGATCCCGGAATTAGATGCATATTCATTTAACGTTAAATATTATGCAGGTAGAATTTGCCATCTCACTCGCACACTTACAAAATGCTTATATTCCCTGAGGTCTAATAGGCCCTATCTGACACTTGTCATAAGGTTGTTTTCGCTTCGTCAAAAATTACTGACAGTAAAAGTAGTGAAAAGTAACCATAATATATTACGTTGTAACAAGGCTTTATGCCAACCTATGTGCCAAAGTGTACGTTTTTTCATAGAATGTGAATTTCTTTGGACTATATGGGGGATGAATAACATACCATAAAAACCTATGCAGATTTAAGGGATGTCTAGGTTAAGTAGATCCATAAATTTAAAAAATTAACACATGATAAATTTGTTGATCAAAGAATCACGGAATTTTTTCGATAAAAAAGTGCTATCCATACTAGCCAACTTTTAACTTTAGGTAAATATGCATCCGCTTATCCAATCTCTAGTCATGAATTTTGATGGAATAAACGCGTATGATTGGTCGAGCAAGACAAATAGTCGCCTTTGATTCTGACATTAGCCACATTTTTTTTTATACAATATAGGCTTACGTTTGAACTCCATCTCGCCTGATGGTAAGCGATGATGCAGTCTACGATGGACTGCATCATGATGGTTGATTTGATGCCAATCTTAACCTTAGGGTCAGTTTGTGTGCCATATTTGATCATGATTCAATTATTTTATTATTTGTCTTTTTAAATTTCCAGTGTTGCTACATTCATCACAAATTTTTAGTCAAAATAACAGATTGCCAACTTTGATTCTACACAACTCAAGTATTCACTAAAAAAAATTACACCCTGGAACTCTTGGCGTAAATATTTCGGGTGTAATTGATCGCTTTCATCCCTTGTATAACAATATACTATTTCATCACTCATGCTCTGAAAGTTGGTCATTGTTAACTCGAACGGCTCCGTAAATGCGATTAGGGCCGTAAGTAAATTTGAAAATAAAATGAGGCTCATTGCAGTTCACAAAAATATTAAATTGTTTTAAAAAACAGCGATAATCATAATTCTAATACTAGAAACAAAGATAAACTCGCTGTTGCCACTTGTAGACTCCATAAAGTTAGTAAATCGTTTAAAGGGAAAGGTGTACGCTTTTATAACAAACTCCCAAGTGATGTACAAAAATTGACAATTAACAAATTTAAAAACGTAATTAAACAAAATCTTTATAATAAAGCCTACTATAATATATCGGATTATTTAGATGATTCTCTATCATCTAAATAATCCGATATATTATAGCTTGGGATTGAAATTGCTCCAACTCGTTCAAAAATGTTACAATTTAGACGTAATTTATTTTCTTTATCGTAATGTATTCTAAAAGAACAACCAGCCTTGTTTCTTGTCTTTCTTTCCTGGTTTGGTCACGGAGAAACCGGCAGTAAAATTGGCGTTTCAAAGTGATCCTTGTGATTTAAATGAATAAAAACATTTAGATTTTTTAAAAATCGTTTTAAGCTAATTTGGAACGAAACAAAGGCTAGTTTTAATTGAGAGAGCACGCGTGCGGCAGCTATTATATAATGTTGACTTACCTAGCCATCATAAAAGTGCCGTAGGTGGGCATGAAGGCGGCTATGGTCGCGAACACCGCGTTGACCGCGAGGCACGACAGCAGCGTGCGGCGGCGCCCGAGCCGCGCCGACAGCGAGCCCCACCCCACGGCGCCGAATGCACACCCCATCAGGCTTATTAGCACTGTCCACAAAATACACATCATAAATAAATGATCGAGCGAAGCGAGATCTCCAATTCAACTTGGGCAAATCGGCGTTGTATGCATGTATGTATGTATGTATGTTTGTCCGAGGATATCTCTTGAAGCGTTGATCCGTCATCTTGAAATTTGATATATACAGTGTTTGATAATATACGCACAAAAATAAAAGGGGCTACTTTCATGAGCATAATAAATAAATTTGTGAAATGTTTGCCAGATGGCGCTGTGTGAAATGTTCAGCATTATTTATTCATTGTGTGCTAATATAGTGAATAAATGATTGTCTATGTCTATCTTATTCCCCCGACTCTAGAATTAGAGTGAGGCGACTTACCGAGCCAGTTCCTCTCGTGTGGCAACACACATAGTTCAATCTCAGCGGATGGTAACACGAACGGTATGGCGTTCAGTTCCAGCGATGCACCCACGATGGCTAGCGAGCACGCGAGGATCACTCGGATCTGGGAGAAACCGCAGCCAGCCTGGAAATAAAACCAATATTACATTAAATAAAAATAATAATTGTAAATTTCCAAAATCCAAATTCCAAAACTTCAAAGGCCTGTGCCAACGGGTTAGTATTCTAATAGCGGCCATGGGCTTGCAACCTGTCAGGCTTCTATGAAATAAATGAGCATGTATCAAACGTAATGTTTGGACTAGTTACCGACGAGATACAACGGAGAGTGAAGTTCTATGACAAGAACTTGTGGCCGAGTCTAACATCATAGGAACAAGTCACACTGACTCCGCTGGCTCGGCCATCTACTGCGAATGGGTAAAGATCGAAGCGTCAAGAGAGCATACTTGGGCCGACCGACTGACCGCGGACCGGTTGCACGTCCCAGCGATAGGATGGAAGCTGACTTGCGCGACCTTGGAGCCGACGACTGGCAAGAGATGGCAATGGACAGAGGAAAGTGGAGAGTTCTCATATCGGAGACCAAGAGTCACTTGGGGTCCCTGCGCAAATGGAGTAAGATAGAATACCTGTCTGAGAGCATCCTCGTGGAACTGATCGAGCACGCTCGCGTCGTTGTAGTCTAGGAGCTCGCCGCTCTCGTTCTCCCCGCTGTTTTCCGGCGGACTGATCACTAGGTTTATGGGGTTGGCGGCGGCTGGCTCGCCACTCGCTTCTGTGGCTGGAAATAAAAAAACAATGTCATGAAGTAATTTCGTATGAGCCAACCTTGGTTTACGTTTTTAGGGAGTGATGGCTCAGGCTGCTCATTGTATGAGAGTCAATTAGGTTGCAGCATGTGGTCTTTTGTGATGCCGCTATGGAGGGAAGTTTTGGCGGCAGGCCATCGGCAGGCCATCGGCAGGCCACAGGAGTTTCGCGCGAATAAATAACGGTGTGTTCTGACTGAGCCCCATTTTTCTTACCAAAGAAGAAAAATTATAAATCAAAAATTTTTAACAGGGTATTTGTTGTATTTCGATTCTTTGCAGGGAACATTGTCTTTGTTTGCTTGCAGTCGGCTCTGCATTCCCAGACTTTCTGGTACTCCTTTCGATTCGATCTTTTAGAGAATGACCATGCATAGCCCTCTCCATACCACGGTGAGCAACCTTATCTTAAAAGACTTACTGTTAAGTTTATCCTCCGTGTAAGTCATAGCTCGAGTCATGGATCCGAAGCTGCCGAGGTTAGCCGAGTTCTCAGAGTCAGAGCGAGCGCGCACGAGGCACGCGTGCTCCTCCGACATTCTGCCTTATCACGTCCGCGCAGTTATTGACGAACATCTGTTACGAGGAAATAAATGTAAGGGCATGCAGTTGCGTTACTAAGATTAACTTTCATTGGTGCACGAAGCGATGGAAAGTGGAGAAGTGTGAAACGGAATAGGATATATGCACTATACATGAAATATTCTAAATCATTATCAACATATTGAATTAAAAATTTTATTGAATTATTATTTTGTATGTTTTTAATCTGACATAGGCTTAATCTATATATATAATTATTTATTTATATATTTTGTTTATGACAAGCTGTATTATTGCTGATATGCTTACATCACACAGTGCTAAAAGTCATTAATGTTCACTTTTATAGCAATGTCTTATTAATTCGTTATTTTTATAGTGTTATCCAAACACTTACAGAATCTGTATAAGTTTTCCTGTAGATGGAGCTAACGGCGCTTTAGTCGTAATCTGAATCATCTCACTTATTTCGACCCAGACAAGAGCCCAGTAGCACAATTAACAGTGCATCTTCGTATCAAGCAAGAGGAAGGTTGCGGGTTCAAGTCTCGTCTAGGCTTGAGCATTTTTGAGATGGTTGGTTCTTTACTTATATATGTAATAGCTGCTGCCCGCGGCTTCAATAAAACCCTTCCTAAAAGTCAGGTAAAAAGTAGCCCATGTCCCATTCCAGGGTATAATCTATCTGTATACCAAATTTTAATGAAATTGGTCCAGCGTTTAGTTGTGAAAACGTAACAGAGACACAGAGTTAGTATCGAATTTACAATATTAGTATGATAAAAATCAAAATTAGAGATCAAAAGATGCTGTCAATACATTAATCTTCATTACACCTGTTTTACCATTTTAGGCCTGTCAATAACATCAGTTGACTTTTTAGTTGCAAACTTATGTATGTTCTAACAATGAATCATTACCCTAATCACTTTATGACACTAAGGGTGACTAACGCCACAATTCCTAAACATATTTAACAGCTAAATATGATTTAGAGTTGTCAAATCAAACAAATACATCAAATTTAATAATCATGCCTATTCACTAAATACGTTTAGGGATCTTTGTGCAAGCCGGGCTTAATATTATAAATGCATACGTTTGGATGTTTGTTACTCAATCATGTTATAACAGCTGAACCGAATTTGATGTAATTTGGTATTTAAATAGACTATAACCTGGATTTAAACACAGGCAACTTTTAACTAACAAACCATGTGTAACCATGGGCGAAAACTAGTATTCTATGTATGTATGGATGGATGTTTGTTACTCTTTCACTCAGTAACTACAAAACCCATTATAGTTTAATTTGGCATGAATGTACTTTAAAACCTGGAATAATATATAGGCTACATTTTATCCAAAAACTACAAAGGCCATGCCGTTTAAGCATTCTATAAAGATAATATTGAAAGTGATTTTGGGCATTTTATGTTGATGTGTAAGCTAAAAATATGTAATTTACTATCAAATAATAGTAGAACCCCCTGGACAATGTAGGTATATCTTTTTTAAAATGAAGTTTCTAGTAAAAGTACCATCAAGACAGGAACAAAATGAGAAGAGGAAATGAACAATTTACATTCTGTGACCTCTGAGGTGTTTAAATTGAGAACAATTGGCTACGGCTGATAAGAAACCAACAACAACTCATTCCACGCATTGAACAGTTCTTTGAACTGTCTAGGAACTGATAAAATACGTAATGCAACAAATAAATTCATCTATTTATATCATAGCAAAACAACTTCGCATACTGATTACTTACGTTTTCACGAAAACGGAACAATTCTATAAAATTTTATGGCATCGTAGCACGTAACTAAAGCGAACTTCCCTTTATTTCATTCAATTTTCACGTTATAAACTCAAATTGCAAATAAATAAAATTATTCTACGAAACAATGCATACAGCTCGCAACGCAAGTCAATTTTATAAACACTGACTGACTAATTTGAAAAGTTAGCTGCGAACTTCTTGTCTGCTTCTCATTTCATTCGCTTTCATGTTTCTTGCAATTGTTGTAACTTTGCAAGACAAGGACACAAACTAACCTAGAAGAGTTTCTAAATTAGCCAAGTTATAGTTGACAGTACTGACTGTCAAAGTGTCTATCAATAACTAGTGATGTCTGAATCAATAATTTTGATAGCAATCGCTGTTCAAATTTCCACCTTTGATTTTATTTTATAAATTAGTATAGCATAGAAAACATTTTGTACACCACATAAAAACAATGAAATAAATTCTTAATTCTAAACGAAGTACAATCGTTAAATTTAAAATCTTTGAGTTACCTAAACTAAAACATTTAAACTATGTAAAAAAAAAAAATGTAACTTATTTTTTTACTACATTTCCGTTAAGTACTGATGTGAGAAAATAGATTATTGTTTATTGCTTGCTTATATATATATATTCTCTGTCTCGATTTCAAGGTTGTTATCGGCGTATCCAAGGTTAGGCATGGGAACGAACACCGGTAAGCTTCTACTTGATTAGCCCAGGAAACTAAACTAAACTAAGTAATAAAGTAGGTACCTGCTGACATTAGTACTTAGGTAGTAGCAGTCTATGACATCGTAGTTATAAATTATTCATGCTATTATAATTGTAGTAGGTAGGTAGTTAGGTAGTTTTAATGATAACTATAATTGTAAGCACTACACATCTAATAAGTGAATAAGGTATAAGTAGTGTATAATAATATTTGATATAGGTACACTGTAGTTAATTTAAGTCGCTTGTATAAAACCTACAAATAGGTAAGTATTCCTAACTAAAATAAATAATTATGTAGTGAGTTAGTAAGCTATTTAATGGACCTACGATGATTTTTTTTTTATAAAAATTTTACTAATATTTTATCTGTAAAAGACAATAACCATGCAAGCAAGCTTAAGAAATAGGTAAGAAAATAAAATGGATAATTTACTGAGATGCACCTTACGTTAGATAAGATACGTCACAGTAACCTAGTGAAATTACCTCTCTAACAGACTAATTTTATCAACAATTCGTAAAGCGAATGGTCACTCACAATTTAAAGCATAAAGCATTTGCACCGTATCTTTTCCTTACAGTTAAAGCGGTGCCACACAGCTGCAGTCTAATCGAAAATGTAGAACTCAAACAAAATTACATTGTGATTATGTATAAATTATTTGATTGCTTAGTGTTTTGTGCTTATTTGCAATAAATAATTTCAATTAAAACCTGCACTGTAAAACCACAATCATTTTATCAGAATTTAATTGGAACCACATTGTCGAATTTCACACACTGATACGGTTTTTCAATATTCTTCACAAGAGTCAATGGGTTGAGCGTTGCGGAAAATCTCTGTACCTAAAATCACTACTCAATCATGGCAAAATCTTTGATTCACATAGTACGATTCATCGTATTTTTCATTGTGAACTACATTTAGCCACAAATTGGCTACATAAAATGGACAATCACTGATTTTTTCACTTAAAATACCAGAAAACCTGTAAAGTTTAAGGTCAGGAAAAGGATAAAGCGGCACTGGTACGAGGAAGTGAGGGAAAGAGAACCCAATTGAAGATCAAGGTACACTACGAATGGGAACACGGTCCTCGGATAGCTTACCCTATCTTTTGCTATAGGGTCGAATTGTACCTACCTACCGTATTTAGAATGTACATTAATAATATTTTGTACGTAAGTGCAAATCAGTAAGTTTTCATGTGATATTATATTTTTACTTTGTTAACTGCATATGTAATGTTATTTTATTTAGTTAATATAAAGATTTATGTCTCGCGATTCGTTTCCCATGTGTGTAGGTCTTATTATTGATTTACCAAGCGTGTGTTGCGCATTCACGAAGTTAGCACATGCGCACTTAAACTTAACCCAGTCCCTAATTTTCATAGATTTTAGGTGTCATAGTGAGCTTCCAATCACTCTATAAATTAAAAAAAAAACTTTTTGACTCTTTAAGATTGACGATTGTTATTATCGTTATTATCGATCAATGGCTTACATCCACCAGCATCACTAAAACCTGCATCGGAATATAAACAAAATAAAACAGAATACGTTTTACGTTTTCTAGCATGGAAAAACGATGGTATGATTTAAGATAATAACAAATCATCAAGAGCGAGTGAGATAAACATGTTAAGTATGAAACACTCATAAAGAAAGTGAAACACTGCTATTTGGCTCAGAGATTTTGTTTGACAGACACAGCCAACTAGACAGCGCCCAGAAAGATTTAAAAATAATGTCAGAAAAACGGCGGGAAAGAAAAAAACAGCTGTTGTTTTTGTTTGTGTGTTTGGTGTATGATTTTCGGCCCGTATTCTTGTAAAATCTACAAAATGCACGAGTTATGCTGCGAAAGTGGAACAGCGAAGCAAATTAAACTGATAAGAAAGTACCTAAAGCTGAAAATAGTTGAAGATAATGTGTCATTTAGGAATCATGAAGAGCAAAGGCACCATTGCTACGATCTCATGAAGAGGACGTTTTGCAATGGAGAGTCCCATTCTGCGCTCATGATAGGACCGCGGGGAAGTGGGAAAACTACAGTAAGTATTCTAATAAGTACATCTATATATCAGGGACTAAGCAAACAAAAGTCGTGTCTACAGAGTCGACACGTAATGCGTTTGAAAGTGAATCAAAATAGTATGCAAACAAAATCCCACCAAAACATGATAAATTTGAAAAAATATGTTGTGCAGCAGTGATGAATGTTACAAAACTTGCCAGATCTATTATGAACAGTATTCATATAATCAGCCAAGAGTAACTGAATAAAAATAAAAGAAATAAATAAATAAATATTGCTGGTCATTTCACACAGCGCTGTCTAGCCCCAAACTAAGGAGAGTTTGTATTATGTGAACCAGATAACTGAAAGAATACTTATATACTTTTTATTGTAAATACATACTTAAAATCTATAGAAAAATATCTAGACCAATATATCCAGAAAAAATATCTGTAGATCATGCTAACATTTGTTCCGCGGCGGGTATCGAACCCGCTACCTCCTGCGTCCGCTGTTCCTATTTTACCCTCATAATTTTTTCACAACGCGTCAAAAGAAGTATAATTTCAAAAAACTATAAAACAAATTAAACATTAGGAAACAATTACATGGTAAATTTAAAAAAATCACTCCGGGAGTGCCATCAGAAGTGACGACTTGCCAGCCTACAGTACAAATACTTATATACAGAGGTGTCGGTAACGGTAAAGGTAACAGTGTCGCGAGTTCAATGGTTTGTTCCCATCTTAAAAAAATGCCCCACGCGCCTAAAGAAGTTTTCACTTAAAAAAAGTCATCAATGTTATTAATAAAAACAAAACTAAAAATATATAAAATATAACCCCATGTAGGTACCTACTAGGGATGTTATGGAGGTTGTTTTAACAGAACCAAAGTCGGAGACGAAGTTTTTAATGTGTTTGTTGGAGTCAGAACCGGAATCAGAGTCGGAGTCGAAGGTGGTGGTGGTGGTTCAATGAAGTAGTTTCAAATAACACTGGATTTTGGCTTCATTGCCCAAATAAAAAACAGATTACTTTAATTGAAACACTGAACAAAACAAAACAAATAATCTATATTACGTAACAAACGTCAAGTGAAAGAGTAATCGACGACAGAAAGCGCGTGGGGAAGGGGGTTCGTCTTACGACATGTATAGGTAAACCTATTCGTACATGCTGACGCCGCCGCTATCGGCTAACTCCGATTTAAAAGTGTCGGAGCCGAAGTTCCGAACCGGAGGTAGAATATCAATCGGAAGTTCCGACTTATCGGAATTGGAGTCGAAGCTCCGTAACATCCCTGGTATGGTGGTACTTCCCCGAGTGAGCCCTTTCACAAGAAACTCTCAATTACTCTTACACTCTTAATCACAATCACACTAATATTATAAATGCGAAAGTTTGGATGTTTGTTTATTTGTTTGTTTGTTACTCAATCACGTCATAACGGCTGAACCGATTTCGATGAAATTTAGTATGTACGTAGATTGTAACCTGGATTAACACATAATAATATGCTATTTTGAATTGGCAAACAACGCGTGCGAAGCCGCGGGCGGCAGCTAGTATCTAACTAAATATTTGTTTTGTTTCCAGCTTGTGCACTCGGTGCTTCACCAGCTGGCTAAAGAAGTGGATCTGGAGCAAGATGCCATTATTGTAAAGCTGAACGGGCTTGTGCATAGTGATGAAAAGGTGGCCCTGAAGGCTATCACTGCACAGGTAACTTAAACACAAAGAGATTAATAAATAATGCTGGACATTTCACTCAGCGCTATCTAGCCCAAATCTA
This sequence comes from Philereme transversata, assembly GCA_963924445.1. NCBI lineage: Eukaryota > Metazoa > Arthropoda > Insecta > Lepidoptera > Geometridae > Philereme > Philereme transversata. The sequence goes on from OZ004346.1 coordinate 25,637,059, forward strand.
AGCAAAGCTTGTACCATGGGAACCTGATAACTGATAATTTTATTCGTAAATACATACATATATACAATAGCTATAATAGAAAAAACCTGGAACATACTACGTGTTTTGTTATGTACGACATTAAATGAAAACACGGGTATGGCTAGTATTGTTGTAAGTTTGTTTCAAATTCATTACTGCGGGACAGAAGTTTTCAATCACAGTAAATGCGAAAGTTTGGATGTTTGTTTATTTATTTATTTGTTACTCAATCACGTCGTAACGGCTTAACCGATTTTGATGAAATTGAGTATGTACGTAGATTATAACCTGAATTAACACCTAGGCTACTTTTTATCCCATAAATCAGGTCCCATGGGATAAAAATGGGGTGTCAAGTCAAGTTGCAATAGCGATTTTAGCTTTATTTCTAGGTTACCTACACATTTAGTAGTGTAACGCGTAAGAAGTCGCGGGCAACAGGTAGTCATCTACAAACCACTTATTATCAACAGATGCAACTAGAAAACGCAGTGGGGGATCAAGTGTTCGGCTCATTTGCTGAAAGCCTCTCATTCCTGTTTACCTGTCTCCGCTCAGCTGATAGAAGTAACCGGAGCATGCTGTTCCTGTTAGAGGACTTCCATGTGTTCTGCAAGAGCGGCAAAGCACAGACTCTGTTGTACAACCTGTTTGATATCACACACAGTGACCAGTCTCCTATGTGTGTTCTGGGTAAGACATTATACAATAGTAGATTATTAAACGAGGGGATAAAGTAGTTTCTTGCGTCACGGGCGCTATATTGAATCCCGAACGTAACGAGGGATTCTAGAGTTAACTCACGAGCGGAGCGGGGGAGTTACTAGAATCCTGAGTGCAGAGAGGGATATAAGAGCGCCTAAAATGCAGACAGCTTTATCCTCGAAGAGAATACTTTACTTTTCACACAGCGAGACAATTGCGAATTGCGAGACAATAAAAACCAAATCTATGTTGGTGCATTCTGTGCAGAGGTTAGTTCGATTTACGAATAAGTTCTTATTGTGTGGGTCTCTTTGGTTCAAATTTTAATATAGATGAGGTTCCAAATTCTAATCACATAATGAGGGCATAACGAAATTCAGTACAACTTTACTCCCGGCTCAGCCGTAGGGCTTTAATCACCTGCTTTCGGTGAGGTTTACATGACATAATTTGACATTGTCGAGCAGGTAGTGTGAAAAATACCATACGACCTATTCTCATACCTACCAAATATACAAAAAAAAAAATCATTAAAATCGGTCGACCTGTTTCGGAGGTGTGCGACCACAAACACCTTGACACGAGATTTTTAAATAATAGGTTGGGGAAAAAGTCTTTTCGCATTATAGTATGTATGAACTTGTAATAAAATCTCTTTGGCTACACTATTTAGAAAGAAAGAAAGAAAAATATTTATTTTGTGTCCATTTTTACACTCTACGAATACAACAATTATACTTATACCTAATACAAGACTACAAAATAGGTCGTCACTCAGCGGTGTGCCACTGTAACATATAGTTACTGTAGCGCTGGTATTATGTGCCGCCTTTAGTGCGTGTGAGCAGCAGAAAATAGAAACACGCGTTTACAATATTAATTAACATATGAAAGTATACAAGATTAACAAAAAACAAAAATTTAAAATTTAAATAAATATTTTTACACAATAACTACTAAACATTGCACATACCTAACATAGAAAACAAGACTATTTATGAGATCAAAACTAAACAATAAATATAACAGTAAAATAAACAACAAATTTCTGCAAATAATAAAATAAATAAAATATTAAATATTTTGTGGAATTATTAATTTAACATACAGAACAAAAGTACCCTTAGCAACTAAATCAAACTAAATGTAGGCCCAGAACGACTACCTGTTGATGGAGTAATATGTGAAAGCAGTAGAATTTTCTTGAGTGAAATTTTAAAAAAGTGAACTGATTTTGCGTTTCGAACTGGTGGTGGTAGATTATTCCAGCATTTCGTGGCAGCATATCGGAAGCTACCACGAAAAGCAGTCGTTCTGTGGCGTGGACAGATTAAACGAGTGGCAAACCGTACGTGACGGTTAGAGAATTCAAGCTTGTCATACAGGTATGAAGGCTGCTGATTTATAACAATACCAAAAAGCAAAGTCGCGAAGTGTAAATAACGTCGTGATGACATATTCATCATACCGTGTGCACATATGTATGGCGATATGTAAGCCCGCCGCGGAACCGGAAAACAAAAACGCACACATGCGTTTTGAATTCGCTGTGCTAATTTTCTTGTACGGGCCAGCAGACACTCACCGAATACGTGATTCATCATAATTCAGCTTGGACAGAATGAGCGACTCGCACAATAAGATACGAAGGTCAGTGCTCAGGAACTCCCGCACTCTATACAAAACTGATAGCCTGTAGAAACAGTTACGAACTGTTTGCTGCATGTATTTTTCAAAGTGTAGCTCGCCATCCATGAGAAGACCCAGATTACGTGCTTCAGTAACGCGTTCGATCAAATCTCCCTTGATATGTACCTTGGGGTCCTGAGAATGGATTTTATCTATATTATGTTTGGATCCAAGGACAAGGAATTTTGATTTTGAATTTTGATTTATTTGTATCTGGCTGGTTTTGGTATCATTCAAAGTTTAAATTTTAAGGAAGATAATTCCAAATTCAAATTAGGAAAATGTGTGATTTTTATTTGTTTTTCGTACTGTAAAGATGAGTGAATCTAATGAAGAAATTCGATACATTTTAAAATTTTACTACAAAAAAGGTAAAAATACAACGCATGCCGCGAAAAAAATTTGCTATGTTTATGGACCTAGTGCAGTGTCTGTGAGAGTAGCACAAATTTGGTTTAAGCGTTTTCAATCCGGAAATTTTGATGTCAAGGATGCACGTCGCTCTGGTCGCCCTATTACGGATAAAATCGATGCCATTTTTGAAGAAGCTGATAACTGGTGATGAAAAGTGGATCATGTACGACAAGAACGTGCCAAAAAGGTTGTGGTCAAAGGCCGGTCAGGCTTCACAGACTGTGGCGAAACCCGGGTTAACTCGCAACAAGGTGATGCTGTATGTGTGGTGGGATTGGAAGGGCATTATTCATTATGAGCTGTTACCACCAGGCAGGACCATCGATTCTGAACTCTACTGCGAACAACTGATGAGATTAAAGCAAGAAGTTGAGAGAAAGCGGCCGGAATTAATCAACAGAAGGGGTGTGGTTTTTTATCATGATAACGCTAGACCTCACACATCTTTAGCCACTCAGCAAAAATTAAGAGAGTTTGGGTGGGAGGTGTTAATGCATCCGCCGTATAGTCCTGGCCAAATAATCATCCACCTGTTGCGGTCTCTTCAGAATTTTTTAGGCAGTGTCAGGTTAACATCACAAGAAGACTACCAAAACCACTTGTCGCGGTATTTTGATCAGAAGCCCCAAAATTTCTATAGCAATGGGATCATGTCCCTACCTACAAGATGGCAAAAAGTTATCGAACAAAATGGTACCTACATACTTGAGTTAAATGTAAATAAACTATATTAAAAAATGATTTGAATTTTCTTAAAAAATGCGAAGAAACTTTTTCCCCAACCTAATACATATTAGATTATTATTGTTACAAGCTACACTTCCGCGTGGTAGTGATCTGGAGCAGTTGAGCTATCTATAGATCGTTTGCAACGGTCTATAGATGATTTTACTGTTTCTTCTGTGTATTAGTAACTAGCTGTTACCCGCGACTTCGTACGCGTTACACTACTAAATGTGTAGGTAACCTAGAAATAAATCTAAACTCGCTGTTGCAACTTGATACTCCATTTTAATCACATGGGAGCTGATTTATGGGATAAAAAGTAGCCTATGTGTTAACCCAGGTTATAATGTACGTGTATACCAAATTTCATCGAAATCCGTTCAGCCGTTTCGACGTGATTGAGTAACAAACAAACAATTAAATAAATAAACAAACATCCAAACTTTCGCATTTATAATATTAGTGTAAAGTGTAATGTCGGTAGCTGGAGTAATTTTATCCAGTAATTGATACATTTCAAATAAACAAATTTTGACGTAAATCCCGCTTAGTCAGCTTAACAGGTACCTACTTACTTACATGATGAATATGATTATCATGTTAGTAGATATATTTAGGATATTAAGTTTGCTTGAACATTTAAAATTTTCTATGGTAACGAATTTGAAAAAAAAAATACAACAATAGCCCTACCTGTGTTTTCATTTAATGTCGTACATAACATTTCACTTTGTATATTCATATATACATCTTTCTTTCCTGGCTTGGTCGCAAAGGAACAAACAGTAAAATTGACGTTTCAAACTGATCCTTGTGATTTTAATGATTAGTTTCTTCCAGGTATAACAAACCGTCTAGACGTAATGGAGCTTCTAGAAAAGCGCGTGAAGTCGCGGTTCTCTCACCGCCACATCCTGATATTCCCCCACGACGGCCCCCAGCCCCCGGTTGAGGCTCTGAGGGGTGCGCTGTCGCAGCTGCTCAGCATGCCCCTTGTTAAGAGGAAGAAGGGAAAAGCGAGGAAGAGTCCTGGTGAGCTGAAGATATACCTTGTTACCACAAAAAAGATAAACAAGTGTTTAAAGCGTGTTTAGAAAAATCGTTACCAATTTTTGTATTGTATGGGATTTTTTTAAACAGTGTTTAGCGGCTGTTTAACTTTTTTGTGGTAAGACCCAAATAGGCTTTATTTATAAATGACTAGCTGACCAATCCGCAGCTTCGCACGCGTAGTTTTTTAATAAAAACATCACCCTCCTTCTGCGCAGTTGTGTAAAAAGTAGGCATGATACTCAGAGATAATGTAGCATTCTAAAGGTCATAGTAGCACACATATCAACTCAGAAAGGGATCGTAACGTAATCGCCTCGCCTCGGGACAAGCTTAAAAACCGCGGTGCGGTGCGCTTATGGCTCGTCGTCCCCGCGCTTACGTCGCTCCGTATCCGCACTTACGGCTCCGTACCCGTGCTTACGTCTCTCCGTACCCGCGCTTACGTCTCTCCGTACCCGCGCTTACGTCTCTCCGTACCCGCAATTACGTCTCTCCGTACCCGAGCGGTGAAACTGGTGCCGCCTAGCTGTCAGCGCCAGCCTACGAGCGGGCGGCGAGCCGTAAGCACGGCGTCGTCTAGTCGCAGCCAAGAAGCTGCTGATCCGCTTTGATTATGTGCTTAAATTAGGTTGACGCCTGGCTAACAACGAGGCGAAAGGCGATACGGTGACGATCCCTTTCCGAGTTTATATGTCTGCTATGACCTTAATGTTGAAAAAATTTTTGAAATCAGACCTGTAGTTTTTGAGTTTATTCGTTACAAACATACAAAAATACAAATCTTTCCTCTTTATAATATTAATGTAGACAAATTTCCGACAAGTTTCTTAATAATAAAATAAATAATGCTGGACATTTCAAACAGCGCCATGTAGCCCCAAACTAAGTACTTAAAGGTTGTAAGTACTATAGGAACCTGATAACAATTTTTTTTTGTAAAAATATGCTTCTAATACAATCTGTTTTGTTATATACGACATTAATTTAAAACACACCTGGAATCGATTTATCTGATTTTAGAGGTGGGTTTAGTACCTGTAACTTGAATATTTATCTAGTAATCGATAGATTTCCAATAAACAATTCAAAAAACTACGAGCCTTACAGCAGTTGATCAAATCAAATAGCGCGCGCTTCCCCAGTTTCCTGTTACACATTTCCGTCCCTTTTTCCATAACCACTCCCACAAACCGAGAGGAAAGATGTTACACATCAAGAAAAAATATTTTTGACCTTTCAGTAAGCACACCAGATCCTGAAACCGACTTTTCAATCCCCGAAGAGGTATTACTCCGTTGTAAAGTCGATCCCGCACTATTCGCGGATTTAGACCCGATGTTCATGCAAGACTGGAACGCACATGTACAAGGAATAGTTGACAATGAAAAGGTCACTGATTCTATAGAAAAGTTCTGTTATTATACTGTCAATGAACAGGTTTTTAGAAATGTGTTGGTAAGTAGTTTTGTAATTTTTAGCAGGATACTCTAAAATTTACTATATTGCACTATAGAGGTTTTCTATGGAGCACTAAAATGGTCTAAAAAACCCAAGTGGTCGACTCTAAAATCGACTATAATGCACTTTAATGCTCTATATATAGAACTCTAAAATGGCATATGGAACGACTGTGGTCTTCACCTCTAAATTGAATATAGTTGTTTATCATGCACGGTTTTTTTAATAATATTAAGATTATTTTAGGGTAGGTATAATATTTAGTGTACATAAAAAAAACTATAGAACACTAAAAATGTCCAGTAATCGTAAATGCCCTTTGATTCTAAAATCGACAATGACATACTATAATGCTTAATTTCATAACACCATAATGGCTCATGTCAATTCAATAGTCTCTAAAACAGCTTATGTCTATAAAATCGATGACAGACTATAATAACTTCATATAACTATAATGGCATATGAATCACTTAAATTGTCTATGAGATTTAAACAACATATTTGACTCTACAATGGTATTTGCTCTAAAATTGGGCATTACACAATGTTCCTTAACAACGATAGGTATTATGATTTATGACCTTTGATCTAAAAAAATGAGTCTGCAACACAAATACATGGAACTAAAATTACTATGATAGGCGCTTTAGTTGTAATCTGAATCATCTCACTAATTTCGTCCCTGCCGTGACAAAAGCCTGTAGCACAATTGGCAGTGCATCTTCGTATCTAGAGCAAGGTTGCGAGTTCTAGTCCCGTATAGGCTTGAAATTTTTGAGGTGGTTTTAAAAACATTACTATGATGGATTTTAGTGCCACAACTAAAACACACAGTAAACATGGGTCATACCACAAAAAGAAAACTACACACTGTTTAGCGAGTGTTTAAAAAAATTCTATACAAAAAAGGCTAAGGATTCTTTTTAAACACGCATTTAACAGTTGTTTATATATTTTGTGGTAACTGTGTTTTTATTCTTTTCAGTTCCAAACCGTCTGTAAACTATCTTCAGTAAAGCCCTACATAGACTCAACAGATCTTATCTCAGCCATAGACAACACAGTGGCCCCGGAGCATAGAGTGAAGCTGCTACAATCCCTCTCTATACTTGAATTGTCTCTGGTCATCGCGATGAAGCATGGCATCGATATCTTTGATGGACAGCCGATGAATTTCGAAATGGTTTTGCATAGGTATAGTAATGAACCTTTAAATCACATTAATATTATAAATGCGAAAGTTTGGATGTTTGTTAACTCAATCACGTCGTAACGGCTGAACCGATTTCGATAAAATTTGGTATACAACCTGTTTTGTTATATACGACATTAATTTAAAACACATTCTGAAATTGTATTAACTGATTTTGATGTGGGTTTAATACCGGTAGCTTGAATATTAATCCAGTAATCGATACATTTTCATAAACAATTTTTAACATAAATTGGCGGCGCATTTGCGACGACGCCGCCTTTGCGACGATGCCGCTTAGTCAGTTTAACAGGTACCTACACTTACATGATGAATGAATATGATTTATTTATCTATTTTATACAGACTGTTTCTTTGATATTTCTAGAACTTTATAAAAAAATTATTTAAATTGGTTGTTTAAAATTTAATATTTTCTATGGCAATGAATTTGAAAAAACCCCGTGTTTTTGTTTAATGTCGTACATAACAAAACACGTAGTATATTTTTTCAGATGTATTCTTCTTATAAATATCTATAGATAATGCAAACATTTGACGACCTCCGTGGCGTAGTGGGCAAATAGACGGCTGAGACGCAGAAGGTAGCGAGTTCGATTTCCGCCTCGGAACAAATGTTTGTATGATTTACACATATTTGTTCCGGGTCTGGATGTTTCTCTATCGTTACTTAGTATAAGTTGCTTCCGCTGTCTGTTCGCTTAGATCTTTTAAACTACTCAACGGATTTTAATACAGTTTTCAGCAATAGATAGAGTGATTCAAGAAGAAGATTTATATGTATAACTCTGTTTGTTTATTACCTTTACATGACTAAACGGCTGAACGGATCGTAATTAAATTTTGCAAGGAGATTGATTATATCCTGGGAAAAAGCATAGGCTACTTTTAGCCAACTGTGCAAAATGAAGGTAATGTTTTATTGACAAACCGCGGGCGGGTCAGCTAGCATATTATAGGAATGTATTTACAAAAGAAAAGGATATAAATATTCTATCAGTTATCTGTTTCCCATAGTACAAGCTTTGCTTAGTTTGGAGCTAGATAGCACTGTGTGAAATGTCCAGCTATATTTATATATTTATTTGTTACAGATACACAAAATTCGCAAACGCCAACTCCTCCACCCAAACCGTCCCACGGCCAGTCATACTAAAAGCTTTCGAGCACCTTCAAGCGCTAGAAATCATCCTCCCAGTTCGTAATGTCGACTCTATGTACAACGCAATAGAGACTACAGCCAGTCGAGTGCAGAAAGAATACAAACTTTTTACACTGGCTGTACCGGTTGAAGATATAAGTGAAGCTGTGAAGAGGTTCAAGGCGTTACCGACTGAAATCTCGCATTGGTATAATAATTCTATAGGTTAATCCCAGTGCCGGATTAAGCAAGCGAGGGGCCCGTAGCAAATTCTATCGAGGGGCCCTTAATCTGCTATGGGTTTAAGTATAAAGTGGCGGACGTGGATGTATGGATGTTTGTTACTCTTTCATGTCGGAACGGCTGAACCGATTTCGATGAAATTTGGTATGTACGTAGATCATAACCTGGCTGCTTTTTATTGGCAAACCACGCGAGCGAAGCAGCGGGCGGCAGCTTCCTCAAGTTAGGGATATGAAAATTCGTATTTAGGCTTCGGGTAAGAAATAAAGAAATACTTGTTTCAACTTTTTTGCAAAATCATCCCTAACATGTGGGGGGTAAAGGGTTAAAATTATGAGGTATTCTTTAGATGCACTCCCTATGTACCGTTGGTATATATATATAGTATATATACATAGATTGTGACCGGGATTGAGACATATGCTACTTTTGGAGGAGGGTAATGTTTTTATTGACTAACCACCAACGCACACAGCGCTATCTAGCCCCAAACTAAGCAGAGCTTGTACTATGGAAACCAGATAACTTATAGAATACTTATATACATTTTTTTTATAAATACATACTTATAATCGAAAAACATCGAAACCCGGAACAAACATCTGTAGATCATGCAAACATTCGGAAATCGAACCCACTACCATGCGTCTCAGCCAGCTATTCGCATACTGCGCCACGGAGGTGTTAATGGAAAGTATTTCTTTTAAATACTTACTTTTTAACCTTTTTGTATTTCATATTTTTTTTTCAATTATTGCTCGAACTTAATTCAACTTATTCATATGATGGGAGAATCCACTGGCACCTGAAACACGTTAGTTTTTTAACTAGTTTGGGAGCCTATGCATTAAAAATAGTTGTAAAACTGAATTATTATTATTATTAACTCATTTATTTCAGATTAAAATCCATAATCTTTACTGTTATTTTGGTAGATTTTTGTCAGCTGGCAATATTTTTAGAAGATTCGGTATATTTTTCTTATGCTGGTAACATTTATAAAATAAGCGGGAGTTTTCTGAATCATGTTGGCGACTTTTTATCACTATGAAATAAAATATAATGTTTTATTTATGTGTGTTGTTTAATCCCAATTAAATTATTCACCTTAATTATTCTAGAATATCAGTGCCGAATTGGAAATACCAAAAAAGTAATCAGTATTTAAAAATAGTGTTATAAATGGACATTTATAGCTAATCAATCCACCGTAAATTAGCATTTATCACATCATTCTTATAATCAGACTCGTGAAATCTATGCCTAAATCTATCCTGACTAGCATTCAACTCTCCTAACTCCTCCAACTCAGCTACAGACAATTCTGTATACCTCCTTCCTTTTAACTCTTCGGGAACTAGAATTGACGGCTTTCCGCCATGAACTTTTTCTGTTCTCTTTTTGAAATTCCCGCCATCGATCTCGTGTGCCATAGAGTCTAGAGTTTTGTGGAGTGGGTTGTCTGGGTCTCTTCGTCTATGGTTCAATAAACCGTTGTTGTATGTTGATGGCTCGTTGATATCGTGGATATAGGCATTGTTACTGAATACTTGTAGCTGGCCTTTGGATTTTCTTTTATTTGCCTGAAAAGAAAAACTCAAGTTGTAGGTTATGTCAGTTAGGCCGGGAGATGAAGGAAGATGAAAGAAACAAGGCTGGTTATTCTTTGTAATGACCATTTTCAAGCACCACAGTCCACAAGTAGCCGATGATGCACCTACCTCCTGTATTTTATCGACGACCAGACTGTGTCCTGTATTGACGCCGATGCTGCCAACATCCTCGATGCTGTTAGAGCGATGGTACGGACGAAGAGCTGATACCGCGCGAGATACTCCAACCTGGAATTAGGGATCCATTCTCAGTTTGATGTTTTTGCGGATGGCTAGAAGACCGAGAGAGTGTGTTTCAGTTTTTGTGAGAGTATCTTGACCAGAACCCACGTTATCGAGAAACATAGTGCCAATTTTTTTTTTTTAATAAATATATGCTAGCCTTTGCCAACTGACTCGCTTGATTGTAAGCGATGATGCAGTCTACGATAGTACACGCTTCCCTAGAAGAAACCTATTCACTCGCGACTTGAAGACCCCTAGGTTGTAACTAGTTTCAGGAAACACAGACTCAGGCAAGGCGTTCCACTCCTTGGCGGTGCGCTTTATAAAGGTGGTAGAGTATCGCTTTGTGCGTATGGTAGGTACGAGGGGCGTTCAATGTGTTCTCGGTATCGGGGTAATATACTAATGATGAGGGTAATTAAATTATCTCATTAGTTTATGACACTCATTGAAGGGTATAAATACAAAATTTTATTTGATTGTCGCCATTAGTATTCAATATCATTTCGGAAAGGCAACTACAATGACTGATACGACAATGTTGAAAAAAATCGAGCATCGCGCTGTGATACAATTCCTCACAAAATAAGGAGACTCAAAAAGTAATTCACGAAGAAATGATGGCTGTTTACCAAGATTCTGCCCATTCATTATCTACAATTCAGAAGTGGTCAAAGGGGTAGAGAGAGTATTGAAGACTACCCTCGTGCCGGTGTGCCGGTTAGTGCCGCTACTGAATAAAACGTAAAAATTGTTGAGAAACTTGTAATACTCGAAGATGCCCGTGTGAGAGTGAAAATACTAGCAGAAAGAACCAAGCTATCCGTGGGTACCATTCACACTATCCTTCATGGCCATCTGAATTTGTCAAAGGTCAGTGCAAGATGGGTGCCGCGAAGGCTCACAGCGCTTCAGAAAAAAGTGCGAGTTGATTGTTGCAAGGAGTTTTTGGAGCTCTGTGGTGAAAATACGCAAAGTATTTATGATCGGATTGTTACTGGTGATGAAACGTGGGTTCATTGAGAGCAAGCAGGAGTCTATGAAGTGGCATAAAAAAGGAACAGCCTCACCGAAGAAGTTCAAAGTCAGCCCATCTGCCGGAAAGCTCATGGCCACAGTGTTTTGGGATTCCAAGGGAATCTTATTAATTGAGTACACAAAAATTGCTGTGTATTGGTATATTGGTGTATTGCTTCTGCACGACAACGCGCCTGTTCACAAGGCGCGCATTGCCAATGTTGCTGTGCGGGATTGCGGATTTGAAGAAATCAATCATCCACCCTACAGCCCGGACCTAGCCCCTAGTGATTACTTTCTGTTCCCAAATCTCAAAAAAGAACTTCGAGCATTTTTCCGACGATGAAGAGTTAAAGGCAGCAATTAACGATCATTTTTTGGAGGGAACTGAAAAGTTATTTTCCAGGACAAATAAGTGTGTTCAGATCCTAGGAGACTACATTGAAAAATAAATTTAGTTCAGAATTTTCTGCTTATTCTTTCATGCCTATACCGAGAATACATTGAACTCCCCTCGTATGTCTAACATGTAGCGGTGGCGCATCGCGGAGCGCCTGGTTGTCCGATGATAGGATGGGGATAGTGGGATCAGGTTGAGAAGCTCCGTAGCACACTCCGAAATATATCCGAGAGAAACTGTATTACGATACACGTAATACAATTTTAAAAATGTAACGAAAGTTGACCCAAATGAGATTGGATTATGAATTGAATGCCAAACTTAGGCATCCTGCTCCGTTAATATTACAATATTAGCTTGATATAAATAAAGTGTATAATAATCGCATGTCAGTCAACTCATAGAATTATAGAAAATGCTTTATTGTATACCAAACTTAAATTATCAAATCATATTTAAAACATATAACTAGTTATGCGATAGTACAATTGGCGGTCTTATCGCAAAAAGCGATCCCTTCAAGACAACCTCTGTCATACCATTGTATTGTCAGTTATATGTGAATACCGTTTAGTTTAGAACATAACTAGTGGCGGGTTCTTATATCCATCGGTAACCGACTACGACTCGTATCCCCTAATTGTGGGGCAATGCCCGAAATACCAATGCCCTACCTTAAAAATACCATCAACTCAGTTAATATGCTAAGTAAGCTGTTTGTTTGTTCATAGTAGAATATGATGATAAAAAAAAATAGTACCTACTAGCAGCAGCGCAGCGTAGCGACATCTAAACAATGTCACAATCATTATACTAATTCTTTATTCTGCCCATAGATGGCATTTGAAGTATGTGTGGGATCTGTGGCCGTATTGCAATGGCACAGGGAGGGAATCCCGCTCGATTGACCCTGGTTGGTAAGATAGGAACTCAATCACGAGTCAAGATGACGAAAATCCTGTAAGCACTGCTGCTCTACCTACGGGTTTGCGTGTACCTGTCCATGTCTGATCCTGTGCTCAGTGAGGTCTGCACCCAGCAGCTCGTCGTAGGGGTCCATGCGGATCGGCAGCACGCGGTCGATGAGCCACAGCAGTAGCATCGTCACCACTATACCCCACACCATGAGACACAGCGCTGACAGCGTCTGCACGCCGAGCAGGTACCAGCCCCCACCTGGAGGAAAAGGTTACTGTTTTGTAGTGAAAGAAGTTGGTACGCTGGTTTTTATCAAGGCCGGTCACAACTCTTGCATGCTGGTAAAATAGGACTATGGAATGCCCTACCCAGTGGCGTAGCGTAGTAGGGGCGGCAGGAGCGCTCTACCCCGGGCGGCACCTTTAGGGGGTGGCGAAATTTCAATAAATAATAATAATATCTTGTAAATATTTGAACCATTTCATATTATTGTCGCATAACCAAAGTCAGCTGTGAAAGAAGTTTTTCAAATTTAAATTGATCAAAAATGATTTAAGATCAACAATGGCTAACAAATCTGAGGGCTTAGCCAAATTACAGTCGATTAGCGATGACGCTAGTCGATACGTCCAAAAATGTATGGGATTTGACACATGCTATAGAAATACCACGTGATACAGCGACAACAAATGTACGTAGAAATCGAATATATTCGCAGCGAATGTAATTTGGCTACGGGCCCTGGATATCTTAGGTATCTATTAAAAGACTGCTCTTAAAAAAAGTAGACAAGACAGAAGTTTGGTTTTTAATTTTCAATACCTGTTATATCAATGTAACGTGTACGTGTGAGGCGTGTAAGAATTTGTGTACGAATTTTTGTAATAAATGTGATTATTGATCAAGCGAAGCGGGATCTCCAAATCAACTTGGGCAAATTGGCGTTGTATGTATGTTATATGTATGTATGTTTGTTTGTCCGAGGATAACTTTCGAAGTGTTCATCCGATCATCGTGTAATTTGGTATATAGGTAGGTAGTGACTAAATGAGCTAAAAATGTGCGAGGGTTGTTGAGATATTGGGATTCAAGAGGGGTAAAAAAAACCAAAATGGGGCTATCCGATCAAGTGGCACGTTTAATAAAAGGTATTTGTTAGTAAATTTCGACCCCGTTTTTATTTTTAGTTTTAACTTTGTAGATTTTAAGTTAGTAGCCATAATAAAAACTGAACTTTGACAAAATTCACAGGGTACAGCAGTGACCCCACAGTGCTGAAATTTGATATGCGAAAGTGAAATCCAGAATAACTGCAATTTCTACCCCAAAAAAGTATAACCAACTAACATGAACTCCCGTTACCTGTAATTTGGATGAAACTGTAGGTCAAGTTATTTGGTTATCCATTTCGTGGCACTATTTTGATAGTCAAAGATTACGAATAATATTATTTTTGTTATTATGGGAGACACGCGAGATCTCAGTTCGGGGCGAACCACTAGTTATATTGTACCTACCTGCTTGACTACTGACTTTTTTATTTGTAATCTGTACAATACACAATAATGATGCCTGTTCTTGCCGAAAAGTTCTTTAGAATTACTGTATATTATATAGTCTATTAAACTATTCATTTGCGCTAACAACGTCCATGCTCCAAACCAAAATCACCGTGAGCCTCCCTGTCAATGGTGACGTGACAGCTGGTTGGTTGGTTGCTTGTGAGTTGTGGGATGGTTTTATTGTTATGAAATTATAGGAACACTGACTGCGAGCGCGTTCATGAGCGTTTCGGATCCTTGACAGCACTCAACTGTCATCAGCGCGAGAACTGAATCGGTACGCAAAATAGCTACGTAAACGCTAGCAGCGATTATGTCGTGATTCGGAATGCAAGCTTTAGTACCTAAATAGGGTATAGACTAATCGGCGACGGCAATGCCAATGTGGTGCCCAACTCCAAACAATGGCACACGTCCTTGCATGCCCATCCTGCCCTATCACCTGCACGATGCTGCACCGACTTTGCCATGAATGTGGTGACGCACTGATTAAAATGGCTATAGTGAGACATCGACACGAAAGAAGAAGCCTATAAGTAGGTAACCAGTCTTTCTCACCTTTGAACAATCCAGATCTACCATTGGTAGTATCCATTGGTATTGGGTTATCAGCAAATAGCCCCACTGCAATGACCCCTGGAAATAATCAAATACGTTTCATCAATAAACAATTTCGACACCTTAAGTCTTCCCTATTTTACTTTACGAAGCAGAGAAGTAATTGATGCTTTGAAATGTGGCGCTGGAGAAAGATGATTTGGATACCTTGAACTGATAACCGAACAATACCCATTCTTTACAGTTTTTTTAGTGACATCCCTTTTTATGGGGGTTTCTTTTTATTATAAACTAGCTGACCCGCCGAACTTCGTACCACCTTGACATGCATAAGACGCGGGCTGCCAATATTCGTCGCCAGTAGAATTGTAAATGTGTAGGATGTATAAGAAAATGAATTTCCTTCATCATTTTTTTTTTGTGTGAATTTTTCCTATATTTTAATAGTTGCTATTCGGGGCGGAAATAAATCAAAGATCATCAAAATCGGTCCAGCCGTTCTTGAGTCACAAAAACTAACCCGACTTTGTTTTATATATAGGGAGTCCCAACAAGAGCGCCGAATTTAAATTTGCCGCCGTTTCGTTAATACCAGGGGCACACTAAAAGTTTCCGGAATCAATAATAAAAAATACTATTAATGGTCAAAAATGAATTTATTCTCAAAATATTCCCCCTTTGCGTCAATGCACTTTTTCATACGATTGAACCAATTTTGAAAACATTTGTGCCACTCCTCCGTGGTGACGTCAGATACATGTTTTTCATACTCTTCGACAGCCTCTTCTTGTGATGAAAACCGTTGGCCGTGTGGGAACTTGCATTGTCGTGGTGCAAGATGATACGGCGTTCACCGTTATTTTCACGGAGTTTGTCATTAATTTCCGGTAAACAAATGGTCGTGTACCAGTCACTATTTACGGTACAACGATTTTCTAAAGCAACAGTAGCCACGTGTCCAGTTTTATTAAAAAAAGAAGCAATCATCCGCTTCGAGGCACTTTTCACGCGCGCCACTTGGGTTGGTTTCGTCGAAAGAGATCTCGAAAGAGCCATACTCTCGATTGCTGCTTCGTTTTGAGATTTTAACTATAAATCCATGTTTCATCACCTGTTACTATGCCCCATACCAAATTGGAAGCCCCTTCGTTGTATCTGGCAAGCATAGCATACCTAGCACCAAGAGATGTGGTCCATTTTTTGAGCATCAAATTGTGTGGCATCCATCGAGAACACAGCTTTCCCCACCCAAATGTTTGTGTAGATGTCCGGATCTCATGGTATGTCACATGCCTGTCTGATTCGATCATACGGCGCACAGCATCAATGTTTTTATTGTTCACAGCGGTGCACGGGTGACCTTCACGAATTTCATCATGGAGATTGACTCGACCGCGTTTGAATTCTGCAAACCAGCTTTAAATAGTTGTCTTGCATAGTGCTCCTTCGCCAAAAGCAGATTGAAGCCGAATGACGCTCTGCTGAGCTGTCAAATTACACTTAAAATCGTAAAAAGTCATGCAACGATAATTTTCCCGAGTTAAATCCATTTGATTGTAATCACGCAATTTTTAAAATGACGCCACAATGTGAAAACAATAGACAATCAGATGAAACAA
The DNA here is from genome assembly GCA_963924445.1 of Philereme transversata. Classification (NCBI taxonomy): domain Eukaryota; kingdom Metazoa; phylum Arthropoda; class Insecta; order Lepidoptera; family Geometridae; genus Philereme; species Philereme transversata. Next base: position 25,653,637 of record OZ004346.1, read on the forward strand.
ATTTTATTTTACGGCTAAAGAGTTCCATTTTCAAATAGAGGAACATCTTTTTAAATATTATTTGTATAAGTGGCCAATTCCGGAAACTTTTAGTGTGACCTATGTACGAGTTGTACGGTGATTTTTTTGACAGTTGTTACGTACAGACCACGTGATTTAAGAATATGGAGAAGTATTCAAACAACAACGTTTAATTACTATAAAACACAATTTTTTTTATGCACATTTATATCGACACAAGTAACAAACACACAGAAACTACACACGGTGATCCAAATAATGATCCCCCAGTCGTCTTTCGTCTCAACGGCAATGGGACAGGCCTCTGTGCGAGTTGATGCGGAATTGTCTGTTATAAACGTGTTCAAGCTCCACAGATTGTGCGCGTATCCTTGCTGTTTCCAAATGGGAGTCAGGACTTTGGCTGCAAGCTCTTGCTTCTCACAATATTGGTACTTTAATGGATCCTATAACTTTTCTTCAGATTGCAACTTGCTTACGGTTGGGTGCACGATGCTGCGCCGTGCGCCTCTCATCAGTGCCAGTGTGGTTCAGCAGTCGAACAGCTTGGTCACCAAGAATTATCGTGTTCCGGGGCCGCCGGTAGGATTTTCCGTCACGCTAGCCTTAATGATATCATTCGCCGGGCTTTTTGCAGCGTTAACGTTCCAGCCGTTCTCGAACCGAACAGTCTGATACGTGACGATGGTAAGTGGCCTGACGGTATGACTCTTACACCTTGGGAGAAGGGTAGGCCTTTGGTGTGGGACACCACGTGCGTCGATACCCTTGCGCCATCTCATCTGTCTGGTACATCAGTTGGGGCCGGTGCGGCGGCAAATTCAGCCGAAGATCTCAAGCGGCGCAAATATGGAAGTCTCGAGAGAGCTTACGTATTTGAGCCATTTGGGGTCGAGACCCTGGGTCCATGGGGTACCGGGGCCCATCGCGTTTTCAAAATTATTTCTGGGCGTCTGGTCGAAGCGACGCCGACGTGTGATCCGAGAGCTGGCGCTTATCTATGTGGCAATGCATAAGCATTGCAATTCAGCGGGGCAATGTAGCCAGTGTCTTGGGGACACTTCCGCCTAGTAGTGATCTGGAGTAGTTGAGCTATCTATAGATCGTTTACAACGGTCTTTAGATGACTCAACTGTTTCTTCTGTATTTTATTGCAAATAATTGTGTAGGTATTCGTTCTGTTATTAAAGACGATTTTTATCTAAATATATGTACAAGAATAATACAAGTTGCATGCCCAAACCAATTGTACTTACCTCAGATGTCGAGTATCTATGCTAAGAGATCAACATTGCCATGTTGTGTTTGCTGATTGGGTATATAACATCCAACTAACGAACGATCTACCTGAATGCGTTAATTGAGTAGCTACCTACCTACCATAACTCGAACAAATTACAATATCTTTAATAAATAACAACAAAAAAAAAATGATTAAACCTGACATTAAGCTGAGCCGAACGCCATTTTGGTACACAGACACATGTGTCGAACTGTTATAATTATATATAAATTCAATTGTACTTACTGTTCTACAAATTGTTTCTTGTGGTATTTTGTGTGTACTAAATAAATGATTAATTTATACTATTCTATAAAAAGGCCCTAGAATCTCACCCCAGAATCCGCAAGCGCCGTGCACTGACGAAGCGCCGACGGGGTCATCGACTCTCAGCTTGTCGAACAGCGGTGTCGTGGCTGACGCTATAATACCGCCGATTACTCCAATCAGCAGCGCTTCCCAAGCACGGTACAAGAAGCAACCCGCTGGAAACAACACATCATTATTTCAAGGACTTATCCATTCCAAAATCTATCTGTTATGCAATGTTGCAATATGATGCAATTCTAATTATATTGAAGGGTCTGTTTCTACACAAAAGTATACTAGTGGTTCGCCCCGAACTAAGATCTCGCGAGTCTCCCATAAAAACAAAGAAAAATTATTTGTAATCTTTGACAATCAAAAGAGTGCCACGAAATGCATAACCAACTTACTTGGCCTATAGTTTCATTCAAATTATAGGTTACGGCAGTTCATGTTAAATTGTTATTCTTTTTTGGGGTACAAATGGCAGTTATTCTGGATCTCAGACTTTTGCCTATTTGTGTCACTTAAGCCACACGCATACAAAATTACAGCACTGTGGGGTCACTGGTGTACTCTGTGACTTAAGTTCAGTTTTTATTATTGCTATAAGAAAACTCAAAACCTATAAGAATTTTACTAAAAATAAAAACGGAGTCTAAATGAATCTAATGAAAACTTTTCATTTGACGTCCCACTTGACCTAATAGTCTCATTTTCATTTTTTTACCCCTCTTGAACCGTAATATCTCAACACCCCCCCATATTTTTAGTTCATTTAGTCACACCAAAATTGTGCCATCACTACCTACCTATATACCAAATTTCACGATGATCGGATCAACGCTTCGAAAGTTATCCTCGAACAAACATACATACATAGGTACATACAACGCTGATTTGCCAAAGTTGATTTAGAGATCTCGCTTCGCTGGATCAAAAAATAATGTATCTATATATGTTGTGTTTTACTATAAAAATCTCGAAATCGATTAAATGCTGCTCGACTGTAACATTTTTACAGAACTAGAGCATTGTATGATGCCACAGGTTACTAAAAAGTTAATACGAGCCGTTCAACAACCCCGCTTGTTCAATAAACCAACCGGGCAACAAAGCGCGCACGGTGCGTACAGCAGGGCGGTAAGTGCCTACATGTTGGACACAAAAACTAAAAAAATTAAGATTTTTGTTTCTAAATAAAAACATTATTTATTTATTATATAGGTATGGTCCTAAAAATGTATATACTTGAGAACGGCTGGACAGATTTGGCTATTTTTTTTTTAATGTTTTTATTAGTCCGAGTAAGTTTTATAGGAAAATAATGGAATAACTGAATGTTTGTTTTATGGAATTTTTGTAAGACGAGAAATAATAAAGTAATTTAAATTATTTGTCAGACTATAGACGTGTTACCTATTAATGTAACATTTACCTGTTATAGAGACCAGAGAGCCAAGGATGCTGTTAATCAGTTCCATGACGTCAGCTCTGCCTTTGTTCTTTATCAACGTAAACCTGCACGGAAAACACATTACTTAAAAAAACATAATTAAGTACCTCGCTACCTATTACCAAATAGTTACCTACCTATTGTAAAAAATCTTAAAATAGATTAGCAACTTTGTCTACTCCTTGGTTTAAAAAAATTTATGATGAAAGAAATATTTTGTGTAATTTCTTTATTCTTTATTGTACGCAAATAGATTCAAAAATCGACATGTACAAAAGCGAGCTTAGCCCTAATAAGAGTTTTCTTCCAACAAACTTTTGAAGATAGAAGTTGAATTTCCCTTCAGAGCCCATTTATTTATAACCGACTTTAAAAAAGGAGGAGGTTCTCAATTCGTCGTTCTCCATGTACGTTCCCTGATTAATCGAAGACGCCTGGACCGATTAGAGAAATTATTTTTTTGTTTAAGAGAGTATACTTCCCAGATGGCCACATTGGTGGTCAGGATTTGATGATGGTATCCCAAAAAAACGAGGGCTACCCTCAAATTTTATAGGGACGCAATTCGGTTTTATGTTTGTTATTACCTCAGAACTCCGTCATTTATCAACCGATTTGGAAAAATGTTTTTTTATTTGGAAGGGTATACTTTCATATTGGTCTCATAGAAATTTAATCAAAATCAGTTAAGTAGTTTGGTTAAGTCGTTTATATTTTTGTTAAAAAGTTACTTTTTTCCACCCTGTGAACCATAGACAAGCTCAAAGATTCAAAGACACCTGGAAAGAACCATATAGACTAACTCACAGCAGTCCAAAGCATCCTCCTCCGAAAGAGCCCATCATGGTCATGACTGCCGCGCGCGCTGCGTACTGCCATTTAGCACCACTCACCTGCAATTACAAAATGTTTTTTTAGGATTCCGAACGAAAATGGTAAAAACGGAACCCGTATGCTGCGACTTTGTTGGACCACCCCCGTCCGTCTGCCACAGCTGATAATCTCAGCATCGAAACGTCATAATCGAAACGTCGGGATAACAAATAAAAAGGTACATACGCGATAAACACCCGGGGCCGTATTACCTAAGCAAAATTGCTGTCGCTTTGCTATCGCTACTCATGCCATCCCTTTCACATGTACAGTACGTACCTCACGTGTGAAAGGGATGGCCTGACTAGCGATAGCGAAGCAACAGCAATTTGGCTAAATAATAAGGGGGCCGGTTGTTGCCGGTGTCAATAGGCGACGGTGGCCGCTTACCATCAGGTGGGCCGTAAGCCTGTTTCCCCACCAATAACATTAAAAAAAAGTACCCGTTTAAATCAGTAATTAAGTACAGTGATCGTGAAAGTTTGACCGGTCTTGTTTATCTGCATGCGGCTCTTCAGCCATTATCAGATGTGGTCTAGGTTGATTTAGGTATGAAATTAAATGAAATTTGTTTGCTAGAAGCATGGTATATAAGTTGACACAGCTCAAGGTAGATACATACATCACCGATTAACGGCATGCAAATTATAGTTACATAAAATTAATTCAATTATACACATTTCATGCATTTAATAAAATCAATCACACTAATATACTAGGTATATAATATAATATACTATATAATATATATAATATAATATAATATGTTTGTGTATTTATTTGTTTGTTTGTTACTCAATTACGTCGTAACGGGTGAACAGATTTCGATTTTTCGTACGAGATTCGTACCTACCTAGATTATAACCTTTTTTTTTTACGTGGAGGAATTCGCATGGATACCGCTCTGAACCCAGGGAGCGGTATGTCGGACTCCTACCGGCTAAACCTCTACGGCGCCGGCGTTTCTCCGCTCGCTGTGTGCCGGGGACACGGGAACAGAGAACATTCTTCCGCGACCCCCGACGTAGATTATAACCTGGATTAACACATAGGCTACTTTTTATTGGCAAGCCACGCGTGCGATGCCGCGGGCGGATGCTAGTAAAATAACTATAAACTATAAGAATATATATATATAATATATACTTATTTAAGTAAAATACATCAAATACTTATCAATCATTGTAATACATCAAATATCGCCCATAAAATAATAAAAAAAGAAAATTAAAATTATAAAAAACCATGCAATTAATATGTCAAAATTTAATGTCAAAAGAATCATTAATATATAGGTAATTATTATCTAAGTTAATATGGACCCTTGACGACCGGGTAACAAGTTTACTAATGCCGGGTTCCTATATCCGTCGGTAACCAGCTACGCCTCGTTTCTCCTTGAAAACGTGTCAAAAGTTTGACATTAGTTTGACATTTTTTCAAGGGGATACGAGTCGTAGTCGGTTACTGACGGATATAGGAACCCGCTAAAAGTCACGTGCAGCAGCTAGTAGACAATAAACTATGCATGTCAAATTGTTCTGACATGACTGATTGATGTATGCAGGAACCGCGTCTGTTTTTCAAGACCAAGGTCGAACCGTCAACTTGCAATGATAGGTAAACGGATATTACACCAATTAGGTAAGAGATAGGGATGTGATGCATTTTTTCTTTTTTTTATAAATTATAGGCCAGCGTTTGAGCACGATCTCGCCTGATGGTAAGTGATGATGCAGTCTACGATGGTACACGCTTGCCTAGAAGAAACCTATTCACTCGCGACTTGAAGACCCCTAGGTTGTAGTTATCAGGAAACACAGACTCAGGCAAGGTGTTCCACTCCTTGGCCGTGCGCATAATAAAGGTGGAGGAGTACAGCTTTGTGCGTATGTCCGATAATAGAATGGGGATGGTGGGATCAGGTTGAAAAGCTCCGCAGCACACTCTCCGAAATTTATCCGATAAAAAACCGAGAGGATGGCCTTTACAAAGTGAGGCCTGCACCCAGCAGTGGGTAGTTATGGGCTGGGGATGATATAGTAATAAAATGTATATTATATTTATACATAATTAGATTATGAATCGTTTAATACCGAACCCCAATACCGAACCAAGCAGACTACAGTACAAGACGTCAGCAAGCGAATATTGGGGCTCAAGTGGAGTTGGGCAGGACACTTGGCCAGACGTAGTGACGACAGGTGTACGTTCTAGTATCAGGAAACACAGCCTGTGTTTCCTGATACTACAACCTAGGGGTCTTCAAGTCGCGAGTGAATATGTTTCTTCTAGGCAAGCGTGTACCATCGTAGACTTAGCATCATCGCTTACCATCAGGCGAGATCGTGGTCAAACGCTAGCCTATAATTTATAAAAAAAAAATCATAAAGAAATAACTGGTCCATGCTACATTATTATAAAACTTCTTAATTAGATCTCAAAATTGTTTTGCAAACTAAAATGTAGCGCAGACAATTTAGTTCGTAGCACTCATAGTAAGCTCGTAGCTTCGTAGCTAGCTCAGCAATGCTATGGTGCTACGACGATTTACATATTTAGTCGCTAAATACTTTTAGCGATCACTGTGCCAGTCGCCCATAGTGTTTTTTATGTACCTACAGTGAAAAGTAAATCTAAATTAACTAAGTTCTTCTTAGGTTCTTTCTAGGCGAGCGTGCTCCATCTTCGATCACACCATCACTTACCATCAGGTGAGGTAGTGGTCAAGTTGACGATCAAAAAAAAAAGTCATCCGTCTTTTTATAGCCAACTCTACCCACTAATGCATTGTCGTTAAACTAAACGAAGCTCGTTTTAAAATGAATGGTTCCAACAAAATGGTGATTATCCGCACACGCGAACACAATTTGTTTTAATCCTAAATTTAAAGGCAAATAGCTCTAATTGTTGTTATTCAAAGCACGTTATGTATTTACTGATCTGAATTACTATTCAGATCAGTAAATACATAACTCGAGCTTAAATTTAAAAAACGTAGGTAGGTAGGACTTATTTGGTATATAATTAGGTAGCAAGATTATCTTAATATTGTTTGTTAGGGGTAATAAACAGGCAGACAGAGCGACAGAGTTACTTTAAAATTTATAATATTAGTGTGGTATAGTTTCCAATCCAGTCCGTCCAAAGGTTGCCTGTAAGAGATCGCTTTGAGCGATAAGGCCGCCCATTGTACCACCATGTATTAGTCATTAAGTTTTCAAGGTTAAGTTATTTTAATTTGGTGTAACAATAAAGAATTATCTATCTATCTATACAATCTATGCTAACATTATCCATATTATGGATGCATGTTGTTTGTCCGGGAATAACTTTCGAAGCGTTGATTCGATCTTCCTGAAATTTTGTATAAAGGTAGTGATAATGTGAGTAAGTGAGGTAAACATGTGTGTGAGGGGGAGGGGTTCTACATCAGTTTTTTTACAGGTCATAGGTAATTGTTTGTCTGTCATAGTCATAATAAATAGTAGGTACCCACAAGAAACAAGTAAAATTTAAAAACCCCACATAAGAAACACGTAAAACTGAAAAGAACTGAGCTAAGAAACCCCCCATAACCTAGTTTTCTATTAAAATAACCGTGTCCGAATGGGTCCATCCGTTTGGGAGCTACGAAGCCACAGACACACAGAGACATAGGCGTCCAACTTATAACATCTCTCTCTTCGCATCGGGTGTTAAAAATAGAAGGGAATGTATGACAATAATTTGTAATTTCTCACCCCATAAGTGCTGCCAGAGTTGAAGGCAAGCCAGCCCCACCACAGCACGAAGGTGCCCATGACTGCGTTCACAGGGCTCCCCAGCGGCAGCGGCGCATTCCCACGCGAGTAGCGACCCAGCCGGGGACCCAGCATCAGCGCTGATGCGAAGGCGGATGCTCCTCCTGAGGGGGTTTTAAGTCTATCAGTAGAACCAAAAAAACTGTTTAAATATTAGGTACGTGTTTTGTTATGTACGACATTAAATGAAAACACAAATAGGGCTAATGGCTAGTCTTCTTGTAAAATATGTTTTTTTTTTTTCAAATTCAATACTAGAAAAAAATTGATATTTTCAAACAACTTTAATATCAAGTCCTAAAATAACAATGAAACAGCCTGTATTCAATACGTAAACAAATCATATTCATTCATCATGTAAGTACTCGTAGGTACCTGTTAAACTGTCTAAGCGGCATCGTCGCAAAGGCGCCGCAGATTTACGTAAAAAATTGTTTATTTGAAATGTATCGATTACTGTATAAATATGCAATCTACCGGTATTGAATTAAACTCACCTCAAAAATCAGTTAATACCTCTAAATTCCGGATGTGTGTTTTAAATTAATGTCGTACATAACAAAACAGGTTGATATATTTCCAATAACCAATTTTTAAAGTAATTCGGCGGCGCCTTTACGCCGATGCCGCTTAGTCAGTTTAACAGGTTTTAGATGATGAATGAATATGATTTGTTTACCTATTTTATACAGGCTCTTTCATTCATATTTTAGGACTTGATATTATGGTTGTATGAAAATTTAAAATTTTCTATAGTAATGAATTTAAAAAAAACCTATTTTACAACAATACTAGCCATTATTTTCGTTTAATGTCGTACATACGGCTACACATCAAGCTATACATTTCCAGTATACGCAGACTTCGCATTGTGTAGGCTTTCCGTACAATGAGAGCTCAGCTTATACTGGATATGTATAGCCTGATGTGTAGCCGTATAATAGTATTTTTCAAACTTTCGCGATCACTGTACACAATAAGAGTTCACCCGTGACCACGACTGTTGTAACACAGCCGAACCGTCGGGATAACAAATAAAAAAGGTACATACGCGATAAATATCCGTTTTAATCAATAATTACGTAGTATAATAATAAACAAAACGTGCAGCGTGCTGTGCGCTGCGCTTTGTGTTGCTGCGCTTACAAAATGCTAAACAAAATGTTTTAAACAGCACAGCGCAGCATAGCTGAATGTTGATCAGTCACCGTAAAGCTATGTTAAAAGAAGTTAGCTAGTTAGCTGAAGTAGTCTTACCTATAAGATGCACGGGACCAGAGCCAGCTATATCCACAGCACCCAGCTTGTTCAGGAAGCCGTGGGAGCCCCACACCCAGCCCGCCGGCACGCAGTACACCACCGTGTTCAAAAACGAAAATAGACAGTACGCCTTGAAGTTGCATCTGGGGAGATAATTAAATTAATAATTTGTTGACATAAACGTAACGTAAACGTTGCAAGCCCTACGGTAGAATACATTGAAACTTTATAATTTACTAGCTGTTGCCCGCGACTCCGTACACGTTACACTACTAAATGTGTAGGTACCCTAGAAATAAAGCTAAACTCGCTGTTGCAACTCGACTTGACACCCCATTTTTATCCCATGGAATCTGTTTATGGGATAAAAAGTAGCCTATGTGTTAATCCAGGTTATAATCTACGTACATACTACATTTCATCGAAATCGGTTCCGCCGTTACGATGTGATTGATTAACAAACAAACAAATAAACAAACATACAAACTTTCGCATTTATAATATTAGTGTGATACTGACATATCTGTACATGTATTTCATGAAATATATTTTTTTAATACTTTATAGGCTTGCGTTTGAGCACGATCTCGGCTGATGCGCGCGATGATGCAGTCTACGATGGTACACGTTTCCCTAGAAAAAACCTATTCACTCGCGACTTGAAGACATTTATTTAATTTGTCAGAATTAAGTTTATCAGCAAGTGATTTCCGGTTATTCCCAATTGCTTATATCTACTCTCAACGCCATCACTAGTGGCTGGGAATCACACATCACACTAATGTTATAAATGCGAAACTTTAGATGTTTGTTTGTTACACAATCATGGCTGAACCGATTTCGATGAACTTGGTATGAAATTTTCCATTATGCAAGCTTGGCTTAGCTTGTGAGAAATGTTCAACATTACTTCATCATCATCATATCAGCCATAGTAAGTTCACTGCTGAATTAATGCCTCCCTATATATTTCACCACCCAACGGCTCCCACCAATATTTATCAGATCGTCTTTCGATCTAGTGGGGGCCGTTGCCGTCCTAGTGATGATATATGGCACAGAATCGTATATTCTTACTTTACGTCCCATAGGATGCTCAAGGTCGCTCAGCGTGTTATGGAGAGGGCTATGCTTGGTGTTCATCTACGAGATCGAATTAGAAATGAGGAGATCCTGCGTAGGCGGGTAAAAAGTAGCCTATGTCCTAATGCTGATCACAATCTATCTATATACCAACTGTACATAGGGAGTGCATCTACAGAATACCTCATAATTTTAACCTCTTACTTTACACCATCCCCCTTTAGGGATGATTTTTCAAAAAAGTTGAAACACGTATATCTTTATTTCGTACCAAAAGCCTAAATATTAATTTTCAAATCTCTAACTTGAGGAATTATGGATTGCCCGTACAAACTTTCAACCCCTATTACACCCCTTCAAGATTATTTTTTGAGACAATTGATAGCCCATGTCCTTCCCCAGAATATAATCTATCTCATAGCCTTTCATTACGATCTGTTCAGCCGTTTAGTCGTGAAAAGGTAACTAATAAACAAACAGAGTTAGTTTCGCATTTATTGATCGAGCGAAGCGAGATCTCTAAATCAACTTGGGCAAATCGGCGTGGTATGTATGTTTGTTTGTCCGAGAATGACTTTCGAAGCGTTGCTCTGATCATCGTGAAATTTGATACATAGTGATGGCACACTTTTAGTGTGACTAAATGAGCTAAAAATGTTGAGGGGTTGTTTTGATATTGGGGCTCAAGAGGGGTAAAAAAAAATGAAAATGAGACTTAATGGTCAAATGGGACGTCAGATGAAAGGTATTCATTAGTAAATTTAGACTCCGTTTTTATTTTTAGTAAAGACTTTATAGTTTTTGAGTTATTAGCCATGATAAAAACTGAATTTTGATAAAATTCACAGGGTACACCAGTGATCCCACAGTGCTGTAATTTGGTATGCGTGTAGCTTATGTATCACAAATATAGGCAAAAGTCTGAAATCCAGAATAACTGCAATTTATACCCCAAAAAAGTATAACTAATTGACATGAACTCCCGTTACCTGTAATTTGGATGAAACTGTAGGTTTGCCACTTGTAGACTCCATAAAGTTAGTAAATCGTTTAAAGGGCAAGGTGTATGCTTTTATAACAAACTCCCAAGGGATGTACAAAAATTGACAACTAATAAATTTAAAAACGTAATTAAACTAATCTTTATAAAAAAGCCTACTATAAAATATCGGATTATTTAGATGATAGAGAAGCTTGGGATTGAAATTGCTCCAACTCGTTCAAAATGTTACAATTTAGACGTAATTTATTTTCTGTATTATGTATTGTAAAAGGATCATTAAAAAAACGACCAGTCTTGTTTCTTGCCTTTCTTTCCTGGCTTGGTCGCGAAGGAACAGGCAGTAAAATTGACGTTTCAAAGTAATCCTTGTGATTTTAATGAATAAAAATATTTGACTTTGACTTTGTAGGTAAAGTTATATGGTTATGCATTTCGTGGCACTATTTTGATAGTCAAAGATTACGAATAATATTGTTTTTGTTATTATGGGAGACTCGCGAGATCTCAGTTCGGCGCGAACCACTAGTAATATTAATATGGATTTATATATTTACCTTTCAGCCATTGCCCCACTAACAATGGTCGTAGCAGTCGTTGCAAAGGACAGTTGGAAAAGGAAGGAGGCAAAAAGCGGTCCCATCAACGCGTCCCCCACAGGTGGGTCGAGAAGGAAGTCCCCCACGCCCACTACTGGGTTCTCGAGCGGGCCGGTGCCGAATGACATGCCATAGCCGAATATCCAGTACGTTAGACCTAGGGAAGAATACATGAACCTATTTACATGAGGACCTTCACTGTACATGATTACTGATTTAAACGGGTATTTATCGCGTATGTACCTTTTTTATTTGTTATCCCGACGTTTTGACTCTGTTGCAACAGCCAACGTCGGGATTACAAATAAAAAAGGTAGGTAGGTAGTACGCGACAAATACCCGTTTAAATCAGTAATTGTACTTTCTGTTCTTTATGTGTCATGTGTCATCTTGTGTGTAGCAACTAAATGATTAATCTATTCCAGGTTTTAAAACCTGTACACTTATTTATGCAATTAAATATCTTGCCGTAAATATCTTGTAGTGCCATATTCTGCGAAGTTGTGTAACTTTAAACTTACCTCCAAGAGAGATATCTGCCAGATTCTTCATCATAATGTTAGCTTCGTTCTTGATTGAAACGCATCCCGACTCTAGCATGCCAAAACCTGCGAAATATTTTATTTTATACTAGCTGACCCGCCCGCGGCTTCACGGTTAGTCAATAAAAATATTACTTCTGCGCAGTCAGATAAAAAGTAGCTTAAGTTAATCTATCTATATACCAAATTTTATAGAAATCGGTCCAGCCATTCTTGAGCGGCGTATAGTGGCCATTCTTGGTGGTGTAACTAACCCGACTTTGTTTTATATATATTTATATAAGATATAGATTCACGTGACAAGTTGCAAGCCCTAAGAAGGGAATTCAACTGTTTAATTGAATTCTTTTTTTTACTTTTTCCGGGGTTATAAGTGTCTGGGTTTTATATTATGTCAAAATTATCTTGTTAGCATTTAAATAACACGAAGTTCACCTTGTTCTTTATTATATTAGAACAAGGTGAACTGCGCTGCCAACTTCGCTTTTAAGTGCATCCTCCCCCCCCCTCTCAATGTGTGAGAACTGTTTGTGATATGGTAAAGAATGACACACTGATCAAAGACATCCAAACTTCCATCACACAAATTAGTGTGATAGTGTGATGCAAAAGTGTGAATGTTTGTTTATTTATTAATTTGTTTGTTATACAATCACGTCGTAACGGCTTAAACGATTTTGATAAAATTTAGTATGTACGTAGATTATAACCTGGATTAACACATAAGCAATTTATTTTTTATCCCATAAATCAGGTCCCATGGGATGAAAATGTGGTGTCAAGTCAAATTGCAACAGTGACCTACAAGGCAACGCTTTGTTATAGGCCATGATTACTACTTAACATCAGGTGGGTCATATGACTCATCTGCTTGTTTCATATCCAAGACGTACTCGTATAAAAAACTAAAAAATCTTGTATGCTGTGACCGAATGAGCCAAAATGGCAAACTACATAGTAAAAGCCTTCAGTGTACCTTGCAATCTCTAAAGATAATAATATATAATTGGGTCTAGGATATACCAGTTTCCTCATAATATCCACTGTGTTTTCCTCAACTGTATTTGAGATACTTTTCTCAACAAAATTATTCTGGCACGTATCTCCAAATCAACTTGGGCAAATCGGCGTTGTATGTATGTATGTTTGTTTGTGCGACGTTCGATGCGTTGATCCGATCATCGTAAAATTTGATATATAGGTAGGTAGTGTTGGTACAATCCTGAACCTCTCGCACTGTAACTGTAGAAAAGGGTTTTGACTTAAGTCATTTTTTGGAAGAAAAAAGACGCTTGTCGACCGTCGAGCACGGCGATTGCGAGAGTGAACGGGAAAAAACGTTGCCGACTCTTCCTCAACAGTAGTCTACAACGCCGAGCATGGCAGCCATCATTTTCTCTATCTTTGACATTTAAGGATAGACAATGTTCTTCTGAAATTGTCTAGGTCTTGCGATGCCTAGACAATGCTGTCTTCTCAAATTGTCCCTTTCACACTCTTTTCAATGGCACGCTTACGAACAATTTTTGGTTAGATATTTAATAAAATATATATACAACGCTCTTGACCGAGTATCCTTCTCTTGTCTAGGAAGATACCATATTGAGGCGCTCTGGGCCAAGATAAATTCGGAAGAATCGACAGAGAATAGAATAGAAACGCTTAGAAATAGAATAACTCTTTATTGTATATCACACTTAAATTTAAAAACAATATAAAAAACAAATAAAAATACACGCAGAAATAAAAGTAGCGGTCAGAGCCTTGTCGTCTCTTCGAAGAGTAGACAAGGAAATCATTGTGCTAGCCTTGCTGGTGTGACTAAATGAAATAAAAATGTTGTAGGGTTGTTGAGATATTGGGGTTCAAGAGGGACAATAAAAAATAAAAATAAACATCGGGTTCTTATAGTCTTACTAGGGAATCTTATCAGTTATCGACATGCCCGTCTTGTTTATCACCCGACTGCGAGGAGGGTAATGTGTTTAGGGTGTATCACACTAATATTATAAATGTGAAAGTGTAGATGTTTGTTTATTTATTTATTTGTTTGTTTGTTACTCAATCACGTAGGCTATCCGGATTCCAATGAAATCTAGTACGTAAGTAGATTATAACCTGGATTAACACATAGCCTACTTTTTATCCCATAAATCAGGTCCTGTTGGATTAAAATGGGGTGTCAAGTAAAGTTGCAACAGCGAGTTTAGCTTTATTTATAGGTTACCTACACATTTAATAGTGTAACGCGTATGAAGTAGATTATGACCTGGCAACGAGCAACTATTATCGGGCAACAGCTAGTCTTATCTAAATACATAATATTAAATATTGCTAGACATTTAACACAGCGCTATCTAGCCCCAAACGAAGCAGAGCTTGTATTATGGGAACCAGATAACTGATAAGAACATTTGTACACTTTTTTGTTTGTAATTACATATATTACTTATAATATGTTCAAAAACATCCAGACCCGGAACAAACATCTGTAGATCATGCAAACCAGCCGGCTATTTGCCCACTGCGCCACGGAGGTTGTCATGCATGTATGTGAATCTAGGCCTCTTAATAATCGCATTTATTTTTTTAATTGTAATCATGATCAAAAGTCTCCATAGTCACTCACCAGTCTGCATAGTAAAGATGATGAAGGATGACGTCAGAATCCAGTTGGTATCCTCCAAATCGATTTCGAAGTTCTCCTGAAGGTTCCCCGTTGAGTTCGTGATGTTCGGCGAGCGAAGCCCCACGCGGGGGAACACAGTCCAGTTCGACTCCATTTTTAGAAATTATCCTTTATCACGGGAGAATCGGAACAAGGCTTTTCAGTCGTTCAGTTCACATAATTTTTCACTTGAATTGTTTTTTTTCACGTTTTAGAGTTATTGAATAAGTATCTAATACATAAATACTGATTTAAACGGGTATTTATCACGTATGTACCTCTTTTATTTGTTATTCCGACGTTCCGGAGTCTGTCCGCGACCACGACTGTTGCAATACAGTCGAAGCGTCGGGATAACAAATAAAAAAGTTACATACGCGATAAATACCCGTTTAAATCAGTAATTATGTACAGTGATCGCGAAAGTTTGAAAAATACTAAGTATCTAATATTTGATTAATAGTAGACCTAATTGTTCATAAGTAATTCTTTTTTTAGTTTAATATACTTATACTAATGTGTGAGTTAGAAACCTATAGATAATTTATATTTTGCATCACAAAACCAAAGTAAGCACCTATTTACTTGTGTACTTGTGTTTTTATTTGAAACTAGTACTGTCCCACTATAGAGTATTTTTTTTTTATTTACAAAAAAACCAGTTTTAATTTTGAATTATTTAGTAAATTCCATTTTACTTGTCTTTTTGTTAATGTATTTTTTGCATAAACTGCACAAATAGATTTTTTTTACCGATATTAAAATACTAAAGATGTTTTCACCGCCTTAAATTGATGGCGAATGAAGGAGGATTTTTCAGTTTAAACTCTTTTATACTGCTACAGTTAGGTTGGGTTAGCTTACCTACCAATTTAAGTGCTGACATGGAGCTTAGAAGCAACGGCATCTATATAATGGATGCGGCGAGTTGAAGAAGATATAGAAAATCATATTTTATTTAGAAAACTTTGTTGAATAATTTTAATCATTATTATAAATACGGGATTTATTATAAATACGGATTGAACCGAAACATTGTCGGTCGAAATACCGATAAAACAGTACGTAATAAATCCCGTATTTATAATAATGATTAATATTTTATTGTTTAACCTGTATACAAAGGCCTTTTAAAATTTAAATTAGTATCCACAGCTTATTTATTATCAGCAATCAGTAGTATGCGATGCTCGTAAACGGCAAACAAGTATAAAGTGGCAATACCTAGTTTTTAAGACCTTATTATACGTTTATGCAAAGAAATATCTTGTATCTATTTTACAAGATATTTATTTCAAAAAAATGGTTTTACAATAGTATTACTGTCTATTTGTCTCGCCTTTGAGTATTTTAAACATATTTCATTTTTTATATGGAATATAGCCAAGCGCTTGACCACTCACACTTGACACCTCACCTGGTGGTAAGCGATGGTGGGATCGAAGATGGAGCACGCTTGCCTAGAAAGAACCTATTCACTTTGGACTTAAAGATTCCGAGATTATACTGGTTCGGAAAAACATACACCGGAAGTGAGTTCCACTCTTGTGCTAACTAGGGGGTTCACCAATGAGTCTAGCAGCACGTCGCTCAATCGAATCAAGGGCTTCAAGCTGATACTTGGCCGAGCCATCCCAGAGATGGCAGCAGTACTCCATACATGAGCGGACTTGTGCTTTGCATTGTGGACATGCTTCTTTTTCGTTGTCTTTAGACCCTGTAATGCCTTTGGTCCAGGCTAAGTGCCTAAATTGTAAAATAAAAATTTGAAATAAAAATAATATACGGTCTTACCGTCTATTATTAAATAAAGCCATCTCTTCCATATATGTATATGGATGGAAAGGATCCAAATAATTTTAAGATTGGTAGAGTTGTAATAATAAATAAAACGATATATACGATAAATGTTAGTCAAAATAAATAAATGTAAGTCCCCCGAAATATTTTTGGTTGCGGATGATTAATACTAGACTACCAGTGACTACTGAGAGCTCTAAATAAGTAAACAACCGCATCCATAATCTATTAGCTTCACGACCAACGACGTTCAGGTAATTTTGACGAATTAGTGCATTTAGATGGATGTTAATAAATATAGCAAATACACTTGCGAGCGATAAATTCGGGTCATTAACATATACCCCAATATGATATCTATAGGTAGGTACTAATATAATAAATTCGAAAATAATCTGTCTCTTTGTTTGTTACGTTATCAAGATTAAAAAGCTGGACTAATGTCGATGAAATATGGTATATAGATACATTATGACCGGAATTGAGATATTGGCTATTTTATCCAACTGCGAAGAAGGAGGATAATGTTTTTAATAACAAACCACGCGTGCAAAGCCAGCTGGTAGAATGTGATAAAAATCAGTTTTGATCCTTCTTCTGTAGATGATTTAACTAATTATTTTGTATTTTTATAGAAATATTTCTATATCGACAACCTCCGTGGCGCAGTGGGCAAATAACCGGCTGAGACGCAGGAGATTGCGGGTTCGATTCCCGCTGCGGGACAAATGTTTGCATGGACTATAAATATTTGTCCGGGTTTGGGTATTTTGCTATATATTATAAGTACCTATGTATTTACGAAAAAAAAATTATATATGTATTCTATCAGTTATCTGGTTCCCATAGTACAAGCTTTTCTTAGTTTGGGGCTAAATGGCGCTGTGTGAAATTCCCAGCATTATTTATTTATTTATTAAGCTTAAGTTGTTTACCTCGAGTACTTATTCCAAAAATACTTCGTCGAATCTAATTTGGTCGAAATCATTAATTCAAAACATGATCCTTCTAAAAAGATTAATGTTATTCATCCTATTTAAACAAAGTAATATATAAAAGAGAATTTATTACCTGCTCGACACGGAGTTCCTTTTTCCTAGCAAAGATGATCAGAATACAAATAGAATTACATGAAGAAACAAGCTATTTCCATCTTCAAGTGGTACCTGTAAAAAATCGATATAAGTTTAAAAACTGAATCCAGACTACTTAATACTTATCGTAGGTAGCCTGTGTCACCCGCACCATGATAACGAATCGATTGACACCTCATTCGTTAAAATCGGATGAGTAGTCTAGGCGCTACGGTGGAGCATACATCCATAGACTGCTAAAAACATAACTCTTCCTTTTAGCTTTGCCGTAGTCGGATAAAAATGTAACCTATGTCACCCGAAACATTATGACTAATCGATTGACATCTCATTCATCAAAATCGCATCAGTAGTTAAGACGCTACGGTGGGTGGGACATAGGTAAATACAAACATACATGCATGCATACTCGTACACTTACATACACACATACAAAGGATTTTTTTGAAGTGTAAACTTTTTTAGGCGCGTTGGGCAATTTTTGAGATAAGAGAAAACCATTGAACTCGCGACACTGTTACCGCTACCGTTACCGATACCTGTGTATATAAGTAGTGAAAACATTTTTAAGCGCGTTGGACAATTTTTGAGATAAGAGAAAACCATTGAACTCGCGACATTGTTACCGTTACCGTTACCGACACCTCTGTAATCGTAATTCGATAATATCTCGTAACTTTATCTCGTAATTGTTCAAGTTTTCATTTCTGTCGGCACTCCTGCAGTGTCACATTTTTAAAGTGAAACTTTTATTACATCGTCTCAAACTTTTTCGTCTGTGTGTTGCATGTCGCGTGACGGTCGGCCGCGAAGTAGGGATAAAGTGAAAGGCGCTCAGAGCAGCCGAGGCCAATATGGCGGCGCCTATAGTTCGCATCAGCTGACCGTGTATTGTGTGCCAACGAAAATTTTTAATTAAATGTCTATAATGTGAAACAAAGTTTCACTTTTACCGTGGTTTCATAAAACCACACAATCCTTTTCTTTAAATTTTGAAATCACAGACCGTTACTTTAATTTTATTATTAGATACGTTAGGTAAATCAATTGATTATAGGCTATCATCTATTGTGCGTTCAAAGAGTATTTGCTAAAATTATTTAGATCTAAGAGGAATGTCAAAATAAGTGGGTCAATGTCGTCGCAAGGTTTTAAAGATGTGAATTAGTTGACTTGAAATTCTTACCCATAAATAAATAATCACACTAATATTATAAATGTGAAAGTTTGGATGTTTGTTTATTTATTTGTTTGTTTGTTACTCAATCACGTCATAACGGCTGAACCGATTTCGATGAAATTTGGTTTATACGTAGATTATAACCTGAATTACCACATAGGTTACCTTTGATCCCATAAATCAGTTCCCATGGGATAAAAATGGGGTGTCAAGTCAAGTTGCAACAGCGAGTTTAGCTTTATTTCTAGATTACCTACACGTTTAATAGTGTAACACGTACGAAGTCGAAGGCAACAACTCGTAAATAAATAAATATTGCTGGATATTTAAGACAGCGCTATGTAGCCATAAGTTAAGCAGAGCAAGCTATGTGAACCAGATAGCTGATAGCATACTTATATACTTTTTTTTGTCAATACATACTTATAATAATTATTATAAATACGGGATTTATCACGTACCGTCTTATCGGTGTTTCGATCGACAATGTTTCGGTTCAATTCGTGAACCTTCATCAGGGTGAGTGCGATCCGCTCCGAATAACTTCTCGCCTCGCACACCTCATGGCACCCTGATGAAGGTTCACGAAATGAACCGAAACATTGTCGGTCGAAACACCGATAAGACGGTACGTGATAAATCCCGTATTTATAATAATGATTGATATAAATCACGAAAGTTTTCTAAGTAAAACATACTTATAATATATAGGAAAACATCCAGACCCGGAACAAATATCTGTAGATCATGCAAACATTTGTTCCGCTGCGGGAATCGAACCCGCTACCTCCTGCGTCCCGTCCACGGAGGTCGTCACTCGTGTTTTTCCAACTCGAACAAAAATGTTAGGTACAATTTAGACATCATTTATTTTTTTTATTGTTATGTATTATAAAAGGATCATTAAAAAGAACAACTAGCCTTGTTTCTTGCCTTTCTTTCCTGGCTTGGTCGCGAAGAAACAGGCAGTAACATTGCCATTTCAACGATACTTGTGATTTTAATTAATAAAAAAATAAAGTCTGGGTTCTGTTGAAATTACAGGCACATGAGATTTTACACTCATATGCGTCAAGTTGATGGATGCAGGGCAGTGCATCGTAAGGACACGTTTCTAAGGTGTGTGACCTATAATGCAATGCTATAGTTACCCATAAACATCAGGTGGGCCATTTGCTTGTTCTATCTTTAAATATTATAAAAGATGACAAAAAATACTATGTACGTATAAAGGTTTTTTAATATTATTTCGAATGTAGCTCCATCTATGATTACAAACAGAACTACGTCCTAAACGAAATGACCACCTGTCGAAAAGTTCTGTCTTCTATTCACTCATAGATGGCACTAGATAAACTTCCGCAGCTACTCGCTAATAGATGGCACTAGTAGTCACATTGAAATGGTATATGAGGCTGAGAGCAATAGAATAGAATAGAATACTCTTTTCAACACACTTGCTCGTAAAGTGAGCCTTATTAGATGGTTCTTATGGTCATAAACCGAACTATAACACACACGTGCATAATAATATTATACACTAGTGCATAATAGAATTATCCTTACAAAGTTAAGTTACATAACTGAAAATTACATGCGAGTGACCAGACCATTTTCAATTTAACCGGGTAATACAGGGTAAATTCACAATATTTTGTTATAAAATATTTGCATTTTAACACTAAAATTATAATTTTGAAAGTAGGCTGTATGGCTATATGTAATCAATCACCTTACATTTGGCGCGTGCAACAATATCGTTATGAAAATTGTACATTCACCAATTGTTTTAATAATGCTATACTTAACGATTTATGCAATACATGTTTGTTTTTCCTCGCAAGTGTGTTGAAAAAGTGCGTATGAAACTCGTGAGCAACTTGCTAACTAGACACTCGGCTGATTTACGCCCTCGCCTGCGGCTCGGGCTGCAACGCACAGCCTCGTATATAATGAGCAACTTAGCTCACTTGTATCATAATATACTATTATTGCACACCAAAAAAAAATTAAATACACAAAAATAAAGGTAGGTGCAATGGGCGGGCTTATCACTAAAAGCGATCTCTTCCAGACAACCTTTTGGACAGGGCAAAACAAAATAAAAAAGACGGCGGTGTATCTATGTTCATAAACTTACATAAACTACCTATACTTACTAATAAACTAAATATGTACAAATATAATCTATATCTTATTTCTTATAATATATAAAACAAAGTCGGGTTTGTTCAAACGCTTATAACTCAAGAACGGCGAGACCGAATTTGATAATCTTTGATTTGTTGGATTTGTCTTCGCCACGAATAGCAGAATAACAACTAAAATATCGGAAAAATTCACGCAAAAAGAAATAATGAAGCAAATTCATTTTCTCATACATAGATGTAGCTAATGATTGCCGATTGACGTACATTGCCAGCCCGCGTCATATGCATGTCAAGGCGGTACGAAGTTCGGTAGGTCTGCTAGTAATACATATATAAACTACGGTATAGGAAATAAACATAACGATAAACTAGCAGTGCGTAGACAAAGAAAGGAAATGGTAGCTTATAGATTGGAACAGATTTAGATAATTAAGATTTAGATAGATAGAATTAAGATAAGATTTAGACGACCTCCATGGCGCAGTTGGCGATTAGCCAGCTAGCGCAGGAGGTAGCAGGTTCGATTCCCGCCACGGAACAAACGTTTGCATGATCTACAGATATTTGTTTCGGGTCTGGATGTTTTTCTATATATTATAAGTATGACCATATCTTTTTATCGTGTTGACTCAGGACCTTGATTTTTATATACCTAATAGGGACTATAGACCTCAGTATTTGGTATAAATTTAGCTTGCTAGGTCCATCCGTTCCTGAGAAAATCGGTGGTGACACACGGACAGACAGACGGACAAGAGAGTGATCTTATAATGGTTCCTTTTTTACCTTTTGAGGTACCGAACCCTAATAAAAATATAAGAAAAAAAAACTATATTTTGGGGTGGACCCCCCTCATCACATAGGGGTATGAAAAATAGTTTACGTCCTTTTCTCAGAGTTACTGAATATACACAAAAAATTTCATATTAATTGGTCAAGCCGTTTCGGAGGAGTTTTGTTACAAACACTGTGACACGAGAATTTTATATATTAGAAGACAATTATAAGACAACAAACAAATAGTGCAATAAGAGATCTTATCGCTTGGAACGATTTCTTCAGACACCTTTGGGTAGAGAGAATTTTGTTACGAATGCAACTAATTCCTAATTCCATACTATATTATAAATTCAAAAGTAACTCAGTCTCACTTTGTTTATATGTCTGTTACGTTTTCACGATTAAACGGCTGTACCAATTTTGATGAAATTTGGTATTTATATAGGGACCGGGATTGGAACATAGGCTAATTTTTACCCGACTGCGCACGAGGGTAATGTTCTTATTGTTAAGCCACGCGTGCAAAGCCGTGGGCGGTAGCATGTAATTTATAAAACAACTAGCTTTCGCTTCCCGCGCAAAGTTTGTTGATTAAAAGTGGCTTATGATTCAATCTAGTTCATAATATATCTATACTACGTGTTTTGTGTACGACATTAAACGAAAACACGGGTAAGGCTGATGGCTAATATTGTTGTAAAATTGGTTGTTTTTCAAATTTATTACCACAGACAATGTAAATTTTCAATTCAAAAATATCAATGAAACAGCCTGTATAAAATAGGTAAACAAATCATAATCATTCATCATGTAAGTAGATAGTTACATACACACACCCACACACCATACCCACACACACAAACACACAAATACACAGACACACACTCACACTCTCAAACAGGACGAAAGAGACTATCTCCCACAACACAGGTTTTACCTAGGGTGGGAGCTAGTGAGCTTGTATTATGGATTATTGCTTCGTTAAAATATTTGCTAACTGTATGTAACATTGTATTGTATTGTTTGTTAATGTTTCAATAAACTTTCAACTTTCAACCTGCTAAACTGACTAAGCGGCATCGTCGCAAAGGCGCCGCCGATTTACGTTAAAAATTGTTTACCTATTGGAAATGAGTCGATTACTGGATAAATATTCAAGCTACTGGTATTAAACCCACCTTGAAAATCTGTTAATACGATGCCGGATGTGTGTTTAAAATTAATGTCATTCATAACAAGCAGGTTGTATTACAAATTTCATCAAAATCGGTTCAGCCTACCTAGTACCAAACAAACTTTAGCGTTTATTATATTTGTGTGATTAAACAACTCAACGTATATAAAAGTCCCGATATTGTGTAGTGTGTGTTCTATCAGTGAAATAATTTTGAAAATCGATTCAGTAGTTCCGGTGATTAAACATTAGTACATACATTTATCTAAGTTATAAAAATCGAATTAATTATCTAATCTAATTATAGTTGGTTTTTAAAATCATTTTTCGGATCGTAAGTATATAAGTATTCTATCAGTTATCTGGTTCCCATACTACAAGCTCTGGTTAGTTTGGGGCTAGATAGCGCTGTGTCCAGCAATATTTATTTATTTATTTAAGTTAGTAAGTACCTACATGATGAATTGGTCCGATCTGCCGCAGACACGGTAATTTCTTAGCGTGTACAAGGGCCCTAACTCTTTGTTAGTGTTTGCTAAGTTTATCGCATCATTCCTAATAAGTGCTACGCCGTAGACCCTCTACGAAACATGATTGCATTAACTAACTATTCAATATTTTTAAAAGTGCATTACGAGATCACCGTATCAATTCACCGCACTTGTTCTCCAACCAATCAAATAATGATCATCATTCATGTTAGAGTGAAAAATAACATGGCTTGAATTTTAATTTATAATTGATAATTCTATATTGCACATCGTAAAACAATACAAGTATAAGCAACATACTTAAATCTATGTGATACAATTGGTGGTCTTATCGCTAGATAACAATCTCTACCAGACAACCTTATACTTACTACCTAATACATACTAAAATATAATGATGGTGAAACAACCAGACCTCGAACAATCTGTAGATCATGCAAATATTGGTTCCGTGTGGCGGGAATCGAACCCACAACCTACTGTATCTCAGCTAGCTATTCGCCCACTGCGCTACGGAGGTCGACAGTATACTTTATTTCAACCTAAAAGTTCTTATGACCTACCAGTAAGATTCACAATCGTTTGCACAAACTGATATTGACTTAACCTTATTTAACGTACACGCAAAATTATGCTTATATGTGTTAGCAATAGAGTTGAGTTTTTTTAATTTAGTTTAACAAAGGAGAAGATACCTCCCCAGTTAGAGGCGTGGCCACATCATTCGAAAACAGAACACGGGTTCTCAGTTCAAATCTGACGTTCGAACGACCACTGCCTATTTTTATAAAAAAAAGAATATTCGTTCTAAATTCAAAACGACAACTGTCTGCTAAATAAAAGTTAATCTAACATACGTTCCAAATTCAAAATTGTGAATTTGGAATTCGCGCGCGCGTGTGCTGTGACTTTTACTAAATGGATACCGAAAACAAGATGACGAAATTACCGAAAAATAACAACTTCTCTATAGAATCGATTGTCGGAATAAACAGGAGATCGCCCGAAATCGATATTGAAAACACTATTACCAATGATTTTACAGAAAACGAGCATTCTGAGGACGAAGTGAAGGTTAGAGATGGGAAAATGGGGTACTATTTTCAGCAGAATCGCGTGAATTTTCCGTTTTTTATGTCGTATGATAAGAGATATGAGGGTCCGCAGGAGGATCTGAAGAGGGCCAGTCCTGGAAGTGTGAGGAGTGAGGTGGACAGCGATGGAGTGGATGATAGACCACAAGGTAAGTTGGATATTTGGCGATACACAAACCTGCAGATTCTGCAATGAGGCGGATAGGATCGCCTCTACAAATGTTAGGCGAGGTCCACTAATGCTCAAACGTAGTATTCATCGGGGCAAACACATCCTCATCCCGGAGGAGCTAACAGCTATTACCCCTAAGAATATCCTTAGTTTCTAACAGCTGTAGGGCTTAGTGGTGAACTATGAACGCCTCCATGAACTAGGGGCGATTTATACACAAGTGGCGATCACAATAGTCTTCAATGGCTTAGCAAAACATAAAAAAAAATTATTTAGAAAACTTTCGTGATTGATTTCAATCATTATTATAAATACGGGATTTATCACGTACCATCTTATCGGTGTTTCGACCAGTTTAGACAGTCCGAGGCGAGACATTATTCGGAGCGGATTGACACTCACACTGTTGAAGGTTCACGAATTGAACCGAAACATTGTCGGTCGAAACACCGATAAGACGGTACGTGATAAATCCCGTATTTATAATAATGAAAAAAAAATGTTGGATGTCATATATTTTTTTTTTGTAAAATTTTTATAGGTTATTTTATAGGTTTATAGGGTATTATTAATATTTAACAATTTAATGTTGAGACACTGAGAGCAAATCGTCTTATTGTCAGAACTCAGAACATATAGGTTATACTTACCTATTATACTACGTGTCACCGCATTTACGACATTAATTTAAATCACGAGAAGGGCTGATGACTGGTATTGTTTTAAAATAGTTTTTTTTTAATTTATTGCCCTGGATTTTTTTTTTAATTTTCAATCTACCTTAATTTCAAGTCCTAAAATATCATTGAAACAGTCTGTATATAACAGGTAAACAAATCGTATTCATTCATCATGTAAGTAGGTACCTGTTAAACTAACTAAGCGGCATCGGCGCAAAGGCGCCGCCGATTTACATTAAAAAATTGTTTGTTGGAAATGTATCGATTACTGGAAAAATATTCAAGCTACCGGTATTAAAACAATCTCTAAAATCAGTTAATACGGTTATTTTATTACTCAATCACGTCGTAACGGCTGAACCGATTTGATGAAATTTGGTGTGTTGATAGATTAAAAACCTGGACCTTGTTGACCTGGATTCAAACATAGGCTACTTTTTGTTGACATACAACGCGTGCGAAGCTGCTGGCAGAAGCTAGTCTAATATATATTGCTCGACATTTCACACAGCGCTATCTAGCCCCAAACTAAGCAGAGCTTGTACTATGGGAACCAGATAACTGATAGAATACTTATATACTTTTTATTGTAAATACATACTTATAATAAATAATATAGATAAACATCCAGACGCGGAACAAATATATCTGTAGATCATGAAAACATTTGTTCCGCGGCGGGAACCCGCTACCTCCTGGGTCTCAGCCGGCTATTCGCCAACTGCGCCACAGAGGTCGTCATATTGAACGTTTTATTTAAGACTAGCTTTCGCCAGTGGCTTCGCACGCGTTGTTTGTTTTGTTGTTGTTGTACTACTAAGCCAACTATCTAGGGATGGAATAAGTTTCTAAAAAATCTGGTGTAAGTAACCAAGTTCCAAGCTCACACGGCAGCAAAATATTGTATTTAATTAGACTAGTGGTTCGCCCCGAACTTAGATCTCCCGAGTTTCCCATAAAAACAAAAAAATATTAGGTATTTGAAATCTTTGATTATCAAAATAGTGTCATGAAATGCATAACCAACTAACTTGACCTACAATTTCATTCATATTACAGGTTACGGGCGTTCATGTTAATCGGTAACACTTTTTGAAGTAAAACTTCTTTACGCACGCTTGACTTGGGGAGTAAGCTGGTGAATGCGTGACGAGAGCGTTACGAAAAGTGTGATCGGGCGAGGCGAATGGAAGTTGAGAGGGAGATATTAAAGAAGTTTTACTTCAGTCGTGTGGTCTAAATTACACTCGTTTTTAAGGGTAGAAATTGCAGTTACCCTGGATTTCAGACTTTTCCCTATATTATTGTCACTAAAGATACATGCATATTAAATTTCAGCACTGTGGGGTCACTGGTGTACCCTGTGAAATTTGTCAAAGTTCAGTTTTTATTATGGCTTAAAAACTACAAAGTTTAAACTAAAAATAAAAACGGGGTCGAAATGTACTAACAAAGACCTTTTATAGTCATGCCATTTGACCAGATAGTCTCATTTTTTTTCTTAACCCTCTTGAACCCCAATATCTCAACCGCACCCTCACATTTGTAGCTCATTTAGTCACACCAAAATTGTGTTATCACTACCTACCTATATAACAGATTTCACGATGATCAGATTAACGTTTCGAAAGTTATCCTCGGTCAAACAAACAAACATACATACATACATACAACGCCAATTTGCCCAAGTTGATTTAGAGATCTCGCTTCGCTCGATCAACAACAAAAAAAGTGTACTCAATATTTGTTTCATCAAAAAAATATCAAAAAAGAATGAGTAGTTAACCCTAATCGCTATAAATATTTGTGTACAAAAAAGTCAATTGAGCATCAGATTGCTTTTAAATAAAGGCATTAAATGGTGTTAGTTTAAGGGTGAAAACATAGTTAAGGGTGGGCTCAGTTGCACCCTTTGTGCTTTTTTATGAGGCGAGATTAAATAAACTACCTGTTTTATTTATATTTGGTGGATTATCATAATCATCTTCTTTTGAATCAACGATTCACATTAAGGATAAATACAAATTTGCTACTTCTATTGCGTTGTCAGTGGGTAGGTTTATGTCGTTCTTTGTGCAGGTGGTAGGGCATAGAGGACAGTTAAGCACATGGGTCATGCTTCGAATGGGTTCCTCGCAGTCGCAGCCAGTTAATGTAGGATCCCGCATTCCCCATGTACACAGATTCTTTCTGCACCCGCCGACCTGTGTTCGGAGTCGGTGCATGGATTTCCAAACTGGCCACGGAAGTTCGTGTCCTGGGGAAAGATGTTCCTGTGGCGCGATAAAGTCATGAGTATTTTTCATACCATAGGCCGGGTATCATAATAATATTTGGGATCAAGTTCTAAAAACGGCAGTGTTATAATTAGGTATGTAATGTAAAAGGGTTTAAGTTAATTTTAAGTTCGCCAGAAAAGGAAAGATAGAGAAAAAAATTAAAAGAGTACGCGTTGACATCTTTTATATATAATTTTTTTTTTAATAAATTGTTTCGCGGTGAGAATCGAACCCGCTACCTCCTTGCCTGCGACTCAGTCAGCTATTCGCCCAATTACCGGCTATTATCTCTTTTATATTGTTACTAGGTAGTTTTTAGGATTGATTACGAATGGGTAAAATAGAACAAAATAGAGGTAGTATAAATCTTGGTGGTACTCTTTATTTTTAAAATTAAAAAAAAAAACTGGTTTGTTCTTATTTTAAAATTGCATGTTGTAAATCAAAAATTGTAAGCAGAAGTGTACCGGACCTATCAACAGCTAACCAAATTGAAAAGAAAGGACTTAACGCTTAAATTTGACATACCTATATTGTCTCAAAACGGTAGCATTTTATACTCCACACCAAATCGCTACTGTTTCGACTCAGTTCAATGAAAACCTATTGTCCGCCATTTTGTCGCAGTGTGACGTCTGTCAAATTTACCGCCAAAAGCCTTGCTATAGACAATAGCCGTGTTTTCTTTTGTCAGGTTGTTGGTACACAGGGCTATTGTCTTTGCTCAATTATAGAGTGGTGTTTCGTGGCCACATTGTGTGTGTCGCCGGGAATGTCTCTTCTCTACAAATATTGTTCTTTTATTTTGGCTTTATTGCTTCCACATTTCAGAGAATGCGTAATGGTTCTTCGAAGGCGTCACGGTTATTTTAATATAACTAATGAACGGCTTAAATATTCTACCTAAAACGCAAATGTGTTTACTAGAGCAATTTTAAGTTTCTAATTCCTTAAAAATTCAAGCATCCCGCCCTTTTTATATGGTTGTGGTAGGGTTGCCAACATTTTTTCGGGGAAATATAGTAGGTATTTTTAAAATAAGCTTTAAAAAATATAGTACACTTAAAAAAATATAAGTTTAAAAAAATATAGTATTTTATGGAAAATCCAAAAAAATAAACAGAGATATTATTTGTTACTTATTTATCTTTATAAAAACTGTATTACTGGGCACTTCTTGCACTTTTTAACAATTTTTTGTGTAAAATAAAAGTGTTGCTTTATCACATTAAATTTATACACATTTTTACATTCTGTTTCTTTTTTCTCGCCATTTCGAATTCATAACCGGAAATATCCTTTCTGTGAATGTCAAAGTGGCGGGAATAGAAAGCAGGAATGAAATAACTAAATAAATTTGGTAAGTTATATTCAGTAGGTATTTTTAAAAATATGCTGTCATTTGTGGCATGTAGTTTTATCACTAAATTCATTACAATACAGATAAAAGCAAGTTCACTGACTACACTGGCTGGATTTCGGTGTTGAAAATATAGTATTTTTGCATACTATATATTTCTTAAACAGTATATAGTACGCAGACTCGAAATATAGTACAATACTATATATTATAGTACGGTTGGCAACCCTAGGTTGTAGTGCCGAATTCGGTCTTTTCTTACCATCAAGATCAGTTGCAGAACAGGATGACAGTGAAATACTCTTAGTGTGGGTCAAATTATGGCATTTATGCAATTATATTAGTATAACTCAATCAATTAGCTATTAAACATCCACCCACTGCTTCTAACAAGTGGCGTGCTAATTTTATAAACATCTCTAATAGTATTAAGCCTTTATCTATAGTTATCTGTCCTAGCCATTTATCAAAACGCTAAGTGAGTCGTTCTATTTTAACCGATCAATAGTTTCACATGTGCGCTAAGGTTGTATTCACGATTGGTCGATAAATTGGGTTTATGTTTTAATTTAAGTATCTACTTGTTTACGCTTTTTAAGAGCATACTTCTATTTTGGATATTAATGAATGAGTGAAAACATTTTATTGTCCACCGCAAAAGAAGCAAACATAAATATACAAACACAAAGCCACAAGTACAATATAAAAATAATTACTTAGGAATTTTGCCTACTAAAGTACTATATGTAGGAATTTTCATCGTTTTGCTAAATTAATTATTCACCCATTTTATGTTTCATCATCATCATCTCCAGTCCATAAGTACCCACTGCTGGGTGTAGGTCTCCCTTTGTAAACGCCACCCTTCCCAATACTGTGCTGCGCGCATCAAGGAGTTGCCCGCGACTTCTTTATGTCGTCGACCCATCGTGCCGACAGACGTCCTGGACTTCTTAGGTCTGTTCTTGGGCACCATTCGGCCAAAGATTTACTTCACCTGCCATCTCCTCGTCTAGCCAAGTGTCCTGCCCAGTTCCACTACTATTTTATGTTTATAATCATTTATTCTTGAAAAGATACTAAATATCACTTACATGAGAATCAGTAGACATAGAATAGATAGTAGACTCAATTAACGCATTCAGGTAGATCGTTCGTTAGTTATATAATTACTTAATTAGTAAACATTAGTTAGGTATACCTATATATTGAGCGAGTTTAGTTTTAAATGCGTTGACTAAACTTACATTATGTATATATATAACCAGTTTTGTTTCTAGATAAATCCATTATCGGTCCTTCTGTTGAAGTTGTAACTGCTTGTTAATTACTCATAACCATTTTTATGTTATTATCTATAAATACGAATCGGCCTTTATTTTTAGATGTCGATTGCAAGAGTAGGCATTAAGTTTTATATTGCATTAATCACCTCAACATAGTCGATTTTCTTTAAATTTTGATAATACAACCAGTAGTTTTTTTTCGAGAATTATTTTTTAATGTTTTGAGAAACCGTCACTTGAATATCGTCCGTATATTACCAAACACCCTGTATATTATGTAGATACACCGCCGTCATAAAATAAATAATAAAACGGTTTGTACCTTTTTGACGCTACAAAGAATTGACTGGGAAGAATGTAGGGATGTCGTTGCCCAGCATTGGGACACAGAGGGCTAAAATAATGTTTAATAAAATAAAATCTATGAATAGATAGATAACTCTATATTGAATTAGGTACCACACAAACAGAAATAACACAAAAATAAGTACTGAGCTGGAATATAACACAATATGACATAATCCAATCAATAAGAAGCTCATCCTCATTAGTTCATTACTCAATACTACAAAAACAATTTCTGTATAAGTACACACTATACGTAACTATAGACAAGTTATATCGTATTAATAACTCGCTGAAGCCGAGTAATAACGGACCATGATGTTCACTGCTGAGGGTATTAAACTGGAATGAGGAGCTATGATTAAATAAGGCTGTGAGCGTAGTATATTTCGATCTTTAGGTATTTGTAGAGTTTGTAAACCGTACTCTATATTTTGTAAACAAATAGCTACTCATTATTATGTTTTATTAATGTCATAACATGAAAATAATTAAAAAAATACATTGGTCTGTCTTATTTTGTATAAAAATCAATGAACTGAAATTATTCATATTTTTTAATTAATTATTAAAAAGAGCAGTGTAAAAAGAAATTGCAGAAAAGTTGTTATTGATTATTGAATTACTATAAAGAAATAACTAATAGAATCAATTGAAAATCGAAAATGAAAATAAATTTCATCGATAAAATTTCAACACAAAAACGCCATGAAAACTAAACTCCAATCTAAATGCTAAAAGCTCTACTGTGCCCCGGACTTTACCTCGTTAGGGGGGAATAAGCTCCGTGAAAGCTTACGAGCGAAAGAGACGCCATCATTACAGCTCCGCCCTGATTGGTGGGGAGGGAAAACGGGTAACGTTATTGGTCACCGCATTATGGATTTTTAGTAGGCGTTGGTGCAACGAAAACAAACTGTCAGGGCTGACATTGACAGTTCACTTTCGCGCGTGTTAGGAGTATTTTCGGCCAGTGCTTTCCTTTTTATTTTTTGACTATGCAGTCTTTTAGAAGTTTTTCTTTAAATAGTAAAATGCGTGAACCGTTGTCTGTAGATTTAATGAAGCATTATAGTGATAATACGCCGCCATCTTCGCCAAAGAGTAAAGGTATGTTTATTTAAATTTATCCATATACGAACAGTTAAATTTAAATTCATCAATGATTTGACAGTTTACTTTCGTATAGTCGAT
Source organism: Philereme transversata (assembly GCA_963924445.1). Taxonomy (NCBI): domain Eukaryota; kingdom Metazoa; phylum Arthropoda; class Insecta; order Lepidoptera; family Geometridae; genus Philereme; species Philereme transversata. The sequence goes on from OZ004346.1 coordinate 25,685,609, forward strand.
GACAAAATTTACTTGGTATACGTTTAACCATAGAATGGGCACAGAAGGTACCTACTGTTTATTTAAAATCTTAGTACCTACAAATTTACTTAAAACTTTAGTGTAGGGTAATCCACGTTATTTTTTTAAATGGAAAGTCGATGATCTTGGTTAATGAAATTGTTCGGTAAAGCGGCCGTCGGTCGGCGGCGGCGGGACCAGTCTCTACTTAGGAAACCACAATGATAACATCTCCCTTTTTTAAGTCAATCTGCCACCCTTGCATTATTTTTATACATAAATAAAGTCCTACAGTCAACATTGATACATTTAGATTAGATTAGATAATTCTTTATTGCACACCATAAAACAAACACAAATAAAAAATAACAACGTAGGTAAATCTATGGATACAATTGTCTTATCGCTAATTAGCGATCTCTACCAGATCTATCAGAATCTCTTCATTTATTTATTCACCTAACTTCTAGAGTAGGTTACACGGTCTTAGTTAAAATATTTACTTATTAAATTTTTTATTTTAGAAGAGATAGGTAATTTGAACTAATACGTAAAATTTCATATATCTCAATTCTTCAAGAATAACGCTGACTCTTATCTCATAGAATTTTAACAACAAAAACTAAAAATAATAATCAACTATAATACTGACGACCTCCGTGGCGCAGTGCATAACCGGCTGTGACGCAGGAGGTAGCGGGTTCGATCCCGCCGCGGGACAAATGTTTTCATGATCTACAAATATTTGTTCCGGGTCTAGATGTTTTTCTATCCATATATTATACGTATGTATTTTAAAAAAAAGTACCTATATAAGTATTCTATCAGTTATCTGGGTCCCATAGTACAAGCCCTGCTTAGTTTGGGGCTAGATAACGTTGTGTGAAATGTCTACCAATATATATTTATTTATCAATTATTAACAAAAAACCGATCATCATAATTATGTTAGCTTTACATTTGTTATATAAATATTAATCCATTTACTTAAGACAATATTTTCTTTACCTGCGACTGAGTAAGATATTCGAGAATGTCTACCATAGGGGTTATATTCATCTATCGGGGACCTATTTAATTTTTATTTTAATAATACAAACCAGTTTTTACTCGATACAGGAAACTTAAAATCCGCATCAAAAATAACGATTCGCAAATAATTACTACTTATCACCATAACCTGTTATATCTTAGACCTTTTAAGACGCCGCCTAGCAGTAGAACACGAAATATAAACAAAAACTTAGTAGATTTGCAAGTAGTTCTTACCAATTACACTTTGCCTGTTTCCATTCTATGTTACTCCCTATTTGTATTAGCAAAAGGTTGAATTACTGTTTCGGAGCTCAGTGATATATTTGTTATATTGTAAAAGCAAATTATGACCTTTTTACAACTACTTTGAGCTTTGCCGATGCTTTTGTTGGGTGGTCAATAAAAATATTAAAATCGTTTAGTACCGTAAGTGATTCTTTTGTCGGTGCGAAACTTGGAATAGTTTTATTAGGGTTTATGTTATTGACTGTACCGTTAGGTAGATTTTTGCTTTCGAATGACCGTTCTAAAAGTTTACCTACTCAATGCCTTTAATTCTCTTTTCAAATAAAGGTAATTTTTTAAATGCTCAAGGACAGTGGTTTTAAGAAGCATTGTAAATTTTTTTCTTGCAAAACTTCTGCAACAGTTAAAACTAAACGATAGCTGATGATTAGGTAAATGAAGGACATTACGATAAAGTTTATCTACAAAATTCAATTGACAACTTCCCCAATACCAATCAATTAGCACGTCAAATTGACGTAAAGCCAACTGCAATAAATCTCCGCGAACTAAACACTAATTAACGTCAAAATTAATTGGCTGACCGCAGCTGCCATTCGTTGCCAAATCGAGCAAACCAATTCTCTATGGAGGTGCAAAAGCGCGGGTGGAATGACAGAGCTTTTTTTTTATAAACGCAAGCAAGGGTCACCAATGTAATACGTCTTGTCAATTGAGCTTAAACTGATTTTGTTTTTATTGCTCCTACTCCCCAATGTTATATTTATCTTCATTACATCGACTAGTAGCTACAGATTTTATCGTGGAATTGTGTTGGGGAGAGGGATGACATTGTAATTGACTTTATATTGGATAATTGGTCGGAACGGGTGTAAATTGTTTTAAGTCCGTAGAGACGTGCTTACGCGTTGTCTTTTCATGAATAATAGATTGTTAATCTTGTGTTGGAAGGGTTTTTATGGGCTGTTGTAAATACGGTCAAAGTCTGAGGGTTGGTAATGGTTTTTATTCTTACTTAAGTACAGAGTTGTAGAACGGGTATTTTTTCGTAGCTCAGGGCATTTTTTATTAATTTATAGTATTTTGGATAACCCATCTTTAAATATGAAAAAAATGAAGATTATTGAGAAGAAGTTTAAAAAAATAAAATTACTGGCACTGGTTTAGGACTAGTGCCAAAACACAAAAGGTCTCTATGCCCAGCAGTGGGTTGCCACTGCTGGGCATAGAGACCTTTTGTAACAATAAAAATAGTCATAATAGTAATTTATTGATAACTAGCTGACCCGCCGAACTTTGAACCGCCTGACATGCATATGACCCGGGATGTCAATATACCTACGTCGCCTGTAGAATTGTCAATCGGCCATTATTAGCTTCGGCATCTATGTATGAGAATGAATTTTTTTCATAATTTCTTTTTGGGTGAATTTTTCAAATATTTTAATAGTAGTTATTCTGCTATTCGGGGTGGAGACAAATCCAACAAATATTAGAGAAGATTATCATAATCGGTCCGGCCGTTCTTGTGTTATAAATGGTGTAACTAACCCGACTTTGTTTTATATATATTATGTTAATGATGATTAATATTAACCATCAATACATACTTAATCAAGGTTATTTTAATAAAACCGTTTCTAAAATTTTTAAAACTGGCTGCCGAAAAGAAAATTGTTCTAATTTCAAACCAATTAATAATCGGATCAAATAAGAAAAGCAAAATCCGATCGCATTCTGATTTCAAATCAGCGGAACGATCACCGTGTCATAGACAATAAACGTATTAAAGGCGCCCATTCAATGCAATTACCGGCGCGTGCCGGACAGTGTGTGGGCGGCTGAGGGTGGTAAATCAATTCTCGATAATGCCATTTAATGTATAGATCGGTTTACAGGCAATTGCTCGTCGGATTGTGGTATCCAGCGGTGCGTGGTCATTTTTGCCACACACCTGCCAGGTTTATTGGGGGTAATTACCTCATTTGATTGAAATAGTAGCGTTGCACTGGAAAGCGCAGCGTAGGACATCCCCCCACTAGATGGAAGACGACCAGCGGGGGTATTTTGAAACGACGAAACGCGCGCACACCGACAACCAAACAGCGACATGATAAAGTTAGCTGATATTTATTAATTTATCATTCCTTTTACAAACAAAGAGTTGTGGCATACGGGATGAAATCTTTGGCTATTTTTGTTCTATTACGGCCAAAGAAGTATCATTTCTTACGTGCGTACCTACATAAGTACACACACACACACACGTTTTTTTTACCACATTGAGCTTAAATAGGGAGACTGATAAATGTGCAGTTTAACACTTTAGCTTATTACCTACCTAGTTTCCTTTAGGTTGGTAACTAAAAAGTTCTATATATCGTTATGTTCTATATACGTTAAAAATATCTAAAAAGTAAAACAACATTATTTATTAAATTGTCATCTTCTTTAGTTACATACCTACTTAGTATAATATGAAGTCGCTTCCGCTGTCTGTTCCCTTAGATCTTTTACACTACACAACAGATTTTAATGCAGTTTTCAGCAATAGATAGAGTTATTCAAGAGGAAGGCTTATATGTATAATACATACATGACTCTGTTTGTTTGTTAGTTTGTTTGTTACCTTTGCACGACTAAACGGCTTAACGTATAGTAATGAAATTTTGCAGGGAGATGATTATATCCTGGGTAAGGACATAGGCTACTTTTTAGGCAACTGCGCAAAATGAGGGTAATGTTTTATTGAAAAACCACCCGAAGCGAAGCCGCGGGTGGGTCAGCTAGTTTATTTAGTTTAAAAGGCAAGATGTACGCTTTTATAACAAAGTCCCAAGGGATGTACAAAAATTGACAATTAACAAATTTAAAAAGTAATTAAACAAATCCTTTATAAAAAAGCCTACTATAAAATATCGGATTATTTAGATGATAGAGAAGCTTGGGATTGAAATTGCTCCAACTCGTTCAAAATGTTACAATTTAGACGTATTTTTTTTCTGTATTTATGTAATCTAAAAGGATCATTAAAAAAACAACCAGCCTTGTTTCTCGCCTTTCTTTCCTGGCTTGGTCGTGAAGGAACAGGCAGTAAAATTGACGTTTCAAAGTGATCTTTGTGATTATAAATAATAAAATATTTTGACTTTATTATAAAAAAAATACAATAGAAACGTATCGTCTTTTGCTAAACACGTTTCCTAAACAAATAAAGTTATAAAAACTCCTGACGTTTATAAAAGGCGCAAATTGGCTATAATCTTACAACATCGAACATACATATGTAGATGTATAGTGATGAAAGAAATGCTAATTGTGCCTAAAACAGCACACCACTTGTGTGGACGGGAAAGATCCGGTTTAAAAAAAACCGGTGCGGTTATTACCTAAGCCAAATTGCTGTTGCTTCGCTATCGCTAGTCAGGCCATCCCTTTCACACGTGAGGTACGTACTGTACATGCGAAAGGGATGGCCTGAGTAGCAATAGCGAAGCGACAGCAATGTGGCTTAGGTAATACGGGCGCGGATTATACCATAAGGTAGCAAACGTTTGCTCAGTAACTCTGGCTCTGTCTGTGTTTCGTTTTTATGACTAAACGGTTGAACCGATTCCAATGAAATTTGGTATAAAGATAAATTATGACTGGGATTGGGACATAGGCTACTTTTAATGTTGAAAAATCCCCCCCCCCCCCCCCCCAAATAAATAAAAGTGTTAGTCTTTAACGTATTTATAGATATAAACTTTGAATCGTTTTTTGTATGTTCACATTTTTACCTGAAATAAACGTTCTATTAATTTTACCCAACACAGAAAGAAGGTACATAATGTTTGAATTGTCAAACCACGCATGGGAAGCCGCGGGCAAAAGCTTATAAGTTTGTTATTATAAGTGTTTGTTATGGAAGTAAGAAAATAAATCTAGCAACACGTTAAAAAAATACACGCTAAAACCTAAAAATCTCCAATCTTGAGCAGTTGAGCTATCTATAGATCGTTTGCAACGGTCTTTAGATGGTTCATCAGTTTCTTCTGTATTTTATTGTAAATCATTGTATATTCGTTCTAATACATTATAGTATCAAATCATTATGACTACCTCAGTGGCGCAGTGGGCGTATATCCGGCTGAGACGCAGGAGGTAGCGGGTTCGATTCCCGCCGCGTAACAAATGTTTGCATGATCTACAGATATTTGTTCCGTGTCTGGGTGTTTTTCTATATATTATATAAATAAATAATAAATAAATATTACTGGACATTTCACACAACGCTTTCTAGCCCCAAACTAAGCAGAGCTTGTACTATGGGAACCAGATAACTGATAGAATACTTATATACTTTTTTGTTTGTAAATACATACTTATAATATATAGAAAAACACCCAGACACGGAACAAATATCTGTAGCTCATGCAAACATTTGTTCCACGGCGGGAATCGAACCCGCTACCTCCTGCGTCTCAGCCGGCTATACGCCCACTGCGCCACGGAGGCAGTCCGGTAATATGTATTTACAAAACCAAAAAAAAAGTATATAAGTATTCTATCAGTTATCTGGTTCCCATAGTAGGTACAAGCTCTGCTTAGTTTGGGGCTAGATAGCGCTGTGTGAAATGTCCAGCACTATTTATTTATTTATTATTAAAAATCTCAAATTATTTGCAAAAATGTTATTGTTCGAAAAAAACCGGAAAATTCATCACAGCTCTTAGAGCGATCATTTATCAGTCAAAACGATTAAGATGACCGCTTCTAGATAGGCGCTAAACGTGAAACCACGTTTCATAACTCAATAATGGACACCTGTTGATGCTCTGAATTATGAGCTTCAAGGAAAATAAAGAGTCGATATAACAAAAAAAGACAACATGATAATGTTTCCTGGGAGCCGTTGGGTGGAAGCCGCACAAGATCGGTGCCTCGGTGATAAAATACGATTAATCTATGAAGGTATTCCAGTGTTAATAGGCGACTACTACATATGTACTTTGCTTTTTTTTTTAAACGGGTCACGAATGGGCACGAAGGGTTCCGTACCATTATCTATTAAAACGGCAAAAATCATGTCCGTTGTATGCGAGCCCCACTTACATATTTATTTTATTCTGTTTTTAGTATTTGTTGTTATAGCGGCAACAGAAATACCTACATCATCTATGAAAGTTTCAACTGTCTAACTATCACGGTTCATGAGATACAGTCTGGTGACAGACAGACAGACAGACAGCGGAGTCTTAGTAACAGGGTTCCGTTTTACCCTTTGGGTGCGGAACCCTAAATAAGACGACCTGATACAGGTTCCGGGGAGCCGTAGAGTGCAGGCCTCACATGATGGGTTCCTGTGGAAATCTATGGGGGATGCCGGTTCAGCACTGAACGTCCTCTGGTTGGTATATTGATGATGATAGCAAAAAAAAAACGATTATTAAGAAGGTATTCTAGTGCTATAGGTAACTAAGTACTTTGCATTGCGTCTAATCTTAAAAAAAACGCGATTTTTTTAATAAATTTCAATTGAATAAATTTGACATTAACATTTTACTAATTTAAAAAAGCCATAGGAACTTATATTTCAGGGCTATTCATTTACGATATAAAAAAAGTTCCAATTAAATTGATAAGGCGTTGACTAACACCATATACTAAGTGTTTTGTTATGTACCACATTAAATGAAAACACAGGTGGGGCTAACGGCTATTGTTGTAAAATAGGTGTTTAATATAATTATACAGATAATTATAACTTTGTAGGTCCTACACTCTACACCAAAATAAATAAATCAATAGATATAATGGATCTCGCGACTAAAAAGTGTAAGGAAAAATTACTAGCCTGGCTATTAACATTAAACTACCATGAAACGGAATCCATTCTTATCACACCAACGTGATAGTCACACATGAATAAATGAAAACGAACTTAAGCATAAAAATAAAAATATGTAATAATTTATAAGAAACAAGATAAATCAGACTGAAGTTACCTTCCCCCCCCCCCCCCCCCCCTTCCTCCCTACACACGATTCAGAACCCTATATCAATAGAATTATGTAGCACTAGTAAAATTGATCCCAAGACATCGCTTTCCTTCTCTCTCACTACCACAGGTACACGCTACACATCAAGCACACACGCGCACTTACATACACACACCCACACACCACACACCATACCCACACACACAAACACACAAATACACAGACACACACTCACACTCTCAAACAGGACGAAAGAGACTATCTCCCACAACACAGGTTTTACCTAGGGTGGGAGCTAGTGATCTTGTATTGTACTCTATTCCTTCGTTAAGATATCTGCTAACTGTATGTAACATTTTATTGTATTGATTGTTAATGTTTCAATTCAAACTTTCAAACTTTAATAAATTCATTACGATTGAGAATTTAAAATTTTAAACTATCTTCATGGTATCATGGTATTCCATGTCCTAAAATATCAATGAAAGAGCCTGCATAAAATAGGTAAACAAATCATATTCATTCATCATTTATGTAGGTACCTGTTAAACTGACTAAGCGGCATCGTCGCAAAGGCGCCGCCGATTAATCTTAAAAATTGTTTATTGGAAATGTATCGATTACTGGATAAAATTCAAGCTACCGGTACTAAACCCACCTTTAAAATCAGATAATATGATTCTGGATATGTGTTTTAAATTAATATCATATACCTATAACAAAAAGGTTGTAAGACATTTTTTGACTGTCAGTGGTTCCTTTGTCAAGTCAATGTCAAAATATCTTTTACTTAAGTACTTTTGACAGTATATCTCAGCATCATCTATTTTAAACCTTTTTAAACACAGATAGCTTGACACGAGACCGCTTGTAAATCCCTTTTTGATGTGTAACATCTTTCCTCCAAAATCTCCAAAAACTTAAATTGCCCTCGATTTTTAGGGATCCCATCATCAGATCCTGACTTGGTGCCAATGGGACGACCCGGGAAGTATAAACAAAAAAACTTTTAAATAATAAAAGAATTTCTCTAATCGATCTAGACGTACTCGAGTAATCGGGGAAGATTCCGGTGAATTGAGTATCTCTTTTTTTTTTGCAGTTGGTTAAAAATGGCAGATACTCCGCCATCTTTAAAACAAAAGCACCTAGCGTATGTAACCGAGCCTTTAGGCATTATGACTGTATTCCAAGTATTGTTTGGTTTACAATTAACACGTTTTGAAACAAAGACATGGCCGAAACGTTTCGAAATGATTCCGACGACACGATCTTCGGTCGGTGAACGATTGAAACGACTCACCATCATCATCATTTCGACGACCTAAATGGCTAAATGGCCTAAATGGGCGAAGCTGGTTGAGACGCAGAAGGTCGTGGGTTCGATTCCCGTCGCAGAACGAATGTTTGTATGATCTACAGATATTTGTTCCGGGTCTAGGTGTTTCTCTATACTACATTATAAGTACGTATTTACAAAAAAAAGTAAGTATTTGTTTTCTATCAGTTTTCTGGTTCCCATAATACAGGCTTGACTTAGTTTGGGCTAGATAGCAGTGTGTGAAATGTCTAGCATTATTTATTTATTTATTTTTATTCCCGCCCCTTTGCACCAATTACGGCTGGGTATATGTATAGGCCAATTATAATTCCTGATTCCATCCAAAAGTTGTCTGGGACTTTCCATTCGCCTTTAATCTGATAAAACTACTCATCGTACATTTATTGGTTTATTTTAATACTAGCTGTTGCCCGCGACTTCGTACGTGTTACACTAATAAATGTGTAGGTAACCTAGAAATAAAGCTAAACTCGCTGTTGCAATTTGACTCGACCCCCCATTTTTATCCTATGGGATATGATTTATGGGATAAAAAGTATGTGTTAATCCAGTATAATCTACGTACATACAAAATTTAATTGAAATCGATTCAGCCCTTACGACGTGAATGAGTAACAAACAAATAAATAAATAAACAAACATCCAAACTTTCGCATTTATAATATTAGAGTGATAGTCAAGCGCTTGACTACTACCTCTCCTGATGGTAAGTGATGGGATCAAGATGGAGCACGCTTGCCTAGAAAGAACCTATTCACTCTGGACTCGAATACTCTTTCTTGAAGAATCTACGACCAGACGCAGATTGCACTAATCGCTAAAAACCATAGTAAACAGTTACGTACAAAATGTTAGCCTAAAAATGTTTCCGATCTCCATTTCGGAGGAAATTCAGGCGGAACAAACAATTATAAAAAAAGGCTCTCGCGTATATAATCTAACTGTGATTTTTTTTATAATTAGCTTGTAAATTCTTATTTCATTCGTTCTAAAAAAAGGTCACATCAAAAGCTTCCATTGCACTAATTCCGATCAATAAAAAAAACATTAAAACAGTTCTCGAGTCGCCACTCATCTTCCGTTTGAAATAAGAACGGAAGTTATTTCGGAACTTTTTAATTTCTTTTGAATGCACGAGTCAAACGCAGCTGGTGACCATAGACAACGAGTTTGTTTGACATTACGGAAGTCTAGCCGACTTGGCAAATTGATTTTTGAGTGTTGTGTCGCCACCCAGCATGGGAACAAGTCAAGTGGTTCAGACGCCACCAGTGGGATTAAAAAAAACGTCTGGAGCACTTAATGTGTGATAAATTTTCTATAATGAGGGCTCATTGATATTGCGAATCTTTTAAGCGAATTTGAAACATGTGTTTGTTTGAGAACGCATTATATATGAGAACATTATTATAATTTTAGACAATGTAAGTGGTAAATAATGAAAATAAAAAGTTTTAATAATGGTATTAATGGTAGAATATCTCAATCACGCCGCCATTACGACCATAGACAATGAAAATTAACTTGAAAGCGTTTTAGAGTCGTGTCAACAAACCGCGGCCTTTTAAATTTAGAACCACTTCAATCTAATCAGATCTGTAAAGACGGCGCGTTTATTTTTTTAGCTTTCGGTATCCCTGTAACAATGTATGGGAAAATATATAATTAGACAATGCTTAGTTTTGTTTGTTCTGTTTTAATGTATTCTTTTGGAAACTTTTGGTGCGTGCAATTAGCACCTACACCGGAATACGTAATAGATTCTACGCTACCCGTTTTAGTCGTGGTTCATTTTACGACAAGTCAATTCACGAAATCATTTGTCGGCTTTCTTTTTATGGGTGCCAGAGACAAAGGTTATTAAGATACGGCGTCTTTTAAAGGCTTTCGAGTGCATATGCGCACTTCTAACTCTTTGAGCGGTAGCAATAGAGATTATCGGTCCTTAAAATCAATTAAAAGAGGTTTAGAGTAATTAAAAACAGATCTGGAGGAAATAATTATCTATTTGAATTAGGAAAGTGTTTACAATCATTTAGTTATTGTTAGGCGTATTTTTTAATAGACAACAAGTTTTACTTAGAAAACTTTCGTGATTTATTTCAATTTTATTATAAGTACGGGATTTATCTCGTACCGTTTTATCGGTCTTCGACCGACAATGCCAACAAGACAACGGCAAGAGCTTTCGTCCGCGGCGTTTGTCAATAAAACCATTATCTTTGGGCGTAGTCGGGTGAAAGTAGTATGTCTCAGTCCCGGTCATAATCTAGTAGTATACCATTCATCAAAATCGGTCAAGCCATTTAGTCGTAAACGTAACAAACAGAGAAACAGACAGACAGAGTGGCAGAGTTATGTAATTTCAAATTTATAATATTAGTATGGATCGGTCGGCTTGCATAGCGATCCCTAAACGTATTTAGCGACTAAACATGTTAACATTTGAGGTATTTGTAGGATTTGACAACTTTTATATTATATTTAGCCGGTAAATACATTTAGGCATCGTTGCGCAAGTCACCTTATGGTTAGTATTTAGACGATATAAGTTGAGTTTGGAGAAAGAATCTGTTCACTCTAGACATAATTAATTAATGAATTTCTTAATATTAATATATTTTTTCTTTGTCTACAGAATCACTCAGCCCCCAGTCGGAACAGATGACTAACTCTGGTTCAGTCCCTGACCCAAATATCAGGTAACTATCTTATTAAATTTATTTCTTGTTTACCTTGTCTCAGACATATACTCCTTTGCCTAATCTAGTACAATAGGCATGTACTACCACTACTGAGATACAGCCTGGTGACAGACGGACAGACAGACAGCGGAGTCTTAATAATAGGGTCCCGTTTTACCTTTTGGCAACGGAACCCTATAAACATCCCTTAAGCGATAAGGCTGCGATTGTGCATTCTCTTGTTTTTCTATTTTTAAATATTCTGTAATCCTTGAGCGCAGCGGGACTTATTTTGTATATGCTGAGATAAAGATTTATTAAGAAGATTAAAACCAGAACTAATCTAATTAGAAAAAGCTAACGATTCAAATATACTCATATACATTTTTACATGGGATATGGGTAGATCCCGCTGTTTGCGGTGAGTATTTGATAGTCTTTGGACATCTATATTGATAAGAGATAGTTTTTTTTATACCACCTGGAGATGGAACAAGCCTATGCCCCACCTGATGTCAAGTAGTAACCATCGCCTATAACAAAATATTGCCTCGTAAGTCACGCACCTATTGGTGGCTTTTTGTTTTGTGTAAAATAAGTAATAATATTTCTTATAATCTTCTCTATCCCTACCTATAAATTCATGAGTATCCTGTTTAACCCGTTGAATCTTTCTTCTAGAAGATACCGGACAGCGTTCACAAGGGAGCAACTAGCAAGGCTCGAGAAGGAATTCATGAAGGAAAATTACGTGTCTAGGCCGCGGCGGTGCGAGCTCGCCGCGCAGCTGCAGCTACCGGAATCTACTATCAAGGTGTGTTGTCTGAAATAATGAATGATATTACAATTATACCTGATATTAAATTTATAAGTGATCTTGTCTAAGCCTTACAGCTAAATTTAAAACTAAACTAGAACTACAATTTAAATGTAAATTTAATAATTTATTTTTTTATTTTTCAATGAATGATATTGTCTATGACAGGTCAACTTTTAGAAACATTAGAAATTGTTTCAGATGAATTTTGACTTGAGAAACTTAATTGTGCATAAATTAGAACTGAATATGATAAATTATGAAATGTCAAAATTTTCTAAGAATGGTGGCTTGATGTCTTTGATAGGCTATTAGCATAGACAAATAATATACCTACTACGTAACAATTATTAGGTATAGGTAAACCAAAAAAAAAATTACATACTTTGGATGAATCTTTATTTTTTCGCAAGTAAAGAATGAATGAATATTTCATCACTTTCTGTTAGCAAACGTTACTCCATACAGCCTGAATACCATCTTTCAAAACACCATTATCTTTCGCTATTTGGTCTGTCACTTGTCAAAGTGTTACGAAAACAGAACTGTAATTGTCAATGTCATATTCGGGTCATAGCGTGGGCGATGAGTAAATAAACTTTCAGTTTTCGTGGGAATCAATGGGTGACTCAATCAACTTGTTCAGTTATGGAAGGTCACAAAAATGTGATGAATTTCTGAAATAGTTTAACTAGTGGGCGATTGGTTATTAGTGTCAATTTTAAGTGTTGGTTTTGTCCTTTTCTTACCAAGTATATTTTGATTCATTCTTATAGTTAATTTCTACACATGCTAGACTAAAAATCAATTACAAATATACTTGGTAAGAAAAGGACAAAACCAAATACCAAATACCTATATCCCGGGTCATTTTGTATCGTATCTCATATCACGTTTTAAATTTTACCCATTTTTTTTAACGTGATTTACAAAATATTAATAGGTCTCTTAGAAAAATCACAATAAATACACTTAGTGAAAATCACGTTCCAAAAGGTTAGTTATGTTTTGTTATGTAGGTACTACATTAAATAAAATCACTGGTAGGCCTAAGGGCTAGTATTGTTGTACTGGATAAATATTCAAGCTGCCGATATTAAGCCCACCTCTTAAATCAGATAATACCAGTCCGGATGCGTGTTTTAAATTATTGTCGTACATAAAAAACAGGTTGTACAATTAGTTACAAAAATCCGCTCAGTATAATAACTATACAGATGAACATGCCTACCTTCTTACGTTGCCACAAAAATAGTGTAGGTAAGTACCTATATCACTAACCGGAATGCATTCATCATCGCCGCCACGTTAAGTAACCCAAATTTCAAAAACCGAACGGTAACCACAGACAATAGACTCGTTAAGTACCGTTTTGAAGAAGTATGATGTGTCTATTAGCTACTCAATAATTTCGTCGAAAACATACAAACGCTAATTTGCAGAATCACGTACCGAGCGTGTGAAGAAACAGCACATGATCTAAAAATGGTAGGTCATTTAGTACCAATCAAAACAAGGTTTTTTGGTATGCTTTTAACATATGATCATGATTCAATGTCATTTAGAATGTCAAGCAACAAAGTGCTAATTATGTTTTAGTATGACAAAGTAGCACAGCAGTTAAACTTATAAGTTTTTTTGTTGAAAAATAAGCTTTTATAAAATTCAAATCGGAACCGCAAGCAAATTCAAATGAGCCCAAACACTAGTATCCATTCAGAAGTTCCGTTGTCTAGCATCCTTCTCCGTCATGAAACCACCTCCATGGTACCATATTATTGCATTGTCACCGAAGTTACATACATATGTGTTCCAAATTTCAGCTCAATCGGTTGAGGGAAACGGGTTTAAAATTCAGTTGCAAGATTCCACCCGGACAAACATAGGTACATACATTGCAAGTTAATAAAAAGCTTGTAAAAAACAAAATAAGACAAACTGAATTGAGTGGATCTATGTAAGAATTTTGGCAGGCACCAATATTTTGCTATCATGATCATTCCTAATGTTTATTTCTTGAGAGTTTCATCGTTAATAGAGCGTGAGGAGCACGCCAATTTAAATTCTCAGTCACCATCTGTCCTCTCATAATCTCAATTATCACTTTCAATAAAAAAGAAAACCTAAAAGAACACGTAATTTTATTGCCTCTCGAATTTTACATTCACGCTAATTTGTCGATGGTTTTATAAAAGAAACCGACCGAATTATTCAGTAGCTGTAGAACGCTAATGAACATTAATGCCGTAAAGAACGGAACGTGGTCATAAACCGGTCATTAGTGAGTGAGTGAATGGAATACACTTCATCGGTTGTCTATGGCATCTGTTTTACGACGCGATTATACCAATTAAAAACTATTAAATTAAACCGCCGGCTACCATTTGAATTCGGGTTTTTTGATGGTGTTTGTTTATTGTGATGAGCGTTTATGGCATTGTAAATGGCGGTAACAAATCTATAAAATTTTAAATCAATGTTGTGGCGTGAATCACGTTTGATGTAAGATTTTTGAGTTGCATCATTAGATTACCTACATAAATTTACTTATACCTAGCAATATTAAAATATTTATGTAGAATATTGCAAAGACACATAAAAACAATAAAAGTAACCTACTTTATTACCTTAATCGTAATGAGCAAAATACGGATAAAACAGTTTTTATTTAAAAAAAAAATTATAAAAAATACATTATCTTTTGCCAGCGAACAGTTATTTATTGTAAAAAACAGTTGTCTGTGGTCAGCGAAGGAAGTCCACTGTTCGCGGGTAAAATTCCTACCAATTAACACGTCATTCGCTTTCGCGAACAAAGCGAGCTTTAAACACATCTTAAAGGAAACCCTTTTATTTACATTTACTTTGTTGTTAGTCAAGAGAGGCCATTATGCCGTCCTAATGATTTTAAATGGCTAAACTCAGCGCGGTTTCTGTACGAAAATATGCAATTAATTAGCGATAGTGTGCGAAAAACTGTTGACCAAGATTGTTTTTATTTTTATAGGCAATTTGCGCTCTCGACTATGATAATACCATGTTTATTAGTTATTTATTGCTTAATTCATTAAACGATTTCTTTTTTTGTCAAATGTCAGACGTTTTGTCACAATGTCAGACGTTTTGACACGGTTTAAATTTTACAATTTTTATTGCAATGCGCTTTTAGATAACCGTGTTTCCAGTATCTAAGAATTTTTATTGGCAATAATAATTTTTATACATAAATTTCAAATAATATGTCGGTGACATTAGTTTTTCTATGAATACTAGAGTACTAGATATATTTCAAGCTAAATTTGCACATCTTTTTCCGCGTTTACTTACAGTTAGACGTTTTAAAAAGATATATAATATATCTGAGAAATAAATTAATAAAGATGGCTGTGACAATAAAAAAGTTAGGCACAATTTAAGACTGAAAGGTCTCTATAAGCTTTATACTTTCTGAAGCTTATTCGTTTATTAGTCTATGACTTTTTTACTAATGCTTTTTTCTTTTTGTCTTCAGGTATGGTTCCAAAACCGAAGAATGAAAGACAAACGTCAGCGCATCGCCGTGGCATGGCCCTACGCGGCTGTATACAGCGACCCGGCCTTTGCTGCATCCATACTCCAAGCCGCTGCGTCATCTGTTGGACTACCCTACGGCTACCCTTCCCCAGCCCTCCTCCCTTCCTTCCATAACCCGCAGCTACTACCCCCAGGGTACCCCTACCCCTACCCGACCTATCCCCGTTACCCCTACATGCCCCCAACACCGTCATCACCTGTCAATGCTGAAACTCCATTAAGACCCACGTATCCAAATTTCAATTTGAATGTTGACAAGTAATATACTTAGTTGGGATAATATTGTAAATATTTTTTTAATTTAGGTAATTTATTATGCTGGTCACGTTGTTTGTTAAAAGACATTTTTTAAGTTATTTTGTACAGTTCATTCCATCGTTCGTTCATTTGTCTATGGTAGGATATGTGATTTGAATTTAGAGTGTAGAAAAATATTGTAAATTTTTATGTATGCATGTTTTAGTTTTACGATTTACGTAGAAAATGTTTGTACAGTATATAATATTTAGTTAGTAACAAAAAACTAGCAAACATAATTGTGTTTGTTTATCTTGGCCGTGAAAGTTGGTTGACCTATGGCATCTTAAACAGCTGTAATAAATTTCACATTTACAATAGGATGGGAAACAAAACATTGGGTGGGTGTGTATAAATCGCATCGAATGAAGCTGTTCACATAATTGTGATCAAACTTCACGTAAGGGTAAGTTCGTTTGATCATTAAAAAAAAAACAAATTTAAAAAAATCGAAAAACAAACGGTGTTTTTGCAAGTGAGGACAATGTCCTCTTTTCGGGTTTGCTTGCAAATTCCATCGCCAATTCGCAACTTGTATCTATATACTTTTTCACTTTAATATTATTTTAAACCACAGCAAATACATTCATAATGATTAAAAAAACTCAAGTAAAAAAGGAATGTAACCAATTTTTTTATTTTTCAGTCACAATTTTTTTTTATCTAATGTAATTCCAAATGAATGTTATACTTCTCTGTGTAGGTATGTACGGTGTAAAATTATAATTAGTGTTAAAGTATGTAAAACTAAAAATATATAAAATATCGCTAGATTTTAAGTCACATTGTAAAAAATTATACATAAAATAAAGAAGTTATACATTATTATACAGATACTGTCGTTTTCTTAAGTAGTTCAATCTACCTTACAAAAAACCTATAACTATTAATTATTTCATTATTTTTAATGAGACTTATTTTTTTACTAGGATAATCCTAGTTTTTGCTACTAAATGATCACCCTAGTCTATTAAGTTTTCTACTACGACTAAACGGCTGAACGGATTTCAATTAAATTTGGTATATAGAAAGATTATGACTTCGATTGAGGCAACTTTTAATTGACAAACCACGCGTGTGAAGCCGCGGGTGGACGTAGGCAATATTATAAAAATAAAGATTGTATATTTGTAACGTTCCACCGCTCCACAATGTCTGAAGAGCCGCAAGCAATGTGTTCTGCCAAAATTGACGTACGGTGCTGAGACATGGACGCTCACGAAGGAGACTGTGCACAGGATTAGAGTCGCACAGAGAGCCATGAAGCGCGCCATGCTCGGCATCACACTGCTACACCAAGCCCCAATACCGAAATTCGCAAGTGGACTAAAGTTCCAGACGTTAGCAAGCGTATATTGGGATTCAAATGGAGTTGGACAGGAAACGTGGCCAGGCGCGGTGATGATTGGTGGAGCCGGATGCTGACTGCGTGGTGGCCATGAGATGGAACCAGAAACGCAGCTCATCCGCCGGCAAGATGGATCGATCATCGAAGAGAGGCCTATGCCCAGCAGTGGGATGAGAGGGGCTGATGATGATGTTCGTAGATGGTAACTAATCTCAGAAACCACTGAATAGTTAGTGATTTTATTTGAATATAAAAGCTACGTAAGTACCAGAAAGGAATTAAATTAATAGTAAAAAAACTTTTCATAACAAGCTTTTAAACAAAACTAAATTTCGAGTCTGTGCTGTAGACCGCAGAGGAGTCGTCTGGAGCCAATCCTGGGTGTAGATTCAGGTCATGCTTACCATAAAAATACATTGTCATCGAACGGAAAATAAAAGCTCTTAAAAAAGGACTAACCAGATAGGAAATTATGGACTTCATTATATAAATAACTAGCTGACCCGCCCGCGGCTTTGCACGCGTGGTTTGTCAATAAAACCTTATCTTCCTTCTTCGCCGTCAGGTAAAAAGTAGCCTATGTTTCAATCCCGATCATAATCTATCTAATATACCAAATTTCATAGACATCGGTCCGGCCGTTCTTGAGTTATAATTGTTGTAACTAACCAGTCTTTGTTTTATAAATTTATATATAAGATCAATCAATATTGCTGGACATTTCACACAGCGCTATCCAAACTAAGCAGAGCTTGTACTGTGGGACCAGATATCTGATAGAATATGTACATATATGCTTTTGGTTTTGTAAATACATACAATATAGAAAAAAAATCCAGACCCAGAGCAAAGACGCATGACATGTATATGTCCGCGTGTTGCATGTGTATTATGTGTGCTATTAAGCAAATAAATGATTGTCTATGTCTTAGTCTTATCGCTAAAAGCGATCTCTTTCAAATCTACGCACTGCAATTCCTACCCCTAAAAGGAGTAACCAAATAACAAATAGCCCATTACTCGTTAACGTACGTTAATTTGAATCAAACTGTAAGTCAAGTTACTCGTAGTTGATTGTTCATTTCGTGGCACTATTTTATTAGTCAAAGATTATGAATAGTATTTTTTTTTGTTTTTTTGGGAGACTCGCGAGATATAAGTTCGGGGCGAATCAGTTGTTATCTAAAAGCGTTTTCCCTAGGCTACGTCATGGTACGCTTCAAGAAAAATGTAGAGGTTTGTACAGGGCAGGCAACGCATCGACATCGATAATACCCCGGGTGTTGCCGGTGTCAATAGGCGACGGTGACCGCTTACCATCAGGTGGACCGTAAGCCAGTTCCCCACAAGTAACATAGTATATATACTAGTGGTTCGCCCCGAACTGAGATCTCGCGAGTCTTTGATTAAAATTAAAAAATTTTATGTGTACTTAATCTTTGACTATCAAAATAATGCCTTTAAATAAATAACCAATTACTTGACCTACAGTTTCATTCAAATTACAGGTAACGGGAGTTCATGTAATCTGGTTGCTCTTTTTTGGGGTACAAATTACAGTTATTCTGGATTTCAGACTTTTGCCTATATTTGTGTCCCTTAAGCTACACGCATACCAAATTATAGCACTGTGGGGTCACTGGTGTACCCTGTGAATTTTGTCATAGTTTTGTTTGTATTATGGCTAATAACTCAAAAACTACAAAAATTAAACTAAAAATAAAAATAGAGCTGAAATGTACTAATGAATACCTTTCATTTGACGTCCCATTTGACTTAAAAGTCTCATTTTCATTTTTTTTTACTACTCCTGAACCCCAATATCTCAACAAACATATTTAGCTCATTTAGTCACACCAAAATTGTGCGATCACTACCTACCTATATACCAAATTTCACGATGATCGGATAAACGCTTCGAAAGTTATCCTCGGACAAACAAACAAACATACATACATACAACGCCGATTTGCTCAAGTTGACTTAGAGATCTCGCTTCGCTCGATCAAAAAGCAAGCAATAAGGTACATTGCAAGTAAAGCCGAGGACAGCTACTAATATACAAAGAGCGATACATCACAGGCGTTCATTGGAGCTTAATTAACTGCTCGCAATAAACCCGCCTTATTGGACAATTTAGCTTGCGGTGACATGCCTTAGTCACAGTTAATAAACATACTGTAGATATACACAGGATATTCAAAATATGGTGCCATCATCATCGTTACAGCCACAGGACGTCCACTGCTGAACATATGTTTCCAGATTACCAGAGCGTCCGATCTTGTGCGGCACCCAACGGCTCCCAGCAACCTTTATCAGGTCTTCATTCCATCTAAGTAAGTAAAATATTTTTCACACCGCCTACTCGTCAATTTCAAATTACATATCATGTAAACCACACCGAAAGCAGGTGGACAAATCCCTACGGCTGAGCCGGGAGTAAAGTTGTACTGAATTTCATTATGCCCTCACGGGCATGTGATTTGAATTTGGAACCTCATCTGTATTAGAATTTGAACCAAAGAGACTCACACAATAAGAATTTATTCGTAAATCGAACTAACCTCTGCACAGAATGCACTTTCTGCGAGACAATAAAAACCAAATCTAGGTTAGACTTGGTTTTTTTATTGTCTCGCAGAAAGTGGGAAAAGTAGAGTACCTATTCTCCTCTTGGATAAAGCTGTCTGCATCTTGGGTGTGCTTATATCCCTCTCTGCACTCAGGAAACTAGTAACTCCGCTCTGCTCGTGAGTTAACTCTAGAATCCTTCGTTACGTTCGGGATTCAATATAGCGCCCGTGACGCAAAACACGGTTTTATCACTTCGTTTAATAATCTACTATATTTTACGCACGATAACAGGATTTTGTTCGAAATAAAATAAAATAAAAAATATAACCGCGCCCGTAGCCAAGTTACATTTGCCTCGAACCGATTCGATTTCTACATAGGTTTGTTTATCGATATATAACGTGATATTTCCATAGCATATATTGTGTCGAATCCCATCCATTTTCGTACTTATCGACTAGCGTCATCACCAATTGAATGTAACTTGGCTAAGCCCTCAGCAGAGATAACATAGGGGGTGTCCTAAGCAGCGTTTTCTAGTGCGTGGTCTCCACTCTAGAACCTTTCTGCCCCAACGGCCGTCAGTATTTCGGGATATGTGTTGCCACTTCAGCTTGTTAATCCTCTTGGCTATGTCTGTGGATTCTCGTTCAAAATACCTTAGTGTCTGAAGACAAAAGTCTTTGATCAGTGTGTGTAACCAGTGATGACATAGGGGCACAGAAACATGGTCTCTCACTATAGGCCAAGAGAAGAAGAAGGGTAGCGGTTACTCAGCGTGCTATGGAGAAGGCTATGCTTGCTGTTTCTCTACGAGATCCAATCAGAAATGAGGAGAAATATGACATACCTGTTATTGGTGCACGTATCAGAAGATAAATCAAGAAATAAATAAATATTTCTAGACATTTCACACAGCGCCACTGAAGTAATCGGGGAATATAGATAAAATATAATATATATATTTGACGACGAATTGAGAACCTCCTTTTTTTTGAAGTCGGTTAATAACCCGCATCCGATTCGGTTCATCCATTTGGAGATGTCAGAGAGACAGATATATAGAAATACAGACAGCTATATAAGCTATATAGGTGTAAAACTTATAACATCTCCCTTTTTATGTCGGGGACGGGGATAAATACTAAACAATATACAACTCAACAAACTTTCCTAAAATACTTATTCTGCTAAATTTGGTACAAAGTTAGTATATTAAAAATAAGATCAGAAAAAAACACAAAATTAAATCTCAAAAGAACAGCAATAATAATTCGACAATAACATGGATGTCCACCATTTATTCATAATCAGATAAAATGCTAATATTATCAGCGAATATAAATGATAAGTGTAGATGAAACTCACATATTAGGGTGACTATGATTTTAAAGATTGTAGAATATCTACTTAGAAAATTTTCGTGATTTATTTCAATCATTATTATAAATACGGAATTTATCACGTACCGTTTTATAGGTGTTTTGATACATCCCGTCCGTGATAAATCCCGTATTTGATCGAGCGAAGCGAGATCTCTAAATCAACTTGGGCAAATCTGCGTTGTATGTTTGTTTGTATCTGTATAACTTTCGAAGCGTTGATCCGATCCTCTTTAAATTTGATACGTAGGTAGGTAGTGATGGCACAATTTTGGTGTGACTAAATCAGATAAAAATGTTGGGGGGGTTGTTGAGATATTGGGGTTCAAGAGGGGTAAAAAAATAAATAAAATGAGAATATTAGGTCAAATGGGACGTCAAATGAAAGCTATTTATTAGTACATTTCCACTCCGTTTTTATTTTTAGTTTATTCTTTGCAGTTTTTGAGTTATTAGCCCTAATAAAAACTGAACTTTGACGAAATTCACAGGGTACACCAGTAACCTCACAGCGCTGAAATTTGGTACACGTGTAGTTTTAGTGACACAAATATAGGGAAAAGTCTGATATCCAGAATAATTGCAATTTCTACCCCTAAAAACTGTAATCAAATAACATGAACTCCCGTTACCTATAATTTGAATGAAACTTTAGGTCAAGTAAGTTAGTTATGCATTTCGTGGCACTATTTTGATGGTCAAAGATTACAAATAATATTTATTTTTATAGGAGATTCGCGAGAACTC
Source organism: Philereme transversata (assembly GCA_963924445.1). NCBI lineage: Eukaryota > Metazoa > Arthropoda > Insecta > Lepidoptera > Geometridae > Philereme > Philereme transversata. The sequence continues at coordinate 25,707,641 of OZ004346.1, forward strand.
AGTTCGGGGCGAACCACTAGTTATAATAATGATTGTAGAATATTATTATTATAAATACTGGTTTTATCACGTACCGCCAGTCTGGAGGCCATACCTTCATGATGCAAGCGACAGAAGAGTGAGTGAACCTGATAGAAACATAGTTAGAGTTGTATGTTGACCTGTACTGAGGACTATCGAAAATAACAGCAGTAATGATAATGATGATGATGATGCAGCCTATCAACACGTGGACGCAACCCCCACCACCGCGCCCGTGTACACGCACGCAGAAGACTGCGGCGCGTAGTGCGAGGCGAGATGCAGTGCGGAGCGGATTCCACTTACGTTGATGAAGGTTCACGAATTGAATCAAAAAATTGTCGGGCGAAACACCGATAAAACGGTCCGCGATAAATCCCGTATTTATAATAATGATGGAAATAAATAACGAAAATAAAATTGTAGAATATTTTGGCAAAATCTTCTACAACGTGTTACGTGTTCTAAGCCTATGTCTGTGTGTTTGTCTGTCTGTGGTATCGTAGTTCCCAATCAAATAGACCCTATTAACCCATTAACCCTAACAAGAGTTTTCTTTCAGCAAACCTTTGGGGATAGAGAGACCAACGTCCAGCACTGGACTGCTATAAGTTCTGTACCTCAGAGGTAAACAATAGTATCTCCACTTTTATCGAAAACTTGTTTTTTTACACCATTTTAATCTCAAAAACCAGTTCTATTTAATGGTATAAAGCATTATATCCAGCAATGCCAAATAAATGACGATGATGATGTATCTATAACCATAAATAAGTTAGAAATAGTTATAGTTTCTGGAAAAATACCGAATTAATAAGCTTTGTCTTAATAAATCTCTATCAAAAAGAAGGTGAAGCAATATAACTGATATCTCAACAGAAGAAAATGTGAGCATAAAAATAATCAAATAGATCAGCAAAATAGCTATGCGTAAGTCAACAGTAGAGATGTCTTGATGTCGAATTCGGGAAATAAATAGTACTTGCCGAACAGGGATTATGCGGATGCAGATTTTTTGATTTTTAGAAATTTTGTTGGTGCAGCAATAAAACAAAAATCTATACTATTAACTGCAGAAAACTCGCTTAACATACAATACTCACTGTATACTCGCAATAACACTCAAAAACTTCAATGTTCATACGATAAGCGCAAGTAACACATTATGATTAATTTACGAGATACAAATAACAAACGCATGAAAACGCGCGAAAAGATCTTTTCACCGAAATCTTCGCTCCTATTGGTCAATCAGCACGTGCCCACGGCATGCGCCACTCGCAAGCCCCACCAAATTTCTTTCTGGTCGCGACCTGAGCTGCATCTGCATCCGCATGAACATCCGCGTCGATTATTGCGGATGTGGATGCATTAGGCCGGCTTGAAAGGCTTGAGTAGAGTTTGTGATGAGCTGATTCAACGCTTGTCTGTCTCCAGCTTGTCTCAGCGCGGTGGTGGCAGGAAGGCATGTGGAAACTTGACCTGATCAGACCAGCGGTAACGTATGTAAAGGACATCCACTGCTGAACATATGCCTCCCTCATAGATTTCCAGAGCGACCGATCTTGTGTGGCCAGCACCAAGCACGGCGGCAGAGGGCCTGATAAAAGGATAATAAATTGTAATGTAATTTATTTTAATCCAATAAATTGACTGATTCCTTGATTTAAAATACTTTATTGCACTTATAAAAATAGTACAATGGCGAACTTAATGATAAAAAGCATTCTTTTCCCGATAACCTTTGTGTATATTCATGTGATTTAGGTAATTTCTTTTGGATTCATTTCATTAAGAATTCGAATTTGTATTTTAATAATTATATGATGATGAATGTAATTGATGATAAATATTATTATATAGAATATCACACTAATATTATAAATGCGAAAGTTTGGATGTTTGTTTATTTATTTGTTTATTTGTTATGCAATCACGTTGAAATGGCTGAACCGATATTGATGAAATTTGGTATGTAAATACGTAGGTTATAACCTGGATTAACACATAGGCTACTTTTTATCCCATAAATCAGTTCCCATGGGATAAAAATGGGATGCCAAGTTTCTAAATGTATTTTTTCACCCCAGAACAACGCGGGCGAAGCCGCTGGTAACAGCAGTATAGTCTAATATAATAGTATAGTAATATATACTCCCTACTAAAGTAATACATTTTCGGCTCCTCCATCTAAAGCCGAAATCCAAACACTATCCAATGCTGCCAGAATTCGTCACAAGTAAATACCCTTCCCCCCCCAACCCCCCTCCATAATACGACTTAGATGAATATCTGTAATAGGATGGGCCGATAAGAACAATAAATGTTATGTGAATACAGCCGAGCCAATTCCTTGGGATGTAGGCTGGCCATGACGGGCTTAGGAGTCTTAGGACAAAATAAAATAAATAAATAAACATTAGTGGACATTTCACACAGCGCTATCTAGCCCCAAACTAAGCAGTTTTTTTTGTAAATACATACTTATAATAGACATAGACAGACATTTATTTGCTACTATAGCACACACAATTTCACACAATACATTCAAAAGGTAAAACATCAAAGAGAAAGCACAAGTAGGAGAAAACAGAAAATTACATACAACAAATATAGGAACAATAGAATGAAATAATAAATATACAATATAATCAGGGAAAAACTAAAATGAGGTAAGTAGGTATGTACCTATGTGCTACTGCAGCAAATGGGTTTCAGCTCAGCAATATGCCGCACCACTAGCAATATTCTATAATATGTATAGAAAAACACACAGACACGGAATAAATATTTGTAGATCATGCAAACGTTCGTTCCGTGGCGGGAATCAAACCTGCTACCTCCTGCGTTACAGCCGGCTATACGCCCACTGCGCCACGGAGGTCGTCAATTAAGCGAGTATTAGCTTAAAACACAGACCAGTATAATTTACTTATACTGAGGGAAGTCTTCTAATAGGTACCATTTGACGTCTAACATTTTATATGCCGTGATATGTACGAACGTCTAACCACATCATGACAAATAATCATTGTGTTATTCATACAATGAGTATATACAATTCAGGATGGAATACATAGGTACCTAAACTAGGATGGACCTGTATGATGGCATACCTATACCTCCCTCCGGACTATGCTTCATAATGGAATGTTCAGTGAATGTATTTGTGAGTGTGGGAGTATGTTGGTGTGTGTGATTTGAGTGTGAGTGTGTGTGTGTGTCCATGTGCATGCGAGGGTGTGTGGTGTAAGTGTGTGTGTCCATGTGCATGCGAGGGTGTGTGATGTGAGTGTGTGAGAATAGGTGTGTAGTGTGAGTTTGTGTCTAAGTATAAATGGGTGAGTTTTTTGTGTGTTAACTTATCATCATACATAACTTATGATAGTATGATTAACAGTCTCTCAGTTTCAAGGTAGTTCAAACCTAGCAACCAACTTTCAACCATAAATATGCATTTACAGCTAGGCATTGAGTAGTAATCTAAATTAATAATTATTTTATTGTAAAGATATCCTAGGAAGTATGTATTCTTTACTCAGATACACAAGATCAATATTAACGTATTTTGACAGCTGCTAAATCCGACCTATAAGATATCCACTAGTATAAATGGGTATTTTTCAAACTTTCGCGATCACTATAAATAAATTGCTGATTGAAATGGGTATTTATCGAGTAGATACCTTTTTTATTTTATGTCCCGACGTTACGACTGTATTGCAACAGCCTTGGTCACGGGTGGACTGGAGTACTTGGAGCTACCGTCGAGAAGCGATGGCAGCTGCAGCAACTACCCTCACTTGCTCTTCAGAATTAGAAATCTCCACGGTCATATTACAGCCCAGTATACTAAACGTATCTATGCACTAAGATGACCGATCACGACGCGCACAGCTAGTAATCACCGGGTTCTAGGACTCTGAGAGTCTATAGCCATCTACGGCATAACGGAGTGATGGATGACATACGGTACAGAAAATATGGTCATTCACTATGGGCCTCTTAAGAAGGCTCGCGGTCGCTCAGCGTGCTATGGAGAGGGCTATGCTTGGTATTTCTTTACGAGATCAGAAATGAGGAGAATGTTAAACGAATCAAAGTCACCGCATAGCACAAAGGATTAGCAAGCTGAAAATACAGTTGGCGGTCACATAGCTCGAAGAACGACGTTCGTTGGGGCAGAAAGGTTCTCGAGTGGAGACCACGCAATGAATAGTGCAGTGTAGGACGGCCTCCAACTAGATGGAGAGGTTGATAAAGGTTGCTGGGAGCCTTTGGGTGCAGGCCGCACTAGTTCAGTTACTCTGGAAATATACGGGGGAGGCCTATGTTTATCAGTAGACGTCCATAGGGCGTTCAATAGGCCTCCCCCATTTTAGTATCTAAAAAAGTAGATGATTTATGTTAAAATCCATCTAAAAATGATATCGTTATAAAACTTCGTGGCGTAATATTATTTTTCAGATATTTTCGGTAAAGCCGGCGCAATTATGACGCCTGAGCGTTGGTTAATGAAATATAAACTTCATGAATATTTTATTGCCGTAGGGATGGGGTAGAGGGCCAGCGTCGACATTTTATATTAATTTCAACAGATATACAAGATGTTGCGAAAAAAATTCCAAATAGGGGAAATGGAGGGGGAGAGGGGGGGGGGAGTTTGCTGTAACGTTATATATCGGCGGATTTAAATTTTTGAATGTTTTTTGGAAAATTTATATCCCTATACCAATCAGACTACGCAGTCCTCTCCACCTTCATGAGTCGAACCCGTAGACACCAGATTAGACCTCCTAGGACCAAGGGAACGCGAGTAAACGCTAAAATTTATAGCAATATTTTACTCAAAAGTACCTATATATATAGTATAATCGGTAAACCCATTGGAAAATTCAAGCACCTGAAATTTCGATTTAAAATTGGACTTCGTAAATTTTGTTGCGCAAACTACTTTTTGGACTTGGGTCGCGAGGTCTACTGTTCTCACAAAACCACTAGTTTACGTTTTAACAGAGTAAAAAAGGTATTTTAGAGTAGCATGAAAACAGGATTGCTTACCTCACTAAAGGAATGGAGGCAGGTCTATTATTTAAGGTTGCTATAAAGATACGACGTGAAAAATAGCCTCTTTGTATACATCAGGGGTGGAATGTGGATAGACATGGCAATATAAAATATCTTATCAAAAAAATTCAACGCTTAAGTGGCTTCCAATTCGTCTTCGTCGGAATACGTATATCCTCTCTCTTCTCTATTCTATTCTTTACAATCTCTTTTCTCCTCACTATCAAAAGATAGATTTGAATTTCTTCATTCTTCACAAGAAAAAGGTCAAATATTTTTATTCATTAAAATCACAAGGATCATTTTGAAACGTCAATTTTACTGCCTGTTTCTTCGAGACCAAGCCAGGAAAGAAAGGCAAGAAACAAGGCGGGTTGTTTTTTTAATGATCCTTTTAGAATACATAACAATACAGAAAATAAATTACGTCTAAATTGTAACATTTTGAACGAGTTGGAGCAATTTCAATCCCAAGCTTCTCTATCATCTAAATAATCCGATATTTTATAGTAGGCTTTTTTATAAAGACTTTGTTTAATTGCTTTTTTAAATTTGTTAATTGACCCAACTATAGGTACTCTTAGATCATCAGAAAACTTGATACTTAAAACTCCTTCGCACAGAACTTCCTTTTACAGCGCAGTTCGGCTGTGGAATGCTCTGCCCGAAGAAATAAGACGGTCATCCTCCTTACACACCTTCACGCTAAAGGTGAAACAACATTACCTGACGTCCATCTTCCACCGTTATTTATTTACTGTTTAAGTATTTTATCTGTTATTATAGTTTCTTATATGCATATACCTAACCTATACATATATTAGTCTATTTTATAATTATTTTAAGTATTAGGATTAAAACTTTATATTATTTTTTATTATATTTAAGAATATATGTGCAAATGTATCCTCCAAAATAGGTACACCGCATTCCGAATTTTTGCTTCATCCACAGGTTGCCTGTAGGAGATCGCTTTCAGCGATAAGGCCGCCTTATTTATTCTAGCCTAGTACATACTTATTTTTGTATTATTTTTATTTGTGTGGTAATTCAATAAAGCGTTATCTATCCATCTTTTCAAAAATAATCTAGTGGAAGAGCCGTGGTGGCCTAGTGGGCTATACTAACTTCCGATTAGGAGGTTGTGTTCTCAAATATTAGACGTGATTTTCTGTATTTTTTTTACTGTTAGATACCTTAGCTGACGGTTCTCCTGATGTTAAATAGTCACCGTCGCCTGTAAACTCCTGCAGCACTCGTGGTACCTACTAACCTACTGCAGTCGCGTTAGGATTCACAAAGTTTGTTCGACAAACAATCAGTGTACATTTACCTACCAGATAGCTTTTTTTATATACCTGTTCCGTTGTGTACGACATTAATTTAAAACACACGTCCGGTATCGTATTAACTGATTTTAGAAGTGGGTTTCATACCGCTTGAATATTCCAGTAATCGATACATTTCCAATAAACAATTTTAACGTTAATTTGCGACGATGCCGCTTAGTCAGTTTAACAGGTACCTACTTACATGATGAATAGATATGATTTGGTTACCTATTTTATACAGGCTGTTTCATCGATATTGTAGGATATTGAATAGTTGTAATTTGCTATGCTAATTAATTTGAAAAAAACCTATTTTACAACAATACTAGCCATTAGCCCTATCCGTGTTTCAGCCGTTACGACGTGATTGAGTAACAAATAAACAAACAAATAAATAAACAAACATCCAATCCTTCACATTATAAATGTGACACAAAAAATATTAATGTGATATATAATCTACTTCAGTTAAGCCCAAAAAGGGCGTCGAATAACTTCACAGAAAAAAAATGGAACATTGCTACCAACTTACCCATAACGTATTATTTTTTTAATGGCAACTGATTCCCGCTGAGCGTCTAAAGTCAATAGCAAATGATTCGTTCTGGCTGGTTTTGTCCGACAATGATTTCATTTGTCTAAGTTTTTCAATAGCATTTCACCATACTTTTAATGGCCGTTACGTTTGCAAAATGCAGGTGTCGTATATTTTGACAGTAAGATTATGCACAGACAAGACAAGACCGGTCAAGTGCGAGTAGAATGTCCAGCAGTATTTATTTATTTTTATATTTATTTATTACTAGGTTCCGCCCGAGTGGGTTGTCAATAAAAAGTAGCCTATTATAATCTACGTACACACCATATTTCATTGAAATCAAACCAGCCGTTAGGACGTGATTGAGTAACAAACAAATAAATAAACAAACATCCAAACTTAAACATCAAACTAATATTATAAATGCGAAAGTTTGGATGTTTGTTTAGTTATTTATTTGTTTGTTTGTTACACAATCACGTCGTAACGGCTGAACCGATTCCGATGAAATTTAGTATGTAAGTACATAGATTATAACCTGGATTAACATATAGGCTACTTTTTATCTCATAGATCAGGTTCCATGGGATAAAAATGGGGTGTCAAGTCAAGTTGCAACATTGAGTTTAGCTATATTTCTAGGTTACCTACATATTTAATATTATAACGCGTACGAAGTCGCGGGCAACAGCTAGTTTATAATATTAGTGTAACTAGTTGTATGCCCGCGACTTAGTCCGCAATTTTCTGGATCTTGACAACAGCGCCACCTATCGGGTCCAATTGTAATTATTCTAAACCATCCAGAGGCCCATTCAAACACACAAAAAAATAATCTAAATCAGTCAAGCCGATTTTGAGTTTTAGCGAGACTAACGAACAGCAATTGATTTTATAAACAAGAAGATGAACTATACAAACCCAACTACAGACATCAGTTGCTCGTGCTCATAAACAGTATGATAACTTTTCTTTGGGCTTTAGGCATAAAATATTTTCAAAGTTGCCATTAACTTTTCTATCACCAAAGAGGTTTTATTAATCTAAGAATAATCTTCGTAGGATCACCTTTGCCAATTCTGCCAGTTATCACTCTATGGTCTACAGAAAAATCGTATAATTTTTCTAATTAAACAAAATCCTTCAACTCTCGACTAAAAACTGAGCATTTTCCGAACCAAAACGCCATCATTTCATAATAAGCAGTGCTTCTTACGCCATTTTAGATTTAAAAACAAAATCACATACGACGTTTTCAAAAACGGAATAATAAAGAACGCCACGGGCAATTTGTTTTAGCCAATCACAAGCTCCGTAGTTTTTTTGAAACAACCAATAGCGGAGCGTAGATAAAAGCCAGTTTCGCTCCAACATTTTGTCTAAAAATACTGTGGCCATTTTCACGTAGAGTTTCCTCGGAAAAGCGTACAGTGAGTTTTGGGTCGAATTGTGTTGTATAATCGGCCATCATGGAAGGCAAGGGCGATCCGCGGATTCATCCACAAGAAAAGCTTACTTCGCTTTGTTTTCCCCAGTGAGTGGGAGGGAGAGGGATGGTTGGAAAACTTGATGTTAGAAAGGGATAGAAAGAGGTGGAGGATGCGTCGTTTTGGAGTTGGGGTTCGTTAAAAGTAATTTTCTCGCTTTTATTCAGCGTGCAGTGAGGGACGCGATACAACGTAACTGTTTTCGTTTCACAATTAAAATGTATTTTGGATTTATTTGTAGACTCATATTTTTTATATTAAACTTGTAGACACAAGCTGCCGGGCCTCCTGATGTTAAGTAGTCACCGTTACCTTCCCCTACTTCGTCTCTACTTAAAAACCTTTTTGCCCCAACGGCCGTTAGTTCTTCGAGCTATGTGCCTTGCCCACTACCACAACTTTGGTTTAGCCAACTTTTTGACTTACCTTGTCATAAACTAGGTATAACAAGCGAATACCTTCTAATAGCTGATGACTAGAAAATAATGCTATTAGCACGAAGGGTTTTCAGTCTACGCATACGTGTAAAAGGATTTAAAATAAAGTCTCCATGTCCTGAATAATTCCAAAAACAATAAAAACTTTTTACGCAAAAGTTACCTTCTCTCTGCCCATTTTAGAACATTTCAGTAGCTCCGCTGCAGCGCTTAATAGCTTTATAATAAAACAATGTAAGCGCTTTCCTCGCTGCCAGCCGCCAATGATAGCTGTTCATCCGCGGGCGAGCGTTTCTGAACGAAACAGTGAGTTCTCAAACCGCTCATAATTTTCATTTTCGAATAGATTATATGTTAAAATGTTGACGAGTTGACAATTTCTTGCTTTTATGCTTACAATACATTTACGATGTCTATTGGCCGTCCTAATATCTGAGATTAGGGTTTACCACTTGATTTTGCATTGAATTGATTTTCGACATGGCAGCTATTATTTTAAGAGCGTTTTTTTAATTTAAGTGGGTCATGCGGTCCGTTGGAACATACGCCTGTGCTGGACAAAATGTATAATAATATTGTAGATATTTTGTGTAGCGCGGCCGTGAGTACAAGTAGGAAGGCAAATAATAGACATACTAAGAAGAGACAACTGTGTGGATGGAATGGGCATGTTGGTGAGGCACATCGTGAGACCAGGCTTAAGTTTAAAATGTGGTTATTATATAACCGACCTGCTACAGGATTGATTTATGTATAAAGAAATGGTCGAGTCACGAAAAATTTTCAAAAGTCGCCTAAGTTGGTGTCAGAAAAACCAGGAGCAACTAAAGATGGATATTTTGGCTAAACACAGAAAGGCAAATAACTTTAGTAAGTTTTGGAAAACTACTGGAAAGCAGGAGATTAAGCCAGGTCTCCCGGTGAGTGTGGGTGGAATGAGTGAGGCTGTAGACATCTCCAATATGTTCATGGAGCACTTCAAGGTGCGCTCACCGCTAGGACCCTCATCTGCTTCGATGGATGTGTCTGGGTGTGAGGGCGATGAGCCGCTTGTTCTTTTTACTGCAGGACAGGTTCGGAAGGTCCTGAGAAAAATGAGCGGCGGCAAGTCTCCCGGGCATGACGGGCTCAGTGTTGAGCATTTGAGGCATGCGGGAGTACACCTTCCGAGCGTTCTGGCCATGTTCTTCACAATGTGCATTAGTCACTCTTACTTACCACCTGACTTAATGAAAACTATCGTGGTGCCCATTGTGAAGAACAGGACTGGGGATGTCGCTGACATTAAAAACTATCGCCCAATCTCGCTGGCAACTATAATTGCTAAAATACTGGACGGGTTGCTTGATTCTTGCTTAGAAAAACATTTAAATCTCCATGACGCCCAGTTCGGGTTTCGGCCCGGACTTTCTACTGAAAGTGCGATTATAAGTCTCAAGCATACCGTCCAGTATTATACAGACCGTAGGACGCCTATATACGCCTGCTTCCTTGACCTCTCCAAGGCCTTTGACCTTGTGTCTTATGATGTGCTCTGGATAAAGTTGAGGGACCAGGGTATACCGGCTAAAATCCAAAATATATTTAAATTTTGGTATGCCAATCAGACCAACTATGTGAGATGGGCCAATTCTCTCTCGGATGCATATAGGTTGGAGAGCGGGGTGAGACAGGGGGGCTTGAGTTCTCCCAAGCTCTTCAATCTCTATGTAAACGACCTCATCGTCGGGCTGAGCAGCATGCGTGTCGGCTGCCGAATGAACGGCGTTAGCATTAACAACATTAGTTACGCCGATGACATGGTGCTGCTGAGCCCGACGGTGGGGGGTCTCAGGGAATTGTTGGGGGTCTGCGAGGCCTATGCAGTTGAGCACGGGCTTATTTATAATGCGAAAAAAAGCGAATACATGGTTTTTAGGGCCGTCGGTAAATGTCCCGGGTATACACTGAATATAACCCTAAACGGCTTGAACTTAAATCGTGTTACGAAATTTAAATATCTGGGACATTTTCTTGCCGATGACCTTAAAGACGATGAAGATATTGAGAGGGAGCGTAGGGCATTGGCGGTCCGAGGTAACATGTTGGCCCGCAGATTTTCCCGTTGTTCTGAACAAGTTAAAGTTACGCTTTTTAAAGCCTACTGTCAGAGCTTGTACACGGGAAGTCTGTGGGTCCGACATACCAAAAGATCATTGGATGTCCTACGCATCCAATATAATAACATCTTCCGGATGATGTTGCGGTTGCCCCGATACTGCAGTGCATCGGGGATGTTTGCGCATTATCACACAGATGGCTTTCACGCCATCATACGCAAAAAAACGCCATCGCTGATGAGCAGAGTTCGGGACAGCCGCAACAGCATCCTGAGGACGGTGGCTGAGTGCTGCACATCTCCGCTCTGGAGGTGCTTTGTGCGAAGGGTGATTAATGAAGGAAGTAATTTCCTCAATTAGTCACCCTTGGCAGAAAAGAAATGGCAGATTCTATTTTCACCCAGTCCCTATTTTATACTTGTTTTATTTATTTTTTATTTTCTGTGTTCTAGAAACCAACATAGATTTTTAAATTTAATTTAATTTCATTTAATTTTGATATAATTTCAATTTAATTTTAATATAATTTTGATTTAATTTTAAATTAATTTTTATTTTAATATCATTATAATTTAATGTAATTCTTCAATTTAATTTACTAACATAGTTTATAAGATCCTTTATATTATACTATTAACATATGGATCATGGATATCTGAAATAAATGACTATTTAATTTAATTTAATTTAATTCCAAATATGTAACATAATCTCAGGATTATGCATTGGAAAGCGCAGCGTAAGACGGCCTGGTCAGTTGGAAATAAGACTTGTTAAAGGTTGCTGGGAGCCGGTGGGTGTGGGCCGCACAAGATTGGTTACCCTGGAGATCTATGGGGAGGCCTATGTTCAGCAGTGGACGTCCAATAGCTGATGTGATGCACTAAAATTTTGTGGATGAAAATGGATATTATTAAGAAGTTAAGAATCGTAGAGTCGTTTAATAGCTTGCCCACGGGTACTGAATAGGAAAAGTTAGCACTTCTTCCACAGGGGCACTTAAACATGGTCACTAACTTACTGCAGATATGACCTAGAAAAACTAATAAGAATAATATAAGACACTTATAGACTAAAACATTTAAAAAGGATAATATTACATGTTTTAACAGAAATAATATTTACATATTTCTTCAAAATATAGGGATTTATCTAATCAGTTAATTTACCCACAACTCTCATTATTATTAATATTATAATTTTAAACGGTTTTAGACCACGTATCTATGTTTTTATCTCATATTTCGGTTTAAAGATTTTATTCTCAAAAGAACTTAATATTATATACAGTTCACTTATATGAGATATAGTTTTATAATACCTAGGTAAGACCTAAGTATATTTATGGTACATATTAATAGGTGCTGGTGACAATCAATGCGTTTTATTGAGCTATAGATACTTGTTACTTTAGTATAGTTAAAGATAATACAAATCACAAAAATGCAATACTATTAATTTGTGGGTAAATTTTAATAAATAATTACCCACTTCACTGGCGTTGTTTTGATCGGAAGGAGTAAGAGTGTGTGCGAGTTCGGTCTATGTGTGAGTGAAGGTGCCTAGAACACTGACCACTGTGGCGCAGTTATGTTATAGAATACGAAATGCAAAAATCAATGTGTGCGTAAAAATAGTGTAAGAGTAACATAACTGTTTTATTACAATATGCTTTTGAAGTCTTGCGAATATTCTAGGATTATTTTAGGATTTTACATGTTTTATTATAGTAAATTATATATAAATATTTTTGTAATTAAAAGAGTAATGTAATATTTTATAAATAAAAGTAATGAATTAATGATTTAACTAAAGTGATTTGACTCCGATAATGTAGTGCTTAACTTTCTTTTTGTACATTGAAAAACTTTGGCATTCTTTTATTTCATTTGACAATTTATTATACATGTTTACGCCTTCAAATAATATATTCTTTCTTCCGTATTTTTCCGTTCTAGGTTGGCGAACATAGAGTTTATTTTTATTTCTTTGGTTATATTTGTACGTTTTTTTAGTTAGGGTTATATTGGTTTTTATGGTTTTATTCAAAATCTTTTTTATTAGGACACACATATTTAGTGTGTATGTTTGCGTCACATTTAATATTTTTGTTTTTTCATAAAGTATTTTGGTAGGTGTTAAGTAATCGTAGTTGTAAAGTCGTTTAATTAATTTATTTTGTGATATTTGTAAATCTTGAATAACGGTTTTAGATGCTGATCCCCATATCTCAATTAAATATTCTATATGGGGCTTTACAAGAGAGTTGTAGACTGTATTTCTGACCTTTGGGGGTAAACAGCCACTTATTTTGCGTAGGGCTCCGGTTAGAGATATCAATTTTGATCGGATGTGGTCGGTATGTGGTCTCCAAGATAAACTATCATCCAATAAGAGCCCCAGATATTTTTCTTGATTCGATTTGCAAATTATAGTATCATTTACTTTAAGTGGGGTATAGTATGGAATAAATTTATTTTTCGCAGCAAAGATCATTAAAGATGTTTTCGATGTATTTATTGTAAGAAGATTATGTAGAAACCATTCATTAAGTGTATTTAGGTCTTTTTGAGCTTCATCAACCATATCTTGTATAGATTGACCAAAATAAAAAAGACTAGTGTCATCCGCGTACAACGTCAAACTACCTGATAGTCCTATATTGTTTATACTGTTGACATATATGAGAAAAAGCAATGGGCCTAAGATGGAACCTTGCGGAATTCCACATGTAATTTTGCAGGGTGTGCTTGTATAGTCGCCTATTTTTACTATTTGTTGCCTGTTAGTGGTGTAAGATAAAAGAAGGTCATAGGCTTTTCCGGTAACACCCAGATTTATTAGTTTCTCGTGTAGTTTAGAGTGACTTACCGTATCAAACGCTTTTTTAAGGTCAATGAAAATTCCTAGGCATAGGTTTCTTGCATCAATGTTTGTCTTAATATTTGTTATTAGGTCGATGGTTGCCGAAAGCGTGTTTGATTTTGGCCGGAATCCATACTGTTCTTTGATGAGAAATTTTTTATCAGACAGATAATCATTCAGACGGGTGTAGATTATCTTCTCAAAAATTTTAGATATAACCGGTAATACGGAGATGGGCCTGTAATTACTGGGATCAGTTTTTACGCCAGATTTGTAGATAGGGGTCACTTTTGCCAATTTAAGATTATCCGGAAATATGCCTCGTTCAAAACATTTGTTTATACAGTCTGTTAACGGTTTGACAATAAAGCTCTTTATACATTTTAGTGCTTTGGTACTAATACCATCGATGCCTGTACTAGTATTTTCATTCAGGTTTTCAATAATTTTAATTACCTCATTAGTTGAACAGGGGTGAAATTCAGTAAGTGTAATGTCGTGCACATATTCAGGGCTATACATTAACGTATTGCCAGAGTGAAGGTGATATTTAGTGGATATTTTGTTACCTAATTCAATTCCAATCGAAGAAAAGACATCGTTAAAAGCATTGCAAATTTGTGTTCCGTCTGTAATAACTTGATTGTTTAAAAAAATTTTGGGTGGGACACTATTCGACTTAATTTTATTTACGGCTAAGGTATTAATGAGATTCCACATTTTTTCAGGCTCTTTTCACATGTTTTAAACTCTTTCAAATAGTAGCTACTTTTGTCCTTTTTTATCTTCCTACTTACTCTATTTCTTTCTTCTATAAATTTATTTTTCAAGTCTTCATTTTCTTTATCGGTCTTCATTTGCTGCCATAGGCTATTTCTTTTGTTAATTATATCTATGACATCTTTATTAATCCAATCATCTTGCGGTAGATTTGTTATTTTCGTTTTAAATATTTTATTTTCTATTATTTGTGTTTTTACAAAAAGTTCTAAATTATTATACTCATTTTCCTCATTTATATAGGTAGTTTCATTAATACTTTTTTGTAAATTGGATTCGCTGTTTGGTTTGTGTTTTGTATTTTGCAAGTTCAAGTGGTTGTCTTAATCTCTTGCTTTATCTCTTGAATCTCTTTGTGTATGTGGCCAATATTTTCGTTTTGGGCTTTAGTAGTTTCTCTAAAGAAATTCATAATTTCGCTGCGAAAGTCTGCTAAATCTCTTTTCATGTCGTATTCAGCAGTTCGCTCCTTTCTTTTTCTCGGCTGCCTCTGAATACGGTTTTCGTCTTCGTCATAGTTTGACAAGTTGGATGTTGATCCACCGCCACTACCACTTGCACTCACTAGCCGGTGACCCGGTGGCGTACGCTGTATATTCATCTTCGAATCAGAAAGGTACTGTTTGTTCAGTTGTCTCTTAGACTATTCTCACCGAGCGGTACCGCGCGCGATGTACTGTACCGGTGATGCACAGTCGGAACACGACAAAATAAGTTGTTGGTTTGTCGATTGATATGTATTTTTACTTTTAAAATTTATAGATTATTACTATAAAACTTTGTAGTAGGTTTTTCGATGTATTTTTAGATTGTATTTAAATAAACTTGTAGGTAAGTGAGTAAACACGTCCGCACGGAATGAGCACCCGCACTCAACTCCAATAAACACACAATAAATTGATATATTTCAAATTTAAATGAATGAAAATTCTTTATTATACCTTAGAAGCTAGACACAATAAATATAACAATAAAAAGAAAACAAATAAATGTAAGTATAATGGGCGGTCTTATCGCTTAACAAAGCGATCTCTTCCAGACAATCTTTGGATGAGAGGATCATTGCTTAATGGAAGATTGGCCGAGGTGTAAAAATAATAAACTTAATAGTAGAAATAGAAAAATTACTTAACCTTAAATACATATTAGGTACATAAATAACTGTAAATAAATATAAATAAATATGTACTTACATACACACATATTAATAATATTATAGATCAGATGAATGAATCACGACTCTTCATGGAGATAAAAGTTTTTGAGACTAGTTTTTTAAGTTTTAGAATAACAAGGGTTAGCTTAGGAACCCGCCAACGAAACGTTTTAAATGACGTTAATTCAGGCGGGAAGCGTACCGATAAATGGAGCGGTAATTTGTTGCCGTCGCGTTCCGTATCTCGGAAAGACAATAAATGTCTGGTGCATAACTCCCTCTTGGATAAGTTGAGTAAAGAACATTCACGCATTTACCCCTTTGGGGTAAGGTAAAGCTATTTATATTACCACTTATGTCTTACACCAACTAATTTAGAGCAGTGCCGGATTAACCACGTTGCAAGAGTAGCAATTGCTACTGGCCCCGCGCAAAAAGGGGCCCCAAACCCGCCCACCTCCACCACTTTATACTTAAAACCCATAGTAGATCAAGGGCTCCTCAATACAATTTGCTACGGGCCCCGCGCTTGCTTAATCCGGCACTGATTTAGAGATATCTAATTATACTTTGGCATCCAAAGGTTGTCTATAAAAGATAGCATTTTGCAAAAAAAAATTGTCCGGGGAAAGACAATAGTTGGTTATAGAATAATTTATCACGTGGGGTCAACAATCTCACGTACAATTAATGGATTACGCACGTTAAATGGACTTGGTAGATATGGAGTTTGGATGTGAATTAAAACACTGATTTTGAAAATACATAGGTACCTACATATAATATATAGTTAGAACCCGAAACAAATATCTGTAGATCGTCCAAACATTTGTTCTGCGGCGAGAATCGAAACTGCAACCTCCTGCGTCTCATCTGGCTATCCGCCCACTGCGCCACGGAGGTCGTCAGTATACTTTATTTCAACCTACCTAGCGGTAAGATCCACAAACACAACCTTATGATGACCATATTGTTTAATATGTACCTACCTATGTATACCTATCTACAAAAATGTTATCATGTGATTTTTCCTGTGTTTATATAATTTTTCTTTTCTTTTTAATAATTTATAGTCTTTATGTAAGTAGGTATGTTTGTTCTGTTCTGAATGGTCTGTCCTATGTGTGTGTCAAATAAATGCATTTTCTTTCTTTCTTCTTTATTTCTTTCTATGATTACTTTTGTTAATCTACGATATTGGTGGTATGATATGGGTGCGATGAGCAACAATTAACAAATTGTAATAAGTTGCTACAAAATTTATGGAATGTTATCTAGTGTTACAAAATGTTGCTCCACAAAATGTAACTTCGGTGTGGACTAGTGTTGCCAGGTCAGGTGTCAAATTTTGGAACAGAAGGTTAAAATAATCAGGATTTTGTTTTCAAATCGGGACAGCTATAATGGCTATACAAAAAACTGGTTTTTGTGAATCATTTTTTTTATCTGCTGGTCAGTTTTTTTAATAGTCATGTAAATAATTGTGTATCTATTCTGCTATCAAATGTATCCCTTATAAAAAGTAAGTATTTATATCCCCCCCCCCCACAGATCTATCCAACAATTTAGGTAGGTACATAGAATAAATAAATATATACCGACTAAGGAGGTTAGTGAAAAATCAGGACATTCGGCGTCCCGATCAAGGGTGAATCGGGACGTGTTACCAGCCCCCTGAAAATCGGAAGGTCCTGCGTAAATCGGGACACCTGGCAACACTAGTGTGTACGCACCTTTAATTTTTACGGTACTGACCAAATAGTTACCAAAATAAAATTTCATAGGAAACCATACTTACCAACAAAAAACAAATAGGAAATGAGAAAAAACGCAATCAATGATGGACCCATTTTTTTAATCATACTAAAAATATGTCTACAATAGATAATTGCTCTAATTTTCATGATAAACTACTTTTCGAAATGACTTGATTTATCACACCCCGTACAAAGTACTTACTTTTTGCAACGCGGTTGATAACCAATTCCCAAAAACAATATTTTACGACGTTTACGAAACTACAAGAAATTGTAACAATTTCTCCGGCATTTTTCTTTTACAACCTCAATATAAAACAAAAGGTTCAAAATTCGAAACAAAAAAAACAAATAAAGCGCGGGAAACATTTTGACGTTTCGTAAACTACATGTTTATGGTTGCGTTCAGAAATCGGTTCGTAATTGTTCAAAAAGGTTTTATGTTTTCATCATAATAGCTGATGCCCCGCTGTCGTATTTTGTTTATTTAGCTACCAGTAGCAAATGATTAGGTTCGGTGGCCATTACTTAGTGTAAATAATCTTGTTTCGTATTGTTATGTTGTGTTGAGGATAACTAAATGATTCGTCACGGCTGGCACCGATATTAGAAATAAGGTTATACCCAAAATATAGTTAGTTTTTACGAGTATTTCTACTTTTTTTATAATTAATGAGGGAAACCTTTATTATGTTATTTACCTACTTATTGTATTAGATCCCCATCCCATAGGCAACCTGATAACGTTTGCTGGGAGCCGTTGGGCGCAGGCCGCACAAGAACACTCTGGAAATGGGGCCAGAACTGGACGTCCTACGGATGATATGATGATGAAATATAAGAAATCAATAATTTCCGTTTAAATTAAAAAAAAAATAACTTGTGTGAGTACTTATACGCCCAAAAATAGCTACAGATTTCATCCAGTATGCCACAACTCATTGTTTGTAAAAGGAATGATACATTCTCTAAATCAACTTGGGCAAATCGGCGTCATATGTATGTAGCTATAAATGTGTGTGTGTGTATGTGGGGGGGGGGGGGGGTTCTTGAGATTGATTCAGAATAACTGCAATTTCGACCCCATAAAAACGTAATATGAATGAAACTGTAAGTCAAGTTAGTCGGTTATACAGTTTGTGGCACTATTTTTATAGTCAAAGATTAAAAATAATATATTTTTGTTCTAATCGGAGAAATATACTAGTGGTTCGGGGCGAACCACTAGTATATTTCGTTCGAAAACTTTGCCAGCCTATACGGAGCCTACACGGTGACTAGCGACAAACCCAAATAAAACATACATCAGGGGCTGCCCTTCGGGACGATACTACATGTTAACCGGAGAAATAGTGCAGATCGCTGGATGATTGCACGATGTGTCAGTAACCGGCCGCCTTTACGAGCGGCCCGGATTAAAAAGTAAGGGCTGGGGAAGGAGTGAGAATAACGTCTCTAGCCTATTTCACGACGACAGTAACTTTAATAAACGGATAAACACATTCTAAGATTTTTAAAACTATCTCAAATACTTCAAGCCGGACAAACCTTCCTCTTGATACGATACAATTAAGAAGAATAGTAGGTACAATTAAATTTATTATGACAGTTCTACTAATGTGTCTGCGTACCAAAATGGCGTTGAGCTCAGCATAATTTTATTTTTATTTTAATTTTGGATGTTATGGACCCAACGCTGATTTCTATTAAGAGCTCTCTCTTGAGACTCTCCCAATCAGCTGAAACCAGAAGCAAAGGTAGTGCAGCGGTGTCGCAATAAAATAAAAATAAACAAACAATATGACTAAGTATAGTAGGTATGACTACTGTACTGATGTACTAGAAAATCCAATACGCTTCAATAAAATGTTCACGCTCATTCATTATTATAAATAAGGGATTTATCACGTACCGTTTTATCGGTGTTATGACTGACAATGTTTCGGTTCAATTCGTGAACCTTTATCAGGATGAGTGCATTATCCGTAAGATTTTGGTATCCGGATAATTCGAATACTAGTGCACTTTACTATTCGGATATGCGGATTTTATGGATAATTTGATTTTTTTGTGAAAAGCGTTAAAATAGAAAATAATAGTTATTAACGTAGCTATAAACTATGTTTAAGTTATGCCAACGTTCATCATAGAGATTTAAAGCACTTTTGACGATAAGGAAACTCGATCGATCGATAATAAAGTCTTATCTTCTCTAATCAACTAGATATACTTTAGATCGCGTTATTTGTCATATAGTATAAACAGTATGTTAGCAACTTGTCAGTCGCTACTTTCTGAATGTTTTTTATTGCTACATATAATAAAAATATAGGAACATCTGAATTTAAACAGCGTTTTAAATTCAGATTACTTGTTAGATACATACACTTACTGCACATAATTCTGAAATTATGGTTTTGATGTAATTATTTCCACAAATCGTGATTTTTTTATGAATTTTACTATCCGTTTTATTCGAATTATCCGAATATATTGATCGTCACTATCCGAATTTGAATCCGAATAATTCGGTTATCCGGATTGCAAGCCCTAGTTGCGCGCGAGGCGAGATGTAAATATGATATCCCGTATTTATAATAATTATTGAAATAAATCACGTTTTATTTGATTTTACTTGTAAAATCAAAATTTTAGAAGTAAAATAAAGTGTTTTTTTCAAAAAATAAATATTAGTTCTTTCTTATATCCCATGTATTGTTACTCTAAGGTTCAGGGTATCATTCAGAGATAGGGTAGGCTTTTATTTCTTCGGTCGGATTTGATGAAAAACTTGGATCTACTCTGAATACGTAAAATAATATAAGGCTGTTTTTAGAGTTCTGCAAACAAGAAAAACCATTTATCTGAGCGTTCGTTCTGTTAAAACTAAACTGCAAACCTGTATCTAATTAAATTTAATTAAATCTGAGGTATCATACTCAACAACTAGGTACAAATACTCGAAATCGATTTCAATTTCACGGAGATCCCTTAATCAAACAAATAACTTTTTAACAAAAATATAACCGACTTCAGATAACAGTAAAAACTAAACTGATCTACCAATTTTGATGAAATTTCCATAGGATCAATCTAAAAGTATATCCTTTCAAATAAAAAACTAATTTTCCAAATCGGTTGATATATAGGGTGTTTGATAATATACACACAAAAATTAAAGGGGTTATTTTGATGATCATAATAAATAAATAAAATAAACACCCTGTATAACGAAGTTCTGAGCTAACAAAAAAACAATTAAAAAAGTACAGTCGAATTGAGAACCTCCTCCTTTTTAACCTACTTCAAAAAAGTAGAGGTTCGCAATTCAACTGTATATTTTTAAATGTTTTTAGCTCAGATTTTTCGACTGGGTGAACCGATTTTGATGATTCTTTTTTTATTTGAAAGCTGGTGCTTCTCGTATAGTCCCATTTGAATTTGGTCCAGTTCTGACAATGGCATCCATGAGAAAACCATATAAGTCTTAAATTTCCACGATTGCGCAGCTGTCCACACTATGGACCATGATGGACAATAACAGAATGCGCAATGATTGCCACCATAATTGCGCAGCTACATTTGTTAATTATGGAGTCGAAATAGTAGCAGCTGCCGCTATTTATTTATTTAGTGTATATAGCCATTGTATAAACCCATTATATAATATAATACATTACACACGCGTCCGCACCGTACCGTAAACAAATACGAACTGAGTGATCGGCGATCGTATGGACACCGGTCATGACCGCAAACTCCGTTGATGTTTGTCCGAAAAATCGACATTGCGGCAATTACGCTCGATCATCACCGATCATGGGCAATTACAGGCAACTATGCCCTTTACACGATGGTGATCGTCTATGATCGCCCATCATGGCCCATCGTGTAGAGGCGCTATTAGATAGTTTATCTGCTGAAGATAACTACCAGGCCTCAAGACACTGGCTGCATTGCCCCGTTGAATTGCAATGCTTCTTTATAAAATCCTTCAAAATCCTCTGTCTCCATGCTATCTTAAAGAATGTTTTTCTCTTCTTTTTCCACCTGATCGTCCTTTTCGTTCTTCTCAACATCTTTTACTCAAGACGCCTGAGCATAAAACTTCTTTCGTCACTAACTCTTTCACTGTGACAGCTATCCGCTTGTGGAACTCTCTCCCAGTGGAAATCCGTAGGGCAGCCTCTATGGGAATCTTCAAATCCAAACTCTTTAAACACTTCATCTCCCTTCAAGATACCCAACCAAATTGAGCACTTTATGTATTCCGTTTATGTATTATTATACATTTTTGTAAGTTTATTTTTCGAAACCTAAGCTAAAGTTGTTTTACCTTTCTATTTTCTGGCACTACCACTTTCTCCACACTACACAAAGGTTAGCTGGAAGAAAATGCTAATTAGCATTAAGTTCGCCTATGTATTATATTTTTAGTGCAATAAAGAATTTTCTAATCTAATCTAATGCTCATGCGTATCTAAGTTGGGTTATTAGGTATTAGCTAAGTTATTTAACTGTTTTGTACCTATATATTTTATAGTCGTGTAAATAATTGTATGTATAATAATTCTGTTTATTATCCTAGGTTATACTCACGTATTATAATGTTGTAATAAATTTTTAAGTTATACTTCTTTTAACGCGGTTGGAAAAATAAGAGAGAATTTTTTTTACGATGCGTGTGCACACCAACATCCAAAAAGCGACATGATGAAGTTAGCTGATAACTGTCTCATGCGCGCGCACACCGACAGCCAAACAGCGACATGATGAAATTAGCTGATACCTGTCTCTCAAGTTTCCGTGAAAACTCATAACTTTATTCAAAGTAGGTTTTTTATGAATTTATCATTTCTTTTACAAACAAAGAGTAATGGCATATGGTATGAAATCTTTAACTATTTTTGCTCTGTTACGCTAAAGAAGTATAACTTCTTACGTGTGTACACACACTCGTTTTTTATGTTCTTTTGGGTTCCCCTGTATGGTTCTTAGATTTAGTTGGACCCGGTAGATCAGCTGTCGAGATCAAGAAAATTGGCGGGCAAAGTCGCGGGCATTAAACTAGTAAGTAGATATATAAACATTGGTTCCTACTTATTGCCTTAACTCATAAAGTCATAAACTGTACGTTTCCCGATCCATAAACAATTATTTTATGACGCCATTACTACGCGGTAAACGGTTTCGATATCTGGTATCTATTGAGTACCAACTTTACAATAATAATTGCAAAATAACCACCATTTCACTATTGACTGTTTTTTTATTTAAACCTCTAATTGTAAACAAAAAGATCACAAAGGTCCCTAATTTCTACTATTGGTCTGAATGTCGCAGTAAAATCTTTCACTTGGGAAAACTTCGGAATTCGAACCTCACTATCAAAAATTTAACACTGGCGACCCAACGATCGACGTTAGCAATAAAAAGAAAAAAAAGGATTGTCTTTTGATTCCAATTTTGAATTCAATCTGCGCGGACTCGTCATGATTTTATTTTCACGAGTGCCTTGGGACAGGAGGGTCGTCTGACGAAAATTTTAATAATAAATGAAAAAGCAGTTATTACTATATTATGTGAATAAGCGAGGGATAATGTTATATTATGCGTCATATTTTGTTTATTATTGGGGGTGTGTGTTAATTTTGTATAATATGCTAATTTTGTTTATGATTTGTTTGAAGGGTTGTAAGGCAATGGACTGTTTTAATTGAAAAGAACAAGTACCTATACCTACTTAGGTATATTTATTTTTTAGTAAGTTGATAATAAATTCTTTATTGACCACCACAGTAATAAATAATAGGATAGGTTAACTAAGGTAAAATTACTTACTTGCCTAAGTTATACAATAGGCGGCCTTATCGCTCGATAACGATCTGTACAGACAATCCTTGAATAGAATGGGCTGTGTGAGTTTTAACGTAAAAATGGTGTTCCAGATTTAAACTTATTTTTTTAATTCATATTAATGATTATCCAGAATGAATATTAAGAACAGAATAGAATAGAATCATATAATAATCATTTATTTCAGACATTGTCCTTCCATACAAAATAATTACAATCACAAATAAATAAAATGAAAACCAAAAACATACAAATCAATAATAATACAGTAAATTAAATCAAAAGTAAAATGTCACATTAAAATTAAATAAAATAGAATAGGAACTTATAATAAAAAATAAAAAAATCATATAAAATTAAAAACCTAACAATTACCTACGTGCTTTGAATTGCCCGTAATTATCCCCACCCAGTGCTTCTGAATGGGGCAATCAAAAGGAGCAGCAATCATCTTCAGAATACTGTTGGGACTACCGCGCAATCTGTAAAAAGAGACGCGATTCTTTTCCGCATGATCGCGTGAAAACCGTCGACGTGCGCGTTAGCGAGCATTCCCGACGCGCTGCAGTGTCGCGGCAATCCCAACAGCATTCTGAAGGCGTTAATATACTGTACACGCAGGACGTTGTAGGCTCGTCGCGTGTACTGACTCTACAGGCTGCTCGAGTAAAAAGATTGGCAGTATGCTCTGAAAAGAGTAATCTTAACTTCATCCCTACATCGAGCAAACCTGCGGGCCAGCATGTTGCTTCTCACCGCCAGCGCCCTGCGCTCTCGTTCCACGTCAAGATCGTCTTTCAGATCTTCAGTGACCCAGGTCCCAGAGTCCCAGGTATCTAAAATTAGTCACTACCTTTAGGACCGACCGATTAAATGAAGAACATTGTTATGGTAGTTTGAGATAAATAATCAAAAGTTGAATTTTTTTTATAATGGTTTTGGTAGTATCATTTTACCTTTAATGAAGTGTAGTTTTATAGATAATTCATACATTTCACCAAAGTGTACAGCATAATAATTTTCTAATTATTAAAACATAAAATACCTCGATAATAAATTTTACAGCCCCCCAAAATTATACAATAATTTACGACCTCAAAAGTCACCGACATTGTCAAAATTCTTAAAAATCGGTCGCAAAACAAAGTAAATCCCCATTTCTGTGCCCACAAAATTGCGGTAGTATCTTAATTACGTACCAGTCGCAATATAACAATAAAATACTACCGTAAAGTCACCAGAGTAAAAGGTAAAATAATTTCTCCATGGTGGAATGGCTGGTAGAATAGACGCGGCGGCCCTTGCCGTCATCACGGATTGTAAAAGCATACGAACGCTTTGTCAAACATGACAAAACATTTCGGAACGAAACTTTTTTTCTAAAACGGAACGCCCTTGAAAAGGCGGCGCAGAAAAGGTTTTTTATAATGTTGGTACAACTTACAAGTCAATCGTTTTTTGTGCGCTGTTTAGTGCAATAATTCTATCTTTGTGGTTGTATAAAAATATGAATATTAAATAATATTGTTTTATTAGAGCTATTGTTTTAGGCATGAATTAAACCATAGCGAGTAACTATATTTCAAATTGTGCGAAGATCTGACCATCTTTTTGAACGCCCAGAATGACTGGTATATACCTAATGCTATCAGCTTGAAGTCCTCCTAGCACTACTCTATATGGTGTGAGTCATTAATATTACCGGTATTAAAGAAAGAAATAGAATACATACAATTACATACTATTGATTGATTTAAAATACTTTACCTAATGCACTTAACAAATAGTAAAAAAGGTGAACTTAATGTTAAAAAATCAATATCTTCCAGATGACATTTGTGTAATAATGAAGTTGTTTTAAATAATAAATAATGCTGGACATTTCACACAGAGGTATCTAGTCCCAAATTAAGCAAAGCTTTGGGAACCAGTTAACTGATAGAATGTGGAATTTAATTGATTTTGCGACATTGATTAGACGTAACTAATTCGATACGCATAATATGTTGAGACATTCCTGTTTTTTTTAAGCTGAATAGAGCTTTGTTTGACCACAATCTCACCTGATGGTAAGCGATAAAGATGGTCTAATATGAAACACGAAGATCTAGAAGAAACCTATTTACTCTACCTTAGGATTGTATTCTTAGTTATCTAATGAATGTTAAATTATTGTTTATATAGGAATCAAAGCACCTTAAGATTTAACCCACCATTTTCACAATAAAAGAAAAAGTAGTTTTAAATAGATACAATGGGTTCGAAAATTTCGATATTTTAAATTAGTTATCAATTTAAATTACTTATTTGTCACAGTAACCAAGTGTAAATAATAGCTTCGATATCAACGCATCGACGCCACTTTTCATCCGAAAATCCCCCTAAATCCATTTAAAACCGGCTAAATCCGGATTAATAGTGTGTCAAATAGCCGGCAGGGGGCGCCGGTACCACCTGAGCCCTTTGTTATCGCACTTGTCTAGATGATAAATATTGTAATGTTGTTTATTATATGCGAAGATTTCGAACTGGATTTAGTTATCTTCATTAAAATTAAAAACAGATTATTATTATGATCTCTTTTAACGTAAATTTAGTAATTTCTTACGAGACAAATAAATCCTTGAATCCTATGTACAGGATTTATCACGTACCTACTGTTTTATCGGTGTTACGACCGACAACAAGAAATGGTACGTCATAAATCCCGTATTCATATTGCCCGTATCCATAATGCGAAAGTAACTCTCTATGTTAGTTCGTTTGTTTGTTACCTTTTCACGACTAAATTGCTGAACGGTTTGTAATGAAAGGGGCATGCCCACTCTCCCTTGTAAAAAATGCTGTCACTGCACACACTTGAAACTAATTGCTAATGATTCTAGGCTTAGTTAGTAATAAAAGAGCTAAGAAGTTAGTTATAAAAAAGTTTACTATAAAGAGAAAAATCAGTTTTTATTTTTCACAAACAACCAGTTTTACATCACTGTATTCAACTACAACTTAAATAGTTTATTATTGTAATTATAACGATTCCTAGATAAATTATGATATTGATAATTACCATCAATTTAATCGTTTAAGCTTTAAGTCAGCAAACAAACAAAAATACGCGAGAAAACAAACGAAACGGCCACAGACACAGATCACAGGAAACGGCTTGTGTATTATATAGTCTAACTTTTTATGAGCTGCAGTAAAATAACGTTTCTAAATGTCATTCCGTAAAATAATGTTGACAGCCTAATCTCAATAGGGATGTGATTCAGTTCACAAAAGTTTACAGAATATCTAATCGTTCCATAGCTGAGTCATAATGATCATACTAAATTCTATTTAATATTAATGTAAATAAAAGGCTGTATAAACGTTGATCCTTTTAGACATATACAAGGTAACACTCAAGAAAACGCTCTCTCAAGCTGGTAGTACTGGTTTTTGGTTACGGTGCTACGATGACGCTTGACCGCCATTTTGTTTCGGTTGTCATTCGCTCATTCGGCTTCATGCTTCTGTTTTGAGTGCATGAAAACTTTGATTTGCCCACTGCGCGTTGTTTTTGTTATCATTATTGTTAAACTGATGTTACGTTGTGTTTGTTTTTCATTACCTGTTTTCGTAACTCGTGTTAGTTTTTTTTTGTTTGATACATTGAAGACATGGATGCTCTGCCGAGCACATCGCAAGATGGAGACACATTTTTATCTCCTAAGAAAAAAAGGCCACGTGTAGCTCTAAGTGCAACTGAAAAACTTTGGGTCCAAAACGTTTACAAATATGTTTTTGAAGTGAAATCTTTAGAATCAAACATTGAAGTTCCAAAAACAAGTGAATGCGTTAACAAGATGGCTGAAGTCTTGGGAATATCCGTCCGCACAGTTTATTCCATTTTAAAGGAGCACAAGGAGAACGACAGCGAATCACCAAAACCTCCCGAAAAAACGGGCCCAAAACTTACATTTAAAGATAAACTTGATGATTTCACATTCACTGCTCTTAGACGAATTGTACATCAGTTCTTTCATAGAAATGAAATACCCACCATCGCAAAAGTTAGTTTACACATGTCGTCACTCATCTTTTTATTATACGTTATGTATGTTTTCTCCCATCCCAATCTATTATGATGTATGATGATGATGATGTATGTAATCTTAACCAATTAGGTAATAACTTTAATAATTTTTAGGTGCTGCAAGTTGTAAATGATGACCCAGGGTTGCCCAACTTCTCGAAAGAGACATTGAGAAAAATTATGAAGCATCTTAATTTCGAATTCGCTACTCGATCACGCAAGAGTGTGCTTATTGATAGACAAGATATCATATCATGGCGCCAGCGCTACCTGCGTTTAATTAAACAATATCGTAGGGAGGGAAAATACATATATTAAGACGAGACCTGGGTCAACGCTGGTACGTGTCAACTCTTAGTTTCTTCTATTTGTTCCCTTTTTGTTTTGATGTCGAAACTTATGATTCTTTTTTGTTCGACAGCGACAGTGATTTCGAAAAAGATTAATTAAATAGCATTATTATGACGTTTTTGTTTCATTTTGAATGTACCTCCCTATACTTCCACTAAAAAAGATCAATCCTTTAGTATAGTAATAATAATAGGTAAAAAAAATACATTACAACTTAATATTAAATCTCAAAAAAAAAAAACCAAACTGATTATTCATATCTGATTCACTCATTTAGCTACATCCCTATTTATTTTTCTTCAAAAACCGGCAACCCACAAAACGTCATTTTACTGCAGCTAATAAAAAGTTAGACTATAGGTACTTGTTTGTGAATGACGTACGCGCACAGTCATAGGGATTGGCATATCGACTATTATCCGAAATATCGATTTATCGGCGCAAAATAATCGGTCAAATCGAGCAATCGATTATATTTAATCTCAAGGCGCGCGCGCACAGAAGTGCCATTTTTGACATCGCGCTCCTGTACAATCAACAGACGAGGGCAATTATTCCAGTAAATCAAAATTCAATATTAATGCAAAGAAATAATAATCATCTGATTCTGTTGAGTAAATGTTGAATCGAAGTAAAATTGAGTTTATTTCGATTCAACACGAGCGCCACAGATAAATACAAAAATATACCTACCTATTTACTTCTGAAAATCAGATATTTAGTGTGTCAGGGGTAGTAATGAGGTAATAAAATGTACGAAAAATATAAGTACCAATTGTACCCAAGCGAAAAAAAAATGTACTTATTTGTCTTTGGAGATGTTTAATAGAATTCATTATGTATTTCTGTGTTGATTTTGTAAACTTGGATTGAATAGGTAGGTAGTCGATATCGATCGATATCGACTATCGTTTGAGTTAGTTCTTAATTCGATGATTTGGGAGGAATAACGAGTGATAGGTGTCTAACTAAAAAATATCTCATGTCTGTGTCATTAACTCGTCTCTGCATGGCCTTATGCAAAAATCGTGCGAAGCTTTAACCTCTTATCTGTTGATCGAATTAAAATCGAGATAATGCTACAGATAAACCGAGTTATTTTTTTCCGCTTTTTTTCTCTCCACTGGTTAATCCTAAAGCCATCTAGAAGGTGGCGCTGAGATCAACGGCCCGCCGATTATGATCAAGGTTAGCTGAGAGCGAGAGGATTTAGATCAATTGCGGTGCGTCAACAGCTGAGCGCAAATTCAGCGCGCACTGCGATTGGCTGAGATTATCTCGCTCGGGCGCTCGCTACCAGCGCGAGTCAAGCATAATACCACCCCCGGGTTAATTAAAGAGAAAAAAAAAGCGATTTACAAAACGCTCATTGGGAAACAAATATCGTTTTGGTTTCGTACTTCTGAAATCGGTGACCGATTTTTCGTGTCAGTGAAAATACAGTCAAATAAATCGATTGTTTTATTTATGGTCTTTTATCAACAATCGATTATTGTCTCAGAACAACTCTGGCTCAACACTAATGTTTGCAACTGGAGGCAATTTGCTACCATTTCATTTCCTGTCGTTTTCATATTCATTATTATTTTAAAATATTGTAGGATACTTTTCGTGTTAATCGATTGATACGTAGAATAACGAAAAAATGTAACATATTTTTTGGATAAACGCAATTTTTTGTGCAGTTGACAGCATTATATGGGCATGCCCCTTTGGCAAGGAGATGGATTATATCCTGGGGAAGGACATAGGCTATCTTTAGTCTCAAAAATAATCTTGAAGGGGGTGATTTTTATTAGTTATTTTTATCTTTTACTTTTGACGGAAATAGACTGGAATGATGTTTCAAATTAAAAGACAGACTGTATTATTGAACCAATGGATTTTGTTGCTGATAAGGATTAATCTTTGCAAAGAAATGTATTACTAAATATGAAAGGAAATGTCAATTTTTTATTAATTGTTCAATTAGTGTAATTGGTTGGTTATTGTCCTGTTCTAATCTTAACAACGTAAAAAAGGAAGTCGCTTCCGCTGTCTGTTCGCTTAGATCTTTTAAACTACTTAGCGGATTTGAATGCAGTTTTCAGCAATAGATAGAGTGATTTAAGAGGAAGATTTATATGTATAATACACACATAATTCTGTTTGTTTGTTACCTTTACACGACTAAACGACTGAACGAATCGTAATAAAATTTTGTAAGGAGCTAGATTATATCCTGGGCAAGGACATATGCTACTTTTTAGCCAACTGTGCAAAATGAGCGTAATGTTTTATTGAAAAACCACCCGTGCGAAGCCGCGGGCGGGTCGCTAGTAATAAATAAATTAATAATCTATTTATTTACTTACCAAATTTATTCGAAATCAGTAATGTAATGTATGTTTTGTTTCGTAAAACATTACAAACAGAGAGAGAGAGAGAGAGTTACTTTTGAATTTATAATTTTTAGTAGGACTTTGGGTACTTACTGTAAATTAAATATATACTGAAATCAATCATACCAACAAAATAAAAACACTAAAAACTTCCCCCCAAAACAGTTGTCAGATCTAACCTCGTAAACGCACTAAAGGCAGCGCATTGTATTATCATTCATCCGCAATCACGTTCAAACAAACAAGAATATCACATTACGCCTCCCCCAGTGCGTATATCTACTAATGGAATTATTGGTGGCGCAGTCTGTCTGTTGTAATTTACAGCATAGTAGGTAAGTTCGTGTAAAGTGGTGCTAACTTTGTTTAATTTTCGGTGACCTCCGTGCGTGTCGCGTAGGGCGAATAGTCGGCTGAGACGCAGGAGGTAGTGGATTCGATTCCCGTCGCGAAAAAAATGTTTGCTCTATATTTGTTCCCCTGTCTGGATGTTTTTATATGTATTACTAGCTTCCGCCCGCGTGTTTTGTCAGTGAAAAGTAGCCTATGTGTCAATCCAGGTCTTAATATAACGATATAACAAATTTCATTGAAATTGGTTCAGCTGTTATAACGTGATTGAGTAACAAACAAACAAGCATCCAAACTTTCGCATTTATAATATTAATGTGGCGAGCTTAACCCTAATAAGAGTTTTCTTCCAGCAAACCTTTGAAGATAGAAATAGTTGATTATAGTGGGTACGTGAACAGAAAAAGACATTGAAGTAATAAACTAAAAAAAAAGACTGAATTCAACTTAGCTAATAGGTTAAATGTTGTGCTCATAAGTAGGTATGTAAAAAAAGTATAATTCTATCAGTTATCTGGTTCATATTAGAAGCTTGCTTAGGTTTCGCTATTTTAATTTTAATATATCGTCTTAATATACATATAAAACAAAGTCGGGTTTGTTCGAACACGTATAACTGGATGGACGGCTGGATCGATTTTGATAATTTTTTATTTGTCGTATTCGTCCCAGTCCTGAATAGCAGAATAACTATTTAAACAGCGGAAAAAATCACGCAAGAAGATATTATAAAGAAAATCAGTTGCATTGATGCAGATAATGATCGCTTACGTATATAGACAGCCCGCGTCATATGCATGTCAAGGCGGTACGAAGTTCGCCGGGTCAACTAGTTTTATATTTACCTAATGCTTGTGTGACATATTATCAGCAATGAATGTATGACTTATGACTTGGTATACCAAGCAAAACAGCGTGCGTGAACTAGTACGTATATTATTAAAAAACTTTACACTAATTGCCGCTTTATTGGTCGCTACACTAAATGTGACATATTAGGAGCGTTTACGAAGCATACTTTGAACTTAAGTGGTGATTTTTTAAAAAGGTTTTAATGTTTATTTTTAATTTGGAGCGGTTTTTATAAATAGAGATGTCATGTGTGGATAGTAAGGACGATGAGTGAATTATTTTAAGCTAGCAAGTGCCCACGGCTTTGCTTAATGAACTACGTTATTAATTACAAAGGATTACTATGTTATATATCCGGTTATTTAAATGCAAAAAAGTATTAATATTTTTAATTTTAAAATGTTATCCGACACTTACAGGAAATCCCCGTCATAAATAATTTTATGTAACGTTTTAACAAAAATATAACCGTTTTCAGATAACAGAAACAACCAAACTTCTAAATCGGTTTTGATGGAACTTCTAGGGGGGCAATCTGAAAATATTTGCTTTACAATTTTTTTCCAAATGGGTTTATAAATGACGGAGTTCTGAGGTAACAAACATAAAATATAGACTCTACCTCGTGGGTGGTGGGGAAAAGAGTCAATAATTAATTATTAATAATATTGCAAAATTTATGATTAAAAAAATTATAATAACTAAGTAAATAAAAAAAAAACAATAACTGATGACATATTATTAGTACACACGTATAATATAGGTATAGTTAAGAGTACTGAAAAATAGTACTCACTTCGGAGCTCTGTAAAACCTTAGCTATTGACTTAATTACTTAAAGACTTAAAGTTGTTCCTCAAAAAACGATCTACAAAAATGGCCAGATATCATTTTTTCGTAAAATGATAAAAAAAGTTACATCGAAAAATATAATTTTTTTTCTCGAATTTCTGAAGATTTTCGCTTATAACTTTTTTATTTTTAGTTCTACGACAAAAAGTTACTAGACCAAAGTTGTAGAGAATTTAATTTGCAACAAAAAAAGTTAACAATTTTTTTTATCAAATAAATGGTTTAAGAGATATATCGTAAAAACAATTTCAACCCTTATTTTCAAGATGGCGGCCGTGGGACAAGGGTGGCGACCCCACAAACTTGGTTTTAACTTTACACTGACCTTGCGTCCTCTAAAAAACGCAACCCCAAATGTAACTTTTCAATGGACTAATACAGGGTTACAGGAAAAATCGTGCTAGATCCGTTAAGAGCGTGGAGTACCCATCATTTCTGACTTATTTCACTATGTAACACCCTACCCTAAACTTAACCCTTTTCGAGATATTCGACTTTTAATTTTTTTATTGAAAATTGCCGATTTTTAGGCTACTAAATTTATTTTTGTTTATTTTGTGTATCTTATTATTATTATTATTGCATTTTTACATGTGTAATAAGATGCTTTAGGACGTCAATCATTAAAATAGTGCATAAGTTAATTGAATAGACCGTAGTAGACAAGTGAAAGTTAAGAAATAAAAAAAAATATTAGAAAGTTTATTATTCTCTAAGGGATATCTAAAAAAAATATTATGGCAATGGTTCGGCAGATGTTTTTTAAAATATCCACGTTTCATCAGCTATCTAACGAGGTATAACAATCTAGGGTTTGTATTACATTTCGTGGAAAAAAAGTAAAAGCTCGCAACGAATACATAACTCGCTACCCCGGTCGTCGAGTGCCGGAAGTGGCCGTTTTTGACAGAGTCTATCGAACACTTCGAGAAACTGGCTCTGTTTTGAGACGAAATACAGACATGGGAAGACCACGAATTGATGACGAAGAACAGGACAATGAGATAGTGCAACGCTTTCGAGCGGATCCGACTACTTCCACTAATATTGTTGCCCGTGATCTGGGACTTTCGCAATGGAGAGTGTGGTTTACAGTGCATACTGCTGGCCTATACCCGTACCATTACACGCCGGTACACGTTATTGAAGAAGGAGACCCCGCGAGAAGATTGGGCTTTTGCAGATTTATGCTAAATGCTGACGTAGAAGACCCAGATTTTCTAAGAAATATCTTGTGGACGGATGAGTCCAAATTTGATAAAGATGGCATAACTAACTATCACAACGCCCATTACTGGGCCCCAAAAGAGCTAAGGAATCCCAATAAGAAAAGAGTGAAGGGGTCCCAACGAAGATTCAGCGTGAATGTGTGGATGGGCATTATCTCCAATCATTTGATTGGACCTTACTTTCTCCCGGATAATCTAAATGGGGAAAGCTACGAAAATTTCCTGAGAGCAGACTTAAGTGATTTGCTGGATGATCTGCCACTCAACCTGATCAGGGACATGTGGTTCCAACACGATGGCTGCCCTGCCCATTTCAGGAGAAGTGTCAGAGACTGGCTGGACACAAATTATCCAAACAAATGGATAGGACGAGGTGGACCGTTGCCATGGCCAGCAAGAAGTCCGGACCTAACCCCCATGGATTTTCACGTGTGGGGGTGCATGAAAAGTCTTGTGTACAGCGAGCCGAATCCAGTTTCGTCTGTGGAAGACTTACGAGAAAGGATTGTGGATGCAGCCAATAAAATGAGGACCACGTTAACCACTGGAGTAGTAAAGACTGGTCTCCGTAGAAGGATGCGACAATGTATCAGAAATAGAGGCGGCCATGTTGAACATGAACTGTAGAATAAGAAAAAGTTGTGTGAAAATCTTTAATAAATGACATTTCATGCTTACCTATTATTTTATTTTACTTTTTAGGGCTAAGTATAAATTTTCTTCTCCACTGTCGCCTATAAAACTAAATTTTTTTCAATGCATTTGAATAAAGCCCTTGATTATTATACCTCGTCAGATAGCTGATGAAACGTAGATATTTTAAAAAACATCTGCCGAACAATTGCCATAATATTTTTTTTAGATATCCCTTAGAGAAAAATAAACTTTCTAATATTTTTTTTTATTTCTTAACTTTCACTTGTCTACTACGGTCTATTCAATTAACTTATGCACTATTTTAATGATAGACGTCCTAAAACATCTTATTACACATGTAAAAATGCAATAATAATAATAATAAGATACACAAAATAAACAAAAATAAATTTAGTAGCCTAAAAATCGGCAATTTTCAATAAAAAAATTAAAAGTCGAATATCTCGAAAAGGGTTAAGTTTAGGGTAGGGTGTTTCATAGTGAAATAAGTCAGAAATGATGGGTACTCCACGCCCTTAACGGATCTAGCACGATTTTTCCTGTAACCCTGTATAATAAACAAAAGGATTGAAGTTACTCCAACTCGATCAAAAATGTTAAATTTTTTAACATATTTTATTTATTACACTCTTGATAAGTATGTATGGGTTATTAAAAAGCAATAACAAGCCTTTGTTTTTGTTTTTTGTCTTTCTTTCCTGACTTAGGCACGTAAGATCAATAGCAGTTTAAACTAAAATTTTTAGCGTAAACCAACAAATAAAAGTTTAAGTTTAAGCTTAGAATTTTAGTTTAAATTGCTATTGATCTTACGTGCCTTAGTCTTGAAGGAACAGGCAGTAATATTGACATTTCAAAATGATCCTTGTGATTTTAATGAATGAATGAGTTTGAGTTTAAAGTAAATCCCAGGGCGAGCCCTTTCACAAGGAACAACTATTTTGAACGAGATGCATTGGTGACAAACATACGAGTACATACTTCCTAGGAGCATATTTATACAATAAAATAAATATTAGTATACAGTACTACTCAATGCCTAGCTTTAAATGCAAATGTATGGTTAAAAGAAAACTGAAGTCTTGAAACTGAGTCTGTTAATCATACATAAGTTATGTATGATACGTTAACACAACAAACTCACCCATTTATACGTACATACAAACTGACACCCTTACACACACAAACACTCACCGCACATCCTCGCATGCACATGGACACACACACACTCACACTCAAATCACACAACCAACTTACTCCCACACTCAAACATACATTCACTGAACATTCCATTATGAAGCATAGTCCGGAGGGAGGTATAGGTATACCATCATACAGGTCCATCCTAGTTTGGGTACCTGAATTGTATTATACCTAGTAAACCATTGTATTTTTTTGTTTGTGAAATATTGAAGATTGTTACTGAATAAAAAATAATTCTAAAAAAAACATTGCCTACTTTCATGTCATATCAACGTGCGTCAATAGTAGATTATTAAACGATAAAGCAGATGCGTCACGGGCGCTGTAATGAATCCCGAACGTAACGAGGAATTCTAGAGTTAACTCACGAGTGGAGCGAGGGAGTTACTAGACTCCAGAGTGCAGAGAGGGATATAAGCACGCCCAAGATGCAGACAGCTTTATCCACGAGGAGAATACTCTACTTTTCACACTTTCTGCGATACAATAAAGACCAAATCTAGGTTGGTGCATTATGTGCAGAGGTTAGTTAGATTTACGAATAAGTGTGTGTGGGTCTGTTGGTTCAAATATGAATACGGATGAGGTTCCAAATTCAAATCAGTGAACTGAAATTCAGTACAACTTTACTCCCGACTCAGCCGTAGGGATTTAATCACCTGCTTTCGGTGAGGTTTACATGATATATAATTTGACATTGTCGAGCAGGTGCTGTGAAAAATAATTAACTTCATCAGAGCTTTCCTTGTTTGTTTTTCCCTACAGTTCTAGTCGAAATGGGTCCATGAGATTTCACAAACTTTGAAAGAGGTCCGCTGCTACAAAAAGGTTAAGAAACCCTGCTATAAGATATAATTCATAATATTCACTCATTCATTCATTCATAGCACACTATCTAAAGCTTGAAGTT
The DNA here is from genome assembly GCA_963924445.1 of Philereme transversata. Taxonomy (NCBI): domain Eukaryota; kingdom Metazoa; phylum Arthropoda; class Insecta; order Lepidoptera; family Geometridae; genus Philereme; species Philereme transversata. Next base: position 25,743,896 of record OZ004346.1, read on the forward strand.
TAATGACGCTACAATGAATAAGATGTGATGTGCTTGAAATAAATAAATAATGCTGGACATTCCACACAGCGCCATCTAGCCCCAAACTAAGCAAAGCTTGTATTAGGTATGGGATCCAGTTAAGTGATATAACTTTTTTTTGTTAATACATACTTATAATATATAGAAAAATACCCGAACCCGGAACAAATAACTGTAGACCATGCAAACATTTGACCCGCTGCGGGAATCGAACCCACGGAGTGTCGCTTTATTCGTCCAGTTCATTTTGCATACATTTTTGTAGGTACATCAACATTATTTATTACTCTGAAATACACGACGTTCTAAATAGGCAACTAAGCTTCCCCGCTTAGCTACAACGAACCCTCCCCCCCCTCCCCCCATTACCCCGGATTATTGTATTCATAATTGAACATTATTCTGAGGTGTACAGTTCCGAGCACAAGATTTGGGTGATTATTCAACATTGAGCTATGCTGCGCTGTGCTGTGCTTAGCTAGGCTAATTTAGTAGAATTCTTTGTGTCATATTTCTGCCAACCAGCAGCAAGCAGTATCGCCAATAAACTAGATTTTCCTCTGACGTGGAAGCTCACGCAGGAGGACTAAATCGCAATTAGTAATTAAGCACTAACTGTCCTAGATTTAAACTTTTTAATAACACAATTGATCTATTGTTGTATAAATAATGAATAAATAAATAAATAAATATTGCTGGACATTTCACACAGCGCTATCTAGCCTCAAATTAAGCAGAGCTAGTACTATGAGAACCAGATAACTGATAGAATACTTATATACTTCTTTTTTTTTGTAAATACATACTTATATTATATAGAAAAACATCCAGACCCGAAACAAATATTTGTAGATCATGCAAACATTTGTTCCGCGGCGGGAATCGAACCCGGAACCTCCTGCGTTATAGCCGGCTATTCGCCCACTGCACCACAGAGGTCGTCAAATAATGATAATATAATAATAAATAAATAATAATAATAATTCCTATGTTTCGGTTTAAAGGGTTACGGATGAAATTACAGGCACATGTGGTTTTACACCTGTGTGCCTCCAGTTGATGGACGCAGGGCATCGTAGGGCACGTTTCTAAGGTGCGTAACCTGCGAGGCAATACTTTGGTATAGGCGATGGTTTCCATTTAACATCAGGTGGGCCATAATTATGCTAGTTCCATCTCCAGATCGTGTAAAAAAAGTGCTACTGCAATCTTTTAAGTATATATAATATGTATGTATTTTATATTTATTTATGTAAGTACATAGGTATATTTTAGGTTTAGGTGTTTATTTATTTATTATCCTACATAAATAGGTATTGTTACGCCGAGACTGTTAAACAATGAATGGTAATCGAGGTTTCTCGAGCGCTTTTGTTTTTGTTATTGTTTGTGGTTTCGCAGAATGGAGAGTGGCCATTGTGTCGAGGGACCGACCCTTTCCTGGAGCGATCGAGATCGTTCTCGAACAATCGAAATATGCGCGATATAAATAGGCTGGAGAGATGGCCGGACGGTCAGTCTGGATTCAGCTATACGTGTGAACATTTCGGTGACTTTAAGTGGTGCAACTGTGGTGTGAATTAGTGTGTTGTGATTACGTGTGACCAAGTTCGTGTATTCATCGTTTAGTGCTGAATAAAAGTGTTATTTTGGTTGAATCGATTCCCATTATTTTATCCCGAACCCTCAACTCGTAACAGTATTTATTGTAACACCGCCTCCTCACACGTTTTTTCAATCCAGTCCATCCAAAGGTTGCCGGGGAGAGATCGCTTAGATCGATAAGGCCGCCCATTGTGCCACCATGTATTAGTGTTTAAGTTTTCTTGGTTAAGTTATTTTAATTTGATGTAACAATAAAGAATTATCTCTCTCTCTCTCTTTTCTATAAACAACTTTAGACCCGTAGATTTCCAGAGCGACCGGTTTTGTGCGGTCTGGACCTAACGGCTCCCAGCAACCTTTGTCATCTTCCCATCAAGTGGGATACCAATCTATTTTGTGGTGGTGATAATGAAAAGTTTTTTCTGGATATATATCAAATTTTTTGCAAATAATTAAAAATTGTCCCTCGTAGAGGTTCTACGGCGTAGCACTATATCTGCATTTTATCATAAAACCGAATTTCATTAGTTAATTAGATTTTTTAAATATTTGTTTATTACTCTTAAATATAACTTACATTTTTAGGTACATATTAAAAATAATAAATTCAATTTAAGAAGGTATACAAAAAAAACCTATACAAATACAATAGGGACTTAAAATAACTAACTTAACATAGGTATACATAATTACATACTCTCACAATAACTGAGACACACTCGCTCGATCGTCTTCCAGTCATCCACAAACAAATCAAACTGAGGATGGATGATAATAAGCTCGTTAAGGCTGCGCTGCGCACGGGAAATGGGTGACTGTTGGCAGTGCAACGTACTTACGTGCAGTGGTTCCAACAAGCGCACTCGGCCTGATCGAAATCTGGCACGTTGTTCAGGCACGCAAAACCGGCTGGCTCAGTGAGAAAAGTGGGACAATTAGTAATACCTTTCAAGTATACGAGTATATTTATAAATATATATTTATTTAGAAAAACCAACGGTGATACAATTTGTATAGACAGGTACCTTAGAACTAAACGGAAGGCCAATTCACGTAACATAAAATAGTAAAATTCAAGCTTCGATCTAGTCTCGTTATGTTAAATGTCCTAAACAGTATTCACGTAACTGACAATACATAGTACGAGTTGATTGACTTGCGATTATACACTTTATTTTTATTTATATCAAACTAATTGCAATATTAGTTGAACATGCCAAAATATATTCAATTCATAATCCAATGTCATTTGGTTCAACTATCGTTGTTTTAAAAAAAATATATTACGTGAATTGTCCCCAGGTTTCTACGTTTGAAAGTAGAAACACAATCTGTGCTCTGTACTGTACTGAGATGAGTCGCTCAGTTCGCGTAAATTTAATCTGTGGATGAACCAACCTACAGACACACGAAATAACTATCTCGAGATACTATATCCATACTCATTTTCAATTCAAAAGTAACTCTGTCCCTCTGTCTCTGTGTGTTTGTTACGTTTTCACAACGAAACGGCGGGACCGATTTCGATTAAATCTCAATCGGAATTTCATCGCATATCGGTATGGTTGAAATACTTCCCATACGCACAAAGCGGTTCTCTTCCTCCTTTATTATGCGCACCGCCAAGGAGTGGAACGCCTTGCCTGAGTCTGTGTTTCCTGATAACTACAACCTAGGTGTCTTTAAATCGCGAGTGAACAAGTTTCTTCTAGGTAAGCGTGTACCATCGTAGACTGCATCATCGCTTACCATCAGGCGAGATCGTGGTCAAACGCTAGCCTATAATGTATAAAAATTATATATTATGATCTGGATTGATACATAGAATAGAAAATACTTTATTGCACACCATAAAACAAAACGTAAACGTAAATCTATGCAATACAATTGGCGGGCTTACCGCTAAACAGCGATCTCTACCAGACAACCTTTGGATAGAATGGACTGCGTAGATATTACCTGGGACATAGTAGACAACTTTTTTTTGACATTAACGCGTGCAGTGCACATATCATCAAAACTTTGATGATTGTGATGAAATAAATTCAAAACTCTAGCTGGCTAATAAAATTCTTGGCGCATTCTGAATGATAATTTTGACAAATGAGGTGTCATTTTCATGTTGTTTTAACCATGGTAAGCAATAGGTGAAGGTTCAAATTGAACTGATACATTCTCGGTCGTACAACTGATAAAACGTTACGTGAAAATCCCGTATTTATAATAATAGGATTCGATTGATCCACGAGAGTGATATATGCCTGTAATAAGGTGGCCAAAAAAAATACGAGCCTTACAGTAGTCGCATATGATGTGTAACATCATTTTTATTGTACACCTTATAAACAAAAAATTACAAACAAAAAGAAAACACAAAGCAAATCTTAATCTTGTCTACCGAATTCATCACTTTGAAAGTTGGTCATTGAAAACTCGATAACGGCTCCATAAATGAGATTAACCGTAAGTAAATTTAAAAATATAATGAGGCTCATTGTATTCATTGCTATGATTTAATACAACCTCCATGACAAATCCTTATTTCTATTACATAAATGAAAGAGGCCTATAGTCTCGTCGTGAAAAACATCTCACCAACGCGCGCGCTCATTGGTCAAATAAAATAGCGCTCGCTTCCCTAGTTTCCGGTTACACATTTCCGTCCCTTTTGCCAAAATCACTCCCACAAACCGAGAGGAAAGATTTTACACATAAAAAAACGAGTGTGCTTTAGACCACACGACTGACGTATAACTTCTTTAAAATCTCCCTCTCAACTTCCGTTGGCCTCGCCCGATCACAATTTTCGTAATGCTCTCGTCACGCATTCACCAGCTCCTCTAGTCAAGTGTGCGTAAAGAAGTTTTACTTCAAAAACTCAGACACCATGGTTGGCTACTCACATAAACACAATTTTAAAATTTTTTGATATATATTCTAAGATATATCCCCACTTCTTTATCCCTCCACACCGGTGCGCACTCGTAAACGCTGTATGATCACGTAGAATTATTGCATTAAAATATAATCTCCCCCCAGTCTCTACCCTTAGGGGGTAAGTGGGGGAGAAGTAAGGGTAAAGTGGGATGAAAATGAGGTTAGAGGGGGGTTTCACAGCAACTTTGCAGTGGATAAGCACCTATTCTGAGTTGGGTAGATAAGTTATCCAAGTTAGATGCTTAGCTACTTAAATAGGTAGATAATAAACTTACTTTGTAACTTCGCTACTATTTCAAAACAGAGTGGTTAAAGCTGTGGATTAACTGACTTTTTTTTAACCCCGACCCAAAACGAAGGGGGTTTTATAAGTTCCAAGAGCAACGATTCCGTGGGTTCCGTAGAAAAGTCACCAGGGCTCTGCGAAATTATTTTTTGATCGATCGAAGCGAGATCTCTAAATAAACTTGGGCAAATTAGCGTTGTATGTAATATATGTATGTATGTTTCTTTGTCCGAGGATAACCTTCGAAGCGTTTATCCGATCATCGTGAAATTTGGTATATATGTAGGTACGAGTAGGTAGTGATGGCACAATTTTGCTGTTAAATGAGCTTAAAATGTGGTGGGGGTTGTTGAGATATTGGGGTTCAAGAGGGGTAAAAAAACAAAATGGGACTATCCAGTCAAGTGGCACATCTAATAAAAGGTATATTTAAGAGCATTTCAACCTCGTTTTTATTTTTAGTTTAAACCTTGTAGTTCTTAAGTTATTAGCCATGATTAAAAAGTGACTTTGAGAAAATTCACAGGGTACACCAGTAACCCACAGTGCTGATATTTGGTATGCGTGTAGCTTTAGTGACACAAATATAGGCAAAAGTCGGAAACCCAGAATAACTGCAATTTCTACCTCAAAAAAGATGAACCTAACAACATAAACTCCCGTTACCTGTAATTTGAATGAAACTGTATGTCAAGTTATTTGGTAACCGATTTCGTGGCACTATTTTGATAGTCCAAGATTAGGTACAAATAATATTATTTCGTTTTTATGGGAGACTCGCGAGATCTCAGTTCGGGGCGAACCACTAGTATTTTGGTTTTAAATAATAACACATATAAGTAAAAATATTATCTTATATTAGCGCAAAATATGTGATGAGAAGAACGCATTACTATTAGTAAGTAGGTAGGTAGCTAACGAGAATTCAGCCCGGACTATGGCAGTATCTCTGAATGATGAGTCCATAAAATTTACGGTATTTCGTGGGTGTTCCGTTAACGTAAAAGTATAGGAACCCCTGCCCAAGAGGATGGACCGATTAGAATGCGGTTTGTTTAATCCGCAGTAAATAAAAAAAGTACCTAAAGTCACTACTATTAAAATTATCACCTAGCATTAAAAATAAAATCAGAGGTCATACCTACCATGCTATATTACCGCCTTTATTTACAAATTTGTATTACCTTTATCAATCTAGGCTCGCCAATAAAGATTTCTTGAAAGTTTCGAAGCAAAAACCTATTTATTAGGATACAAATAAATTATAAGCCGCTTTTACTGCCATCTATCGTTAAGTAGCATATTATGTACTGGCAGCTAATGTGTTTTCAGTGACATCTATAGCAGTTTTCATTTGCTTATAAGTACTAACTATTTACTGATAGATGGCAGTATATGTCAGTAATATGTTTCAAGCTCCAATAGATGTCGCTTCATTCTGTTCGGTGTCAAAAATTTAGCCTGCGCCAAAGCTTTGTTTATGTCAGTGTCAGCCGTCACACACATCTGTGTCAATATTTTGTTTTGATTTGGTCACCTTTTCAAATAATTTCAAATTATCTCTAAATCTTTTGTGTTCCCGGAAATGGTTGTTGTTACATAATTACTATGTTATAATATTAGTTTGAACGCGCGCTGGCCACGATGGAGCAAGTCTACGCTCTCGGAGTTACTTGCATTGAGTTTGTGCAAGACTGGTACATTATTGATTTTTTAATGATTTTGTCGCATAGCAGTGTATAAATCGATCATTAGGGCTCTTGAGTAGGCCCTAGGGTCATAGGGCTTTAGTTTATGCCCTTAAGGGAGTCTCAAGTCCCTCTAATGCGTAATAACCAAGTTCTAGCTTGAATTTTACGACTAAGTATTGCATGAATGAACACGTCAGTGCTACAAATTGATATAAATGCATTTTTATTTCATTATATATATTAGTTCAACCTGTATGTAATACAATTAAATATATTTATTTTAGACCAACAGGCTAGCATGACCAACCTAAAAAAGTATATCTACGGAAGAATAGAGATAAATTACGCGTCGAAAGAAATTTGTACAGGCTTGCGTAGAATTGTTTCTACGCTGGAGAACTACTCTGTGGAAGACGTCGAACCGAGAAAAAATAATTATTTTCATTTTGCTTTGTAAATAAATAATAAAAGCAATTGTCATGACAGGTTTCATGATTACGATGCCTACTGGGAGTTGGTAAACCATCTGTCCAACCCGCACCACATCACTGAGATCCTGTTCCCGCTGATCTCTGTCGTGGACTCGGTGTTTGCAGCCCAGGTGTTGCTGTGCTTTGCATTTGGTGGCTGGCTTAATACTGTGATGAAATGGTGAGATTAAAGAGTATGCGATTACAAAAATAGATTGGTTTAGTTCTTGATATAGCTAAAAGACATCCACTGCTATGAATGACTCAATCTACAAAAGAACGGGAACAAGATACCTCATCATGTTCATAATTCCAATTATAGGGTGGGGGAATAAGATCTGTACTGGTGTTACCTAACTCCAGCGATTCCAACTCCTTGACATAACGAGAGTAGGACTTTGGGTTGGTATACCTAAGTAGATAATTTAACTTATAACTCAGATTGAACAAGAGAGCATACAGCTTAATAACTAAAGACCTAATTTTTAATTTCTCAAATTTATTCACTAGTACGTTTTTAAGTATATTTTCTTGTCGTCTAAATTTATTTTCATCTTGCATATCTATCAATAAAAATTTTCATTATTATGTCAAATAAATAAAAAAATAATTAAGTAATAAGAAAAATATTATTTTTTAAAAATATATTTAAAATATTACATACAAATTATGAAAAAAAAATGGGGTGTGGCTATATCATGGACATGGCTGTGTGTTATACTTTGTTCATGTACATGAATAAAGTGTAACAGGTAATATTTTCTACACAAACGATAAAATATTTTATGTAAGTATGTTATAATCATGTTTGAACACTAAGAAGTCCTTCGGCTCATACTAAATGGAAATCTCGAAACGCAGCAAAATGACCTCAAAATGGCGACACTACCGTGTGCGTGATGTTAGCCCCGCACTTTTGAATAATTTGAATGGATGTTGTTGTTGTTGGAGGACGTTGTGACAAAAAAAATAAATACGCAATAAATACCTGTTTAATATTAGTAATTATATACAGTAATCGCGAAAGTTTAAAATATACTAATATTTCCACAGGTGTTTCTACGAGGACCGTCCATACTGGTGGGTACGCGAGAGCTCCTACTACACAGGGCTTCGCCCCCGCCTGTACCAGACGCGGCAGACGTGCGAGACCGGGCCGGGCTCCCCTAGCGGCCACACGGCGGCGGCGGCGATGTCGATCACATTAGCTGTCATGTGCTTCGCGCATGTCGCTTACGACAGGTAACATTGTATTATTATTAACTCATTTATTTCAGATTAAAATCCATAATTAATAACTAACACAAAATTAAATACACAACCAAAAAAAATAAAATTATTGCACAAATACATACAAAATTAAATTAAATTATGATATTATCAATTAGATCAAACAATATATATTATACTAGCTGACCCTCCCGCGGCTTCGCACGCGTGGTTTGTCAATAAAAACATTACCCTCCTGCGCAGTCAAGTAACACAAATCAATTCATCAAAACAATCAAAATTCATACAAATCGTGCAAGCCATATAGTCATGAAAACGTAACAAACAGACAGAGAGACACAGTCACTTTCGAATTTATATAGCGCCCCGCCGGGCTCCACGCAACGCGGAGTGGATGGAAGCAGCGTCCTCGTATGTGCCCAGCTTAATAAGTGCGTGAGCGTTTTGTTAATTTTTAATTATCTTAAAAACTATGCACCCAAATGTAAACGGCAAATATTTACTATATAAAATTACTTTGGTTATAGCGTAATTTATTTTTGTAAGGGTCCATAGACTGTACATAGGGAGAAAGCATCTTTGCCTCCTTTAGCGATGTTTTTGCAGAAAAGTTGAAACACAATAGGTGTTTCAACTTTTCTGTTTATTTCTTGCCAAAAGCCTAAATATGAATTTGCAGATCCCTAGCTTAAGGCATTATGGATTGCCCATACAAACTTTCAATCCCTATTTCACCCCCTTCAAGGTTATTTTTTGAGATAAAAGATAACCTATATCCTTCCCCAGGATATAATCTAACTTCTAGCCAAATTTCATTACGATCCGTTTAGCAGTTTAGTCGTGAAAAGGTGACAAACAAACAAACTAACAAAAAGAGTAACTTTCGCATTTATAATATTAGTATGGATGGAGCCCATCAAAATCTGCATCCACTTTGCTTGGCAGTCCAGGCGCGATATAATCATCTTTAAGATACTGTTGTATTAATCAACTCTTAGCTAATTATAATTCAAATAAAAAAAGGTATTAATGATAATAAATGATTTATATTGCAGGAAGTGGAAGGCTCAGGGGTGGCTGAAGAGCCTCGCGTATCCCGTGTTCGCGTGGGCGCTCGGCTCGGTGATGATCGCGCGAATGTACGTCGCAGCGCACTTCCCGCACCAAGTGCTGCTAGGAGCCGTTGTCGGTAAACAAACACCAATCTTCTTCTTCCTGCCCTTTCCCTACATGACGTGGGGTCGGCACAACATGTACTCCTACTCCACATCTCTTTATCAGCCGTCATCTCCGTTGTCACTTCCTTCCTACCCATATCATTTTTCACACAGTACATCCATATTTTTTTAGTCCTTCCTCTACTTCTATATCCATCCACACTCATATCTAACACTCTTTTAGTCCCATGATTTTCTTTCCTCCGCATGACATGTCCGTACCACGCTAGCCTCTTACTCCTCAACTTGTCTATCACTGGCGCTGCTTTTAAACTACCTTTAATATACTCATTCGTTTATCTATTCTCGCTACCACACACATCCATCTCAACATTCGCATTTCCGCCGCGTGCACTTTTCTTTCAGTTTATCATTATTTTCGAATTCATATAAGTTAATATGTTTCCAGGTTTATTTCTGGGTCCGGCGCTTTGTCTGTACGTATCGGATCCGTTCATCTGGCGGTACGGATTCCACTCTACCTACCCCTCCGCGAAGGCGGTGCAGTGGCACGTCCTGTCCGCGCTAACGACGGTCGCTATAGCCGCCCTGACGTATGTAGCGGTCGCTATCAAACACGATCCTATGACCACTGTTCAACTGGTAAGTAACCCTTTAACATGAGGTTCCTCAAAACATAAAGAAACAAGTAGCTTTGTAACAAAAATATAACAGTTTTCAGATAAAAGAAAAAAACCAAACTACTTAACCGATTTTGATGTTATTTCTATGGAACAAATCTGAAAGTATTGTTACGAGCTGAGGGTTCGGGATAAAATAATGGGAATCGATCGAACCAAAACAACACTTTTATTCAACACTAAAACGATGAATGCTCGAACTTGGTCACACGTAATCACAACACACTAGTTCACACCACTGTTGCACCACTTAAAGTCACCGAAATGTTCGCACGTATAGCAAAATCCAGACTGACTCGCGAGCAACTACGGTTCACGCGAGACCCTTCTCCACGTCAGTCCTCCAGGGCCTCGCTGAGACTCACTCACTGGCCGGCCATCTCTCCGGTCTATTTATATCGCGCACATTTCGATTGTTCGAGAACGATCTCGATCGTTCCAGGAAAGGGGTCGGTGTTTCGACAGAACGACCAATCCCCATTGTGCGCAACCGCAGACAATAACAACAATAACACAGCAAGACAAAAGCGTTCGAGAAGTTTCGATTATTACTCATTGTTTAACAGCCTCGGAGTAACAGTATGTTATTTCAAATTTAAAAAGAATTTTCCTTATCGGATGATAATTGACTGAATTCTGAGGTAACAAAGGTCCTCCTTGTTTGAAGTTGGTTAGTAAAAGGTCCTCATCAAAACTTTTGCTGAACGGAATCACAAAAAAACAAAACGTATATATTTTTATGTTTTGTTGTTTTTTTCAAAAAGCGCTGAGTCAACTTCGATAAAATTTATATGGGACCATCTCTGAAGACATAGCAAACAAAAAAGTATCATCGAAATCAATTCATAATTGGCGGAGTAATCGCGTAACAAACATACAAAAGAACATACAGTCGAATTGAGAACCGCCTCCTTTTTTTGAAGTTGGTTAAGAATTAGCTCAAATGACTACCTCCGTGGTGCAGTGGGCGTATAGCCAGCTGAGACGCAAGATGTTGCGGTTCGATTCCTACTGAGGAACAGATGTTTGCATGATCTACATATATTTGTTCCGGGTCTGCGTGTTTCTCTATACGCTGTTTACATAACAATGTACGACATTAATTTAAAACACACATCCGGAATCGTATTATCTGATTTTAGAGGTGGGTTTAATACCGGTAGCTTGAATATTTATCCAGTAATCGATACATTTCCTTTAACGTAAATCGGCGGCGCCTTTGCGACGATGCCGCTTAGTCCGTTTAACAGGTACCTACTTACATGATGAATGAATATGATTTGTTTACCTATTTTATACATACTGTTTCATTGATATTTTAGGACTTGATATTATGGGAAAATTAAAATAATTCCATGATAATGAATTTGAAAAAAATATATTTTAGAACAATACTATCAGCCCTACCTGTGATTTAAATTAATGTCGTTAATGCGGTGACACGCAGTATATTGTTATATAAATTAGTTTTAGAATCATAGATCTAATAGAATAAAAAAAAACAATGTGTTAACCTAATCGTTAACAGACCATTTAATCTGTAATTTAATCAATACAAAAGTAAATTAATCACATAAAATAGAATTAGAACCACACACATTGAAAATGATCTGATTAGACGTAAAACGATAACTAAATCAAAGCACAAAATAACTCACATGATCTTTATACGAAAACAACGTAACTTGACTGTCCTTAGTCACCGTCGAGCGACACGAACAAACTGCCTTCGAATAACGTTTCGCACGGTATTTACTATGTATAGATTGGTTGCTTGAGCAAAAGTCACTGATAAATAAAAAGATAAAGAAAATTATAATTAGTACTTTTAAATAAATATAGGTAGTATATAGGGTGTTGGATAATATACGCACAAAAATGAAAGGGGTTATTTTGATGAGCATACTAAATAAGTTTGTGAATTGTGTACCATAGAAATGTGAAATTTATTTTGGATTGTAAATACAAACACTATATTAAACTTATGTTGTGCTATTGCATAATGCTTACCATCTAACCACAGATACTGTATTGGTGATGTCTCGAGATATCTCTTATTGTCCCTTTCTAACCCAAAACCCGCAGCCATTTCCGAAGGAGATATCAAATCGGCCTTTATTTTTGGATGTCGATTGAAAGAGTAGGCAATAAGCTTTATATCGAATTAATCACCTAAACTTAGTTGATTTTCTTTAAAATTTAATAATATAACTAGTAGTTTGTTTTTCGAGAAGTCTTTTTTTTATATTTTTAGAAACCGTCACTTGAATATCGTCGGTATGTTACCGAACATCCTGTCAAAGTCAAAGTCAAAGTCAAATATTTTATTCATTAAAATCACAAGGATCACTTTGAAACGTCAATTTTACTGCCTGTTCCTTCGCGACCAAGCCAGGAAAGAAAGGCAAGAAAACCAGGCTGGTTGTTTTTTTTTAATGATCCTTTTACAATAGGTACATAATACAGAAAAGAAATTACGTCTAAATTGTAACATTTTGAACGAGTTGGGGCAGTTTCAATCCCAAGCTTCTCTATCATCTAAATAATCCGATATTTTATAGTAGGCTCTTTTATAAAGATTTTGTTTAATTACGTTTTTAAATTTGTTAATTGTCAATTTTTGTACATCCCTTGGGAGTTTGTTATAAAAGCGCACACCTTGCCCTTTAAACGATTTACTAACTTTATGGAGTCTACATGTGGCAACAGCGAGTTTATCTTTATTTCTAGTATTAAAATTATGATTATCGCTATTTTTCTTAAACAAATTAATATTTTTGTGAACATACATTAGATTTTCATAGATGTATTGACAAGGGAATGTCATAATATCTATTTCTTTAAACTTATTGCGTAATGATTCTCTGGGGCCCATATTATAAATTGCACGAACAGCCCTCCTCTGCAGCACAAAAACGGTGTTTATATCTGCAGCACTCCCCCACAGCAGTATACCGTATGACATAATGCTGTGGAAGTATAATATTGACTAATATAGAATAAGCATTTGTGCTGCTAGAACCACGGAATTGTAATAACAAGATTGTTTAATTGGCAGGCGTTCCGCTGGTGTGAGAACCCTGACAGCATCCATGTCACCACTACGCCAATGTTCGCCCTCGTGCAATGCACGGCGTATCTGCTGGGCTGGGCCATATCTGTTACTCCAGTAGTCGCCGAGTTAGTATTTTTTATTTTATTTAAATTAAATAATTTATTTATTTTATTTATTAGAATTAGCTGTTGCCCGCAACTTCGTACGCGTTACAATACTAAATGTGTAGGTAACCTAGAAATAAAACTAAACTCGCTGTTGCAACTTGACTTGACACCCCATTTTTATCCCATGGGACCTGATTTACGGGATAAAAAGTAGTCTATGTGTTAATCAAGGTTATAATATACGTACATACAAAATTTCATCGAAATCGGTTCAGCCGTTACGACTTGATTAAGTAACAAACATCCGAAGTTTCGTATTTATAATATATTTAAAATAAAAATATTATTTATTTGTTTCAGATACCGTCATAACACTAAAAATCGCTCCATCATAATATCCGCGTGCACCACCGCTTTAATCATATATTCGTTTAAGCAAATTGACGATAATCTATGTCGCACTAATACATTAAGATTCTATATATCGCAGTTCGTGATGGCCTGCGTTAAACCAATGCTTTTATTAAGGGTGGTGCCTGCTATGTCAATGTGGCCTTTTACAAAGGAAATTAAGGGAAAAATAGAGTAAAATTAAGTTTAATAAAAAATTATACGTTATTAAAATACGGGAGTTATCAAGTACAGTTTTTCACGGGGGATAACTAGGTAAAATAACGTTATTAAAATACGGGTTTTAGTTGAAAAAAAGCATTTACGTTATTAAAATACGGGAGTTATCACGTACCGTTTCTCACGGGGGATAACTTTTTTTTATACTACATTGAGATGGAAAAACCTTATGGCCCACCTGATGTTAAGTGGTAACCATTGCCTATAAGAGAATTGCCTCGTAGGTCACGCACGTTAGAAACATGCCCTACTATGCACTGCCAGATATAGGTATGGTGGTAGTACTATAGTAGTGGGAGTTATCACGTACCGTTTTTTGCGTGGGATAACTGCGTAAAAACTAATACTTTACTTTGATTTTTATTTTCATTTGCTTAAATTTTTAACAAACAATTTACTTGGTTAATGATTTATCTCAATCTTTATTAAAAATATGGGAGATAATCATGTACTGATTTTAACCCAGTGATATTACTTACTGTTATTTAGCGGGTGTTTTGACGTACCTTTTTATCAGTGCGAGGGGAGACGCAGCGCGAATCAGATCGCACTCTGAGGTTGACGAAAACTGTGATATCTCCGTATTTTAATAACATAAAAATTCAAAATCTATGTCGCAGCTTAAAACTTAGAAATAATGTATTCATAATAGGTAAATTAAATAATTAAAAATAATAGTTTACATTTTCTTCCATTTCAGTAATTTTAAATAAATGTGTGCTGTTTTTAAATGTGTTGATTTTAAATAACTTTATTTTATTTATATTGTTTTAATTAATCATGTACAAATAATTCTGTGATATTAAGGCTCAAGTTCACCAACGCATAACACGCGCAATAACAATCAGTCACCAATTATTTTTCAAACATAATTTGTTAGGATCAGTGAATGCATAGATATACAACGATTTATTGTAAGCTACACTTAAATTAACAAACAATATTAAAACAAATGGTGACGATATTATAGTAATCCAAATTAACTAGTGGTTCGCCCCGAACCACAATCTCGTGAGTTTAACAAAAAACAAAAAAAAATATCATACGTCATCTTTGACTAATAAAGTATTGCGCTGAAATGCCAATTAACGTGACCTACAGTTTCATTTAAATTACAAGTAACGGGAGTACATGTCATATGGTTACCCTTTTCAGGGGTAGAAATTGCAGTTATTCTGGATTTTAGACTTTTCACTATATTTGTGTCACTAACACGAATACCAAGTTTCAGCACTATGGGGCCACTGGTGTACCCTGTAAATTTTGTCAAAGTTTTGTTTTTATTATGGCTAATAACACAAAAACTACAAGGATTAAACTAAAAATAAAAACGGGGTCGTAATGTACTAATAAATACCTTTCATTAGACGCCCCATTTGACATAATAATCTCATTTTTATTTTTTTACTCCTCTTAAACTCAAATATCTCAACAACCCCCCCTACATTTTTGGCTTATTTAGTCACACCAGCATTGTGCTAACACTACCTACCTATGTATCAAATTTCACGATGATCGGACCAACGCTTCGAAAATTATCATCGGACAAACAAACAAACATACATACATAGATAAAACGCCGATTTGCCCAAGTTGATTTAGAGATCTCGCTTCGCTCGATCAAAAATTTCAATTATAGACATACAAGCATCTGCCCATGTTTTCGCACGCGTGGTAGGTATGTCATTAAAAACTTCCAAATTTTAATCTATTCTAAGAAACTAGCATCAACACTATATAATTTAAAAAGAAACAAAAATCAACTTAACTATGATTTATTAGATAAGTTAATAACAGCGCAGGTTAAATCCTCTAAGATTTTTACATGCCTTGCTTAGGATAAACATCTGTCATTATGTTTTGGTGAAATTATGCCCTATATACTGTAGTTTAATTAATTCACCTAGGTGCATTATGTAAACCATTCGTAAATTTTAATCACTCGTTTTACTATTCTATACAGGATGTTTGGTAATATACTGACGATATTCAAGCGACGGTTTCTCAAAACATAAAAAAAGATTGACCAAAAAAATAACTAGTAGTTATATTACCAAATTTTAAAGAAAATCGAATAAGTTTAGGTGATTAATTCGATATAAAACTTACTGCCTACTCTTGCAATCGACATCCAAAAATAAAGGCCTAATCCACAAAAGCGTAGACGAAGATCTAGAGGTAGACCCAAGCCAAGGTGAAGAGATGTATGTCAAAAGACATAAGAGAGTGTAAAGTTTCTGATGACGCCGTCGAGGATAGAGCGAAGTGGAGTAGAACGACCAGGAAAGCTGACCACACTTCCATGTGGGATACATAGCTGGGAAGAGAGAGAGAGATTCTATTACTATTAAAACTAAATTAAAACTTAGCGATAAGTCTGCCTATTGTACCTATGATTTATATGTATTTTAATTGTTTATTTTTGATGGTGTGCGATAAAGATATTGGGGGCAATTCTGTTGACACAAACTAAGTTTAGGTTTGACAGCACTAAAATGATAGCTCTCACTCTCTCTTCGTACGGAACTAAAAAGGATGGCAATATTTGTAGTGCTGTCAAATCTAAATTTAGTTTAGATTGTGCAAATAGAATTGCCCCCATTAGCTTATCTAATCTAAAATAATTGCATAAATAACGCTAAATTCGAATGCTTCCCCACTAAATCAAATCAAATAATATTTATTGCATGAAATACATGTACTAACGACTAGGGCGTGCAATGTTTATAAGCTTGATTACATTATGTCAACAAATTATTAACATATTTATATTAACAATATAATGATGTTAAAAAATTATTAAAATAATTATGTCAACAAACTATTAACATAATTATCTCAACAATAGAATTATGTACCACAAATTATTAACATAATTATGTCAACAACAGAATTATGTACCACAAATTATTAACATAATTATGTCAACAATAGAATTATGTACAACAAATTATTAACATAATTATGTCAACAATATAATTATGTACAACAAATTATTAACATAATTATGTCAACAATAGAATTATGTACAACAAATTATTAACATAATTATGTCAACAATAGAATTATGTACAACAAATTATTAACATAATTGAACAACAAAATAAAATAAAAAATATACTGTAACTGTCAAATCAGTTGGACCTATATTGTAAATCTATCTAACTATACACTGGATGGCAGTAGGTCGTTCGGTTTTTTTGTGAATAAAGTTTACTATAAGTATCTACGTAATGCACCCAGACGATTAAAATTTACGAATAGTATACAAACTTAATGCACCGATTTGAATTAACCCAAGTGAATTAAGTAAACTTGTGACCTATAATATTTAAGTACTTAATGCACCGAGATGAATTAAGTGAACTCAAGATAATAGGTAATTAATAGCAATTTTCTAATTGCATTTAGAAGTTACTACAATGGCTGTTAGTATTATGTATTTAATACATAAGTACTTTCTATTATTTATTTTTTCTTACACGCAACCAAATGTTATGTTTTTCTTTAAGAAAATAAACCTTTTTCTTCTAAATCAATAAAGTCTTTGCATTTCTTAGTTCTAGAGTAATTATCATCATATCAGCTGTAGGGTATCAGCCATCAACTATTGAAGATAGGCCTGAGACGCAGGAGGTAGCGGGTTCGATTCCCGCCGCGGAACTAAGATTCCCACAATCTACATATATTTGTTTCGGGTCTGGATGTTTCTATACGAGTCTTATAAGAACAAAGGTGGCAATCTGTAATTTCTCAGAATGTTGATAAATCGGAAAAAAAGACTATTGAAACGTCCAACTGAAATCTATTTTAGGCCATGATGGAATAAACGTTTATGATTGGTCGAGCAAGACAGAAAGTCGCGTTTGATTCCGACATTAGATACAGATAGCCACATTTGATGACAATCTCAATCTTGTGTCTAACTTTCCCGTGTTGCCACATTCATAACTTTTATTAGCGCTGACGCTAGTCGATAAATCCGAAAATGTATGGGATTTGACATAATATGCTATGGAAATATCACGTGATATATCGACAACAAACCTATGTAGAAATCGAATGTAACTTGGCTACGGGCCCTGGAGTAGATTAAATATAAAAAAATAACTAAAAACCCAAACTTTATTTGAATTACAAATTTAACAAAAACAGAAAAATAACCAAAATGGTACAAATTGACCTTAACACAAAATAACACTGAACACTTAGAACACGAATCAACTGAAAAATGGCTGACGTATGCACAAATACGTAAAAAGTCTAAGGTGTTACTCCATCAAGCGCCAGCGAGTAAATGAGACCGCCATTTTTTTCTTGTTTTTTTCAAATGGACTGTCTCGCTGTTGGCCTCTGAGGCCGATGCAGCTTAACCGAACTTTTGGTGAGCGCAGAGGGCGCTCAGCCCTATAAGTTTTAATAAGGCAACTAGCGCAAGGGCACCACTTAGATACGAACCTCGGCTTGGGCCAGGAGAGGAGAGAAACGCCCGGGTACATATTTGTACCTCGTGCAGGCGGGCGGCGACTGAAGAGACTCGTCGACCTCGCCGGCAGGGTCGGTGTATCTGTGAAGTGTTTGCTCTGTTTAATGGAGATGACTCGGAAATCTATGATTTAGTCATCCGGATCTCCGAGAACGTGTCTCGGACGACGCGGCGACGGAGGGTTTAGAATGAGACCGCCCGTGGAGTTCGCATGTTTTTATAGAAGCGATCGTTATTCCGTATCGCTGCAGGATTCGGCTAATACTAAAGTCAGTATTTGGTGTATCAACACATCAAATTTTATCGAAATCTTTTCAGCCGTTACGACGTGATTGAGGGACAAACAAACATCCAAACTTTCACATTTATAATATTAGTGTGATTAATAAAGTCACGGGTAAAAGCTATAAGTAGCAATATTAATAAAGATAATATCATTATCACAAATGATAAGCTCAAGAGCTTTTGATTTGTGTTAATGATAATACTTTATTAATATTATAATTGAGTATCATTTTGGGTAGGTATTATTTTGACAACACTTGTCGGCAATACGTGAAAATGATCGGGACTTTCACAGCTTTGGACTTGCTCAAATATGTAAGTTCACACACATCAGCAAAAAAAAAAAATATAGTACCTATGTGGTTAAAATATTTATTTTTTAAATGAATATGTTTTGCTGAGCCTTAATAATTAAATTTTTATTTTTAAGAAAGCATTCTTATGCTTGATGGCCGCGAAGCCGCGAACGCTATTGCGAATCGGCTTCACACCTAGCGTTCACGCCCCTTCGCGGTTTTTTTCGCGCGATCCGCGGGCTGTGCGGAGCGGGCTTTAAAAAAATATATTAAGAATACGCAAAATATAGTAGTTTCACTATATATTTAAAAAAACCCATCCAAATTAATATAACTCACTAATATTAATCATTTAATTCAGGCAAGATGTTAAAACTTAATTCTACGGTCCATATAAATATATAGGGACCTTAATACCTTTTGAAACTATCATGGTTATTAACGGGTAAACTGAGTTTACCCGTTATCATGGCGCATGCAACTGCGTCGAAATATCGGGACACTCAATAACTCACAAATCATGGTAAATATCCCGTTTTTAGTACAAACAGGTACCTTAATGACTGACGCTCTATATTACTTTAAACTATTTGCTGACACGTAGTCTGCGACGCCGCCGCGCGCCGAGGCGACTGCTACATCCAAATAAAACTAGTGGTTCGCCCCGAACTGAGATCTCGCGAGTCTCCCATAAAAACAAAAAATATAATTTGTACCTAATCTTAGACCATCAAAATAGTGCCACTAAATGAATAACCAACTAACTTGACCTACAGTTTCATTCAAATTGGTTACTCTTTTTTGGGATAGAAATTGCAGTTATTCTGGATTTCGGACTTTTTCCTATATTTGTGTCTCTAAAGCTACACGCATATTTCAATTTTTGTACTGTGGAGTCACTGGTGTACCCTGTGAATTTTGACAAAGTTTAGATATGTATAATATTTTGTTTAAATAGATATATATATATAAACTTTAGATAAGTAATATAATTAATAAGTAATACGTTGTTTTGGTATAGATTCACCTAGTTTTTTTTAGCTATAGTGATTTAAAAACCAAACTATTCAATCGATTTTGATTAAAATTTCTATTATAACCTGAAAGTATATCTTTTTTTTTTTTTATAAATTATAGGCTAGCGTTTGACCACTATCTCGCCTGATGGTAAGCGATGATGCAGTCTACGATGGTAAACGCTTGCCTAGAAGAAACCTATTCACTCGTGACTTGAAGATCCCTAGGTTGTAGTTATCAGGAAACACAGACTCAGGCAAGGCGTTCCACTCCTTGGCGGTGCGCATAATAAAGGTGGAAGAGTACCGCTTTGTGCGTATGGGAGGTATGTCTACCATGTAGCGGTGGCGCATCGCGGAGCGTCTGGTTGTCCGATCATAGAATGGGGATGGTGGGATTAGGTTGAAAAGCTCCGCAGCACACTCTCCGAAATGTATCCGATAAAAAACCGAGAGGCTTGCAACCTTTCGACGATGCTCGACGCTGTGGAGCCTTGCTTTTGCTAACTCGTCATTGCAAATGAGCTTCTTGGCTCTTCTCTCAATTGAATCTAGAGCCTCTAGCTGGTACTTCGCTGATCCGTCCCAGAGGTGAGAACAGTACTCCAGACATGATCGGACATGTGCTTGGTATAAGTTGAGCAACTGTCCCGGTGTGAAGTATTGCCTTACCTTTGCAAGTATTCCAAGCTTCTTAGCGGCCAGCTGGGCTTTCGACTCAATGTATGAGCCAAAATTGAGAGTGGGTGTTAATGAGATACCAAGAAGCTCGAGGTGGTCAGAAATCGGCACGGGTACATTACGGAAAGTAGGAGCCAGATGAAATGGGCTCCGTTTCGCAGAAAACAGGCACGCCTGAGTTTTATTAGCATTAAACTTAACCAGGTTGGCATCGCCCCAGTCGGAGACCGCCTTTAAGGACAAGTTTAAGCGCTCAACCATGAATACGCTGTTCATATGAAATATGAAACGCTTTTTAAATAATAAAAGAATTTTCCAAATCATTTGATAAATGTCGTAGTGTTTAGGTAACAAACATAAAACATCCTTTCTGAAGTCCAATTGAGCAAACTTGAGCGCCTTCAAAATCTTTGTATTCGGTTCGTATTTGGCTTGCGCAAATATGACCATGTTTCAGAATTTCGCGCAAAACTCAAGTGGCTCCCTATCCGTCTTCGCCGGAATGCACATATTCTGTCCCTTCTTTTTAACATTCTTTTCAATCCTTCTTCACCATCCTATCTAAAGGAGCGTTTTGTGTTCTTGCACCAGGCGCATGATCGAAATCTACGCTCATCTGAAGCTCTAAGTCTCCAAACCCCTGTCCACAGTTCTCAATTTTATGGTGACTCCTTTACAGTTCAAGCTGTGCGGCTGTGGAACGCTTTACCTTTCTCTATTAGATCATCTAAATCTCTTCCTATCTTCAAAGCTAAGGTATACAACCATTTCCTTTCTTTGTCTACGCACTGCTAGTTTATCGTTATTTTTATCTCCTTTATTGTAGTTTATATATATAAGTATATATTATTATATTTGTAAGTATATATATTTAGTTTATTAGTAAGTATAGGTAGTTTATGTAAGTTTATGAATATACTCGTATTTACACCGCCGTCTTTTTGATTTTGTTTTGTCCTGTCCATCCAAAGGTTGTCTGGAAGAGATCGCTTTTAGCGATAAGACCGCCCATTGTACTTACCTTAATTTTTGTGTATTTTTATTGTATTTTAATTTTGTTGGTGTGCAATAAAGAGTATTCTATTCTATTCTATCCAAATCCATTCAGAACCTCCTTTTTTTGAAGTCGATTATAAAGACTGATTTCAGATAAGTGTAAAGATACTTATCCAGTTAGCCACACTAAAAGTCGACACTTCCTAGCCCGTCTGAACTCTGAGAGGTTATAATTTTTACAGACTGCATCATTGCTGAAGGAAACAAGACTGCATGAGATGAAGTCCGCAGAGTCTAACTACGGATGGTTGAAGTCTAAACATCTGCAGCATGATTGTGAGGTTTATTTGGAAGAGTTGAAACCTATGATCCTTAAGGTATTAAACAACTTGTTTATTTTAAATGTTTACCTTCCCTTTTTGTGCAGGGGGTTAAAACAGACATTGCCAAGAACATCCCCAGTTAAACAAACTTTCTATTCAAATAAATAAGTGCAGTTTCGTGTCTGTGCTGTTGACCGTTGAGGAGTTCCTTCGTCTGGAGCCAATCCGGTATGTGGAATCAAGTCATGCTTACCATAAAAATGCATTGTCATCGGAACTGAACCAACATGTCAAATTTAAATTCCATAGGATAAGAGGAAGTGGTTCTAATTCAGCTCGCATGATTTGACCTTAAATAACTAACAAACAAACATTGCAAGCTAAATAAAAGCTTGTAACAAACCACAGATACCACAGACAGACAGACACACAGACGCACAGTGCATCGCCCTGAACATGCTAGCCAGACAGGTGTTGACCTGGTCCGCAACCTACGCACCAGGGACGCGGCGACCCCGCAATCAACGCGGCACCGGTACGGTACCGACTGAGCCGAAGACACTGCAGTGGTGCCGATTATTATTAATTATTATTGAGCTTCTTGGTATCACATTAACACCCACTCTCAATTTTGGCTCATACATTGAGTTGAAAGCCCAGCTGGCCGCTAAGAAGCTTGGAATACTTGCAAAGGTGAGGCAATACTTCACACCGGGACAGTTGCTCAACTTATACCAAGCACAAGTCCGATCATGTCTGGAGTACTGTTCTCACCTCTGGGACGGATCAGCGAAGTACCAGCTAGAGGCTCTAGATTCAATTGAGAGAAGAGCCAAGAAGCTCATTTGCAATGACGAGTTAGCAAAAGCAAGGCTCCACAGCCTCGAGCATCGTCGAAAGGTTGCAAGCCTCTCGGTTTTTTATCGGATACATTTCGGAGAGTGTGCTGCGGAGCTTTTCAACCTAATCCCACCATCCCCATTCTATGATCGGACAACCAGACGCTCCGCGTTACGCCACCGCTACATGGTAGACATACCTCTCATACGCACAAAGCGGTACTCTTCCACCTTTATTATGCGCACCGCCAAGGAGTGGAACGCCTTGCCTGAGTCTGTGTTTCCTGATAACTACAACCTAGGGATCTTTAAGTCGCGAGTGAATAGGTTTCTTCTAGGCAAGCGTGTACCATCGTAGACTGCATCATCGCTTACCATCAGGCGAGATAGTGGTCAAACGCTAGCCTATAATTTATATAAAAAAAAAACCTAAAAAAATATATAGATTTATTTCGATTATCCAATCTTTCCCCAGATGTCACCAGAATCCTGCGCAGCTGTAGCTGTCAAACTTGACATCCTAACCGAACACTCCACGTCAATCGACCACGTGATAACTACCCTCAAATCGCTGCTGCAAGAGCAGGACAGCATGATCATCATGGCGGGAACTGTCAAGCGTACGAAAGAGACGAAGAATCGGAAGGTGAAAGTTCATCCTGAGTTGGATGGAAGAAAGCCGACTGTATCTTTTGTAGTGCATTTTAATAAAGTTTGAATTGTTTATTCTGAATTGTTTAATATTTTAGGTACAAATAATTAGATACTTATCAGTCATTCCGAACTCAGGTTGGGTTGTATGGGAAAAACCTCTGTTTAGGTGAAATTCGAGACCCTTCTGCTCAACACCAGTATGGTCAAAAAAAGGTTTAAAATCGTTATTGATCCTTAACCATAAATACTATAGCAATGTACCTATAGTTCGTGCGGATTAAGCTGGCAATACAGGTCATTCACATACCTTCACTACGATATCGCAAAATGATACAGATCTATCGCTATTTCTGTCGCTACGATACAAACATATACAAAAACTGGTATCGCTAGAATCTGATTCTATTCGCTAGATACTGGTTCCAAATTTATTACATGAGATTACAAGCAGAGCCAGATCAGACGTTCAGTATAAAAAATAATGTTCAGTACATCATAGCAAATTTTATACTTACTAAGGGTGCTACCACACCACACCAATCAATCGAGCAACGATCGATGCCATCAATCGTTAGTAAAATGAGATCAGTCGATGATGCGTCATAGTCATAGTGCGACTGTCGATTGAAGTCGACTGATCTCATTTTATATCGATCGATGGCATCGTCAATAGATCAGAGCCCGTAGCCAAATTACATTCGCTGCGAATCTATTCGATTTCTACATACATTTGTTGTCGCTGTATCATGTGGTATTTCTATAGCATGTGTCAAATCCCATACATTTTCGGACTTATCGACTAGCGTCATCGCTAATCGACTGTAACTTGGCTAAGCCCTCAGGGCCCGTAGCCAAATTACATTCGCTACGAATCTATTAGATTTCTACATACATTTGTTGTCGCTGTATCACGTGGTTCTTCTATAGCATGTGTCAAATCCCATACATTTTCGGACTAATCGACTAGCGTCATCGCTAATCGACTGTAACTTGGATAAGCCCCTGGTGCTCAATTCTACTAAACCAATCGCTTCACTATGACAATGGTATCGTTGGAAAATGGCCACTATAGATACCTTTTGGTATTCTACTAACACAATCTTTTTCCAATGACAGCCGTTGCTATGACAACGCCATTGAAAATTTGGCAGCCTATAACAGGAACAACAATGATAATCGTTAAATAATGGCATACCATTATTTAACGATTATGATTGTTGTTGCCATAGCTCCATAATCGTTTTTCTTATAAATTAGCAGAATTGGGCCCCTGATTGTAAGCCACTAGATGTTCTTACTGCAGTCACCAGCTGTATTAGTGGCGAAGTGAATAATTGTTTGTTGTTGTATGTGTTTTTATTGTAATGTGTATATTAGAATAATAAGAATAAGATTTAAATTTAATTGTATACTAAAGAAAACTACGAGCCTTACAGTAGTCGCATATGATGTGTAAAATCTAACCACAACGCGCGCGCTCATTGTTCAAATCAAATAGCGCACGCTTCCCCGGTTTCCTATTACACATATCTGTCCTTTTTGCCAGAATCACTCCCATAAACCGAGAGAAAAGATGTTACACATCAAAAAATGGACATACTTTTAGTCTGAAATAAATATTATTGTATTGTATAAGGGTTCCTAGTTCGACTACGGAACCCTAAAAACCTTAATTGAATAATGTCGAATACATAAACATCTTTAAGCAGCCTTTTTCTTATTTTTGAAGATGAAAAGATCAATTAAAAAGACATACAAAAACGCGGCAACTTGAAATGTCAGTGTAAACTTGCTTTAATTATAACGTTCCGTTTTAAGCATCAGTTGAGCCGACTCGCCCTTGACCGCTACATGTCGGCCATTCTGTATTTGGACAGCGTTGTGCCAAATGTAGCCAATAACTTTTATAAAATAATAATTACGATTGTATACGCCAAGACTAGTGGCAGATGGGGCCAACCAATAAATGTTTGGTTCCTTTTCAATACAATTACTGGTAAGGTAATTAGTGATATCGATAGGTACTCGACACCGCACTAACGGCTCCTGCAGGCTGCAAGATTAAGCGAGATAGCATTAACATCGTCCTTGTCGCCCAAAATAAAATATAGCTCTCAGGGATAGTGTAGCATTCTATCATCAGTGAAAAAATTTTCAGGATTGGAATCCAGAGATTACCCATTACATACAAAAAATACTTACAAATGTTACCTCATTATTACACTTAGATATATTATAAATGCGAAAGTTTAGATTTTTGTTTATTTGTTTGTTACTCAATCACGTCGTAACGGCTGAACCAATTTCGAAAAAACAACATTCTATTGGTTCGATAGCACTAAAATGACCACCGTCCACTGTCATCATCATCATCATCATTTTCAGCCCGTGTCGTACCACTGCTGGGTATAGGCCTCTTTTTATTTATGCTATTCTTCCCGATCCTGTGCCAGTCTGAACCACGTACGACCCACGGTCTTATGGATGTCGTCGACCCGTCTCCCTGGTGGACGTCTCCTATTTCAATGCCCAGTTCTCGGCCTCCACTCTGTTAGTGCCTTAGTCCACCTGTCGTCTGGCCAAATGTCCTCTCCAACTCCACTTGAGCCCTAATATTCGCTTGCTGACGTATTGTACTTTAGTCTGCTTGCGAATTTTGGTATTGGGAACTCAATCTAAGAGTGTGATGCCGAGCATGGCGCGCTCCATGGCTCTCCGTAACAAACACAAAATTAGGGCAATAATATTTGTGCTGTCAAACATAAATTTCGTTTGTAATACCAACAAAATTGCCAAAATGCCGTGATAACTTTATAAAAATGTCTACACAAGAAATCGAAAAACCAACCATATAATGCCAAATAATTATTACATTATCCATACATTATGTTGTTATACTTATAGTTATTATTCACCAAGTTTAAATTTTAAATTTTTTTTTTATACCACTAAGGTAGCAAACAAGCATACGGCGCACCTAATGGTAAGCGGTTACCGTAGCATATGGACGTTTGTAACGCCAAAGGTATTACTTGCCCGTTGCTGACCCTTTAAAATTTTCAAAACGCCCTTTTTGAAGAACCCCATACTGTAGTCCCTATGGAAAACCTCGACCGGGAGACCATTCCACGAGCGAAGAGTTCGCGGGAGGGAATTCCTCTGGAACCTCACGGTACGCGACCAGATCGTCTCCAAGGTGTGTGGATGGATTCCCTGCCGATAGCGAGCGGTGCGATGATAAAACGTGTGAATACCTATGAATATTATATATTTACTATATATTTACGCGATGGATTTTCGGTAACTGTCTAGTTCTTTCTTCAATAACTACTTGTTAATTCAGTGCATAAAGCTGACAGTTCCCGAGAATCCTATCTGTGGTGGCGGCAGCAGTAGATGTTTCTGCCAAGGCGATGCTGAGAACCAGCATAGCCTTTGACCTATTTACCAGCACATTCTACCTTAGTGCTACCTACAATAATGTAATAATGTTTCTTAGTATTAGGCCTACTGTCATAATTACCTAGCTTTATTTAGTACTTATTCTACCTACCTACTTCTGTTAGCATAATAGGTGTGTGTTGTAGCATTACAGCTCTAAAATCTTTCTCCGGCTGTTCCCAAGTGCAGACTGTCTTTTTGAAGGATGCTCCCAATGTCATTAGGACCTGTTCCAAAATTAAATTACAAAATTGTAGTTAGCGGCCAGTACATCATATTCAGAGGTCCTATGTAAATTCCAAGTAAAACCTTACGGTTTTACCAAGAATTAAAATTAAATAAATATATGTCTAAAATGTCATGTCAGTAGGTACCCATGTCAGGTCTGTTTATTTTTGTGTTTCTAGTCCTAAAAAGTTAAAATAAATATAGCATCATTTATACTCTTGTGACGAGAAAATTCCGCTCATTCCGCCCACATAAAAATATAATAATGGGTATTTTATATAACTATGAGTTTATAAATACTTGATCTCCTGTTTCGCACTCGCATTACGCCATCCGTTTCACGACACATCGCGCGATGTTCATTCATCTCGCTTCCTGCATTCAGCGAATTCTGCGTAAATTGGATCTTATGATGAATGCAACTCGTGGTCGTTGCCTCATTCTTTTTATAACGATTTTCAAATATATTTATTACTAATTACTAGTAGAGGCGGTAAAATGACTCTTGGTTGAGATTAGCTCATCTGTATCTGGATCTGGCCTAAGAGCTGAATCGCTGAAGCGTTTCATTTATATCATTCGGATCACCGGCTCTGACGTACATGTGAAGCAATCGCAGCACAGAACCTATATTCTTTAGCACAGAACCTGATTTAGATCGTATATATCACCTAGATCTGACACATTATAATTCAATTAAAATTCATTTATTAATCGCGATTTTAGTATTTTTCTACGAACTATATCCACATAATTTAACCGTCATTCATTGACGTGAAGTCATTTACATGAAGTGTCGCGTCACTTTGACATTTCATTCTGCATTTGCTTTCTTTGATAATTTATATGGCAGGATAACGTTTGCGGGGTCAGCTAGTTAATCTATAAAATAAATAGATAAAATACATTAGATACATAGCTTTATAGCTTTGACTGTTTATTGTTAGGTGTGGCCCTCTTAGTACAACCAGTTTATTCATTTCGGGCTTACAATATTTTTATAATTCATAATTATTTATTTATTATCTGTGAAACTAACATATATAACATAAAAAACTAATCTATGTTTCACCATTTCAGCGAATTTTATTATTACCTCGTAAACTATGAATAACATTCGTTTTAATTTACGTAGGTATTTAGGTTGCACATTAATGCCCTTGCAATTCCAAAAATACATTCCGATATTTTGACGTGAAAAGAATATGAAATTAAAGTTCATTATTTTCCCATTTAATTATTGGCAATGCACAATTAATGATCGAAGTGAATAAATGTATCAATCATTACTTATTTTGGAGCCAAAGATGGCAAATTATCGAGAAAAGGGCATCGTTTAATTATTGTTTTTTTAGTCCCGCGGCAACGCCTGTACACGGAGGTCAAGTATAGTACTTGCTAATTTTTAACCGACTTCAAAAAAGGAAGAGGTTCTCAATTACCTATATTTTTTTACTGTGTGTTACCTTATAACTCCGTCATTTATCAACCGATTTGGAAAATTATTTTATTATTTGAAAGGATATACTTTCAGATTAGTCCTATAGAAATTTCAGCGAAATCAGTTCAGTAGTTTGTTGTTTCTGCTATCTGAAGTCGGTTATATTTTTGTTAAAAAGTTAGTTGACTGCCTCCGTGGCGCAGTGGACGTAAAGCCGGCTGAGACGCAGGAGGTAGCGGGTTCGATTCCCGTCGCGGAACAAATGTTTGCATGATCTACAGATATTTGTTCCGTGTCTGGGTGTTTTTCTATATATTATATGTATGTATTTACAAAAAAAAAGTATATAAGTATTCTATCAGTTATCTGGTTCCCATAGTACAAGCTCTGCTTAGCTTGGGGCTAGATAGCGCTGTGTGAAATGTCCAGCGATATTTATTTATTTTATTTCCTTTAAAAAAGTCACTTCCCTTACCCGAGACTGAATTTCGCGCAAAAAAAAATGCTTTTCATCATCTTCATCTCAGCCATAGGACATCCACTCCCCTCAGCCTCCCCCTAATTCTAATTCTAGGGTGGGGGGAATAAGATCTGAACTGACGTCCCGCATTGAGGTGTATTGTGCATTACCCCCCTTCTAACCTGACCCCAGCCATGCTAGCTCCTTGAAGTAACGGAGCAGGATTTTGGGTTGATGGATGCAGCTTTCCAAGATCTCTGTGGATGTTGTGCTGTTAGCGGATGAGGATTCGATGAGCTCTTGCAGACCCGTTCTCAGCCTGATATCGCTCGTGGCCGTACAGTGAAGCATCACGTGCTCCACCGTCTCTTCCTCCTGGGGCCCAATTCTACTAAACTAATCGCTTTACTATGACAATGGTATCGTCGCAAGGTCGCTACCATAGATACTTTTTGGTATTCTACTAACACAATCTTTTTTCAATGGCCGCCGTTGCTATGACAACACCATTGACAATTTGGCAGCTTATGACAGGAACAACAATCATAATCGTATGGCTTCATAATCGTTTTTCTTATAAATTAGCAGAATTTGGCACCTGAAGAGATGCGCGACAAAGCCCACTGTCCGTGTCCCCGGTCTGCAAGAGGTGATGGTTAAGTTCGCAGTGTCCTGTGATGATTCCCACCGTCATCCTTAGATCCTCGCGTTTCATTTTTAACAGGGTAGGTATTTGTTGTTTTTCGATTCTTTGCAGGGAACATTGTTTTTGTTTGCTTGCGGTCGGTTCTGCGCTCCCAGACTTTCTGGTGCTCCTTTTCGGAGTTCATCCTCAGTCTATTTTTGATTTCGCGCCGTTAGCGGATTGGAGAGGTTGTTGTTATTTGTGTTTAAATAAATAAATATATATTACTGGACATTTCACACAGCGCTATCTAGCCCCATACTAAGCAGAGCTTGCACTATGGGAACCAGATAACTGATAGAATACTTATATACTTTTTTTTGTAAATACGTACTTATAATACTTATATAGGAAACATCCAGACCCGGAACAAATATCTGTAGAACATGCAAACACCTCCTGCGTCTGAGCTGGCTATTTGCCCACTGCGCCACGGAGGTCGTCAGTTTGGTTGTTATCATTTGTGTTTGGTGCGTCGGATCCTGTGCGGCCTGCACCCAACAGGTCAGGTCGTCTTTCAATCTAGTGGGGGTCGTCCTACGCTGCGCTTTCCTGTGCGTGATTTCCCCTCTAGAACCTTTCTGCCCCAACGGCCATCAGTTCTTCAGAGATCGAGTGTTATGTGTGGACTGGCAACTAATTATTATAAATCCGGGATTTATTACGTACCGTTTTATCGGTGTTCCGACCGACAATGTCTCGGTTTAATTCGTAAACCTTCATCAGGGTGAGTGCGATCCAGTCTGAGCCGGGTAAAACGGCACGTGATAAATCCCGTAGGTATTTTATAATAATAATCAAAATATAATTTATCTTGTAACAATGCCACCTAGATTTAAATGTCTACGCTACTGAGTGCTTCGGAATAGTTATGTTATCCCGAAAGGAGGTCATTGGTGGCGATTCTGTTGTTAACGCTGACTAACTAAAATTGTGTAACATATAAACGGCCTTATTTTGTTTGCGCTAAAGATCAAATTAGAATGACATTTCTAAAATTAAGTAATTTTTACTAAGATGGGGTGTTTGCGGTCTAGTTTTAATCAGAACCAATTTGACCGCTGACTAAAACTAGCCCAAAAACACGCCATCTTAGTGAAAAATACTTAATTTTAGAAATGTCATTTCAAATGTCATTCTAATTTGATCTTTAGCGTAAACAAAGTAAGACTGTTCGTATTTTACACAATTTTAGTTAGTCAGTGTAAACAACAGAATCGCCATCATTGTCCCCAAAAGAAATAGAAACAACTATGTTCTCAGGTGGCTAAGACAAGACAATTAGTAGTAGTAGGTGAGGTCAAACGCGTAACTATCATGATTAATAAAAAAAGCTATTGGAGTTGGCACCTGGAGAACACCCCATGATAAACCCGGCTGGATACATTTATTTGACGGTCAGGGCGCCTCAGATGATGATGCTCATGGTTAGATTCGCCCCTTTTTGGATTAATGTACGTGTAGGTAGTTATACTATACAATATAATACGTGACAATAATTGAAAGAAAGTGTATAAAAAGGTTCCCTACCTACTTTCGTATTAAAGTAACAAAGTTAAGATGTTTATCGTAATTTAGTAAAACTGTAGTTATACATGTTGTAACGTTAGCAAGTTAAATATTCCGATGCACTGTGTATACCCACTAGTTTGCGTGTTATCATTTTGTAAAACTGGGTGGGTAAGTTAGGTATTTATTATCAAATCTAGGCTTTCTACTGTTTCGAGTTTATATTACCTAGGTCGGTTGCGTAAATCTAGATTATAAGGTCCAACCTAAGTTAATTCTAATTTTAGCTAGACCTTATCAAAGGTGTATTGTTGTTATTTATTTTACAAATAATAATAAATAAATAGGTAATGCTGGACATTTCACATAGCGCTATCTAGCCCCAAACTAAGCGAAGCTTGTACCTACCTACTGTAGGAACCAGATAACTGAAAGAATACTTACTTACAATATAGAAAAACACATTCAAACCCGGTACATCTGTAGATCATGCAAACATATTTTCTTCCACGGCGGGAATTGAACTCGCAACCCCTGTATCTTAGGCGACTACTGTGCCCACTACGCCACGAAGGTCGTCTCGTAATACTTAGTATGTACATACGTTACATAGTAAGACTTAAACAGGTATTTAAAAAAAATACTAAAACTACAGTAAAAAATATTGTAGATAGACCTAAAGTAGTGGAATAAAAATTGTACAAAATAATTTTTTAACAAAGTATTTATTTACATTTTTACAGATCACAATTTTGAGCATTTAAAAAACACATGATTAAAATCAATGGCAGTGGGTTTTATAACTGCTATACCAGAATCTTCAAGTTGACTAGGCAGAATGCGTTTACTTTGCATTGCTTGGAATAAAAAGTTGGTAGAATAGTGGCAAAAGCCGCGAAGCTAGGTCAAAAGTAAGATGTCAAATATAACGGTTGGAAAGAATCTGGCATTGATAGTTGAGATGAAAATGGCGGGAATGTTCACCAGCAGTATGGGTAGTTGGGGCACAGGGCCGGAGGCAGGCCGGCGGGGTAGCGGGGAGCGGCGGGGACGGCGCTGAAACAAAGGCAGAATATTTAAATTTACGAACACAATTTTACCATTTTCTAGTATATACTTCAAAAACCTAACTTAACATTTTGTGGTTACAAAGAGTTTATGTCAAAGTAGAATTATGGTAGATTTATCTAATGCCGGCTTCAGGCATGGTAAATACGCAAATACCTACAAATTCGTGAAGTGTGGCCCGGGAGATTGAACTTTATTTACTTTGACGTGCGCAGAAAACCCGATACTGCATGGCAAAGAGTAAATTACGTCGGCGGCTTATGCCGGAGATGCCATTTTTTTTGTATTTGGGAAATAAATTATCAAGTTACACGTGCGGACTTATCGCTGTAAATTAACATACTACTTACGTAAATATTACATAATTTAACGAGTCTATATTAATCATGTCAGAAAGAACGTTGAAAAAAGTCGTAACTTGCTTTATGGCATTCTTCTTTCAAGAGAAGAAACAGAGCCATGCTGCGCCACTTTTAAGGTACTGTTCTAAGCGACGCTGCCGACTGTGCCGCGGTTGCACGCAGTCGGCCGCAGCAGCACTACTGGTTTGTAAGTAATACTCTGACTTACGTGATAATTTAACACCTAAATATATGAACTTTATGAGTCTAATTTTCTTGGCTCATACATAACATTTCTAATTTAAACCATAAACATAAATACTTACCTAGCTTCTGTTTACCTACTTATATTTCATATACTTTTTATTGCTGTTATATTGTGTAACAATTATCACCTTCTGTATGTAATTTTTACCTATGTTACCTATTTTGGTTTACAGTCATCTATCTAAGTAAAAAATACCTAGTGATGTAAACCCACGATAACACCAGCACAAAGCTTCGTGGTTGCTATATTTCTGAACATATATTATATATGTAATATTTGTTAAAATGGTAAATACATAAAATAAAAAATGTATTTCTACAGATGCGAGCACCGCGGCAGCTGCAAGTGCGATCGGCAGTTGCAGTCGGCAGTGGTGGAACAGTACCTTTAGGATAGTTTTTTATACTTACTGTGGTGCGGCTTGCGCGTACAGAGCAGGGTTCAGGCCCCACTGGGGAATAGGGATGCCATCAGGGGTGTGACGGGCGAGGGCATCAGCGTCGCAGAAGGGGTAATTAGGGCACACGGCTGGGTGGACGCCGGCCGGATACTCCACAGCAAGGGCTACCGCGGACACAGCTAGGATGATGAACTAGAACAATGGAAATATACATAATCTTTCCATCACTTAGCTTTTTATCACGCTTTATGCTAATATGGTATGTATGTATGTAACTGAATCTTTAAAATTGATTTTCAACCACTTCAAAACGTCGAATTCAATCTAAATATTGCACACTTATCAAGTACCAATGACAATAAATATTCATAATTCAATAAAATAAATAAAATGCTTTTGTAGTTAGCTGAACTATATAAATAGAAAAAAATAATCGGGTCAAAAAACTAAAAAACACGCATTTGTAGATAACCGAACTACAAAGTAGAAAATAATCACATTCATATTATAAACGGACGACCTCCTTGTTGCAGTGGGCGAATAGGCGGCTGAAACGCAGGAGGTAGCGGGTTCTATTCCCGCCACGGAACAAATGTTTGCATTATCTACAGTTCCGGGTCTGGATGTTTGTCTATTTAACTATGTTTTTACAAAAAAAGTAAGTATTCTATCAGTTATCTGGTTTCCATAGTAAAAGCTCTGATTTGTTTGGGGCTGATAGCGCTGTGTGAGATTTCCAGCAATACTTATTTATTTAAACGCGAAAGTTTTGATATTTGTTTATTTATTTGATTGTTACTCAATCACGTCGTACCGTCAAAACCGATTTCGATAAAATTTAGTATGTAGATACGTAGATAATAACCTGGATTACCACGTAGGCTACTTTTTATCCCTTAAATCAGGTCCCATGGGATAAAAATGGGGTGTCAAGTCAAGATGCAACAGCGAGTTTAGCTTTATTTCTAGGTTACCTACACATTTAGTAGTGTAACGCGTACGAAGTCGCGGGCAACAGTTAGTTTTCAATAAATTTAAATTAAGAATAGTGTGACTAACAAAATAAAATATTTTATTGTAAAAAAGCGTGGTTATTGGTCACTCATGATTTGTGTTTATTTTAACCCATACCATTATTATAGAATAGAATAGAATACTCTTTATTGCACACCAACAAAATTAAAATATAATAAAAATACACAAAAATTAAGGTAAGTACAATGGGCGGTCTTATCGCTAAAAGCGATCTCTTCCAGACAACCTTTGGATGGACAGGACAAAACAAAATCAAAAAGACGGCGGTGTAAATACGAGTATATTCATAAACTTACATAAACTACCTATACTTACTAATAAACTAAATATATATACTTACAAATATAATAATATATACTTATATATAAACTACAATAACGGAGATAAACATAACGATAAACTAGCAGTGCGTAGACAAAGAAAGGAAATGGTTGTTTACCTTAGCTTTGAAGATAGAAAGAGATTTAGATGATCTAATAGAGAAAGGTAAAGCGTTCCACAGCCGCACAGCTTGAACTGTAAAGGAGTCACCATAAAATTGAGAACTGTGGACAGGGGTTTGGAGACTTAGAGCTTCAGATGAGCGTAGATTTCGATCATGCGCCTGGTGCAAGAACACAAAACGCTCCTTTAGATAGGATGGTGAAGAAGGATTGAAAAGAATGTTAAAAAGAAGGGACAGAATATGTATATTATAAATTCGAAAGTATCTTCATCTCTCTGTCTGTTGGATCGATTCCATTGAAATTTGGTATACAGATAGATTATGACCGGGATTAGGACATAGGCTAGGCCATGAAGAGTTGTGATTATTCATCTGATATTATTAATATATGTATATATTAATATACGTATGTATGTAAGTACATATTTATTTATTTTATATATGATATTTACTTATTTAAAATTATTTACGTACCTATTATTTTTGTATTTAAGGTTAAGTAATTTTTCTTTTTCTATTATTAAGTTTATTCTTTTTACACCTCAGCCAATCTTCCATTTAGCAATGATCCTCTCCATCCAAAGGTTGTCTGGAAGAGATCGCTTTGTTAAGCGATAAGACCGCCCATTATGCTTACATTTATTTGTTTTATTTTTTATTTTTATATCTGTTGTGTTTAGCTTGTAAGGTATAATAAAGAATTTTCATTCATTCATTCATTCATTCATTCATAGGCTTTATACCCTACTGCATAGGAGGGTAATGTTTTTATTGGCAAACCACGCATAATTTCACCGGCAACCAACCTTCAAACCGAAACACAGCAATGCTGCTTGGCGGCAGAAATAGGTATGGCGTGTGATAAACACCTGTTTATATCTAAGTACTGAGACTGTTTGAAATGATAATGATGTACACTTCTGAGTCGGTATCATGCACTGAATCGCATGACAATAAAACATTTAATAAAATTATCATACATAATGTCACAACTCATAAAGCAATTAACCTCAAAACTGCCAAATATTTCGCGTGCTTGAAATTTCTCCCGCTCAATTATAATTAATCCAGAATCCTATTGCGAGCGGATTACGAAGTGTTTCGACAAGCCGTGGGCGTGCGGTTATGCACCATTTGGTGTTATTGTGTTGGTATGGTAATGAGGTAATTATTTTGATTGATTGTAATTCGGTTTTGTTGGTGTTTTGTCTCCAAGTTCCTTCCTACGTAGGTATGCGGAATTCAAGCGAT
Source organism: Philereme transversata (assembly GCA_963924445.1). Classification (NCBI taxonomy): domain Eukaryota; kingdom Metazoa; phylum Arthropoda; class Insecta; order Lepidoptera; family Geometridae; genus Philereme; species Philereme transversata. Next base: position 25,779,934 of record OZ004346.1, read on the forward strand.
TTGGACGGAAGTGATAGCCTAATTTGATAAATTGACTTTCTTGGAGATCTTGACAATCAAGTAATTCCTACGTATGATGTATATAAAATATGAAGAAACAGTACCTATACGTATGCATAAAAAATATATATCTTTTATTTTTATTGATTGGAAAAACCTTATTTCTTTGTTTTGTTTACCAAAAAGGCGTTAAGTTTATTTAATTTTTAAATTGTAGCATATTTTGGACCTAGTAGTAACCTATCCTCATTTTATTTGAATTGTCAATAAAATGTATTTTGTTCCAATTATTATGTCTTTTATGAATGAACCAGCTGCTGCCCGTGACTCCGTACGCGTTACACTACTAAAGGTGTAGACCTAGAAATAAAGGTAAACTCGCTGTTATATCTTGACACTTTTTATCCCATGAGACCCGATTTATGGGATAAAAGGTAGCCTATGTGGTAATCCAGGTTATAATCTACGTATATACCAAATTTCATCGAAATCGGTTGCGCCGTTGCGTCGTGATTGAGTAACAAATAAATAAACAAACATCCAAACTTTCGCATTTATAATATTAATGCAATTGATTTTTCGACTCTAATAAGACGTAACTAATTCGATACGCATAGACATTTCTGCTGATCAGTTATCTAGTAAATCACCTCGTAAACGTTTGTTAGGAATCGTATCACATTAAGGTATTAAATCGTAATCTAATGTTATTTATATGTAAATGTTTCTAGTTCATTTATTATCGCAGTAGTGTTAATTGATCCACATACATGTTTAACTACCTTAAATCTCCGTAATGTCAATGTCAGTATTTGATTGATCCATGAATAAATGCATGTGGAATGTCATTAGAGTCATTACATATTTATACGCCTGTTATTAATTGTATTAATGTACCGTGCGTGTCTAACATGCCACATTGCACTAACGCCATTTATTTTTCATTTTATATCCATTCGATAACACACACACCACTATTATTTAATTAGGAATAGTGTGAATCCTAAATCCTATGAAAACTATGATCAAGTGGTTTTGCTTGCCTTGTCTTTAATTTAAAATAAAATCAATAGTAATCAGATAATTTATGTAATTAGTACAATGTAATTTTTTTTAGTTCATTTAATTTGTTTTTGGTTCACATCTCTGTAAGTAGATATAATCAAAAGGAAGAGCACTAATTGCCAAGATACAAGTTTTCACAAACTAAGTTTGGTAAGTAGGGCGCCATTTAATGTAAAGCATGACAGAGAAAATAAATAATATTTGATTTTTGACGTCTAATAACAGACGACACCGGCTTCCCGAGTAGCTTCGGACTCCCCAATTTGTTATGTATAAATTATGATTAGGTGGGATTTTAGTAGAAGTTATGATTAATTTTCAATACAACAGGAAGTTAAAAATCTTATACTTAATGTTTACTTCTTTTAATTTTAATATTTACTATGATGGATCTTTAGTTATATTATGACATTTCTATACATCATTTAGTGACTGTTTCTTCGGTTAATTTTCACTTTATTGCGGTACAATCAATTAGTCGCAATAGATAGAAAGAGTATAGATAAGTATTCGAATATTTTTTTTTATATGGGCAAAAAATAGAATTATTATGAATAAAGTTTTAAGTTTTTGTATTTTTATTATCTTATACTAAATACTAATGAGAAATGATTTTTTTATATTCTTTTTAGATACAACTTTTTATTTTGAATAAAAATTAATTAATAGTTATAAGCTGACATTACAAGCTAACCCGCCCGCGGCTTCGCACGCTTGAATTTCCCGTTCCCGTGGGACGCGACACTTCATGTAAATGACTTTACCGTCGTTCATGAACATACAAAAATACTAAAATCGCGATTAAAAAATGAGGGGTAAAAATACTTTACGACCTATTCTCATACAGAATCATCAGTTATACAAAAAATCGTTAAAATCGGTCGACCCGTTTCGGCGCGGTGCGACCACTAAAACCGTGACACGAGATTTTTATAAATTAGAATAGAATATAATCGGAATAAAATTTTAATGAATATTTGATAGTCTGGATTTTCTAGATTTATTTTATAATATATTGTGAGTCGGAAGGTTTGGCATGTAAGATTCAATTTTTAAATAAGACTAATTTATAAAATAGGGCACGATTTCATATTTAAAATCACTCTACTCACCAGTTTTCCGATCATTATGACAAGTGTTAATCCTCTCGACTTGGCAGTGAGACTGATTGTGGCGAGGCAGTGCCGCGAGCGCTTTTATACCCCACGTTCGGCCCTGGATGTAGGGTTGATTTGAAATTAGAACGCAATCTTCTCTTGTTGTCTTGAGTGTTCGATATTCGAATTACATTGTACGGATTCATCGATATTGTATGTTTCAATATCGAAAATTGTATTATTTTATTTAAGAAAATAGCGATAATCATTATTTAAATACTAGAAATAAAGGTAAACTCGCTGTTGCGCTTGTAGACTCCATAAAGTTAGTAAAATCGTTTAAAAGGCAAGGTGTACACTTTTATAACAAACTCCCAAGTGATAGTACCAAAATTGACAATTAACAAATTTAAAAACTTAGTTAAACAAAATCTTTATAAAAAGATAACATATTGGATTATTTATTGCTCCAACTCGGTCAAAAATGTTGGGTACAATTTAGACGTAATTTATTTTCTTTATTGTTATGTTTTCTAAAAGGATCATTAAAAAGAACAACCTGCCTTGTTTCTTGCCTTTCTTTCCTGGCTTGGTCACGGAAGAACAGGCAGTAAAATTGATGATTCAAAGTGATACTTGTGATTTTAGTTAATAAAAGCATTTTGATTTGATGAATGTTTTTGAGTTAGGAGGGCGCTTTATTTCTGGATTTAAGGTTTTTAATTGCGCTAAAATCTTCTTCTACGATTATAATGTCTTGTGAATCATCACCGAAAGTAGGTGATTAAATCCCTACGGCTGAGCCAGGAGTAAAGTTGTACTAAATTTCACTATACCCTCTCGGGTATAAAGTGATTTGAATTTGGAATGCATTAAAATTTTAACCAAAACACCATAAGAACTTCGTCGTAAATAGAACTAACCTCTGCACAGAATGCACCAACCTAGATTTGGTTTTTATTGTCTCGCAGAAAGTGTGAAAAGTAGAGTATTCTCCTCGATGATAAAGCTGTCTGCATCTTGGGCGTGCTTAAGTCCCTCTGCACTCAAAATTCTAGTGACTAGAAAGAAGAGTGAGTTAACTCTAGAATCCTTCGCTACGTTCGGGATTCAATATAGCGCCCGTTGAGCAAGACACTGCTTTATCGTTTAATAATCTACTATCTACTCAGGTACTAGAAAATAGGGATACAATAGTAACATAAGAATTACTAAAACATTCTTGCCGAAGTGAAATAAAAATCATTCTAAATTCAAGAGTATTGGATTCAAGTTTTCGAACAAAAGACTACGCAGCACTTTCCGTCTCCACACTATAACCGTACTGTTTCAACGGCCGTCAATTCTTCGAGCTATGTGCCCTGCCTACTGCCACTTCAGCATGTGCCATGTCAGTGACTTTGGTTCATCTACGAATATCCTCATTTCTGATTGTATCTCACAGAGAAACACCAAGCACAGCCCTCTCCGTAGCACGCTGAGTGATGAGGCCCATTGTGAAGGACCACGATTCTGTACCATATGTCATCACATTATTATTATTATTTATTATTAACTAGTATTTATTTACTTAAGTTATGCAAGTTCTTATATACACGAGTATAAGAAGATATTCAGGGTGTGAAGGTCACTGACCGCGTTCTATTTGTTAAGTAGCCCTTAACGAACTTAGGTGTCAGTTTCAGAACATACTAGATCAACATGAGACCTAAAGGCTGAATCTATTCGTAAGTACAATAGTTTTATTTTTAATAAAGGCTCGCGTTTGAGTACGATCTCGCGTGATGGCGCGCGATGATGCAGTCTGCGATGATACACGCTTGCCTAGAAGAAACCTATTCACTCGCGACTTGAAGACCCCTAGATTGTAGTATCAGGAAACACAGACTCAGGCAAGGCGTTCCACTCCTTGGCGGTGCGCATTATAAAGGTGGTGTACTGCTTTGTGCGTATGGGAGGTATGTCTACCATGTAGCGGTGGTGCTTAGATATTGCAAAAGCGTACTGAGTTCGTTTCTCCTTGAGACCTACAGAATACGATTTTTTAATGGCTTAAGCTACAGTACCTGAGAAGTCTAAGAGATTTAGAGATCTCGCTTCGTTCGGTAAATTAAATAAATAAATAAATAATACTGGGCATTTCACACAGCACTATCTAGCCCCAAAATAAGCAAAGCTATTTGAACCAGTTAACCGATAGAATAATTTTTTTTTGTAAATGCTTGTAATATTTTGAAAAACAACCAGATCCGGAACAAATATCATACGTAAACGTTTGTTCCGCGGTGAAAATCGAACCCGCAACCTCCTGCGTCTCCGACTGTTCTTCGTCCAATCCGCCACGGAGGTCGTCAAATACTTACTTGTTGCTAGTAATTGATCGAGCGAAGCGAGTTCTCAAAATCAACTTGGACAAATCGGCGTTGTATGTATGTTTGTTTGTCCGAGGATAACTTTCGAAGCGTTTATCCAACCATCGTGAATTTGGTATATAGATAGGTACTTAGTGATGGCACGATTTTGGTGTGACTAAGCAAGCTCAAAATGTGTGGGGGGGGGGGGGGTGGGGTGTTGTTGAGATATTGGGGTTCAAGAGGGGTAAAAAAAACAAAATGGGAGTTTCCAGTCAAGTTTCACGTTTAATAAAAGGTCTTTGTGAGTACATTTATTTTTGTGAGCCAGTGACCCCACAGTGCTGAAATTTGGTATTCGTGTAGCTTTAGTAACACAAATATAGGGAAAAGTCTGAAATTCAGAATAACTGCAATTTCTACCCCTAAAAAAGTATCCACCTAACATGAACCCCCGTTACTTGTAATTTAAATGAAACTGTAGGTCAAGTTAGTTGGTATTAGCTATTAGCATTTCATGGCACTATTTTGTTAGTCAAAGATTATGAATAATATTTTTCAGTTCGGGGAGAACCACTAGTAAACCAAAATACATGTTCTAAATTCAACCGTTATTCATTACAAGCCACCAAAGTTAAAAAACTGAAACCTATGTCAATGGTAGCCTATGTCACCCGGACTATAATAACGAATCGATTGACACCTCATTCATCAAAAACAGATAAGTAGTTGAGACGCTACGGTGGAATATATATCCATAGAGTACTAATAACATAACCCTTTCTTTTGGCTTTACCGTAGTCGGGTAAAGAATAGGAATTTTAGCATTTGCCTCTCCTTCTCTATACAGGGTGTTTGGTAATATACTGACGATATTCAAGTAACGGATTCTCAAAACATAAAAAATACTTCTCTAAACTAACTAAATATTATCAAATTTTAAAGAAAATCGACTAAGATTAGGTGATTAATTCGATATCAAACTTACTACCTACTCTTTCAATGGACATCCAAAAATAATGGCCGATTTGATATCTCTTTCGGAAATGGCTGAGGGTTTTGGGTTAGAAAGAGACAATAAGAAATATTTTGAGACGTCATTATCTGTGGTTAGATGGCACGCATTATGCAATAGCACAACACAAGTTTAAGTTTTTGTTTATACATGCCAAAATGAATTCCACATTTCTATGGTAAACATTTCACATTTTTATTTATTAAGCTCATCAAAATAACCCATTTCGTTTTTGTGCGTATCAAACACCCTATATAAACTTTAAGTATGCCAAATCTCACTCCTGTGCGCGGAATAAGTGTAAAAAGAGGTAAAAAATCTCTTAATGTATTAATATATAGATTCCAAAGTAATAACTTATCATATATCTAAGTGGCTGTGGACCGTGATGGATGGAGGGAAGATGGGGAGACCTTTGCCCAGCAGTGGGACAATATAGGTTAGTAAAAAAAAAAAAAAAATATCTAAGTATTTTAATAAACACTTAATTTAATTTTAATGATCTTGAGATAACATTTTAAATTAAAATTCCCTTGCAATTAACTTACAAGATTTTTATTATTTTAAAATCATCTACAGCTTGTCAATTGTAAGTGATGCCCTTTTCAAGATGCTCCATATTTGGATCTGAACTGATATCCTTAATTACAAAACCACACCCGTATTTAAAGGAAAATACACCGTATTCTCACCTCATTAGCGACGCATTTTTAGGTTTCCGAAGTAGATCCGATAAGATCGCCAGCCCGTCCGTCTGTCAGCGTCATAAGTTTACAAAACAATGAATAATAATACTAATAAATAATGCTGGACATTTCACACAGCGCTATCTAGCCCCAAACTAAGCAAAGCTTGTACTATAGGAACCCGATAACTGATAGAATACTTTAATATCTACTTTTTTTGTAAATACATGCTTATAACATACATATAGAGAACTAACCAGACCCGAAACAAATATCTGTAGATCGTGCATGCATTTATTCTGGGGCGGGAATCGAACCAGCTACATCCTGCGTTTCAGCCGACTATTCGCCCACTGCGCCACGGAGGTCGTCATCTTTTAATACTATTTTATTTTTATAGTGCTAGCCGAAACTTACGGAAAAATCTAAGATTTTTTTGAAACCATCTCAAAAACTTTCAAACCGGGCGGGTCTTGACCCCGCAACCTTCCTCTTGATACGAGGATTCACTGAAAATTGTAAAACAATAAAAATTAAAAAATCAATGAATCGTTTATCAAGCTTCCAATGTCGATCATAGATGGCGTTGAAAATATCAACATTGCGCTAACATCTAATTCTAATTCTAGGGTGGGGGGAATAAGATCTGCACTGACGTCCCGCATTGGGGTGTATTGTGCATTACCCCCCTTCTAACCTGACCCCAGCCATCCTAGCTCCTTGAAGTAACGGAGCAGGATTTAGGGTTGATGGATGCAGCTTTCCAAGATCCCCGTGGATGCCGTTGTGTTAGTGGATGAGGATTCGATGAGCTCCTGCAGACCCGTCCTCAGCCTGACATCGCTCGTGGTCGTACAGTGAAGCATCACGTGCTCCACCGTCTCTTCCTTCTGAAGACATGCGCGACAAAACCCACTGTCCGTGGACCCGGTCTTCAAGAGATGAGGTTAAGTTTGCAGTGTCCTGTGATGATTCCCACCATTATCCTTAGATCTTCGCGTTTCATTTTTAACAGGGTATTTGTTGCGCTAACATTAGTAGAGGCAGAATAGAAATTGAATTAAAACGGATCCTCGTTCACGCGCGTTGAGTTCTACACACTCACTTTTCCTCATCTTCTACCAGCACCGCTATTACATCAACATCCACGGGGACCCTGGAAAGCTGCTGCCACCAACCCAAAGTCCTACTCCGTTACTTCAAGGAGTTAGGATGGCTGGGGTCAGCTTAGAAGGGGGGTAATGCACAAAACACCCGAATGCGGGACGTTAGTGCAGATCTTATAATCCCCCCACCCTAGAATTAAAATTAGACACCCATTTTTTAACAAAAATATAACTGACTTCAGATAACAAAAAACCCTAAATACCGTGACTGACCAATTTTGATGAAACTTCTATGTGAGCAATTTGAAAATAATCCTTTCTCTTTAAAAAAAAAAGAATTGACATATTATTTTACAAGTTTTTAATAAATGACGGAGTTCGGAGGTAAAACACAAAAACAAAAAACATAAAATAAAACACAATTCCAATAATAAAAAAAAGTGACACTCCGGGAGTTCCGACAGAAGTGAAATCTTGAACAATTACGAGATATGTACTTATATACCTACATATATATGTCGGTAACGGTAACAGGAACAGAGTCGCGAATTCAATGATTTTATCCCATCTCAAAAAATGCCCAACGCGCCTAAAGAAGTTTTCACTACTTATATACAGAGGTCTCGGTAACGGTAACAGTGTCGCGAGTTCAATAGTTTTTTTCCAATCTCAAAAATCCCAACTCACCTTAAGAAGTTTTCACGTCAAAAAATAAGTTACTGACTTCAGATGAAAATTCACAGCGGAAAGTAAAATACTCAATTTCGTTTACTTGGATGACATATTTTTCCCGTTATCTTGATTTAAAAACCCAACTACTGAACCGATTTTGATGAAATTTCTATGGGACCAATCTGAAAGTATATTATTTCAAATAAGAATTTTCCAAATCGGTTGATAAATCAAGGACTTCTGAGGTAACAAACATAAAGAAAAAAAAGTACAACGTACAAATATTACATATATTTTTTTATGTTTGTAGAACCTCCACCTTTCTTTGAAGTTGGTTAAAAAGCAAGTCAAAACAAACGAAATGAATGACTAAAATTACAAATAATGTTAAGTGAAACAATTTTTGTTTTTTTTGGCAACCTTAGAAATCATGATTGAATGAATAAATGAAAATTCTTTATTATACCTTACAAGCTAGACACAACAGATATAAAAATAACAAGAAAACAAATAAATGTAAGCATAATAAGCGGTCTTATCGCTTAACAAAGCGATCTCTTCCAGACAACCTTTGGAGGGAGAGGATCATTGCATAATGGAAGATTGGCCAATGTGTAAAAAGAATAAACTTAATACTTAATAGAAAAGAAGAAAAATTACTCAACCTTAAATACATACTTAATAGGTACATAAATAATTAAATATCATATATAAAATAAATAAATATGTACTTACATACATATATATACATATCATCATCATCATCATTCTCAGCCCGTGTTGACCCACTTACGTTTTTGCCATTCTTCCCGATCCTGTGCCAGTCTGAACCACGTACGACCCACGGTCTTATTGATGCCGTCGACCCATCTTGCTGGTGGACGTCCCCTATTTCGACACCCAGAGGGTTTAGCCAAGTTACAGTCGATTAGCGATGACGCTAGTCGATAAGTCCGAAAATGTATGGGATTTGACACATGCTTTAGAAATACCACGTGATACAGCGACAACAAATGTATGTAGAAATCGAATAGATTCGTAGCGAAAGTAATTTGGCTACGGGCCCAGTTCTCGGCCTTCACTCTGTTAGTGCCTTAGTCCACCTGTCGTCACTACGTCTGGCCAAGTGTTCCGCCCAACTCCATACATAATTATAAATTATATATCTAGGTAAATATTTCCAAATAAATGCATATAAGTATTCTATCACTTATCTGGTTCCCATAGTACCAGCTTTACTTACTTTGGGGCTAGATAGCGTTGTGTGAAATGCCCAGCATATTTCTTTTGTTACATAAAGCAAGCAAATCCACTGAAATAAGCCAGTGTCACACATTTATGTGACAATTAGTTTGTTAGTGTCCATATAAGGTATTTTATAAAAGCGATTTTAAAAGCCGGTTGCACCACTTTAGCAATGACAATTTGACACCCGTAATGTTATGTTTGACATTCGTAAATCTTGTTTTCGTGAATTCGTGAATATTGTTTTTAAAGGCCCATTTACTTCTGCTCAATTCTTTCTTTTGATGTCGTTTTCGTGGCGTAGCTTATCTTGCCATTCCCAAGGTAAGATTCCACTTGGATAGGTGACCGTTAGCTATTTTTACGAAGTTGATAACCTTCTGAGGGGACGATAAACTATAAGTATCACCTAAAAGTCTCAAAGGACTTCCAGAAATTTCGACACCTAGTTTTAGTACTACCGGACCAGACCTTTACACTTTGACAGTTTTATCTTGAACTAGCTGACCAATCTGCTTCGCACGCGTAGTTTTTCAATAAAAACATTACCCTTCTTCTGCGCAGTAGGGTAAAAAGTAGCCTATATCACCCGGGGATAGTGTAGCTCCCCAACGGTGACATAATTATATTATATAAAGCTCGATTACCACTGACTGACTGACTGACTCATTGACATGTTTGTTCTCCCAGATGCCACCTCGTAGGGTGAAAATGTTTGGTGGGATCGTATAGAGGGAGTTCCAATGAGTTGGGAATAAATCCTAAAGTACCCCTTTTGTCCCCCATTCGCTCCCATCCACCTCGTATCTCGGAAAGTATAGGTCTTACAGCGTTGGTGGAAAAACTAATGTTGCTTAGGACATTTTTTTATATCCGGATCCATGAAAAAAAAATTGTCTTTCATACAAAAAAAAAATTGTCCCATACAAAATATTTCTGTATGAATACCGTAAACCGTATATTTCGTTTGCCGTAATTTTCATACTGTTTTTGTAGGGAGCCCACGGCTTGTGTGTACTATAAAATTACTGTAAATTTGCTTGATTCTATTTAATGGTGGTGGAGGGACATGAGATAACTTTCATAGTTTTTGCAAAGGTCATCATCATCATTTTGGAACATCCAATTTTTTTTTTTTTTTAGTATGCAACGTGCATCATGTTTATTTTGGAACATCCACATTTTTTTAATTATGCCTCATCCACAATGATCACTTTGGAACGTCAATTTTTTTTTTATTATGCAACATCCACTGTGATCATTTTGGTACATCATTTTTTTTAATTATGCCTCATCCACAATGATCACTTTGGAACGTCAATTTTTTTTTATTATGCATCATCCACTGTGATCATTTTTGAACATAATTTTTTTTCAATTATGCCTCATCCACTATGATCACTTTGGAACGTCAATTTTTTTTTATTATGCAACATCCACTGTGATATTTTGGTACATCATTTTTTTTATTTATGCCTCATCCACAATGATCACTTTGGAACGTCAATTTTTTTTTATGCATCATCCACTGTGATCATTTTGGTACATCATTTTTTTTAATTATGCGTCATCCACAATGATCACTTTGGAACGTCAATTATTATTTTTTTATTATGCAACATCCACTGTGATCATTTTGGTACATCATTTTTTTTAATTATGCCTCATCCACAATGATCACTTTGGAACGTCAATTTTTTTTTATTATGCATCATCCACTGTGATCATTTTTGAACATAATTTTTTTTTCAATTATGCCTCATCCACTATGATCACTTTGGAACGTCAATTTTTTTTTATTATGCAACATCCACTGTGATATTTTGGTACATCATTTTTTTTATTTATGCCTCATCCACAATGATCACTTTGGAACGTCAATTTTTTTTTATGCATCATCCACTGTGATCATTTTGGTACATCATTTTTTTTAATTATGCCTCATCCACAATGATCACTTTGGAACGTCAATTTTTTTTTTATTATGCAACATCCACTGTGATATTTTGGTACATCATTTTTTTTATTTATGCCTCATCCACAATGATCACTTTGGAACGTCAATTTTTTTTTTTTATTATGCAACATCCACTGTGATCATTTTGGTACATCATTTTTTTAATTATGCCTCATCCACTATGATCATTTTGGAACGTCAATTTTTTTTTATTATGCGACATCCACTATTCGAATATTCTCTTTGATTGCTTGTTACACTTCGTCATCCTCTTTTATTGTTTCTTCCGCCTCCACATCTTCTATTTTTGCATGTTCCACTTCGTTATCCTTTTAAAATGCTTCTTCTACTTCATATCCTCTTTAATTGCTTCAGTTACTTCATTATGCGCTCTACAAAATTGTGGTGTTTCATACAAAACTTCAATCGCTCATATCTTCTAAGCGGGAAGAGATAGCCCTAGCAAACTTGTACAAAATATTGGTATAAACTTTTGGTGGAACTGTTTTTTTATTGTCATCCTTGACATCCTTTTTGAATGCTTCTCTCACTTCGTCATCTTCTTTGAATGTTTTTTCCACTTCGACATCATCTTTGACTGCTTCTTTAACTTCGATATCCTCTTTGATTGCTTCTCCCACTTCGATATCGTCTTTGACTGCTTCTTCCATTTCGATATCGTCTTTGATTGCTTTTTCACTTCGTCATCTTCTTTGAATGCTTCTACCACCTTGGTATCCTCTTTGATTGCTTACTCAACTTCAATTTCCTCTTTGATTGTTTCTGCCACTTCGATATCCTATTTGATTGCTTCTTCCACTTCAACATTCTCTTTGATAGTTTCTTCCACTTCGATATCCAATCAACAAATTTATGATTTTTCTTACAAAACTTTAATCGCTCGTATCTTCTAAACAGGAAGAGATAGCACTAGCAAACTTTGACAAAATATTAGTACAAATTTTTGATCATTATCATTTTACAACATACATTTATATTATGCAACGTCAATCCTGATCATTTTGGAACGTCCAGATTTTTTTTATGCAACGTTCATCATGATCTTTTTTGCAACGTTAAATTTTTTTTATACAACTATTATCATGATCATTTTGGAACATACAATTTTTTTCTCTTTGATTGCTTGTTCCACTTCGATATCCTCTTTGATTGCTTCTTCCACATTGATATCCTATTTGATTGCTTCTTTAACTTTGATATCCTCTACGATTGCTTGTTCCACTTCGATATCCTCTTTTATTCCTTCTTCATCTTCAATATCCATTGGATTGCTTCTTCATCTTTGATATCCTCTTTGATGGCATTGTCACTTCGGTATCCTCTGTAAGGGCTCCTTTCTCTTTGATTTCCGTTTGATTGCTTCTTGCACTGCAATATTTTCTTTGATTGCGTCTTCATATTCGATATCGTTTTTGATTGCATTTTTACTTCGATATCCTGTGATGGCTTCTTCCACTTTGATATCCTCTTTGATTGCTTCTTCCACTTCGATATCCGCTTTGATTGCTTGTTCCATTTTGATATCGTCGTTGACTATTTCTTTCACTTCGATATCGTCTTTGATTGCTTTTTTCACTTCGTCATCCTCTTTGAATACTTCTACCAACTCGGTATCCTCTTTGATTCCTTAGTCAACTTCAATTTTCTCTTTGATTGTTTTTGCTACTTCGATATCCTATTTGATTGCTTCTCCCACTTCAATATCCTCTTTGTTTACTCCTTCCACTTCGATATCATCTTCGATTTCCTTTTGATTGCTTCTTGCACTGCATTATTCTCTTTGATTGCGTCTTCATCTTCGATATCGTCTTTGATAGCATTTTCACTTCGATATCCTCTGTGATGGCTTCTTCCACTTCGATACCCTCTTTGATTGCTTCTTCCACTTCGATATACTCTTTGATTGTTTCTTCCGCCTCGACATCTTCTATTTTTGCATGTTCCACTTCGTTATCCCTTTAAAATGCTTCTTCTACTTTCATATCCTCTTTAATTGCTTCAGTTACTTCATTATGCTCTCTACAAAATTGTGGTCTTTCATACAAAACTTCAACCGCTCGTATCTTCTAAACGGGAAGAGATAGCCCTAGCAAACTTGTACAAAATATTGGTATAAATTTTTGGTGCAACTGTTTTTTTATTGTCATCCTTGACATCCTTTTTGAATGCTTCTCTCACTTCGTCATCTTCTTTGAATGTTTTTTCCACTTCGACATCATCTTTGACTGCTTCTTTAACTTCGATATCCTCTTTGATTGCTTCTCCCACTTCGATATCGTCTTTGACTGCTTCTTCCATTTCGATATCGTCTTTGATTGCTTTTTCACTTCGTCATCTTCTTTGAATGCTTCTACCACCTTGGTATCCTCTTTGATTGCTTACTCAACTTCAATTTCCGCTTTGATTGTTTCTGCCACTTCGATATCCTATTTGATTGCTTCTTCCACTTCAACATTCTCTTTGATAGTTTCTTCCACTTCGATATCCAATCAACAAATTTATGATTTTTCTTACAAAACTTTAATCGCTCGTATCTTCTAAACAGGAAGAGATAGCACTAGCAAACTTTGACAAAATATTAGTACAAATTTTTGATCATTATCATTTTACAACATACATTTATATTATGCAACGTCAATCCTGATCATTTTGGAACGTCCAGATTTTTTTTATGCAACGTTCATCATGATCTTTTTTGCAACGTTAAATTTTTTTTATACAACTATTATCATGATCATTTTGGAACATACAATTTTTTTCTCTTTGATTGCTTGTTCCACTTCGATATCCTCTTTGATTGCTTCTTCCACATTGATATCCTATTTGATTGCTTCTTTAACTTTGATATCCTCTACGATTGCTTGTTCCACTTCGATATCCTCTTTTATTCCTTCTTCATCTTCAATATCCATTGGATTGCTTCTTCATCTTTGATATCCTCTTTGATGGCATTTTCACTTCGGTATCCTCTGTAAGGGCTCCTTCCTCTTTGATTTCCGTTTGATTGCTTCTTGCACTGCAATATTTTCTTTGATTGCGTCTTCATATTCGATATCGTTTTTGATTGCATTTTTACTTCGATATCCTGTGATGGCTTCTTCCACTTTGACATCCTTTTTGATTGCTTCTTCCACTTCGATATCCGCTTTGATTGCTTGTTCCATTTTGATATCGTCTTTGACTATTTCTTTCACTTCGATATCGTCTTTGATTGCTTTTTTCACTTCGTCATCCTCTTTGAATACTTCTACCAACTCGGTATCCTCTTTGATTCCTTAGTCAACTTCAATTTCCTCTTTGATTGTTTTTGCTACTTCGATATCCTATTTGATTGCTTCTCCCACTTCAATATCCTCTTTATTTACTCCTTCCACTTCGATATCATCTTCGATTTCCTTTTGATTGCTTCTTGCACTGCATTATTCTCTTTGATTGCGTCTTCATCTTCGATATCGTCTTTGATAGCATTTTCACTTTGATATCCTCTGTGATGGCTTCTTCCACTTCGATACCCTCTTTGATTGCTTTTTCCACTTCGATACCCTCTTTGATTGCTTCTTCCACTTCGATATCCTCTTTGATTGTTTCTTCCGCCTCGACATCTTCTATTTTTGCATGTTCCACTTCGTTATCCCTTTAAAATGCTTCTTCTACTTTCATATCCTCTTTAATTGCTTCAGTTACTTCATTATGCTCTCTACAAAATTGTGGTCTTTCATACAAAACTTCAATCGCTCGTATCTTCTAAACGGGAAGAGATAGCCCTAGCAAACTTGTACAAAATATTGGTATAAATTTTTGGTGGAACTGTTTTTTTATTGTCATCCTTGACATCCTTTTTGAATGCTTCTCTCACTTCGTCATCTTCTTTGAATGTTTTTTCCACTTCGACATCATCTTTGACTGCTTCTTTAACTTCGATATCCTCTTTGATTGCTTCTCCCACTTCGATATCGTCTTTGACTGCTTCTTCCATTTCGATATCGTCTTTAATTGCTTTTTCACTTCGTCATCTTCTTTGAATGCTTCTACCACCTTGGTATCCTCTTTGATTGCTTACTCAACTTCAATTTCCGCTTTGATTGTTTCTGCCACTTCGATATCCTATTTGATTGCTTCTTCCACTTCAACATTCTCTTTGATAGTTTCTTCCACTTCGATATCCAATCAACAAATTTATGATTTTTCTTACAAAACTTTAATCGCTCGTATCTTCTAAACGGGAAGAGATAGCACTAGCAAACTTTGACAAAATATTAGTACAAATTTTTGATCATTATCATTTTACAACATACATTTATATTATGCAACGTCAATCCTGATCATTTTGGAACGTCCAGATTTTTTTTATGCAACGTTCATCATGATCTTTTTTGCAACGTTAAATTTTTTTTATACAACTATTATCATGATCATTTTGGAACATCCAATTTTTTTCTCTTTGATTGCTTGTTCCACTTCGATATCCTCTTTGATTGCTTCTTCCACATTGGTATCCTCTTTGATTGCTTCTTTAACTTTGATATCCTTTACGATTGCTTGTTCCGCTTCGATATCCTCTTTTATTCCTTCTTCATCTTCAATATCCATTGGATTGCTTCTTCCACTTCGATATCGTCTTTGATTGCTTTTTTTACTTCGTCATCCTCTTAGAATGCTTCTACCACCTTGGTATCCTCTTTGATTTCTTCCTCAACTTTAATTTCCTCTTTGATTGTTTCTGCTACTTCGATATCCTATTTGATTGCTTCTTTCACTTCAATATCCTTTTTGATTGCTTCTTCCACTTCGATATCATCTTTGATTGCTGCTTCCACTTGGAAATCCTCTTTGATTTGATTGCTTCTTCCATTTCGATATCGTCTTTGACTGCTTCTTACACATGGATATCCTCTTTGATGGCTTTTAACAGCTCGATATCCTCTTTAATTACTTCTTCGACTAAAAGAAAAACACGCGAGCTGCGAGCAGCTCGCGCACAACGCAACCTCTAGTTATTATTATAAATACGGGATTTATCACGTACCGTCTTATCGGGTTATCGGCGTCTTATCCGAATAACGTCTCGCCTCGCACATAGTCAGTGCGAGGCGAGACGTTATTCAGAGCGGATCGCACTCACCCTGATGAAGGTTCACGAATTGAACCGAAACATTGTCGGTCGAAATACTGATACGACGGTACGTGATAAATCCCGTATTTATAATAATAATTGAAATAAATCACGAAAATTTTCTAGGTGATTTTTTTTTTAAATCGGTCCAGTAGTTTCGGAGCCGGTCAATGCAAACAAACAAACAATCAAATCTTTCCTCTTTGTAATATTAGTCATGAATACAAAAGTAATAATAAATACCTACGGGTCGTTAAGGGAATATGAAGCAAATTATAATTGACAGCTGAGTTTAATAAAATAAATAAACACAAGAATGAATCTGATACATATAAAAGTTTTACACATCTCTTTTTGAAACTGGTTTGAGTATTGCGAAGTAAATTCATTGATCGTTTTGCTTAAGGGCAAATCTTATCTTTATAAATAAATTATGGACTGTATTTATGTATGTTTTTACAGCTTATTTCTGTATTGTTATTATGGTGGTTACAATGTGGTATTTAGGTTACCTTTGGTTTATTATAAATAATCGTCATGATTATCAGCCATAGAATGTCCATAGAACGCTGAACATACCAGGGATGTTGCGATCATTCGCATCCGCATCCGCAAATGCCAAGCACCACTTAACATCAGGTTGGCCATAGGCTTGTTCCAAATCCATAGTATAAAAAAAAATCCACATCTGCATCCGCAATAATCGATGCGGATGTGAATGCGGATACAAATGCAGCGCAAGTCGCGAGAAGAAAGAAATCGGCTGGGGTGCGCGAGTGGCGCGTGCCGTGGGCACGAGCTGATTGACCAATAGGAGCGAAGATATCGGTGACAAGATTTTTTTTTTTTTTTCGAATGGACTAATCTCGCTGTTGGCCTCTGAGGCCGTGACAGCTTAACCGAACTTTCTCGGTGACAAGATTCGTTCGACGCGTATGTTATTGTTTATCATTTGTATCTCGTAAATCAATCATAACGTGTTTACTTGCGTAAACAAATAAAATAATACATAGGTAGGCTATCTGACATATACTATATATATATATATGACTGATATATATATTAGCATTTCCTTCCAGCTAACCTTTGTGTAATGTAGATTTAGTTATAGTGTTTTTTAGAAAATAGATTTTGAAACATATAACTCAGAAACTTACTATAAAATAAACTTACAAAAGTTCATAATAACACACATACATATTATAAACTAGCTTCCGCAAGTAGCTTCGCACGCGTGATTTGTTAATAAAAAGTAGCCCGTGTCAATCCAGGTCATAATCTATCGACATACCAAATTTCATCGAAATTGCTTCAGCCATTATGACGTGATTGAGTTACAAACAAACATCAAAACTTTCGCATTTCTAATATTAAGTGTGATAAAGTGCTCAAGATCGATTTTCAGAGCGACTAATCTTGTGCAATTAGATTTTAGATGAATTGGAACTAAATGCCATATAAACTTTAACGACTCTTTAAGCTACCGTGCAACCGGCCATGTTTAATTAGAAATTATAATCGTACTAATTGTGGATCAAGGTGTAAATCCGGCCTTATTTGTACCCTTTTTACGGATAAGGGGGCCTTATGCCCTAAGTGGTCTAGATGGGACCTAGACCTTTGTTCTTAATACTTAGAACAATGAAGGCCAATTACCCGTAAATAAATCTAGACAACAAATGTTTACATTATCTACAAATATTTGATCTGGGTTTGGGTGCCCCATTTAGTATTAATTACAAAATAAACCGGACAAGTGTTTGTCTGACTCGCGCACCGACGGTTCCGTAAAAATACTATTTTTTATCACACTACTATTATAAATATGAAAGTTTAGATATTTATTTGTTTGTCTCAATCACGTCATAACGGCTGAACCGATTTCGATGAAATTTAGCATGTATGTAGATTATAATCTGGAGTAACACATAAGCTACTTTTTGTTGACAAACAACGTTTGCGAAGCCGCTGGCGGTATTATAAATGCGAAAGTTTGGGTGTTTGTTTATTTATTTATTAATATAATAAATGTTTATTTATTTACATATTTGTCCGCAAGGATAACTCCAATATAATTAGTTCAAATTGCAACACTTCATATATAAATATCTATATAACTACAGATAGATTATGATTTATCAACGATTGCGTGAGACAGGCTAATTCTTAATAACAAACACGCGTGTGAAACCGTGGGCGGAAGGTTGTTTAGTAATAATGGCTTTATTTACATAACTAAACTAGTAGCCATAGTGTTATAAATTAATTAGTTAATTGGTTTTCTATAATTTATTCCGTTTTTCTGTTCTTGATATAGTTTCAAGTAATTTAAATTGTTAAGTGCATCACAAAAAGTACTCTGTACATGAAGTATAAAAGATAATGTTCGATGGATGCGGCATCTAATCCACTAAGCGAAGTACGCGTAGCTTTCTTGTGTTCGTCAAGTTGTAAGCCTCACTATGGAATTTGGTGGTTTTAACAATGCCAAAAACTGTGATGAATACTCGTAGTGACGCAAAGCAGAGAAATAGTGACACTGTGGTTTGAGATATACTCGTATGTAGTGTAGATACCTATTAGGAGATATTTTGGATATTCACTGAGGCTTCTAACTTGACGTCATGTTAGCAGCCTCAACTAAGATTCTAAAAGAATTTCATCAACAATTAATATAATATGTATTTTACAATAATTAGCCATTATTAGCCTATTTTACAATTATCCCAATTAGCCATATTTTACAACATACCCGTGTTTTCATTAAATTTAATGTCGTGCATTACAAAACACGTATCAGATAAACCTATTGGAACATAGGCAATTTTTTTATTGACATAGCAATCCAAAGGTTGTCTAGAAGTGATACCTTTGTTTAGCGATAAGACCGCCTACTATGCACACATTTCTTGTTTTATTTTGTTTCCGTTTACAGTTGTTGTGTACCTTGTAAGGTATTAAAAATAATAATTCAATCATTCACGCGTGCAAAGCCGATGTCGAAGCTAGTAAATTAATACTCATCATCATCATCATATCAGCCAATGGACGTCCACTGCTGAGCATAGGCCCATAGATTTCCAGAGCCACTGATATTACGCAGCCTGCACCCAACGGCTCCCAGCAACCTTTACCAGGTCGCCTTTCTATCTAGTGGCCGTCCTGCGCTGCGCTTTCTAGTGCGTGATCTCTAAATCCTTCCTGCCCCAATGCCGTCAGTTCTTCGAGCTATGTGCCTTGCCCACTGACACTTCACCTTGCTAATAATTTATGTTATTTCGTAATAATACTCATAACTCGTAAAAGTTCTCATCCAAATTTCATGGCTCGGAAACTTGACATTACAAAGTCTTCAGATAATCTGCTTCCGCGTGCCGTCCAGAGGCGTGGTACATACATGCAAATATCTACGCATACAAGTGCTTCCGAATATGTGTCTTCACCCAAAAGGAAGTCATCGACCCACGGGCGTAGCCAGGTTTTATTATCGGGTGAACAAAAAAAACAAAAGAATAAAAAAATGTGAAAAAATAACAGAAGGTTGTTTGTCGGCGGCTAATCGGCAGGTGATAATAGTAGATTATTATACAAGGAGATAAAGCAGTGTCTTGCATCACGTCGAATCCCGAACGTAGCGAAGGATTCTAGAGTTAATTCACGAGCAAAGCGAGGGAGTTACTAGAATCCTGAGTGCAGAGAGGGGTATAAGCACGGCCAATATGCAGACAGCTTTATCCACGAGGAGAATACTCTACTTTTCACACTTTCTGCGAGAATATTAAAACCAAATCTAGGTGGGTGCATTCTGTGCAGAGGTAAGTTCGATTTACGAATAAGTTCTTATTGTGTCAGTCTCTTTGGTTCAAATTTTAATACAGATGAGGTTCCAAATTCAAATCAGAATCCTTAGTTACCTACTTACGTTCGGGATTCAATATAGCGACCATGAAGCAAGACACTGCTTTAATCTCCTTTCCTCCCGCGAACACTTTGCTTGTGGAATGGTCTCCCTGCCGAAGTTTTCGCAGGGAGGTTTTCAGTATGGGGTTCTTCACAAGGGGGTTTTGAAAATTTTAAAGGGTCTGCAACGCGCGAGTAATACCTTTGGTGTTACAAACGTCCATAGGCTACGGTAACCGCTTACCATCAGGTAGGCCGTATGCTTGTTTCCTACCTCAGTGGTATAAACTAAAAAAAGTCCCCTCGTTTTAATGTAATAATGTTTACTCCCCGCCTAACCTTATCTCTGCCATTCTTTCCGATCCTCTGCGAATCTGAACCACGTACGACCCCCGGTCATGTCGTCGACCCATCTCATTGATGTACATAGGTACCTAATTAGCATACCTACAGATTATTACTTGGTGGAAACCACATAATTCTGTATTTTTTGGTTGACACGTGGCTGTTTTACATTGACAATACAGGCGGCTGCCGCGTGCAGAAACTTATATAAATTATCCTTCCCATCCAAAGGTTACCTGGAAGAGTTCGTTTTCATCATTGATAAGACCGCCCATTGTACATTTATTTGTTTTATATTTTGTTGTATCTAGCTTGCAAGGTTTACGCCTCAATATTTTTTATTCATTGATACATTCTTGCTAGGTCATTTAGTTTTCTGGTAACGCCTAAGAGTTGGATTGTTTCATCTACCATTCCTAGCTCAATGCAGACTTATTGTTGGCAACTACGTTACGTTACGTGGGCGTATTCCATCGTAGACTGCATCAACGCTTGCCATCGGGTGAGATCGTGGTCAAACACTAGTCTATAATTTAGATCACACTAATATTATAAATGCGAAAGTTTGGATGTTGGTTTATTTGTTTGTTTGTTACTCATTCACGTCGTAACGGTTGAACCAATTTAGATGCAATTTAGTATGTACGTAGATTATAACATAGGGATACTTTTTATCCCATAAATCAGGTCCCATGGGATGAAAATGGGGTATCAAGTCTAGTTGCAACAGCGAATTTAGCTATATTTCAAGGTTACCTAAACATTTAGTAGTGTAACGCGTACAAAATTGCGGGCAACTGCTAGTTAAATATTTATATATTTAAAGCACCAACAAACATCGTCCTCATACGGCCTTCATTATACATAATTTATGGCTCTTTACCGACATGTTTGATAAATTAAATTATTTACGAGATTAACTCATGATCTTGATACATTACTGCCCCGCGGCGTTAACCGATTGCCGAAAGGTGTAATGACATATCGAACAATGAGTAACAAAAATATTTTATTAACACATTCGATTGACGATTAATTTTCGATTCGATTCGATGACACATTTCGATGAGATTTGGTATGTACGTAGATTATAACTTAGATCAATACATATGCTACTTTTTTTGATAAACAACGCGTGTGAAGTCGCTGGCGGAAGCTAGTTACATATAAACATAAACCGCTTCACTCCCGTCAATAAAACTTTTAAAAGATCACTGTGACCCACACAGGAGTGTGAGATTAGGCATAGTTAAAGTTTGTATGGAGAAGGCAGAGCGAATGCTAATGTTAGGGTAAAAAACACTGCCTACTTGACATATATAATATATGTATAGATATGTATGTGTATAGATAGATTAACTGATTAGAACGCTGAAATACTGAAGCTCACAAGAAGGCTTAAGGTCACTCAGTGTACTATGGAGAGGGCTATGGGTGTTCCTCTACGAGATCCTATCAGAAATGAGGAGATTAGATCAACCAATGTCACCGACATAAAGCTGAAGCTGCAGGTAGTGGGCGGCACATACCTCCAAAGAACTGACGGCTGTTGGGACAGAAAAGTTCTTCCACGCACTAGAGAGCGCAGTATTTGACGGTCCTCCTCTAGATGGAAAGATGACTTGATAAAGGTTACTGGGAGCCGTTGGGCGCAGGCCTCACAAGATCGATCGGTTGAAAATCTACGAGGAAGGCCTATGTTCAGAAGTGCACGTCCATTGATAATGTTGACAATATCCTAAACCCTTTCGCTTTTTAAGGCTATCCTGATAATAATAGATATAATTCTGCCTGAATAATATTACAATAATCATTGTTTTTATCGATATTTCTGTATTTTATTACAGAATTGTATAAAGTTATCGTTTTGTTAAACAACATGAATTGACTCTTGATAAGTCCTTACTCGACTGCCGAATGATGACTATGTTTACTTCATTTGTATTTAAGGAGTAATTTCTCACTTTACATTTTAACTGAGTATGAGGTCATGTTCTACACGGCCCTTTCTGCCTCGAAATAAATGTAGGAAATGGTGTACATATTTCAACCGAGTTCGACATTAATTTGAAACACACATCCGTTATCGTATTAACTGATTTTAGCGATGTGTTTAGTACCGGTAGCTTGGGGTATCCAGGGGGGGGCGCTAATTTTGAAAGATAATACCAAAGTAAAACCAAACCAAACACTTTACGTTCCAACGTTAGACACGTTCAAAATTAGCGCGATTGCCCCCTTGTAATCGGTACATATCCAATAAACAAACTTTAAGGTAAATCGGCGGCGCCTTTGCGACGATGCCGCTTAGTCTTTGTAACAGGTACCTACTTACATGATGAATGAATATGATTTGTTTACCTAATTTATACAGGCTGTTTTATTGATATTTTAGGACTTGATATTAAGGTTGTTTGACGATTTAAATTTTTTTATGGTAATGAATATGAAATAAACCTATTTTACAACATTAGCCATTAGCCCTACCCGCGTTTTCATTAATGTCGTACATAACAAAACACGTAGGTAATATAGCTGACCCACCCACGGCTTCGCACGCGTGAAATTTCCTATTCCCGTGGATACCTTGAGATAAAAACTGTAAAACACTCTTTTCACACGAAATTTTGTCAGAAGAAACAGGTACTGACTGACGAAGTTCCTGCCTCTTCTCCCAGAAAAACAGATCGAGTGCATTGTGCATAAACATATTTGCACAATATCCGCTTTAAAATACTTAAAACTCTTGAGGTTTGATTAAAAAAAAAACTAAAATAAGAATTCTTATAAAATATTTTAAATAAGCCTTTTAACGGAATAAAAAGTTCCATATAAACTTACATCCCACATGAATTTTGAAAAATCCTTCCTAAGTGGATTTCTACGTCATAAGGAATACGTGTCTGAAATTTTAAGTATCTATCCCTAAGGGTTTAGCCTGTGCGTTTATTTAACACTTTCATTCCCTATTTTACCCTCTTAGGGATTGCATTTAAGAAAACTCTGAAATACGAACTCATTATTATTGCCATACTCAATTCATACGAAATTTCATGCAAATATGTCCAAGGAATAAAAAGTTTCATACAATCTTATATCCCCTATTTCCCCCTCTTGGGGGTTAAATTTTGAAAAATCCTTCCTTAGTGGATGCGTTCGTCATATGAGGAATACGTGTGCGAAATTTCAATTTTCTAGCCTGTGCGTTGATACATAAGTAAATCACTTTTGCTTTTTATATACATACTTTTGTACGTACGTATGTTATTATTGTTGTAAATAATTTATTATATTTTGTCGCCGAATAATTTATGTTTTTTTTTTAATTTCCTGAAGCCTACCTAGATGGAGTCATAAAGTTTCTACAATTCGAAGATAGATGTATAATTCAACAGCTCCTTTGTAAATAGCTCAATCAATATGTATCTAAGGAAACTTTAGACGAATTAAATTCATGTAGATACTGTAGGTAAGGTGAGTTTTCGTACAAAAACATGTAACTGCTCCTAGCTTACCGGTAACCATACCATACTAATAATATAAATTCAAAAGTAACTCTGTCTTTTGTCTGTCTGTTTGTTACTCAATCACGTCGTAACGGCTGAACCGATTTCGATGAAATTTGGTATGTACCTACCTGGATTAACACATAAGCTACTTTTTGTTGACTAACAACACGTGTGAAACCACTGGCAGAAGCTAGTGACTTATAAATGAACGAACCACTCTTTGAGCTCTTTGTCTAACTTTACTACTATTTGTTATTTTATTTATAACTAGAAACCTCATAAAAAGTAGCCAATGTGTCAATCCAAGTCATGATCTATCGACATACCAAATTTCATAGAAATTGGTTCAACCATTATGACGTGATTGAGTAACAAAAAAACAAACAAAAATCCAAACTTTCGCATCTATCATATTAGTGTGATGTAATATGAATTTAGAGCCTCATCTGTATTAAAATTGGAACCAAAAAGGCCCACACAATAAGAACTTATTCATAAATCGAACTTATAACCTCTGCACAGAATGCACCAACCTGGGTTTGGTTTTTATTGTCTCGCAGAAAGTGTGAAAAGTAGAGTATTCTCCTCGTGGATAAAGCTGTCTGCATCTTGGGCGTGCTTATACGAGTATCCCTCTCTGCACTCAGGATTCTAGTAACTCCCTCGCTCCGCTCGTGAGCTAACTCTAGAATCCTTCGTTACGTTCCGGATTCAATATAGCGCCCGTGACGCAAGACACTGCTTTATCCTCTCGTTTAATAATCTACTATTTTATTTGTATCGATATGTAGGCGCCGGGACACCTGCTTTGTACACAGACGCACCCACCACTGTGTAGGCTGGTATGTTAATATCAAAGATATGGACACAACATTAATGCAGTGCTTAATGCAATGACTATGCATGTCAATCAACAAATTAATAGTCCATTCGCATTATCCATATCCATACTACTTAATATTATAAATGCGAAAATAACTCTGTTATTTTGTTCGTTTGTTTGTTACCTTTTCACGACTAAACGGCGGAACGGATGGTAATGAAATTTGGCAAGGAGATAGATTATATCCACGAGAAGATATATTTTGCCCTAAAAATAATTTTGAAGGGGGTGAAATAGGGATTGAAAGTTTGTATGGGCAATTCATAATTCCTTAAGGCAGGGATCTGAAAATTTATATTTAGGCTTTTGGTAAGAAGTAAAGAAATACGTGTTTCAACATTTTTTGCAAAATCATCCCTAAATGGAGTGGGGGATAAAGTAAAAGGTTAAAATGATGAGGTGTTCTTTAGATACACTCCCTATGTACCGTTGGTATATAGATAGATTGTGACCGGAATTGGGACATATGCTACTATTTACCGGACTGCGCAGAAGGAGGTTACTGTTTTTATTGACAAACCACGCGTGCGAACCCGCAGGCGGGTCAGCTAGTAATGTTATAAATGCAAAAGTAACTCTGTTTGTTTGTTACCTTTACACGACTAAGCGGCTGAACGGATCGTAATGAAATTTGGCAAGAAGATAGATTATATTCTGGGGAAGGACATAGGCTACTTTTTACCGTACGTACCAAATCCCCCCTATTCTATTAGTTATCAGGTTCCCACAGTAAAAGCTTTGTATGGTTTGGGGCCAGTTAGCACTCTGTGAAATGTCCGGCATTATTAATTTAATTATTTATTACTTTTTTGTCAATATAACATTACCCTCCTCCGCGCAGTCGGATAAAAAGTAGCATATGTCTCAATCTCAGTCATAATCTGTTATTATACCAAACTAGTTGTATGCCCGCGACTTCGTCCGCAACAGCGCCACCTACCGGGTTCAATCGTAGATCTAAACCATCCAGGGACCCAATCAAATACGAGGCATGCCTTTTAAGTTCTGTCGTTTCCATATTTTCCGGCAATTTTGAATTTGGAACTGTTCTATATTCGAATGTGTTTACATTTTGAATCTCAAAACAGTTAAAAGTATTAGGATTAATGCTATTGTTTAGTCACAGTTTCGATTTGAATCTGTCAGGTCACGTACGAAAATGAATCTTTCTAAGGAAAATGTTCGTGCAATAATTTTCTACAACTTTAGAAGAGGCCTGACACGGCTTCAGTGTTTAGAAGAGCTAACATCTGTGTTCAGTGATGTAGCCCCATGTCTGCGGACTGTCGAACGCTGGTATTTAGAATTCCAGCGTGGACATACTAGTGTTAGTGACAGATTTCGCGAAGGACGCCCAAAATCCGCCTTCACTGAAGATAACAATCATTGCTGTGAGACAACTAATTCTCGAAGATCGTCATGTGACGTATCGAGAGATAGAGGCTCTATTAGGCATCTCAGGGACAACCATTCAGAAGATCTTGCATGAAGCGCTTGGTGTGAGAAAGCTAGTTTGCCGTTGGATACCGCATCTGCTTTCCGACGATCACAAGGCGGCCCGCGTCAGATGGTGTAAGAAAACTCTGCAAAGGTTCAACCGAGGGGAGTCAAATCACGTCTACGACATCATAAGTGGTGACGAATCTTGGATCTATGCCTACGATCTTGATACCAAACAACA
Organism: Philereme transversata; assembly: GCA_963924445.1. Taxonomy (NCBI): domain Eukaryota; kingdom Metazoa; phylum Arthropoda; class Insecta; order Lepidoptera; family Geometridae; genus Philereme; species Philereme transversata. The sequence continues at coordinate 25,806,580 of OZ004346.1, forward strand.
ATCTACAATCTGGGTCTTTCAAGACGAGCCAAAGCCGACTAAAGTTGTTCGTTCTCGAAGCACTTCAAAGAAGATGGTGGCCACGTTCGTTGGAAAAACCGGCCATGTTGCGACTATTGCACTTGAAGATCGTAGAACGGTTAACGCAGAGTGGTATACTACAGTTTGTTTACCACAAGTCATCGCCGAACTTCGAAAATCTAACTCAAAGCGACGCATCATCCTGCACCACGACAACGCAAGCTCACACAGCGCTCGTCAAACGATTGAGTATTTGAAGCAGGAAAAAGTAGAAATTCTTGACCATCCTCCATACAGTCCTGACCTAAGCCCTAACGATTTCTTTACATTTCCTAAAATTAAGAAAAGTCTTCGTGGTCAAAGGTTCTAGTCCGGTGAAGAAGCAGTCGACGCTTTCAAGACAGCCATTTTGAACACCCCACTTTAGAGTGGAATAAATGTTATAATAACTGGTTTGAGCGAATGGAAAAGTGTTTTAAGCTACGTTGTGAATACTTTGAAAAACAATAAAAAGTACTATAAGGTTCTAGATGTGTTTTTTTCTTCAAACGACAAAACTTAAAAGGCATGCCTCGTACACACAAAAAAATTCATCAAAATCGGTCTAGCCGTTTAGACCTGAAAACGTAACAAACAGATAGAGGCAGAGTTACTTTTGAATCTATAATATTAGTAAGGTTATGGATCTACCACGATTTCCATTACGGAGGCTGTAGGTTCGAATCTCGGCACAAATGGATGTTTCTACTCCAAAAAATATATGCACTCTTGCTTAAAATGGTCATAAAACTTTTAAGAACTTATTTTAGTAAAATATTATAAAATTAGCTGTTGCCCGCGACTTCTAAATGTGTTGGTAACCTAGAAATAAAGCTAAACTCGCTGTTGCAACTTGTCTTGGCACCCCATTTTTATCCCATGGAACCTGATTAATGGGATAAAGCGTATGTCTATGTGGTAATCCAGGTTTTAATAATAATAATAATAATAAGCCCCTCAAAGCCCAACCCCACGTCCGTGCTGAACATCTATGCCACGTGAGGGGCGGACGCCTGCAACGAAGTAACTTAGCAGGTGACTAAAAGGGCAATGGCGAACCCATCATGATGGAGAGTAATAGTAAGAGTAAACGTATATGGCCGCTTCCGGGGGGTGATCGCCGGGGCACGTCTGGAGCCGATGCTGGACGTTACAGCATGCAAGCCATCGGTGGCGAGGGTAATGGGCGGCCCTTTGCCGGGGAACCCGAAAAAAGTGAGCCCAACAGAAGGTACAACCTACGACCACTGAGAAGATTAAGCCGGAGCACATCACGAGCCGGCGTCGATTGTCTCAGCAGCACGAGTGCAGCTGACGTGGGAGCAACACGGCTAGGCCCTATTGTGGAGAGGGGCCCAAGCCGAACAGATTGGGCTGAAAAGGACCAGGAAGCCCAATCCATTACATCTTCACCAAAATCCCCTTTCTCTTCAATTTCTTCCTCTCCGCCCTCTTATCTTGACTCTATTACTAAACGTTCTTCTATTTCTCCTTCTTCACGAAGATTGATATCTTCAATTGCAGAGGACGTTGTACAGGCGACAATCGTCAGTAGAACTGTACCCGCCAAAGCCAAATCACGTGCGCGCAAAAAATGGACTGAAGAAATGAACAAATTCATCCTGCGCACATATTTCATTGTAACAAAACTTGAAACGGAGACTAGAGCCTACCTAACAGAGCTCCACAATAATTTCATTCAACGATTTCCTGACATGGATTTTAGTAGACAGAGAGTGGGAGACCAGCGTAGAGCAATCATCCGTAGTAAGCTACTGTTACGCCGAGGCTGTTAAACAATGAGTAATAATCGTAACTTCTCGAACGCTTTTGTCTTGCTGCGTTATTGTTGTTATTGTCTGCGGTTGCACACAATGGAGTGGCCATTGTGTCGAGGGACCGACCCTTTTCCTGGAACGATCGAGATCCTTCTCGAACAATCGAAATGTGTACGAAATAAATAGGCCGGAGAGATGGCCGGAGAGTCAGTTAGTCTCGAGTCAGTCTGAGTCTGAGTGAGTCTGAGTGAGTTAGTCTCAGCGAGGCCCTGGAGGACTGACGTGGGGAAGGGTCTCGCGTGAACAGTAGTTGCTCCCGAGTCAGTCTGGATTAAGCTATACGTGCGATCATTTCAGTGACTTTAAGTGGTGCACCAGTGGTGTGAATTAGTGTGTTGTGATACGTGTGACTAAGTTCGTGTATACATCGTTTAGTGCTGAATAAAAGTGTTATTTTGGTTAGATCGATTATCATTATTTTATCCCGAACCCTCAGCTCGTAACACTACTATCAACAACTAGTGTGAATGAGATAAGAGAGGAAGCAGAGACTTATCTGTTAACTAATCGACAAAATGCACAACCACCACTGACTCAAATGCAACCCACCCAGCGAATGCGCTGGACAGCCGAACATAACGAAACAATAATCAGAGAATACTACAGAATCACATATTTAGAAACGAATAAAACAGCTTATAGACAACCATTGCATCAATGTTTCATTAGCACATTTCCACACCTTGCTCATATCACTGAGCAAAGAGTGGCAGACCAGAGAAGGGTCATCATAGCAAACAAGTTGATTGATGATGATAGGCTCAACGTCATAAAACAGGAAATCGCCGATGAATTAGGCACACAAACAGCTAATGCGACGGAGGAGGACCTTAACACAACCGTTTATGATGAACTTGCACATATGAATGATAATAACGATGATGATGGACGAACACTACAACCACATGCGCCATATGACACTACACAAATTAATTTAGATAACCAGATTAGAAATCAAGAGGTTGACTTAGTATTTAATCAAGCCTTAAAATACTTTAACGATGTGAACCCTGAAGAAAGACCTTTTATTCCGAAACAAAGGACGTCAAAAAAGCTGGGAAAGATTGTCAGCTACATAAATGACACAATTTTACCTGAGAAGGTAAATATCGACACTGATTTTAAAACCCTTCAAACCATTGTTTATTGTGTGGCATGGACAGCAGCCAAATTTAATGGATCCAAACTGAAAATACCACCAGAAAAAGTATCGAACCAAGGACAGCGTGATTTTACACCCAATTGGCAAAAACGCCTCGAAAGAAAGTTAGAGGACTTAAGGAAAAAGATCGGAAGACTGACACAATTTATTAATGGAAATAGAAGTAGGACTCTTAATAAACAAGTCAATCTAATATTAGAAAATTATAAAACGCACACAACACATGAGCAACCAAATACAGAACCAGCTCATTACCTGGACACCTTGAAACAAAAACTCTCTGTAGTGAGTAGTCGTCTCAGACGCTACATAGCTTGTTCCTTTCGTAAAACGCAGAAAAACCAGTTTAACAACAATGAAAGGAAATTTTACCAATTCTTAGCTAAAACTACAACCAACCGACCTGCGCAGCCTGAGACCGATGGTAACGAAAACCATACCAGTAGCTTAGATCCCGTTTTGCTACATCAATTCTGGGCTAACATATGGGAAATCGCTACCGAACTAAACAATGGAGCTGAATGGATCCAGAAAGAGTATGCAAATTCTGAAGCCGTAACTTCTATGCACTACGATAGTATACCCATAGAGACATATCACCAAGTGCTGAAAGCTACCCACAACTGGAAAACACCAGGATCTGATCATATACACAGCTATTGGTACAAAAAGCTCACATCTATTCACCCCTATATTTACAACCATATTAACCAATTTATCAAGCACCCTGAAATCATGCCCACCTACATCACAAGCGGGATTACATACATGATTCCGAAAGACACAAACGACACTGCAAATCCTGCTAAGTATAGGCCGATCACTTGCCTGCAAACAATTTACAAAATTATGACAGCCTGTTTGTCCCAACTAATTTATAAACACATTGAAGAGAATATATACTAGCAGAGCAACAAAAAGGTTGTAGAAAATTCAGTCAGGGTTGCAAAGAGCAGCTTACCATAGATGCAGTTGTCTTAAACAGGGTACAAAAATGTAATGAAGATCTTTTTACCATTTATATAGATTATAAGAAAGCCTTTGATTCCGTTCCACATAGTTGGCTCATAAAAATCCTAGAGATCTATAAAATACACCCGGAACTCGTAAAGTTCTTGCAAAACACTATGACTAAATGGACAACTAGACTAAACGCACAAACATCCCATAGAACTATAGCAACTGATTTAATAAAAATAAAGCGAGGTATATTCCAAGGCGATTCCCTCAGCCCCTTATGGTTCTGCCTGGCATTAAACCCTCTATCTAACAATCTCAATTCAACTAAGATAGGCTATTCACTAAACAAAGTAAACGACGGACGGACTGACAACATAGAATGTACATTGAACCACCTTCTATATATGGATGATATTAAAATATATTCCTCTACGCAGACTGATTTAGAATATCTCATAAAAATCACAGAACAATTTTCACAAGATATCGCAATGAATTTTGGTATTGATAAATGCAAGATCAACTCTATTAGAGAAGGGAAAACATACCAACATGTATACCAGATGGAAACTGGAGAATCCATAAGTCCTCTTTGCGAAAACGAAACGTATAAATACTTAGGTTACCACCAGTCAAAACAAATTCATTATAAGGAAATTAAAACCAAACTTACTCAAAATTTTAAACACAAGCTAAACTCAATATTAAGATCACAATTGCACTCAAAAAATATAACGATTGCCTTAAATTCTTACGCCATTCCTGTTCTTAAATACTCATTTGGAATAATAAATTGGACAAAAACGGAATTAAAAAAAATACAACGCCTTATTAATGTCTCCATGACTAAACACAGAAAGCATCATCCGCGGGCTTGCATCCAAAGACAAATGTTGCCACGTTCAGAGGGAGGGAGAGGAATTATCGACATCCAAAACTTACATAACAGACAAATAACAACTTTAAGATCATATTTTTACTCTAAATCTGAAACATCTACGTTGTATAAGTCAATAGCCCAGTTAGACCGAAAACTTACACCGCTTAACTTACAGGACCACAATAGCCAGAGCAACGAAAACATTACAGACAAAAATACCTTATTAACTGAATGGGCCCGAAAGTCACTCCACGGAAGGCACTACCACGACTTGAGTCAACCCACCGTCGACAAACAAGCATCGAACGAATGGCTCCGCCGAGGTGAACTCTTCCCCGAGACTGAAGGATTCATGATTGCAATACAAGACCAAGTCGTTGAAACGCGCAATTATCAAAAGCATATCATGAAAATACAGAATATACCAACAGAAATGTGCAGAAGGTGTAACAGCAGCTCGGAAACAATCCAGCACATAACGGGGGCCTGCAAGGCTATCGCACAAACTGACTACAAGTTTAGGCATGATCAAGTGGCCAACATAATCCACCAAAGCTTAGCAATCAAATATAAACTTGTAGGCACAACCGTAAAACCAACACCCTATTACAAATATACTCCTGAAACCGTGCTCGAGAATGCTGCTTACAAACTGTATTTTGATCGGGCCATCCTAACTGATAAAACCACACACTTCAATAGACCAGATTTGACCCTTGTAGACAAAACCAACAAAACAGCACTCCTCATTGACATCGCCATCCCCAACACTCACAATCTTCAGAGCACCATCGCGGAGAAACTATCCAAATATATTGATCTCAAAAACGAAATAACTCGCATGTGGCATCTTCAAAGGGTTTCCATTGTTCCAATAGTCTTGTCAACAACCGGTGTTATTCCTAAACAGCTATTCCAATCTTTAGAGTATTTAGACCTGCCGAAGCACACTTACATTCTGCTACAAAAAGCGGCTATTTTGAATACGTGTAGGATCGTGAGAAAGTTCCTACAGACTGAGCTTCCTAGTGAAGTTCGGCCCACTGAGGTGCACTTGGCTTAGGCCCGTGACCCCCAGTTATCACCGATTCTTAGAAAATCGAGTAGAGAAAATCTCTGAACACCATAATAATAACAAATAATAATAATAATAAACTTTTATTGGAACCACAAAAAATGTCATAAACAATTTTAAATATAGGTGCTAGTTTACATGTTATAATTATAATTTTGATGCATGCTTAATCATTAGGAAATTATATAAATCAGTTTAAGTAATAATTATTTAACTAATTATTATTAACTAATTATTTAACTATTATTTAATCTACGTACATATATACCAAATTTCATCGAAATCGGTGCATCCGTTACGACGTGATTGAGTAACAAACAAACAAATAAACAAACATTTATAATATTACTGTGATATTATTATAATTGTGTATATTAAAATATTGTGTGAAGGGTACGGTGAAATTACAGGTACAAGGCTTTACACCTGTATGCCTCAAGTTGATGGACGCAGGGCAGTGCATCGTATTACACGTTTTTAAGGTGCGTGATCTACGAGGCAATACTTTGCTATAGGTGATGGTTACCACGTAACATCAGTTGGACCATAACGCTTCAATCTCCAGGAAGTATAAAAAATAAAATTAAAAAAAGAACTCAATTTCTTCTGCTCTTCAGAGCATCATTGTAATGTGCACCATTTTTATCAACTGTCAAAAAGGTGATAATACAACCTTGACATTAACGTTAAAATATATGCTTTGTATGTAGGTATTTAAACTACCTACTTGGCCGGTTGGATGGTGTTATGCGACAACTCTTATAAGCAGTTTTTTTTAATTAGACAAAAAGTTATGAATTAATGAAAACACTTTATGATACACCACATCAAAATAAAAATTAATAAAACAGCAAATACAATGGGCGGTCTTATCGCTTAAAAGCGATTTCTTACAGACAACCTTTGGATGGAGAGTATTTTTGTAATATTACAATAATTAAAGTCAAAGTCAAATATTTTTATTCATTAAAATCACAAGGATCACTTTGAAACGTCAATTTTACTGCCTGTTCCTTCGCGACTAAGCCAGGAAAGAAAGGCAAGAAACAAGGCTGGTTGTTTTTTTAAATGATCCTTTTACAATACATAATACAGAAAATAAATTACGTCTAAATTGTAACATTTTGAACGAGTTGGAGCAATTTCAATCCCAAGCTTCTCTATCATCTAAATAATCCGATATTTTATAGTAGGCTCTTTTATAAAGATTTTGTTTAATTAGGTACGTTTTTAAATTTGTTAACTGTCAATTTTTGTACATCCCTTGGGAGTTTTTTATAAAAGCGTACACCTTGCCCTTAAAACGATTTACTAACTTTATGGAGTATACAAGTGGCAACAGCGAGTTTATCTTTATTTCTAGTATTAAAATTATGTTTATCGCTATTTTTCTTAAACAAATTAATATTTTTGTGAACATACATTAGATTTTCATAGATGTATTGACAAGGGAATGTCATAATATTTATTTCTTTAAACTTATTGCGTAATGATACTCTGGGGCCCATATTATAAATTGCACGAACAGCCCTCGTCTGCAGCACAAAAACGGTGTTTATATCTGCAGCACTCCCCTTCAGCAGTATACCGTATGACATTGAGACGGGTGTACATTAACAAAACCAAAACTAAATTTTAGGAGAGCGCTGATCAATAATAAAATAACACAATATACACAAGTAAATATATCTTAATTGTCAATAATATACCTACAACTAATAAAATAAGATAAAAGTATACATAAACATACATATATAAATAAATAAATAAATATTGCTGGACATTTCACACAGCGCTATCTAGCCCCAGACTAAGCAGAGCTTGTACTATGGAAACCAGTTATCTGATGGAATACTTATTTACATTTTTTTTGTAAATACATACTTATAATATATAGAGAAACAACCAGACCCGGAACAAATATCTGTAGATCATGCAAACATTTGTCCCGCGACGGGAATCGAACCCGCTACCTCCTGCGTCTCAGCCAGCTATTCGCCCACTGCACCACGGAGGCCGTCAAATATATACATAGTTATATACTAATAGTAATATATAAAGCCCTGTAAAACCTTAAATTAAATTATAAATAAATTACTAGTAAATTATTTATCAAATGGTAACTCAAAAAAGGTGGTTGTTCTGGGCCTGGTTTCTAGCAATATAATTCTGATTGTTTAATTATCAAAGCTCTTTTTATTATGCCTGTTAACTGTATTATATTTTTATTCTATAATTGTTTAATTTTTAAAACTACTTTAATTATAATAATAAATAATAAATAAATATTGCTGGACATTTCACACAGCGCTATCTAGTCCCAAACTAAGCAGAGCTTGTAGATAGATAGATAGATAGATAATTTCTTTATTGCACACCATTTAAATACAAACATTTATCAGAAAATACACTTAAATAATAGGTACAATGGGCGGCCTTATCGCTAAAAGCGATCTCTTCCAGGCAACCTTTGGATGGACAGGATCTATGTGAATAAAATAAAGACGGCGGCGTAAATCCGATATAGTACACATATATTTATTAAAAATATAGATAATATAAAATAAAATGCATAATTATAATGTATAATATAATCATAAAATTACATAAATATTAATATTATAATACATAAAATATATATTGTCATACTTACATATATAAATTATAAAAATGTAATAATTAATAAGTGGCCTAGTGAGCGATGGATGACAGATAGTGTTGTCTGACCAAGTTTTTAAAGATAGGGAGAGATTTAGCGTGACGAATTGAGACAGGTAGGGCATTCCAGAGCCTGGTAGCCTGCAAAGTAAAAGAGAAACTATAAAATACTGAGGTATGATGGGGAGTTTTTAATTGAAGGGTTTCAGAGGAACGTAAGGGTCGAGAGTTGGAAAGGTGAAGAAAGTCAAAGCGTTCTTTGAGGTAGGACGGAGTAGAAGGGATGAAAAGGATGCTGTAAAGGAGGGAAAGGATGTGCGCATTCCGGCGAAGGCGGATAGGTAACCACTTAAGTCTGTGGCGATACTCTGAAATATGATCGTACTTGCGCAAGCCAAATATGAATCTAATAGAGAAATTCTGAAGACGCTCAAGCTTGTTGAGTTGATCTTCAGTTAAATCAAGATAGCTGGCGTCAGCATAGTCGAGAATAGGATGCAATAATGATTTTGCAAGTGCAATTTTGGTGGAAGTCGGAAGGAAGTTTCGCAGCTGTTTAAGAGAGGCAGCTGCAGCAAAGGTTTTTCGGCTTACCGCTGCTAGTTGAGGTCCTAAGATAGGTGACTATCCATGAGTACCCCCAGATTTTTGACTACCTTGCTGATTTCTATTGAAGTACCGTCAAATTTTACCTTTGGGAGATCAAGCCAATCGATTTGAGTAATCATCCGCGAGCTTCCTATTACTATTACTTGGGTTTTTGATGGATTGACTTTAAGCCCATATGAGTTGCTCCATTGTAATATATTCTGAAAATCATTGTTTATGCCATTAATGGCTTCACCTAACCACCCAACTGGAGCGTGGGTATAAATTTGCAAATCATCTGCATAGAGGTGGTAGGACGAAGTGAGTTGTTCGGAGATAGAATTTATAAAAATAGCAAAAAGAAGAGGAGATAACACGCCGCCCTGAGGTACACCGGAACTCAATTGACACCAAGAAGAATATGTATCGTCAATACGGATACGTTGCCGGCGTCCAACCAGGTAACTACGAAACCATTCAATTACTGTTGGAGATATGTTAAGAGAGCGAAGAAAAGCTAAGAGGATATCAAAATCAACGTTATTGAACGCATTACTGAAATCCAGGAGGGAAAGGACAGTGACCAGTCCGTTTTCCATACCATGCCTGATATCATCAGTGATTTTGATGAGAGCAGACACAGTGCTATGGCCTGGACGAAAACCGGATTGAAAAGGGTTAAGGAGGCTGTTTGTATTAAGGAAACGGCTAAGTTGCTGGTGTACAAGACGTTCTAGGACTTTAGATAGTACTATGGGAACGAAATAACTGATATAATACTTATATACATTTTTTTTGTAAATACATACTTATAATATATAGAGAAACAACCAGACCCGGAACAAATATCTGTAAATCATGCAAACATTTTGTTCCGCGGCGGGAATCGAACCCGCTACCTCCTGCGTCTCAGCCGGCTATTCGCCCACTGCACCACGGAGGTCGTCAAATTATGTCTACTAACTGTTTATTATTATGTATTTTTATGTTTTGTATGTTTTAATAGTTCGTAAGTAGGTACCTAAACGAGTCCGAAAGTTTATTTATCTACTAGTATTATGTATCGATAGGTAATTGTAAACACAGTTGCTGCCCTGCACGCACAAAAATGGCATCACGGAAGACCAGCGCTATAGTAGTATAAATATGCTATTATAGCACAATGCTGAGTGGTGACCTATTTTGCTCACAAATTTGCTCTATAATTTATAATCATTTGTCTAAGCTGTAATGTACACTTATGATGCAAAATAAACGTTTTTCTATTCGATTCTAAAAAAAAATCATAGTTAACCTCAAACAAAAAATTTGTCCAAAGATAAACTAGGGGTATCGGGAGTTTATCTTTAGACCATAGACGAGCCATGGTTTAAGTGATAAACTTCTTTTGGTAATAAAGTTTATTATAGTCCCTTTTTAAAGTACTATTTTTAGACTACGTTTTGGAATAAGGCCGTAAAGGTTTGTCTCGGTGCTTACTCGAGCAGCTACTCATTATTTAATTTCTTAAAAAAACCCGTCACCTTTACCTAAATTTAATTATCACACACAACCTATCAATATGTTCTATCAAGATTCAAAATACAAGATATTTATTTGTTTAAACAAGTGTACAATAAGGTCTTAAAACCTAGGTAATGGCACTTTATACTTATTTGCCCTTTACAAGCATCGCAAACTACTGAATAAAGATAAAATAAAAAATTAAACAAAAAAAGGAATGTTTTTAACTTTCGTGTGAACGCTCTCATTGGTTTTGGAATTTGATTAAAAAAAACATCCACAAATTACAAAGCTGTTATTTTGATACAAAGTTGTTCTAGACACTTAGGACAGTACAATTGTATTTATCTCTCAATTTTATCTTACGAGGGCGGGTTGAATAAAAGTATAAGTAATAAGTAATTTATTCAATTTTTTTTAAATATTTTTATCTTTTATTATTATTTTTTATGCTTTGCTTTGTTACAAAATAAGGTCTTAAATTTAATATGATAAAGTCTTTATATATTATTATCTCATTAATACTATTTATAAATATTAATCACGAAACATATTTTTAATTCACCACTGATTTAATAAAATAGTTCTACTTGTATTAACTGATTAGGTACAGGTAGTAGTTTTAGTTTAATATTAAAAAAAACACCTAATTAATAAAAACTGCTGCCACATTTCTGCATAATCTCGTCCAATACCAAGTTGTCACTTGCAATGAAAATAATTGGGTTGCAGTGTAGGAGCCAATTTAGCAGAAATATTCAACATCCACACTAATATTATAAATTCAAAAGTAACTCTGTCTGTGTATTTGTTGTTTTCACGACTAAACGGCTAGACCGAATTAGATGAAACTTAGTATTTAAATAGATTATGACCGGGATTACGACATATTACTTTTTACCCTATTGCCCAGAAGGGTAATGTTTTTATTGAACCCCCCACCAGTGTTTTCATTTAATGTCGTACATAAGAAAACGCGTAGTATATAATACTTCTCAACAATACCTGTTGGTATTAGAAACCCGAGCCAAAGGTCGCTCGGTAGGAGATCTCCCCTTTTCCTTAGCGGACACCTATCAACTTTTCGTCTGCCAAAGGGACATCTATGGAAAACATAAGCCATGTTCAGCAGCGGACTCTCGTCTTCGTCTCGTCGGACTTTACTCGTCGTCTCCTGCACTACATTGAGTACATTGCTTCCTACATCATATCTATTTGTATATACAGGGTGCGTATGTAAATAAAACATTTTTTTTAATGCACATTCATATATTCGTTACAACAATATTAAATAATAATTATTATATAATAATAATTTAATAATCTCTTACGCTATTAAAGCTGCCACATATTTTTATTGGTTTTACCGCAATTTCGCTAAATTCACATCTCTAAATAATTATGAACTAAATTTATAAATAATAATAATTTATAATTATGCATAAATAAACAAAGCTTTGATTATAGATTTTATTTTTCTACAGTTTAAGTATATTTTTATTAATAACTTACTAGTAATAATTATATTTAAAACTAAGTAAATACAATGCGTTAAATGTTCAAATCGCCATACATTGGGAAATACATACTCAAGTTAAAACTCAACAAATACAAATACTCAAGTAAAGTTATACATAATTCAATTTCAATTTCGTTTGTTACAATTACAGAACATTTTCAATGCGCAATAAAAATTAGCAAAATGTAATCTAGGGACAAATAATCTCTAGAGAGATTAGAGAGTAGAGTTTCTTGTGAAAGGGCTCTTCTGGGGAAGTCCACCACCAAACAGCATTGCTGTTTCGGTTTCAAGGGTATGGTTGACGGTGAAATTACAGGCACATGAGGCACACTTGCCTCAAGTTGATCGCAGGGCAGCGCATCGCAGTGCACGTTTCTATATTTTGTTATTATACTACTTTGTTATTGGCGATGGTTACCACATAACATCAGGCTTCGTCCATCTCCAGGAGGTATAAAAATAAAATAAAAAATCCAGCAAACTATTGAAGTCGACGGCAATAACAGCCAAGAGTTTACACAGTTATTGCAACAAAATAGAACATTAACATTCATATTATTAAGAAACAAACAGACATACGGTCACAATAATAATATAAGGAGCTTCTAACATGCGGCGCGGGTCGGGGCGCGAACGCAGTGCAGAGTTTTTATATTTTATGAGCACACACCGAACGCGATGCGATTTCAAACGTTTGCCAACCGCAATGTGCTTTTTCGGCGATTTGTGGATCAGTTGAGTTCGCGTAGGCTTAATTCAATTCAATTTATTTATTTCAGACGTATTATGCCCATATATTAGTACTACATTTGTTTATATCTATGTTAGTAATAAAAATTTTAAATAAATAAAGAATAATGACAAATAAGAGAGCGCCATGCTCGGCATCACACTGCTAGACCGAGTCCCCAATACCGAAATTCGGCAGCGAACTAAAGTTCAAGACGTTAGTAAGCGTATATTTGGACTCAAATGGAGTTGAGCAAGTGCGGTGATGACAGGTGGAGCAGAGTGCTGACTGAGTGGTGGCCCCGAGATGGAACCAGGAACGCAGGTCGTCTACCGGCAAGATGGGTCGACGAGATTATAAAATCGCAGGTCGTATGTGTGTTAGAACAGCGCAGGACAGAGGCGAATAGCGACAACGAAGAGATGCCTATGCCCAGCAGTGGGATGAGAAGGGCTGACGATGATGATAATGATGATGACAAATAAATTTAGTGAAATTTCAATTAAAACAAATAACATTAAAAATAAAAATAATATAAATTAAAATATATTAAAACACTAGTCAAAAAATAATAATTAAATATGAATTAATAAAACTGAATGATTATTAAGCAAAAGTTCGGAGCCAACATCACACTCCGCCTGATCTATCGCGCCGTAATAACACGGAAGCGGCTCAGAGCGGTCTCTGACCGCATTGTTCCGCGCCCCGTACCGCGTTTTGTAGCTAGGAGTGTGACCAATTAGTGCGGCTTTAAGTATAATAATAATTTTATTAAAGAACTGCATACTTACGTGTAAAATAACTTAAAATATTCTATTGCGCGCTATGCAAGAAGCTTTTTTACAACAAATCCGATATTACTTCGATAATTTTGAAATAATAATGGTAAATGGATTTTATCCTATTCAAACCATAGGTAATTACTTACTTTTATTATTATTATGTATAACCTACTAAACAAAAATAGATACAAAATGATGTACCTAAAAAAAAGGTAGTACCTAAGTATGTTTTTTATAAAATGGTATATAAATGGTGGCCGAGGAATGGCTGTAGAAGGGTAGGACGTCCGGCAGCGAGATGTGTGGACGACATCGTTAGAGTCGCGGGCCGTCAATGAGTGAGACTAGCGCAGGATCGTGGCGGATGCCACAAACTTGGGGAGGCCTATACCCAGCAGTGGGCGAAGTCGGGCTGTGGATGATGATGCTGATGGTATATAAATAAAATGGGATTATGTAAATTTGTAAATTGTGTTTAAAAATATTTTTCGATTATAATCGCTTAGTATTAATATATTTTTTAAACATTTTACATAAAAAGCTTTGCACATACTGTACCTATGCTTCTAAACTTAAATCACACTAATATTATAAATGTGAAAGTTTGGATGTTTGTTTGTTACTTAATCACGTTGTAATGGCTGAACCGATTTCGATGAAATTTGGCGTGTTGATAGATTTTGATTTGGATACAAACATTGGCTACTTTTTGTTGACACAAAACGCGTGCGAAGCCGCGGTCAGAAGCAGTATCACGTATTTTTAACTTATTCTGTCTTAATTAGCGAATAAGATAAAATCCATGTAAAATTTACAGCGGTCCCGAAAAGATCAATAAGAATTGACAATATTTATTGACAAAGGCATGTTTTCAAGATGAGGTGACCTAATGGTTAAATACCTAACTATTCTTGCATATAACAATTACATTATTTCATAGCTTGCATCCAACTAAAAGTTGGCTAACGTGTCGTTGCATTCCAAGAATTAAGGCTCGAATACACTAGGGGACAAACGGAGTGACGTTGCTCGACAACTACGTCAATGTCCCGAGAAACAATGTCACGGAACATTTTGTAGGCCACATTTGTCGCTGTTGATAGAAATGTCACCCGAGGTTGTGGCGATTAGTGCTGGTTTCAAAAGTGAAACGTAAGTAAACGCACGGTTTCGTGTCCCCACACTAAAGATATGTTGAGGGGCACGTTGCGCACACGACTACACTCGGTAACAAATGGCGCAGCACTGACGCGGGACGCGAACGCTCGCTCCGAGAGCGAGCGTACGCGTAATATGTTATAGGTATACGAGTATGTATAAGCTGCGACCAAGCAACACGTAGTATGTTGCGGAACTTAATGCAGGACACTTTCCAACGTTGCAGCGACACGTAGATTGAATGTTGCGCATCATGTTGGGCGACAAAGTGTCCTCTAGTGTATCCGAAGCTTTAAGAATCAATCAAAATGTTATTTAGATGAATGAAATGTTTCGTTTATTTGAAGATGAGTAACTATTCTGTCAATATTGTTCACCATTTACATTACAATTTGTAATAAATTATTGACAATCGCTTTATTCTGATATGTAAACGATCAATCAATACCGCTGTGATTGACCAGTCGTCAGCATTGACAATATCCATTGATAGTCTAGGGGCCTCCATATTATCAACAGCTAAAGTATAGACAGTTAAGCATCTTCATCGTTTTTGACGCGATTTATGATAACTAGATCTTACAACGATTAAAAGTTAATAACATTTCCACAAATATTAATATAAACATAATTTAGAACCTAGACAATTAACAGTAAGCTTCACACACACAACAGATAAACACATCTACTTACTTATAATACACAGTTTTACTTATAATAAACATTTTATAATAATATAAGCTAACGGTTTCACACTTTTAATATTTCTATAAGATTAACAGCTAGTTTCTCGAACGCTAATAAAACTTCAATTTAATTAATTTCCATATATAATTATGTATATAATATAATAGTCAAAATGATCTTTGCGATTTAAATTAATATTTAATTTATGTAATTTTGAAGCACACCAAAGGAAGCTTTGACAAGAGCGCGTAGACTGAGGCAACCTTGTCTTGCCCTGGTTAGAATGTTTTTGTCGAATTACGTATATTTTTATAATGTCAATATAATAACTATTGATTAAAACGGATATTTATCGCGTATATACCTTTTTTATTTTTTATCACGACGTTTCGGCTGTGTTGCAACAGTCGTGGTCGCGGGTTGACATCAGTATAACAAATAGAAAAGGTACAAACGCGATAAACACCCGTTTTAATCAATAATTATGTACAGTGATCGCGAAAGTTTGAAAAATACTATGTCAATTATAATCAGCGTTCGGGCAACTGTCTGTTAGCATTTATTACTGTCTAAATAGCGCGCCCCTTTTCTGAGTCTAAGTAATCTTATAGTACGTATTTATTACAATCATATAATGGGGGGGTGGGGTACAAAAATATCTGTGGCCCACCTAGTTTCGCCTGCACGCGGTCCTCCGGCGGACCGACAGAAAAGCTAGCAACAATCGAACCGACAAAGCATGTATCGACTTGGCAAGGTCGAGAGGGTAGCGTAGGTTCCTGGGAAGGCCTACGCTATCAAAAGAAGCCCTAGGCACAGTGGCGTCAGTAGAGAGGAGAACCCATATCAACTTCCTGGGGTTGATGTGACCATGTCGTGTGTTCAGAAAATAAGGTGAATTTTCGTTTTTCTAAAAAAATATCTTAATGTTGTCGTCTTCAAAATAGTCCCCATTAGATATTATGCACTTGTGCCATCGGTTCTACCAATTCTTGAAACACTTCTTAAACTCGATCTTTGGGATAGCATTTAGTTCTTTCAGCGATGCGCTTTTAATGTCATTTATACCTGTAAAGCGGCGGCCTTTTAGGTTCTCTTTATTTTTGGAAATAGGAAAAAGTCACACGGACTGTGTGCCATGTCTGGCGAATAGGGAGGATGGGGTATCGTAAGCCCGCGCAGATAGATGTAAGTGCGGCTGCCAGGGGGGGGGGGGGGGTTTATTGACGATAGTCAGGCGCTTGACCATACATACCATCCAAGTTACCGAAATGAAGATGCTAAGGTTGATGTGCGGCGTCACCAGGCTCGATAAAATCCGTAACGAGTACATGCGAGGAAGCCTGGGCGTGCGCGACATCGCTGACAAAATGCAGGAGAGTCGGCTGCGATGGTACGGTCACATGAAGAGGAGGCCACCTGACTACTAAGGAATTTGGCATTACAACTTTCCATCTCCGGTCGAAGATCTAGAGGTAGACCCAAGACATGGTGGAGAGATGTAGTGTCAAAAGACATGAGAGAGTGCCAAGGTTCTGATGACGACGTCGAGGATAGATTGAAGTGGAGTAGAACGACCAGGAAAGCTGGCCACACCATGTGGGATACATAGCTGGGAAGAGAGAGAGTCAAGCGCTAGACCACTATGGTCAATCTCGACAGGGAGGGTATATCGAAGGCCCTCGACAAGGGGTCGTATTTACCTGTAAAAAGTGTGGTCGTGGCTACCGCTCCCAAATATGCCTCTTTAGCCAACCTGACGCTTACTCAAATCATCTTTTATAGATATAAAGGCCCGTCATGATGATGAAGATTGTAATAAGTTTAACTGAACTAGCTGTAAGGATCACCTATTTATCATTATCTATTAACATCATATTTAAGTATAATCATTCAAAAGTATCTGAATTGATAAACAAAATACAAAATAAAGATTGCTGTTTTGACTTCCGTCGAAAGCCGCAATCGAGTTGGTCACGTCGGGTTGGGCGAGGGGAGGAGGCCGCTCGCGGAAGAATGTTCTCTGTTCCCGTGTCCTCGGCATACAGCGAGCGGAGAAACGCCGTGGAGGTTTAGCCGGTAGGATTCCGACATACCGCTCCCTGGGTTCAGAGCGGTATCCATGAGGATTCCTCCACGTAAAAAAAGAAAAAAAAGGGGAGGAGGCCGCCATCTTGTCGGGTAGGGACATCTTGGGATATTGTTCACAACGGAAAACGAACTGCAGATTTTGATCAGACTTGGATAATATTGTAAATTGGGCTGTTAAAGTGGAGATTTGCTGCTGTAGCTGACGTAAATGTCCTTATTCCTATGTAGTTGATTTGTTTAGTACAAAAATACTGAGTTGCTGAGGAAGTTCTGTCTAGGCTTGCGTTTACATGTAGACAAAAGTATTTAATAAATTGATTGAAGTAAATTAAGCGTGATTTATATTAATATGGTTTCCATTCCTTTCAACTCAGAAGTGGGATTCGAACCCACGCCCACAGGCTTTAGCGTAGTAAAGTTTTGGGGCGCGCTATTTCAACTGCAGAATTTCTAATAAATAAACAATATAATCGTTGTGCCTTTTTGTATGTGATGGTTTGGACGGAATGCAAAACAAAGAGTAAGCTTATAATAATTACTATTGAATAATAAAATTGTAAAAAAAGCGTGCCTTTTTAATAATTATATTATTAAATACTATAAACAGTTCTATAAATGGATTATTAAAAATTCTATAGAAATATAATTTACAAAAACGGCGGCGTACGAATTCGAGGAACGTTTTTGTATTTATTGGCACAATTTTGATATAATTTTGATTAAATTTCCAATAAAAAATATTAATACATTTTTAAACTTATATTTTTTAATGCGTGGTATATCTAGCATCTAAATTTTTTATAATTAATCTTTTTCTATAAACATGTAACGAATGTTGTATGGTGGTATAATCTTATTTTTTAATTTAATATTAATATAATTTAATATTAATATAATCTAGTATAATTTAAATGGGTATATTTTTACAAGGTAAAATACAATATAACTTTGCGAATATTATATACTACTACTCTACCAGCAAAATGGACGTAAGGTTTGGCAAGCTTTATTTTTTTTATAATTTTTGGAAAAATAGTGCAGCAAACTGTATGCAAGAAATAAAAGCGATATGAGTTGGTATTTGTACTACCTACTTTTTTCAATATTTGACCATAATATAACCCGTTTTGTTATATACGACATTAATTTAAAACACTCATGGGGAATCGTATTAACTGATTTTAGAAGTGGGTTTAATACCGGTAGCTTGAATATTTATCCAGTAATCGATACATTTCCAATAAATAATTTTTTACGTAAAATAGCGGCGCCTTTGCTACGATGCCGCTTAGTCAGTTTATCAGGTACTTTCTTACATGACAAATGGATATGATGAAAATGGAAAATGGCTGTTTCATTGATATTGTAGGACTTAATATTATGGTTGTTTGAAAATATCAAATTTTTTATGGTAATGAATTAGAAAAAAAACCTATTTTGTAACAATACTAGCCATTAGTTCCACCCGTGTTTTCATTTAATGTCGTACATAACAAAACACGTAATAGGGATATTGGGGCACAAATAGAGTTGTGCAGGGCTTATGGCCAGGCGCGGTAATGACAGGTAGAAAAGGGGGACTGAGCGTGGTGGCCCCGAAATACAACTAGAAATGAAATCGAATAGATCAATCATGATTGATCAACAGATCTATAATTTAATATTTATAAGCACCGAAACAAGTGCTATTTTAAGATAAAAATATAGTAACTTTTTTAATTAAATAAAAACAAAATACATCTTTTTTCCTTAATAGTAGGTACTTATACTTACAACTAGTGAATATAAATAATGATTGATCCATCGACATCTAAAATAAATAACATGCTAATCGATTGATCATAATGGATCAAAAAATGATTGATCAATCTTACGGTGTATGTCAAGCTTTATAGTAATACAACAATGAGAGTACAACAGATAGGTCGGACCTATCTTCATGATAGAGCTCCGGCCGAATGGCCAAATGATATCACATTTCGTCATTTCCGAGGCCGGATAACAAACACCGAGAACTGGTAAATAAATAGAAGTATTTTCACACTGCTCGACACTGTCAAATTATATGTTATGTAAACCTCACCGAAAGCAGGTGATTAAATCCCTACGGCTGAGCCGGGAGTAAAGTTATACTAAATTGAATTATTATGATTTGAATTTGGAACTTTTTGGAAAATTTCGACCAAAGACACAATAAGAACTTATTCGTAAATCGACCTAACCTCTGCACAGAATGCACCAACCTGGATTTGGTTTTATTGTCTCGCAGAAAGTGTGAAAAGTAGAGTATTCTCCTCGTGGATAAAGCTGTCTGCATCTTGGGCGTGCTATTATCTCTCTCTGCACTCAAAATTCTAGTAACTCCCTCGCTCCACTCGTAAGTTAACTCTAGAATCTTTCGTTATGTTTGGGATTCAATATAGCACCCGTGACGCAAGACACTGCTTTATCCCTTATCGTTTAATAATCTACTATTATTATACCTATGTGAGCTAGGTTAAGGTATTGTACTATACTGTAGCCTAAAACAGGCTTTACACTTTGCAATATTTAGTGGAATAAATTCAGCATATCGACTTTGTATGTAAAATTAGTGTATCTATAAGTGTACTTTGCAATATTCAAAGTCTTCTTAATTAAGTCTGAATCTGAATATTGCAAAGTATAAGCCTGCTAGTGCTTTAGAAGTGAATTATTTGTTCGTTTGTTCTCAAAGCTACATTTAAATAATTAATTTTCATATAATTTTGTACATTGATAAAACAGGATACTTCTAAACCAATGTCAATTCTTCATCCACGTATAGTCGCTTATTAACAATAGAAAATAAACGATTGATCAATTAATCAAAATTGATTTTCATATAATTTGATACATTGATAAAACAGGATACTTTTGTAACAATGTCAATTCTCCATTCGCGTATAGTAGCTTATCAACAATAGTAAATATAACAATTGATCAATTGATCAGAATTGATTTTCATATATTTCGATACACATAGATTAAACTGTGTTATACTTTTATACCAAAGTCTCCATTCGCTGGTTGCTTAACACAAAATAACGATTGATCAATTGATCAGATCGATATCAGATCATTAACAATGCATGAACAGTTTGAAGAAGCTTCGCCCCTTCTCTGGTTCTGGTCCCATTAGCATCGGTACTTGATTCTTGTGTGTTATTGTCACCTGAAAGTTGAGAACCTATGTTTAAAACAATTACCTACTTTTCTCTCAGTGTTGCATATTTATATTGATAAGTATATCACAACACAAAGTTCGGACGATTTGCTTTCAGCTAGTTTGATGAAGCACCGCCCTAATTTTCCATTAATTCCATCCTACCATAGTCCCAACCCTATTCTTTCACACTTTTCAAAATGGCTAACAAGTGCGCTCAGTGAGATTCAAATTTTTTTCGATAAAACAAACAAAGAAAGCTTTCCAGTTTCTTGTTCTAGCTTCTCCAAACTGGTAAGTGCTTTGACGAACACTCAGGTTACTCAGGTTGATGGCCTGATTTTTTTATGATTTATTTTTATTAAATAAGGCAACAGACAGTTAAATCTAAATACTAGCTGACCAATCCGCAGATTCGCATGGGTAGTTTTTCAATAAAACATTACCCTCCTTCTGCGCAGTCAGGTAAAAAGTAGCCTATGTTACTCCGGGATAATGTAGCATTCTAATGGTGAAAGAATATTTGAAATCGGACCCGTAGTTTTTGAGTTTATTCGTTACAAACATACAAATCTTTCCACTTTATAATATTAGTATAGCTTACTAGACTTTATAATTATTACATATTTGCATCATTGATCTGCAGTAAAACCATTTGATACGGCAATTTATAACGCCATCTAGTTTCATACCCGGTACTAATTTGAAAAGAGCGTTACCTTGCACGGCGGTTGCATCCACGGCTCTCCGTCGATCTGCATCGGGAATGTCCTCTTGGAAGTAATGGTGATAGAACTGCACTGGGCTAGGCGTCTGCCGGACGCGCGAAGACCTGGAAATCAAGTCGTGACTATTAATAATAAATTATTTTCTATTTTTATTGATTTTCTTATAATTTTATGCTTTTCATTTCTTGTTCTTAATCTTTAATTTTTGTACCTATTATTTGAGTAGACACTTCGCCACCTAGCGAAAAATTGCAGTCCATGTTTGCAACAGAAATACTTATAAGACCTCTGTAACATGTACACCATACCTAGAAATAGGCCAAGCAGCATTGCTGTGTTTCGGTTTGAAGGGTATGGTTGCCGATAAAATTACAGGCACATGAGGCTTTATACCTGTATGCCTCAAATTGATGGACGCAGGGCAGTTTAAGGGCACGTTTCTAACGTACGTGACCTACGAGGCAACTCTCTGTTATAGGTGATGGTTACCACATAACATCAGGTGGGCAATAAGCTTGTTCCATCTCCATATAATATAAAAAAAAATGTTTGACTTTGGACTTTGAATCATTTACCGTTTTTGATGAAATTTGGTGATTCTCGACAATCTAGAGAACAACAAATGATAAATTGTGAAATTTATGTACATTCGATGAATTTCATTGAAGAATCACCTGGTAAAAATCAGCTGATTAATGGCCGCCATAGACGTTCAAGTAATTTGATCAAACAGGCTGGTTCAAACAGTTAGTTCTAGGAAAGGCATGTCAAAACAGCTGATTTAAAGTCAAACTAAAAAGTTCAAGAAATCTTGAAAAACAAAATGCTTCAATTATAATGTTTTTCTGTGAAAGGTTGTTAACTTTCATGGTCGGAAGTAGGAATCACCTCTTTCAGACTTATAATACTAGTTCCAGGACACCTTGTAGATAGATTATGACCTAGATTAGTATTTATCTAGTTCTCCCTTGTTTTTGTTTAGATTTTACGTTTACAATTTCATTGTTTCTTTTTTGTCTTTTCTCTGTCTTAAAATGTAGTGTACTAATGCAGTGTCTATGTATATGTCTAGATTGAGACAAAGGCTACTTTTTACCCGACAGCCCAGAAGGATAATATTTTTAATGACAAACCGCGCGTGAAGCAGCATGCGGCAGCTTGTATTTATAAGTGTTTACAAAAAAGTATTATAAGTATTTTATCAGTTATCTGGTTCCAAAGTTTTTCAAGCTTTGCTTAGTTTGTGTACTGTATGAAAGGTCCAGCATTATTTATTTTTATCTCTTTAACTTGAGTTGTCAAATCATACACATATGTCAAATTTAAACATGTTTAGTCGCTAAATACGTTTAGAGATCGTTGTGCAAGCCGGCCTTAATGACTTACCTGTTCTAACTTGACCCATATGTAGGCAGTTTTCCAATCCAATCACTTCTATTAGCTTATCCCCGATATCTGTAAATTATAAAAGTTTATGATTAATAACAATTCTTATTGCATAAATTAAACATCTGTACACAGGCGAATTTAATGCTAGTAATCATTCTCTTCCAGTTAACGGTGCATAAAAAACTATTTTGAGTTCCGAATTATTTGGCTTATTACTACATTTTTACCCGCCTACGGCAATGCCAAAAGGAATGGTTATGTTATTAGTACTCTATGAATGTATATTCCACCGTAGCGCCTAAACTACCATCCGATTTTAATGAATGAGGTGTCAATCGATTCGTTATTATGGCGCGGGTGACATAGGCTACCATCGACATAAGCATTACGTAGTCGGGTTTCAGTTTTTATTCTTAAATAGCTTGTTCAATGTTATGTTAGCTCTCTCAGTAAATTAGTTTGATTTCGAAGTAGTTATTACATTTCTAAAACCATCTCAAAAACTTTCAAGCCGGACGGGACTTGACTCAACCTTCCTCTTGATACGAGGATGCACCACCAATTGTGCTACAGGCTCTTGTCACGTCACGGTCCAAATTAGTGAGATGATTCAGTCTACGAGTCAAAGCACCGTTAGAATCTTACAATTTTCCGTAAGTTTCGGATAACACAATAAAAATAAAATACTTGTTACAAAAAATGTTAAAAAGAGATTAAATGCAGGATGGATCTAATGGCACAGGTTACAGGAACAACTTGCGATCCTCAAATTCCCCTTAAACTTAAGGGGAAAATTTACAAGATGAGACCTGATGTAATATATGGTTCTGAGTGTTGGGCCACGAAATTGACGGATGAAAGAAGAGTGCACGCGGCGGAAATGCGAATGTTGAGATGGATGTGTGGGGTAATAAGAATGGATAAGTTATGGAATGAGTATATTAGAGGAAGTTTGAAAGTAGCGCCAGTGATAGAAAAGTTGAGGAGAAGGCTAACGTGGTATGGCCACGTCATGCGGAGGGAAGAAAATCATGTAACTAAAAGAGAGATATGGATGTGAATGGATATAGAAGTAGAGGAAGGCCGAAGAGGAGATGGATGGACTGTGTGAAGAATGATATGGGTAGCAAAGAAGTGACAACTGAGATGGCGCCTGAAAGAGTGGTATGGAAGAAAAATACACGTTTTGTCGAAAGTAATGTAGCCTCTACACTATGGGCCATGATGGACAATCACAGAATGCACAATGATTGCCAACATGATTGTGAAGCTACATTTGTTAAATATGGACGTCGAAACAGTAGCAGTTGCCGCTATTTATTTATTTAGTGTATATAACCATCATCTAACACATTTAAACTAGTGGTTCGCCCCGAACTGAGATCTCGCGAATCTTCCAAAATAAATATTATTCTTAGGGCGACTTGCACAACGACGCCTAAACGTATTTAGTGGCTAAATCATACAAATACTTAAAATTTTAACATGTTTAGTCGCTAAATACGTTTAGTGATCTTTGTGCATGCCGGCTTTAATCTTTGACTAATACATTGGTGCCACGAAATGCATAACCAACCTACTTGACCTACAGTTTCATTTAAATTAGATGTAACGGGGGTTCTTGTTAATTGGTTATATTCTTTTGGGGTACAAATGGCAGTTATTCTGGATTTCAGACTTTTGCCTATATTTGTGTCACTAAAGCTACACGAATACCAAATTTCAGCATTGTGGGGTCACTGGTGTACCCTGTGAATTATGTCAAAGTTTTGTTTTTATTATGGCTAATAACTCAAAAAGTACAAAAACTTTACTAAAAGTATAAAACGGTGTCGAAATGCACTAATGAAGGCCTTTTATTTGACGTCCCACTTGACTTAATAGTCTCATTTTCATTTCTTTTTTACCCCTCTTGAACCCCAATATCTCAACAACCCCCCAATATCGTTAGCTCATTGAGTCACACAAAAATTGTGCCATCACTACCTACCTATATACCAAATTTCACGGTGATCGGATAAACGCTTCGAAAGTTATCCTCGGACAAACAAGCATACATACATACAATGCCGATTTGCCCAAGTGAACTGAGAGATCTCGCTTCGCTCGATCAATAACGCACGCGTCCGCACCGTACCGTAAACAAATACGAACTGAGTGATCGGCGATCGTATGGACACGCTCGCAATCATGGCCGCAAACTCATTTAATGTTTGTCCGAAAACCCGACTATGCTCGATCGTCATCGATCATGGGCGATTACAGGCAATTATGCCCTCTACACAATGGTGATCGCCTATGATCGCCCATCTTGGCCAATCGTGTGAGGTGCTATAATGTGGGAAAAGGGCAAAAAGAAGGAACGAATACTAGATATAACAGTATAATAAACAAATGTAATGATACATATTGCTACAGTACCTTGTTGTGCATTAGGGAATCTTCCACGGCGATGAGCACCACTGGAGCCCCACAAGTTAGATCCTCCGTGAGCGTACGGGATGTTGAGTAAGGCCACTCCTTGGAGAGCCGGGCCCTTATTCAGCTCGAGAGAGGAGCCGTCACACTGGAATAACCAAACATTTGTATTTCGGTATTATTATTTGGAGCCTGTACTGTCCCACTGCAGGGCAAAGGCCTCCCTTCCTTCCTTCCACTCAACTCTATCATACGCTTGTGTAGTCCAGTCTTCCATATACGAGTCGAGTTCGTCTTTCCATCGTCGTCGCGGTCTGCCACGTGGTCGTTTTCTGTCTTTTGGGATCCACTCGGTGGTGGATTTTGCCCATAATTCCTCCGATATGCGGCAGACGTGACCCGCCCAGTCCCACTTTAACTTGCCTACTTGGTGCCCAACGTCCGAGATTTGTGTTTGGGAGCGCAGTTCACTGTTTCTAATGCGGTCTGTTAGTTTGACTCCTAGGATACTGCGCTCCATGGCTCGCTGACAAACCCCGAGTTTGGACTTTTGTTGATCTGTCAAAGACCAGGTTTGAGCGCCAACATTTGTATTTAGAAAGAAAGAAATAAAAAGTTTTTGTATGTATATTTTTTGTATTTTTTTATATGTAGAAAAACATAGAAGTTACATAACGAGACTATAAACACACTAGCTGACCAATCCGCAGCTTAGCACGCGTAGTTTTTCAATAAATACATTACCCTCCTTCTACGCAGTTGGGTAAAAAGTAGCTGGTTACTCCAGGATAATTCTAATGGTGGAAGAGTTTTTGAATCGGACTAGTAGTTTTTGGGTTTATTCGTTACAGACATACAAAAACACAAATCTTTATTCTTTATAATATTAGTATTGATAACTTTAAAAAAACTATATAGACATACAAAAATATTTATTTTAAGTCCATTTTACAAGACAACAAAATAGGTCATAATGGGGACACGGCCTCATTTGTGAACCTCTTCCTGCATTTGAAGTAAAACGGGAAAGGTCCACTAAAAATATAGCGACGTTCTTGTCTCAGAGCTGCTTGCCAGCACGATTCTCGTAGGAGTTAGTTTTATTCGCTTCTATGAGTATGTATATGATTTCAAATCTTCGCTACCTTTTCCCAAAATCCTAATCCAGTCCATCCAAAGGTTGTCAAGAGATTATTTTTAGTAATAAGACCGCCACTTGTATTTCCGCGGGCTTTGTTATTTGTTTTTTTATATATGGTATTGGATACACATACGCACAAAAATGAAAGTGGTTATTTTGACGAGCATAATGACATTGACTGCCTCCGTGGCGCAGTGGCAGTATAGCCGGTTGAGACGCAGGAGGTAGCGGGTTTGATTCCCGCCGCGGAACAAATGTTTGCATGATTTACAGATATATATATTTATTTTATTTTATTTATAATAAATAAATTTGTGAAATGTTTACCATAGAAATGTGAAATTTATTTTGGAATGTAAAAACAAACATTATATAACATACGAGTATGTTGTGGTATTGCATAATGCTTGCCATCTAGTCACAGATACTTTATTGGTGACGTCTCAAGATATCCTTCTTGTCTCTTTCTAACCCAAAACTCGCACCCCTTTCCAAAAGAGACATAAAATCGGCCTTTATTTTTGGATGTCGATTGCAAGAGTAAGCAGTAAGTTTTATGACGAATTAATCACCTAAACTTAGTCGATTTTCTTTAAAATTTGATAATATAACTAGTAGCTTTTTTTCGAGAAATCTTTTTTTATGTTCTGTGAAACCGTCACTTGAATATCGTCAGTATATTACCAAACACTCTGTATAGAACAGTAAAACGAGTGATTAAAATTTACGAATGGTTTACATAATGCACCTAGATGAATTAATTAAACTACAGTATATGGGGCATAATTTCACCAAAACATAACGACAGATGTTTATCCTAAGCAAGGCATGTAAAAGTCTTTTTTTGTTTGTTAATTTAAGTGTGATGTACAATAAAGCTATCTATCTAAAGGTTGAGTGACTTAGCTACCACACCAACCGATCGATGCCTCGCCTCGATTGTTAGTAGAATGAGTTTAGTCGACGTTAATCGACAGTTCCTACTACTCCAAATTGATTTCCTCAATTTGTCGAGTTTATTTATACTACCTTGAGATGGAACAAGCATATGACCCACCTGATGTTAAGTGGTAACCATCGCTTATAACAAAATATTGCCTCGTAGGTCACGCACCTTAGAAACGTGCTCTACGATGCACTGCCTTGCGTCCACTAACTTGAATCATAATGGAGTAAAGCCTCATGTGCCTGTAATTTCACCGGCAACCATACCCTTCCTCCGGAGGTTTTCCCGGTGGACTTCAATATGAACGCCTTCAAGAGAGGTGTAAACAAGGCATTAAGTTTTAGGCAACGCGACTGCAGTATCACGAGTCCTGCAAGGTGCAAACTACTTCTTATCCCATAAATCATATAAAATCAAATCAATCATGGGATAAAAATGGGGTGTCAAGTCAAGTTGCAACAGCGAGTTTAGCTTTATTTCTAGGTTACCTACACAATTAGTAGTGTAACGCGTACGAAGTCGCGAGTAACAGCTAGTTTTCCATATAACTTTTGAAACTATCATGCTTATGATCACTATTTTCACTAAAAACGTGATGTTTATCATGATTTGTGAGTTATCGAGTGCCCCAATATTTCGACGCAGTTGCATGCGCCATCACAAAAGTCTGCTATAGCGGAACATCTGCTGGAAGCTAGCTCAAACCACTGGATCAATCTTCAGAACCCACAAGTGATCTCAACTGAGCGATACTACACACCAGTACAAAATAACTTAATTCATCCATACTATATCTCTCTTATGGATCAATCAAGTCTTCGAGACAATAGTTCACTTTACAATCATATTATAGAATAGCTAATGCTCTCGCTACGGCTTACACTTCTAAATGTGTAGGTAACCTAGAAATAAAGCTAAGTCTGCTGTTGCAACTTGACTTGACACCCCATTTTTATCTCATGGGAACTGATTTATGGGATAAAAAGTAGCTTATGTGGTAACCCAGGTTATAATCTACGTATATACCAAATTTCATCGAAATCGGTTCCGCCGTTACGACGTGATTGAGTAACAAACAAACAAATAAATAAACAAACATCCAAACTATTAGTAAACATATTAGTGTGATAATGCTGGACATCTATCAGCGCCATCTAGCCCCAAACTAAGCAGAGCTTGTACTATGAGAACCAGTTATCTGATAGAATACTTATATACTTTTTTTTAATACATGCTTATAATATATAGAAAAAACATCAGGACTCGGAACAAATATCTGTAGATCATGCAAACATTTATTCCGCAGTGGAAATCGAACCCCCTACCCCCTGCGTCTCAGCCGACTATTCGCCCACTGCGCTAGGAGGTCGTCAAAATGTTCTACTCGTAGTCCTTACAATTTCAAATTTCGAATTCTACGTCCCTATGAGGCCGTGTCTTAAAAGTGCATAACCTCTTTAAGCTTAGAAACCTTCAAATGCGGTACTCATATAGTACGGTGACTTTCGAGACATTCCAATTTTAAAGAGTATTTGCTTATATTTTAAATGATTTCAACCTTTTTTGAATAAAATCGGAATGAGTTTTCAAACATGTGTCAAAATAAAATGTAATTTAAATCAAAAGCACTAAGGAGTATTGATATCAACTTTGAAGCAAATCATCGCCAAAATAACTTTCTACCCCTTTTTAACCCCGTTAGGGGATGAATTTCAATAAAATACGAAACGTCTTCCATCAATTCTGTTAAAAAAGGTTTATGCAAAATCTGAAGTAGATTGGACCAAGGAATCACGTTGTCCCATACAAACTTTGCCCCCCCTTTTTCACCCCCTAAGGGGTAGAATTTCGGAAAATCCTTTTTTATCGGATGCCTACGTCATAAAAAGAACACACCCTCCAACTTTCAGGTCTCTACGATGAGCGGTTTAGGCTGTGCGTTGATCCGTCAATCAGTCATTCACGACAAAGCATTTTATATGTATAGATTAATTAAATATCTAACCAAAAATTGTTGGCAAGCACTGCGAAAGAGACAACTTGAGAAGACAGTGTTGTCTAGGCATCGCAAGACCTAGACAATTTCAGAAGAAAGTTGTCTATCTTAAATGTCACAAATAGAGAAAATGATGACTATCGTGCTAAGCGTTGTAGACTACTGTCGAGGAAGTGTCGACAACGTTTCTTCCCGTTCACTCTCGCAATCACCGTGCTCGAGACGGTCGACAAGTGTCTTCTATGTTCCGAGAAATTACTCATGACTAAATCCTTCTCTCCAGTTACTGTGCTAGGCCTACTGCATGAGTTTATAGGCTGCGGTGACCACTTTACATCAGGAAGCCCGTCAGCTTGTGTGCCTAAATGTTTAATATAAAAAAGTGGCACTCCGGGAGTGCTGACAAAAGTGAAAACTTAAACAATTTGTGGGTATTTTTTGAATCGTTAGGAAATATTTTATGAATCGTCAGGAAATATTTTACTGTGCAGGAAACTTAGTTTTAAATTTTAAATTTAGCGCTCAATGTTTGGGTATTCAAAATTTAAAAGCAGACTACACTACAAATACTTAGAATAGAATAGAATATAAAAACTCTTTATTGCACACCAACAAAATTAATAATACAAAGATATTCACGAAAATAAAGGTAAGTACAATGGGCGGTCTTATCGCTAAAAGTAATACTTATATACAGAGGTGTCGGTAACGGTAACAGTGTCGCGAGTTCAATGGTTTTTTCTCATCTCAAAGTACCTACTTCCCCGAGCGAGCTCTTTCACATGGAACTCTACAAGTCATAAACTCACCTCAATATCAATATTCTCGTGTAGGTTCTTGCAGCTGGCAGCGAACTGCTCAGAGGTCGCGAACTCGAAGTACCACAGCTTGTTCTTCATCCTGGAGCTGAACTTGTCCGGATTCCGCTCCCGTTCCGTGTGGAACTTCACGCAGATCGCTGCATCCTGGAAGGGGGAAAACAAAATAAGGGGGGGAAATTATGACATGTAACGGGAAACATGAAATCTGAAGTAAAATAAATAAATATTGCTGGACATTCACACATCTAGCCCCAAACTAAGCAAAGCTTGTACTAAGATAACTGATAGAATACATATAGGTATACTTTTTTTTGTTGAATACTTATTTCAATATACTAGCTGTTCGCACGCGACTTCGTACGCGCAAAAAATAGGGGTTGGTGGTAGAAGTGTAAAAATTTAGGGTTGTATGTATATTTTAATGGCGAATCAAAAAATACAAATAAAAAATTTGGGGTGGACCACCCTTATACCATAGGGGTATCAAAAATAGCTAACGTCCTATGCTCAGACCTACCAAACATACACAAAAAATTTCATTAAAATCGGTAAAGCCGTTTCGGAGAGTTTTGTTACAAACACTGTGACACGAGAATTTTATATATATTAAGATTAAGATAAGATAGAAAACATCCAGACCCTGAACAAATATCTGTAGATCATGCAAACATTTGTTCCGCGGCGGGAATCGAACCCGCTTCCTCCTGCGTCTCAGCCGGCTATTCGCCCACTGCGGCACGAAGGTCATCAAAGGATGAAAAGATTGACAGGAGTGAGGGATTTTAATTTCAATTTTATTTTATTTATGTCTTTTATAATCACACTTAAAATTGTTCTAACTCATTAGACGTATTTAATAAAGTTCTAACATAATATGAAATTTTGACAATAGAATTGAAAATATAATTTCAAACTTTGAATTAGGTAAACTTAACTTAAAAGTAGCTGATGTTACTTAGACATAGACAATCATTTATTAACTACATTAGCACACAATATACAATACAGTTACATTTTAAAACATAGGAAATACTAAAAAAAGAAACAATTAAATAGCACTTATAAACGTAAAACATCAACAAAAACACAAGGGAGAACTTGGTAGATACTGTGTGCTACACCAGTAAATGGGACTCGACTCAGCATTATGGCCGCCGTAATGGTAAGCGCTGATATTCTGTCGAGACCGCTCCATTTAGCCACTAGACCTTGAGAGTATTGTGTTGTCAAATGAGAATATTATGTGTCATGGTAGGTAAGTCATGTTGTGTAAAAATATAATAATACGAGTATATAGTATAAAATGTTAAAATAATATATTATGTAATAAAAATAAATAAAGTCAGAACATATACAGAATGTTTGGTAATACTGACGATATTCAAGTTACGGTTTCTCAAAACATAAAAAAAGACTTTTCGAAAACAAAACTACTAGTTATAATATCAAATTTTAAAGAAAATCACCTAAGTTTAGGTGATTGATTCGATATAAAACTTAATGCCTACTCTTGCAATCGACATCCAAAAATAAAGGCTGATTTGACCTCTTTTGGAAATGGCTGCGGGTTTAGGGTTAGAAAGGGACAACAAGAGATATCTCGAGACGTCACCAATACAGTATCTGTGGTTAGATGGCAAGCATTATGCAATAGCATCACATAAATTTAATGAAGTGTTTGTTTTTACATGCCAAAATAAATTTCACATTTCTATGGTAAAAATTTCACAAATTTGTTTATTATGCTCCTCCTGTCAATATACCACCCATTCACACACACCGTTTTGGTTCTACGTTCTTGATGCGTACAGCTAAGGTATGGAACACTGCCGTCGTCTGTTTTTCCTAAAGAATACAATCCGGGCCTCTTTAAGGTAAGAGTAAATAGGTTTCTTCTAGATCTTCGTGCTTCATCTTAGACCACATCATCACTTACAATCAGGTGAGATTGTGGTCAAACGAAGTTCTATCCAATTAAAACAAAAAAAAATAACCCCTTTCATTTTGTGCGTATATTATCAAACACCCTATATAAATCAAAATAATAAATTGATTAAAAGAAAACCCCAATCGGCTTGCACGTGAAAGGTGCACTAATGCTTCCCGCACCAGGCAACCCAGTTTTTTGTTTACTATTATTTAAGGATTACTTACAACTCCGATTGAGAAATAGTTGTTGATGATGTTATACGGAACGCATGTTGGATGTGGCGCCGAGTCATGTATAATCTCCAGGTCACACTGAAACACGATGAAGGTACAAGTTAATTCAAGATTAATAAAAATAATTTTATTTGTAATAAAGAAAATTGAAATTAAAAGTTACTGTAATATTGAAACCAGTGTCTTTCATGTTTCATCAGTGTGAAATACCAGTAATGACATTATGGCATTACTGGTAGAAAAATAACCTTACTGGGAGCCGTTGGATGCAGGCTACACAAGATCGGTCACTCTGGAGATCTATGTGGAAGGCCTATGTTCAGCAATGGATATGATAGAATAGAATAGAATAGAAAACGCTTTAATGCATACCACAGTAAAGTTAACAAATAATATTTAAAACACTTAAAACTAGACATGCGATAGTACAATTGTCAGTGTTATCGCTAAAAGCGATCTCTTATAGACAACCTTTGGATGGACTGGATTTTACGAGAACTTTAAAGGACAGTAGCTTCATAACTTAAGCTTTTTATTTAACTGTGTACTTACATAAGCAAAACAAAATAAATAGATACCAGGGTAGGTAATATTGATGTAAATGTAATACATAAACATGATACATATGATGATAATGATGAAAATTTAAAACGGTTGCGCAGTGAATGTGCTATGATATTATGGTGATGATGTATATGTAAACGCTATCGTTTAAAGTCAAACTAAACTAGATTGTTAATAAAAGTTAAACAGTGGAGAGAGTTAAAGTTGTCTTGTGGAGATTAATAAAGTTACCTCAGTAGATGTGTTCTCAACTTGTATCGACCACCGGTCCATCATCACAGTGCTCGCTTTACCGATCTTGTCGAGGATTTTGTGGATGGACTCGCCTTCATACCTGAAACAGATACAATCTATTAAAATAATCCAGTATCGAATATTTTAGATTTGTCGAAAGCTTTTGATGTTATATTGTTTTTTTGGACAAAATATATGGGGGTGGAAGTATTTAAATTCGTATTCGTATTGTTTATTATCTTGGTATTACCATTCAGTATAATTCAAATTCAAATTCCCTTTGTATAAAATTGGGTATTATTGAAATAATTTTGGAGTAAGTCAGGGAGGATAGCCGTCTCCTATGCTATTCAACTAGCATGAATGTTTGAACTGCATAAGTTGTATTACCGTCTTAGGACTGTTTTAAAAGTCAACCTAATTCTAATTCTAGGATAGGTGGAATAAGATCTGCACCGACCGCATAGGGGTTGTGTATTACTCTCCTTCTAACCTGCCCCCAGACATCCCAACCCCCTAAAGTAGTGGAGTAACTTTAGATTGATGGTAGCAGTTTTTCCCCTGTGTCCCTGGTGTCGGTGCTGACGTCGATCTTCGACGTCAGCATCGACTCAATCTAATGCAGAGTGACCTAGAAAGATAGTAAAAGACCAACTTACCCTCCCCCCCATCTGAGGCACCGCGCCAAATCGTTGCCAGTACCGAGTGGAATAACCCCGACCGCTGGTTGCATCTCCATTTGCACTTTATCTGATAAGCAAAATAATTTATCGGTTATAAGCTAACCAAAAAAAATTCTTGTCATAATAAATCATTTCCATAATTGTACATAGTTTGATTACCGGATTTGAAAGAGAGAAAGAAAAAAATAAAATATTCATTTCACCACAAGAAAAAATATAATACAAAAAAACACTATTACTTATTATCCAAATAAGTCTAATAATTAAATAGTGGTCCACCCCGAACTGAGATTTCGCGAGTCTCCCATAACAACAAAAAAATATTATTTGTAATCTTTGACTATCAAAATAGAACGAAATGCATAACCAACATACTTTACCTACAGTTTCATATAAATTAAAGGTAACGGGAGTTCAAGTTAATTGCAAAATTGTTTTGGGGTAAAAAATGCAGTTATTCTTGATTTCAGACTTTTTCCTATATTTGTGTCACTAAAGCTACACGCATAACAAATTTCAGCACTGTGGGGTCACTGGTGTACCCTGTGAATTTTGTTAAAGTTCAGTTTTATTATGGCTAATAACTTAAAACTACAAAGTTTGAACTAAAAATAAAACGGGGTCGAAATGTACTCATAAAGACCTTTTATTAGACGTACCACTTGATCGAATAGTCTCATTTTTTTTTATCCTTCTCGAACCCCAATATCTCAACAATCCCCCCCCCCCATTTTTAGTTAATTTAGTCACACCAAAATTGTGCTATCACTACCTGCCTATATACCAAACTTCATGGTGATCGGATAAATGCTTCGAAAGATATCCTCGGACAAAAAACATACATACAACGCCGTTTTGCCCAAATTGATTTAGAGATCTCGCTTCGCTCGATCAATTAACTTAATTTGCCACACCGTAACGCACACAATGTTATTATTTTTATTATTATTACTACGCTATTTGTTATTAGTTTTATTCTTATATCTTTTGTCTGTTTCGTGCTTTCTTTGTATATATCTAAATTGTTTGGGAATGAGTCTGTTTGTTAATAATATGTACCTATGTGTGTGTTCGATATTACAAATAAATTCTATATCAATATCAACTAAAATATAACTAACTAGATATTGCCCGCTACTTCGTACGCGTTACACTATTAAATCTGTAACATAGAAATAAAGCTATATTTAGAACTAGCTACCGCCAGTGGCTTCGCACGCGTGGTTTATCAATTAAAACATTACCCTCCTGCACAGACTGGTAAAAAGTAGCCTCTGTCCCAATCCCGGTCACTGTACATTAGGAGTGCATCTAAATATATAATAATATGCAAGAATACTTCATAATTTTAACGCCTTACTTTACCCCCCCCCCACCCTCCCTTCCCCGCCCTCGCTTTAAGGATGATTAACTAAAAAAGGTGAAACACATTTTATTTCTTTTTCTTACCAAAAGCCTGAATATGAATTTTCAGATCCCTAACTTGAGGAATTATGGATTGTCCATACAAATTTTCACCCCTATTTCACCCCCTTAAAGATTATTTTTTGAGACAAAAGACAGCCTATGTCCTTCTCGAAGATATAATCTATCTCCTTGCCAAATTTAATTACGATCCGTTCTGCCGTTTAGTCGTGAAAAGGTAACAAACAAACTTACAAACAAATAGCTTTCGCATTTTTATTATTAGCATGGATTTAGTCTCTTAAGCTTACCCATGGTTTCAAGCACCCATCCTACGGTCCCGTCGCCTCCACAGCAGATCACTCTGTAGCTTCTCACGTCTTTGAACATCTGGAGACCTGGAATAAAAAAAAAACATTTTTCCCCGGTTTTAAAATAAATGTCACTACGTAATGTGATCAAAACCAATTGAGGGTAGTTGAAACGATGGTAGCTCCAAGTGAATTTCGATAAAATTCAGTATGTACGTAGATTATAGCCTGGATTAAACACATAGGAGGCTACTTATATCCCATAAAGCAGCTCCTATAGAATAAAAATGGACTGTCAAGTTGCAACAGCGAGTTTAGCTTTATTTCTAGGTTTCCTACACATTTAGTAGTGTAACGCGTACGAAGTCGCGGGAAACAGCTAGTGAAACAATAAATATGACTATGCTAGCGTTTGACCACGATTTCGTCTGATGGTTTTTTTTAAATTGTTTAAATTTCGTTTAACCACAATCTCGCCTGATGACGCGCGATGATGCAGTCTACGATGGTACACGCTTGCCTAGAAGAAACCTATTCTCTCGTGACTTGAAGACCCGTAGGTTGTAGTTATCAGGAAACACAGACTTAGGCAAGGCGTTCCACTCCTTGGCGGTGCGCTTTATAAAGGTGCGCGAGTACCGCTTTGTGCGTATGGGAGGTATGTCTACCATGTAGCGGTGGCGCATCGCGGAGCGTCTGGTTATCCGAT
This sequence comes from Philereme transversata, assembly GCA_963924445.1. NCBI lineage: Eukaryota > Metazoa > Arthropoda > Insecta > Lepidoptera > Geometridae > Philereme > Philereme transversata. The sequence goes on from OZ004346.1 coordinate 25,842,968, forward strand.
GATGACTATAAGAGAAAGCAGTTACTTACCCTGCATCGGTCCTCCCTTCGTAATATCATGCACCTGTCTCGGGTTCAGGATGTACTGCAGCTTCCTCAGCACCCTGGACCCCTGTCTACCCCCTGATTTGGGGTTGATGAACACCAGCAGTGGGCAAGTTCCATCTGGGGGAGTGATTTGGAAGGAGATCGGGGGCGCTCGCGGCTTGCTCTCGCTCTCCTGAGTGATTGAGACGGGCAGTGATATTGATGTTGGGATTGATTGCTGTAAAAAAGGCGATTATTAACTCAAATCAAGTAACTTTATTTTGAAATAAAAAAATGCTACAATAATTGCTGTAACACGATAGCTTTCGCAGAAGTTATAAGCCCCCCCCCCCCCCTCATTATACAAGTTATGCATGCGTGATTATGTGTGCGTTGTTACTCAAAAACGAGCCGTGCGCGCCATGGTTGGTGTCCCAGATGACGTCTCGTGCCGAGATTTCTTTGCGGAGCTCCAAATCCTTCTACTACCTTGCGAGCTCAATAGCCGTATATACCCATACGAATCTCGATACGTTTCAACGTAGAGGCGTAAATCCATCTCGGGCCATGCGGAGTAACAGATATTAGGACTGACTTGTAACACCGTCACACAAGCTTGTTAAGTCTGAAAAGTCCGTGTACATAATAGGACCATCATGCAATAGACTGCCTGCCTCTATACGCGATGCTCCTACCACCGGTGCCTTTAAATCCCGTCTTAAAAAGTAGTCCAGCAGATCACGTTTTTTATGACCTGAAGGACCTGTTAATTTTACCAGAATTGTAAATTATATTACTATTTGTAATTATCCAGCTGACTTGTAACGAGGGTGTTATTAATAAATTATTTGTATTTGCGTGTGAGTTTGTGTGTGCATGTGTAAGTATGAGAGGGTGTGGGTTTGCGATGTTAGTGTGTGTCTGTGTGAACTTGCATGTGTTTGCGTGTGTATGACCTACAGTATATAGGGTGTTTGATAATATACGCACAAAAATGAAAGGGGTTATTTTGATAAGCATAATAAATAAATTTGTGAAATGTTTACCATAGAAATGTGAAATTTATTTTGGCATGTGAATACAAATACTTTATTAAACTTATGATGTGCTATTGCATAATGCTTGCCATCTAACCACAGATACTGTATTGCTGACGTCTCGAGATATCTCTTGTTGTCCCTTTCTAACCTAAAACCCGCCGCCATTTCCGAAAGAGATATCAAATTGGCCTTTATTTTTGGATGTCGATTGCAAGAGTAGACAGTAAGTTTTACATCGAATTAATCACCTAAAATTAGTCGATTTTCTTTAAAATTTAATAATATAACTAGTAGTTTTTTTTCGAGAAGTCTTTTATTATATTTTGGGAAACCGTCCCTTTAATATCGTCAGTATATTACCAAACACCCTGTATTCAGCAAGTTTTTTGGACATGATATGAAATAATTATAAAACTATGACAACTCGCAATTTAATAATTTTGTATTGAGATGATAAGATTAATATTTATTCTATTCTTAATCCTTTATATTGTACTTCCATATGATATTGTAATGAACCATATTTAATGCTGTAAATATTATTTCATTTAATTTTACAAATCTTAGTGGTTTTTAGGTACTATAGTTTCAATAACTTAAAAGTATTTTTTTTAATAAAATTGTATGAAATAACAATGGCAGTTATTACCTGGTCGTGGTGGTTCTTGTGGGGGAGAGACCGTTGCCTGTCAAGTACGAGGGGTCGGATGACGGTGGGGGGGAGGATGTGGGGGGCGTGGCGGCCCAACGAGCAGGACCCCCCTGCGGCACCCACGCAGCGATTGTGCAACTGGAAAAATAAAGTCCTACGTTAAGCAATATTTTTTAAGGTTTAATCTTTTTCCATATTTTGGACATATATACATTTTAGATAGAAACAAACTTTTTTAGGATTTTTTTACTACTATATATATATTTTATAAACTAGACACCAACGCTCCTGGAATCACGCAAATCAATCAATTTATTTATTGCGAATATGGGTGGTTATCAGGTGGTTAGTGATACAGTTTGAATTCGTCCATAATCAGCGTTTATCGCATGCAATTTTAATCAGCGTTCTATCACAGACAAATTAAACTTCATGAGATTAAATTATTTACAATATCCATAACCAAAAAGAAAAAAAAACAAAAGTCAGAATAAATAAAACTACTGAAGCAATTTTTTTTATTAATCTGTACTGTCCCACTGCTGGGCAAAGGTCTCCCTCAATTCTTTCCACCCCTAGATCTCTGGCCTGTTGAAGACATCTAGGTCATCGCGCCAGCGTTCTCGGGCGACCGCGTCGTCTTCTGCCGAAGGGATTTATCGCTAAGATATTTATTTCTATTATGCTTTCAGCTGGAAAATGGAAATTTATTAGAGATGTTTAATGAGTCAGGGGTTTTTGAAACTCTTTGGTACTTACAGTAATATGACACCAGCGGCAGTGAAGTCCTGTGATGCCGTTGTAACCCTTGATCTTTTTCCTACATCTCGCACATTTGCCGTGACAATTGCCTGAAAATAAAACATTTTTCGTTATCTAGATTATTCTATTGTTCGTATATACATATGTATATAGGGTGTTTGATAATATACGCACAAAAATGAAAGGGGTTATTTTGATGAGCATAATAAATACATTTATGAAATGTTTACCGTAGAAAAGTAAAATTTATTTTGGCATGTAAAAACAAACACTTTAGTTGTGGTATTGCATAATGCTTGTCTTCTAACCACAGATACTGTATTGGTTACGTTTCGAGATATCTCTTGTTGCCCCTTTCTAATCCAAAACCCACAGCCATTTCCGAAAGAGGTATCAAATCGGCCTTTCTTTTTGGATGTCGATTGCAAGAGTAGGCAGTAAGTTTTATATCGAATTAATCACCTAAAAATAGTTGATGTCTTTAAAATTTGATACTATATCTAGTAGTTTTTTTTTTTCGTGAAGTCTTTTTTATGTTTTGAGAAACTGTCACTTGAATATAGTCAGTATATTACCAAACACCCTGTATTATTTATTAGTATTTTTTCTTTTATTTAAGAACTTCTTTTATAAAGACTTCGCACGCGTTACACTACTAAGTGTGTAGGTAACCTAGAAATAAAGCCAAACTCGCTGTTGTAACTTATCCCATGGGACCTGAGTTATGGGATAAAAAGTAGCATATGTGTTAATCCAGGTTAAAATCTACGTACATACTAAGTTTCATCGAAATCGGTTCAGCCGATACGACGTGATTGATTAACAAACAAATAAATAAAAAAACAAACATCCAAACTTCTGAATTTATAATATTAGTATGATGTGATACCTTCAATCCAATGATGCGCCAGTGTAGCTGGTGCCCGCTTTGACTTAGAATACGTCGCTATGCACGAAGCAGGGGCTCGTTGCACACAACGTTCGTGAACTGTGAACTTGCAGACTAATGGGAAAAAAACGAAATATTATTAGAGTTTCAAGTATTCATGAAAAAAAAGAAAGTTTACTCAAAGTTTGAGTAATTGTGTTGAACCATTGAAATTGTATGTTACTTATATCATATAGTAAGAACGGTGTAAGTATCTTCTACTTTTTCAACATATAGTGTTTAAAATATGAAATGGAATTTAAAAAGATATATTTGCCAGCTGCACCAAATATCATCATCATCGTCAGCTCTTCTCATCCCACTGCTGGACATAGGCCTCTCTTCGTTGTCGCCATTCGCCTCTGTCCTGCGCTGTTCTAACCCACATACGACCTGCAATTTTTATAATATTGTTGACCCATCTTGCCAGCGGACGACCCGCGTTTCTGGTTCCATCTCAGGATCACCACTCACTCAGCACCCTGCTCCACCGGTCATCCCCACGCCTGGCCACATGCCCTGCCCAACTCCATTTGAGTCCCAATATACGCTTGCTAACGTCTTGAACTATAGTCCGCTTGCGAATTTCGGTATTGGGTACTCGGTCTAGCAGTGTGATGCTGAGCATGGCGCGCTCCATGGCTCTCGCACCAAATAAACTTACTTATAATTATAATTTAGAACAATTAAATAAATAAATAAAAATATGTAAATATTGCTGGGCATTTCACGCAGCGCTATCTAGCCCCAAACTAAGCAGAGCTTGTACTATGGGAACCAGATAACTGATAGAATACTTATATACTTTTTTTTGTAAATACATACTTATAATATTATATTATAAAATTATATTAAATTATTCTTAATCGGTCCAGTTCTCTTGTATTTTCTACTTTAAACATCCTACAGGCTGCGCCAATAGACAAATAGGGATCTTTAAAGAGTTACTCAGACCATACAAAAATGTATCTTACTTACATATGCAACAGAGTCCTTTCTTGCCTAGACCAACCAGCATATTAAGACAGAGGTTGCAATAAGCTGGTCTGCTGAAGTGTTTGAGTCTCCAGGCGTGTTCTCCGTCCTCTTTGACGTTAGTGTCCAATCCTAACAGTACGAGGAGTGGTATTGTTGTCATTCTGAAATACAATTAAAACCATTTTTTAATTCCTGACGACAAAATCTAAGAACCACGCTAAATAAACTAGCTTCCTATTAAAATAAAATGATCCAGCCCGTGTCGAACCACGCATAGTTAAGGGTTCCGTTGGAGTACAACAAGGATAGCTAAGACGTTGTACAAAATACATTTAGGATTTTTCCTAAATAGACACCTTCTCCAATAGCAAAGCATCTTATAAGAAACAAATTATATTTATTCTTAATCATACATAGCGCGTTCCTTAAAATACTTTTCAGAAACTTACAAAACATACACACTCCCCTTTCTTTCCTTCACCCCCCTCAATTATACACTTCTACTCGATATCCCTACTTTCTTCAAATGCGTACGTAAATTCCTTAAAAAAATTATATTGTGTGAAACTATCGACTCCATTTACGAACTTTATGGAGTCTACAAGTGGGAACAGCGAGTTTATCTTTATTTCTAGTTTAAAATTATGATTATCGCTATTTTTCTTAAACAAATTAATATTTCTGTGAACATACGAGTACATCAGATTTTCGTAGATGATTGACAAGGGAATATCATAATATTTATTTCTTTTAATAAAGAATCCTAGTGGTGGTACTACTCAGTAGGTCTACTGATTCGGAGCTTTTTTTCTGGAGAGAGGATGGTTAGGAATAGCAAAGAACAGAGACTCCATAAAGTTAGTAAATCGTTTAAATCGTGTACGCTTTTATAACAGACTCCCAAGTGATGTACAAAAACTGACAATTATCAAATTTAAAAACGTAAATAAACAAAATCTTTATAAAAAATTCTACGATAACATATCGGATTATTTAGATGATAGAGAAGCTTGGTATTGAAATTGCTCCAACTCGGTCAAAAATTTTACAATTTAGACGTCATTTATTTTCTTTATTGTTATGGTCTTTATCTTTATTGTTCTTTATTCTTTATTGTCATTTATATTCTACAAGGATCATTAAAAAGAACAACCAGCCTCGTTTCTTGCTTTTCTTTTCTGGCTTGGTCGCAAGAGAACAGGCGGTAACATTGACGTTTCAACGTGATCTTTGTGATTTTATTGAATAAAAAGATTTTGAATTTTAGAGATGATTGGAGGGGATTGGGGGGTACCTTTTCTCAGAAGTGGGACGATAAAGGTTACTTTAAGGGTGCCTTACCCGCCCCGCTTCCATTCATCCAGTGACACGGTTCCATCTGCATCGTAGTCTATCTCCACCATCATGTCTTGTAGAATCTGAAACCACATGACATACTCGTACATTTATTACTACTATATACTTATATACCAACGCCAACGCTCCTGTCAGACAGGGTCATAAAACGTGGGACCAGCAACGATTATATTGCTATCTCTCTTATAATTGCAGCCCTTACGGGCGCCGCTAGTGATGCGCCGAGTACCTATCGATAACACTGATTACCAGTAATTGTATTGAAAAGGAAACAAACATGTTTGTTTGTTGGACCCGTCTGCCACGAATTTCACACAGTAGTGGTTGACTTTTTTATTCATTTTTAGGGTTCCATACCCAAAGAGTAAAAAGGGGCCCTATTACTAAGACTCCGCTGTCTGTCTGTCGGTCTGTCTGTCTGTCCGTCTGTCACCAGGCTGTATCTCATGAACCGTGATAGTTAGGCAGCTTAAATTTTCATAAATGATATATTTCTATTGCCGCTACAAGAACAAATACTAAAAACAGAATAAAATAGATATTTAAGTGGGGCTCCCATAGAACAGACATGATTTTATTGCCGTTTTTATAGATAAATAAATAAATATCGCTGGACATTTCACACAGCGCATCTAGCCCCAAACTAAGCAGAGCTTGTACTATATTTATATTTAGATTTTTATAGATAATGGTTCGGAACCCTTCGTGCGCGAGTCTGACCCGCACTTGGCCGGTTTTCTTTATTATTTTATTGCGTCACCGCTGCACTACCTTTGCTTCTGATTTCAGCTGAAAATCAACGTTGGGTGCCAAACATCCAACATTACGCTGAGCTGAACGCCATTTTGGTACGCAGGCACGTGAGTCGAACTGTCTTAACGATTCAGTTGTATCTACTGTTCTTTATAATTGTTTCATGTGTCATTTTGTGTGTACCAAATAAATTATTATCCCATTCTATTCGATTCCTATGACTTTTTAAGTCTTCTTATGCCATTTTAGGTTTTTTTAGGTCGTCTTAAGTATTTTTATGTATTCTGTCTTTCGGTGTCTTCTTAAGACTTCTGTCTTTCTTTGCCTTTTTAGGGCTTTTTGTGTCTTATATGTCTTCTTCGGTATTTTAATATCTTTTTGTGTCTTATTATATCTTCTTCTATCTTATTAAGTCTTCTTAGACCTTCTTAAGTCTTCCTTTGCCTACTTAGGTTTTCTTACGTACCTATCATAAAACGCTAATGCCGCGAAACGCTGTTCCAAAGATAATATTTGTCTCGCAGAAAGTGTGAAAAGAAGAGTATTCTCCTCGTGGATAAAGCTGTCTGCATCTTGGGCGTGCTTATATCCCTCTCTGCCCTCAGGATTCAATATAGCGCCCGTGACGCAAGACACTGCTTAATCCCCTCGTTTAATAATCTACTATTAACTACGCTAAATCTCATGGGTGTCTTATGGCTCATATGATGAATAATATACTTACAGGTTTTAGCTCAGAAGTCTCCCAGCCCAGGTATTCAGCTACCGTCATCATCTGGTTGACGATGCAGTCCATTTCATTGGTGTCCAGAACCCCATTGCCATCAGTGTCATACAGACGAAACATGACTGTGAATGGAAACAAAATTATGAGAAACATTACCCTCTTTTTGAATATTTATCTGGTAATCGATACATTTACAATAAACTTTTACATCAAATCGGCGGTGCCTATGATGCGACGATGGCGCTTAGTCAGTCTACTTACATGTTGAATGAATATGATTTGTTTACTTATTTTATACAGGCTGTTTCGTTGATATTTCTGGGACTTGATATTAGGTTTATTATAACTATATATATTTATATATACTGACAATATTCAAGTGACGGTTTCTCAAAACATAAAAAAGACTACTAGTTATATTATTAAATTTTAAAGGAAATCGACTCAGTTTAGGTGATTTATTCGATATAAAACTTACTGCCTACTCTTGCAATCGACATCCAAAAAGAAAGGCCGATTTGATATCTCTTTCGGAAATGGCTGCAGGTTTTGGGTTAGAAAAAGACAGCAAGAGATATCTCGAGACGGCACCAATACAGTATCTGTGGTAAGATGGCAAGCAATAAGCAATAGCACAACACAAGTTTCATAAAGTGTTTGTTTGTACATGCCAAAATAAATTTCACATATCTATGGTAAACATTTCACAAATTTAAATATTATGCTCTTCAAAATAACCCCTTTCATTTTTGTGCGTATATTATCAAACACCCTATATGTATATGAAGCAGACAGAAACCGCCTTTTTCTTTAACTTGATTTACAAATATTGTGTATAAGCGGACATTCTTTGGCTAATATAATACTAAATGTGATGATGATGATCAAAAGATTAATGGCCTAATAGGGTAAAACAATTATTAACTTTCTCAGCGAGTAAAGTCCTTTTGAGCCTTTTGAGAGCTTTGAAGTTAATTTCAGTTAAGAGCTTCGAACGATAATAATCCTTGTGATTTTAATTAATGAGTATTTAGAGTTGGAGTTTGGATAGACACAGTCGGGTGGACGTATACGCACTATTTTTTATTTAACTAAGTAGAGCCTGCCTTACGGATCCAAAACATGCCCCCTCACAACGAAGCATATATACGAGTACACCATTAGAGTTGTTCAAAGAACAATGGAACGGGTCATGCTAGGAATCAACCTCGTCGATCGTATACCAAACGTCGAGATTCAACGTCGAACTAAAGTCGAAGATGTAGGCATACGAATCGCGAGGCTTAGGTGGAGATGGGCAGGACATAGGCGGAATGGTTAGGTGGACCAAGGAAGTCACAGAGTGGTGGCCAAGATGAACGTCGACCGCAGGGCACACCACCGACCCGATGGTGTGACGATCTCGTAACGTAAGTTGGATAGCAATGGATGGGACTTGCTCAATAGCGATTGGACTGGCGACATAGAGAGGAGGCCTATACCTAACACTAGGTGTTGGAGGCTGAATGGATAGATATATAGGTAGAGCCATGTTAGCCTAGTGGAATCTATGTATTTTATGTTTATTTATGTACCTAAGTAGGTATATGTTGGTATATTTTAGGTATAGGTATTTTTTATCGTATTTAATAATATTATTAATAAATAATTTAATTAAGACACTAATTAAATAGTTGCATGATAGTAAATAACTTATTCTATATATAAATACATATTATAATAAAATAGGTATTAGGTATTTAAGTAGGTATTTATTGTACTCAAAACATTTTTTTTATTAATTAAAAGCACAAGGATCACTTTGAAACGTCAAATTTCCTGCCTGTTCCTTCGCGCCCAAGTCAGGAAAGAAAGACCGGTTGTTATTTTTAATGATCCTTTTAGAATACATACAATAAAGAAAATAAATTACGTCTGAATTCTAACACTTTTGACGAAGTTGAAGCAATTTCAATCCCAAGCTTCTCTATCATCTAAATAATCCGATATGTATATAGGCTATTTTATAAAGATTTTGAATTAGAACTCACATTCCAGTTTATCTTCCGGTCTTCCGGCTTCCAGGAGAGACAGGTAGCAGACGATGTCCTTCAGAGAAACCCTTGCAGTGTGCACTTCTAACGTTGATGACCTTCGTATCATGTTTCTGATATCTGAAAAAAGAACGGTTTTGACATTAGAAAGTCGTTTGTCTTTACCAGTAGTCAGTTCCATTGATGAGTAACATAGGCTACTTTTTACCCAACTGCGCAGGAGGGTAATGTTTTTATTGAAAAACTACGCATGCGAAGCTGCGGATTGTTCAGCTAGTATATATATATCAATTATTTGACAATGCCCGTCTACAGCAACTATAATCTTAAATACTTATTGTTCGAGCGAAGCGAGATCTCCAAATCAACTTGGGCAAATCGGCGTTATATGTATGTATGTTTGTTTGTCCAAGAATAACCTTCAAGGCGTTGATCCGATCATCGTGAAATTTGGTATATAGGTAGGTAGTGATGGCACAAATTTGGTGTGACTTAATGAGCTAAAAATGTGGGGCGGTTGTAGAGATATTGGGGTTCAAGAGGGGTAAAAAAAATACCAAAGTGGGACTATCCGGTCAAATGGCCTATATACCAACCAATTTCACGATGATCAGATAAACGCTTCGAAAGTTATCCTCGGACAAACACACATACATACATACGAGTACATACATACAATGCCGATTTGCCGAAGTTGATTTAGAGATCTCACTTCGCTCGATCGAATAATATATTTTTGTTTTTATGGGAGACTCGCGAGATCTCAGTTCGGGGCGAACCAATATTAATAATATTAGTATTTTTAACATCTTGATTTTGAACGCTTTTTTGGAAGCGGACTTGCGTGAGCTACAAGCGGAGAACTGGCGGATTTTATCCTCCTCGCACACCGTCCGTCGCCTACATTCAGGCCGCATTTCAAAGGACAAGCAGGCGCACGGCTCAGTACCATCCGTACCTAGTTGATATACCATACATTGGCACACACCGTTTGGTTCTACGTTTTTGATGCGTACAGCTAAGGTTAGGAACATTTTACAGTAGTCTGTTTTTTTAAAGAATACAAGCCGGGCCTTTTTATGGTAAGAGTAAATAGGTTTTTTCTAGATCATCGTGCTTCATTGCTTACCATCAGGTGAGATTGTGGTCAAACGAAGATCTATCTAGTATAAAAATCCTTCTATAGTTATACGTAATACCTTCGATTTTGGAGTGGTTAACGCGTAAGGAGTTGCTGCTCTTGCGGCTGCTGTTCCTGCTCATCTGGCTGTGGCTGGGGCTGGTCTCGTTGCGTCGATCGAGGCACAGCTCGTGCGAGGAGTACGAGGGGTGGGTGGTCACGGCGAACATGGGGTGGACGCTGCCTGGAACAACATTTGAGAATTTAAAATAAAGATTTTTATTTTTTTTATAGATTACATTTTCAATGTTATCTCATTTTATTACAATCTAGCCAAGTAGGCTCATAAGTAATTTAAAGCTCCTCCGTGGCGCAGTGGGCGAATAGCCGGCTGAGACGCAGGAGGTAGCGGGTTCGATTCCCACCGCGGAACAAATGTTTGTATGATCTACAGATATTTGTTCCGTGTCTGGGTGTTTTTCTTTAATTATTTCTTTTTCCGAGAATTTTTCCGATATTTTAATAGTTATTCTGCCATTCGGGACGGAAATAAATCCAACAAATCAAAAACCATGAAAATCGGTCTAGCCGTTCTCGAGTTATAATTGTTCGAACAAACACGACTTTGTTTTATATATTAAAGATAAGAAAACACAAGACACAACGAAAAAACAATCAACAGTTTTATTTCTCAAGCGACAGGTAACTATATAAAAGAGTTTTCTACAGAGAAGTTTCGCTTCGTAACTGGCCACTCAAGGATGGAAAAGTTGTGAACTTTAGTCCCATTATTTTGTCTAGAGTTTTCTTAGCATTGTTGTTGGAAGGTCAACAAAGTTAGAAGTAGCTTTGAAGTATCAATTTTAGTTTTATTTCGTCTATTTTGCTGTTCCAGTCTTGAATACTTCAATCGCCTGCGGTGCAAAAATGCGGTGCTATAAGCGTAACATGTCTGAATTGTATACGTGTGACGTTCACTAATTGCTGTAAATTAGTATTTTTATTTTTATAGTGTTATCCGAACACATACGGAAAATTCCAAGATTTTAAAATTATCTTAAAAATTTTCAAGCCTAGACTATCCAATCCAATTGTGCTACCGGGCTCTGTTACGTCAGGGTCGAAATTAATCAGATGATTCAGATTACGACAATATACAGTTTTTGAGCTGCTCAAAGCCAAACGTTGCAGTTTAGTACATTGACAAGAGATATCACGTTGCTTATTCAAATAGTATTTTTATTTTTATAGTATTATTCGAACACATACGGAATATTCCAAGATTTTCGACCCTAACGTGACAGAGCCCGATAACACAATTGGATAGTGCATGCTCGTATCAAGAGGAAGGTTGCGGGTTCAAGTCCCGTCTAGACTTGAACATTTTTGAGATGGGTTTAAAATCTTGCTGTAAATTATTTGATTGTTTTAAATAATAAAAGTATTTTATTTGGTCAATAAAAATACTATGTAGGACCTTCATTCTACATATATATCTGTTTTTTGTATGCACTGTGTTTTGTCTTTCTAAGGCTTCGAGTTGAGACCACACACTGGAAAGCGCAGCGTAGGACGGCCCCTGACTCGATGGAAGGACGACCAGATAAAGGTTGCTAGGAGCGGTTGGGTGCAGGCTGCAGAAAATCGGTCGCTGTTCAAATCTATGGAGCCAATGGCTGTTAGGAAGTACTACTGACATGAGAGAGAAGAAAGAGATGGTTACCTGTTCGACTCCTGGATCCCTTGTCACCATCGACGGAGTCTCCAGAACTCTTGCCTAGCTGCTGCAGCCGTTCCGCTAGACCATGGATTTTGGAGGCCAAGCTCGTCTTCCCCTGGGAATCACATAATGCAATATTAGAAAACCCTGCCAATTAAGGTTTTTAACCCTTAACGCAAAACGAGAGGTGTTACAAGTCTGACGTTTGCGTGTGTGTCTGTCTGTCTGTGCTGTGGCATCGTAGCTCCCAAACGGATGGACAGATTTGGATACAGTTTGTTTAATAGAAAGCCTGTCAATTTTATCCTCTAAGGCAAAAGAGGGGGTCGGAGCATTATTAATCATATGTAAAAAATAACTTGTTTATGTTTACTGATTTAAACGGTTATTTATCGCGTATGTACCTTTTCTATTTGTTATCTCGGCGTTTTGACTGTGTTGCAACAGCCGTGGTCAAGGGTGGACTGGAGTACTTGAAGCTACCGGAGCGCCAGCCGCTTCTCCTTCGCCCGACGTACCAACGATAGGAAGAGATGCCTGGAAAAAAGAGAACTCACATGGTCTCCATGCGCGGTGACAGCGGCACAGGCAGCCGTGGAGCTGGCGGCCGCCATCTCCCGGAGCGCCGGCCGCTTCTCCCGACGTACGAATGATAGGAAGAGATGCCTGAAAATAAGAAGTAGTAGTCTTATTTTAACAATCTCTTGTCTGTGGTAAGGTGACCGAATAGACTAAGACGCAGGGTTGGTTAAATTTCCACTGTGTCAAATATGTTTTTTTATATAAATTATAGGCTTGCGTTTGACCATGATTTCGCCTGATGGTAAGCGAGGATACAATCTACGATGCATCATGTTTGCCTAGAAGAAACCTGTTCACTTGTGACTTGAAGACACCCAGATTGTAATCAGGTAATACAGACGCAGGTGTTTCAATCTATGGCGATGCGCATAATATTATGATATTTTATTTTATTATATTGATGATAGTCAAGCTCTTGACCACTACCTTATCTGATGGTAAGTGATGGTGTGGTGGAATATGGAGCACGCTTGCTTGGAAAAAACCTGTTCACTCTGGACTTGAAGATTCCAATACATACTTGAAACCACCCAATGACAAAGCTTTGTCAAGTAAAACGCTCAACAACTGCCTAAATTACTATGAGGTATTGTCAATTCATTGGATTTTCAAGATAGAAAAAAGGGGCTGTTGGAAGGTAAACATCAACATTCTTCGGTGGACAATTTTATATTTGGGAGTCATTAATGCTTCAATTACCTGGTCCGCTGTTATGACTGCCCTCCCAGATAAGACTAACTCAGGTAGACGGCACTCAAGCAAGGCTAGCAGTAGGTGAAGTCAGGCTGCATATGATAATCACAGCCCCCTTATTCTATACCAGGGATGTTGCGGATGCAGATTTTTTTTAAGAAACTTCGTTTTGTTTCATAAATAAAACAAAAATATAAACTATTTACTGCAGAAAACTCGCTTAACATATAATACTCTCTGTATACTCACAATAACACAAAAAAACTGTAATGTTCATACGATAAGCGCAAGTAAACACGTTATGATTGATTTGCGAGACACAAATGATAAACAATAACAAACGCGCCGGATCTTCTCACCGAAATCTTCGCTTCTATTGCTCAATCAGCACGTCCCACAGCACGTGCCACTCGCAAACCCCACCCAATTTATTTTTTATCGCGACATGCACTGCATTTGCATGAACATCCGCATCGATTATTGTGGATGCGGATGCAGATGTCAAAATCAATGCGGAGGTTCCGCAATTGTGGATGCGAATATTCGCTACATCCCTGTTCTATACCTTAAAAATCACATGAGGCCTTAGCCAAGTTACAGTCGATTAGCGATGACGCTAGTCGATACGTCCGAAAATGTATGGGATTTGACACATGCTATAGAAATACTACGTCATTCAGCGACAACAAATGTATGTAGAAATCGAATAGATTCGTGGCGAATGTAATTTGGCTACGGGCCCTGGTGACCAAGATACGACGCGACGTAAGACAAGTAATACGCCATCTGCCCAAAGTTCAAGAATTGTCAAAATTATACTTGACAATGAGGGGTTTTCACGGCCATGTTTTTATAACAGATGGCGTTGCTCTGTCATACGCTGATTATCAAAGGAAAGTGAATTGTCAATATCAATTGAAGTGTTATCATTATTTTCCGAGGAACATTAAATTAAAAATATATTATATCAATAGTGTTTGTTTATCTGACGAAGTGAAATTGTTTTAGACAAATTTTGATATTGTGTCTTTGAGATTTTGACATACAAAGCATATTTTTTGACATTGTATCTCTAGACAGCGCCATCTATTACGCTAGTTGGAACTAGTTTTTTGTTTTTAAATCAAAAATGAACCCTCATTTTCAGTGATTTCCAAAATAGGCTATCTTATAAATTATCGAAAGTCAACTAACCTGGACAGTTCATCTGGAGTGGACACCTCCAGGAAGGTGTCCAGGAACCACTTGAAGTTCTCATAGTCGATATCCTGGAACAAAGAATACCATGATTTATATATACTTACGTAAAAACAAATCATCTTAGTAGCACTAATAATATATAAAATATTTTTAAGGAAACCTCGGTGCGTGAGCCAGACTCGAACTTGTCCGGTTTTTTTTTGTGATATGAATGCTCTTTGTACATCTGAACTATTTCCCCAATGTATGAGTCCATAGCAGAGTACTTACGCTTAGCCCGTCTTGTACAATGATCTCTAAACCTATTTAGCGACTAAATAAAAAAAAATATAAAAACACTAAATTATCTAGCGGTTCAGGGATCCCAGGCAAACGCAATGCGAATGTGGTGATCCTGCACAGTCGATGAAACACCTGCTTATGTGCCCTTTGTGTCCGAACACCTGCACAATGGAAGACTTAAAAATGGCTTCTCCTGACGCCATCAATCTAGCCAAGTACCTATCAAACACAATATAAGTAGAGCAATTGACACGCTAAGAAGAAGAAGCGACTAAACATGTTTAAATTTGACGTATTTGTCTGATTTGACAACTCTCTAAATCATATTTAGACACTAAACGTAAGTTTTAAATTGCGAACTGAAAGCATATCTAATTCATTGTAGATTCAATTTTAATAATCTTGATGAAGAAGTCTATTGTCACACTAATATTATAAAATGTGAAAGTTTGGATGTTTGTTTATTACTGTTACGCCGAGACTGTTAAACAATGAATGGTAATCGAGGTTTCTCGAGCGCTTTTGTCTGTTATTGTTTGTGGTTTCGCAGAATAGAGAGTGGCCATTGTGTCGAGGGACCGACCCTTTCCTGGAGCGATCGAGATCGTTCTCGAACAATCGAAATATGCGCGATATAAATAGGCCGGAGAGATGGCCGGACAGTCAGTCTGGATTTAGCTATAAGTGCGAACATATCGGTGACTTTAAGTGGTGCACCAGTGGTGTGAATTGGTGTGTTGTGATTACGTGTGACCAAGTTCGTGTATTCATCGTTTAGTGCTGAATAAAAGTGTTATTTTGGTTAAATCGATTCCCATTATTTTATCCCGAACCCTCAGCTCGTAACAATTTGGTGTCAGAAGTGGGATAAAATAATGCCGGTTCTACCAAAGGATAACGTGGACGGTGTCAGGACGAGAGGTCAACGACAACAGGAAATGGATGAAAGGCGGTTTGGGGAGTCTCCAGTTCAAGAAGCTCAGCAGAGGCGTCAGCCGATAGAGATGGAATCAGCCGCCGCCGAATCATTTGGAGCTTCATCATCATCATCATCCGTGGGCCAAGCTCCTGTGACAGGCGATCTTGCTGCTATTATGGCAATGCTTCGTCAGGATAAAGAAGAGCAGCGTCGTCAACAGGAAGAGCAGGCTCGGCTGCAGGAGGAACAGCGCCAGCAGGATAAAGAAGAGCAGCGTCGTCAACAGGAAGAGCAGCGACGTTGGCAGGAAGAACAGGCTCGGTTGATGAAAGAATTGTTCAGTTCAATTGGAAAGGAAGTCCAGTGTGTGAAAGAGCAGATAGAACATCATGAGAGCCGTATTTCGGAAGCTGAAATTGAGATCGCTGATGTGAAAAAAACTCTGGGTGTCCTGAAGTCTAGAGACAGCAATGTGGCTCCTCTACTTGCTACATCTTCAGCGCGAGGTTTTAAGACGCCACCATTTGATGGAAGTTCTTCGTGGTCAGCCTACAAGATTCAGTTTGAGGCTGTGGTCAAGGCCAACGGATGGACAACGGTACAGGCCATGACGGCTTTAACACTGGGCCTTCGTGATAAGGCACTTACGGTTTTAGAGGCTCTTGGAAAGGATTTCACCTATGAACAGCTATTGGAGGCACTGGAGTCACGCTATGGTGACGCACATCTGGAACATGTTTTTCGAGCGCAGTTAAAGGACCGGAGCCAGCGTAACTCGGAGAATTTACAGCAGTGGGCTCTTGAGATAGAAAAACTGGTTCGAAAGGCATACCAAACCTCTCCAGCACCCCTTGACAGTTATTTGGTTCAGGCATTCGTAGACGGAATACGTGATTTGGAAGTGAGAGCTGCTGTAAGGCTTGGACATCCTGATTCTTTGAAAAATGCCTTGGCCCATGCATTGGAGGTGGAGGCTGTACGTCAGGACCACCGAGCTCACCGCATCAGAGAAGTAAAGGACTCTTACACTCACGACAGTCGTCCGAAGTTTAGCCCTAGATGCTGTGGGTGTGGAGAAAGAAGACATCTGAGGTCAAGCTGCCCAAAGAAGGTGGAGGCCGTGCGTCAGGACCACCGAGCTCACCACATCAGAGAAGTGAAGGACTCTTATACTGGGTACAATCGTCCAAAATTTAGTCCTAGATGCTACGGGTGTGGAGAGAAAGGGCATCTGAAGTCAAATTGCCCAAAAAGAGAAGAGAGCATGGATGAGTTATCACGACGACCATGCCCTGAAAACTGGAAACATTGTGCCGAAGAGAAGCCTAAAGAAGCGGTGCCCGTCAGGCTGTTGAGAAGTTTGAGAACGGATCTAAGTGACGAATGGAAAGAAACTTTGCAGCAGGCACAACAGGATGACAAAGACCTTAAACCCATCATTGAAAGGATCACAGCGGGTAGCACTAAGCCTTTGTGGAGTGACATTGCTGCTCTGAGTTCAACAACGAAGAGTTATTGGGCACAGTGGGAGAGCCTGGTTATCCACGACGGGGTGCTGTGTCGCAAATGGGAAAACGCTCGTGGAGATCACTGTCATCTGCAAATGGTGGTTCCCAAAGCCAAGGTCCCTAACGTGCTACAACTCTACCATGAAGGATGTTCGGGAGGCCACATGGGAGTAAAAAGGACACTGTTAAAAATAAGGGAGCGGTTTTACTGGATACATTGTAGAGAAGATGTTGAAGACTGGTGCCAAAAATGCACTACCTGTGCGGCAGTGAAAGGATCCCATACACGCAGCAGAGGAGCACTAAAACTGTATAACGTTGGAGCCCCATGGGAGCGTATAGCCCTGGATATTGCAGGACCATTCCCTGTAAGTAAAAATGGAAATAAGTACTTCATGGTCGTTATGGACTACTTCACGAAATGGCCCGAAGTTTTCGCCATTCCTAATCAAGAAGCTTCGACGGTAGCAGATAAACTAGTCCACGAAGTTTTCTGTCGTTTTGGAGTTCCCCTGGAAATTCACAGTGATCAAGGAAGGAATTTTGAATCACAAGTATTTCAGGAGACATGCCGAATAATGGGGACTAATAAAACAAGAACCACTTCTTATCATCCTCAGTCTGATGGAATGGTGGAAAGATTCAATCAGACGTTGGAGAGATATCTGGCCAAAGTGGTCGAAAATAAGCAAAACGATTGGGACCAACACATACAGCCGTTTTTGCTGTCATACAGAAGTGCAGTCCATGAGAGTACAGGCGCCACTCCTGCGTTGGCAAATTTTGGAAGAGAACTGCGGTTGCCTGCAGACCTGATAACTGGCATTCCTCCAGATTCTCCGCGTGCCATCACAGATTATGCAAACGACCTGCGCAATAAAATGAACGACATAAATGAACACATTCGACTAACTGGTCAACAAATGTCTGAGAAAATGAAGACCCGTTATGACCGAAATTCAAACAACTTGCGATTTGATGAGGGGTCACAGGTCTGGTTGCACAATCCGATACGGAAAAAGGGAAAATCCCCTAAACTACAAGCAAAATGGGATGGACCATACCGTGTGTTGACCAGGATCAATGACGTCACATACCGAATTCAGAAGGGAACGCGAGGTGCGCCTAAAATTGTTCATGTTGATCGGCTGGCGCGATATTACGGGGCTAACAATGCTCGGGACGAGCATGTTTTAGGAGGGGGGCAGTGTTACGCCGAGACTGTTAAACAATGAATGGTAATCGAGGTTTCTCGAGCGCTTTTGTCTGTTATTGTTTGTGGTTTCGCAGAATAGAGAGTGGCCATTGTGTCGAGGGACCGACCCTTTCCTGGAGCGATCGAGATCGTTCTCGAACAATCGAAATATGCGCGATATAAATAGGCCGGAGAGATGGCCGGACAGTCAGTCTGGATTTAGCTATACGTGCGAACATTTCGGTGACTTTAAGTGGTGCACCAGTGGTGTGAATTGGTGTGTTGTGATTACGTGTGACCAAGTTCGTGTATTCATCGTTTAGTGCTGAATAAAAGTGTTATTTTGGTTAGAGTGATTCTCATTATTTTATCCCGAACCCTCAGCTCGTAACATTACTCAATCACTCAATCAGATTATAACCTAGATTAACATAGGCTATTTTTATCCCATAAATCAGCTCCCATGGATTAAGTTGCAACAGCGAGTTTAGTTTTATTTCTAGGTTACTTATATATTTAGTAGTGTAACGCGTATGAAGTCGCGGGCAACAGCTAGTTGAACAATAAATGTTATTTAGTTAAAGTTAGTTTATTGGTCCTTCGGGCTCGATTGGATTCAGTAAACAATCACAGATGTTTACAATCTCGGGTTACTTTGTATTTATTTTGTTCACGATTCTTGGAAATTAATTTTATTAAAGGTACTTTTTGTACAGTAATTTTTGTTTAATAAATTTTGAATCTAATAGCTCTTTTTGCGTTTGATCTTTAGCTTTTGAATCTACTCGTAGCGGTGATACCCATAGAATAGAATTGAATAACTAGTGGTTGGGCCCGAACTGAGATCTCGCGAGTCTACTAAAAAAACAAAAAAGACTCATAATCTTTGACTAATTAAATTAAAATAGTGCTACGAAAAGAACAACCCAACTTAACCTACATACATAGCAATGGGGGTTCATGTAAATTGGTTATCTTTTTAGGGATTGTTGAGATATTGGGGTTCAAGAGGGGTAAAAAAAAACACAATGGGACTATCCAGTCAAGTGGCGCATTTTATAAAAGGTATTTATAATTACATCTCTACACCGTTTTTATTTTATAAAAAACTGAGCTATGATAAAATTCAAGTATAACCAATTAACATGAACTCAAGTTACCTGTAATTTAAATGAAAATGTAGGTCAAGTTAGTTGGGTGTGTATTTCGTGGCACTATTTTTATAGTCAAATATTACAAATAATATTTTTTTGTTTTTATGGGAGACTAGAGATCTCAGTTCGGGGCGAACCACTTTATTATTATTTTAAATAACTAATGAAATAAATGAAATGAAATTATTATGATATTAAAATTTATGTGAATAGAATCCAGATTGCATCGAAATTCAAATTTAAAATCCGCCTATTTCTACATTGTGGAATAACTGATTGAGAATTGAGTAAAATATAAATATAATTTTGTAAAAATCATTTCGACCTGGATATCCAGAAATAAATAAGCCCTATATAAAACTACGTACTTAATAAAAGACCCTTACGTGGGAGGATAAAATATCGGCACCTCTTTCTATTTTTAGTCCAAGAGCTAATAACGCGAGATTGAACGTTATCGGGCGATTTAATATCGCTAAAGCGGGCTCAGGTATTTGGAAATGAAATTCTTCAAGCCTGAATTTAATTAATGCAACCTCGATATAACAAATCGGAAAGGAACAAGTAAATATTCGTTATAGGTACCTACCAAGTAATTCGTTAAACTGAGGATTGTTATATTGAGGTTAGGTTGGTCTAAAATTTGTTATAAAGGGGTAAAAAAATAGTTTTATTCACCTCAACATTACGTACTCATCTTGTTATAGCGAACAACTTCTATTAATAAATGATAACACATTTTTATAAAATTACTGTGTCTATTTTCTATTTGATCGAGCGAAGCGAGATCTCTAAATCAACTTGGGCAAATGTATGTTTGTTTATATACTTATACTTATATAAGTATAAGAGAAAGATGACTTGCAAAGCGTTGATCCGATCATCGTGAAATTTTATACATAGGTAGTGATGGCACAATTTTGGTGTGACTAAATGAGCTAAAAATGTTGGGGGGGTGTTGAGGTCAAGTGAGACGTCAAATGAAAGGTATTCATTAGTACATTTCGACCCCGTTTTTATTTTTAGTAAAGTTTTTATGGTTTTTGAGTTATTAACCATGATAAAAACTAAACTTTGACAAAATTCACAGGGTTCACCAGTAACCCAACAGTGCTGCAATTTGGTATGCTTGTAGCTTAGATATCACAAATAAAGGTAAAAGTCTGAAATCCGGAATAACTGGAATTGGTACCCTAATAACCAATTAACATGAACTCCCGTTAGCTGTAATTTGGATGAAACTGTAGGTCAAGTTAGGTGGTTATTTATTTCGTGGCACTATTTTGATAGTCAAAGATTACAAATTTTTTTTGTTTTTATGGTAGACTCGCGAGATCTCAGTTAGAGGCCAACCACCGGTTTATATCCGTACTAATATTAAGTTTATTTAACTAATATTAACTAATATCTGAGTTCGGAGCGTTATATAAAAAGTTTTAAAATTATAATCTTTTAATAATTTATGTCACTGTGTTGAACTAATAAATGTCTATTATTATTGTTATTTTTTACACTATTGTAATTAAATGAATTATATTTACCTGCGTTAGCTGTGGTTGCCTTCACAGAGAGAGCACAGTGAGAGCTTCTATTGTATTTTATCTTAAGGGCGCACTATACCTGGGGAGACGATAAATCGCTTATTGAGAAACAATGTTTTGTTCAACATAATTTGCGCTTTCAATACCATTTATTTGACACGACATGACATACACAAGAAACACAATAACAGATGGTGGGATACTTCGATTTCTGGCTAATTACGTTAATTTGTACACCCTGGTATTCTGCTGAGCCCAAATGATGATGGGGTCGTCACAAACACAAATTAAAAAATGAGTCGCAGTGACAATGATACACAAATGGGGCACACCGTTAACATACTAGCGGTGAAAAATAATCATCATCATCATTCTCAGACCGTGCCTACCCACTGCTGGGTATAGGCCTCTCTTTGTTTCTGCCATTCTTCCAGATCCTGTGTCAGTCTGAACCACGTACGACCCACGGTCTTATGGATGTCGTCGACCCGTCTCGCTGGTGGACGTTCCCTAATTCGATGCCCAGTTCTCGGCTTCCACTCTGTTAGTGCCTTAGTCCACCTGTTGTCACTACGTCTGGCCAAGTGTCCTGCCCAACTCCACTTGAGCCCCAATATTCGCTTGCTGACGTCTTGTACATTAGTCTTGCGAATTTGCGAATTTCGTTAAAGGGAACTCGATCTAAGAGTGTGATGCCGAGCATGGCGCGCTCCATCTCTTTGCTACACTTATTTGTGCACAGCCTCCGAAAAATCATATGAAATGAAAAATCATTTATCACACCTGCTACTTTCCTTCGCATAACGAATACCCTTCGAATAGAAATAATTCATAGGAAATCACTTTCGGTTTTCATCGTATATCGGTCGGAGTCATTCGCGTCTGCTACAAATCACAATCGCGTCGTTCACGTTTCTTCGGAATCCGTCAAGCGTGCAGGTCATTCGTTTTTCCTCGCAAGACTTCGGTCGGTTTCGTGGCGTGCATTACTAATTACAGCATGAAAAATCATTGCCTGGGATTTTTCATTTGTGAAATAGCAATAGCAAGTGTGACATAATAATGAAAAATCATTGCCTGAGATTTATCATATGTGAAATAGCAATAGCAAGTGTGACATCATAATGAAAATTCATTGCCTGTGATTTTTCACATGTGAAATAGCAATAGCAAGTGTGACATAATAATGAAAAATCATTGCCTGAGATTTATCATATGTGAAATAGCAATAGCAAGTGTGACATCATAATGAGAAATCATTGCCTGTGATTTTTCATATGTGAAGTAACAATAGCAAGTGTAGAGGTCCTACCCAGGCTTCATTGATAGACTCGGTGCAAAAGTGGACTGTATTTATTTTTCTTCTTAGTTGCTAGTTTACAAGGTATAAATCGCGTTCTTGAATGATCACAAATTTCTGCTTGAAAACGGTCTAGCTTTATACAAATCTACTCCTCGCCCTAGCCATGGTGCGGGGATCGTAATTCACGCATTCACAAATCGTTTTATATAATTCCTAATACATCGAAGCTTCCAGCAAAGTTAGACGGGGACTTACATGTAGCTATCTCACTCTTTTGACCTTTACAAGTTTAAACTGTTACAATCTTAGCTACCTGTTAACATTTGAATCTGATTCGATCTTAAAACTACCTAATATACATTTCAAATCTAGATTCGATCCTTCCCCGTCTTTGATCGTCCGTTACAGTCTCCCCCCGGCGCAGATCCTCGCAGCCTTCTTATTCAATCGGGAGGACGATCAACCTTCTCACTGGCCTCCGGAAAACGCCTCCCCGCGTCCGCACCTCAGCGCTCCGAACTACTCCGTCCGGACCCGTAATCACGCGCTCGATCTGGCCCCGCGGCCATACGTTCCGAGGTAGCAAACCGTCCGCGATTATGACGACGTCCCCTTCTTTGATGTTCTCTTGCTGTCTTCTGACGTCGCCTCGCGGCGCCAACGTAGGCAAGTACTCGTCGATCCAGCGCTTCCAAAAAGAGTTTGCCAGAGCTTGTGCGGCGCGCCACGTCCTTCTGTCGGCTACGTCGCAGTCTCCCACATATGGCAAACCTACTGCCGTCCCCAATAAAAAGTGGTTCGGCGTTAAAGCTTCCTTTTCCTCTGGGTCCACGGGTACATGCGTTAAAGGCCGCGAGTTTACGGTGTGCTCGATTTCTGTTATTAACGTATTTAACACCTCCTCTCGCGGGGCACGTTCATTTAAGGTGATGGCTAGGGCTCTCTTCACCGTTTTTATCATTCGCTCCCAGGCTCCCCCCTGGTTTGGCGCACCAGGGTCGATGTACCGCCACTCGATCCGCTGTTTGAGTGCGTACTCTTTTAGGCCTGGGAGCCATTCTTCGTACGCCTTTCTTAGTTCCACTTCCGATCCGTGGAAGTTCGTTCCATTGTCTGACACGATTGTACGAGGAGTCCCCCGTCGGGCAGCCATTCGCCTGATAGCCATAATAGCCGAGTCGGTGCTGAGACTCGCTATAAGCTCCACGTGTATAGCTCTCGTTACTAGACACGTAAAGAGCATACCCCATCGCTTCTCACGGCGCCGCCCGATCGCCACCCACATAGGGCCAAAACAATCGATGCCGCAGTTAGTGAACGGCCTCGTGTTCATCTCTAGGCGAATCCTCGGCAAGTCGCCCTTTACTGGCTTCTTTGGGTTCGCTCTCCTTATCTTACACAGCGTACAATCGTTCAGAACCGTTCTGACCGCCGGACGCAACCGCAGTATCCAAAATCGCTGGCGCAGATTGTTCACGATCTGTTCTCTGCCCGCGTGCTTATTCTTCTCATGTTCCCGCCTGATCAGTAGGCGTGACAAGCGGTGCGCTCCGTCCAGAATGGGTGGATCCTTCAGGTGATCCGGTACTGTAGCGGCGTTGATCCTACCGCTCAGCCTTATTATTTCATCGTCACCGTACTTAGGGTCGAGTTGGTACAGCCTGCTCGTTCGATCGACGCTCATCCCTTTCTTCAGGCGCTGGAATTCGTCAGGGAAACATGCTCGCTGCGAGTCTCTGATGAGCAGGCGTTCTGCCTCCCGCAGTTCTCCCATCCCAAGCTGCCCACCGCGTCGTCGACATTTCTTTAAAAATGTGAGCGCGTGGGCCAGCGTGCGAACTAACCGTTCGTGGGATGAGAACCTGCTCATGTCGATGAGCGTTGATCCCTGGCTCACGTGCGCTGCACATGTTCTCTCTTCGTCTTGTTCTGGTGGCGATGAAACCTCTACAGGCCAACGTTCTTCGTCTTCAAATAGAAACGCCGGTCCCGTAAACCATCTATCGTCGCTCCGTAGCTGAGTGTTCCTCGATCGCGTTGCGTCGTCTGCTACGTTAAGCGCTGTGGGCACCCACCGCCATTGTTCTGGGCGAGTTAACTCTGCTATCTCCCCGAGTCGGTGCGCCACGTACGGAGTGAATCTCGTTTCGTCGTTCCTAATCCAATGTAGCACCGTCTTTGAGTCGCTCCAAAATGTTACATTCGTTTCCAAGTCATGGCTTTTGACAATCTCCGCGGCAAGTCTAGCGGCGATTAAGCTAGCCTGCAGCTCCATTCGTGGTATGCTCTGTGCCTTTAGTGGCGCAACCTTCGCCTTTCCTGCTACTATAGCGATGCTCACGCCGTCTTGGCTGACATTTCGCCAAAACGCGACCGCAGCGAACGCCTGCTCGCTGGCGTCACAGAAAACATGAAGTTGTCGCTGTATTATGTCTGGTCTTGCGTCGTAACATCGCGGCAGTCTTAGGTCGGCGACGTAGCGTAAATTATTTTGCCATTCAAAAAATGTCGCCGCCTCCTCGGCTGGCAAAGGTTCATCCCAATCCACGTTCTTTTTCCACAACTCTTGTAACATGATCTTCGCCGTAATCGTGTATGGACTCAGCAGGCCTAGTGGGTCGAACAACGACATAACTGCACCCAATGCCTCCCGCTTCGTTGGCGTTCGTGCCACATTCTTAACATCTTCAGGTACGCGAGGCATGGCAGTGTTAAAGGTGAGTTCATCCGTGTCGGTAATCCAAAGAATACCCAATGTCTTGCCATATACATGTGCATTGGCCGCTAGCTCTTTTGGTGCATGCGCTCGGTTCTCCGGGGTAATACTATCCAGCAAGCCTTCACGGTTTGAGCTCCAGCTTGCAAGTTCAAAACCCGCTTGTTGATGCACCTCTTGCACTTGTGCTATAGCTCTGGCGGCTATCTCTTCCGTTTCAAAGCTGTCCACCCAGTCGTCCATGTAGTGGTTCCGAGTTATAGCGTCAAACGCTAGCGGGTGTGTCCGCTCGTGATCTTTCGCGTTCCTGTTCCTGACGCTATGAGCCAGAAATGGAGAACTTCTCGCTCCGAATATCATGGACTTCATCATGTACTTCTGCGGTGGATCTGTTCGGTTGTCGCCTCGCCATAGAAAGTGTTGGGCTGTACGGTCCTCTTGTCTTATGGTCACCCTCAGGAACATGTCCCGAATGTCTGCAGTGACCGCGATCGGCTTCGTTCTGAAGCGAAACAAGACGCCATGTAATGTCTGTAGTAGATCTGGTCCGTCCAGCAGCGCGTCGTTGAGACATGTTCCATTAGCGCGCGCGGCTGCATCGAAAACCATTCTAAACTTCCCCGGCTTGTTGGGGTTTGTCACCGCGAAGTGAGGGAGAAACCAGAGACGTTCGTTCTGACTCTGTTCCTCCTCGCTTTTTTCTGCATATCCCTTTTCTAGCAGCTTCTCCACTTGCGCGGTGTATGCACTTCTAAACTCCGGCGATCTGTCCATCTTACGTTCGATCCCATGTAAGCGTCGTATGGCCATGTCGTAGCTGGGCGGCATCTTCACCTCATCGCTGGCCCAAGGTAGTCCCACTTCAAAACGACCGTTCACTCGTCTCGCTGTTCTGTCGAAAATGCTTTGAGCCCGCTCATCGTTTGCGTTTGGCTTTCTTTTAATTGAAACGCCCAAAGCATCTATCTCAAAGTGTGCTTTCACGAGCTTGCTTAATTCCTCGTCTTGGTCGTTCAAAGTATGTCCGTTCTGGACACCTTGGCACGTATGGACGTGTAGTACCGTCTCCTGCTGTCTTATTGTGCTCCTGGGGATTGATCCATGGATTACCCATCCCAGCTGCGTTAGTGATGCAGCTGGCTGGGTTCTCTTCCCTGTCAGAAGCTTCCTTGTCACAATAAGATGCCAGTTGTCGGCCCCGATGAGTATGCGTGGCTTCGCTGACGCATAGCACACGGCTTCTGGACGGAGTTTCCTTAAGTGCGCGTATTTTAACACATCGGTACTGACGAGTTGATTTCCTAAGGTCAGGTTCTTCACAGTACGCGCTGTGATCCGATGTGAGTCCGACTTGTATCCTCGGATCACGATATCCACTACCCGGCTCTCGGGTTCCCTCTGATTAGTCGTAGCCCCCACGATGTTCAAGGCTTTTGTCGGGCCTTCCGTTCCGATCATCGCGGCGATCTCTTCATCGATCAGAGTTATCGTTGATCCTTCGTCCAGTAACGCATACGTATTCATTTCCATGCCGTTACTGCCCTTAATCACGACTGGACACACCTTCAGTAGGACTTGATTCTTTGCTGTTACATGCGCAGATGCAGTGATGGCTGATTCCTCGGTCTGGCCCTGCTCACTGGCACCCTCGTTCCTTATTTTCGGCACATGTAACAGTGCGTGATGCGGACGTGTGCATTCACCCACTCCGCATCGCTTGCTCTTGCACATAAAGCGTCTATGCTTGCTGTTCAGACAGCGGAAACATATGCCTGTCTCTTTGGCCCATTCCCATCTCTTGTCTACTGGCATCGCCGTGAGCTTTCTACACTCGACGGTTCTATGGTCGCCCCCGCAGCAACGGCACTCGTTCTTGTCCGTTGCTGCGTTCTTACTCGTTGAGGCTTCCTTCTCCGATGCCGCGTTCTGTGTAGCGTACACCGACCCACGATTTCGTTCGTTCACCCTGGGTCGCTGCTCTGTAGGTCGGGCCTTTGAGGTGCTCTGCGAAGGCGTAGCTGTATACGCGTATCGCATTGCGCGATCTGCCTCTCTCATCAGGAACTGGGACAGCGTCAATATTTCTGGTTCATTTCGGCTGCCAAATTCCTCTGCATAGTCGCACCATTTTGATCGGATGTGCGGTGTCAACTTCTCGGCTACCTGTCGCGCAAACATCGGGTTCTGCAGGTAGCCGCGTTGGTCTATACAAGAGATGGCGGTTACTACGTTCTGTAGTTTGATGGCGAAAGCGTTCAATTCGCCTGCGGTCGCGCCCAGTCGCGGTAGCTTCTTAATCTCTTCTAACGCGTTGTCTATAATCATCTCTGGGCGACCGTAACACTGCTCCAAAGTCTTCATTATAACTGCCGGTTCGGTTGCAGTGTATAACAAAGCCGACACTGCTTGACGGGCTTCGCCTTTCAGGCATGTTCTAAGCCTCGCTAGATTCTCAGCCGATGAGATCTTGTGGATGGTCGTCGATTCCTTCATGGCTGCCTTGAACGGTAGCCAATCCCCCGCAGCACCTCCGAATACAGGTAGGTCGTACGTCTGTCTCGGAGGTGGTCTACGGTGAGCCATCTTCTCTATGGCTTCCGTTAATCGATCAATCCCTCTGTCTCGCGTTCGGTCCGGCGTGAGTGATCTGTCTCGCAGTTGTTCTGGCTCCCCCCGTTTATGATGGCGTTGGAGCCAGTCCTCTATTCTGTGTTCTGTGTCTAGGGCTCCGTTCCGTGCACCCGTGCCCTGGATGCTTTCTTGTTCATCTTCTTCCCGTATTGTAGCGACTTCGGCAATCAACCTCTTCCTTATAAGTTCCGCTTGAATATGGAGCTCTTGCCTCTTAATCTCGGCAAGTCGTTCTTCAGCTTCAAATTCAATTTGCCGTATCCTTGCTATCGCGCTGGCGCTGGAGCGTTGCGAGCGGACGGACGGGGCACGCCGGCGTTCGGGCTCGGCGTGTGCGGTCACTCGCGGTGCTACCTCGGTCGCGGGCGCGGGCGCGGTCGTCTCTGACGCTACGCGAGCGGAGGAGGGTCCCGCTTCGGCGGGTCGCGGCTCAACGGGAGCATTCGGAAGCGCGGGTTCGGACGGGGACGCGGGGTAGTCTTCGTAGACGCGAAGTGCAGCCTTCTTCCCCCTCGTCACTGGTGGGCTCCTGGTGGTCATCTTCTTCAGCACTTGATGCCCCTACCTACCTAGCGGTCCCTGACACTAACACTAAACCCGCCTTAAGGCG
The DNA here is from genome assembly GCA_963924445.1 of Philereme transversata. Lineage (NCBI taxonomy): Eukaryota > Metazoa > Arthropoda > Insecta > Lepidoptera > Geometridae > Philereme > Philereme transversata. The sequence goes on from OZ004346.1 coordinate 25,871,397, forward strand.
TTTACCCGCTATTCCGACCGTTTGGCACCGTTAGGTGGCCGGAATAAACGGGCCGTGGACCAGCCACGTGAGGGGGTGGGGGGTCTTCACTCTTCGGGTGACGTCCTCGTTCGGTTGTCTTCAACGGACGCGGGCTTATCTTCAGGCACCCCGTGCCCTTGCGCCGGTCTTGACAACGTCGCACGTCGCACCGTTGGGTGATCTTCAGGCACCCCGTGCCCTTGCGCCGGTCTTGACAACGATGCTCGTTGCACCGTTGGGTGATCTTCAAGCCCGCGCCGTTTCTTCAGTGGTTATACGATGTAACTGTTTCTTGAAACCCAGTGGAGCGGGTCTTGTCGGCTCCGCAGGAACAACTGGTCCGGTCGTCTCAGGAACGGCTTATCCGGGTCGGAGGACCAAAACTTGTAGAGGTCCTACCCAGGCTTCATTGATAGACTCGGTGCAAAAGTGGACTGTATTTATTTTTCTTCTTAGTTGCTAGTTTACAAGGTATAAATCGCGTTCTTGAATGATCACAAATTTCTGCTTGAAAACGGTCTAGCTTTATACAAATCTACTCCTCGCCCTAGCCATGGTGCGGGGATCGTAATTCACGCATTCACAAATCGTTTTATATAATTCCTAATACATCGAAGCTTCCAGCAAAGTTAGACGGGGACTTACATGTAGCTATCTCACTCTTTTGACCTTTACAAGTTTAAACTGTTACAATCTTAGCTACCTGTTAACATTTGAATCTGATTCGATCTTAAAACTACCTAATATACATTTCAAATCTAGATTCGATCCTTCCCCGTCTTTGATCGTCCGTTACAGCAAGTGTGGCATAATAATTAAAAACCACTGCCTGTGATTTTTCCCATATGAAATAGCAGTGATAAATAATAATAATTTCAAAATATGAAAATAAATTAAAAATAGCAATCGTATGGCTACGACATACCCGAAAAATGTATTTTTTACACCCGTATCTCTGTAACTAAAACTCCTAAGTTGCTAAGCGATCACTTCATCCCTAGTACACAAACATCGCCGCAATATCGTCCATTAACAGTGTAAAAGCCTACAAAGGATTTGCGAAAGTATTTCTTGATATTATTGAGACTGTTTTTCCTGTTGTACTTTCAATGTGTTGATTTTCTTTTACGCTCTATTCAATCTATGACAGGTGGATCCAGGAAAAATGGAAAAATGTATGGTATTGGAATTACTAGATAGAGGCGGGGGGGGGGGGCTTGTTGAGAGAGGGGTGCTACTTGTTTATTTTACGCTATATTCAATCGATGACAGGTGGATCCAAGAATGTACGGTATTAGATTTACTAGGGAGGGGGGGAGTTATTGCTCATTTATTGTAGGTGTTAATGATGATGATGATGAATCCTCGACTGTCAAAGTTCAAATGAGAATTGTCTCTAATTCAAAAATTAAAGAAAAAAGAAAAGAAAAATTCTAGATAGAGACTTCCTTTTATTTTTCATTTTTCTTGTAAACTATGCATATATTTCTATCTCTTTGGATTTTTTTTTAATTTTTAGGCTTGCGGATGCTTCTGTGAGAAGAATTTGTTCTAGGCGCGCAAAAAAATCGTTTAACGCTATCGTGTAGGCTTCATAAGAGTTCCGTTTTTACAATTTTGTTCCGTAACCCTAAAATCATCGTTTTGGGATATCACCCTTGTGAAGTTACAAATTATACTGATTTAATTACTGCTTAAAACGGGTATTTATCGCGTATGTACCTTTTTTATTTGTTATCCCGACGTTCCGGCTGTGTTGCAACAGTCGTGGTCACGGGTGGACTCGCGATAAATACCCGTTTTAGTCAGTAATTATGAACAGTGATCGCGAAACTTTGATAAATACTAACATACTTATTGTTCCTCTATCCGTTATCGTGTCAAAAACAGGATTTTACTGTAATTATTTTATACAAGTAACTTTTTAACAAAAATATAACCGACATACCAAACTACTGAACTGATTTTGATGAAATTCTATGGAATCATAATGAAAGTATAACCTTTCAAATAAGACAATATTTTTCCAAATCTGTTGATAAATGGCGGAGTTCTGAGGTAACAAACATAAAAAAATAAAATTCAACTGAATTGAGAACCTAATCCTTTATTTGAAGTGGATTAAAAATTCGTTTCGTCTCCCCAAGTTTGTGGCATCCGCCACGATCCTGCGCTAGTCTCACCCATTGACGGCCCGCGACTCTAACGATGTCGTCCACCTATCTCGCTGCCGGACGTCCTACCCTTCTACAGCCATTACTCGGCCGTCATTCAGTCGCTACCCTGCTCTACCTGTCATCATTGACGACCTCCGTGGTGCAGTGGGCGAATAGCCGGCTGAGACGCAGGAGGTAGCGGGTTCGATTCCCGCCGCGGAACAAATGTTTGCATGATCTACAGATATTTGTTCCGGGTCTGGTTGTTTCTCTATATATTATAAGTATGTATTTACAAAAAAAAAATGTATATAAGTATTCTATCAGTTATCTGGTTCCCATAGTACAAGCTCTGCTTAATTTGGGGCTAGATAGCGTTGTGTGAAATGTCCAGCAATATTTTATATTTTTTTTATATCACTACGTCTTGCCAAGTGTCCCACCCAAGACCATTTGAGTTTTATTCGATTCCTAACGTCATGAATCTTACTTGGTTTTAATTTATCAATTTTTTAATATTACTGTACACATGGTTTTGCTACGGCGTCTCTTGCTCTACAAATGTTGTAAATGAAGATTTGTAGCGGTCTTAGAGAGCGTCGTTTATAACGGTTAACGTGAAATAAACCTATTGCTATTGCCTATTGGTACTTAATGAAGTTTGCAGAAGTATATGTACCTATAGGGTATTTGATAATATACGCACAAAAATGAAAGGAGTTATTTTAATGTGCATAATAAATAAATCTGTGAAATGTTTACCATAGAAATGTCTTTATTTTGGCATGTAAAAACAAACACTTTATTAAACTTATGTTGTGCTATTGCATAATGCTTGCCATCTAACCACAGATACTGTATTGGTGACGTCTCTAGATATCTCTTGTTGTCCCTTTCTAACCGATATCAAATCGGCCTTTATTTTTGGATGTCGATTGCAAGAGTAGGCAATAAGTTTTATATCGAATTAATCACCTAAACTTTTTGGATCGTCGTTAGTAGTTTTTTTTTCGAGAAGTTTTTTTCGAGAAGTTTTTTTTATGTTTTGAGAAACCGTCACTTGAATATCGTCGGTATATTACCAAACACCCTGTATAATAATACTAGCTGACCCACCCGCGGCGTCGCACGCCTGGTTTGTCAAAAAAACATTACCAAAAGTAGCCCAATCCAGTCCCAATCCCGGTCAAAATCTATTTAAATATCAACTGAACATAGGGAGTGCATACAAAGAATGCCTCATAATTTTAACCCCTTACTTTATCATCCCTCCCTTTAGGAATGATTTTGCAAAAAAGTCGAAACACGTATTTCTTTATTTCATATCAAAAGCCTAAATATGAATTTTCAGATCCCTAACTTAAGGAATTTTGGATTGCCCATACGAACTTTCAACTCCTATTTCCCCCCTTTCAAGATTATTTTTGAGACAAAAGATAGCCTATATTCTTCTCGAGGATATAATCTATCTTCTTGCCAAATTTCACTACGATCCGATCAGTTGTTTAGTCGTGAAAAAAACTTTCGTATTTATAATATGTATGGATAAATATATAGGTATATACCTGAATAAATTATGATCATAAAATGTAATACATTTATTAACAGAAAAAATACAATTATTTACAAAACTAAAATTCAGAAGAAACTGTTGAATCATCTAAATACCATTGCAAATGATCTATAGATAGCCCAACTGCTCCAGATCACCAGGCGGAAGTGTCCCCAAAACACTGGCTGCATTGCGCTGAATTGCAATGCTTATGCGTTGACCCTCGGATCACACGTCGCTTCGACCAGACGCACAGAAAGAATTTTGAAACGACGATGGGTCCCGATACCGAGACCCAGATCATAAAATGGGTTAGGGGGTTTTTCTGTATTTACAAAAAAGAGTAAACGTACGTATGTATCTAAGAATTCTATCAGTTCTAATTCCCGTACAAACTCTCCTTAGTTTGGGGCCGTGTGAATTGTCCAGTATTATTTATTTATCAATACTACGTGTTTTGTTATGTACGACATTAAATAAAAACACGGGTAGGGTTAATGGTTATTGTTGTAAAATAGGTTTTTTTTTCAAATTCATTACATATAAAATAGGAAATTTGCAAACAACCTTAATATCAACTGCTTCCGTGGCGCAGTGGGCGTATAGCCGGCTGAGACGCAGGAGGTAGCGGGTTTGGATCCCGCCGTGGAACAAATGTTTGCATGATCTATAGATATTTGTTCCGTGTCTGGGTGTTTTTCTATATATTATAAGTATGTATTTACAAAAAAAAACATATATAAGTATTCTATCAGTTATCTGGTTCCATAGTACAAGCTCTGCTTAGTTTGGGGCTAGATAGCGCTGTGTGAAATGTCCAGCGATATTCATTTATTTATTATCAAGTTATAAAATATAATGAAATAGCCTGTGTAAAATAGGTAAACAAATCATATTCATTCATCATGTAAGTACTTGTAACACTGACTAAGCGGGATCGTCGCAAAGGCGCCGCCAATTTACCTTATAAATTGTTTATTGGAAAGTATCGATTACTGGATAAATATTCAAGCTGCAGGTATTAAACCCACCTTTAAAATCAGTTAATACGACGGCGGATGTGTGTTTTAAATTAATGGCATACATCACAAAACAGGTTGTATAGACCTCATAGCTGATCGTGCTATGGAGAGGCTACTAATAAGCTTGATATTTCTCTATGATCGAATGAGAAATGAGGCACACATTTTATGGGATTGACCTTAAAAATGATTTCTAATTTAAATTTTGACTTAGATACATAAAATATGAACAGTATATAGCTGGCTATAGAACCCTTCCTTGTCAAAGAAAATCATAAACAATCTTGGTTTCAATACATCCTGTTATAAAAGACTCAATCAGCGTTTTCTATGAAAATGCTTGGAAAAATGAGGGAAAAATATCTGGGAAAAATCAAAGCTGCTTATTTATGCAAATAAACTTAAGAAATACAGTCCGACAACGCTAAGTCTGCAACATCATCATCATCATATCTGCTATAGAACATCCCCTGCTTACCATAGGCCTACCATCTTGTGTTCGCGGATTTTGGTTCAAGATAATATAACAAAAATGTTCATGAAACTACATTAATAATGAAAAATGAAAAAAAAAATATCGGAAGGCTGTCTGTCGGTCGTTCATAAACCTAATCGGCAAGCGATAATAGTAGATAATTAAACGATAAAGCAGTGTCTTGCGTCACGGGCGCTATATTGATTCCCGAACGTAACGAAGGATTCTAGAGTTAACTCACGAGCGGAGCGAGGGAGTTACTAGAATCCTGAGCGCAGAGAGGGATATAAGCACGCACAAGATGCAAGATGAAGGTTTATCCAGTAGGCGAGTACTCTATTTATCACACTTTCTGCGAGACAATAAAAACCAAATCTAGGTTGGTGCATTCTGTTCGATTTATGAATAAGTTCTTAAAGTGTGGGTCACGATGGTTAAAATTTTAATATAGATGAGGTTCTAAATTCAAATCACCCGACTCAGCCGTAGGGATTCACTTAGTAGTACGGAATCACTTGCTTTCGGTGCGGTTTATATGACGTATAATTTGACATTGCCGAGCAGGTGGTGTGAAAAAATACATTATGAAATAAAATGAATATATTTATTTGACACGACATGACATACACAAGAAACACAATAACAGATGGTGGGATAATTCGATTTCTGGCTAATTACGTTAATCTGTACACCCTGGTATTCTGCTGAGCCCAAATGATGATGGGGTCGTCACAAACGCCAGAAGCCTGCACTGCTATCGGGGATTAAATGTTTTTTTGTATTGATAATAGTCAATCGCTTGAGCACTACCTCACCTGATGGTAAGTGATAGTGTGTTCGAAGATGGAGCACGCTTGCCTATAAAAAACTTATTCACTCTGGACTTGAAGTCTCCAAAATTATACTGGTTCGTAAAAACATACGCCGGAAGTGAGTTCCACTCCTTACTTGTACGAACAAGAAAAGTTGAAGGAAATCGTTTGGTACTGCAAGGTGGTATGCAGACCAGGCATGGGTGGTACTTCTCGGTACTTCTGCTTGTCCGGTGGTGGAAGTATACGTAATAATTTATAATGCTTAGATAGAAGTAAATATTTACATACGAATAAATAGATACCTAGCATAATCTATCATAGTGTTGTATGTGCCTAACAGAAACATACAACATGCATTTCCTTATTTTAGTGATCATTATTACGTTAATCACATCACAATAATCACACTATGATAATCCCACTAATCACACTAATATTATAATGTGAAAATCGAGTGTTTGTTGATTTATTTGTTTGTTTGTCACTCAATTACGTCGTAACGGCTGAACCGATTTTAATGAAATTTGGTATATACGTAGATTATAACCTGGATTACCACATAGGTTTATCCCATAAATCAGTTCCCATGGGATAAAACGGTGTGTCAAGTCAAGTTGCACCAGCGAGTTTAGCTTTATTTCTAAGTTACCTACACATTTAGTTGTGTAACGCGTACGAAGTCGCGGGCAACAGCTAGTATTATAAACACGAATGTTTAGTGTGGCTGTTTGTTACTCTTTCACGTCGTAACGGCTGAACCGATTTCGATGAAATTTGGTATGTACGTAGATTATAACCTGGATTAACACATAAGCTACTTTTTATTGACATACCACGCGTGTGAAGCCGCTGGCGGAAGCTAGTATTTCATAGTAAAACAATTTTAATTCATCATTCATTAAGTTTGGAATGACTATGGCTGTTCAAGATTTAGGGCTTGCTATTACTGCTCTGTGCCCACTTCAGTTCAATGTGGTATCCTTTTCCAATAAACCGTTGGGAAAACAATTCAAACTTCGTCGAGCAGTTCAGAGTACAATGTTTTATTAGTTTTACAAGGCTTTATTATATATTATATCTCTATATATGGAATAGACTGGAATAGCTAATGGAATAAGAATAGAATAATCCTTATTGCATACTGAACATGGCGACAGGTTACAGGAACAACGTGCGATCTTGGAATGCCTCTTTAACTTAAGGGGAAAATTTACAAGACGATCATAAGACCTGTCGTATTGTATGGTTCTGAGTTTTGGGCCACGAAAGGGACGGATGAAAGAAGAGTGCACGTGGCGGAAATGCGAATGTTGAGATGGATGTGTGGGGTCACGAGAATGGATAAGATAACGAATGAGTACATTAAAGGAAGTTTGAAAGTAGCCCCAGTGATAGAAAATTGAAGTTTAAGAGGCTAGCGTGGTATGGGCATGTCATGCGTAGGGAAAAAAATCTTGTGACTAAAAGAGTGTTAGATATGAGTGTGGATGGATATAGAAGTAGAGGAAGGCCAAAGAAGAGATGGATTGACTGTGTGAAGCATGATATGGGTAGGAAGGAAGTGACGACGGAGATGATAGGGATGACGGCTGATAGAGAGATGTGGAGAAGGAATACATTTTGTGCCGATCCCGCGTCATGTGGGGAAAGGGCTGGAAGAAGAATATTTATTGTAATTGTTTTTAAAAAAAGGGGTAGGTTTTTAAAAATACGTAACGAACAGTTCGCCCTTTTCGGACATACAATAGGTATCCAATAACTAATATTGGTTCTTTCTTACATGCAACACATAGCTAGGCTAAGGTTAACATTTTTTCAAAAGGCATTATATATATTGAAGAAGCGTAGACAATACATTCAATCGTTATAAAATTCTTGCATTCTGTAAAAACTATTTTGAAATAAATCTATACATTGATGGTCTAGAAGACAAATGTACTAATGAAAAAAATTTGATAATTTAAATTTTTAATGCTAAATGTATTAAATGAGCATGCTCAACCATTTGCACCTATCCAAATGCAATAATACCGTCTGTTTCAGTCTAAACTGTACTTGTACATTCATAGCAAGTGTCATTTTGAAGTGTTAAATATTAATAGTAAATAACTACCATTAATATTTTTGGCTTCAAAATGACATCACTTGTTATGAATGTACAAGTAGGTACAGTTTAGACTATGTGGTTATTGGGCAAGTGATGTCACTTTGAAGCCAAAAATATTAATGGTAGTTATTTACCATCAGTTTAAACTACAAAAAATGTTAAATAGATTTATAACATTTTCCTTGCGTTTACCACGATTGACAAATAAGCTAAATATTTTTACTAAATGTGTCATTTTGTAATTTCTGATTCCCAATTATAATAAAAGATGTTAATCTTTGACAAGTGCCCATAGACAAATGGTTTAAGTGGTCTTAGTCACCTTCGCTGCCTTGGTGCCACTGTCTCCACCTGCAAGTAACGTCAACTTTCTCACAGAAACCTCTGCTGCCTCGCTGCCGCTGTCCCCGCCAGCAGTAGAATATGAACAAAATGAAATTCTCAAAGCCAAAAGAAACCCAAAAGCTACTTGGAACATCATAAAGCAAATTGCCAATCTAAATAAAAAAAAGTCTGATTCTTCTCATCTCCTTAAGTTGTGTGTAAACCCCTCATCTTCTGTTGATACAGTGAACACATTCTTTGCTAACGTCGGTAAAAATCTCGCTTCCGAAATTCTATCTCAAACATCTGTTAACTATACTCCTATGTCTATCCTACCCTCGATGAGCCCCAGTCAAAATCAACCATTCTTGAATTCTATGGTTCTTTTCAGCGTTGAAAACACAGAAATTGAAAATATTATATTACACCTTAAAGTTAATTGCGCTATAGGTTGGGACGGCATCTCTACCTCATTAGTTAAATCTGCCAGACACATTCTCATTCCATTATTGAATCATATTTTTAACACAGCCCTGTCCTCTGGTGTCTTCCCTCGGGCTTTTAAAACTGCTGTAGTCCATCCCATTTTTAAGAGTGGGGATAGGGATATGGTCACTAACTATAGGCCCATTTCGGTGCTTACAGTTTTGTCCAAGATCTTTGAGAAGATCCTTAATTCCAGATTAACGAAATACATCAACGAAAATAATGTTCTATCTCCGCGCCAGTTTGGCTTCAGGAGAGGCAAGTCTACTGAGGATGCTGTTCTGGAGCTGACTGACACAGTCGTCAAAAACTTAGATAATAGGCGTAAAACCTTAGGTATTTTCCTTGACCTTCCAAAAGCTTTTGACACCGTCTCAGTCCCCATTTTGTTGCATAAATTAGAAAATATTGGTATAAGAGGTGTTGCTCTTGAAATGTTTAGGAACTATCTGTCTAATCGTAAGCAATTTGTGCAAATAGATGGTCTTGAAAGTAGTGTTGAAACTGTTTGCTTCGGTGTTCCTCAAGGAAGCGTCCTTGGCCTTACATTATTTTTAATTTACATAAATGATTTGTGCAATTTATCCATTCCAAACTGTAATATTATTACTTATGCCGACGACACTGCTCTTCTCGTTCATGGTCGGAGCTGGCAAGAGGTTCAAGTGCGTTCAGAAAACACCCTAAGAGTAGTTATGAGTTGGCTTCGGTCAAATCTCCTAACTTTAAATGTCTCTAAAACAAAGTTCATTCCTTTTGCCTTCAACTTAGCCTCACAAGCCCCCTACTCTCTTTCCGTGTGTGCCCATGTTTGTCCTGCTGGTTCCGTTTCCAACACATGCACTTGTACATCCATTGAAAGGACATATTCTCACAAGTACCTTGGTGTTTTGATCGACAGCTCTATGTCATGGGAACCCCAAATTGAATCAACTATCTCACGAGTCAGAAAACTTATATACGTGTTTAAAGCTTTAAGATCAGTTCTCGATTTTAAAAGTTTAAAAACAGTATATTTTGCCCTCGCCCAGTCTGTTCTCTCCTACTGCATCTCGTCATGGGGCTGTGCGGTCAAAACCCGAATGATTCGACTTGAAAGAGCCCAGAGAGCTGTGCTTAAGGTATTATCTAAGAAACCCTTCCTTTTCCCGACCTCTGATCTTTTCTCACTATGCCAAGTACCCTCGGTCCGACAACTCTTTATTCTGCAAACTGTCCTTCGGAAACACTCACAACTTTATTATGATCCTGAGTTGACTAACTCAAAACGAAGATCGGACAAGGTTTGTTTGATCGAACGTCGCCGTACAGCTTTAGCTAGTCGCCACTCCCACTACATAAGTCCATCACTGTATAACAGATTAAACCAATCGCTTAACATTTTTCCACTACCATACTACAAATGCAAGTTGAAATGCTTAGAATGGCTGATATCCTTATCCTACGATGACACTGAAAATCTTCTGCTTTTTGCTGAATAACACACATTCGCCAAACACACCCCATACTACACCTTTCACACACTAGCACACCCCCACATTCTTATACACTGCACACACGCATGTACTCTACGCTGTTATAGCTTCAATAAAAAAAAAAAAATTAAAGTTTCAAAATTTCATTCTTGTTAATGTATTTGTAATCGTATCGATACTTGATACTTTCAATTTGTTTAACATTAAAATTAACATTAGCTTCTCTAATTCTTCTCGTAATATAAGGAACTGTTTATTTTGTTATGGTTTATGAAGGAGGGCGTTGATGCCTGCGACACAGTATTTTTACTCCTGCGGGTATCACCGTTCCCATTTTGTTTCTGTACACGGTTTTATGTACCAAATAAAAATATATTGATATATTGATATTGAAACCTCTGCTGCCTCGCTGCCGCTGTCCCCGCCAGCAGCAAACGCCGACGTTCCAACAGAATACCCTGATGTTACCGGTGCTTCACGTGTCGCCTCCGCTGGCCCGGTGCCGCTGTCTCTACCTGCAGTAAAAGGAAAAGTTCTTCCTGAAACACCCAATACCACCGCTGCTTCTCATGTCACTTACACTGCCTTGTTGCCGCTGTCTCCACCTGCAAGGAACACCGACTTTCTCACAGAAGTCTCTACTGCCCCGCTGCCGCTGTCTCCGCTTACAGTAAACGCCGACTCTCCAACAAAAACGACCGATATTCCAACGAAAATCCCCGATGTCGACGGTGATGTACAAAACGACTTTCCTGTCTCGGTACCGCCGTCTTCGCCTGCAGTAAGCACTGAATTTCCCACAAATAAGACCGATGCCGACGCCTCCACTGCCTCGGTGCCGCTGTCTCTACCCGCAGCATCCGCCGACGCTCTTATAGAAACCACTTCTACAGCTTATAATCTATATAATGCCTTTAGTACTATTTTTGCACCACAAGTTAAAACTTCATCGTTTCCTTTGCAAATATTAAGCACTTCTAGACAGTCACCACTTCCTAGTACATCGAATAGTAATATTATAGAGCAAGTAATTCTCGATCTTCAATTGTCAGACTCAAATGATTACGTAGATACTGAATCGTCTTACCATTCAGAAAATAACAAAACTTCAACTACATCTGATACATCTCAGGACGAGAATGAGGAAACAAATGTCCGAAAAAGAAGTAAAAAAGCAAATCCAGACGTGGAAGAGAAATATTGCAAAAACAAACGTCAAAGCGGTCAATCTTATATCAACAGAAAGGGTGACATTGTTAGTGCAAAAAACTGTGTTCTTACAGATTGCAGTAAATGTAAAAACAAATGTTATGAAAATTTTCCTGAAAATGTAATAGCTGACCTCTGTCGTAATTTTTGGGAACCTTGACAAAGCAAACAGCAAAAAATTTACCTCAACTCTTATAAAACACGCAAATATTCAATGTAAGACGGTTTTAGCTACAAAACAACGCACTATGTCTAAACAATATTTTCTTTGTCACAAAAACACAGGTAGACAGAGAGTTTGTCATTTTTTTTTTAAGTTATTTATAATTAACGATTATTCAGACTTAGAGTCTGATGACTGACGTTAGAAATTTACAGTTTTAATACTTAAATAATAGTACTTACACAATATTTGCACGTTTGATTTGTTTGGTAATAAATAAACTTTTATACTTATTCTTTTTTTATTATATCGGCACTAAATTCTTCAATAAACCCTAAATTAATATACAATACACGAAAGTGTTAAGTGAACAATATAATATAAAGTTTGTGTACAAACGTACTAAGTGATACTCTTTTTTGATATTTTGGTATTATCTTAGAATATTTTAGATATTGATGTTTAAATTTATGATAAGTAAGTATAAAGATAAATACTCTAACTAAGTATAGGCAGTATGTACATAATTTCCATGTACAGTTTTAAGTTATAGTACCTGGAAGTTTTGAATCAATAAAAACAGTCCTCCTGAAAAGTTGGTAAACCTGTAATTAGCACATTTGTCTTCTAGACCTATATATAAAAATCAATTGATGTCAAACACAAAAACAGCTAAACCGATTTTGATGAATTTTTTGTGTGTTTTTGAGTGGGTCCCTGGATGGTTTAAATTCACAATTGGACCCGATAGGTGGTACTGTTGTCGAGATCTTAGCGGACGAAGTTGCGGGCATACAACTTGTAATAAATAAATGTTACTGGACATTTCACACATCGCTATCTATCCCCAAACTAATCTGAGCTTGTACTGTGGGAACCAGATAACTGATAGAATACTTATATACTTTTTTTTGTAAATACATACTTATAATATATAGAAAAACACCCAGACCCGGAACAATTATCTGTAGATTATGCATTTGTTCCGCAGCGAGAATCGAACCCGCTACCTCATGCGTCTCAGCCGGCTATTCGCCCACTGTGGCATGTAGGTTGTCAAATTAAACATTTTTTAAGACGTTCTTTTTTTAAATTTTTTAACATTTATAATAATATTATAGATGTGAAAGTTTGGATGTTTGTTTATTTATTTGTTTGTTTGTTATTCAATCACGTCGTGACGGCTGAATTGATTTCGATGAACGTATGTACGTAGATTATAACCTGGAGTACCACATAGGCTACCTTTAATCCCATAAATCAGGTTCCATTTGATAAAAATGGGGGGTCAAGTTGCAACAGCAAGTTTAGCTTTATTTCTAGGTTACCTACACATTTAGTAGTGTAACGCGTAAGTCACAGACAACAGCTAGTTTACAAATAAATAAGGATCTAAAGATCCTAGAACAACTTGAGGCATACAGGTGTAAAGCCTCATGCGCTTGTTATTTCACCGGCAACCATACCCTTCAAACCGAAACACAGCGATGCTGTTTGGCAGCAGAAATAGGTATGGTGGTAGTACTTCCCCTGGCAAGCCCTTTCACAAGAAACTCTACTATTCTTAGTGTTTTACCGGTTTTTTTTAATATCTGACCTTTTTCATTTTCCCCAAACCTTCATAAATTATTGCTATGAACTAAATTATCACTTATTTTTGTCCTGTTTTTTGAACAGTACAGTCACAAAATAGATAGATACAGAAGTTAAGTAGATTTTTACCAGGTAATCAGCTTATATCTTATCACTTAGACGACCTCTGTGGTGCAGTGGGCGAATAGCCGGCTGTGACGCAGGAGGTTCCGGGTTCGATTCCCGCCGCGGAACAAATGTTTCCATGATCTACAAATATTTGTTTCGGGTCTGGATGTTTTTCTATATAATATAAGTATGTATTTACAAAAAAAGAAGTATATAAGTATTCTATTAGTTATCTGGTTCTCATAGTACAAGCTCTGCTTAATTTGAGGCTAGATAGCGCTGTGTGAAATGTCCAGCAATATTTATTTATTTATTTATCACTGAAATACACTTTTTACAACAACACTAATCACAACAAGTTATGACAAGTCACGACGAATACTACCACATCGCACGAAAGACGAATAGGAAGTGGTCACTTTTTTTTTTTCTAATGGACTAAACTCGCTGTTGGCCTCTGAGGCCGTGACAGCTTAACCGAAGTTTTGGCGAGCGCAGATGGCGCTCAGCCCAGTAAGTTATATAGGCAACTAGCGCAAGGGCACCACTGAGGTACGAGCCTCGACTTGGGCAGTTGCCAGGGTGGGGATAGGAGAGAAACGCCCGGGTACATGTCTGTACCTCGTATAGGCGGTGACTGAAGGGACTCGTCGACCTCGCCAGCGAGGTCGGTGTTTCTATGAAGTGTTTGCTCTGTCTGACATAGATGACTCAGATATCGCTTCCGCGTTAGCGGAGGTGATTTCGTCATCCGGGTCTCCGAGAACGTGTCTCGGACGACGGAGGATTTTGTTGGCGGGCGGGTCCAAAGGGTGGACCGGAATGGTGTGTACCAAAGGGTTCGGATGATGGCAGGCAAGTTCATAATACCGCTTGGAAGCGAGCTTCATGAACTTTGCTATTGAATCTAATTTCATATCGCGATGTAGATCGTTATTGCGAAAATACCAGGGCGAGCCTGAGGCTTTTCGCAAGAAGCGATTTTGGATGATCTGAATGGCACAGGAAGTGGGCACTTTTCGCTCGAGCGTCGCTTTATACGAGGGGCACACTAAAAGTTTACGGAATCAATAATAAAAAATACTATTAATGGTCAAAAATTAATTTATTGTTTTTCAAAATATTCTTCCTTTGCGTCAATGCACTTTTCATACGATTGAACCAATTTTGAAAACATTTGTGCCACTCCTCCGTGGTGACATCAGATACATGTTTTTCATACTCTTCGTCAGCCTTTTCTGGTGATGAAAACCGTTTATCGCGTTGATTTTTGGGAACAGAAAAAAGTCACACGGTGCCAGGTCAGAACTGTATGCTGGGTGACTCATAAGTTGTACTCATTTGTCTGTCTGGCCGTGTGGGAACTTGCATTATCGTAGTGCAAGTTGATACGGCGTTTACCATTATTTTCACGGAGTTTGTCAATAATTTCCGGCAAACAAATGGTCGTGTACCAGTCACTATTCACGGTACGACGATTTTCTAAAGCAACAGTAGCCACGTGTCCTGTTTATTAAAAAAAGAAGCAATCATCCGCTTCGAGGCACTTTTCACGCGCGCCACTTTGGTTGGTTTCGGCTCATCTCGAAAGACCCATACGCTCGATTGCTGCTTCGTTTTGGGGTCATAGCTATAAATCCGTAACTTGTTACTATGTCCCACAACAAATTGGAAGCCCCTTCGTTGTATCTGGCAAGCATATCAAGTGATGCGGTCCGTTTTTTAAGCATCAGTCAAATTGTGTGGGATCCATCGAGAACACAGCTTTCTCACACCTAAATGTTTGTGTAGAATTGACTGTATTTGACTCTTGCTATGTCCAAAGATGTCCGGATCTCATGATAGGTCACATGTCTGTCTGTTTTGATCATACAGCGCACACCACCAATGTTTTTGTTGCTCACAGCGGTGTTACCAGCTATAAATAGTCGTCTTGCATAGTGCACCTTCGCCAAAAGCAGATTGAAGCCGAACGACGCTCTTCTGATGACAGCCAATTACACTTAAAATCGTAAAAAATCATGCAACGAAAATTTTCCCGAGTTAAATCCATTTTATTGTAATCACGCAATTTTTAAAATGACGCCACAATATGAAAACAATTCACAATCAGATGAAAAAAATTTTATTCTACGGCTAAGGAGATCCATTTTCAAATGTAGTAATAACTTTTTAAATATTGTTTATGTAAGTGGCCAATTCCGGAAACTTTTAGTGTGACCTATGTATGACAATGGTTGGTAGGCAAATGCATGTTTCCTAATGTATATATATAAAAAATATCGGGTTAGTTACACCATTTATAACACAAGAACGGCTGGACCGATTTTGATGACCTTTGATTTGTTGGATTTGTTTCCGCCCTGAATAACAGAATAACTATTCAAATATCGGAAAAATTTACGCAAAAATAAATTATGAAGAAAATTCATTTTCTCATACATAGATGCAGCTAATGCTGGCCGATTGACAATTACACCGGGACGACATTGGCAGCCCGCATCATATGGATGCCAATGCGGTACGAAGTTTGGCGGATCAGCTAGTTATATTTAAAGTCATAATCGTCCCGAACTATAAATTTATTTAGTATTTATATTTTTATAGTGTTGTCCGAACACATACGAAAAATTCCACGATTTTAAGAACCCTCTCATAAATTGTAAGCCTAGACGGGACTTGAACCCGCAACCTTCCTCTTGATACAAGAACGCACTATCCATTTGTGCCACCAGGCCGTCTCACGTCAGGGTTGAAATTAGTGAGCAGATTCAGATTACGACTAAAGCGCCGTTAGCTCCATCTACAGGAACACATATACAATTTTTTGACCTGCTTAACGCCAAACGTTGCAGTTTAGTACATTGACAAGAGATGTCGCGTTGCTTATTTCAATTAGTATTTTTATTTTTATAGTGTTATCCGAACACATACGGAAAATTACAAGATTTTAAAAACCATCTCAAAAATTTTAAGCCTAGACGGGACTTGAACCCGCAACCTTCCTCTTGATACGAGAACGCACTATCCATTTGTGCCACCAGGCCGTCTCATTACATTTATTGGTTTCCAAAGAAAGAAAATAATAGTAAGGATAATAACAAAAAAAAATATATAAAAATCGTGACTATGTAGCTAGGTGCCACCCAAACAGTATAGGGTTAGTAGGTAACCCGTCCACCCAGAAAATTATGGTGTTGCGTCGGGACAAAATAGTCCCTGTTGAGGGATTCATCGAGGTAATGCGAAGGAAACGGAAACCCTCCAGACGAAACCAAAGTGGAACTGCGCCGACCGGACTGAACTATCTCCTGCGCCCGACCATATCTACGACGCTGCTCTACGTGTCGCGTCAAAACTATTCCACGAAGGTGGAAGACGTGGTGGAATATGTGAAGAAGAAGGCCAATGTACAGTTAAGGGTCTAACAGTTGTAATCGTGACAAAATGATTTCAAATCTTTTGTGTTGCATGTTCCAACCTTAATAATATATGTTACCCTCTAACAGACCCTTCAGCTGGAACATTTCTTTGTATGAACCGTGTTTTACTAGCCTGTGGATAACGTCGTGGACTACAGTATCAATAGCTCACCCATGATGTATCACGTACTAACATAGGCTGTATTTTACATATACATACATATATTGAGTTGTTTGTTATTCCTTATTAATTAAAATAAAATAAAACTGCAGATCTTTCGACCTTTACAAAGAAAAAGTTTTGGCCAAAAAGTGTATTGTTTCGTCGTTTTCGCGGGCGACTACACGACACGGCGCAAGTGCGTCAGACGTCGCAGACTGTACGTGTTAGCAAATAGTTTTAAGTAATATAATATGTATGTTAGTCACTAAGGTATATATTTATATGGGCCGTAGAATTAAGTTTTAACATCTTATACTTTTCTATAGTTGCCTGAAATAAAGATTTATTATTATTACTAGCTTCCTCCCGCAGCTTCTAACGTGTGGTTTGCCAATTCAAAGTAACCTATGAGTTAATCCAGGTTATAATCTACGTACATACCAAATTTCATCGAAATCGGTTCAGCCGTTACGACGTGATTGAGTAACAGATAAACAAACAAATAAATTAACAACCATCCAAACTTTCGCATTTATAATTTATTAGTGTGATATGATATTTACTTCTGTAGCTATCTATTTTGTGGTACTATCTCCATCCCCCCTAATGTACCCCTTTAACTAGGTCGCCGAAATATCACTAGGTCGAGCCTCCCCACGCGACCCTCAGCTATAACCCTCGCGCATAAGGCTCATTTTCAGTTGGCTGAAGGTTGTTGTTTATTTATAGCTGATAAGTTGATGTCTTACGTGGTTGACTTGACTTGTAAAGTAAAACTCGTTGCTTCGAGGGTAAATTACTTAACCCTCGAAGTGATGAGGACTTAATAATGACCTGTGGGATGCAACCAAACTTCCGATTCTAAAGTTGTGTTCGATCCCGGCTGTCCATTGGCCCAAAAAGTTTTCTTACGGCTCAAGACAAACATAATAATTTTGTAAATATTTTTTTTTTTCATAACCTTCTGCTCCCGAAATGAATTTTGAATAGAAACTGATTTACATTTCAATGCACATTTCCGTAAACACTTCCTTCTATATTTGTCCATGATCTTGAATTTTAGAAAAAATACCATTTAAAAATAATAATACGTAACCGAGGTTATAGGTATGGTGGTAATACTTCCCCAGGCGAGCCCTTTAACAAGGATCTCTACTACTCTTAGCTGATAAAATCATTATTAAATAAATATTGCTGGACATTTCACACAGCGCTATCTAGCCCCAAACTAAGCAGAACTTGTACTATGGGAACCAGATAACTGATAGAATACTTATATACTTTTTTGTAAATACATACTTTTAATAAGAAGAAAAATATCCAGACCGATCCAGATATCTGTAGAGATCGTGCAAACATTTGTTCTACGGCGGGAATCGAATCCGCTACCTCCTGCGACTAAGCCGACTATTCGCCCACTGCGTCATGCAGGTCGTAATGAAAGGACCTATCTATCTAAAGCAGCTGGATTATACGTTAACAGAACAAAGCATATAAATAATTCAGTATATTCTAAATCCAATCATACGAACCAAATCCTACCCTCATGCTATGAATAAATTCGGGATAATATCGAGTGGGGATACAGCTTTCAAATAGACGGACGGTCAGATTTATTAGGGTAAATAGTAAAAATAGGGAGAATAAGGAAAAACAAAGATTAAGAAATAGCAACAGGCGGTAAAATTGACGTTTCAAAGTAATCTTTGTGATTTTAATGAATATATTAATATTGACTATTGAATACCTTAAGGCGGAACACCCACCAAATACCTTTTATTTTGTGGAAACCCATATCAAATGATTACAAATTGAAGACATTGTAAATTAAATAAAACAAAAGTAATAGTATATTATTAACCGAGGGGATAAAACAGTGTCTTGCGTCACGGGCGCTATAGAAGTTATTAGAATCCTGAGTGCAGAGAGGGATATAAGCACGCGCAAGATGCAGACAGCTTTATCCACGAAGAGAATACTCTACTTTTCACACTTTCTGCAAGACAATAAAAACCAAATCTAGGTTGGAGCATTCTGTGCAGAGATTAGTTCGATTTACGAATAAGTTCTTATTGTGTGGGTCTTTTTGGTTCAAATTTTAATACAGATGAGGTTCCAAATTCAAATCACATTATGCCCGCGAGGGCATAACAAAATTCAGTACACCCGGCTCAGCCGCAGGTGGTGTGAAAACCACTTTATTCTTTTTTATCAATCAATGCTCTATAGTTTAGTTTTATGTCCATATTTTTTTATTGTTGTATGCGGATATCTGGGGTAGCATCCAATCTCGACCTGAATTTGTTTTTTGTATAAGTGTAAACTGAAAAACCTGTTTCACAATGACACGTTGACAAATGGGATCAATCCCCTTTTTGGCTACTTCAGGGTATTCACTCCTAACACCAACCCAAAACTCATTGAGATACAGACTCAAATATGTGTTTGAATGTGGATTAACTTTGAAGATCTATGAATGCTATTACGCTATATCAAAATAATATTTGTACTAACCTGTTGTATTATTTAAAACCCAAAAATTAAAATATTTTCGCGGAACTCCGGTGACTTTTCTACAGACCCCTGGGTTCCTCGGAACCCACTTTAGGAATCGCTGCCTTAAGGTAATATTCGCTCACGAAGGAGACTGTGCACAGGATTAGAGTCGCACAGAGAGCCCAATACCGAAATTCACAAGCGGACTAAAGTTCAAGACGTTAGCAAGCGTATATTGGGGCTCAAATGCAGTTGGGCAGGACATGTGGCCAAGCGCGGTGATAACAGATAGAGCAGGGTGCTGACTGAGTGGTGGCCCCGAGATGGAACCAGGAACGCATCCACCGGCAAGATGGGTCGACGTCATTATAAAAATCGCAGGTCTTATGTGGGTTAGAACAGCGCAGGACAGAGGAGAATGGCAACATCGATGAGAGGCCTATGCCTAGCAGTGGGATGGGAAGGGCTGACGATGATGATGATGATGATGAAGGTACTATTCCGAGCGACGCTGCTGACTGCAGCTGCCAACTGCAAGTGCCGCGGCTGCACTACAGTAGGCCAATTTACGTAATGTCATAAACGGTAGGTATTCACGTAACCGGCAATACAATGTTGGTTACATCAGAAAACTTTCGTGGTTTATTTTAATAATAATTATTATAAATATAAAGATTTATACGAGTATCACACCGTTTTATCGGTGTTTCGACCAACAATTGTTCGGTTCAATTCAGTGTGATCCGCTCGGAACTGCGTCTCGCCTCGCAATGCGCGCCGCAGTTCGGAGCGGATCGCACTCACCCTGATGAAGGTTCATGAATTGAACCGAAACATTCTTTCATTCGAAAAAAAAAGTATATAAGTACTCTATCAGTTATCTGGTTCCCATAGTACAAGCTCTGCTTAGTTTGGGGCTAGATAGCGCTGTGTGAAATGTCCAGTAATATTTATTTATTTATTATTCATTGTCGGTCGAAACACCGACAAAACGGTAATTACGTTATAAATTTATAAAATATTATAAATGTGAAAGTTTGGATGTGTGTTTATTTATTTGTTTGTTACTCAATCACGTCGTAACGACTGAACCGATTCCAATGAAATTTGGTATGTACACACGGCTACACCTCAAGCTATACATTTCCAGTACTGTCCTCGCATTGTGTAGGTTTTCCGTACAATGAGAGGTCAGCATAGACTGGAAATGTATAGCTTGATGTGTAGCCGTGTGTACGTAGATTATAACCTGGATCAACACATAGGTTACTTATTACCCCATAAATCAGGTCTCATGGGATAAAAATGGGGCGTCAAGTTGCAACAGCGAGTTTAGCTTTATTTCTAGGTTACGTACACATTTAGTAGTGTAACGCCTATGAAGTCGCGGGCAACAGCTAGTAACTCATAATTCTTTATCGTTCGTGAACCTAAGTACATAATTAATGGTTGAAATTCTCATCATCAAATCATCTCTCTCTAGCCTCAAAGGTTTGCTGAAAGAAAACTCTTCTTAGGGTTAAGCTCTCCTTTGTACATACGAGTATCCTCTATTTCTGTACTTCTGTATTTAAGAGGAAAAATTTGTATTTTTGTATGTTTGTAAGGAATAAGCTCAAAAACTACTGGTCCGATTTCAAAAATTATTTCACCATTAGAATGCTACATTATCCCTGAGTAGCATAGGTCACTTTTTAACCAAGGGGTACAACCAGAGGGTAATGTTTTATTGAAAAACAAGGCATGCGAAGCTGCGGATTGGTCAGCTAGTTTACAATAAAGAATAAAGGATTTACCCTGTTCATGATGATGAATGAACCCCTCCTTAGGTTTTTAGCCGGATTAAGCTCTAAAAAGTCGTAAACTCCACCACTATGCTAACAAAGTTATTGCTTATTAAACAGGCTCCGCGTTTGATGCCTTCATCGCTGAATATTCTGAAATATCGGAATATGCTCAACACTAGCTTCTGGTATTACCCGGGAGAATGTCAAGTCAAAGTCAAGTCAAATATTTTTATTCATTAAAATCACAAGGATCACTTTGAAACGTCAATTTTACTCCCTGTTCCTTCGCGGCCAAGCCAGGAAAGAAAGGCAAGAAAACAAGGCTGGTTGTTTTTTTAATGATCTTTTTACTATACATAATACAGAAAAGAAATTACGTCTAAATTGTAACATTTTGAACGAGTTGGGGCAGTTTCAATCCCAAGCTTCTCTATCATCAAAATAATCCGATATTTTATAGTAGGCTCTTTTATAAAGATTTTGTTTAATTACGTTTTTAAATTTGTTAATAGTCAATTTTTGTACATCCCTTGGGAGTTTGTTATAAAAGCGCACACCTTGCCCTTTAAAAGATTTACTAACTTTATGGAGTCTACAAGTGGCGACAGCGAGTTTATCTTTATTTCTAGTATTAAAATTATGAAATGAATGAACGACACGATGAATAAAACTATAAAATATATTAATATGCATAAAAATATATTATTGTAGGTATACCATAAAAATAAAACATACAAATAAAATAACTAGAGGTTGTCCCCGAACTGATGAGATCTCGCGAGTCTCCCATAAAAACGAAAAAAGATATTATTTGTAATTATAAAAATACAAAATGTCTGCGATCTTCATGTCGGAGGAAACAAAGTGGAAACATATAAAATAAACCCGGCCAAGTGCAAGTTGGACTCATGCACGAAGGGTTCCGAACCATTATCTATAAAATTGGCAAAAAAATCATGTCTGTTGTATGGGAGCCCCACGTAAATAAATATTTGATTCTGTTTTTAGTATATGTTGTTATAGCGGCAACAGAAATACATCATCTGTGAAAATTTCAACTGTCTAACTATCACGGTTCATGAGATACAGCCTGGTGTCAGACGGACAGACAGACAGGCAGCGGAGTCTTAGTAATAGGGTCACGTTTTACCCTTTGGGTACTAACTATCAAAAACTATCAAAATAGTGCCACGAAATACAGAACCAAATTACAAGCCCTACAGTTTCATTCAAATTACAGGTATCGGGAGCTCATGTTAATTGGTTTTATTTTTGGGGTAGAAATTGCAGTTATTCTAGATAGTTCTAGATTGTTTTTTCAAGATATCTAAGATAAAATACGCAGAAATATTACATTTCCGCAAACAGCAAAAATATATAATGATCACTCCAGAAATAAATTTAATAGTGGATCAATAACGAAGCGGGATGAGGCGTCGTCAGGATAAATTGGTCTCACATTTCACGCCGGATATCCGGTTCATCCGGTTATAACCGGGCTTCTGGAGCTACGCACTTGGAGTCTTAAGGGCGTAACATTATGCTAGCGGGCTTTGCACGGCGTATTAATAGTAAATTAATCGTTCAGGCCTCATCATATCAACTAAAGGACGTCGACTGCTGAACATCGGCCTCCATCATTTTCAGAGCGACCGATCCTATGCAGCCTGCACCCAACGGCTCCCAGCAACCTTTATCAGGTCGTCTTTCTATCTAGTGGGAGGCCGCCCTTCGGCTACGCTTTCCAGTGCTTGGTCTCTACTCGAGAACGTTTCTGTCTTTTTCGAGCTATGTGCCCTGCCCACTGCCATTTCAGATTTAGCTTGTACAATGGGAACCAGATAACAGATAGAATACTCTACTTTTTTTTGTAAATACATACGTAGAAAAACATGCAGACCCGGAACAAATATCTGTAGATCATACAAACATTTATACCACGGCGGGAATCAAACCCGCTACCTCCTGATTCTCAGCCGGCTATTTGCCCACTGCGACACGGAAGTCTTTTTTTAATACATTATAGGCTAGCGTTTGACCACTACCTCGCCTGATGGTAAGCGATGATGCAGTCTACGATGGTACACGCTTGCCTAGAAGAAACCTATTCACTCGCGACTTGAAGACACCCAGGTTGTAGTTATCAGGAAACACAGATTCAGGGATGGCGTTCCACTCTTTGGCGGTGCGTAATAATGTGGAAGAGAACCGCTTTGTGCGAATGGAAGGTATTTCAACCATATAGCGGTGGCGCACCGCAGAGCGTTTGGTTGTCCGACGATAGATCGTCATATTATTGTTATCGTACTATATTAATACTCACACTAATATTATAAATGCGAAAGTTTGGATGTTTGTTTTTTGTTACTCAATCACATCGAAACGGCTGAACCACATGGATTACCATATAGGCTACCTTCGTCTCATGGGATATAAATGGGATGTCAAGTCAAATTGCAACAGCGAGTTTAGCTTTATTTCTAGGTTACCTACACATTTAGGAGTGTAAAACGTATGAAGTTGCGGGCAACAGCTAGTGTTTTAATAAAACGGGTTAAAACGGGTAATCACTTGAACTACTGAACTAATTTTAATGATTGTTTCTCTGATAGAAAGTTACATTATCCTTGAGTATAATAAATCTGAAATACGTACATGTTGTGAGAATCTAAAACAATTTTTTAACCCTAAGAAAACCTACAAAATGAGTAGTAAATGTAATCAAAGAAAATAAATCCTATGTTATTTTTCTCATCCCGTTCAGATAGTTTCCGTAAGACAAAAAGAAGAACTACATACCAGGAAGGGACTGCAAAGATAACTATTACAAATTGCAGGGTTTATTACGCAAACCCTGCGGGGAATAGCGGTTGTAAAATACGTGTAACCCTCAGAATACAAAAAAAATCAGAAGCCGTTAACGCGACTAATACTTAAACGTCAAAAACTACTCTAAAATAGAGTAGTTTCACGCGAACGCCATTCGTTACTCAGTGGCCGTCGTCACGCGTGACGTATTTACAGGGTTCAATATAATTAAGTTATGCCTTCTTGTGTCGTCCCAACGTGTAAAAACACAGCTGGACTCAAAAAAATTAAGATAGGATCACATTTCATACGTAAGTAGCGCATTTAGATGTTGTGCTATTTGATTATTGAATAAATTGTTTGGTTTGTAATTGTCGTAAATAATGATACCACCATTTTGCTGGTGTTGCCAAAAATCGAGAGTTATTATTTTATCTACTCTAGAATTCTGGGAATGAAAACCTTTATTAGTTATAGTTTTAAATTAAGTATATGATTGTTTAAAAATAAAAATTTGTATCGAAACCATGTTTTATTTTAAAATCATTGTGATTATTAGGTACATAAGTTAATTTTACATATTTATAAGCAGTATGAAGGCGGCTTCTGTTTTTTTTGTATTCTGAAGTGTAGCCATAAAGCGGTGAACGTCACGGTAAGTCAAGTCAAGCCAATATTATAATTTTAGGGTGTTTTCAATATTCATATTCATTTATTCGTTACTAGCTTCATCTCGCGGCTTTGCACGCGTGGTTTGTCAATTAAAAGTAATCCAGGTAATAATCTATCGACACTCAAAATTTCATCGAAATCGGTTCAGCCGTTACGACGTAATTGAGCAACAAACAAACATCAAAAAATTCGCATTTATAATATTAGTGTGACTAGCTTCCGCTCGCGGCTTCGCACGCGTTGTTTGTCAATAAAAAGTAGCCTATTCTTTATTCTTTATTGCACACAAGAAAATACATTTGTAAATACAGAAAAAGAGGTCATGTACAAAGGCGAGCTTAACCCTAAGAAGAGTTTTCTTCCAGCAAACCTTTGAGGCTAGAGAGAGAAATGATTTATATTTTATATGATTTAGAGCCTATGTGTCAATCGAGGTCATAATCTATCGACATACCAAATTTCATAGAAATTGATTCAGCCATTATGACGTGATTAAGTAACAAACAAACATCCAAACTTTCGCATTTATAATACTAGCTTCCGCCAGCGGCTTCGCACGCGTTGTTTGTCAACAAAAAGTGGCATCTGTTTGAATTCAGGTTATAATCTATGAACACACCAAATTTCATCGAAATTGGTTCAGCCGTTACGACCTCATTGAGTAACAAAAAAACAAACAATCATCCAAACTTTCGCAATTATAATATTAGTGTGATTATGACAAGGATAGGATCGCGAGGGAATAGTTTCTTATAAGCAAGCGTGTAGCATCGTAGACTGCATCATCGCTTCAGGCGAGATCGTGCTCAAACGCTAGCCTACAAATTATAAAAAAAAGTGTCACTTTGAAACATTTTCACAATTAGTTTTACTGTTATAATCTAATTCTACTGTATTTATCTAAAAGTCAAATGCATAATAAAATTATTCAAAAAACTTCTCAAATAATAATATGTAATTTAATTATTCCTGTAACTAGGGCGAAACTCCAATATCGAACTTTTCCTGTGGTTAGTGCAACGAGGTCAGAATATTTTGAACCTTTCAAACGATGTACAAGGCTTGCGGCATGCCACGGTTTACACGTTAAATAAGTGCCACGTACCTAGACAAATTAGTTTTTTTCTTTCTTTTATACTACACGCAGATGGTACAAGCTTATGGCCTCACCTGATGTTAAGTGTTAACCATCGCCTATAAGAGAGAATTGCCTCGTAGATCACGCACGTTAGAAATATGCCCTACGATGCGCTTCCCTACGTCCATCAACTTGTCATGTGCCTGTAATTTCACCGGCAACCATACCCTTCAAATCGAAACAGCAATGCTGCTTGGCGGTAGAAATAGGTATGGTAGTACTTCTCCGACAAGCCCTTTGACAAGGAACTCTGCTATTCATAAGTTCGTTATTTTTTTATCTAAAACAATAGCTGGTTTAATTCTTTACAACTTTTTGCAGATATTGCCTATGACAGCCTTTGTTTTACACATTCATTTAATTTGTACACATGTTTGGTAAACACAGTAAATTTCTTGTTAATATATTATTTAACAATAAATTAAAAATCAAAGACAATATTTAAAAAATCTAATAAAACAAAACAACATTTATTTATTATTTTAAAAGAATTGTGGGTTACATGGGTTGTAATCTCTTCGTTAAGTTGCAATAACCTGTATTAGAGGAGTCTCCTCTTTCTTACGGTGATCTTCATAAACTTAACACAGTAACGAACAGGAATATAGTATTTTAAAACTTTCGCGATAACTGTACATAATTACCGATTAAAACGGGTACTTATTGCGTATGTACCTTTTTTATTTGTTATCCCAACGTTTCGACTCTATTGCAACACCAGCCCGCGAGCACGGCTGTTGCAAGTGCATTTTGGACAGATTTAAAGATTACATAAATAGATAAATAAATAATATTTGGTTTGAAAAAGTGGTTACATAGCTTGGTTAATATTAAATCTTAGTTATGTTTGTACACCACGATACCTGGTAAGATCTAGCATCAAATTCACCTATGTCCAGATTATTTTTTCTGTGCTAAAATAAAATACTATCATGAGTACCTATACTATTATAGAATTTTACTTAGAAAACTTTCGTGATTTGTTTCAATCATTACAGAATTTTCTGCAGCTTGCCACAGTGGTATGCAAAAGCCTTACCAACAACCTCTACGCGAATAAAGCTCAACTTCTTAATAATGAGTGAGCCCAATCGTTTGTTATTCAATGGAGGTTAGCTAGGGATGGGACACGTAGAAAACATTCTTAAAGAAGAAGTAAATTTTTAATAAAAATACAAGCGACTATAGATAACAGTAAAAACCAAACTACTGAACCGATTTTGACGAAATTTCTATCAGACCAATCTGAATGTTTCAAATAAAAAATATATATAAAACACATTATGCGTCCCTATAAAATTTGAGGGTTGCCCTTTTTTGGAGGAGGTTGACCACCTGGGAAGTCCACCAGGCGTCTTCGAGTAATCGGGGAACATACATAAAAAAAGATTCCGACGAATTGAGAACCCCCTCAGTTTTTGAAGTCGTTTAAAAAATATATCTACTATCAATTCTAGCATATTGACGACGAACGTGGGCGAATAGTCTCAGTAGATATTCCTGCAAAAAAAAAATTATGAAGAATATTCACTGTCTCATACATAAATGCAGCTAATGATGGCCGATTGACAATTCTACCGGCGACATGCATCAGCAGCCCGCGTCATGTGCATGTCAAGGCATTACGAAGTCCGGCGGGTCAGCTAGTTAAGAATAATTTTGGCACTGCAGCGCGAGTATTATGTGTCGTACTTTTTGTGGGCGATATACCGAGATACGACGTAGAGTGAAGTTTAACGGCCACTAAAATAATAACGGTGAATAACGTCAGAATATAGTAGCTTGCATGTTAACGAGAAATTAGTCGACTTCGACAAAAATTCTCGTGTCATGCGCTTATTTCACGGGGCGCATGCTAGCCCAATTGGTTTTATGGGACCCTTTCGTTATTCCAATATTTTGACTAACAAAACATTAATATATACAAATGTATATTTCAGACAATAGAAATTCATTTACACAATTAGTTAATTACTTAAAGACTAGATTAGTAGGTACAAAATAGGAAAAACATTCAATACATTTTTTTTATTAATGATAGCCAAGCGCTTGACCACTACCTCACCTGGTGGTAAGTGATGGTGTGGTCGAAGATGGAGCACGCTTGCCTAGAAAAAACGTATTCACTCTGGACTTGAATACTCCGAGATTATACTAGTTCGCAAAAACATACGCCGGAAGTGAATTCCACTCCTTATTTGTGCGAACAAGAAAAGTTGATGCAAATCGTTTGGTACGGCAAGGTGGTATGCCGACCAGGTGTGGATGGTACTTCTCGATACGTCTGCTTGGCCAGTGATGGAAGGGAGAAGAAGGGATAAGGTCATGATCTTGCGCACATTAACCAAAATGAATCTTGTATAAAACTGATAAATTACATAACACATTAAATCAAACAAAAACAAAGAGTCTTCGCGCTGAGAGTGACCTAGGTCGAATTTTTGGAAATTAGGCTATTTTTAGCAAATAAAATCATAAAAATAATATATGCCAACGTGTTTATACACAGAATCACAAAGGTCTTTTATTAAAGCACTAGTGAAGGGCAACCGTCATCTTTATTTATATTAATATTAGTTCGTCTTGACGGATTTTTAAAAAATCTTACTCAAGTTAATTTTTACATTGTTATAAAAAATCCTGACACAGTCCGGATCTCACAACGATCCCTAAACGACTAAACATGTTTGATAACAGGTATGATGACTCGATTAGCCCATGCAGTCCCGCCTACAGTTTTTTTAGCTGCATCTTCGTTTGACCACAATCTCATCCGATGGTAAGCGGTGATGTGGTCTGAGATGAAGCACAAAGATCTAGAAGAAACCTATTTACTTACCTTAGAGACCCGGATTGTATTCTTAAGGAAAAACAGACGACGGTAGTGTTCCATACCTTAGCTGTACGTATCAAGAACGTAGAACCGAAACGGTGTTTGCGAATGGGTGGTATGTCAACTAGGTACGGATGGTACTGAGCCGTGCGCCTGCTTATCTTTTCATGGAACGGAGATGGCGGGGCATTCTGGCTTGATCTGTAGCCATACACTGCAGCAGTACTTGCTCCACTATCTTTTCTCCTTTATGCATAGGTTACATTTCATCTGGATACTATGCGAACATCTTAGTAAGGTCAAGAAAGTAAGATTACTTCCAAAGTACGAGTGTTATTTAGTATTCCGTATCTCAAATTCCCCTCAATATCAGATTAGTACTGTCACTAACATTAAACCAAACGAGAAGCGATGACGTCAGCTCCCCCTCCCGTGACGTCATTAAAACTAATCGAATCAATGATCAGCCTACCACAAAGCAAACATGACTTTATATACAGAACGTTAAGGCTTAAAATAATCGAATTCAGTCCCATGACGTCACTGTAGAAGGATGCTAGGAAAACAGGAAGTGTTTTCGCGTAATTTTCGATCGTATACGATTGTGATAAGGATGACAATGCGATGGGTGATGTCAATAAAGAGATTATTTTTTATGGCACATTGGATGAATAGTGAATGAAAATCGGGTTTTACTTCGGCAATTTTCAGCCTGTGGAGCTTTATCGCTTGAATCGGGAAATACGAACAAAGAATTTTTAGATTAACATGCGAAAAATTGTATTCTAGGATTTTTTTAAGTGAAAACTTCTTTAGGCGCGTTGGCAATTTTTTGAGATGGGATAAAACCATTGAACTCGCGGCACTGTTACCGTTACCGACACCTCTGTATATGAAGGGAAAACTTCTTTAGGCGCGTTGAACATTTTTTGAGATGGGAAAAAACCATTGAACTCGCGGCACTGTTACCGTTACCGACACCTCTGTATATGAAGGGAAAACTTCTTTAGGCGCGTTGAACATTTTTTGAGATGGGAAAAAACCATTGAACCCGCGACACTGTTAACGTTACCGTTATCGACACCTCTGTATATAAGTATCTCGTAATTGTTCAAGTTTTCACTTCTGGCGGCACTCCCGGAGTGCCACTTTTTTATACTACTTGGCGATGGAACAAGGATATGGTTAAGTGATGTTAAGTGGTAACCATCGCCTATAACAAAGTATTGCTTCGTAAGTTACGCATCTTGGGAACGTGCCCTACGATGCACTGCCCTGCATCCATCAACTTAAGGCATACAGTTGTAAAGCCTCATGTGTTCACCGGTATTCACAATTTCACGGGCAACCATACCCTTCATACCGAAGCACAATGTTGCTTGGCGGCAGAAATAGGTATGGTGGTTAATTTATGGATAACTCCATATATATATATTTTTTTTAATTTTATGTATTCTATGTATTTTATAACTTATTCTATAGGTAATAAAACTTTAACTAGACCCGTACATTAAATATTTTTCGAAAATTTTATCTACAACTTCATCTACATCTACAATAATATTATGAAGAGGAAAGATTTGTATTTTTGTATGTTTGTAACGAATAAACTCAAAAACTACTGATCCGATTTAAAAAATTCTTTCACCATTACAATGCTACAATATCCTTGAGTAAAATAGGCTATATTTGTTAATAGAAAAAATTAGGGATCCTTACAATAACTTCAATAATGTAACCCAAGGTGTAAAAAGATTTGCCATAAAAAATGTTTAAAAATAAATGCCCACCCGTGCGAAGCCTGGACGGGCCGCTAGTAATCGATATAGAGGCCAAACGTATCTTTTTTGTCTTTTTGTACGCGTTTGACGCGTAAACTTCTGGATAGATTTTAACTAAACTTGGTATAACATTATAGATATTTTGTCCCTAAAAAAACCTAAAAACGGAAGGGTTCGAGGGGAAACAATGTTTTTATAATTGATGATAACCAAACGCTTGACCACCTCCTGATGGTAAGTGATGGTATCATCGAAGATGGAGCACACTTGACTAGAAATAACCTATTAACTCTGGACTTGAAGACTCCGAGATTACTGGTCCGGAAAAACATACGCCGGAAGTAAGATACGCCGGGGTTGAAATTTGTAATAAAAACATTTGTTTCGTATCAAATTAAAATCAGAGATAGTGCAGATGCAGATTTTTTGAAGTCCACGGATGCGGATGCGGACGTTAAGATTTTTTAACTTCATTTTTTGTACAGAAATAAAACAAAAATATAAACTATTAACTGCAGAAAAATCGCTTAACATACAATACTTACTGTATACTTACAATAACACTCAAAAACTGCAATGTTCGTACGCTAAGCGCAAGTAAACACGTTATGATTGATTTACGAGATACAAATAATAAACAATAACAAACGCGTTGGATCTTGTCACCGAAATTTTCGCTCCTATTGTGCTCAATTAGCACGTGCTCACGGCACGCGACACTCGCAAGACCCACCCAATTTCTTTCTTTTCGCGACTTGCGTTGCATCTGCATCCGCATCGATCATTGCGAATGCCGATGCAGATGTCCAAACCGATGCGGAGGCTCCAAATTTGCGGATGCGGATGCGAATATTCTCAACATCCCTGATTGAAATATTTAACTGATCTTTCGTAGCTCACGTAGCATTGCTGCTACGCCGTGTAGCGGTGCTACGATGTACTAAAAAAAGTATATTTTAAACTTTCGCAAAACAAGTTCTTAAATCATTTGTTTGTCTGGCATCGAAGCTCAATAAAGATGATTTTTCAAAATCATATAGAACCTTCGTCACATAAATATCAAAAATTATGTTAAGTCATGATCTCATATTATCATTTTTTAAATACGGGATTTATCACGTACCATTTTATCGGTGTTTCGACCGATAATGGTTTAGTTCATTTAATGAACATTAATCAGACTGAGGGCGTTCCGCTCCGAACTGCGTCTCGCCTCGCACAGTAATGATAATTATTGAAATAAATCTTCGTGATTTATCTTTAGTTTTCTGAGTAAAATCTCATACTATAGTATTTTTTTGAACACTGCAGTTTTTTGTACATTTTGGACGTTACTATAGAACTATTTTCTATAGAGAAAATTGTAAGGAATCGTGTTTACGTTTCACATGATCACACATGCAATTATTGATCGAGCGAAGCGATATCTCCAAATCAACTTGAATAAATGAATGAATGAAAATTCTTTATTATACCTTACAAGCTAAACACAACAGATATAAAGGTAAAAAATAACACAAATAAATGTAAGTATATTGGGCGGTCTTATCGCTTAACAAAGCGATCTCTTCCAGACAACCTTTGGATGGAGAGGATCATTGCATAATGGAAGATTGGCCGAGGTGTAAAAAGAATAAACTTAATAATAGAAAAAGAAAAACTACTTAACCTTAAATACATAAGTAATAGGTACATAAATAATTTTTAATAAATAAATATCATATATAAAATAATGAATATACATATATTAATAATATTATAGATCAGATGAATGAATCACGACTCTCCATGGAGATAAAAGTTTTTGAGTCTAGCCTTAAATGCGGAAGGTGAGGAGGATTTCCTAATGGAGACCGGCAAGGCATTCCATAATCGGACAGCTTGGACGGAAAAGGTGTTTGCATAGAAACTGGTTCTATGCGTCGGTGTTTTGAGAAGGTTTTCAGAGGATCGGAGTGTTCGGGATTTTGTGCAATGAAGGAACTCAAAGCGTTCCTTCAGATAACAAGGCATGGAAGGATTACAAAGGATGTTGAAAAGGACGGATAGGATGTGAGTATTTTCCATATTTCCGAAGCCATTTGAGTTTATTACGAAATTCGGAGATGTGGTCGTATTTCCGGAGTCCGAATTTTGAAGACGCTCAAGCTTATTGAGCTGATTATATATTGTGATGATATATATTACTGATAGCAGGAATCAGCGTAATCTAAAATCGCAACTTGGGCAAATCAGCGTTGTATGTATGTATGTATGTTTGTTTGTCCGAGGATAACTTTCGAAGCGTTTATCCGATCATCGTGGAATTTGGTATATAGGTAAATAGTAATAGCACAATTTTGGTGTGACTCAATGAGCTAAAAATGTTGAGTGGTTGTTGAGATATTGGGGTTCAAGAGGGGTAAAAAAAAACAAAATGGGACTCCGGTCAAATGACACGTCTAATCTTTGGTCTTCCTAAGTACATTTACCCCGTTTTTATTTTTAGTTTAAACTATGTAGTTTTTAAGTTATTAGCCATAATATAAACTGAACTTTGTAAAAATTCACAGGGCACACCAGTGACCCCACAGTGCTGAAATTTGGTATGCGTGTAGCTTTAGTGACACAAATATACTCAAATGTCTGAAATTCAGAATTACTGCAATTTACCCCAAAAAAATATAACCAAATATCATGAACTCCCGTTACCTGTAATTTGAATGAAACTGTAAATCAAGTTAGTTGGTTATGCATTTCGTGGCACTATTTTGATAGTCAAAGATTACGAATAATATTTTTTTTATGGGAGACTCGCGAGATCTCAGTTCGGGGCGAACCACTAGTTTATATCAATAATATAAACTAGCTTCTGCCAGCGGCTTCGCACGCGTTGTTTGTCAACAAAAAGTAGCCTGTGTTAATCCAGTTTAAATTCTACGTACATACCAAATTTAATCGAAATAAGTTTAACAGTTACGACGTGATTGAGTAACAAACAAATAAACAAGCATCCAAACTTTCGCATTTATAATATTAGTGCGATTTGAAAGTAACTCTGTCTCTTTGATACGTTTTCACGACTAAACGGCTGGACCGATTTCAATAAAATTTGGTATACAGGATGATTATGACTGGGATTGGGACATAGGTTACATTAAACCCGACTGCGCAGATGGAGGGTAATGTTTTTATTGACAAAACACGCGTGCGAAGTCGAGGGCGGCAGCTTGTTTATTATATAATGCATTTATATACATCAGGATCGTTTCCTTGGTCGATTTACTTTTGAATGAAAAGTCACATATTATATTGACCGATCAGTATCGTAACCGAATTTCGCGCGACCCTTATCCAACCTATATCAATCCAATATAATGAAATCAGATTGTCGAATCGACTCAAGTGGCGATTGTCAATAAAACTCTCGATAGATTATATCGATATAATCTCAGATATCTCAAGTAGGGGAGTCATTCTTATTTTAACCACGGACTTAATACAAACGAACTGGTTTAATTATCTATTAGCTCTACAGATGCAGCGGCCTGACTGCACGCGGTTTGTATGTGTCAGACTGTATAGCTGAGCTAAGTCAATCGAGCGAGATGGGGACAATACTATACATAACAACTTACACGTGTGACTGTAATCTTTTTTAAATAGTTGATGCTTAATCAGGAATAAAAAACACAATCATAGCCCTCTCCATAGCACGCTATGCAACCTTGAGCCCTATTATGAGGCCCATAGTGAGAGACGTTTCTGTGTCATATGTCATCTCTGGAGCTGATGGATGGTGTAAACCATGCACTGGAAATCATAGCGTAGGCAGAGCCGGGCAAAATGCATGCTTCGCGTTCATTACAAATTACAATACAAATTACAAAATACTATCTCGCACGTATTTAAAATACGAAATACAAAATATTTTTATGTAATGTATTTTAATTATAAAATACAAAATACAGTCAAGTGTTAGGTACTTCACAAGTTGACGTACAGTACAGGTGCAGTGTTGCCAACTTTAAAGATTGACATATTAAGCGGTCGCCATTTTGTTTACGAATAGGTAGTTACGAAAACTATCGAGCGCTATTTCCTGTAGAACACCCCATTAATAATATTGCTATATGTATTTATGTTCAGATGTATTTTGAAGTTTTTAAGGGCGCACCATACCTGGGGAGACGATAAATCGCTTATTGAGAAACAATGTTTTGTTCAACATAATTTGCGCTTTCAATTTGTAATTCATATATGTTATAATAGGTTGGGGAAAAAGTCTTTTCGCATTATAGACTGTATGAACTTGTAATAAAATATCTTTGGCTATCTATTTGTATCTGGCTGGTTTTGGTATCATTCAAAGTTTAAATTTTAAAGAAGATAATTCCAAATTCAAATTAGGAAAATGTGTGATTTTTATTTGTTTTTCGTACTGTAAAGATGAGTGAATCTAATGAAGAAATTCGATACATTTTAAAATTTTACTACAAAAAAGGTAAAAATGCAACACAAGCCGCGAAAAAAATTTGCGATGTTTATGGACCTAGTGCAGTGTCTGTGAGGGTAGCACAAATTTGGTTTAAGCGTTTTCAATCCGGAAATTTTGATGTCAAAGATGCACGTCGCTCTGGTCGCCCTATTACGGATAAACTTGATGCCATTTTTGAGAAAGTGGAGCAAGATCGGCATATCAGTAGTTACGACGTAGCTGAAGAACTAGGAATTGACCACAAAACAGTTTTGGTGCATTTGAAAAAAACTGGGTAGACAAAAAGCTCGATATTTGGGTACCCCACGAGCTCATTGAAAGAAACCTAATGAACCGTGTACTCATTTGTGATTCTTTATTACGACGTGATGAAACCGAACCATTTTTGAAGAAGCTGATAACTGGTGATGAAAAGTGGATCACGCACGACAAGAACGTGTGAAAAAGGTCGTGGTCAAAAGCCGGTCAGGCTTCACAGACTGTGGCGAAACCCGGGTTGACTCGCAACAAGGTGATGCTGTGTGTGTGGTGGGATTGGAAGGGCATTATTCATTATGAGCTGTTACCACCAGGCAGGACCATCGATTCTGAACACTACTGCGAACAACTGATGAGATTAAAGCAAGAAGTTGAGAGAAAGCGGCCGGAATTAATCAACAGAAGGGGTGTGGTTTTTCATCATGATAACGCTAGACCTCACACATCTTTAGCCACTCAGCAAAAATTAAGAGAGTTTGGTTGGGAGATGTTAATGCATCCGCCGTATAGTCCTGACCTTGCACCTTCAGATTTCCACCTGTTTCGGTCTCTTCAGAATTCTTTGGTAGTGTCAGGTTAACATCACGAGAGGACTGTCAGAACCTCTTGTCGCGGTATTTTGATCAGAAGCCCCAACATTTCTATAGCAATGGGATCATGTCCCTACCTACAAGATGGCAAAAAGTTATTGAACAAAATGGTACCTACATACTTTAGTTAAATGTAAATAAACTATATTAAAAAATGCTTTGAATTTTCTTAAAAAATACGAAGAAACTTTTTCGCCAACCTAATGGATACGTGCTAGAACGCCTGACGCCTGTGTTGTGAAAACACGGTTTCGTATAATATTCTCTACAGAAAAAAAATCCAAAGATGACTCAAAATTTATCTTAAACCCGTTCTTATATTGTGATAAATACTTCAATTTAGATCTTGTAACTTTATACAGTAACTAGAGGTTGCGTAGTGCGCGAGTTGCACGCAACTCGCGTGTTATTGTTTTTGTCGAAGAAGCAATCAAAGAGGATTTCGAGCTGTTAAAAGCGATCAAAAAGGATATCCATGTGTAAGAAGCAGTCAAAGACGATATCGAAATGGAAGAAGCAATCAAATCAAAGAAGATATCCAAATGGAAGCAGCAATCAAATATGATTTCGAAGTGCAAGAAGCAATCAAACAGGATATTGAAGTGAAAGCAGCAATCAAATAGGATATCGAATTAGCAGAAACTATTAAAGAGGAAATTGAAGTTGAGTAAGCAATCAAAGAGGATACCAAGGTGGTAGAAGCATTCTAAGAGGATGACGAAGTAAAAAAAGCAATCAAAGACGATATCGAAGTGGAAGAAGCAATCCAATGGATATTGAAGATGAAGAAGGAATAAAAGAGGATATCGAAGCGGAACAAGCAATCGTAGAGGATATCAAAGTTAAAGAAGCAATCAAAGAGGATACCAATGTGGAAGAAGCAATCAAATAGGATATCGAAGTGGCAGAAACAATCAAAGCGGAAATTGAAGTTGAGTAAGCAATCAAAGAGGATACCAAGGTGGTAGAAGCATTCAAAGAAGATGACGAAGTGAAAAAGCAATCAAAGACGATATCGAAATGGAAGAAGTAGTCAAAGACGATATCGAAGTGGGAGAAGCAATCAAAGAGGATATCGAAGTTAAAGAAGCAGTCAAAGATGATGTCGAAGTGGAAAAAACATTCAAAGAAGATGACGAAGTGAGAGAAGCATTCAAAAAGGATGTCAAGGATGACAATAAAAAAACAGTTGCACTAAAAATTTATAGCAATATTTTGTACAAGTTTGCTAGGGCTATCTCTTCCCGTTTAGAAGATACGAGCGATTGAAGTTTTGTATGAAACACCACAATTTTGTAGAGCGCATAATGAAGTAACTGAAGCAATTAAAGAGGATATGAAGTAGAAGAAGCATTTTAAAAGGATAACGAAGTGGAACATGCAAAAATAGAAGATGTGGAGGCGGAAGAAACAATAAAAGAGGATGACGAAGTGTAACAAGCAATCAAAGAGAATATTCGAATAGTGGATGTCGCATAATAAAAAAAAATTGACGTTCCAAAATGATTATAGTGGATGAGGCATAAATAAAAAAAAATTGATGTTCCAAAATGATCACAGTGGATGTTGCATAATAAAAAAAAAATTGACGTTCCAAAAGTGATCATTGTGGATGAGGCATAATTTAAAAAAAAATTGACGTTCCAAAATGATCATTGCGGATGAGGCATAATTAAAAAAAATTGATGTTCCAAAATTATCACAGTGGATGTTGCATAATAAAAAAAAAGAAATTGACGTTCCAAAATGATCATTGTGGATGAGGCATAATTTAAAAAAAATGATTTTCCAAAATGATCACAAAGGATTTTGCATAATAAAAAAAATTACGTTCCAAAAGTGATCATTGTGGATGAGGCATAATTTAAAACAAAATGATGTTCCAAAATGATCACAAAGAATTTTGCATAGTAAAAAAAAAAAAATTGACGTTCCAAAAGTGATCATTGTGGATGAGGCATAATTAAAAAAAAAGGATGTTCCAAAATGATCACAGTGGATTTTGCATAATAAAAAAAAATTGACGTTCCAAAATGATCATTGTGGATGAGGCATAATTAAAAAAAAATTGATTTTCCAAAATGATCACAAAGTATTTTGCATAATAAAAAAAAAAAAAATTGACGTTCCAAAAGTGATCATTATGGATATGGCATAATTAAAAAAAATTGGTGTTCCCAAAATGATCACAAAGGATTTTGCAGAATAAAAAAAAAAAAAAATGACGTTCCAAAAGTGATCATTGTGGATGAGGCATAATTAAAAAAAAATTGATGTTCCAAAATAAACATGATGAACGTTGCATACTAAAAAAAAAAAAAAAAATGGATGTTCCAAAATGATGATGATGACCTTTGCAAAAACTATGAAAGTTGTCTCATGCCCCTCCACCACCATTATATAGAATCAAGCAAATTTACAGTAATTTTATAGTATACACAAGCCGTGGGCTCCCTACAAAAACAGTATGAAAATTACGGCAAACGAAATATACGGTTTACGGTATTCATACAGAAATATTTTGTATGGGACAATTTTTTTTTTGTATGAAAGACAATTTTTTTTTCATGGATCCGGATATAAAAAAATGTCCTCTGCAATATTAGTTTTTACACCAACGCTGTAAGACCTATACTTTCCGAGATACGAGGTGGATGGGAGCGAATGGGGGACAAAAGGGGTACTTTAGGATTTATTCCCAACTCATCGGAACTCCCTCTATACGATCCTACCAAACATTTTCACCCTACGAGGGGGCATCTGGGAGAACAAACATGTCAATGAGTCAGTCAGTCAGTCAGTCAGTGAGTGGTAATCGAGCTTTATATAATATAACTAGAGGTTGCGTTGTGCGCGAGCTGCTCGCAGCTCGCGTGTTTTTCTTTTAGTTGAAGAAGTAATTAAAGAGGATATCGAGCTGTTAAAAGCCATCAAAGAGGATATCCATGTGTAAGAAGCAGTCAAAGACGATATCGAAATGGAAGAAGCAATCAAATCAAAGAGGATTTCCAAGTGGAAGCAGCAATCAAAGATGATATCGAAGTGGAAGAAGCAATCAAAGAGGATATTGAAGTGAAAGAAGCAATCAAATAGGATATCGAAGTAGCAGAAACAATCAAAGAGGAAATTAAAGTTGAGGAAGAAATCAAAGAGGATACCAAGGTGGTAGAAGCATTCTAAGAGGATGACGAAGTAAAAAAAGCAATCAAAGACGATATCGAAGTGGAAGAAGCAATCCAATGGATATTGAAGATGAAGAAGGAATAAAAGAGGATATCGAAGCGGAACAAGCAATCGTAGAGGATATCAAAGTTAAAGAAGCAATCAAAGAGGATACCAATGTGGAAGAAGCAATCAAAGAGGATATCGAAGTGGAACAAGCAATCAAAGAGAAAAAAATTGGATGTTCCAAAATGATCATGATAATGGTTGTATAAAAAAAAATTGAACGTTGCAAAAAAGATCATGATGAACGTTGCATAAAAAAAATCTGGACGTTCCAAAATGATCATGATTGACGTTGCATAATATAAATGTATGTTGCAAAATGATAATGATCAAAAATTTGTACTAATATTTTGTCAAAGTTTGCTAGTGCTATCTCTTCCCGTTTAGAAGATACGAGCGATTAAAGTTTTGTAAGAAAAATCATAAATTTGTTGATTGGATATCGAAGTGGAAGAAACTATCAAAGAGAATGTTGAAGTGGAAGAAGCAATCAAATAGGATATCGAAGTGGCAGAAACAATCAAAGCGGAAATTGAAGTTGAGTAAGCAATCAAAGAGGATACCAAGGTGGTAGAAGCATTCAAAGAAGATGACGAAGTGAAAAAGCAATCAAAGACGATATCGAAATGGAAGAAGCAGTCAAAGACGATATCGAAGTGGGAGAAGCAATCAAAGAGGATATCGAAGTTAAAGAAGCAGTCAAAGATGATGTTGAAGTGGAAAAAACATTCAAAGAAGATGACGAAGTGAGAGAAGCATTCAAAAAGGATGTCAAGGATGACAATAAAAAAACAGTTGCACCAAAAATTTATACCAATATATTGTACAAGTTTGCTAGGGCTATCTCTTCCCGTTTAGAAGATACGAGCGATTGAAGTTTTGTATGAAAGACCACAATTTTGTAGAGAGCATAATGAAGTAACTGAAGCAATTAAAGAGGATATGAAAGTAGAAGAAGCATTTTAAGGGGATAACGAAGTGGAACATGCAAAAATAGAAGATGTCGAGGCGGAAGAAACAATCAAAGAGGATATCGAAGTGGAAGAAGCAATCAAAGAGGGTATCGAAGTGGAAGAAGCCATCACAGAGGATATCGAAGTGAAAATGCTATCAAAGACGATATCGAAGATGAAGACGCAATCAAAGAGAATAATGCAGTGCAAGAAGCAATCAAAAGGAAATCGAAGATGATATCGAAGTGGAAGGAGTAAACAAAGAGGATATTGAAGTGGGAGAAGCAATCAAATAGGATATCGAAGTAGCAAAAACAATCAAAGAGGAAATTGAAGTTGACTAAGGAATCAAAGAGGATACCGAGTTGGTAGAAGTATTCAAAGAGGATGACGAAGTGAAAAAAGCAATCAAAGACGATATCGAAGTGAAAGAAATAGTCAAAGACGATATCAAAATGGAACAAGCAATCAAAGCGGATATCGAAGTGGAAGAAGCAATCAAAGAGGATATCAAAGTGGAAGAAGCCATCACAGGATATCGAAGTAAAAATGCAATCAAAAACGATATCGAATATGAAGACGCAATCAAAGAAAATATTGCAGTGCAAGAAGCAATCAAACGGAAATCAAAGAGGAAGGAGCCCTTACAGAGGATACCGAAGTGAAAATGCCATCAAAGAGGATATCAAAGATGAAGAAGCAATCCAATGTATATTGAAGATGAAGAAGGAATAAAAGAGGATATCGAAGTGGAACAAGCAATCGTAGAGGATATCAAAGTTAAAGAAGCAATCAAATAGGATATCAATGTGGAAGAAGCAATCAAAGAGGATATCGAAGTGGAACAAGCAATCAAAGAGAAAAAAATTGTATGTTCCAAAATGATCATGATAATAGTTGTATAAAAAAAATTGAACGTTGCAAAAAAGATCATGATGAACGTTGCATAAAAAAAACCTGGACGTTCCAAAATGATCAGGATTGACGTTGCATAATATAAATGTATGTTGTAAAATGATAATGATCAAAAACTTGTACTTATATTTTGTCAAAGTTTGCGAGTGCTATCTCTTCCCGTTTAGAAGATACGAGCGATTAAAGTTTTGTAAGAAAAATCATAAATTTGTTGATTGGATATCGAAGTGGAAGAAACTATCAAAGAGAATGTTGAAGTGGAAGAAGCAATCAAATAGGATATCGAAGTGGCAGAAACAATCAAAGCGGAAATTGAAGTTGAGTAAGCAATCAAAGAGGATACCAAGGTGGTAGAAGCATTCAAAGAAGATGACGAAGTGAAAAAGCAATCAAAGACGATATCGAAATGGAAGAAGCAGTCAAAGACGATATCGAAGTGGGAGAAGCAATCAAAGAGGATATCGAAGTTAAAGAAGCAGTCAAAGATGATGTCGAAGTGGAAAAAACATTCAAAGAAGATGACGAAGTGAGAGAAGCATTCAAAAAGGATATCAAGGATGACAATAAAAAAACAGTTCCACCAAAAGTTTATACCAATATTTTGTACAAGTTTGCTAGGGCTATCTCTTCTCGTTTAGAAGATATGAGCGATTGA
Organism: Philereme transversata; assembly: GCA_963924445.1. Taxonomy (NCBI): domain Eukaryota; kingdom Metazoa; phylum Arthropoda; class Insecta; order Lepidoptera; family Geometridae; genus Philereme; species Philereme transversata. The sequence continues at coordinate 25,913,079 of OZ004346.1, forward strand.
AGTTTTGTATGAAACACCACAATTTTGTAGAGCGCATAATGAAGTAACTGAAGCAATTAAAGAGGATATGAAGTAGAAGAAGCATTTTAAAAGGATAACGAAGTGGAACATGCAAAAATAGAAGATGTGGAGGCGGAAGAAACAATAAAAGAGGACGACGAAGTGTAACAAGCAATCAAAGAGAATATTCGAATAGTGGATGTCGCATAATAAAAAAAAATTGACGTTCCAAAATGATCATAGTGGATGAGGCATAAATAAAAAAAACTGATGTTCCAAAATGATCACAGTGGATGTTGCATAATAAAAAAAACTGACGTTCCAAAAGTGATCATTGTGGATGTTGCATAATAAAAAAAAAGAAATTGACGTTCCAAAATGATCATTGTGGATGAGGCATAATTTAAAAAAAATGATTTTCCAAAATGGTCACAAAGGATTTTGCATAATAAAAAAAAATGACGTTCCAAAAGTGATCATTGTGGATGAGGCATAATTAAAAAAAATTGATTTTCCAAAATGATCACAAAGGATTTTGCATAATAAAAAAAAAATGGACGTTCCAAAATGATCATTGTGGATGAGGCATAATTAAAAAAAAATTGATTTTCCAAAATGATCACAAAGGATTTTGCATAATAAAAAAAAATGACGTTCCAAAAGTGATCATTGTGGATGAGGCATAATTAAAACAAATTGATGTTCCAAAATGATCACAGTGGATTTTGCATAATAAAAAAAAAAAAAATTGACGTTCCAAAATGATCATTGTGGATGAGGCATAATTAAAAAAAAATGATTTTCCAAAATGATCACAAAGTATTTTGCATAATAAAAAAAAAAAATTGACGTTCCAAAGTGATCATTGTGGATGAGGCATAATTAAAAAAAATGATGTACCAAAATATCACAGTGGATGATGCATAATAAAAAAAAATAATTGACGTTCCAAAGTGATCATTGTGGATGAGGCATAATTAAAAAAAATGATGTACCAAAATGATCACAGTGGATGTTGCATAATAAAAAAAAAATAATTGACGTTCCAAAGTGATCATTGTGGATGAGGCATAATTAAAAAAATGTGGATGTTCCAAAATAAACATGATGAACGTTGCATACTAAAAAAAAAAAAAAAAATTGGATGTTCCAAAATGATGATGATGACCTTTGCAAAAACTATGAAAGTTGTCTCATGCCCCTCCACCACCATTATATAGAATCAAGCAAATTTACAGTAATTTTATAGTACACACAAGCCATGGGCTCCCTACAAAAACAGTATGAAAATTACGGCAAACGAAATATACGGTTTACGGTATTCATACAGAAATATTTTGTATGGGACAATTTTTTTTTTGTATGAAAGACAATTTTTTTTTCATGGAACCGGATATAAAAAAATGTCCTCTGCAACATTAGTTTTTGCACCAACTCTCTAAGACCTATACTTTCCGAGATACGAGGTGGATGTGAGCGAATGGGGGACAAAAGGGGTACTTTAGGATTTATTCCCAACTCATCGGAACTCCCTCTATACGATTCCACCAAACATTTTCACCCTACGAGGTGGCATCTGGGAGAACAAACATGTCAATGAGTCAGTCAGTCAGTCAGTCAGTGAGTGGTAATCGAGCTTTATATAATATAACTAGAGGTTGCGTTGTGCGCGAGCTGCTCGCAGCTCGCGTGTTTTTCTTTTAGTCGAAGAAGTAATTAAAGAGGATATCGAGCTGTTAAAAGCCATCAAAGAGGATATCCATGTGTAAGAAGCAGTCAAAGACGATATCGAAATGGAAGAAGCAATCAAATCAAAGAGGATTTCCAAGTGGAAGCAGCAATCAAAGATGATATCGAAGTGGAAGAAGCAATCAAAGAGGATATTGAAGTGAAAGAAGCAATCAAATAGGATATCGAAGTAGCAGAAACAATCAAAGAGGAAATTAAAGTTGAGGAAGAAATCAAAGAGGATACCAAGGTGGTAGAAGCATTCTAAGAGGATGACGAAGTAAAAAAAGCAATCAAAGACGATATCGAAGTGGAAGAAGCAATCCAATGGATATTGAAGATGAAGAAGGAATAAAAGAGGATATCGAAGCGGAACAAGCAATCGTAGAGGATATCAAAGTTAAAGAAGCAATCAAAGAGGATACCAATGTGGAAGAAGCAATCAAAGAGGATATCGAAGTGGAACAAGCAATCAAAGAGAAAAAAATTGGATGTTCCAAAATGATCATGATAATAGTTGTATAAAAAAAAATTGAACGTTGCAAAAAAGATCATGATGAACGTTGCATAAAAAAAAATGACGTTCCAAAATGATCACAGTGGATGATGCATAATAAAAAAAAAAATTGACGTTCCAAAGTGATCATTGTGGATGAGGCGTAATTAAAAAAATGATGTACCAAAATGATCACAGTGGATGTTGCATAATAAAAAAAAATTGACGTTCCAAAGTGATCATTGTGGATGAGGCATAATTTAAAAAAATGATGTACCAAAATATCACAGTGGATGTTGCATAATAAAAAAAAAAATGACGTTCCAAAGTGATCATAGTGGATGAGGCATAATTGAAAAAAAAATGATGTTCCAAAATGATCACAGTGGATGATGCATAATAAAAAAAAATTGACGTTCCAAAGTGATCATTGTGGATGAGGCGTAATTAAAAAAATGATGTACCAAAATGATCACAGTGGATGTTGCATAATAAAAAAAAAATGACGTTCCAAAGTGATCATTGTGGATGAGGCATAATTAAAAAAAATGATGTACCAAAATGATCACAGTGGATGTTGCATAATAAAAAAAAATAATTGACGTTCCAAAGTGATCATTGTGGATGAGGCATAATTAAAAAAATGTGGATGTTCCAAAATAAACATGATGAACGTTGCATACTAAAAAAAAAAAAAAATTGGATGTTCCAAAATGATGATGATGACCTTTGCAAAAACTATGAAAGTTGTCTCATGCCCCTCCACAATCATTATATAGAATCAAGCAAATTTTACAGTAATTTTATAGTACACACAAGCCGTGGGCTCCCTACAAAAACAGTATGAAAATTACGGCAAACGAAATATACGGTTTACGGTATTCATACAGAAATATTTTGTATGGGACAATTTTTTTTTGTATGAAAGTCAATTTTTTTTTCATGGAACCGGATATAAAAAAATGTCCTCAGCAACATTAGTTTTGCACCAACGCTGTAAGACCTATACTTTCCGAGATACGATGTCGATGGGAGCGAATGGGGGACAAAAGGGGTACTTTAGGATTTATTCCCAACTCACCGGAACTCCCTCTATACGATCCCACCAAACATTTCCCCCCTACGAGGTGGCATCTGGGAGAACAATGATGTCAATCAGTCAGTGAGTCAGTGGTAATCGAGCTTTATATAATATAATTCTACACAACATACATAAGTGCACCTGTGTTTTAAATTTTAAAATATCTTTTAATTTTACCATAAAATGAAAATACCTAACTTTTGCACTAATGAAACCATTCACTTCGGACGCCCGGTCCGCGATTCAGTCCGACCTCGGCTTTCAGACAGTTTCAGACGGGCTACTCGTGACGCTTGTCGCTCCAAACGATCTCGTAATTCTTAGGTATAATTTATATTAAGTTGGTTTTTGTAAAGACGCAGTAATGAGAAATAAGCACAACAAGAAAATGAAGTAACTGAATGATAAAAAAACCGGCAAACATTTGAACCACTGCGAGATAGGACGTGCAGCGGCGCGCGGAGAAGCGGGGGTGAAATTCGAGTTTGGGCTGAGGTATAGTCAACTCTTAAGTTGACAGACATTTATGTTATGGACAGACTTTTTTATTTTGTATTCATTCATACTTCTCAGTTTCTTTAGTTTTTCAGATTTCAGATTAAATTTTAACTTAGATTACTTACATGTAAGGAACATAAATTGTACTGGTTAAGGAGACGGGCGCTGATACTGCTATATTGTTTTAAGCTATTGCATAGCTTCTATCGCGGGCCTTGAGCGTGGAGACCGAATACAGAAATTCCGTAACGAAAATAACCTAACACCCCCCCACTCTGACCGGCACAGCGGTGATACTTTTTAGTTTTGCCATCTATTGATGACTAGCAGAACTTTTAATGACTTTTTGAAATATCACGCTTGTCTCTTTAGTTCAGCAACTCGTATGCGTAATCTCCCTCGTATCGTATTTATAATTGCATAAGTTGATAAAAACAGCTATGCAATAGCTTTACCGCGGCAGTCTCCGAGTGCCACACGTCTTTTTTTTTTAACTTTTGCTGTTGGCAACGTTTTTTGTTTTATTTTCTTATGTGTTTTTATACAAAATGAATTACTTGATCTTTAGGATTCCGTACCTCAAACAGTAAAAAAGGAAACCTTATAAGATCACTCTCTTGTTTGATTTCATTATACTTTGAGTTACCACTTACCCCATCAGAACTTTGTTTCTTGACCTCCACGAATTCATTCAGTACTTCTTGGAGCTTCTTTGTCGAATCTGCAACAGAATATTTCAGTTTTAGGAATCATCATATAATCTTAATATACTTAGTATGTGCATATTACTTACTGACACTCTTTTGCAGAATACATTTCGGGGATAGTGCCTAGAAACTATACGGTCTGATCCCGCCATCTCCCTTCCATCAAAGAACAAGCTGGCGCACGACTCAGTACCATCTGTACCTGGTTGATATACCATCCATTCGCACACACCGTTTTGGTTCTACGTTCTTGATGCGTACAGCTAAGGTATGGAACGCTTTGCCATCGTCTGTATTTCCTAAAGAATACAATCCGGGCCTCTTTAAGGTAAGAGTACATAGGTTTCTTCTAGATCTTCGTGTTTCATCTTAGACCACATCATCGCTTACCATCAGGTGAGATTGTGGTCAAACGAAGATCTATCGAGTTTAAAAAAACTACATAGTTGTTGACCCGCCCGCGGCTTCGCACGCGTGTTTTTTCAACAAAAACATTACCCTCCGTTTGCGCAGACGGGTAAAAAGTAGCCTATGACCCTCCTTAGAATATAATCTATCTCATCGTGAAAAGGTAACAAACAAACTAACAAACAATCATAGTTACTTAATTTGTAAACAGAATAACTGCAATTTGTATCCCAAAAAAATTAACTAATTAACATGAATTCCCGTTACCCGTAAGTTGGTTATGCATTTCGTGGCACTATTTTGATAGTCAAAGATTACGCGAGATCTCAGTTCGGGGCGAACCACTAGTATATATTATATAGATTTAAATTTGTTCATTGTAACACTTGAGAGTTATAAAGCGTACACTACGATTTATTGTATTTGCAAAACATGCAAACATTTGGCATGCTGATGATCGTGCCGATCGACTTATCCTAATTGATTTAGCAGGCTAGCTGCGCCGAGTGCTATAAACGATCATTATATAAATACATTTAAAATTCCACCCTTGTGCCAGCAAAATGCTATTACCCCGCTTAATGTATTGGAAGGGTACTTATGTAATTACGGTGTGGTCGGCATGATCGCATAGGTATCTACCTACAAGCTCTGATTTCTAACAAGCGGTGACCGGTTTACAACGGTTGTAGTGCGTCCGGGATGTTAGGAGATGCGAGGACCGATGATTTTTTGCGATAGTGCATAAATGAGCGGCATCCCTGTTGCATCGCATACGAGGCAGTACCAACAGCTTGCTGCCGTTGTCGCTAAAGACGTCTCTGGTCTGATTGTCGATGACCTCCGTGGCGCAGTGGACGAATAGCCGACTGAGGCACAGGAGGTAGCGGGTTCTATTCCCGCCGCGGAAATGTTTTCATGATCTACAGATATTTGTTCCGGGTCCGGAGAAAAACATCCAGATGTTTTTCTGCCGGCCGGCTGACAACCGGCACCCATTCTACGGCCATCAGCCGCCATCGGGCCGATTGAAAAGCCGTAAGAGCTTCCTCCGATCCACCAACCCCGCGGGCAAAAGCCCGGCAGAAGCGAGACTTGAATTATGGTCCTCCCATTACACTGCCCCTCCTGATTACATTCCAACAAATTAAAGCGTAAAATTATCTTAAAAAGTACCTGAGTAAATCATGTTTATTTTCGCAATGTTTTATACTGAACGTGGTGTAATCACTATAAAGCACTAAATATATTACATTATTAGGATTAAAACGGTAATATTTAAAAGTTTTGTGGTTCAAATCGAAGTAATGTTGCTACAAGCTTGAAACAAAACGCTCCTGAACCATGATGGTTTTCTAAAATATTGTGGTTGGCGCCCTGGTAATTGTTACTGGATTGGATGCGCGAGGCGCACACAATCGGTCGCTCTAGTGCCTATGCGGGAAGCACAACAATGGATGAATTAAAAAAAAAAAACAAGAAAACTCTAAAGCCGTAGGTTTATTGTGAACGTTTTCATACATATAGTTTACTCCAGACGGTCGTTATTTTACGTTCACCAATAGTTGGAGACGAAGGCTTTGCCCTGATAAGGTAGGTACCTACACGTTATGTAGGTATGTACTACATATTGTGCAGCGAACCTATTAGTAGATTAAGTTGTACTTTATAATCTAGAGTCAGTATACTCGTACTAGCCTGTGTTTATCGTTTGTAAGTTTCGTGTTCTCTTGAGACCTGACTTTTGAGAAGCACGTTACTTTTTTTGTATTCTAACTTCACTGCTGGACAAATGTCTTCCCCAAGTCCCTCCAAACATCCCTATCTGTCGATATCTCCGACCATCCTCTTTCGAATGTGTCGAGTGCGTCCCGCCAACGCTTTCTCGGCCGACCCCGACGTCGCCATCCGTCTTCAGGCTTCCATAGTGTTACGACATGGGCCCGTTTCTCGACTTTGATTACGCATTACGTGATTTCGGTACTCTTTCTGGACATTTTGCTCATCGTCATTATCATGAATGTTTTCTAGAATTAAAAACGATGTAAATTATGTATATATTAGGTATACCTACATATATATAGCCAAGCTAGTTTGATATTAATTTAACCTAAGTTACATAAAATGATAACATTCATTCATTTATTTACTTCAGATGTCAAAGATCCATGTTTGTTAGTAAAAATAAAAACTTAATTAAACATGTCAAATGGGTTAGTGCAAGTGTGCTTAGTTAAAAAAAAAACAAAGAAAACAAAATATACAAACTCTTACTACAATTAATCGAAATGTCTCAAGAATCGGCTTTTATATCAACCGATTATTTATTTCTACTCTAGTTCCCCCCGTCTCTACTCTCTTTATTATGACAACATCAAATCGGGTCTCTTCGAACGGCAGGACTTTAGGGGTCTTCAAGTGGCGAGTGAATAGGTTTCTTCTAGGCAAGCGTGTACCATCGTAGACTGTATCATCGCGCGCCATCAGGCGAGGTCGTGGTCAAACGCTAGCTTATTTTTATATATATAATTCTACTGTACGTGTGTATGTCACTGAACTCCTCCTAAACGGCTGGACCGATTGGAATGAATCTTTTTTGTATGTGTTTGTGTGGGTCCCTGGATGGTTTAGATTCATAATTGGACCCGTTAGGTGACGCTGTTGTCGAGATCCAGAAAATTGTGGACGAAGTCGCGGGCATGCAACTAGTAATTTATAAATCTTAATATATCAAACAAAGTCGGGTTTGTTCGAACACTTATAACTCGAGAACGGCTCGACCGATTTTTATGGTTTTTGATTTGTTGAATTTGTCTCCGCCCCAAATAGCAGAATAACTATTAAAATATCGGAAAAATTAATGCAAAAAGAAATAATGAAGATAATTCATTTTCTCATACATAGATGCAGCGGGTGACGTATATTGACAGCCCGCGTCATATGCATGTCAAGGCGGTACGAAGTTCGCCGGGTCAGCTAGTAATAAAATAAAATAAAATATCTTCAACAAGACAATTTCACTCCATCCAAAGGTTGCCTGGAAAAAATCGCTTTCAGCGACTAGGCCGCCCATTCTCTTGCTATTTTTATTCTAAGTTTGTACTTATTTCTGTTTGTATGGTAATTCAATTCATTTATTTATTCAATTAATAAAGAGTTTTATCTAGGATGGGATAAGTGAAACGATCGCTAGTTAGCTAAACACTGATTTATTGGACGATGCATGAGTGGTGGGTAGAGATGGGTAATGGGTAAAAACCCATTCTTCCCATTTGGGTTATAACCGGGTGATTTGGGTTTTATTCCGATTTTAACCCATTTTCACCCATTTTGCTGGGTGAAAATGGGTGTTTGTCTATTTAAGGCCGCTAGGGATCTGGTTTCCATGTCAAATTGTAGCTAAGATTTTGTAGTTCCCGAAAATCATATTCCCTAAATTTGTAGTTTCAACAGTTCAGAAGTTATGAGCATTTATCTAGGTCCGTACAGCCAGAAATCAGGCTGTACCGCCCGTCTGTATCTCGGAAACTAAGGATCTGAGAGAATCAGTCAAAAGCTATAGTTTTTGTAGTTATTTTGTAGTTAATTTGTAGTTAATCATTTTTTTTGTTTATTTCGGAATACGAGCCATTCCGAAATAAATGAGGTTGAATTAAAGTAACATCAGGCTGTACCGCCCAGCATATGTACACCTTGGAGAATCCGTCAATAGCTCAGCCTTTTTCAGTTAGTTGGTTATGAATGTGTAGTGTATTTTATTTTTATGTAATGGCTTCTATTAAGAAATAAATGGATTTTAGTCAAAATGGAAGTTACTCTTATATTAGAATGGACTTATATCTCCACCACGAAGAAATCTAGAAAAACTGTACAAAGCTCAAAATACTGCCGTAGTCGATGAAACGTTAACTACAAAGTTTCACCGAAATCGGTTCAGTATTTTATGAGATAATTGGATCGAAAGAAAAACTCAAATTAGCGTTTTATAGGTTATAAGCACAGTGATATAGGGTGACCATGATGTTAAACAGCTTGTAGGTTCAAATAAATAGGTTCAGTGGTCTTTTTTTCATCATCATCATTAATTCCAAAATAACTTCATCATTACGTACTAAAATGAATATTTTGTAGGTACAGTCTAATGCACTGAAATGTAAAAATAGGAAAATGGCATTATCCGTAAGCTAGGTAAGTTAATTTATTTACTTATTACTATCACACAAAACTTAACTTTAATGATGATAATGAAAAACAGGACCTCTGAATCTATTTATTTTAACCTACAAGGGTTACACACTCTCAAGTAATTCTGACTTGTAGGTACCTGTTTAACATCATGGTCACCCGTATATCAGTGTGTTTATAACCTATAAGACGCTAATTTGAGTTTTTCTTTCGATCCAATTATCTCATAAAATACTGAACCGATTTCGTTGAAACTTTGTAATTAACTTTTCCTCGACTACGGCAGTATTTTGAGCTTTGTACGGTTCTTCTACATTTCTTCGTGGTGGAGATATAAGTGAAACTTCCATTTTGACTAAAATCCATTTATTTCTGAATGGAAGCTATTACATAAAAATAAAATCCACTACACATTCGTAACCAAACAACTGCAAAAGGCTGAGCTATTGGCGAATTTTCCAAGGTGTCCAGATGCTGGGGTATAGACGGGCGGTACAGCCTGATGTTACTTTGTTTCAACCCCATATATTTCGGAATACGAGCCATAACAAAAAAAAAGGAGTTAACTACAAATCAACCACAAAAACTTTAGCAATTGACGGATTCTCCAAGGTCTCCAGATGCTGGGATCTAGACGGGCGATACTCGTACAGCCTGATTTCTGGTTGTACGGACCTAGATAACGCTCATAACTTCTGAACTGTTAACTACAAATTCAGGGAATATAATTTTCGGGAACTACAAATTCTTAGTTATACGTTGATACGGAAATTAGGTGATCATTGATTTACATAAACAATAATAGCTACTTTATGTACCTTCGATCATAAAACTAATTGGAAACAGTCGGGTTTAAAGTGCTAAGTGGATCTGTTTTGTGGATTAATAAATAAAATAAATAAATAAAGGTACCTAGGTACTCTATTAGTCGTCATTGTTAATATTTACTACTTAATTCATTTTCACCCGCTCAAAACGAAAAAGAAGTCTTTATCTCAAGATACTACACAATAAATCAAAATTTCCGAAATCTAAATATCTAATATACAGTAACCTACTAAGAAAATGCATTCAGACGTCTAAACGATTACTGAGCAAAAAATACATAGACAATAACAAAAATAAGTGCAAAGCTGTATGGAAATTGATAAATAATAATATTGGTGACATCAGTAAAAATAATGAAATAGAAAAAGTAAAGTATGATAATAAAAGTTATAGTAATTCTAAGGACATTTCTGACATCTTTAATGAATTTTATATTAATTTGACTAATAACGATTTTATCTATAATAATAATGCAATAAAGAAAACTATGAGTACTATTAATAACATTAAGACAATTTTTCTGAAACCAACAGATGCCCCAGAAATATTTAAAATAATTAGAAATTTAAGCAACACGAATTCTACTGGCATTGATGAAATCACAACCAAAATTATCAAAAGCTGTGCTACTTATATATGTGAGCCATTGTGCCACATAATAAATTTGTCATTTGATGAAGGTACTTTCCCTACAATTTTGAAAAAGTCTATTGTGAAACCTGTGTTTAAGAAAGGGGATAAGTGTGAAATGAATAATTATAGACCGGTAACCTTGATACCTGTTCTATCAAAGATTTTTGAAAAGGCAATGTTACATAGACTATATAACTTTGTTACAACGCACGATCTACTTAAACATGAACAATTTGGGTTCAGAAAAAATAGTACCACATCGCTGGCATGTTTCAATCTGATCAAATATGTTACAGAGGCTTTAAATAACAATGAATCAGTGACTGCTCTTTTTTTAGATATGAGTAAAGCTTTTGACTTTGTGGACCATGAGTTACTTTTATATAAATTGGATAGGTATGGAATCCGAGGAAAAGCTAATGACTGGCTTCGATGCTACCTATATGACAGACAACAATGTGTTGAAATCTCAAAAATAGAATCAAATGAAAAAGCAATATGCAGATCAAAATTCAAAATAAATCGTTCTGGCGTCCCGCAAGGTAGCGTTTTAGGTCCATTTTTATTTCTAGTTTACATTAATGACCTTCCCAACGTTACTAGTCATAAAACAATCTTGTTTGCGGATGACACGACACTAATTATAAAATGTAAAGACAAAGATACATACGAATCCGATATCAATGTCACATTTAATAAGGTAATAACGTGGTTGAAAGACAATAATCTTAATGTAAATGTTAAAAAAACTAACATTATTCAATTTCACAATTACAAACGTAAAAAACATGACATGAATATAAAATTTAATAACATTGACATAGAACAAGTAGAATCTACCAAATTTCTAGGTATCATAGTTGACCAGCATTGTGACTGGAAGGAGCACATATCCTACGTTTGCGATAAATTAGACAAATTTGTTTATGCCATTAGGCGTTTACGTGAAACTGTTTCTAGGGAAGCAGCTATTACCGCATATCACGGATATGTTTCTTCTGTGTTATCGTATGGTTTATTACTGTGGGGTAACTCTGTAGAGGTGAGTAGAGCTTTCAGAGTCCAGAAAAAATGCGTGAGAGCTGTCTTTGGTGCATGGTTCATGGATAGTTGTAAACCACTTTTTAAACAGCTCAATATTTTGCCCTTGGCTTGCATGTACATCAGGGAATTGTGCATTCTTGTTAAAAGATACCCTGGATATTTCAAGAAGCAATCAGAAGTAGTTAAAAAAAAAGCTGCCTCCAGAAATCCACATAAATTATACTTACCTAAAGTCAGACTGGACATTTATAAAAGAAATGTTCATGTGAGTGCCATAAAGGTATATAATAAATTGCCAAATGCATTTAAGGAATTACCATTCAATATCTTCAAAACAAAATTGACAAAATGGTTGGCACACTATTGTTTTTATGACATTAATGAATATTTAACCCATTCCGTTAACTTTTAACTGACTATAACTATGACATTTGTTCTTTTTTTATATTGGATTGTTTGATATTACTAATTTTATTGACATTCGCTTAGTTTAAATTTGATTTATATATTTATATTTGCACACCATCTGTATGGTAGAATATATAAGGATCAACAAATTGTAACATCGAAACATTTACCTATATTCGAGCAAATAAACGTTCTGATTTCTGATTTCTGATTTCTGAAAAATCCCAGTGGGTGGAATGACTTGGGTGATAATGGGTTTTAACCCACTCATGTATTTTAACCCGGGTTACGGTGTTACCCATCTCTAGTGGTGGGTGGCACAGACACGCACACATACATAACACTATCTATTTACTGCGTCGACACTCGTCAAAATGCTCGTGTTTGAACCGACGCGAGTGACCGTTTCTAATGCGTCATCGTTCGTGGTAATGCTCGCGTTTGAGCCGACGTGACCGTTTCTAATGCGTTTATACATTCGCGCTTGTCGTTCATCGAAAGCTCGTCACCTAAAAGATAGAAAGAACGGAGCGTAGATGTTCCGTTCCTTCCATCTTTTACAGTTGCTTTTATTTTACAGCTACATAAAAATACTCACTTTACGAGCTACTTAGGTAATGTTACATTATGGATGGCGACCGTAAAATAACCTGCCATAAAGTACCTGTACAGTGCCTCATGTGCTATACCTTATCCGCCAGAACAAGTTAATGCGTTGTCTCTGTCACACAATCCCATACAAAAGACAAGGACACAAAATGGTCAGTGGCCGTCAACATAACTTATAAAAAGTAAAGGTGTGTTCATATGCAACATTTACATTTATTTTAGATTTAACATGACTTACATTACATCATTACATTCAGTTGAGGAAAAGGCTCGTTTTCGCCTTTTTTCCACAGATTTAGGCGACAGACACTGTCGCCCATTTTACAGATTCAAATCGATAGAAAAATCGAACAGTTCGTTAAACAAGTGCCAAGTCTTCAGGAATAGAAACAATCACAAAGTCCAAAATACCAGCTGGGTCACACGCTACAAAATTATCAAGAGTCCAAATAACGTGAGTGACCCGTACAGTGTTCGGTTAGATTTTGTCTTTTGTTATTTTGTTGTTGCTTGTTAGCATAATGTGATTCTATCAGTGGAGACCTTTAAATGGCCTGTTTATTACTATTCACTGTAACTATTGTGTTTAATATGTGCTGATGGTTTTCCTAAAATAAATAAATAAATAAATAACAAGCCGGGTCCAAAAAATAAAATAACAGATTGCGTTAACACATTGAGCACGTCTGAACGGTACGAGTCGCACGAACAACCTAAAAAAACTAGCGCTGTGTACGCAGCCTTAACGTAATTAACATGCCAGTTCATTTCTTCCCTATTAACTTGTTTCCGCGGATAGACTATAGTAATTTCTCCGGCAGCCCTTCAAACTGAAACGCAGCAATGCTACTTGACGTTAGAAATAGGTAGGTATGTGGTATACTTCCCCGGGTGGGCCCTATCAGAAAGAACTTTACTACTCAAGAATATGTAGTAGAGTAGATGTACGTCAGGATCGTAGCATGTAGAGATCCGTGGTCTCTGTCTATCACACTAATATGTTTGTTAATTAATTTATTTGTTTGTTTGTTGTTACTCAATCACGTCGTAACGGCTCAACCGATTTCAATGAAATTTTGTGTGTATGTAGATAACACATAGGGTACTTTTAATCTCATAAATCAGGTCCAATGGTATAAAAATCGGATGTTAAGACTTTTTTTTTATAAATTATAGGCTAGCGTTTGACCACGATCTCGCCTGATGGTAAGCGATGATGGATACGATGGTACACGCTTGCCTAGAAGAAACCTATTCACTCGCGACTTGAAGAGTATACTAGACTAGAGGTTGTAGTTATCAGGAAACACAGACTCAGGCAAGGCGTTCCACTCCTTGGCTGTGCATAATAAAGGTGGAAAAGTACCGCTTTGTGCGTGTGGCAGGTATGCCTACCATGTAGCGGTTGCGCATCACGGAGCGTCTGGTTGTCCGATGATAAAATGGGGATGGTGGGATCAGGTTGAAAAGCTCCGCAGCACACTCTCCGAAATATATCCGGTAGAAAACCGAGTTAAGTTGCAACAGCGAGTTTAGTTTTATTTCTAGGTTACCTACACATTTAGTAGTGTAACGCGTACGAAGTCACGGGCAACAGCTATTCCTAGATAAAGGTGTGACCGTATGTATGCATGTTTTAATAAAATAAAGAATGTGTTACTTACATGAAGCGAGTTCCTGAAGTTGTTGAAACTCAGCAGGGGATAACTTGTCCCATTGGAAGCCGCTGCCCGCCATCTTAGGCGCCACCTGTTGGACAAAACAAAAACAATATAATTTTAATATAAAAACGGGTTGATCACGGAGGTAAAGTTTTTTTTCTTCGTAGACGCGGTGGCAATTCTAGAGTCATCAACTCTCGACAGAGAAAACACTTCACAGTTACACCGACCTTGCCGGCGAGGTTGGCGAATCCCTTCAGTTGCCGCCTGCACAAGGTACAGGCATGTACCCGGGCGTTTCTCTCCTATACCCACCCTGGCAACGGCCCAAGCCAAGGCTCGTACCTAAGTGGTGCCCTGGTGAACTTCTGCTATTCAGATCGTCCAAACTTTGGATCCATTATTCATGCATGAACCATTACAAATCACTGATTAAAGCCTTTGATAAACGCTATACAAACCGAATCTTAGCGTTGAACAGAAATAATCTTCACATTATAATCAGAGCCCTGACTGGACACTGTCGGCTTAATAAGCACATGTTCAAGTTAGGGCTATGTGATACACAAACCTACAGATTCTGTAATGAGGCGGCAGATTCGCCCTACATCTGTTAAGCGATTGTGGTTCACTAATGCGCAAACGTAGGATTCATCTGGGCAAACACATTCTTAGCCCGGAAGAGCTAACAGCTATCATACCTAAGAATATTCTAAAGTTTTTAGCAGCTGCAGGGCTGAGTGGCGAACTACGAGTATGAACGCTCCCATAAACTAGGGGCGACATAAAAAAACAAGTGGCCATCACAATAGGCCTCGTAGCCAAATGAAACTAAAGCTGCAAAAGCTAATAAAATAAAATGGTGCCCTTAAAAACTTACTGGGCTGAGCGCTCTCTGCGCTCGCCAAAAGTTCGGTTAAGCTGCATCGGTATCAGAGTCCAAAAGCGAGTTATACCTTTAGAAAAAGGATTGGAATTGGAAGGAAGGAGGTTTTTCAACTTTCGTTTATCCTATCCATCCAAAGGTTGTCTGGAAGAGATCGCTTTTAGCCATAAGACCACCCACTATATCGTTATTTATCGCGTATTTTCTTTGTAACTGTATTTTTGCTTGGTATGCAATAAAGAGTGTTTCATTCATTGATTCAAAAAGAAAAACTTTTATCAGTGTTACGATCGATAGTATTTCGGTTCAATACGTTAACCTTCAGAAAATTCCCTTAATTAGCTGTTTTTCATGTGTAACTTGATGATAAACACTTTCTAAAGCAAAATTTTATGTACAATATATTGCTAATTTGAGAGCTTAAAACATTATAAAGATCGTTTTTTGAAAATTATTTAAAAGAGTGGTTTTGTGCATGTTAAATATCCAGAGAAACTTGTACACTCCATTCCAACTTCTCAATTTTTACTATTTATAGCCCCTAGCTTACTCTACTGAACTGTAGGTCGCATGATAGATGACCGGTCAACCGATACGCTTTTATATAGTGACATAATGATGTAACGTCTTATGAGATCACATATAGATATCTGGGAAATGATTAGAAGTAGATTGTGGATGACCAAGCTTTTTCAAAGAAATCTCAAAATCTCTAATAGTGTTTTTTTAACAAAAATATAACTATTAAACAACCTGTTTTTTACGTACGATATTAATTTGAAACACACATCCGGAATCGTATTTACTGATTTTAGAGGAGGTTATAATACCGGTAGCTTAAATATTTATCCAGTAAAAAATTCCAATAAAAAGTATTTCCAATAAAAAAAATATTTCGTTGGCACAAATGAGTAATAGTCTATACACTACACGGTCAGCTGATGCGAACTATAGGCGCCGCCATATTGGCCTCGGCTGCTCTGACGAGCGCCTTTCACTTTATCCCTACTCCGCGACCGACCGTCACGCGACATGCAACACACAGACGAAAAAGTTTGAGACGATGTAATAAAAGTTTCACTTTAACAATTTTTAACGTAAATCGGCGGCGCCTTTGCGACGATGCCGCTTAGCCAGTTTAGCCGGTATCGACTTACGTGATGAATGAATATGATTTGTTTCCGTATTTTATACAGGCTGTTTCATTGATATTTTAGGACTTGATATTAAGGTTGTTTGAAAATATAAAAAGTTAAATTGGGTTAGTTCTATCGTAATGAATTTGAATAATCCTATTTACAATCGTACTAGTCATCCGTGTTTTCAAATGTCGTATATAAAATATAAATGTCCTACATAACAAAACACGTATAATATACCGGTATTAAATCCACCTCTAAAATCTGTAAATACGATTGTTTGTTTGTTTTAAATTAATGTCGTACATAACATTACAGATTGTATAGATTATTGACTATAATACTATTAATAACTACTAAATACTAAATAATACTAACGGCTGAGACGCAGGAGGTAGCGGGCTCGATTCTCGCTGCGAAACAAATGTTTGCATGATCTACATATATTTGTTCCGGTACTGGATGTTTTTCTATATATTATAAGTATGTATTAAAAAAAGTATATAAGTAAGTATTCTATCAGTTATTTGGTTCCCATAGTACAAGCTCTGCTTAATTTGGGGCTAGATAGCGCTGTGTGAAATGTCCAGTAATATTTATTTATTTCATTTTATTTACTAAATACTATTAAAATAAACTAATAGCTATAGTTCGGTAGGTTACTACTCAGTGACGTGCGCTGGAAAGTGGGTTATCGTGGTATCGTAGAGCAATCGATAATGTATACAGTTTCCTGTGTGCCTTGTCTACTCGGCATACTAAAAAAATGTAGTATTTTCAAAGCATAATGCACTTTCTTAAACCTATCGGTATTGTTTCGGTTCAATTCGTGATCTTTTATCATCTCGCTTCGCACTACGCGCCGCAGCTCTCTGCGCGCGAGTAGACGGGCGTGGTGGTGGGGATTGCGTCAACGATGGCCCAGCGTGTTAACAGGCTGCGTCATCATCATTATCATCACTGCTGCTCTCTTTGGTAGTTCTCGGTACATTCAAACACACAACACTCACTATGTCTCTACCAGGTTCACTCACTTTTCTGTTGCTTGCTTCATGAAGACATGGCCTCCAGGCTAGTGGTAGAACCCTAGAAGCCTGTACCGAGAACTACGGAATAGAGCAGCAGTGATGATAATGATGATGACGCAGCCTGTCAACGCGCTGGACCATCGTTGACGCAATCCCCACCACCACGCCTGTCTACTCACGCGCAGAGGGCTGCGGCGCGTATTGCGAGGCGAGACGTTATTCGGAGCGGATCGCACTCACCCTGATGAAGGTTCACGAATTGAATCGAAATATGGTCGGTTGAAACGCCAATAAGACGGTACGTGATAAATCCCGTATTTATAATAATGATTGAAATCAATCACGAAGATTTTCTATACCACTCTACTTACTGTCACTGCAAAAGTGAAATTAATTATTTTCATTTCTCATGCTCTGAAAGTGGGTTATTATACACTCGATATGGGCTCCTTAAATGCGATTTACGCCCTAGAGCCGTAAGTAAATTTGAAAATAAAATGAGGCTCATTGCATTCATAATAAGCTTACAGGAAATACAATCTCCATGACAGATCCTTATTTCTATTTAAATTTAAAGACGCCACCTTCATAAATGCTGAAATAAAATACAACCTCCATGACAAATCCTTTTTTATTGTATTAATGATTTTTTTAAATTATAATATAAATTATTGACATTGTTAAATAAAATGTAAGACCAAATGACATTACAGTAAACCTATACAATCCGCGCCCCGGCACATAAAATGCCGTCTTATCCTTGTCATCAGGGTTTAAAGGAATTTCCCAAAAAAGCTTTAGCAATGTCTATACTAGAAAGATATTTAGCATTTTTAAGATTATCTAGAATTTCAGATACAAAGGGAAGACTGTAAGTACGAGTGATAGCTTTCAGTTTCCTACTATCTACACAAAATCGCCATTCCACGATCTTTTTGGGAGTTATAAGAACTGGAGACAACCAAAGGCTTTCACATTTTTCAATAACATTTAGAACTAACATCTTATCAACTTCAGCTATAAGAGCTCTCTGCTTTTCAGGAGAAAGTCGATAACGTCGTTGCTTAATAGGTAAAACAGCGCCGGTATCAATACGATGACAAACCAAACCAGTACGGTCAAGCTTGCCGCCTTCTTCAAAAGATATATTTTTAAAACGTTGGATTATATCCAACGCAATTCCCTTCTAATTTTCAGAGAGATGGTTAAATGCAAGATTTCATTATCAATGCTGCAAACTGCAGAGTCATTGAGTACAAGGTTTTGGGAAAGTATCTTAGGGGTCAAATTAAATTGTTTTGAAAAATCCCATCCGAGGATCAATAACGGATAAATTTCAGGAAAAACAAGGACTTTAATGATATAAGTTTGCTTGTTAAATATTATTGGCAATTCAAAGTAGCCCAGAGAAGTTGACTTTTGTTTATTAGCAACCATGATCTGATCAGATGACTTGAATAACTTAAACCCTAACTTTAAAATATCTTTATGAGAATTGTTTCCCAAAACAGTTATACAACTACCACTTTCTAACAAACCCGAAAAAGACAAACCATTGTCAGATACATTAATGATAGGTCGATTAAAGTCTTTTTCTGTATCGTAAAACACAGAAGTTATTTAATAACACATCATAAAGTTTCGAATAGGTAATTTGTAACCATTGTTTCAAATCGTCTGAGTCAAAGTTATTTCTATTTTAAGAAGAGTTATTCAAGTCATTATTTAGTGGTTTTTGTTGTACATTCGAAGAACATTTAGGACATTTAATGACTTTAACACCTTTATGCCCACATTTGTAATATCACTCTCTTTTTATACAGACTTTGATCATGATATTCACGTTATCTAATGTAAATACTCACATGGGGAGATAGATTCTGTGTTTCCTTTTACCATACTTTAACATTTTCATCTTTATTTTGGTCATACAACTCTAAATTCATTTTCGAAACATTAAAATCCCATTATTACATTGTTATATGGGTGGAAGGAGCAGAATTTTCTCGTCACAGGAGTATAAATGATGCTATATTTATTTTAACTTTTTAGGACTAGAAACACAAAAATAAACAGACCTGACATGGGTACTGACATGACATTTTAGACTTACTATATAGTATATTTTTACTTTTAATTCTTGGTATAACCGTAAGGTTTTACTTGGAATTCACATTGAACCTCTGAAATTGATGTAAGGCTGTACTGGCCGCTAACTATAAATTTGTAATTTAATTTTGGAACAGGTCCGGATGGCATCGAGAGCAACCTTCAAAAAAGACAGTCGGGACTTGGAAACTGAGGGTGAAAGATCTGAGAGAGAAACGCTTTGAAAACAGTCTCATTTTATCAATCAATCAGCGCAGCATGAAAACAGTTTGTTCTTGATGGCGAAGCCATACCGGCTTGAGCCTGGGTGCCTGACCCTCTCGAGGTTGGAGTCCTCACATCTCTCCTTTGGACCCTCGAGGCTGAGACCTTTGATTATAACAAACCTGGAGAGCACGGTGGAGCTACTTCGTCTTCTCGGCCTCCCGTCGACATAGTCTAGAGACTCCACTAGCCCTCAACAAGCGCGCTTGCTACCGGACCTACAGACTTCCGGATTCATAGAGTGTGCCTTAGTGGGACTAGTAAGTCTTTTTGATAAGGATTGTATTAAAAGTCAATCATTGTATTAAATCATATCACTTTGAAAACCCCTCTTTCCTTTTTAAACCTTTTCTTGCATCTAAATTTTACTTGGCTTACAGCTCTCTTCTTTTACGGGAGAGAGGTGTAACGCTACAATACGTACTGACAAATGTTTGCACGCCTGCATGCAGGTTGAATACATTAACGAGCATAGATTTAAGACCGTTTAATGTAATTTTTGTTTATTCTAGCAAATAAGCGATTGAATTAGAATCTCCTAGGTTAAGCCCGGTCTCCCTAATGTTGAGAATGTTGAGATGGATGTGTGGAGTAACGAGAATGGATAAGATAAGGAATGAGTATATTAGAGGAAGTTTAAAAGTAGCGCCAGTGATAGAAAAATTGAGGAGTAAGGTGTGGTTTGGGCATGTCGTGCGGAGGGAAGAAAATCATGTGACTAAAAGAGTGTTATATATGAGTGTGGATGGATATAGAAGTAAAGGAAGGCCGAAGAAGAGACGGATTGACTGGGAAGGAAGTGACAGCATAGATGACGGCTGATAGAGAGATGTGGAGGAGAAATACATGTTGTGCCGACCCCGCGTAATATGGAAAAAGGGCAGGAGGAAGGAGTCCGATCTCTCTAACCTGTATGTAAAAAGTTTTTAATGTGCATTAAAAACTGTTTTTTAAAGATTTTTTACTTCATAAAGAAACTTGTGTGGTTTAGGAGATATGTAGATATTTTAGGAACTTAGCCAGTGGCTTTTTTATATCTCTCGTCAGTTTATTAAAACACCCTTCGTTTAGCTTATTCGCAATTTAATGTAAGCAAGCTTATTCACAAACCCATTCTAAGGGTTGTTTTTGCAATTACGGATTAAGAATTTCGTGACCTCTGACTGAAGTGAAGGGTGAAGTCGTGACAATCCGTAAATAAAAATATTTGATGACTTGCGATTTCGAAACGAGGTGAAATCAAAATGAAATCTGTCGTTCTATCGGATCAACGTAATCAAATAAAACACCGAGGTGCTAGATCAGCTAGGGTTGTCAGCCTTCAAACTCAGCACACAAGCGATAAGACCAAGGTGTCTTCTATTTTGTTTATAAAAAAATTATAATATCGCACTAATATAAATGCGAAAGTTTGGGTGTTTGTTTGTTTGTTAGGTCACGTCGTAATGGCTGAACCGATTTTGATGGAATTTGGTACATATGTACGTAGATTATAACCAGGATTTACCACATAGGCTACCTTTTATCCGATAAATCAGTTCCCATGGGATAAAACTGGGGTGTCAAGCCAATTTGCAACAGCGAGTTTAATTTTATTTCTTGGTTACCTACACATTTAGTAGTGTAACGCGTACGAAGTCTAGTTAGATAGATAGAGCTAGGTAGTAACTAGTAGAGAAATAAATGTACGTTAGCCAGCGGAGTAGGGCACTGGTGACCAGTCTCTCGTAAAACAGATGTACTCCAGCATCAACACCCTTAGATATAAGTGATATTTGTAAACTTTTGTCGAGAGAATTAAATAACTTATATTTAAAAAAAGTTAAATTGTTTTAGTATTCCGTATTTATTTATTCACATTTCACAATATTGGTATGTCAAAAATATGTTATAAATGTCAGATAATAATAGAAATAAATTAAAATACACAAATTACATTTTCACAGCACCTGCTCGACAATGCCAATGTCATGTAAACCTCACCCAAAGCAGGTGATTAAATACCTACGGCTGAGCCGGGAGTAAAGTTGCAATGAATTTCATTATGCCCTCGCGGGTATGATGTGGTTTGAATTTGAAACCTCATCTGTATTAAAATTTGAACTAGAGACCCACGCAATAAGAACTTATTCGTAAATCGAACTAACCTCTGCACAGAATGCACAAACCTAGATTCGGTTTTTATTGTCTCGCAGAAAGTGTGAAAATTAGAGTACTCTCCTTATGGATAAAGCATCCCTCTCTCCTTATGCATCTTGGGCGTGCTTATATCCCTCTCTGCACTCAGGATTCTAGTAACTTCCTCGTTCCGCTAGTGAGTTAACTCTAGAATCCTTTGTTACGTTCGTGATTCAATACAGCGCCCGTGACGCAAAACACTGCTTTATCCCCTCGTTTAATAATCTACTATTATGCAGAGTACATATTGGAATAAGCAATTGGTTACAGCATATACTACTCATGCAGATGAGAAAATGTACAGCTCATGTATTCATTGAAATGATAAATGGGTGGTTTTTGAACAACAATTTCAGTTCATGTTTATACTAGCTGACCCAGCTAATTTCATACCGCCTTGAAATAAATATGACGCGAGCTGTCAATGTACGTCGCCGGTAGAATTGTCAATCGGCCATCATTAGCTACAGCTATGTATGAGATTTAAAAGTATAGATAATAATAGATATTTTAATAGTTATTCTGCTATTCAGGACGGAGACAAATCCAACAAATTATAGATCATCAAAATCGGTCCAGCCGTTCTTGAGTTATAAATGGTGTAACTAAAAGTTAGGTTAACTTTGTTTTATATACATATAAATTATATAATTTTTTTTTGTAAATTCAAAGAGGTAGGTAGCCCTACGGTAAACGCAATTACAGAAGGGTTAGCTCAGCACTCAGGTTGTGAAAACTCCTTGTCTTCGGGTAAAATCCGTTTTCTAGTCAAATTCATACGATTTTTACTACACAGCGTAAAAGTTTGTTTATTGCACTGTTTTTACGATTCCGTACCTAAAAAGGAAAAAGGAACCAATAAAAGATCAACAACTAGAAAAAAACGAGTGTGCTTTAGACATTACTGAAGTAAAACTATCTCCCTCTCAACTTCCGTTCGCTTCGTCCGATCATACTTTTCGTAACGCTCTCGTCACGCATTCACCAGCTTACTCCCCAAGTCAACAAATATTTTTGTGAACATAAATTGCTACGCGTCCGTCTGTCTGTCTGTCAAGGCCCTTTTTCTCAGGAACGCGTGGAGGTATCAAATTGAAATCAAAACCAAATTCTCAGGCCTATATTTCCTTGGAGATGTAAAAAAATATAAGCTATTACCAAAAAAAATACAGCCATTTATGTCGCATATTTCGGCGGTGGGTCGACGACATCAAGAAAGTCGCGGGCAACCCCTGGATACGCGCAGCACAGCACTGGGAAGGATGGCGTTTACAAAGGGAGGCCTACACCCAGCAGTGGGTACTTACGGGCGGTGGAGAATGATGATGATGATGATTACGACGTTCGCAAAGACATCAAAATCTATAGGGTGTTTCCCGCTGACCTAAAATCATGAAAATTGACAAGAAGCAAGATCTCACAGCACAAGTAAAGAGAATATTCCGAAAATCGTAATTTATCGTTAATCGTTACATTTTTCGTTTATTTTTTACATAAAAACAATTACGGAACCCTCAGTGCGCGAGTCAGACTCGCACTCCTGTTTTTTATTAACTTGTATTGCCGGCTATTTGACCACTACGCCACGGAGGTCGTCAAAGACTTTCGTCTTCTGACACGTATGATAAACATAAACCTCCAAACTTAGGCAATAAGGCTAGGTTAGGGAAAGGCTATCTAAAAAGTGTCATACTTATCAGAGCAACCGTCTCAATATGGACCCTTCTCACACCCTGTGTCAGAGTTCCATTAAAGGCACAGCTAAGCTAAGAAATAGCCAGTTTACTCTTAGTATTTTTATTTTTATAGTGTTATCCATTCACACACCTTGGAGACGATATGGTCGCGTACCGTGAGGTTCCAGAGGAATTTCCTCCAGCGAACACTTCGCTTGTGGAATGGTCTTCCTACCGAGGTTTTCTCCAGGGACTACAGTATGGGATTCTTCGAAAAGGGCGTTTTGAAAATTTTAAAGGGTCGGCAACGCGCAAGTAATACCTTCAGTGTTACAAACGTCCATAGGCTACGGTAACCGCTTACCATCCGTGTACTTGTTTGCTCCTTAGAAATAAAAAAAAACTTACGGAAAATTCCAAGATTTTGATGACCTCCATTGCGCAGTGGGCGAATAGCCGGCTGAGACTCAGAAGGTAGCGGGTTCGATTCCCGCCGCGGAACAAATGTTTGCATGATATACAGATATTTGTTCTGGGTCTGGATGTTGGATTATATATTATAAGTATGTATTTACAAAAAAAAGTAAGTATATAAGTATTCTATCAGTTATCTGGTACCTATAATACAAGCTCCATTTAGTTTGGGACTAGATAGCGTTGTGTGAAATGTCCAGCTATATTTATTTATTTATTTTAAAACCATCTCAAAAAAAAATTCAAGCCTAAAGCCTAAATTAAAGCCTCAAATTGAACCCGCAACCTTCCTCTTGATACGAGGATGCATTACTTATTGTGCTACAGGCTCTTGTCACGTCGCGAGCCGTCAATGGGTAAGAAGACTAGCGCAGGATCGTGGCGGATGACATAAACTTAGCGAGGCCTATACCCAGCAGTGTATGAAGTCAGGCTGTGGATGAAGTGACCTAGATGCTACTTTTTTATCTGTGTCTCAAATACAATTCGCCCGAAGCATATCTACAACTTTTCTCGCAAAAAGGGGTAGCTGCTGTAACTGCCGCTACAAATTGTACTTTTAGGAAAAACTTGAATAAATTTATTTCTTCGAGAGTGTGACAAAATTGGAGATGAAAGATGTCTTGTCATTTGTAATCTTTTTAGTATTTTTCAAACTTTCACGATCACTGTACATAAAATTACTTATTAAAACGGGTATTTATAGCGTATGTACCTTTTTTATTTGTTATCCCGACGTTTCGGCTGTGTTGCAACAGCCATGGTCACGAGCGACACAGCCGAAACGTCGGGATAACAAATAAAAAAGGTACATACGCGATAAATACCCGTTTTAATCAGTAATTATGTAATCTTTTTGTCCGAGAAGGGCTGTTTTTGAGGTCGCAAAATCAAACTAGAAACCATTATTTATAATTTTTTTTTTAATTATAACAAATGTTTACATGATTTATAGATATTGATTCAGGGTCTCGATGTTTATCGATATTTATAAATATGTAATAACAAAAAAAAAGTATTTAAGTATTTTATCAGATATCTGATTCCCATTGTACAAGCTCTGCTTAGTTTAGGGCTAGATAGCACTGTGTAAAATGTCCAGCAATATTTATTTTTTATTTAATTTTGAGTAGATTCGTAGACAAACTAAGGGCACAGACATACTCGTAGCTAAGAGGATTATAAGGCTGAAGTGGCAGTGGACGGGACACATAGCTCGAGAAACTGACGGCCGTTGGGGCCGAAAGGCTCTAGAGTAGAGACCGTGACGGGCGGGTCTGCTAGTTATTCTATGTATATTTGTACTCTTTATTACATCGTAGCACCCAAACGACTGAGATGATTTAGATAAATGGCCTCAAAAGAATGGTTGAGTTCGCGACACTAACTGTTACAACAAACTAAAAATGGCGGCTATCAGGTACATTTCAATATAGCGACATGGGTGTTTGATCGAGCAAAGCGTGATCTCCAAATCAACTTGGACAAATCGGCATTTTATGTATGTATGTTTGTTTGTCCTAGGATAACTTTCGTAGCGTCGATCTGATCATCGTGAAATTTAGTGTATAGGTAGGTAGAATGGCACAATTCTGGTGTGACTAAATGAGCTAAAAATGTGTGTGTGTGGGGGGGGGGGGGGTTGTTGAGATATTGGGGTTCGAGAGGGGTAAAAATAACAAAATCGGACTGTCCGGTCAAATGGCACGTTTAATTAAAGGTGTTTATGAGTACATGTCGATTCCGCTTTTATTTTTAGTTTAATTCTTGTAGTTTTCAAGTTATCAGCCATAATATAAACTGAACTTTGACAAAATTCACAGAGTACACCAGTGACCCCACAGTGCTGAAATTTGGTTTGCGTGTAGCTTTAGTGACACAAATATAGGCAAAAGTCTGAAATTTAGAATAACTGCAATTTCTAACCCAAAAAAGAGTAACCATATAACATGAACTCCCATTACCTGTAATTTGAATGAAACTGAAGGTCAAGGAGGTTGGTTATAATTTTTTGGCACTATTTTGATAGTAAAAGATTTAAAATAATATTTTTTCATTTTTTTGGGAGACTCACGAGGTATCAGTTCGGGGCGAACCACTAGTTAAATCTAGATGCGAAATGTAGATTTCAAAACGGCACCGCCTAAAACATGGGGCTGATTTTGATTTCTGTTAAACAGCGCAAAGTCGGAACATCTTTCTTCTGGCTTCAAAAGCTGCAGTGGCTAACTTGGAAGTCCGTAAACTGGTTGCACACTCAGTTAGCGGCTGCCGAAACAATCTAACTAAGTGGGGCTACATCGACCCATTCTGGAGCCAGTGCTACTGCGAGGCCACCTTACAAACAATGCCCCACCTGCTCTCATGTCCTCTCTGCCCAATCACCTGCACACGAGAGGACTTGTACCAGGCAACAGAGAGGGTTGTGGAAGTTGCTCTCTATTGAGCTATTAAAATTTAGAAATCAAACAGCCATTGAGACGAAAGAAGAAGCACTAAGTCCAATAAACAGCAAAACTCTTAACTAATTTTCCAGAAAAAAAAATCGTTGAATTTTAAGGAAAACTTTTACATTTTCATCCCTATTCGAATTAACAAACATAATTCCCAGAGCACGTCGACACAACAAGCAAAAGTTCAAAATAAAAATGCTCATTTTTCAACCTGCCAACCGCCATTACTCCCAATTCCAACCCGTCCACAAATTAAATACCAAATAACCGTTGCGACCGATTTCCCTGAATTTATCACCTGACCTAACCCGAGCCGGGTAAAATCAAGGATATCATCCACCCAAAGAAAGTTTGCAAAACGATAATCATCATCATCCACAGCCCGACTTCACCCATTGGTGGGGGCCGAACCACTAGTAGGTATATAATATATGTATAATCATTTTCTATAAACATTTTAATAATTATAAATAATAGCTAAGATCAACAAGCCTCTGACAACTCTGTATTCATATGTAGCTAAGCGAATTTTAATCGGATACCCTGGTTTTCTAATCATTTTCTAAATAGTGAACATTTTAATACTTATAAATAATACCTAAAAATACCTTGAAAGTAAAACTAATTAACCACACCAACTATCGGTCACCGACACAAACCACTTCGAATATAAGATCATAGCAAAAAAATGTTTTTTGGGGTCCGTACCTCAATGGTAAAAAAGGTACCCTTATAAGATCACTCTCTTGTCCGTCTGTCCGTGTGTCACCACCGATTTTCTCAGAAACGGGTTGGCCTAGTAAGTTGAAATTTATACCAGATACTGAAGTCTACAGTCTTAGAGCATTAAACCAACCGGAGGCGCCATTGACAGGCGTTCCCCTCTGCCAAAGGTACAAGACCGCCGGTCATACCGGTTATATAAAACAAGTTGCCGCGCGCCCCGCGCCATTCAGCGGATCACAATGAGTGCGGAACGACGTGAGCTGAAAATGCCGAATTGTAACGTGTTTTCGCGTAACAAAAGATCAGAAACATCTAGTGTACAAAAGGATAACATTACTTTTCATCTGTAAGTATTATTACGTTTAAATATTATCAAATAGTACATTAAATTTGCACAAAACTAAAAAATATTGTCAATCTAAAAGTGTTGCCACTTAATGGTAGTAGGTCTACTTTAGGGCAATTTTTAAAGTTGTCTGTATAAATATTTAATTAAAAGTTCTTTTTTCACATTCGTTAATATTAACATAATTTATTCAATAAAGAAATGGTACTAACCATAAATAACGTGAAATATAATTGTAGATGCTGATTGAATTAACGATGAATTAGAATAGAATAGAAAAACGTTTATTTTGCTTCACGAGTGTACATTACAGCTTAGATAAATGTGTTTATATTAAAGAGCAAATTTGTGAGCAAAAACGGTCCCCACTCAGCATTGTGCTATAGTAGCATATTTATACTACTATAGCGCTGGTCTTCCGTGGTGCCATTTTTGTGTGTGTTAGCAAATTCATTTGTTCTTTTATTTTCAACATATATTTTTATTTAATGCTATAAATATAGTATGTTTAAGTTTGTATTTTATGAATTAAAAATAAATAAATAAAATAAATATTGCTGGACATTTCACACAGCGCTATCTAGTCCCAAACTAAGCAGAGCTTGTACTATGGGAACCAGATAACTGATAGGATACTTATATACATTTTTTTTTGTAAATACATACTTATAATATATAGAGAAACAACCAGACCCGGAACAAATATCTGTAGATCATGCAAACATTTGTTCCGCGGCGGGAATCGAACCCGCTACCTCCTGCGTCTCAGCCGGCTATTCGCCCACTGCACCACGGAGCATTTTATGATTTTCATTTGTTCCGTAAACAGGCCACTTTTAATTTGCTACTCTGGCAACACAGTACTAGGAAAGCTAGTGATGGGACAGCACAAAAACAATTTTGTCGATGTAAACATTATAAAGTATGTTATTTTTATCATTTATTTATCAGACATAAAGAAACAGCAACGTCCCTTGATCTCGATACCTTGGAAGAAAGTGATATAATTTCAGAAATAGAGATCGAAACATACTTATCCCCTTTTGAAGAAAAGGTTGTGGAATACATAGCGGGATACGTAGCATTTTCCACTATTAAAAGAATTAAATGCTGTACATGCGTAAAGGGCTTATGTGGAGAGCCTAATAAAAAAGTATAACGTACCAAAAAAGTAGAGGTAGCCTAATGTACGCATCGAAGGAAGTTATTGATTTATGTCGTCTTAAGCGAAGTGGAAATCCGGAAGCACTTGTCTCATGACAAAAAAGTTAGCCGCTCTTGTACGCCCCAATGGGTTACAAATAAAGTGTTACAACATTATGTTGGTAGACAACTGTTCAAAAATATCGAAAGTCACTACTTTGATAATGATTTTGTTATGCATAATATTGAACTTGCGAAAACGGCCATACAAAAGTATACACAAAAATCATATATAATACAATATCATACAAAAGTAACATTAAAATAAGTTACTTGTCTAAAAAGACTGACCCTAAGAAATGTATTGGGTACATATATACAAAACTTATTCATTTTAAGAATCAATAGTGTTAAAACTGCAATAACTGTAACGCTTACATAATTTTTACAAATAAACTATTTTATAAAAGTTGTTTTTTTATTCTTTGTTTCACCACAAAATATCGATAAGTTTATTATTTATTATCGATGTGTTCCTCGCACTATCAATGTTTACTTCGAGCTGACGTCATCTCTTTCACGGACAGGTTGTCTGTGTGTGTGTTTATACTTGTGTGAGTATAGTTTATGCTGGTGTTTGATAATTTTGTAGTGTGTGTGTGTAGTGACGTATCGAAAAAATGCATTTGTGTTAACAGTATTTGTGTGCGTTGCCTCGTCTCCCGCGCCGAAAACGGCAGACTTTTTTGTATAGAAATTAGCGCGCGTGGCGCCTCCGGTTGGTTTACTGCTCTAAGTCTACAGTCCGTATTGAGTGTATAAAAATCAAGGTTCTGAGTCAACACAATAAAAAGATATGGGCAAATTTAGATATTCGCGAAAACTTGTCAGCACCAAAATTTACCTTAATTTTCAACTTTTTTTTTTTTAATTTTCCCTTTACTTGTGCTGTACCTTGGTTTTAACCAAAATTGACAATTCTAGGTCAACCGGAAGTACACATAATGGTACGGAACCCTTCGTGCGCGAGTCCGACTCGCATTTGGCCGGTTTTTTCATTAACTTTACTTTCCAACAAGGCCCCAAATTCTTGTGTGCCCAAGGGGCCCGTTATAGCCTAAGACGGCGTTGTTAATAGAAACCTGTATTACAGGCCCCACTTTGCAGAACAAAGGCTTATCAATAAAGCAGACAAAAGGTTGCAACAATAATGTTATAAATACCATTGTTTGGCAACAAGGAGGGTGGAACATAAATTTAACACTGTGCAGATTACTTATCTTATATAGAAATAAATAATGAACAAACTCGAAATATACTAGTGGTTCGCCCCGTATCTCGCGAATCTCCCATAAAAACAAAAAAAAATTATTCGTAATCTTTGACTATCAAAATAGTGCGATGAAATAAAAACCAACTTACTTGACCTACAGTTTCAAATTACAGGTAACGGGAGTCAATGTTATTTGGTTACCCTTTTTTGGGTACAAATTACAGTTATTCTAGATTTCAGTTTTTTGTCTATATTTGTGATACATAAGCAACATGCATACCAAATTACAGTACTGTGGGGTCACTGGTGTACCCTGTGAATGTTGTCAAAGTTTAGTTTTTATTATGGCTAATAAATAACTCAAAAACTACAAGAACTTTACTAAAAAAACGGGGTCGAAATGTACTAATGAAGACCTTTCATTTAACGTCTCATTTGACTTAATAGTCTCATTTTCATTTTTTTTAGCCCTCTTAAACCCTCTCTCCCCATCTCTAAAATCCCCGAATATTTTTAGCACATTGAGTCACACCAAAATTGTGCCATCCCTACCTACCTAAATACCAAATTTCACGATGATCGGATCAACGCTTCGAATGTTATCCTCCGACAAACAAACATACATAGATACAAACAACGCCGATTTGCCCAAGTTGATTTGGAGATCTCGCTTCGCTCGATCAATAATATAAGTAGATATAGATTTATTCGTATTTCATTCGGATACCCATCGCACACGACTGCACATTAGGAAATGGACAAAATATTACATTAGTCCATTAGAAACTTCTCTTCTATCAAAAGTTTTTTCATCCGTTTCCTGTCGCGTGTTGGCACAGAATACATAACAGTATTTACCTGCCTTATTCACTTCCCTTCCATTCCAAATACTGTGAGTGCATGTGCTACCGCCTTTGAAGCACAATGATGACTGACGAGGACGACTTCAACGCACATTTCACTCGTACTAATTCAGAAACACGAAGTTGCCGAGGCAGCTAACTTTTTTTTTTAATATATAGAATTTCGTTTGACCACATTTTCACCTGATGGTAAGCGATGATGTGGTCTAAGATGAAGCACGAAGATCTAGAAGAAACCTATTTACTCTTACCTTAAAGAGGCCCGGATTGTTGAACTTAAACCGTAGTACTGTAACGTCTAACAAGCGTACTTATGTAAAAAATCAAAATCAAAAATCTGTGTGTCACACACACAGGTTTTTGACGTGAATACGTTTTCTAAAATTGCTTCCATAGTAGCTTCAGCTTGGTGTTGCAATTACATTTTTTTTTGAAGTGAAAACTTCTTTAGGCACGTTGGGCATTTTTTGAGATGGGAAAAACCATTGAACTCGCGACACTGTTACCGTTACCGACACCTCTGTGTATAGGTATCTCGTAATTGTTCAAGTTTTCACTTCTGTCGGCACTCTCGGATTGCCACTTTTTTTTTGAAGTGATAACTTCTTTATGAAAGAAAGAAAGAAAGAAAATACATTTATTTGCAGACATAACAAAACAAAGACATACTTACACAGTTACAAAAATAACACGACAATAAGTATAACATACAAAAAATTGAAATGAAAATGCATGTTGGGCATTTTTTGAGATGGGAAAAACCATTGAACTCGCGACACTGTTACCGTTACCGACACCTCTGTGTATAGGTATCTCGTAATTGTTCAAGTTTTCACTTCTGTCGGCACTCTCGGATTGCCACTTTTTTTTGAAGTGAAAACTTCTTTATGAAAGAAAGAAAGAAAGAAAATACATTTATTTGCAGACATAACAAAACAAAGACATACACAGTTACAAAAATAACACGACAATAAGTATAACATACAAAAAATTGAAATGAAAATGCATGTTGGGCATTTTTTGAGATGGGAAAAACCATTGAACTCGCGACACTGTTACCGTTACTGACACCTCTATATTATAAGTATCTCGTAATTATTCAAGTTTTCACTACTGTCGGTTGATGTTAGTCAATTGATGATAGTCAAGCGCTTGTCCACTACCTCACCTGATAGTAAGTGATGGTGTGATCGAAGATGGAACACGCTTGCATAGAAAGAAGCTATTCACTCTAGACTTGAAGACTCGGAGATTATACTGGTTTGGAAAAACATACGCCGGAAGTGAGTTCCACTCCTTACTTGTGCTAACAAGAAAAGTTGAAGCAAATCATTTGGTGCACATATCTATCATCTCGATTCAAAATTGAATTACTCCACTGGATGGAAAAAGGATCAAAAAATTCGTGTGTAAGTGAGGTCTGTGACGCATCGCGCGCGGTAGAGTGGGAAGCGCCGCCATTTTGAGGTCACTTTGCTGCGTTTCAAGATTTCCATTTAGTATGTTACCCGAAAGACTTCTTAGTGTTCAAACATGATTATAACAAACATAATAATAGCGTATTATATGTTTTGTATAGAAAATATTACCTGTTACGTACACGTACCTGTAAACGTGTGATTTGTATATCTATAATTAGGAACGTCAAACTCATTTAGTTGTATGTACGGGCACTGGAAACTGCGACACAGTATTTTACAAGTAGATAGTTGCCAATTTGCCAAAGAATATTAACCATTAAATACAGAGAAAACAGTGACCTATGGCTGCCGATGTGTCGTATGTACAGTTAATCACATTACGTGGAATGGATCCATATTTGCATGTCCTCTGAAATTGGACACAGTTGGAAACGTAAAAGTGATCTCGCAAATAGGAACTATGGCTACACATAGAGCTTTACTGATCGAGCGAAGCGAGATCTCCAAATCATCTTGGGTAAATCGGCGTTGTATGTATGTATGTTTGTTTGTCCGAGGATAACTTTCGAAGCGTTGATCTGATCGTCGTGACATTTTTTACATAGGTAGGTAGTCATGGCACAATTTTGGTGTGACTAAATAAGTTAAAAATGTGGGGGGGGGTGGTTGAGATATTGGGGTTCAAGAGGGGTAAAAAAAAAATGAAAATAAAACTATTAGGTACGTCAAGTGAGACGTCTAATGAAAGGTTTTCATTACACCCCGTTTTTATTTTTAGTATTTTTTTGTAGTTTTTGAGCCATACTAAAAACTAAATTTGACAAAACTCACAGGGTACACCAGTGACCCCACAGTGCTGTAATTTGGTATACGTGTAGCTTAAGTATCACAAATATAGGCAAAAGTCTGAAATACAGAATAATTGCAATTTGTATCTCAAAAAAGAGTAACCATATTACATGAACTCCCGTTACCTGTAATTTGAATGAAACCGTAGGTCAAGTACGTTGGTTATTTATTTCGTGGCACTATTTTGATAGTCAATGACTACGAATAATATTTTTTTGTTTTTATGGTAGACTCACGAGATCTCAGTTCGGGGCGAACCACTAGTATTTCCAGTGTAAGCTGTGCATTGATATATCACAAAGGATTAGCAAGTTGAAGTGGACAGGGCATATAGCTTGAAGAAATAACGGCCGTTGGGGCAGAAAGGTTCTCGATTGACACCGCATTCATCAAAATCGGATGAGTTTAGGCGCTACCGTGGAACATACATTTATAAACTGCTAAAAACCTAAACTTTCCTTTTGGCTTTACCGCAGTCGGGTAAAAGAGTTGATATTACTTTAAATGTTTTTGGAAGGCGTATTCAACAACACTGCAAATAATAAAATAAATTAATAATATTATACATATATATATATATATATAAACAAATATCTGTAGATCATGCAAACATTTGTTAAGCAGTGGGAATTTAACCCGCTACCTCCTGCGTCTCAGCCGGCTATTTGCCCACTGCGCCACGGAAGTCGTCAAAATAATGGGATACGAGAGTAAAAAAACATCACACCAATTTTATTATGCACTTAGCGATAAAACCGCCGGTACTTATAACTAAGAGCAGTACTAGCGGATACCAGTTTAATCTGAATGTTTTCCTTCACCGTTTGAGCAGTTTGAGGCCACACGCGCGTAAATCAAATGCGAATCAAAGCAAAGACTTTGTCAATATTACGTGCTATTTACGATCTCAATTGAGGGACTGCACGATCGATATATACAGTAAGTAATATAAAGTTTGGTAAGTAATATACTGACGGTATTCAAGTGATAGTTTCTTAAAACATAAAAAAAGACTTCTTGAAAAAAAAACTACTAGTTATGTTATCAAATTTAATAAAAATCGAATAAGTTAAGGTGATTAATTCGTAAAGGCCGATTTGATATCTCTTTCGGAAATGGCTGCGGGGTTGGGTTAGAAAGGGACAACAAGAGATATTTCGAGACGTCACCAATACAGTATCTGTGGTTAGATGGCAAGCATTAAGCAATACCACAACATAAGTTTAACAAAGTGTTTGTTTTTACAATTAAATTTCACATTTCTATGGTAAACATTTCACATTTATTATGCCCCGACCATTTTTGTGCGTAAATATCAAATACCTTATATACCCGTATAGCCGCATTCTGTATCAGGGATGTTGCAAATATTCATATCCGCATCCGCAAATGGGGAGCCTCCGCATCAGTTTGGACATCTTCATCCGCAATAATCGATGCGGATGTTCATGCGGAAGCAGATGTAGCGCAAGTCATGACAAGAAAGAAATTGGGTGGGGCTTGCGAGTAGGGCGTGCTGTGGGCACGCGCTGATTGGCTAATAGGAGTGAAGATTTCAATGACAAGATCCGACGCGTTTGTTATTTTTATCATTTGTATCTCGAAAATAAATCATAACTTTTTTCATAAATTTTTGAGTGTTATTGTGAGTATACAGTGAGTATTGTATGTTAAGCGAGTTTTCTGCAGTTAATCCCACTAATATTATAAACGCGAAAGTTTGTATGGATGTAATGTGTAGACGTTTGTTACTCTTTCACGTCGTAACGGCTGAACCGATTTCGATGAAATTTGCTATGTCCATAAATTATAGCCTGGATTAACACAGGCTACTTTTTGTTGAAGCCGCTGGCGGAAGCTAGTAGTTTATATTTTTGTTTTATTTCTGCACCAAAACGAAGTTTCTAAAAAAAATCTTAAGACCGCATCCGCATCCGCAGATGTGAGCTTTTAAAAATCCGCATCCGCATCCGCGTCCGCGGGTATCATTAAATCTGCATCCGCAACATGCTTGTTCTGTATAGCAGATCTCATATTGCGTTATCTATCACACTAATAAATGCGAAAGTTTGGATGTATATTTGTTTGTTTATTACTCAATCACGTCGTAATGGCTGAACCGATTTTCATGAAATTTGATGTGTTGATAGATTATGATCTGGATTCAAAGCTACTTTTTGTTGACAAAGAACGCGTGCGAAGCCGCTGGCAGAAGTTAGTTAATTATATACTAACTTCCATCCGAGGCCTCGCACGGATTCAAAATAAAATATAGTCGACCCGCCCGCGGCTTCTCACGCGTGGCTTGTCAATAAAATCATTACCCTGCTTTTGCGCAGTCGGTAGTAGCCTTTGTCTCAATCCCGTTCATAATCTTTTTATATACTAAATTTCATCGAAATCGATCCAGCTGTTTAGTAGTGAAGAGTTATCATACAAATACGTAAAACTTAAACATGTTTAGTCGCTAAATACGTTTAGGGATCGTTGTGCAAGTCGGTCTTAATCTTTGACTAATAAAATAGTACCACGAAATGCACTACCAACTATTTGACCTACAGTTTCATCCAAATTACAGGTAACGGGAGTTCATGTTAAATGTTTCCGCTTTTTTGGGGTAGAAATTGCAGTTATTCTGGATTTCAGACTTTTCCCTATCTTTATGTCACTAAAGCTACACGCATACCAAATTTCAGCACTGTGAGGTCACTGGTGTACCCTGTGAATTTTGACAAATTTCAGTTTTTAGTATGACTAATAACTTAAAAACTACAAGGTTTAAACTAAAAATAAAAACGTGGTCGAAATGTACTCACAACTACTTTTTATTAGACTAGCCACTTGGCCGGATAGTCTTATTTTGTTTTTTTTTACCCATCTTGAACCCCAATATCTCAACAACCCCCCAACATTTTTAGCTCATTTAGTCGTTAGACAAAATCGTGCCACACCGTGAAATTTGGTGATCAGATAAACGCTTCGAAAGTTATCCTCGCACAAACAAACATACATAGTACTTATATCCAAAGGTTGTCTGGAAGACATCGCTTTTAGCGATAAGACCGCCCGTTGCACTCCTATTTATTGTTTATTTCCTTTGTTACCGTATTTTTGTTTGGTGTGCAATAAAGAGTATTTCATTCATTCATTCATTTATATAACGCCGATTTGCCCAAGTTGATTTAGAGATCTCGTTTCGCTCGATCAATAACTAAAAAACATCCAGTGTTGCAGTTTGCAACACTATTTTCAGAGCTGTCAAATCAATTGAGATATGACACCGACATGGCACCCCGTCATTTATAACCGGTTAGCGATCCGGTTATACGCGTCATAAACCGGTTACTGACGCTACCGTCAAGTTTGATGTATACTGCTTATGGCTCAGTAACGGGATATCACAAGGGTGTAACTGGGTGGTTTACTCCTACGCGGAAAGAGTAATAGAATAGAATGGAAAATAATTTATTGCATAAGAACAATGATAATCTATGTTATATAAATGGCGGTCTTATCGCTTAATAGCGATCTCCACCAGACAACCTTTGGATGGAAGGGGCATTTGTGGATTACCTCACATACAGATAAATCGAGAAGTTATCTTTTCTATATGTAAAACTAGCCGACCCGACAGGGCTTAGTACGGATTGCAAAATATGTACTAGAGTTAATACAAAAACCCATACAAAAAGTCACTTTCAGTTTTAACAGAATTTTTAAAATTGTATGGGCAAATTTTCCAAAAAGATATCCATAAAAACCTATTTCAATAAAATATTTGAAGAGGCAGAAACGATCCTTGAGTTTGGGTTCAATGGACTTGGCAAATATTACGAGGTGAACAGACTTAAGCCAAATCCTTCGAAGACCCAGGTCTGCGTTTTCATCTGCGCAATCGCCAAGCGAATCAAGAACTCAATATCAGATGGCAAGGCACTCCCATTGAGTACTGTTCACATCCAAAGTACCTTGGGGTGACTCTGGACACGACACTAAGCTATAAGTCCTACTGTCTCAAAACTAAACTTATGGTTGGGTCGCGTAATAATCTGCTCCGACGCCTCACCACCGTAAAATGGGGAGCAGCACCTGGCATCCTTTGCACGACCGGCTTAGCAATATGCTTTTCTGCTGGTGAGTTTGCCTGCCAAGTTTGGAACCGATCGCCCCACGCTAAGCATCTCGTCCAGGCTAGTCGAGGACTGTCTGTCACGTTTAAACGCTCTGGGTGTAAAGAACAGAGTTATCTTAAGATTCTGGGACACGCAGGTATCGGTGGTAACGAATGTGCCGACGAGCTTGCGCGAGCTGGGGCAAATGGAATACGGCATGGCCTTGAGCTGTTCTGTGGTATACCAAAAAGCCTGGCACAATGAACCCTTATGAACCTCTGCTTCGCGGAATCGTCCAAACCTTTGATAAACGGTATACAAACCGAATCCTAGCGCTAAACAGAAACAATCTCCGTATTATAATCAGAGCCCTGACTGGACACTGTCGGCTTAATAAGCACATATTCAAGCTAAGGCTATGCGATACACAAACCTGCAGATTTTGTAATGAGACGGCAGAATTGCCCTTACATCTGTTAGGCGAGTGTGGTCCACTAATGCGTAAACGTAGCATTCATCTGGCCAAACACATTCTTAGCCCGGAGGAGCTTACAGCTATCACTCCTAAGAATATTATACAGTTTTTAGCAGCTGTAGGACTGGTGAACTTTAAACGCCCTGATAACCTAGGGGCGACACAAAAATACTAGGGGTGATCCAAAAGTAGTGATAATCAGTTATTTCTAGTGCACACAAAAATACAAAAAAATATCAATCACTTGCTCAGTTACCCACTAGTTCAGGAAAAAAAATCATATAAATAGGCCACGGTTCCCGGGAGCCACATTCATTTGAATACGGACTGTCAAGGAGTGAACATAAAAATGGAAAAACACGAAATCAGAGCTGTCATTAAATACCTCTGCTTGAAAAAAATGTGTACCAAAGACATACACAGCGACTTGGTGGAAACATTAAGGGACTCTTCTTCTCCATATTCCACAGTTGCACGCTGGGCTAAGGAGTTTAAGCTGGGAAGAACATCAACAGAAGACGAACACCGCGAAGGACGCCCATCGACGTCCCTCACTGAAGAAAATGTGAAAAAAGTTGAAGAAGTTGTATTGGAAGATCGAAGAGTGACTATCAGGCATGTAGCTGAGATCACAGGGATCTCATATGGCAGCATTCAAAGAATCCTTGCGAACGAATTGCATATGAGAAAGGTCTCCGCGCGTTGGGTACCGAAAATGTTAAACGACGAGCAAAAGAAGAAACGAGTCGACATGTCAAGAGCAAATCTCGAAAAGTTTCAGGCAGACAAAGATAATTTTTGTCACGTTTTGTGACCATAGACGAGACCTGGATCCACCATTTTGATACTGAAACAAAACAACAATCGATGACATGGAAACGATCCGATGAACCGACGCCGAAGAAATTCAAAGTGTCAAGCTCAGCAGGGAAGGTTATGGCGTCTGTTTTTTGGGACGCTAAAGGAATAATCATGGTGGACTACTTGGAAAAGGGGGCCACTATTACAGGCTCCTACTATGCATAACAAATAAGAAGATTGCGGGAGGCTATTAAGGAGAAAAGGCGAGGCAAACTGCGGGCTGGAGTGCTGTTCCATCAAGACAACGCACCGGTTCACAAAGCTGCAATTGCCATGGCTGCCATTCAGGAAGCGGGCTTCGAGCTGGTGGAACACCCCCCCTGTTCACCAGATCTAGCCCCCAGTGACTTCTATCTCTTTTCACGACTTAAGGAACACCTCCGAGGCAAGAAATTTGACGATGATAGCGACATCACGTCGCTATCAGCCGCGGTTGAGGACTTTTTTGAGAGTCAAGATAAAGATTTTTTTTCTAAGGGAATTTTAGGTTTAGAAAAGAGATGGACTAAATGTAT
Organism: Philereme transversata; assembly: GCA_963924445.1. NCBI lineage: Eukaryota > Metazoa > Arthropoda > Insecta > Lepidoptera > Geometridae > Philereme > Philereme transversata. The sequence continues at coordinate 25,952,156 of OZ004346.1, forward strand.
AGACTTACTAGGAGACTATGCTGAGAAATAAATTTATTTTTTTATTTTATTCATTGTGTTTATTATGATTATCATTACTTTTGGATCACCCGTAAATGGCGATCACAATAGGCCTCGTGGCCGCAGTGAAACTAGAGTTGCAAAAGCTAAAAAAAAGCATGTCGACATGGCACTGAACGAGGCCTGCCGCAAGATGGCTGTTTAAAACCGACACCTCTTAACTTGGTTTATCCACTAGCCGGCATCGCACCACCTGACTAACGGGATATCGCCTGTTCAATAGAAAAGTTACAACATGAAACTGATTACCAACATCCCCTCCACAGCCACCAACCTCCACCATCCCTACTAAAAAGCTGAAAGAGTTTTATGCTTAGAACCCTGGTCACACAACTGATCACTGACTGATCACTCCCCTATCCTACTCTTTATTAATAATACTAGGGTAACTAAAACTAGCATTACATATAATAAAATTATTATGAATCATGAAGGTATCAATGATTTGCTTGTTAATGAGTCCTGGGAAGACTTATACTTGATTGATAATGTAGATAATGCAAGTGATCTGTTTACATCAAAACTAATTAATATTCTTAATCAGAACACTCAGATCAGAACTTTTTCTAAACGAAATCAACCCTTAAAGCCATGGATTACAACAAGCGTAGTAAGATCTATAAGGAAGCGAGACAGACTACATAAAAAAGCAAAAAAGGCACTAAATAACGAAAAGCTAAGAGATAAATACAATAAATATAGAAATGTGTGTAATAATATTATTAAAAAGTTAAAAAGAGACTACTATAAAACCAAATTGCTGGAAAATCAGGGCAACATCAAACAAACATGGAAAATAATGAGAGAAGTGTGTAATTTTATCCCAAAAAAAATATATATCTAGAGAGTTGCTAGAAACTAGTAATAATCCAACACAATCACTTAACGAAGTTAATTCGTACTTTACAATTGTTGGTGAAACGCTTGCAAATGGGACTCTAACAAAAATGAGCACAACAGAAGGTCAACTCGCAAAATTAGCGAGGACATCGAACAGTCCAGTCAACTCTATGTCCCTGACACCTACGGATCCCGCTGAAGTCAGAGCCATGATTTTTGCACTTAAATCACACAGTGCGCCTGGATGGGACAAAATTACTGCGAAGTTACTCAAACAATTTATAATGTTCCTCGCTGTACCTATAGCATTTATTTGTAACTTAAGTTTAGAAACAGGGACTTTTCCCACCGCATTTAAACAAGCTGTGGTTTGTCCAATTTTTAAAGCGGGTGATAAAAATAATCCCTCAAATTATAGGCCCATTTCTCTTCTTTCCACGCTGTCCAAAGTCTTGGAAAAGCTAGTTAAGAGAAGAGTCATGCGATACCTAGAAAATAATAGTCTCATAAGCACAAACCAATACGGTTTCAGAGAAGGAAAGTCCACCGAGGATGCAGTCCTGATGCTAACATCTAAAATTACATCCTATCTGGATGGCGGAGACAAGTGTATAGGTGTTTTTTTGGACCTTCAAAAAGCATTTGACACTGTCTCCATCCCGATTTTGCTGACTAGACTGGAAAATGTTGGAATCAGGGGCCTAGCTCACGATTGGTTTCAGGATTATTTAACCAAAAGATCGCAGCGAGTGCGTGTTAAAGGGCATGAAAGCGACAATGCAGTGTGCACATTTGGCGTACCACAAGGTAGTACTCTAGGGCCTACGCTTTTCCTCGTCTACATTAATGACCTATGCAGTACTACCTTGCCTGGTCTCGACTTGCTGATGTTTGCAGATGACACTGTATTACTACTTCATGATAAAACTTGGAAAAAAACAGTAGCGCTAACCGAGAACTGCCTCTCAAAGGTGACGATATGGTTAGAGAATAGCCTCCTTACACTAAATACTAGTAAAACGAAATATATGTGCTACAGTATGACGGCCGCGGGAGACCCAGGAACCAATATTAATGTAAAGATACATACCTTTCCTTGTAATCGAAACAGTCGTGAATCATGTAATTGCTCTAATTTGACCCGTGTTAATACTATTAAATACCTTGGACTCGTTATACGAGGCATGCCTTTTAAGTTTTGTCGTTTGAAGAAAAAAACACATCTAGAACCTTATAGTACTTTTTATTGTTTTTCAAAGTATTCACAACGTAGCTTAAAACACTTTTCCATTCGCTCAAACCAGTTATTATAACATTTATTCCACTCTAAAGTGGGGTGTTCAAAATGGCTGTCTTGAAAGCGTCGACTGCTTCTTCACCGGACTGGAACCTTTGACCACGAAGACTTTTCTTAATTTTAGGAAATGTAAAGAAATCGTTAGGGCTTAGGTCAGGACTGTATGGAGGATGGTCAAGAATTTCTACTTTTTCCTGCTTCAAATACTCAATCGTTTGACGAGCGCTGTGTGAGCTTGCGTTGTCGTGGTGCAGGATGATGCGTCGCTTTGAGTTAGATTTTCGAAGTTCGGCGATGACTTGTGGTAAACAAACTGTAGTATACCACTCTGCGTTAACCGTTCTACGATCTTCAAGTGCAATAGTCGCAACATGGCCGGTTTTTCCAACGAACGTGGTCACCATCTTCTTTGAAGTGCTTCGAGAACGAACAACTTTAGTCGGCTTTGGCTCGTCTTGAAAGACCCAGATTGTAGATTGTTGTTTGGTATCAGGATTGTAGGCATAGATCCAAGATTCGTCACCACTTATGATGTCGTAGACGTGATTTGACTCCCCTCGGTTGAACCTTTGCAGAGTTTTCTTACACCATCTGACGCGGGCCGCCTTGTGATCGTCGGAAAGCAGATGCGGTATCCAACGGCAAACTAGCTTTCTCACACCAAGCGCTTCATGCAAGATCTTCTGAATGGTTGTCCCTGAGATGCCTAATAGAGCCTCTATCTCTCGATACGTCACACGACGATCTTCGAGAATTAGTTGTCTCACAGCAATGATGTTATCTTCAGTGAAGGCGGATTTTGGGCGTCCTTCGCGAAATCTGTCACTAACACTAGTATGTCCACGCTGGAATTCTAAATACCAGCGTTCGACAGTCCGCAGACATGGGGCTACATCACTGAATACAGATGTTAGCTCTTCTAAACACTGAAGCCGTGTCAGGCCTCTTCTAAAGTTGTAGAAAATTATTGCACGAACATTTTCCTTAGAAAGATTCATTTTCGTACGTGACCTGACAGATTCAAATCGAAACTGTGACTAAACAATAGCATTAATCCTAATACTTTTAACTGTTTTGAGATTCAAAATGTAAACACATTCGAATATAGAACAGTTCCAAATTCAAAATTGCCGGAAAATATGGAAACGACAGAACTTAAAAGGCATGCCTCGTAGATGATAAGCTTAACTGGAACGTGCACATAGAAACAATGACGTCTAGAATCAGAAAACTTATTTATGTGTTTCGAACTCTTCGAGTAGTTGCTGAGACCAAACTTGTTATACAAACATATAAGGCTTTATGTGAATGTATCCTAAGATATTGCATTTGTGCATGGGGTAGAGCGTCAAAATCTCACCTCATCACCGCTGAACGTGCACAACGTGCCGTTCTAAAGGTACTTTTATACCTACCCTACAGGCACCCTACTACAGACGTTTATGAGAAAACTAGTGTGCTTAGCATCAGAAAATTATTTATTTATGAAGGTTTACGTCGCTACCATAGAAAAATTGTTCCCTACCTGATTTACAGAAAAGGGTTGACCGCTGTCCTGTTCCAATAGTTAGATCCCGATTTGCACAAAAACAATATAATGTCGTTGTTCCCCATCTGTATAATGTGCTTAATAGAGTGCTCAGGGTGAAGAAGAAGAGTAACGTTGAAATAAAAAAAATAACACTTACCTGGCTCAAAGAATTTGATTACGATGGTGTTGAAGCAATGTTAAATGGCTTTTATTGTTGATGTTTTCTTTTTGTATTCCTAAGTTCCTATCACTACACTACCTACATACGCGAATAACTTAAACACTAAATACATACATATATTTATAGATCCTGATAATTGTAAACAATGTATATAAATATATATTATAATCTAATTACTAAGCAAAACATGCACCTAAGTATAGCACCTACTACGTAACAGACTTGAATTTGAGAGAGCTTACGTATTTCTTTTAAATACTTACTTTTTTAGTCATATGATTTATTCTTTTTAATTAATGCTTAAACTTAACTATCCTATCTTTGCTAGACATAATTTAAAATATACACATGATGGGAGAAGCCACTGGCACCTGAAATACAGTTTTTTAACTAGTTCGGGAGCCTATGGATTCAAATTTGACTATGTCATACTTAATTATGTCAATAAATAAATTTTTACTATTTACTATTTTACTATTTACAAAGGTTGAATTTGTGGAAGAAGCACTTACCATCGCCCGAGTTCATAGCACCAAGTGAGTTCCACTCCTTTCATGTGCTAACAAGAAAAGTTGAAGCAAATCGTTTGGTACGGCAAGGTATGGGTGGTACTTCTTGGTACATCTGCTTGGTGGAAGGGAGAAGGAGGGATAAGGTCATGAAGATCTTGCGCACATTCACAAGCGGTAAAATTGCCGTTTTAAAGTGATTCCTGTGATTTCAATGAATAAAAAGTTTTTGATTTGATTTGATTACACATATACGCTGTTGATATCCCGAAAGGTTCGCGTGAATGTAACTTCGCTCAGGAAGTAAACTAAACTGATATAATTAAAACGCTCCTAGTCGAGTATTACATTTTATTTCCGTCCCTACTTAACGATAAATTATTCTCGGGATGAACAGATAAAAAGTACAATTCCGTCCTTGCTCCAATTACATTGGGAAAACTCCTGGCGTTATTAGGTTTTATTGAAATTTGTCCCGTTTAACTTGCAGGTTGGGATCAGCTAGCTCACCCTTTCAAGGCATCATCATCATATGAGCAGTGCTGCCAATTGCGGTAAATTTCCCCAATTTGTAGGGAATTGGTAGCTAGCGTGGGAAGAGCACGGGGAATGACTTAAATCGAGGAATTTCGGGGAATTGTGGCCGACTGCTTTTTGCACTGTACAAGCCTCTGTAATGTTATCATCCATTGTAGCTTTAATGAATACCAAATAAGGTATAGCTAAAACGGTGGGACTCAGCCTCGAACGCGCGCATCTATGTATAGGTACTTGTGCTTGGCCCTCTGCACCGATTAGGTAAGAGTTTTTGATGTGAAACATCTATTGGCGCGCTTTGGGGATATTTTTCTATTTATTATAAGTATGTATTTACAAAAAAAGCACACACCCTGTTTTGTTATGTACAACATTAATTTAAAGCACACCTAGAATCTTATTAACTGATTTTAGAGGTGGGTTTAAGATGGTAGCTTGAATATTTATCCAGTAATCAATACACACAAAACCATTAAACAATTTTCAATGTAAATCAACGACGCCTTTGTGCCGCTTATGGCGGGTTCCTATATCCGTCGGCTGTTACACAAATATATTGAAAAGTCTGATATCCAGAATAGCTGCAATGTCTACACTAAAAACGAATAACCAATAACATGAACTGTCGTTACCTGTAATTTGAATTAAACTGTGGGTTAAGTTAGCTGGTTATTCATATAGCGACACTATTTTGATAGTCAAAGATTACAAATAATATTTTTTTGTTATTATCGGAGACTCGCGAGAACTCAGTTCGGAGCGAACCACTAGTTTAGATGTTATACATCTGCCGGGCGTCTCGTGACGGCCATTTATTCCTTCGTTACTGTATATTGGGCTATCTGTTTGTAACACTGGAGGGCTGAAGCTCCCGTTAATTAAAATTAAGACTTTCAACTGCTTTAAGATACTTTATTATGAATATAAATTAGGTGACAATATAATTGCTTTTCTCTTCACTACCTCTAATTTTGATCAATATAATCATGGGGAAGTAGCATGATCGGTATCTACTACCCTATTTTTTTTGTTAATTACAAATGGCACATCTCAACCTTCAAAGACTGGACCTTCGAATCATCGTGGGGACCCTTACAGGACATGGCCCCCTGAACAAACACCTCTACATCATCGGAGCAACAGACAGCCCACTCTGCAGGGCATGTCTCACCGAAGAAGAATCAGCCGCCCACGTAGTCCTGGAATGCGTGGGGGTAACAGCACAACGTGCAGAAATTCTGGACAATCCAAGGTCACTCCGTGAAGTCTGCGAATACCCCAGGAAACTTCTGCGCTTCTGGTAGGAGTTAGGCTGGCTATCCATATAGTCAACTCTCTCATGCATAATAGACCACATACAGAGTTTGAATGCGGAAAAGGGAGTCCACCAACCAACAAATGGCACATCAAAACAGAACAAGAGTAGTAGAGCTTCTTGTGAAAAGGCTCGCCCGGGGAAGTACTACCATCATACCTATTTCTTCCGCCAAGCAGCATTGCTGAGTTTCGGTTTGAAGGGCACATTTCTAACGTACGTGACCTACGAGGCAATTCTCTGTTATAAGCGATGGTTACCACTTAACATCAGGTGGGCCATAAGCTTGTTCCATCTCCATGTAGTATAAAATAAAAAAAAACACGGCCAACAAAACCCACTAATATTATAAACGCGAAAGTTTGTATGGATGTATGCGTGGATGTTTGTTACTCTTTCACGTCGCAACGGCTGAACCGATTTCTATACAATTTAGTATGTACGTAGATTAACACCTGGATTAACACTAGGCTACTTTTTGTTTACAACCCACGCGTGCGAAGCCACTGGTGTAATATGAAATAAATCTCATATATAAAAATTTCGTGTCACAGTTTTTGTGGTCGCACTCCTGCGAAACGGGTCAACCGATTTTAATGATTTTTTTTGTATATTTGGTAGGTATGAGAATAGGTCGTACAGTATTTTAAACCCTCCTACCCCCATATTTTTATCGCGATTTTAGTATTTTTGTATCCATTCATTTATCGCACGCTGATCGCTAGAAGCACGCTCACAAATCGCCAGTGTAATAACGTTCTCCAAGCTAAACGAATGCTAAACTACTTATAAATAACGATGCTAAAAAAATAACAAAGTTTGAAAACAGAACTCGGAAGAGACCGGTCGTTTAATTACCAAAATCGCCTTTTTCCCTCAAAAAGATTCCTACTGGTGCCGTAATAACTCCGTAAACTCATTTTGTCGAGAGCTTCCTTACGAGAGACCGGCTACAGGGACGGACTTCAGTATTCAGTATTTTATTGCGTTCATACAAATCAGGGATGTTGCGGATATTCACATCCGCATTGCCTAAATGCGGAGCCACCGCATCGATTTGGACATCTGCATCCGCGTCCGCAATAATCGATGCGGATGTTCATGCGGATGCAGACGCAGCACAGGTCGCGACAAGAAATAAATTAGGTGGGTCTTGCGAGTGGCACGTGCCGTGGGACGTGCTGATTGACCAATAGGAGCGAAGATTTCGGTGACAAGATCCGACGCGTTGTTATTGTTTATCATTTATATCTCTTAAATCAATCATAACGTTTTTACTTGCTGTGTTTATCTTATGAACATTGCAGTTTTTGAGTGAGGGTATAGTTTTCTGCAGTTAATAGTTTATGGGACAAGTGAATTTACAAGTTCACCGACACAAAGTGAAATTTGGACTTATTATTAAACAAGATGAACATGATATTTTGACTTTAATTACTGAATAATAAATTATTTAATTAGACCTAAATTGTATCCCAAAGCATGTGTACACAGCATGAAAATTCTAGATCAGTGCTGTGTAGACTAACTGAATATAATTAATAGGCCCAAAAATACGTGTTTAATTCGTCCCTGGTCCAATAACACAAGGGGAGGAATCCAGTGCTTATGTCGTCTTCCCAAAGAAACCTTGACGATGTGAAATACCAGTGAATGCGAGTGAAAATGATAAATGAATAGAAGGGAATTCGTTCGCACACTGGTTCTTTATTAGAGATTAAAATATTAAAGTTGTATTTATTTGCCAGAACATGGGTAGATAGTGTAGATACTGATGTTACAAATTTAAAAAGTTTCACGTGCTAATTACATCTATATATATTTATCTATATATTATATAACAGAAATTCGGGCTAGTTACACCATTTATAACTCAAGAACGGCCCGATTTTTATAATTTTTAATTTGTTGTATTTGCATAATAACTATTAGAATAGGAATAATTAAAGCAAAAAAAAAAATTAAGAAGAAAATTCATTTTCTCATTCATGGATGCTGCTAATGATGGCCGATTATTAATGACGTCCGCGTCATATGCATGTCAAGGCGGTACGAAGTTCGACGGGTCAGCTAGTGTCATGTAAAATTAAATTATGTGTGGATAACTAAGAAATAATAATAGATAATACAATGTCAGCACATACCTACTAATTAAATATTTAAATTCAAATTTAAGCAAGTCTCAATATCATTGTGTATCATTTATATATTCATTGATTGTAAAGTATGCTTTTTGGGTCAGGTATTTTTTTAGTTTTGTCTTATAGTATAGATGGAAACTGTGTATCGATTTTATATTAGAAGCCGGGGCGGGTCAGGTCGTCTCATATAAAAAAGTGGCACTCCGGGAGTGCCGACAGGTATACACAGGTGTCGGTAACGGTAACTGTAACAGTGTCGCGAGTTGACTGGTTCTTAATATTTTAAAGTGAATTTTTGTTTGTATCGTGTAAAATTTATGACCTTTCCAAGTGTACAAACAATGTATCTTTATGGAACAAAAATATTTTGATTTGATTTGTGTTCAATGATTTTTTTCCCATCTCAAAAAATGCCCAACGCGCCTAAAGAAGTTTTCCCTTCAAAAACTGGATCTTATGTTATGAGACGGCGGCGGCGGCGGCGGCGGCGGCGGCGGCGGCGGCGGTTTCATTGTTTTAATTAGATAAAAGAACTTACTTATTACACGACTGCGGCAAATCCAAAAGGAAGGGTTAATTTTTTAGGAGTCTATGCACATATAAAAGGATGTATAAATGTATGTATGTTTTGTTCCACCGTAGCGCCTAAACTACAGCTCCGATTTTAATGAATGTGGTGACACGAGCTTATTAACGAATAGATTCGTTAATAAGGTCCGGATAACATTTATTTATTTAAGTAATAAACTAGAACGGTCTTGGCCAATTATACTAATTACATATGTTAATATTTACAATACATGTCATGATGATACATTTTGGAATAATGGAGTAACTTTCACAAATAATTAATAAATGTCACTATTATAAAAAATGTCAAAACAATAAGATAAAAAACAATAAAACAAAAGCAATAAATATTTGATCGAGCGAAGCCAGATCTCCAAATCAACTTGGACAAATTGGCGTTGTATGTATGTATGTTTGTTTGTCTGAGGATAATTTTCAAAGCGTTTATCCGATCATCGTGAAATTTGGTCTATAGGTAGGTAGTGATGGCACAATTTTAGTTTGACTAATTGAGCTAAAAATGTGGGGGGGATTGTTGAGATATTATTCAAGAGGGATAAAAAAACCAAAATGGGACTATCCGGTCAAGTGGCACGTTTAATAAAAGGTATTTGTACATTTCGACCCTGTTTTTATTTTTAGTTTAAATCTTGTAGTTTTTAAGTTTTTAGCCATAATAAAAACTGAACTTTGACAAAATTCACAGGGTACAGAGACCCCACAGTGCTGAAATTTGGTTTGCGTGTAGCTTTAGTGACACAAAAATATAGGGAAACGTCTGAAATCCATAATAACTGCAATTAATACCCCAAAAAAATGTAACCAATTAACATGAACTCCCGTTATCTGTAATTTTAATGAAAGTGTAAGTGATAGTCAAAGATTACAAATAACATTTTCACAAAACATAAAACCTCAAACACTCCAACATCATCATCTTCCATCCGTCCGCAAACACATCACATTCGGGGCTTGCGTCCAGGAGGGCATTGAGCGCGGAAAGGGTTCGCGGGATCGGCGACTGAGCGCGCTGAAGTTTCGGCAAAATGATTCCGAGAACAATCTGTGTCTCCTTCTGCGGCGGTAATTGTCGGATACGTAGAACCGCAAGAGCTCATCGTGGAGATCAAGGGCATCTATCTTCCCATGAAGAACCTTGAGCATGCTCCTTAATTGGGCATTTGCTCTTCTTACCTCCCTCAAAACTATTAAATCCCAGGCAGCCCAGGAGAAACTTTGTCGGGTAGATAAATGGGTAATACCCATTTATAAAGGAAGCAAAGAAAAGCCTTTTGCACCTTTTCGAGCAACAGAGCGTAAGTACTCTCATGTGGGTACAAACATATGAGCTGGGTTCAAGTTTGCTGCGGACTAAGGCGCAAAAAACAAGCCTGACAACGTGTTCACCCCGAAACTCACTACAGTTTCTCAGCACAAAACCCAGCCTACGAAAGGATTCCTTAGCTACAGTAGTGATGTGGTCGTGGAAAGTTGTTTTCGGTCGAAGGTGACACTCAGGGCCCGTAGCCAAATGTCATTCGCCACGAATCTATTCGATTTCTACATACATTTGTTGTCGCTGAATGACGTAATATTTCTATAGCATGTGTCAAATCCCATACATTTGCAGACGTATCGACTAGCGTCATCGCTAATCGACTGTAACTTGGCTAAGCCCTCAGGTCCTTAATAGATTCAGATCTTGCGATAAGGTCAGAGTTAAGTCTATGCTCAGATTTGATTGGATGCCACATGCAATCAAAAGTCATGGCATGGCATTTAGATGGGTTGAATTCCATTCTGTTCGCCACACCCCACTCATAGACTGCGTTCACATCACGTTGGAGCCTCAGACAGTCATACCACGAACGAATATCTAAGAACAACTTCAAGTCGTCAGCATAAAGGAAACGTTTATCATGCTTTATGACAGCTGGAATGTCATTGATCATCAGGATAAAGAGACGAGGACCGAGTATGAAACCTTGACTGACACCAGAGCGCGTGGGATAGGGGGCCGATTCATAGACCCCCAGTCTCACATACTGTTGCTGATCTCGCAGGTAATCCGCAACTGGCCTAAGTAAGCCTGGAGCAAAACCTATGCTGTTCAATTTTGTAAGTAGTATGTCGTTGTTGACTCTGTCGAAAGCTTAGCGAAAATCGAAATATAGAACGTTTACCTGTCCGCCGGAGGCACATAAGCTATAATTGACAGTACGTAGTCGGTTTTCAATTTTTAAACTTATACAGCTTGTGTACTAAACATATTTATGAATAGGTACTCGTATATATACATAATCGCTATTTCTATCAAAAAACACGCACGTAACGGAGCGTTAGCTTTAGGCCCATTTTATCGTCCAATTTCATGGTTTTATGTCCCATCCGAGATGGCCTTACCGGCACGGAAGCTAGGGCCGTTCCAAACTGCTCTTTTCAATAAAATATGTTTATTTTCAGATAATAATAAGATCCATAGAGTCATAATATGATAGTAGTAAGAACATCACATAAAATTTAAAAGACAGAAACGTAGTGTCCAATTATATATACACAAACCGAATCTTAGCGCAAAACAGAAACAATCTTCACATTATAGTCAGAGCGTTATCTGGACACTGTCGACTTAACAAGCACGTCATGTTCAGGCTATGTCTATGCGATACATAAACCGGCAGATTCTGCAACGGATTCTGCGGCAGGATCGCCACATGTTAGGCGAGGTCCACTAATGCGCAAACGTAGCCGTCATCTGGGCAAACACATCCTCAGCCCGGAGGAGCTAACAGTTATCACCCCTAAAAATATCCTAGTTTCTAACAACTATACTATTGGTGAACTTTGAACGCTCCCTTGAAGTAGGAGCAATTTATAGGCAAGTGGCGATCACAATAGGCCTCAATGGCCATAGTGGTATATGGACACAGTTTTTGCGGAAGATCCTTTAATCATCATCATATCAGCTATAGGGCGTCCACTGCTGAACATAGGCCTCCCTCATAGATTTCCAAAGCGACTGATCTTATGCGGCCTGCACCCAATGGCTCCCAGCAACCTCTATCAGGTCGTCTTTCCGTAAAGTGAGGCCGTCCAGAGCTTTCCAGAGTGTGATCTCCACTCGAAAACTATTCTGCCCCAGCGGCATTCAGTTCTTCGAACTATGTGCCTGCCCACTGCTACTTCGGCTTGTTAATCCTCTTTAGAATAGTGTATGAATAGGTGTCTTCTAGATCTTCGTGCTTCATATTAGACCATATCGTCATAATCATTTATTGCCAGGACAGAAATATTAAACAGAAAGATGTCACATTTAATTTAAATTAATTTCTGTTGTTTAATAAAAACTGAACTTTGTCAAAATTTACAGAGTACACCAGTGCTGAAATTTGGTATGCGTATAGCTTTAGTGACACAAATATAGGCAAAAGTCTGAAATACAGAATAATTGCAATTGGTACCGCAAAAATGAGTAACCAATTAAAATGAACTCCCGTTACCGTAATTGTTACCTGTAATTTGAATGTACCTATATGTAGGTCAAGTTTTTTGGTTATGATTTTCGTGACACTATTTTAATAGTCAAAGATTACGCGAGATCTCAGTTCGAGGCGAACCACTATTTATTTACATTACACTCACTAGGCCATCGCTCACTAGGCCATTTATTAATTATTACATTTTTATAATTTATATATGTAAGTATGACAATATATATTTTATGTATTATAATATTAATATTAATGTAATTTTATGATTATATTATACATTATAATTATGCATTTTATTTTATATTATCTATATTTTTAATAAATATATGTACGTGTACTATAGGTATATCGGATTTACGCCGCCGTCTTTATTTTGTTCACATAGATCCTGTCCATCCAAAGGTTGCCTGGAAGAGATCGCTTTTAGCGATAAGGCCGCCCATTGTACCTATTATTTAAGTGTATTTTCTTATAAATGTTTGTATTTAAATGGTGTGCAATAAAGAAATTATCTATCTATCTATCTATCTACACTATTTATGTCAAACATTTAGTATTCAATTATAATAATATTCTTTGTCAAATTAAACATGTCATTATTTATTAAACTATCGCTTATCATCAAGTGAGATTGTGGTTAAACGAAGATATATTCATGATAAGAAAAGTATAGGTAGATTGTCCTAAAGTCTCGTGTTCTATTTTAGCTTTCTATTGTTCTATTATCTGTCGGTAGTCTACGATCGGACACTTAGGAACAGCCCAGAGAGTTTATTGGGGAAAATCGCTTCGGAAAATACTTAGATTTTTATACTTCGGAAGTCGATCTTTAAGATGTAATAGGTAAAGGAGATTGCTATTTATGTACGAAAACTGGCCCTTTGCGCAATGTGTAGAAAATAAGTAATTTTTTTTTAAATTTTGGACTGTGTACACCAATTTTCACAAAAGTTGCTTAATTAAATATAAATAGGAAACGTAACGCAAACAAATAAAAAAAAGTGGCACCCCGGGAGTGCCGACAGAAGTGAAAACTTGAACAATTACGAGATACCTATATACAGAGGGGTCGGTAACGGTAACAGTGTCGCGAGTTCAATGGTTTTTCCCATCTCAAAAAATGCCCAACGCGCCTCAAGAAGTTTTCACTTCATATACAGATGTGTCGGTAACGGTAACAATGTGGCGAGTTCAATGGTTTTTCCCATCTGAAAAATGCCCAACGCGCCTAAAAAAGTTTTCACATCAAATTTTTTTATTTTATCTAGCCTATGCTGTCCCACTGCTGGGCAAAGCCCTCCCCCTCATCTCTCCACTTATCCCAATCTTGTACCAAATCCCACCAGTCATAAAAAGCGTCCAAATCATCCCCCCCCCCCCCCCCCCCCCGCCATTTTTAATCGCGATTTTAGTATTTTTGAATGGACTATATCCATGTGTCCCAAACCTTAGCTGTACGCATAAAGAACGTAGAACCAAAACGGTGTGTGCCAATGGATGGTATATCAACTAGGTACGGATGGTACTGAGCCGTGCGCCTGCTTGTCCTTTGATGGAAGGAAGATGGCGGGATCAAATCGTATATTTCCTGGGCATATTCCTCAAAATGTATTCTGTAAAAGATCTTTGGATCTTAGTCTCCGTCATATATTGCTCACCTATAAGCCTAAAAGCCTTACGTTCTATCGAGTCTAAGGTAGCGAGCTGGTAGCTTTAGTACCTATTTCACCACCTATGGCCTATTTATTGCCATATATCGCTATCCAACGGATAAAAAATATATAAGTCTTTTGTTTTCCCATGGAAACAGATAATCAGATAATATATAATAATAATAAATATAAACAATAAATATTGCTAGACATTTCACACAGCGCTATCTAGCCCCAAACTAAGCAGAGCTTGTACTATGGGAACCAGATAACTGATAGAATACTTATATGCATTTTTTTTTGTAAATACATACTTATAATATATAGAGAAACAACCAGACCCGGAACAAATATTTGTAGATCATGCAAACATTTGTTCCACGGCGGGGATCGAACCCGCTACCTCCTGCGTCTCAGCCGGCTATACGCCCACTGCGCCACGGAGGCAGTCAAATCATTTTTAATGATTTTTACCCGTCAATTAAAGTTACTCGATGTTCTTGAAACAGGCCCTTAATCATATACTCAAATCAGCAATTTTATTAATAAAACAAAATTGAGAGCACTCTACATAATTAGTTCTTTATGTAGGCTTTTCCAAATATCCAAATATTATGAAAGTTATGTACAGATTTATCATCAAAGTTAAAATTCAGAATACTTCTTACCTAAAATGATTTATTCTATACCCGATGTTAGATAAAGTTCCAAAGTTCAGAAGGTATTTCTAAGGAAATACGCTTTGAATAACATATACAAAAGCTTATTTTATACACCTGATTATAGATACAGACCTATTACCAACATAATTTTAAAAGGAGTGGACAGAATACTCAGAGAACTTAGTCTAATTAACTCATTTGAAAAGAGTATTATCACACTAATACTATAAATGCGAAAGTTTGGATCTTTATTTGTTACTTAATTACGCTGTAACGGCTAAACCGATTTCAAAGAAATTTACGTAGATTATAACTTGGACCACATAGGTTACCATTTATCCCATAAATCGGTTCCCAAAGGATAAAAATGGGGTATCAAAGTTACTATACGAAAATGATTTTGGTCTTTGTTACATAAATTAGTTTCCATGAGATAAAAATGGGGTGTTCTATAGAAAAATGAGGTGGTCTTCGTTACCACTTTACGCCAAAACTACTGAACGGATTAAAATCACAAAAAAAAACTATATGACTTGAAAAGAGTGAATATATTTTTATGTCTATATATATTATGTATATATATATTTATCTTAACTAATATTATAAAGAAGTAAAATTTATTTGTAAGTTTGTATGAAATGGCTAATCTCCGGAAGTACTGAAACTGGCTGATAATTATTTTAATGATAGAAAGCTCAACTATCCCTGAGTGCTATACGCTATATGTAATTTTGATAAACATCCGTACGAAGCCGGGGCAGGTCAGCTAGTATATTATAAATGTTTCTATTTTAGGCTGTAATTTCGAGTCTTTCTTGATTTGTATTTAAGGTGTTTTTATTTATTTCGAATCTGATTTCTGTTGTACCAAAATGTTATGTCAAGCTTTGTTAAATGACTTTTAATAGTTTTTCACACCACCTGCTCGACAATGTCAAATTATATGTCATATAAACCTCACCGAAAGCAGGTGATTAAATCCCTATGGTTGAGCCGGGTAGAGTTGTATCAAATTTCATTATGCCCTCGCGGGCATAATGTTTGCATGGTGGACAGATATTTCATTCGGGTTTGGGTATTATCTATACAGGTATTTTATGTATTTATTTACAAAAAAAAACGTGTGTGTGTACTTATGTACGCACGTAAGAAGTAATACTTCTTTGGGGTACAAAACAAAAATAGCTTAAGATTTCATCCCGTATGCCACAACTCTTTGTAAAAGGAATGATAAATTAATAAATATAGCTATGAGTTTTCACGGAAACTTGAGAGGGAGTTATCAGTTAACTTTATTAACTTAACGTATTAGCTAACTTCATCATGTCGCTTTTTGGCTGTCGGTGTGCGCGTGCAGAAGGTAGTTATTAGCTAACTTCATCATGTCGCTTTTTGGCTGTCGGTGTGCGCGCGCAGAAGGTAGTTATTAGCTAACTTCATCATGTCGCTTTTTGGCTGTCGGTGTGCGCGCGCAGAAGGTAGTTATTAGCTAACTTCATCATGTCGCTTTTTGG
Organism: Philereme transversata; assembly: GCA_963924445.1. Taxonomy (NCBI): domain Eukaryota; kingdom Metazoa; phylum Arthropoda; class Insecta; order Lepidoptera; family Geometridae; genus Philereme; species Philereme transversata. Next base: position 25,968,456 of record OZ004346.1, read on the forward strand.
CTGTCGGTGTGCGCGTGCAGAAGGTAGTTATTAGCTAACTTCATCATGTCGCTTTTTGGCTGTCGGTGTGCGCGTGCAGAAAGTAGTTATTAGCTAACTTCATCATGTCGCTTTTTGGCTGTCGGTGTGCGCGCGCATAGTAAAACTTTTACGCTCATAATGTTTTCCAGACGCATTAAAAGAAGTATATGTAACTTCAAAAAGAAAACAAGAAGTAGGTATATAAATATTTTATCCGTTATCTAGTTCCCATAGTACAAACTGCTTAATTTGGGGCTAGATATCGCTATGTAAAATGTCCAGCATTTTTATGTAAGATTCTCTGAAGGTGCAAAGTTGGCCACACATTTTACCGATAATGCTGAATGAATACCGATATGTTTCAATCAATCGAGTTATATTTAGGTGTTCTATTTGCGAGTGATCCGGACATTCAACCCGGACAGTGCTGTTTTTATCACGTAACCAGCTGGAAAAATAGTGTTACAATAGGTAGGTGGAACCCAGTGGATAAAAAATCCATTAGTAAATAATTTATATTGAAGAGAATTTGCATTGAAGTTCGTACCCATTATTACTAGTGGTTCGCCCAGAACTGAGATCTCGCGAGTCTCCCATAAAAACGAATAGATATTATTTGTTATCTTTGACTATCACTACCGGGAGTTCTTGTTATTTGGTTTGCCTTTTTTGGGGTAGAAATTGCAGTTATTCTGGATTTCAGTCGTTCCTTATATTTGTGATACTAAAGCTACACGCTTACCAAATTTCAGCACTGTGGGGTTACTGTTATACCCTGTGAATTTCGTCGAAGTTCAGTTTTTATTATGGCTAAAAGGTTTAAACAATAAATAAAAACGAGGTCGAAATGTACTGATACCTTTCATTAAACGTGCCACTCGTCCGGATAGTTCCATTTTGTTTTTTTTTTACCCCTCTTGATCCCAATATTTCAAGAACCCCCCACATTTTTAGATCTAGCCATCTAGCCCCAAGCTAAGCAAAGCTTGTAGGTACAGTCAACGCCAAAAGTCGCTGAACATTTACAAACTTCCAAAAGTCCTATACACCTAAAAGATTGAAAGTCGGTGATCTGGTATGCCCACATTATTCAGTGAACGTAGTAGGTTACAAATATCGGTGAACATAATCGCAACAAAAATTACTGAACGCATAAAAAGTACCACCCATATCTCGGAAACTAGACTTTCAAAGCTAGCTGTGCCTTAGGACAAATGGTAGATATCAATAAGATCTGCATATCTGATGACAACTGTCAAACTTCAAACAGTAATATCTTATGAACAAGCAGTTCTAGGCTAGCGGTGTCTTGAGATAAATGGTAGGTATCAATGAGATCTGCATTTTTTATGACAACGTCTACTTTCCGAGATACGGCTCTTTGAAGTTTGACAGCTGTCATAAAAAATGCAGATCTCATTGATACCTACCATTTGTCCCACGATACCGCTGACTTATAACGTTTAGTTTCCGAGATACGGGTGGTTGTGTATTTATGCGTTCAGTAATTTTTGTTCCGATTATGTTCACGGATATTTGTAACCATAACTGCAAATATTGTGCCCGTACATAAAAAAGGTACTAAAACTGCTATTTCGAATTATCGGCCTATATCAATCCTCAATGTTCTAAGTAAATTAATGGAGAGGGTTGTTTATAGCCATATTTACCCACTCATATTTCGCCACATTCCATCGGAACAACATGGTTTTGTGCAAGGTCGCTCAACTAATACTAATCTCTCAACTTTTGCCAACGACGTTCTTCGTGGAATGGATGAAGGTTTTCAGATCGACGTAATATATACTGATTTCGAGTAGGCGTTTGATCGCGTTGATCACATGATCCTTCTTCGTAAGCTCCAAGAGCTAGGAATTCGTGGTAATCTTCTGAGGTGGACAGAGTCTTATCTACGTAATCGTTCACAGGCTGTAGTTGTTGCTGGACACCGTTCTGATCTTGTAGATGTTCCCTCTGGAGTCCCTCAAGGCTCTATTTTGGGGCCCCTATTTTACGCTGCCTACCTGTATGATGTGGGTAGTTGTTTTCAGTTTGCCAAATTCCTCATGTACGCTGATGATACCAAAATCTATGCTTTTATAAAAACTGAAGCAGACTCTCAGAAGCTGCAAAATGATATTAAACGGCTATGTAACTACTATCGCGATAATAGAATTGGAGTAAATTCTTCAAAATGTTTCCAAATTTCATTCACTCGTAAAATTAAAAAAATAACATACCAATATGAATTAGACAATATACCTTTGGAACATAAAAATAATACACGAGATCTTGGAGTAATCTTTGACTCGAAAATGTTAATGTCTGATCAAGTCGCGGCAGTGGTTGCAAAAGCTTACAGAAATCTAGGGTTTGTCTTACGTCTTAGTCGGCAGTTCTCCGACGCTGAATGTATTAAAGTTCTTTATTATTCTTATGTCCGTAGCGTCTTGGAATGCTGTTGCACTATGTGGAACCCACAATACATAATATATGAGCAAGATATTGAGCGCATTCAATCCCAATTTATTAAAACATTAAACTATCGCACCCATTGTAAAAGAAGCATGACTTACGAGGATCGTGTAGGTTTCATAAGCACATGCCGTTAAAGGATCGGCGTTCTTTGCTGCAGATGTTGTTTTTACACGACGTTTGCAGTAATAGAATTTATAGTCCCGAATTAGCGTCTCTAGTTCTTCAATTCAAAACGCCCTTTAAACGTACTAGACACACAACCCTCTTTCATGTTCCTTTCAGTCACACCAACTATGCCCAGAACTCTGTCATCTATCGCACGCTAGATAGCTACAACAAGGTTTTTTCGGATAAAGACATCTTCTGTAATAGCAAGGCATCTTTTAAGAAACAAGTTGTATCTGTTCTTAATCATATATAGCACGTTCCATAAAATATTCTGAAACTCAAAGAACTACACTACACAAAACACTACACAAAACACAAAACACTACACTCTCTCCCTCACTCCCTCAAATATACACATTTACACAGCATCCCTCCTCCCCTTTCATTCTTCAAATCCGTACCTACTAAATTACTAAATTCCTTGAAAATCAATTATTATATTGTATTGTGTTTTTAATCTTTTTCTCTAAGCGACTAATTTCTAATTTCTTAAAGGTCTATAAAATGTGAATCTGTTATTGGCATTAAGCATTAGCTATAAGAGTTTGTATACATTGATATCAAGTGCTGTTGATTCTGTGATGAATAAATAAAAAAAAATAATAATAATCACTGAATAATGTGGCCATACCAGATCACCGACTTTCAATCTTTTAGGTGTATAGGACTTTTGGAAGTTTGAAAATGGTCAGCGACTTTTGGCGTTGACTGTACTATGGGAACCAGATAATTGATAGAATACTTAAATATACTTTTTTTGTAAATACATACTCACAATATATAGAGAAACAACCAGACCCAGAACAAATATCTGTAGATCATGCAAACATTTATTCCGCTGCGGGAATCGAACCCACAACCTCTTGTGTCTCAGTCAATAGCCGACTGAGCACCGGAGGTCGACTGCGCCACGGAGGTCGTCTTTTATTTAAAGAGCTCGATATTATATTTTTTTATAACCAAAGATTATAGAAAATTCACTCAACAATACTTTTTGATGTGATTATAATTCAGTCCTACTCGTAAATCACATCAAAAAATTATTTTAATAAAATACTCAGATCCGTCACTTTGATCTCGTAGTAAATAACTGGGAAATAAAAGTGTATGGCGTGAAATTAATCTTGAAACAGATATTACGTCGTAAGAAGACATGTGCCTGTTCAGGTTTGAAGGGTATTGATGGCGGTGAAATTACAGGCACATGAGACTTTCGACCGTATGTTTCAAAGCAACCGCGAGTACGCGAGTTTTTTTTTGTTTTTTTTTTTATGTTATTTGTGGGGAAACACTTACGACCCACCTGATGGTAATTGATCACCGTTGCCTATCGACACAGGCAACACCACAAAAAACTACGGGCCAAATTATACAAATACGGAATTAGAGGAATTGCTAATGAGAACTATCTTAAAAATAGATATCAGCGCGTTGAAAAGCCCTGAATCAATAATAAATTCATGAAAAATAGGTTTCAATTAAATTTTAGACTGAATAAGTATGGCGTACCACAAGGCAGTATTCTCGGACCTATACTCTTCTTACTGTACATCAATGACTTGCCTGAAGCCACTGACCACAAAACCATTCTTTTTGCCGATGACACAACTATCATAGTTAAGTGTACGGACATTTGTAAATTCAGAGATGACATCTGCAATACTATTTCTGACATTATAATTTGGGTTAATAATAATAATTTAAAAGTAAATCTTGAAAAAACTAAAACAATGCAATTTCATTCATACAAACGTGATCCAATTAAACTTGACATTAAATATAATCTATACATATAAAAGGTTTTGTCCTGAATGACTGATTGACGGATCAACGCACAGCCTAAACCGCTGATCGTAGAAACCTGAAACTTGGAGGGTGTGTTCTTTGTATGATGTAGGCATCCGATAAGAAAGGATTTTCCCAAATTCTACCCCTAAGGGGGTGAAAAAGTGGGGCAAAGTTTGTATGGGACAACGTGATTCCTTGGTCCAATCTACTTCAAATTTTGTATAAACCTTTTTTTAACAGAATTGATGGAAGACGTGTTTCATATTTTATTGAAATTCATCCCCTAACGGGGTTAAAACGGGGTAGAAAGTTATTTCGGCGGGTTATTTGATTCGAAGTTGATATCAATTACTCCTTAGTTCTTTTGATTTAAATTACGTTTTATTTTGACACATGTTTGAAAACTCAATCCGATTTTATTCAAAAAAGGTTAAACTCACTTATAAACATAAGCAGTCGCCGTACAATATGAGTACCTCATTTGAAGGTTTCTAAGTTTAAAGAGGTTATGCACTTTTAGGACACGGCCTCATAGGGACGTAGAGTACGAAATTTGAAATGCTAAGGACTAAGAGTAGAACATTTTATCTTAGAAATTTAATTTAGTGTGTATTTTTTTACATTACACGAATATGATAAATGTGAAAGTTTTGATGTTTGTTTATTTATTTGTTTGTTACGCAATCAAGTCGTAAAATGAAATTTGGTATGTATATACGTAGATTATAACCTGGATTACCACATAAGCTATTTTTTATACCATAAATCATTTCCCATGGGATAAAAATGGGTGTCAAGTCGAGTTGCAACAGCGGGTTTAGCTTTATTTCTAGGTTACCTACACATTTAGTAGTGAAACGCAAACGGAGTCGCGGGCAACAGCTAGTAATTATATAATTGAAGATTTTGATTCAATGAAGTTTCTGGGTAGGTATTCATCTAGATAAAAATATGAATTGGAAAATACAAATTGACAAGGTATGTACCAAGATCAGCAGATATGCATATGTGTTAAAGAGACGACGACGAGAGACGAGAAATAGCCCTCAGCGCATATCATGTCTATGTAGGATCAGCTCTTCAATATGGTCTTCTTTTGTGGGGCAATAGTGTCGATATTGATACAGCTTTTAGAGCACAAAAAAGGTGTATCGGATCTTTGTGCGGAGCGTACTTTATAGAACCCTGTAGACCCTTATTCAAAAAGTTTAATATTTTAACCTTTCCCTGCCTTTACATAAAACTAGCAGCCGAGTTCGTCAAGCCACATCCTGAAATATTAAAAAAAAGTAAAGAGTTTCGCACTAGACAATTAAGGGATAAATCTGACAACAAATTGCACCTTCCGAGCTATAAATCTGACATAGAGTCAAGCTGTGTAATAACACATGTATCAAAATATATAATAAGCTAGCACAAGATTTAAAAACCCTAAACGGGGTCTCTCGCCAACTGAAAAAATGGCTTAAGGACAAATGTTTTTACACATTAAGCGAATATTTAAATTATAAAGACATTTTCAGTTTTACTATGTAACTAAATAATTAGTCATTTATTTACTGACTTTGTTTTTATCTTTTTTTAAATATATAATTTCTTCTCATAAAATTATTGTATATCTGTAACTAAATATAACATATTGACGAATATAACTTATAGAACATATTAATATTTGCATGTTCAAGCAAATAAACAAATTTCATTTCATCACCCGGGATATTTTCGACCCCCCCCCCCCCCCCCTACCCTGTACAATCCTCTTTACATGCGTACCATGCCGTAAGAACAAGTTTAAAAAAAAATATGGGGTAGAAAATATCGCGTGAAGCCTGTGGTGTGCGATACACAATTGTCGATGATATGTGGATAAGCTTTATTTCGATATCATCAATAGGTTTCTTCTAGATCCTCATACTTCATCTTAGACCATATCATCGCTTACCATCAGGTGATATTGTGGTCAAACGAAGATCAAGTTTAAAAAAAAGTATGGGGTAGAAAAGATCGCGTGAAGCGTGTGGTGTGGGATACACAATTTTCGACTATATGTGGATACGCTTTATTCCGCTGGCATCACATTAAAAAATACTTAAGTTTTTTTAAATTAATCTAAATTGCATGTTACTTGCATAAAAAAGTACACGCGTATTTTGATACAAAAATAAACGATTTTTTTTTTCACAGAGTACAACTTTGATTAAAAATAAATTCAACTTATTTTTAAATTTGCCCCGTTTCTTGTAACATAAACCAACCAATTTATAATCTCAAGTGATATTATACTTTCATGCTGATGCAATTTAGGACAAGCAATTTTGTCTGCGACATTTATTTAAAAGTTTTTCATCTTGATATGACCTTCGTTCGCATAATGAAAGTAGCGCGGTCGAGACAAGCTTTTATAATTCAATAAGATTTTTTAAACATCAAAGACTAAACTAAACTCTTTGTTTAGAATAGTCTGAAGTAAATATGCTACATAAAAAGCCTTATTTTTTAATTGCGTTGACTTAGAAGCTTGATTTTGACGTGAATATATTTTTTAAATTGCTTCCATAGTCGGAGACAATTCAAAAAACGAATGATAACAAAATCGGAGGATACAGTTTGATGTTGCAGCTACATATATATCATCTCTATTTTAAATGTAATTACACCACTGGATGGGTAAAGGATCTAAAAATTCGTTAAGATAAGTGAGGACTGTGACACATCGCGCGCGGTGGTGGGCGCGCCGCCATTTTGAGGTCAATTTGCTGCGTTTCGTGATTTCCATTTAGTATGACCTGAAGGACTTCTTAGTGTTCAAACATGAGTATAATATACATTATATAGCATATTTTATATTTTGTATAGAAAATATTACCTGTTAACTGTTAGAAAATATAGACAGACAATGAAGGATCTTTTAAGAGGAAATCTGGGCTGCGTTTCGCCCATACAAACCCATACAAACGTAGTCCCCTGTTTCCTCTCTGGATAGTGATACTAGAGCAAATATTTTTTTACCATACAATCTACAAGTACCACGGTCATGTCCCTACGTTTAGTTTTTCTCCATAAATTAATTATTATAAGAACTAGGAACCTTCTAAAATCACAGAAATTGCTAATTTTTACTGCCCCTTTTCAGACATCCAGCAAACAAATTTGACGAATATAAATAAAAAAAACGAAACGTACAAACATAGCCAAAGCCCTTTTTATTACATATTTGAAAAAAAATTAAAATCAGTCCAGTTTTGGAGGAGGAAACAGGGGACTACGAAACAGTGATTTCGTCTATTTTAAATAGGTATAATCAGTCCGACCTGCAATTGTCTCTATCGCACGCACTTAGGGCATATAGGGCACAGCGCGACAGCAATAGATTTGTTAAATACCCTATTTTCCAAATGTCTTGCTTCCCGGATTTCCTCTTAAGGCAGGGCTTCCCAAACTTATTTGTAGAACACGCGTAGCACCTCGTGTTATAGGCTAGTGATGAGCCATTATGTCATTAACATTGATGTGATTATGTCCATATTCATCACTACCGAGAAATGTCAATAAATAGGAGCTTTAATTGTATGTCAGATCGTAGCTGTTGTACAAGGGCAATCTGCAGCACGTCTCCTTGATGTGGTGTAGAGTTCTCTTATCCACAGGGGCCTAGAGGGTTAGTTAACAAACGTAGCTTTGATCTTTTATTTAGTTTTCACACGTCACGCAGCGGGTTACGTGTCCCCGTGGGAGGGGAGGCGTGAACTGAACATGCCTTTATTTGCGTAAAAATACTTTGATGCTCTATATAGCGCGAGGTTACGAATCTAGCGAGTTAATGGAATAAGTTCCATTTAGTTTAAGTTCACTTCTATATTCATTAGTTAATAATATTATTACATTAGATAATTATTTACCATACACAATAAAATAATACAAATAAAAAAGAACAATGTAATTATATCTATTTTTTCATTTTTCTCTCTGTCTACCAAATTTAATCGATCCCGTTTAATCATGAAAACGTAGTAAACAGACAGAGAGATAGAGAGACCGAGTTGCTTTCGAGTTTGGTATGGAGTCGCTAAAAAACAGACAAAAAGCACCGATGTCACGCAAAAAACAGTTAAATTGAATTGGAACTGGGCTGGACACGTATGTCAAATGTACGATGAACTTGTGGGCTAAGATAGCCACCGAGTGGGTCGCACAAGGCGCGAGACCGCGTGGCCGGCCCAGGCGGAGATGGCGGGACGAACTTGACGCGTATAGTGCGAACTGCTCGACAGAAGCCCTAGACCGGGATGAATGAGTTTATAACAAACTCCCAAGTGATGTAAGTACATATAAATTGACAATTAACAAATTTAAAAATGTAATTAAACAAAATCTTTATAAAAAAACCTACTATACAGTAAATACCTATAGGATTATGATGGAGAAGCTTGGGATTGAAATTGCTCCAACTCGTTCAATAGTGTTACAATTTAGGCGTAATTTATTTTCTTATTGTTGTGTATTCTAAAAGGATCATTAAAAACAACAACCAGCCTTGTTTCTTGCCTTTCTTTCCTGGCTTAGTCGCGAAGGAACAGGCAGTAAAATTGACGTTTCAAAGTGATCCTTGTGATTTTAATGAATAAAAAAATGTTGATTGTGATTTTGATTTTTAATGGACGAAGGGAAGGGAGGCGTTTTCCCAGCAGTGAGATCCAGCGGGCTCCTTAGATTAATAGAATAGATTTGTATGGAGCAACCCGCTGTTTCGCCAGCCACACGTCAAAGTCCCCACGACTCGGTAAAAACGTGCCAAATTAGGGAAACGGACGAGGAGCAACTATTTATATTTATTTTTCCTTTTCCGAAATAACAATCCGTGAGCGTGTTGTTTTTATTCAACTGTCAAAACAAACAAAAGATCTACAATTCTGTGAACGGTGATCACATTCACATTCGCGCTCGTCATAATGCTCATGCTCGCGTGAAGAGACAAAGCGAGCGACAGATACCTTGTGCAACTGTCTCAGTCACTCCATGCGAAAATACCCGCAGAGCGAGAAGGACTAATTCGAGGTGCGAGCGCAAAAACCAAATTAAATTGCTTAAAATAATAATTTATAACAAAACTTTTGGTTAATGTGAAAAATCAAACTATCTTCATTCTTTGACATAACGAAATCATCTCCATCCAAAGGTTGTCTGGAAGAAATCGTTCAAAGCGATAAGACCGCCCATTGTACTATTTGCTTGGTGTCTTCGATTTTGTCTGAAATTTAATTTTTTTTAAGTTGTATAATAAAGTGTTTTCATTCATTCGTTCAAAAATCGAAACACAGGTGCTATGTGTCATTATAAATAAATAAATATTGCTGGACATTTCACACATCGCTATCTAGCCCCAAACTCAGCAGAGCCTGTACCATGGGAACCAGATAACTGATAGAACACTTATATACATTTTTTTGTAAATACATACTTATAATATTATACATATAGAGAAACAAACAGACCCGGAACAAATATCTGTAGATAAAAAAACATAAAACGAAACTAATGAAAATTTTCACATCACACATGTAGTATGTACCATACTACATAAAAAAACTTACTTAAATACATTATGTAATAGACTAAACTATACCGATATCAATAAGTCTAAAATCCCTCAATGACTCAAGACCAGGGTGTTAAACCAATGTGTCCTGCCCATTCTTACTTACGGTTCGGAGGCCGCTCACAAAGGAATACATGCATAAGATTAGAGTAGCTCAACGGGCAATGGAGCGCGCCATGCTCGGTATATCACTCTTGGACCACATACCCAATGTCCAAATCCAACGTCGCACAAAGCTTGTGGACGTGGGTATGAGGATCGCAGAGCTGAAGTGGAGATGGACTGGACAACGGGCTAGGAGGGATGACGGGCGTTGGACGAAGGCGATTACAAAGTGGTGGCAAAGGGACCACCCGCCCGATGCTCGAATGACATTGAAAGCGTAGCTAGGTGTCAATGGATGAAACTCGCAAGGGCCCGGAAAGAATGGCGTAATAAAAAGGAGGCCTATACCCAACACTGGGTGCAGACGGGCTGAGATGATGATGATGATAGCAATATCAAAAATACATATTACAAAAATACAATACAATATATATATACAAAAAAAATACATATTTAACAACAGAAGAAGTACTAAGGAAAGATTAAGTAAATTTTGGACGTGACTTTGGAACTTTCCCAGTTCCAACTCCCAGGAACTTTTATCAGGTCGCCTTTCAGTAGTTCATCACCTGTCGAATCCTATTATACCTAACATTTTTATAACCCATAAACAAAATCGCGAATAAAATATTTAGCGCATAGCCCACACAAGTAGCTATCACGTGGATCCAGTGGCAATCGCAAGTCATAATAATCTCCCATATCTCATGATAACACTAACATCTGCCCGCGACTTGAAAATATAAATGATTTATTTTAATTTGCAACCATTTCTCAACGCATAAGCATTGCAATTCAGCGCAATGCAGGCAGTCTTGGCGACACTTCCGCCTGGTAGTGATCTGGAGCAGTTGAGCTATCTATAGATCGTTTGCAACGGTCTTTAGATAATTCAACTGTATTTCCTGTAAACCATTTTATATATTTCTAGTGGCATACTAGTGTTGGATCTATTAAAAACTTATAAATTCAATGAACTAAGTATCATTTTTTTTAAGTATTTTTATTAAGCTCTTGGATATCCAATAGGTCGGACTTATTGTCAAAATACTACTAACGAATAGAATAACCAAATGATACAACATTGGAATATCGTCCTGTCAAAAGGTATATCCAGAATTAACTAGTGTTCCTGAGGGTAAATCCTCATTACTTGGTACTTTGTTCGCATATACCCGGATATAAACTAAACCTATTTATGTACATATATATGCTACTGTATCCAAATCCAAATCTTGATTTGTGAATCCTAGTATCAAAGATATCACACTAATATTATTAACGCGAATCTTTGGATGTTTGTTTGTAACTCAATCACTCATAATGGCTGAACCAATTTTGATGAAATTTGGTATGTCGATAGATTATGACCTAGATTGGCACATAAGCTACATTTTATTGACAAACCACGCGAAGCCCCTGTCGGAAGCTAGTATTACAATAAATTATCACACTAATATTATAAATGCGAAAATTTGGATATACGTTTATTTATTTGTTTGTTTGTTACTCAATCACGCCGTAACGGCTCAACTGATTTCGATGAAATTTTTTATGTACGTAGATTATAACCTGGATTAACACATAGGCTACTTTTATTGACAAACAAAGCGTGCGAAGACGCGGGCGGAATCTAGTTTTATATGAACTGTGACTTGCAGTCAAAATAGAAAATCATGAATGCCAAATCTGTAAAATGTCAAACCAAAATTAATTATTATTTCCAGGGTTGTACCAATTTTCATACTATTTTAGGCTTGTATATAATGAAAATTACAATTTAGGATTTTTCATTATGACGCCGTAACTTTGCATTTGAACACTTGCTATTTCACACGTGAAAAATCCCGGACAACGAAAATGCCCGATGAATTCCGAAGAAATGCGAACGATTGTGATCTGTAGCAGACCCGAATGACTGCGACCGATATACGATGAAAATTGAAAGTGATTTCAGTTGAATGATTTTTAGCAGGTTATGCGAAGGAAAATAGCAGGTGTGACATAACATTGTGATTTTTAATTTCATATGAAATTGGGGGGCGGGGATGTTATGTATTTATATATGTGAATGCAAAATTAGAACACGTACAAACACGCAAACCTTCTCATTAATAATACTTAGGAAGTAGGATAGTTGAATTTTGGCAGAACGCCATAATATTATAATGAAACGTATTATTTTAAATATTTCAAATAGGCGGGATAATTGAGAGGCAACTGTCTAAACAGGTTATTTGAGGTTAAGAAATTATTTCAGTATTTACCTGAATACGGAGAGTTATGTTTTACGCGTATATCATCCATTATTTGAACCTTTTTAGAGTGCCCGTATAATTTACTAGCTGTCCCGCCCGTGGCTTCGTATGCGTGGTTTGTCAATAAAACATTACCCTCCTTCTGTGCAGTGTGTAAAGTGTATCCTATATCTCAAGTCCATTCATAATCTATCTAGGAATATAGGTACCAAATTCCATCGAAATCGGAAAGCCGTTAAGTCGTGAAAAGGTAACAAACAGACAGAGAGACAGAGTTACTTTCAAATCGGTATGTATGTACATAGATTATAACCTGGATTAACACATAGGCTACTTTCTTGTATACATATACAATGTAAACATATTCCCATATATTTCCCTAGGAACCATATATTTTCCTTTATTTGAGACCTTGTTTCTTGCCTATCATGATTCTAGGTCGACGGGAAGCACGGGTGTTTCTGATTTATTTGTGACACTTAAAATATCCGGCATAAATGGCCGTATTTTTTGGTTGAAGCTTATTTTTTGTTTTATTTACGACATATTACATGTAGGCTTACAGAATATTCCAAAATGCCCACGTGTTACAAATTAAATTAGTTAAAATCAAATGAACTTAGAAAATTAACATAAAACACAATTTGAATTATAAAAAAAAATGATCAATTAAGTCAAAGAACAAACAAATGTCAATTAATAAATATTTTTAAATCACACTAATATTATAAATATGAAAATTTGGATGTTTGTTTATTTGTTACTAAATCACGTCGTAACGGCTGAACCGATTTCAATGAAAATTGTACGTAGATTAACCAGGATTAACACAGGTAACTTTTTTTTGATAAAAAACGAGTGCAAAGCCGCTGACGGAAGCTAGTTTATTTATAATTTTTACAGCTCCAAGTTACTGTAATTCTTCTTCCTGATCTTTTCCCACATGACGCAGGATCGGCACAACATGTATTCCTCCTCCACATCTCTCTATCAGCCGTCATCTCCGTTGTCACTTCTTTTCTACCCATATCATTCTTCATATAGTCCATCAATCTCTTCTTCGGCCTTCCTCTACCTCTATATCGTGGATGGATATAGACAAACAAATAAACAAACATCCAAACTTTCAAATTTATCATATTGCTGTTGCCTGCAATTTCGTACGCGTTACACTTCTAAATGTGTAGGTAACCTAGAAATACGACGTGATTGAGTAACAAACAAACAAATAAACAAACATCTAAACTTTCACATTTATAATATTGCTGTTGTCTGCAATTTCGTACGCGTTACACTTCTAAATGTGTAGGTAACCTAGAAATACGACGTGATTGAGTAACAAACAAACAAATAAACAAACATCTAAACTTTCACATTTATAATATTGCTGTTGTCTGCAATTTCGTACGCGTTACACTTCTAAATGTGTAGGTAACCAAGAAATACGACGTGATTGAGTAACAAACAAACAAATAAACAAATATCCATACTTCACATTTATAATATTAGTGTGATTATTATTATTAAAGACGACCTTATAACGGTTGCTGGGAGCCATTGGGTGCAAGCCGCACAAGATCAGTGGTCTGGAAATCTATGGTGGAGGGCTATGTTCAGCAATGGAAGTCCTAATGGCTAAAATGATGATGTGAAATCGTATCTTTGCACAACAGCTATTAAAATGCAATAAACCTCCTTTGTAGTCCAAAATAGTTTAGTATAGGAGCCATGTGTGACGAAAATAGGCGCTTTCTGGCAGAATAGCGTTTCCCTTAACCATTAGTTTACATTACAGTCTCAAAGGCTCAGTAAATTACAGAAATGAGGAGATTCGTATTATAGTCTAATCAAGGTCACGGATATAACGTGACCATTTAGTTTTTTTGTCAGAGCGCTTGCGGAATTAAACAACAAAAATATTTGTTTACTATATAGGTATTTATTTAAAAAAATGGACATGAAAAACAATATATTAGGTATATTAATATGAATAGAGATACACTATGCCGATGAGTATATTTATCTGGGCCATGTAATCTCTTTCAAGCACAGACAAGATCGAGATGTAGACCGTCGTGTCGTTAACGCTTGGAAGAGCTACTGGTCCATGAAAGAGCTAATGAAGGGCAACCTTCCACTGTCACTTAAGCGAAAACTCATCGACATGTTTATCTTACCAATCTTAACCTACGGTGCTCAGACTTGGCCATTGACGGACTCACAAAAGTTCAAACTCGGGGTATGCCAAAGAGCGATGGAGCGTAGCATTTTAGGTGTTAAGGGAACCGATAGTATCTGCAACACTACTCTACGCTCTATGACCGGTATCATCGACGTGGAGTACAAGGCTGCAAGACCCAAATGGGACTGGGCGGGTCATGTCACTCGAATGCACCCTGAAAGATGGACTAAGATCTCCACCGACTGGCAACCTACAGGAAGACGGCAACGAGGCAGACCACGAAAACGTTGGCGCGACGATCTGGATGGGTTCCACTCTGACTGGCAGGAGATTTCTGGAGAACGTAAGGAATGGAAGGAAATGGGGGAGACCTTTGCCCAGCAGTGGGAAAGGGGGCAGTATAAGTTATAAAAAAAAATTATAATATGAACTTTTAAATTTTACATTACGATTGGAAGAGCATTTGTTTTGTATTTGTCGATGGAGCAAATTAGTTTTAAAATGTCGGCTCTAGTTTCTAAGTGGGAATGGAATTTATCACATGATTTGTCGATGTTAGTCTTTATAATTTTGACTCGCTTTCGCAAGTCACTCGCTGTCTTCTCCGTGCTGGCAGTGTTGCCGCTGTCACCAGTGAGTTTCGAATCCAATGAATATACTCGTAGGTAGGTAAGGGTGCTTTTAATGAATTTATCGTTTGGCCCCTTTGTAAAAGCAAGTCATATTTGCTCTGGTTGGGGACAACGGAACAGACAGCCTGAAAGCGGGACTGTCCCGCCCAAAGCGAAACGAATGTTCACGTTACTGATATAGCCTAGCTAGACGATTAGCAAGCTGAAGTGATATTTGGTGGTATGATTCCTATACAAGCAATCATTTGACAATCACTAGATAACTGAATCGTAGAAATGTCTAAATGCGTATCGAATTAATTACGTCTTATTATTCCCCCAAAATCAATAAAATTGCACACTTTCGTTCAAAAATATCTAAATATTAATCGTATTAAACTAGCTGTTGCCCGCGACTTCGTACGCGTTACACTACTAAATGTATAGGTAACCTAGAAATAAAGCTAAACTCGCTGTTGCAACTTGACTTGACAGCCCATTTTTATCCCATGGGATAAAAATAATTTATGGGATAAAAAGTAGCCTATGTGATAATTCAGGTTATAATCTACGTACATACTAAATTTCATCGAAATCGGTTCAGCCGTTACGTGATTGAGTAACAAACAAACAAATAAATAAACAAACATTCAAACTTTCGCAATTATAATATTAGTGTGATGTCATGAAATAATTAAAAAATAAATAAAATTAAAACAAAAATTGTTTATTTTAAGCCATTGACACATACTCGTACATTCTACAAATACAAAATAAATGATTTTTTCAAATTATTATGTCTTTTATGATTGAAAGTGCGGGTAAGTTCACTATGCGTGGTCCGACATGCACTTGACTTGATTAATCATTTCTTTTCAAATACCAAAGAGGAAAGTGATTTGAGTTTGTGAAATGAGTGAATAGCTTGATTGACGTCATTCTATTAAGGATCTTTGTCTGAACAAAGCGATTCGAACTTTGTATTCAGTTTAGAGGGAATAAATTGTATATTTTTTTGATAGCCGTCAATTCTTCGAGCTATGTGCTCCTCCCACACACATCTAAAGATGGATAGATATTACTGACATAAATCTCTCCTAATAAATTAAAAACGGGTTGTAGATTAGAATCCTGTTTAGGTATTCCTTTACAGATGTGATCTCATGATTAACAAACTCAAAATCCCTACTAATTTTGTAAGTTCGAAAGTAAATCTATTTGAACCGTTTTCACGACTAAACAGTTGAACCGATTTCGATGAAATTTGGTATATTATATAGAATAAGACCGGGATTGAAATATAGGCTACTTTTTACCCAACTGCGCAGTGGGAAGGTAACTTTTATTGACAAACCACGTGTGCAAAGCCGCGGGCGGAAATTTGTCGCATTACTGTTAATGAATCGCTCCTCTTGATAAATTCACATGTAACTTTTTAACAAAAATATAACCAAATTCAGATAACAGAAAAAACCAACTCCTGAACTGATTTTGATGAAATTGCTTTAGGGCCAATCTGAACGTAAAACGTTCCCTTCAAATAAAAAAAATTACGAGCCTTACAGTAGTCGCATATGACCACCGCGCGCGCTCATTGGTCAAATCAAATAGCGCGCGCTTTCCCGGTTTCCTGTTACACATTTCCGTCCCTTTTGCCAAAAGCACTCCCACAAACCGAGAGGAAAAATGTTACACATGAAAAAATATTAAAAATCTGTTGTAGTTGGTTAAAAAATTTGACCAACTTTACCCTATTAGGAGGGTAAAGTGACCATAAGCACCCTATTTAGGTATTCCCTTGCAAAGGTGGGGGTCGTGATAAACGAACCCTCAATTATTAATAAGCTCGGAACACTCTAATTACCATCAAAACAGAGTTAAAATAATAGTAGCTCCTTGCAAAAGATTTCCTCCAGGGAAGTACTACCTTCCGCAGGTATTTTGCCACCAAGCAGTGACACTCGCATTGCTGTCTTCCGGTTTGAAGGGTATGGGTTTTTTATTGTCTATAACAAAGTATTGTTTCTGTGGGAAGAATTTGTTCAAATTTCAAGGTTTGTCCAAGGCTTGCGCAAAGAAATCGTTGACGTGGGGCCCATTACGTCTCGTAAGCTCTTAGCTCTTATACAACCTGTTTTGTTATGTACGACATTAATTTAAAACACACATACGGAATCGTATTAACTGATTGTAGAGATGTGTTTAATACCGGTGGCTTGAATATTTATCCAGTGATCGATACATTTCATACAAACAATTTTTAACGTACATAAATCGGCGGCGCCTTAGGGTAACATAGATTATTAAGGTTGTGTTAACAAAAACATAAACAAAAAAACCCTTAAAGAAGAAGAAGAAGAATAAACAACCTAAAAGCCATGAGTGGATGTAACTTAGATAGGCACTTACAAGAGTTACAAGTCTAAATCAATTTTAAATCTGCAATAACAAGTGAGATATTTAAATTTTTTTTAAATGTATACAAGCGAATATGTCAATAGTTGAAAAGTTTGTATTAAATTATGTTCTGTATTTTACTTTGGTGTACAATAAAGAGTTATCTTATCTTAAAGGACTCAACCATACGACGAATGGGAGCACGAAGTCCCGAGTTAGTGCGGCAGATGCCGCTTAGTCAGTTTAACAGGTACCTACTTGCAGGGGTACTTTATTTTATCAACGGTAGGTTAATTAAAAAACGTAATTAAAATACAAATACGTATTTTGTATTTGTAATTCAATTACTTCGTAAAAATGTAACTTGTAATTGGTATTTCAAACACTTATGGCTTTAAAATACATTTGAACTTAAATACATTTAGCGATCTTATTAATGTTGCGGTCTACAGAAAATAGCGCTCGATAGTTTTCGTAAATAATCGTAATCAAAATGGCGACCGCTAAATATGTCAATCTTTAAAGTTGGCCACACTGTACCTGTTCTGTACGTCAAATTGTCAAGTACCTAACACTTGACTGTATTTTGTATTATAAATAATAATAGTTAAAATACGGTATTTTGTATTTTATATTTGAAATACACGACTTAAAAATTATTTTGTAATAAGTATTTTGTAATTTGTATTTTAATTAACGCAAAGCATGTATTTTGCCCAGCTCTGCCTTTTATTTACCTAATAACAGGCTATTTCATTGATATTTTAGGACGTAATATAAAATTTGTTTGAAAATTTAAGATTTTCTATAGTAATGAATTTGAAAAAACGTATATTACAACAGTACTATAATGGTTACTACCCTACCCGTGTTTTCATTTAACGTCGTATAAAACAAAACACGTTGTAAACATACGTTTGATTTGTTTGACCGAATCGAATTACAAAACAAATTGCCAGAGCGCATGTGTTAGGTAAGTTAAGTAAACGTTAAGTTCAATCATTTGGAGCTATATTACCTATAAAAATGCAGTAAAATATAGATAGCTATAATATTAATCGCATTCCCATTCAGTGATAACTCCAGCTGACTGAATTATTATTATTGCAGACTCTAACGTGGTAGAGTTATCGTTGGGCTATCCGGAAGTGTTATCACTAAACCTAAAAAACCCCAGAGAGCTTAGCCAAGAAATAATATACAATTATTTACAAGACTACAAAATACATAAGAAACAGTTGAATCATCTAAAGACCTTTGCATCCGATCTATAGATAGCTCAACTGATCCAGAGGGCTTAGCCAAGTTACATTCGATTAGCGAAGACGCTAGGCGATAAGTCCTAAAATGTCCTATACATTTTAGGACTTATCGCCTAGCTATTGACACATGCTATGGAAATATCACGTGATTTATCGACGGCAAACATACATAGAAATCGAATCGATTCGAAGCGAGCTTTTTGGCTAATCCCCCAGGTCTTTCGTATGAGTAAGAATAAAAATATTTAACAGCTTAAAAACCAGTAGTATGTATATGTAGATTAAATAATTCGCACACAATTAAATGATACAATTTAAAAAAAGAACAACGTAAATCTATAAATATATGTAATATAAATATTGTTGGACAATTCACACAGTGCTATCTAGCCCCAAACTAAGCAGAGCTTGTCTATGGGAACCTGTAACTGATAGAATACTTATACATATACTTTTTTATATATACGTACTTATAATATATATACCTAGTCAGGTCATAAATTCTGTCACATGTTTAATATAAAATAATTGAAACAAGTTTATTCATTATGTAACCATTTATATACCAAAATGAACTTAATAAAACATAGATTCTTATGACACTAAAGTTTATTCAAAATGATCTCCGTGATTTTGAATACAGGCCTTCAATCTGCGCGGCCAGTCGTCTATCGCAGCACGAACGAGGTCCATGTCAATATCGGCGGCTGCCTCAATCAAGGATGTCTTGAGTGACTCCAAATTGGGATGAGGCTTTGAGCACGCCTTTTCCTCCAAGTGTTGCCATATCTTGTAATCTAACGGATTCAAATCTGGACTGGAGGATGGCCAGTCTTCGTGCCGGATGAAGTCGATTTCACGCGCCGCCAGCCAGTCTTGTGTGCTCTTCGCTCTATGAGCTGGCACCGAATCTTGTTGGAATACCCAGTGCCTGTTATTGAACATGGTATGAGAAACAGATTCCACAAGGTTCGTCAGGACTGTATTTTGATACACAACTGCATTCGTTTTTACACCTTTCTCACAAAAAATGTACCTCTGTTAAGCCCCAATAAGAAACTCCCAACCATACCATGAGCGAGGATGGAAAATGACCTCGTTGGACACGCGGAATACGGTTGCTCGCTTCTTCACTACTGTGTGCGTACACCTTATCATTTTGTTTGTTGTAGCTCTCTTCTACGGTAAAAATTTTTTCATCCGAAAAAAGAATGTCCCGATATTTTTTTCCCGCGTACCGCTTCAACAAAGGGCGGCATCTCTTCAGTCTCAGGTCCATTAGACGAGCATTCAAACGATGTCCTGTTTTTCTTCGATATGCCCGAAGCCCTAAGTCTTCATTTAACACCCTTTTCACCGTGGTTCTGCTTAACCCCATCTGAAGAGCCAACAGTTTCTGCTTACGTTTGGGATTTCTTTGAATTCGCGCCTTCACAGCTTTTATCACTGCTGGAGTCCTAACAGACCGAGGGCGACCACTTCTTGACCTGTCATCTACACTAGAGTCTTTATTGTATCGTTTGATGGTGCGATAAACGAATCTTTTGGTTATACTCACATTTTTCAGTATGTCAAAAATTTGAATTGGCGAGTAACCGCAAAGATGCAACGCAATAACTGCAACACGGTCTTCTTTAAGCGTCCACTCCATATTTAAAAATGAGTAAAATTCTAAAAAGTGTACATTTTTATTTTCATGAACAATGCGAAATTCGAATTCTATAAACTTTTCTGTGGCCAGCATTCTAAAAGAAAAGTTTTTACTGTGTGACAATACTTATGACCTGACTAGGTATATAAAGATCTAGACCCGGAACAAATATCTGTAGATCATTCAAACATTTGTTTCGCGGCGGGAATTCTGCATCTCAGCCGGCTATTCGTCCGCTGCTATCGACGTCTATGTGATACAATTGATATATTTTATCTTATATAATTATTATTTTTAAGTATTACTACCCTTTTATTCAGGTGTTATTATTATTTCGTTTTATGATTTTGTAGATTAACATTGCATGCCATGAAAGGCAGAAATTTATTGTTTCTTTGAATATATTAACATCTTTGTAACTTATCATATATTTCAAGCAATGACATGACATGACATTGATGACATTGACATATACATGTCATGCCATTGTCATATGACCTTTGATTTGTTTTGTTTTTATTTGACGATCTTATCGCTAAATAGCGATCTCTACCAGACAATCTACATACTTATTTTAATGAATAAATCTAAAATAGTTTAGTACCTAGCTTTAGAAGTTGCTGAGATAATCAGCTGACCCTGTGACAGATGGACGGACAGACGGACAAAATCGCATTAAGGTTTCAGTTTTTACAATTTTGATTCGGAACTCTAAAAAGTATGAACAAGTGATAAATGAGTATGAACCAGACGATCGACGAACTCTGAATATCACTCTAAAATAATTAAGTTTGCATAACTGACCCTTTGTCCTCTCACGAACATAAGGTCGAGAATCCCATGGCGTAACTAAGGGCTTCGTGCGCGAGACAAAGCGATTCTAATAAATATTGACGAGCTATTTTGGACTTTGCAGTAAATTAATGACAACGCCGGTATGCCGCGACTCTGAAAAATTCGCTATAAGTAAATAATACAAACTTTTTAACAAAAGTATAACCGAGTTAACCAAACTACTGAATCGATTTAGATGAAATTTCTATGAGACCAATCTGAAAGTAAACATGTTATCAAATAAACATAGGATTTTTCAAATCGGTTGATAAATCAAGTCTTAATGTATGCATTAATGACAACTCTACCACACAGACTTACTATAACACTAGACTAGACTAAAACTAAAAGGGCAATACAATGGCCTTATCGCTGAGAGCGATACCTTCCAAGCCACCTATGGATAGAACGAAATTAGTGACAGTGTAAGTATTACAGATTAGAAATGTATGATATCTTATGGCGGGTTCCTATATCCGTCGGTAACCAGCTACGACCCGTTTCTCCTTGAAAACGTATTAAAATTTTGACACTCCATATCCATACTTCCATACTAATATTATAAATGCGAAAGTAACTCTGTTTGTTACCTTTTCACGACTAAACGGCTGAACGGATCGTAATTAAATTTGGCGATTATATCCTGGAGAAGGACATACGCTTTTGTCTCAAAAAAATACTCTTGAAAGGGGTGAAATAGGGGTTGAAAGTTTGTATGGGCACTCCATAATTCCTCAAGTTAGGGATCTGAAAACTCATATTTGGGCTTTGGGTAAGCAATAAAGAAATACGTGTAAATTATGAGGTATTCTTTAGATGCACTCCCTATGTACAGTTGGTATATAGATACATACATATATAGATTGTGACCGGGATTGGGAAATAGGCCACTTTTTACCCGACTGCGCAGGAGGGATTTTATTGACAATCCACGCGTGCGAAGCCGCGGGCGTGTCAGCTAGTAATTTATATTTCGATTACATAAATACTCATAAAATAATACATAGAGAAAACAGATATTTGCGATGACCTCGACCCGCCTCTAACGAGAGTAAACATCTGATAAGATAGCGAATAACGTTTAATACTATATTTAAATGCTGCTTTGTTGGATAAAATATACATTTCAATCACGTGCTATTATAAGTTTATAGCACCCTGCGTGCTCATCGACAGACCACGTGACATGCTAAATTTTAAGTCATTGATTTTATATTTTTATCCATCCATACTAATAATACTAGTGGTTCGCTCCGAACTGAGATCTCGCGAGTCTCCCATAAAAACAAAAAAATATTAATTGTAATCTTTGACTATCAAAATAGTGCAATGAAAGGCAATTCCAACATACTTGACCTACAGTTTCATTCAAATTACAGGTAAGGAGAGTTCATATTAATGGTTATTATTTTTTGGGGTGCAAAATTCAGATCTTCTGGATTTCACACTTTTGCCTATATTTGTGTCACTAAAGCTACCCGAATACCAAATTTCAGCATTGTGGGGTCACTGGTGAAAAAACACCGAATTTTCTCAAAGTTTTGTTTTTATTATGGCTAATAACTCAAAAACTACAAGGATTACACGAAAATTAAAAACAGGGTTGAAATGTACTAATGAAGACCTTTTATTTGCCGTCCCACTTGAGCTTAAAGTCTCATATTTTTTTTACCCCTCTTGAACCACAATATCTCAACAACCCCCCAACATTTTTATCTCATTTAGTCACATCAAATTTGTGCCATCACTAACTACTTATGTATTAAATTTCACGATGATCGGATCAACGCTTCGAAAGTTATTCTCGGACAAACAAACATACATACATACATACATGCAACGCCGATTTGCCTAAGTTGATTTAGAGATCTCGCTTCGCTCGACCAAATATACGTGATAATGTATTTTACAGCACGGTGCTATTTAATATAGCGTGCGTTTGCAAGCGGGTTTATGATTTCACTTTCCTAAGACTGGTATGATGGTTTAATCTGATTGTAAATAAAGTTTCCGATTACAGTGTCACGAAAACCACAGATAAAAAACTAAGTACATTAAAATTTTCTCAAAATTACGAACCAACTTTTTCCTTAGAACGGAGAAACCTAAGCAAAGCTGTTTTTTTAGTTATACGTCTTTTGGCGAGTTTGGAAAAAATTATGAGAGTAAAAGTATGTATGTGTATGTCTCTGTCTCTGTTCCAATTTTTAAATAATTTTAATTTGATTTGGTTTTATCATCATCCACAGCCCATAAGTACCCTCTGCGGGTGTTGGCCTCCCTTTGTAAACACCATCCTTCCCGGTGCTGTGCTGCGCGCATCCAGGAGTTGCCCACGACTTTTTTTATGTCCTCGACCCACCGCGCCGTCGGACGTCCTGGACTTCTTAGGTCTGTTCTTGGCCACCATTCGGTCAAAGATTTACGCCACCTGCCATCACCTCGTCTAGCCAAGTGGCTTGCTCAGTTTCACCTGAGTTCCACTGCCCTTATTTCGACGTCTTGGACCTCCGTCCAATCCGTCTGGCATCGGATTTCGGTATTAGGAACTCGATCCAGCAGGTTGATGCCAAGCATGGCGCGCTCCATGGCTCTCTGTGCAACTCGTACTCTGTACACAGTTTTCTTAGTAGGCGCCCATGTTTCGGCACTTTAAGTCATTGTTGGCGACACATTGGTTATACAGACGGGTTTTCAAGCATTGTGGGATCTTTTTTGACCGAAAAACATCTTCCAGCTTTCCTTTGATTTGGTTTAATTTGATTTAATTTATATTTCTATTTGTAACGTGTATTTGTGTATGAATGAGTCAATGGCTGGAAATAAACAGTTTTTATTTTATTTATTATTATATAGTAGCCAAAAGTGTCTGATATGATAACACTTCAGAATAACAATAATTAACTAAGTAAAAATATAAAAAAACCCCGAAAACCTCTTGTTGCATCAGCTGCTTCCGCAGCATTATGTCATACGATACGGTATACCTACTGCTGTGGGGGAGTGCTGCAGATATAAACACCGTTTTTGTGCTGCAGAAGAGGGTTGTTCGTGCAATTTATAATATGGGCCCCAGAGAATCATTACGCAATAAGTTTAAAGAAATAAATTTTATGAAATTCCCTTGTCAATAGATACATCTATGAAAATCGTGTTCACAAAAACATTTTTGTTTTTTTTTATGAAAAATAGCGATAATCATAATTTTAATACTAGAAATAAAGATAAACTTGCTGTAGCCACTTGTAGACTCCATAAAGTTAGTAAATCGTTTAAAGGGCAAGGTGTACGCTTTTATAACAAACTCCCACGGGATATACAAAAATTGACCATTAATAAATTTAAAAACGCATTTATACAAAATCTTTATCCAAAAAGCCTACTATAAAATATCGGATTATTTAGATGATAGAGAAGCTTGGGATTCAAATTACTCCAACTTGTTCAAAATGTTACAATTTAGACGTAATTTATTTTCTGTATTGTTATGTATTTAAAAAGGATGATTAAAAAAATAACCACACTTATTTCTTGCCTTTCTTTCCTGGCTTGGTCGCGAAGGAACAGGCAGTAAAATTGACGTTTCAAAGTGTTCCTTGTGATTTTAATGAATAAAAATATTTGACTTTGACTTTGCGTTGGGGTCTAAAAATGGACATAGCTAAGAACCACCCCCATTAAACAAGCTTTCTATTTAAAAAACCGCATCCGAATCGGTCCATCCCTTTGGGAACTACACGTAGCTCGTTAGTTTTAACTGCGGTCGGTGTAGTGTTAGAACAAGTCACGTAGTGCGGTTATCTTGATGTGGCAAATGTGCCAATCCAATTCAATTCATTTATTCAATGCGAAAATGAGTATATATAGCATGATTATTAAATTATTTGTACTAAAAACGGGATATTTACCATGATTTGTGAGTTCTTGGGTGTCCCGATATTTCGACACAGTTGCATGCGCCATGATCACGGGTAAACTGAAGTCTTTGCGAGTGGATAGATAACGATCTACCCTCTTTCTTAGTCTCTTGCTAGGAATGAATTCAGTAATACTATCACTACTACCGGTTTCATTCTCGATCATAACTCTATTCCGACACACAACACTCACGGTATCAGGGCGCGTAATTGACACTACACTTCTTCGATTCTTACACATTCTCACCACAGGATTCCAGGCTCCAGATAGTTGAAAACCATCTTCACGATTGAAATTCTTATGTTTGGTAATCTCAATTGCCTCTTGAACCAGTCTTGGGATGTAATGTCGCTCAGTTGAGATTACTTGTGGGTTGTGTAGCTCGATCCAGTGGTTTGAGCCTGAGTCCAGCAGATGTTCCGCTATGGCAGACTATCTGGAGCCTGGAATCCTGTGGTGAGAATGTGTAAGAACCGAAGAAGTGTAGTGTCAATTACGCGCCCTGATACCGTGAGTGTTGTGTGTCGGAATAGAGTTATGATCGAGAATGAAACCGGTAGTAGTGATAGTATTACTGAATTCATTCCTAGCAAGAGACTAAGAAAGAGGGTAGATCGTTATATCTGCCAATAACTATCCACTCGCAAAGACTTCAGTTTACCCGTGATCATGGCGCATGCAACTGCGTCGAAATATCGGGACACTCAAGAACTCACAAATCACGGTAAATATCCCGTTTTTAGTACAAATTGTGTTAATAACCATGATAGTTTCAAAAGTTATATTATTAAATTAACTATTAAAAATGACAATTGATTAAAAAAAATTAACGAATACAAATAAAATGTCAACGGATACAAATAAAATGTCAACGAGCATAATCAAAATTAAACAAATGTAATAAAAACATGAACTCGGAACTTATCATTCAAAATTGTCATCTAAATATTCGTCAACACTCACTTTTTCTATGAGCAATTTTTTAATCCTATGTCTAAAGATATGGTCGGAGGTTATTTCCAGTAAACACCTAGGCAGGTGGTTATATATCTTTGGCGCCATATAAAAGATACTGTTGCCAAGTAAAGCAGTTTTGTTAAGCGGATAAACAAGTTTGCGATTATGACGCGATGAAAAGTGTCATAGAGATGGCGGTTGCTCCTTACAAACTGAACCACTTCAAAAACATAGATGCAAGGCAGAGTTGAAATGTTCAAGCTTTTAAAGTGTGGTTTACAGCTGTCGGTCTGCTTCAGCTTGCAAATAGCCCCAATGCATTTTTTTGCGACTTAAATGCCACCTCTTTATCAGTAGAGTTCCCCCAGAATATGACACCATATCTTAGAAGAGATGCTACGTGCCCGGTGCGGTACCGTATGCGGTTACTAGTAGCGGTACTTACAGTCTTTGACTTCATGTCCATTGTCCAACGTACACCGAACTTAAGCGACCTACACACACGGCGTATTTTAAACGCGCAAACGATCAACTTTCATCGATGCTCCAGGCTGTGGAGCCTTGCATCATCGTTGCTCATAGGTTCATCGTTGCCTATGAGTTTCTTGGCTCTTCTCTCAGTTGATTCCAGAGTTTCAAACTTGGTACATCGCTGATCCGTCCCAGAGGAGAGAACAGTCATTTTATTTTATTCATTTTCATTTTATTTATTCTCAAACAATAAATAAAAATAAATAAAATAAAAATAAAAATTGTTTATTTCAAGCCATTGACTCATAAATAAAATTAAAATTAAATTACTAAAATAAAATTACACAAAATCAAATCAAAATAAATTAAATGAAATCAAATTAAATCAAACAAAATTAAATTAAATCAAACAAAATTAAATTAAATCAAATAAAATTAAATAAAAATAAAATTACACCGTAAAATTTAATTATAATTAAAAAGGCACATACATACATACACGTTCGCGGACACGAGGGACTATCAGTGACTGGGGCAACGTCCCTTATAAGGGGGTTGCATGGAGGCTTAACCAGTGCCCCAGAAACGGAGAGTCCCACCTGTCCGCAAATGTGCTCAGAATGATTAAACCATTGTGTCAGAATTTTTGTCATTCTACAATTAGAAAATACTTTATAAATAAATATTGTGAAAGACAACAGTTTTGGTAAGTACATACATATTACAAAATGATAACCTGTCCAAAAATTAAAATACAATATGATATAACATGTCAACGAAAAACTCAAGTTAAACAGTACTCCAAAAAAGAAAATAAATGAATTGAAAAAAACTGCAATTTGCTTTTTAGGCCTCTACGGGTGCCGGAAAGGCGATAGTGTCACGATAGTGCGGTTAACTTGTGGTGGTAAATGTGTCAGGCAATCCATTGTCCAACGCACATTGAACTTAAGGCTGCCTTTCCTCCAGAGATGTGGTACGTGGCTGAGCTATGTGTGGCAAATCCAACAATAAGCTTACCTACTTAGACACACGGTACGCACTGGAAAGCGCAGCGTAGAACGGCCTCCCACTACATGCAAAGACGACCTGCTGATCAAGGTTGCTGGGAGCCGTTCAGTGCAGGCCGCACAAGATTGGTCGCTCTGGAAATCTATGAGAAACTCTATGTTCAGCAGTGGACGTCATCTGGCTCATATGATGATGATGCACACGATATATTTTAAACACGCATACGATCTATTTAAACTCACGTACAAACATTGTACGCGCGTTTGAATCGATACAAATACCGCAATCTGCATTCTCGGCCTCTACGGGCGACGCGCGTTTAAAATACGCCAGGTGGATAGGCCCTTAGCGCTGGTCGAAAGGGCTTCAATGAAGCTAAGTTTTTTGCATACTCGTTGAAGCGAGGGATGCTAGATAAGAGGATACGCGGGCTGCGTCTATTCCATACAAACGTACTCCCCTGTTTCCCCCCTGGATAGTGATACGACCAAATATTTTATTACCATACAATCTTTAAGTACCACTGTCATGCCCCTATGTTTTGTTTTTCTCCATCACACTATCACACTAATAATATGTACCATTCGTACCTAGTTGATATACCACCCATTCGCACACGCCGTTTTGGTTCTACGTTCTTGATGCGTACAGCTAAGGTATGGAACGCTTTGCCGTGGTTTGTTTTTCCTAAAGAATACACTCCAGGGCCCGTAGCCAAATGTCATTCGCCACGAATCTATTCGACTTCTACATACATTTGTTGTCGCTGAATGACGTTATATTTCTATAGCATGTGTCAAATCCCATACATTTTCGGACGTATCGACTAGCGTCATCGCTAATCGACTGTAACTTGGCTAAGCCCTCTGGCCTCTTTATGGTAAGAGTAAATAGGTTGCTTCTTGATCTTCGTGCTTTATCTTAGACCACATCATCGCTTACCATCAGGTGAGATTGTGGTCAAACGAAGTTATATCAAATTAAAAAAAAACAAAACAGTTTCCCGCATATATCAGAATCTGGCTGCAAACATTACCCGTGTAATTAAGGGCTACATTAATGTCTGTGTTTACTATGTTAAATAGAATAATAGCGGTTATTTCTGGAACGTTGCTGTGGCGTGTACGAGTTTGTTTTTAACTAACATTAATGCACGGTAGTAAATACGCACATTAACTTCGTGTGTAGTTTGTTAAGCTACTGCTTGTTTAAGCAAAGCTATCAATTATCGTAATTTACGAGAACGTTTTGTTTTCTTTAAAACGTTTACATTTTGTGTTCGTGACTCTCGTTGTTCGCCTACAGTACTAAAACAAGTGAAACGGCTGCAACTGGTCGGATGGACAAACAAACGGGCTCGGACTATATGGCATCCGGGTCTCCCCAATCCTGCGAATCCGGAGCATGTGCCGGTTGCTTCCAGGTAAAAATCAGAGTCGGGTGGCCTCGGATCGTGTGTAGTCGATGCAGGAAAAATTCAAATGTTTGGTTGGAAGCCCGGATGCCATATAGTCCGAGCCTAAGGGTTACGAGTTCAACTATGGAAGTCAAATCAAATAATCCATATTGCAAGAATGATAGGTTATACGTAGATGTCATTAGAATAATAAAGTCATACATTCCACCCTGTTCGGTTAAGCAAAAGAAATGTCACTACACATAAACAACACATAAATTTCTTCATGAACTACCTACCTACATATACATATATGTATTAAAACTAAAATATTCTTTCTCATTATTTTTCAACATCGTTCTAAACTTCATCATGGGCAATTCTTTTATGGATTTTAGTATCTACCTACTTCCTAAATGGTTACAAATATTTAGGTGTACTTTGTATCTATGTATGTGTATATACTCATTTCTATTTTTTTTTAACTAGATAGATCTTCGTTTGATCACAATCTCACCTGACGGTAAGCGATGATGTGGTCTACGATGAAGCACGGAGATCTAGAAGAAACTATTCAGAGGTCCGGATTGTTTATTAGATGCTATATGTGTTTAATTTAATTGTGTTCGTTGACATTTTATTGTATCCGTTGAAATTTTATTTGTATTCCTTTATTTTTAATCCATTGACATATTTAATAATTGAATTAAATAATCATATTATGTATATACTGTATTATACCCTACTTCGCATTTAATAAATGAATTGAATTGAATTGTATTCTAACTTTAACGTAACTTTTCTTATGCGCATGTCAGATATAAGTCTAGATTACATTTTACGGTACCGCGTGCAGGAACCAAATGGTCCTGTCTCACCAGTTTACCACATGCTTATGTAACAGCGCTGGTTTTCAGACAGAACCATAGTAGGTGACACGAGCGCAGAACCTCGTATCACTTTGAAATATGTGTAATATAACCCTGAAGCACGTCACACACGATGAAAATGCTATAATATTTTATGCTAAGATAAAATATCGCTCGCCATACAATCCAATGGACCATCACATCACACACGGCGAAGATAAGATAAATTTTCATCTTACATTACTTATGGCGGGTACCTATATCCGTCGGTAGCCGACTTCGACTCGTACATCCTTGAAAAAGTGTCAAACTAGTGTCAAACTTTTGACACGTTTTCAATGAGAAATGAGTCGTAGCTGGTTACCGACGGATTTAGGAGCCCACCATAAATAGCTTGGGCAAATCGGCAATGTATGTATGTTTGCATGTACATATGTATGTATTTTTGTTTGTCCGAGGATAACTTTTGAAACTTTGATCCGATCAACGTGAAATATTTAGGTAGGTATATATAGATATGCAGTGTTGGCACAATCCTGATTTGACTAAATGAGCTAAAAATGTGGGGGGTTGTTGAGATAGTGGGGTTCAAGAGGGGTAAAAAAATAAAAAATGAGACTATTAGGTTAAGTTATTAGCCATAATAATATCTGAACTTTGACGAAATTCACAGGGTACACCAGTGACCCACAGTGCTGGAATTTGGTATGCGCGTAGCTTTAGTGACACAAATATAAGCAAAAGTCTGAAATCCAGAATAACTGCAATTTATATCCCTAAAAAGATTAACCAAATAATATGAACTCCCGTTACCTGTAATTTGAATGAAACTGTAGGTTAAGTTAGTTGGTAATGCATTTCGTGGCACTATTTTGATAATCAAAGAATACAAATTATGTTTTTTTTTTGTTTTTATTTATTTATTTTATTTTATTTATTAACTAGAGGTTGCGTTGTGCGCGAGCTGCTCGCAGCTCGCGTGTTTTTCTTTTAGTCGACGAAGTAATTAAAGAGGATATCGAGCTGTTAAAAGTCATCAAAGAGGATATCCATGTGTAAGAAGCAGTCAAAGACGATATCGAAATGGCAGAAGCAATCAAATCAAAGAGGATTTCCAAGTGGAAGCAGCAATCAAAGAAGATATTGAAGTGAAAAAAGCAATCAAATAGGATATCGAAGTATCAGAATCAAATAATGAGGAAATTAACGTTGAGTAAGCAATCAAAGAGGATACCGAGGTTGTAGAAGCATTCTAAAAGGATGACGAAGTGAAAAAAGCAATCAAAGATGATATCGAGCTGTTAAAAGCTATCAAAGAGGATATCCATGTGTAAGAAGCAGTCAAAAAATATCGAAATGGAAGAAGCAATCGAATCAAAGAGGATATCGAAGTGGAAGAAGCCATCACAGAGGATGTCGAAGTAAAATTGCTATCGAAGACGATATCGAAGATGAAGACGCAATGAAAGAGAATATTGCAGTGCAACAAGCAATCAAAAGGAAATCGAAGATGATATCGAAGTGGAAGAAGCAATCAAAGAGGATATTGAAGTGGAAGGAGCAATCAAATAGGATATCGAAGTGGCAGAAACAATCAAAGAGGAAATTGAAGTTGAGTAAGCAATCAAAGAGGATACCGAGGTGGTAGAAGCATTCTAAGAGGATGCCGAAGTGAAAAAAGCAATCAAAGATGATATCCCAGTAAAAGAAGCAATCAAAGACGATATCGAAGTAAAAGTAGCAATCAAATTGGATATCGAAGTTAATGAAGCAATCAAAGACGATATCAAAGTGGAAGAAGCAATCAAAGAAGATATCGAGATGGAAGAAACAAAAGTAGAGGATATCGAGGTGGAAGAAACAGTCAAAGAGGATGACGAAGGGAAAGAAGCATTCAAAGAGGAAGACGAAGTGAGAGAAGCATTCAAAAAGGACGTTGAGGACAATGATAAAAATAAAATAACGATTAAACCAAAAACTTATACCAATATTTTGTAAAAGTTTCCCATAGCTATCTCTTTCCGTTTAGAAGATATGAGCGATTTAAGTTTTATATGAAAACTCATAATTTTGTAGAGTGGAAATTGAAGTAAAAGAAGCAATTAAAAATAATATATAAGTAGAAGAAGCAATTAAAAAGGATATCAAAGTGGAAGAAGCAAAAATAGAGGATATCGAGGTGAAAGAAGCATTCAAAGAGAAAGACAAAGTGAGAGAAGCATTCAAAAAGGATGTCAAGGGCAATGATGGTATTAAAAAAACTATTTCACCAAAAATTAGTACCAATATTTTGTAAAAGTTTGCTAGGCGTAACTCTTCCCGTTTAGAAGATACGAGCGATTTAAGATTTCTATTAAAACCCATAATTTTGTAGAGTGGAAATTGTAGTAAAAGAAGCAATTGAAGAAAATAATATCAGTAGAAAAAGCAATTAAAAAGGATATCAAAGTGGAAGAAGCAAAAATAGAGGATATCGAGGTGAAAGAAGCATTCAAAGCGGAAGACGAAGTAAGAGAAGCATTCAAAACATAACTCAAGGGCAATGATGGTATTAAAAAACTATTCCACCAAAAATTAGTACCAATATTTTGTAAAAGTTTGCTGGGGGTAACTCTTCCCGTTTAGAAGATACGAGCGATTTCAAATTTGTATTAAAACCCATAATTTTGTAGAGTGGATATTGAAGTAAAAGAAGTAATTGAAGAAAATATAAAATTAGAAAAAGCAATTCAAAAATATATATTGAAGTAAAAATGCCATCAAAGAGGATTTCGAAGTTGTAGAAACAATCAAAGAGGATATCAAAGTGGAAGAAACATTCGAAGACGAAAAGTAAGTGAGAGAAGAATTCAAAATGATGTCAAGGGCGATGATGACCGTAAAATAACGATTCCACCAAAAATTTGTGCTACCATATTATAAAAGTTTGTTATGTCTATCTCTTACCGTTTAAAAGATACGAACGATTAAAGTTTTTTAAGGAAAATCATAATTTTGATGAGAGGATATCGAAATGCAAGAAGCAATCAAAAAATATATCCAAGTAGAAGAAGCAATTAAAAAATATATCGAAGTGGAAGAAGCCATCAAAGAGGATATCGAAGTGAGAGAAGCATGTAAAAAGACTGTCATGACAATGAAAAAACGATTTTACCCAAAATTTGTACTACCATTTTGTAAAAGTTTACTATGCCTATTTATTTTCGTTAAGTCGATACGAGCGATTAAAGTATTTAAAAAAAATCATAATTTTGTTGAGACGATATGAAAGTGGAAGAAACATTCAAAGAGGATATCGAAGTGGAAGATTCAATCAAAAAAGATATCCAAGTAGAAGAAGCAATTAAAAAGTATTTCGACGTTCCAAAATGATCATAGTGGATGAGGCATAATTAAAATAAAATGATGTTCCAAAATGATCATAGTGGATGTTACATTATAAAAAAAAATTGACGATCCAAAATGATCACAGTGGATGTAGCATATTAAAAAAAATTGACGTTCCAAAAGTAATCTTTGTGGATGAGGCATAATTAAAAAAAATTATTTTCCAAAATGATCACAAAGGATTTTGCATAATAAAAAAAAATTGACGTTCGAAAATGATCATTGTGGATGAGGCATAATTTAAAAAAAATTGATGTTCCAAAATGATCACACTGGATGTTGCATTTAAAAAAAAATTGACGTTCCAAAATGATCATTGTGGATGAGGCATAATTAAAAAAAAATTGATGTTCGAAAGCGATCACAGTGGATGTTGCATAATAAAAAAAAATAACGTTTCAAAATGATCATTGTGGATGAGGCATAATTAAAAAAAAACTGATGTTCCAAAATGATCACAGTGGATGTTGCATAATAAAAAATAAAAAAAATTGACGTTCCAAAAGTGATCATTGTGGATGAGGCATAATTAAAAAAAATTTGATTTTCCAAAATGATCACAAAGGATTTTGCATAATAAAAAAAAATTGACGTTCCAAAATGATCATTGTGGATGAGGCATAATTAAAAAAAAAATGATTTTCCAAAATGATCACAAAGGATTTTGCATAGTAAAAAAAAAATTGACGTTCCAAAGTGATCATTGTGGATGAGGCATAATTAAATAAAATGATGTACCAAAATATCACAGAGGATATTGCATAATAAAAAAAAAAATGACGTTTCAAAGTGATCATAGTGGATTAGGCATAATTGAAAAAAAATGATGTTCCAAAATGATCACAGTGGATGATGCATAATAAAAAAATTAAAAATAATTGACGTTCCAAAGTGATCCTTGTGGATGAGGCGTAATTAAAAAAATGATGTACTAAAATGATCATAGTGGATGTTGCATAATAAAAAAAATAATTGACGTTCCAAAGTGATCATTGTGAATGAGGCATAATTAAAAAAAATGATGTACCAAAATATCACAGTGGATGTTGCATAATAAAAAAAAAAATTGACGTTCCAAAGTGATCATAGTGGATGAGGCATAATTGAAAAAAATGATGTTCCAAAATGATCACAGTGGATGTTACATAATAAAAAAAAATTGACGTTCCAAAGTGATCATTGTGAATGAGGCATAATTAAAAAAAATGATGTACCAAAATATCACAGTGGATGTTGCATAATAAAAAAAAATTGACGTTCCAAAGTGATCATAGTGGATGAGGCATAATTGAAAAAAATGATGTTCCAAAATGATCACAGTGGATGATGCATAATAAAAAAAAAATAATAATTGACGTTCCAAAGTGATCATTGTGGATGAGGCATAATTAAAAAAAATGATGTACCAAAATGATCACAGTGGATGTTGCATAATAAAAAAAAAAAAAAATTGACGTTCCAAAGTGATCATTGTGGATGAGGCATAATTAAAAAAATGTGGATGTTCCAAAATAAACATGATGAACGTTGCATACCAAAAAAAAAAAAAATGGATGTTCCAAAATGATGATGATGACCTTTGCAAAAACTATGAAAGTTATCTCATGCCCCTCCACCACCATTATATAGAATCAAGCAAATTTACAGTAATTTTATAGTACACACAAGCCATGGGCTCCCTACAAAAACAGTATGAAAATTACGGCAAACGAAATATACGGTTTACGGTATTCATACAGAAATATTTTGTATGGGGCAATTTTTTTTTTGTATGAAAGACAATTTTTTTTTCATGGATCCGGATATAAAAAAATGTCCTCAGCAACATTAGTTTTTGCACCAACGCTGTAAGACCTATACTTTTCGAGATACAAGGTCGATGGGAGCGAATGGGGGACAAAAGGGGTACTTTAGGATTTATTCCCAACTCACCGGAACTCCCTCTATACGATCCCACCAAACACTTCCCCCCTACGAGGTGGCATCTGGGAGAACAATGATGTCAATGAGTCAGTGAGTCAGTCAGTGGTAATCGAGCTTTATATAATATAACTAGAGGTTGCGTTGTGCGCGAGCTGCTCGCAGCTCGCGTGTTTTTCTTTTAGTCGAAGAAGTAATTAAAGAGGATATCGAGCTGTTAAAAGCCATCAAAGAGGATATCCATGTGTAAGAAGCAGTCAAAGACGATATCGAAATGGAAGAAGCAATCAAATAGGATATCGAAGCAGCAGAAACAATCAATGAGGAAATTAAAGTTTAGTAAGCAATCAAAGAGGATACCGAGGTGGTAAGAGCATTCTAAGTGAATGACGAAGTAAAAAAAGCAATCAAAGACGATATCGAAGTGGAAGAAACAGTCAAAAACGATATCGAAGTGGAAGAAGCAATCAAAGAGGATATTGAAGTGAAAGAAGCAATCAAATAGGATATCGAAGTAGCAGAAACAATCAAAGAGGAAATTAAAGTTGAGTAAGCAATCAAAGAGGATACCGAGGTGGTAGAAGCGTTCTAAGAGGATGACGAAGTGAAAAAAGCAATCAAAGACGATATCGAAGTGGAAGAAACAGTCAAAAACGATATCGAAGTGGAAGAAGCAATCAAAGAGGATATTGAAGTGAAAGAAGCAATCAAATAGGATATCGAAGTAGCAGAAACAATCAAAGAGGAAATTAAAGTTGAGTAAGCAATCAAAGAGGATACCGAGGTGGTAGAAGCGTTCTAAGAGGGTGACGAAGTGAAAAAAGCAATCAAAGACGATATCGAAGTGGAAGAAACAGTCAAAAACGATATCGAAGTGGAAGAAGCAATCAAAGAGGATATTGAAGTGAAAGAAGCAATCAAATAGGATATCGAAGTAGCAGAAACAATTAAAGAGGAAATTGAAATTGAGTAAAAGACGTCGAGGACAATGATAAAAATAAAAAACGGTTTCACCAAAAACTTATACTAATATTTTGTAAAAGTTTCCTCGAGCTATCTCTTCCCGTTTAAAAGATACGAGCGATTTAAGTTTAGTATGAAAACCCATAATTTTGTGGAGTGGAAATTGAAGTAAAAGAAGCAATTGAAGAAGACATATAAGTAGAAAAAGACATTAAAAAGGATATCAAAGTGGAAGAAGCAAAAATAGAGGATATCGAGGTGAAAGAAGCATTCAAGGAGGAAGACCAAGTGAGAGAAGCATTCAAAAAGGATGTCAAGAGCAATGATGGTAATAAAAAAACTATTCGTCCTAAAATTTGTACCAATATTTTGTAAAAGTTTGCTAAGCGTAACTGTTCCCGTTTAGAATATACGAGCGATTTAAGATTTGTATTAAAACCCTTAATTTTGTAGAGTGGAAATTGTAGTAAAAGAAGCAATTGAAGAAAATATATAAGTAGAAAAAGCAATTAAAAAGGATATCAAAGTGGAAGAAGCAAAAATAGAGGATATCGAGGTGAAAGAAGCATTCAAAAAGGATTTCAAGATCAATGATGGTAATAAAAAAAATATTCGACCAAAAATTTGTACCAATATTTTGTAAAAGTTTGCTAGGCGTAACTGTTCCCGTTTAGAAGATACGAGCGATTTAAGGTTTGTATTAAAACCCATAATTTTATAGAGTGGGAATTGAAGTAAAAGAAGCAATTGAAGAAAATATATAAGTAGATAAAGCAATTAAAAAGGATATCAAAATGGAAGAAGCAAAAATAGAGGATATCGAGGTGAAAGAAGCATTCAAAGTGGAAGACAAAGTAAGAGAAGCATTCAAAACGGATGTCAAGGGCAATGATGGTATTAAAAAAACTATTGCACCAAAAATTTGTACCAATAATCTGTAAAAGTTTGCTAGGCGTAACTCTTCCCGTTTAGAAGATACGAGCGATTTAAGATTTGTATTAAAACCCATAATTTTGTAGAGTGGAAATTGTAGTAAAAGAAGCAATTGAAGAAAATATATAAGTAGAAAAAGCAATTAAAAAGGATATCAAAGTGGAATAAGCAAAAATAGAGGATATCGAGGTGAAAGAAGCATTCAAAAAGGATGTCAAGATCAATGATGGTAATAAAAAAAATATTCGACCAAAAATTTGTACCAATATTTTGTAAAAGTTTGCTAGGCGTAACTGTTCCCGTTTAGAAGATACGAGTGATTTAAGATTTGTATCAAAACCCATAATTTTGTAGAGCGGAAATTGAAGTAAAAGAAGCAATTGAAGAAAATATATAAGTAGAAAAAGCAATTAAAAAGGATATCAAAGTGGAATAAGCAAAAATAGAGGATATCGAGGTGAAAGAAGCATTCAAAGCGGAAGACGAAGTAAGAGAAGCATTCAAAAAGGATCTCAAGGGCAATGATGGTATTAAAAAAACTATTCCACCAAAAATTAGTACCAATATTTTGGAAAAGTTTGCTGGGGGTAACTTTTCCCGTTTAGAAGATACGAGCGATTTAAGATTTGTATTTAAACCCATAATTTTGTAGAGTCGATATTGAAGTAAAAATGCCACCAAAGAGGATATCGAAGTTATAGAAACAATTAAAGAGGATATCAATGTGGAAGAAACATTCGAAAACGAAAAGGAAGTGAGAGAAGAATTCAATATTATGGCAAGGGCGATGATGACCGTAAAATAACGATTCCACCAAAAATTTGTGCTACAAAAAAAAATGATTTTCCAAAATGATCACAGTGTATGTTGCATAATAAAAAAAATTGACGTTCCAAAATGATCATGTGGATGAGGCGTAATTTAAAAAAAATGATGTTCCAAAATGATCACAGTGGATGATGCATAATAAAAAAAAAAAATTGACGTTCCAAAGTGATCATTGTGGATAAGGCGTAATTAAAAAATGATGTACCAAAATGATCACAATGGATGTTGCATAAAAAAAAAATAATTGACGTTCCAAAGTGATCATTGTGGATGAGGCATATTTAAAAAAAATTATGTACCAAAATGATCACAGTGGATGTTGCATAATATAAAAAAAAATTGACGTTCCAAAGTGATCATTGTGGATGAGGCATATTTAAAATAAAATTATGTACCAAAATGATCACAGTGGATGTTGCATAATAAAAAAAAATGACGTTCCAAAGTGATCATTGTGGATGAGGCATAATTAAAAAAAATGATGTACCAAAATGATCACAGTGGATGTTGTATAATAAAAAAAATTGACGTTCCAAAATGATCATTGTGGATGAGGCATAATTTAAAAAAATTGATTTTCCAAAATGATCACAAAGGATTTTGCATAGTAAAAAAAAAAAAAAAATTGACGTTCCAAAGTGATCATTGTGGATGAGGCGTAAATAAAAAAATGATGTACCAAAATTATCACAGTGGATGTTGCATAATAAAAAAAAAATTGACGTTCCAAAGTGATCATTGTGGATGAGGCATAATTAAAAAAAATGATGTACCAAAATGATCACAGTGGATGTTGCATAATAAAAAAAAAATTGACGTTCCAAAGTGATCATTGTGGATGAGGCATAATTAAAAAAAATGATGTACCAAAATATTACAGTGGATGTTGCATAATAAAAAAATAAAAAATAATTGACGTTCCAAAGTGATCATAGTGGATGAGGCATAATTGAAAAAAAAATTGACGTTCCAAAGTGATCATTGTGGATGAGGCATAATTAAAAAAAATGATGTACCAAAATGATCACAGTGGATGTTGCATAATAAAAAAAAAATTGACGTTCCAAAGTGATCATTGTGGATGAGGCATAATTAAAAAAAATGTGGATGTTCCAAAATAAACATGATGAACGTTG
The DNA here is from genome assembly GCA_963924445.1 of Philereme transversata. Classification (NCBI taxonomy): domain Eukaryota; kingdom Metazoa; phylum Arthropoda; class Insecta; order Lepidoptera; family Geometridae; genus Philereme; species Philereme transversata. Next base: position 26,007,596 of record OZ004346.1, read on the forward strand.
CATACTAAAAAAAAAAAAAAATTGGATGTTGTAAAATGATGATGATGACCTTTGCAAAAACTATGAAAGTTGTCTCATGCCCCTCCACCACCATTATATATAGGTAGAATCAAGCAAATTTACAGTAATTTTATAGTACACACAAGCCATGGGCTCCCTACAGAAACAGTATGAAAATTACGGCAAACGAAATATACGGTTTACGGTATTCATACAGAAATATTTTGTATGGGACAATTTTTTTTTTGTATGAAAGACAATTTTTTTTTCATGGAAACGGATATAAAAAAATGTCCTCTGCAACATTAGTTTTTGCACCAACGCTGTAAGACCTATACTTTCCGAGATACGAGGTGGATGGGAGCGAATGGGGGACAAAAGGGGTACTTTAGGATTTATTCCCAACTCACCGAAACTCCCTCTATACGATCCCACCAAACATTTCCCCCCTACGAGGTGGCATCTGGGAGAACAATGATGTCAATCAGTCAGTGAGTCAGTGGTAATCGAGCTTTATATAATATAACTAGAGGTTGCGTAGTGCGCGAGTTGCACGCAACTCGCGTGTTATTGTTTTTGTCGAAGAAGCAATCAAAGAGGATTTCGAGCTGTTAAAAGCGATCAAAAAGGATATACATGTGTAAGAAGCAGTCAAAGACGATATCGAAATGGAAGAAGCAATCAAATCAAAGAAGATATCCAAATGGGAGCAGCAATCAAATATGATTTCGAAGTGCAAGAAGCAATCAAACAGGATATTGAAGTGAAAGCAGCAATCAAATAGGATATCGAATTAGCAGAAACTATTAAAGAGGAAATTGAAGTTGAGTAAGCAATCAAAGAGGATACCGAGGTGGTAGAAGCATTCTAAGATGACGAAGTGAAAAAAGCAATCAAAGACGATATCAAAGTGGAAGAAGCAATCAAAGAAGGTATCGAAGTGGAAGAAGCAATCTTAGAGGATATCGAAGTGGAAGAAGCAATCAAAGATGATATCGAAGTGGAAGAAGCAATCAAAGAGGATATTGAAGTGAAAGAAGCAATCAAATAGGATATCGAAGTAGCAGAAACAATCAAAGAGGAAATTAAAGTTGAGGAAGAAATCAAAGAGGATACCAAGGTGGTAGAAGCATTCTAAGAGGATGACGAAGTAAAAAAAGCAATCAAAGACGATATCGAAGTGGAAGAAGCAATCCAATGGATATTGAAGATGAAGAAGGAATAAAAGAGGATATCGAAGCGGAACAAGCAATCGTAGAGGATATCAAAGTTAAAGAAGCAATCAAAGATAAACAAGCAATCAAAGAGAAAAAAATTGGATGTTCCAAAATGATCATGATAATGGTTGTATAAAAAAAAATTGAACGTTGCAAAAAAGATCATGATGAACGTTGCATAAAAAAAAATCTGGACGTTCCAAAATGATCATGATTGACGTTGCATAATATAAATGTATGTTGCAAAATGATAATGATCAAAAATTTGTACTAATATTTTGTCAAAGTTTGCTAGTGCTATCTCTTCCCGTTTAGAAGATACGAGCGATTAAAGTTTTGTAAGAAAAATCATAAATTTGTTGATTGGATATCGAAGTGGAAGAAACTATCAAAGAGAATGTTGAAGTGGAAGAAGCAATCAAATAGGATATCGAAGTGGCAGAAACAATCAAAGAGGAAATTGAAGTTGAGTAAGCAATCAAAGAGGATACCGAGGCGGTAGAAGCATTCAAAGAAGATGACGAAGTGAAAAAAGCAATCAAAGACGATATCGAAATGGAAGAAGCAGTCAAAGACGATATCGAAGAGGGAGAAACAATCAAAGAGGAAATTGAAGTTGAGTAAGCAATCAAAGAGGATACCGAGGTGGTAGAAGCATTCAAATAAGATGACGAAGTGAAAAAAGCAATCAAAGACGATATCGAAATGGAAGAAGCAGTCAAAGACGATATCGAAGTGGGAGAAGCAATCAAAGAGGATATCGAAGTTAAAGAAGCAGTCAAAGATGATGTCGAAGTGGAAAAAACATTCAAAGAAGATGACGAAGTGAGAGAAGCATTCAAAAAGGATGTCAAGGATGACAATAAAAAAACAGTTGCACCAAAAATTTATACCAATATTTTGTACAAGTTTGCTAGGGCTATCTCTTCCCGTTTAGAAGACACGAGCGATTGAAGTTTTGTATGAAAGACCACAATTTTGTAGAGAGCTTAATGAAGTAACTGAAGCAATTAAAGAGGATATGAAAGTAGAAGAAGCATTTTAAAGGGATAACGAAGTGGAACATGCAAAAATAGAAGATGTCGAGGCGGAAGAAACAATCAAAGAGGATATCGAAGTGGAAGAAGCAATCAAAGAGGGTATCGAAGTGGAAGAAGCCATCACAGAGGATATCGAAGTGAAAATGCTATCAAAGACGATATCGAAGATGAAGACGCAATCAAAGAGAATAATGCAGTGCAAGAAGCAATCAAAAGGAAATCGAAGATGATATCGAAGTGGAAGGAGTAAACAAAGAGGATATTGAAGTGGGAGAAGCAATCAAATAGGATATCGAAGTAGCAAAAACAATCAAAGAGGAAATTGAAGTTGACTAAGGAATCAAAGAGGATACCGAGTTGGTAGAAGTATTCAAAGAGGATGACGAACTGAAAAAAGCAATCAAAGACTATATCGAAGTGAAAGAAATAGTCAAAGACGATATCAAAATGGAACAAGCAATCAAAGCGGATATCGAAGTGGAAGAAGCAATCAAAGAGGATATCAAAGTGGAAGAAGCCATCACAGGATATCGAAGTAAAAATGCAATCAAAAACGATATCGAATATGAAGACGCAATCAAAGAAAATATTGCAGTGCAAGAAGCAATCAAACGGAAATCAAAGAGGAAGGAGCCCTTACAGAGGATACCGAAGTGAAAATGCCATCAAAGAGGATATCAAAGATGAAGAAGCAATCCAATGGATATTGAAGATGAAGAAGGAATAAAAGAGGATATCGAAGTGGAAGAAGCAATCGTAGAGGATACCAAAGTTAAAGAAGCAATCAAATAGGATATCAATGTGGAAGAAGCAATCAAAGAGGATATCGAAGTGGAACAAGCAATCAAAGAGAAAAAAATTGGATGTTCCAAAATGATCATGATAATAGTTGTATAAAAAAAATTGAACGTTGCAAAAAAGATCATGATGAACGTTGCATAAAAAAAATCTGGACGTTCCAAAATGATCAGGATTGACGTTGCATAATATAAATGTATGTTGTAAAATGATAATGATCAAAAATTTGTACTAATATTTTGTCAAAGTTTGCTAGTGCTATCTCTTCCCGTTTCGAAGATACGAGCGATTAAAGTTTTGTAAGAAAAATCATAAATTTGTTGATTGGATATCGAAGTGGAAGAAACTATCAAAGAGAATGTTGAAGTGGGAGAAGCAATCAAATAGGATATCGAAGTGGCAGAAACAATCAAAGAGGAAATTGAAGTTGAGTAAGCAATCAAAGAGGATACCAAGGTGGTAGAAGCATTCAAAGAAGATGACGAAGTGAAAAAGCAATCAAAGACGATATCGAAATGGAAGAAGCAGTCAAAGACGATATCGAAGTGGGAGAAGCAATCAAAGAGGATATCGAAGTTAAAGAAGCAGTCAAAGATGATGTCGAAGTGGAAAAAACATTCAAAGAAGATGACGAAGTGAGAGAAGCATTCAAAAAGGATGTCAAGGATGACAATAAAAAAACAGTTCCACCAAAAATTTACACCAATATTTTGTACAAGTTTGCTAGGGCTAGCTCTTCCCGTTTAGAAGATATGAGCGATTGAAGTTTTGTATGAAACACCACAATTTTGTAGAGCGCATAATGAAGTAACTGAAGCAATTAAAGAGGATATGAAGTAGAAGAAGCATTTTAAAAGGATAACGAAGTGGAACATGCAAAAATAGAAGATGTGGAGGCGGAAGAAACAATAAAAGAGGATGACGAAGTGTAACAAGCAATCAAAGAGAATGTTCGAATAGTGGATGTCGCATAATAAAAAAAAATTGACGTTCAAAAATGATCATAGTGGATGAGGCATAAATAAAAAAAAATTGATGTTCCAAAATGATCACAGTGGATGTTGCATAATAAAAAAAAAATTGACGTTCCAAAAGTGATCATTGTGGATGAGGCACAATTTAAAAAAAAATTGACGTTCCAAAATGATCATTGCTGATGAGGCATAATTAAAAAAAATTGATGTTCCAAAATTATCACAGTGGATGTTGCATAATAAAAAAAAAGAAATTGACGTTCCAAAATAATCATTGTGGATGAGGCATAATTTAAAAAAAATGATTTTCCAAAATGATCACAAAGGATTTTGCATAATAAAAAAAATGACGTTCCAAAAGTGATCATTGTGGATGAGGCATAATTTAAAACAAAATGATGTTCCAAAATGATCACAAAGGATTTTGCATAGTAAAAAAAAATTGACGTTCCAAAAGTGATCATTGTGGATGAGGCATAATTAAAAAAAATTGATTTTCCAAAAAGATCACAAAGGATTTTGCATAATAAAAAAAAATAATTGACGTTCCAAAGTGATCATTGTGGATGAGGCATAATAAAAAAAATGATGTACCAAAATGATCACAGTGGATGTTGCATAATACAAAAAAAAAATAATAATTGACGTTCCAAAGTGATCATTGTGGATGAGGCATAATTAAAAAAAATGATGTTCCAAAATGATCACAGTGGATGATGCATAATAAAAAAAAAAATAATTGACGTTCCAAAGTGATCATTGTGGATGAGGCATAATTAAAAAAATGATGTACCAAAATGATCACAGTGGATGTTGCATAATAAAAAAAAAATGACGTTTCAAAGTGATCATTGTGGATGAGGCATAATTGAAAAAAATGATGTACCAAAATGATCACAGTGGATGATGCATAATAAAAAAAAAAAAATTGACGTTCCAAAGTGATCATTGTGGATGAGGCATAATTAAAAAAATGATGTACTAAAATGATCACAGAGGATGTTGCATAATAAAAAAAAAAATGACGTTTCAAAGTGATCATTGTGGATGAGGCATAATTGAAAAAAAATGATGTTACAAAATGATCACAGTGGATGATGCATAATAAAAAAAAATAATTGACGTTCCAAAGTGATCATTGTGGATGAGGCATAATTAAAAAAATGATGTACCAAAATGATCACAGTGGATGTTGCATAATAAAAAAAAAAAAAATGACGTTTCAAAGTGATCATTGTGGATGAGGCATAATTAAAAAAATGTGGATGTTCCAAAATAAACATGATGAACGTTGCATACTAAAAAAAAAAAAAAAATTGGATGTTCCAAAATGATGATGATGACCTTTGCAAAAACTATGAAAGTTGTCTCATGCCCCTCCACCACCATTATATAGAATCAAGCAAATTTACAGTAATTTTATAGTACACACAAGCCATGGGCTCCCTACAAAAACAGTATGAAAATTACGGCAAACGAAATATACGGTTTACGGTATTCATACAGAAATATTTTGTATGGGACAATTTTTTTTTTGTATGAAAGACAATTTTTTTTTCATGGAACCGGATATAAAAAAATGTCCTCTGCAACATTAGTTTTTGCACCAACGCTCTAAGACCTATACTTTCCGAGATACGAGGTGGATGGGAGCGAATGGGGGACAAAAGGGGTACTTTAGGATTTATTCCCAACTCATCGGAACTCCCTCTATACGATCCCACCAAACATTTTCACCCTACGAGGTGGCATCTGGGAGAACAAACATGTCAATGAGTCAGTCAGTCAGTGAGTGGTAATCGAGCTTTATATAATATAAACTAGAGGTTGCGTTGTGCGCGAGCTGCTCGCAGCTCGCGTGTTTTTCTTTTAGTCGAAGAAGTAATTAAAGAGGATATCGAGCTGTTAAAAGCCATCAAAGAGGATATCCATGTGTAAGAAGCAGTCAAAGACGATATCGAACTGGAAGAAGCAATCAAATTAAAGAGGATTTCCAAGTGGGAGCAGCAATTAAAGAGGATATTGAAGTGAAAGGAGCAATCAAATAGGATATCGAAGTAGCAGAAACAATCAAAGAGGAAATTAAAGTTGAGTAAGCAATCAAAGAGGATACCGAGGTGGTAAAAGCGTTCTAAGAGGATGACGAAGTAAAAAAAGCAATCAAAGACGATATCGAAGTGGAAGAAACAGTCAAAGACGATATCGAAGTGGAAGAAGCAATCAAAGAGGATATCGAAGTGGAAGAAGCAATCAAGAGGATATCGAAGTGGAAGAAGCAATCAAAGAGGGTATCGAAGTGGAAGAAGCCATCACAGAGGATATCGAAGTGAAAATGCTGTCAAAGCCGATATCGAAGACCAAGACGCAATCAAAGAGAATATTGCAGTGCAAGAAGCAATCAAAAGGAAATTGAAGATGACATCGAAGTGGAAGGAGTAATCAAAGAGGATATTGAAGTGGAAGAAGCAATCAAATAGGATATCGAAGTAGGAAAAACAATCTAAGAGGAAATTGAAGTTGACTAAGGAATCAAAGAGGATACCGAGATGGTAGAAGTATTCAAAGAGGATGACGAAGTGAAAAAGCAATCAAAGACGATATCGAAGTGAAACAAATAGTCGAAGACGATATCGAAAAGGAAGAAGCAATCTTAGAGGATATCGAAGTGGAAGAAGCAATCAAAGAAGATATCGAAGTGTAAGAAGCCATCACAGAGGATATCGTAGTGAAAATGCTATCAAAAACGATATCGAAGATGAAGACGCAACCAAAGAGAATATTGCAGTGCAAGAAGCAATCAAAAGGAAATCGAAGATGATATCGAATTGGTAGAAGCAATAAAAGAGGATATCAAAGTGGAAGAAGCAATCAAAAAGGATATCGAGCTGTTTAAAGTTATCGAAGAGGATATCCATGTGTAAAAAGCAGTCAAAGACGATCGAAATGGAAGAAGCAATCAAATCAAAGAGGATATCCAAGTGGAAGCAGCAATCAAAGATGATATCGAAGTGGAAGAAGCAATCAAAGAGGATATTGAAGTGAAAGAAGCAATCAAATAGGATATCGAAGTAGCAGAAACAATTAAAGAGGAAATTGAAATTGAGTAAAAGACGTCGAGGACAATGATAAAAATAAAAAACGGTTTCACCAAAAACTTATACTAATATTTTGTAAAAGTTTCTTCCCGTTTAAAAGATACGAGCGATTTAAGTTTTGTATGAAAACCCGTAATTTTGTGGAGTGAAAATTGAAGTAAACGAAGCAATTGAAGAAGACATATAAGTAGAAAAAGACATTAAAAAGGATATCAAAGTGGAAGAAGCAAAAATAGAGGATATCGAGGTGAAAGAAGCATTCAAGGAGGAAGACCAAGTGAGAGAAGCATTCAAAAAGGATGTCAAGAGCAATGATGGTAATAAAAAAACTATTCGACCAAAAATTTGTACCAATATTTTGTAAAAGTTTGCTAGGCGTAACTGTTCCCGTTTAGAAGATACGAGCGATTTAAGATTTGTATTAAAACCCATAATTTTGTAGAGTGGGAATTGAAGTAAAAGAAGCAATTGAAGAAAATATATAAGTAGATAAAGCAATTAAAAAGGATATCAAAGTGGAAGAAGCAAAAATAGAGGATATCGAGGCGAAAGAAGCATTTAAAGTGGAAGACGAAGTAAGAGAAGCATTCAAAACGGATGTCAAGGGCAATCATGGTATTAAAAAAACTATTCCACCAAAAATTTGTACCAATATTTTGTAAAAGTTTGCTAGGCGTAACTGTTCCCGTTTAGAAGATACGAGCGATTTAAGATTTGTATTAAAACCCATAATTTTGTAGAGTGGGAATTGAAGTAAAAGAAGCAATTGAAGAAAACATATAAGTAGAAAAAGCAATTAAAAAGGATATCAAAGTGGAAGAAGCAAAATGAAAGAAGCATTTAAAGTGGAAGACAAAGTAAGAGAAGCATTCAAAACGGATGTCAAGGGCAATGATGGTATTAAAAAAACTATTCCACCAAAAATTTGTACCAATATTTTGTAAAAGTTTGCTAGGCGTAACTCTTCCCGTTTAGAAGATACGAGCGATTTAAGATTTGTATTAAAACCCATAATTTTGTAGAGTGGAAATTGTAGTAAAAGAAGCAATTGAAGAAAACATATAAGTAGAAAAAGCAATTAAAAAGGATATCAAAGTGAAAGAAGCAAAAATAGAGGATATCGAGGTGAAAGAAGCATTTAAAGTGGAAGACGAAGTAAGAGAAGCATTCAAAACGGATGTCAAGGGCAATGATGGTATTAAAAAAAACTATTCCACTAAAAATTTGTACCAATATTTTGTAAAAGTTTGCTAGGCGTAACTCTTCCTGTTTAGAAGATACGAGCGATTTAAGATTTGTATTAAAACCCATAATTTTGTAGAGTGGAAATTGTAGTCAAAGAAGCAATTGAAGAAAATATATAAGTAAAAAAGCAATTAAAAAGGATATCAAAGTGGAAGAAGCAAAAATAGAGGATATCGAGGTGAAAGAAGCATTCAAAGCGGAAGACGAAGTAAGAGAAGCATTCAAAAAGGATCTCAAGGGCAATAATGGTATTAAAAAAACTATTCCACCAAAAATTAGTACCAATATTTTGTAAAAGTTTGCTGGGGGTAACTCTTCCCGTTTAGAAGATACGAGCGATTTAAGATTTGTATTAAAACCCATAATTTTGTAGAGTCGATATTGAAGTAAGAGAAGTAATTGAAGAAAATAGAAAAATAGAAAAAACAATTCAAAAGTATATTGAAGTAAAAATGCCATCAAAGAGGATTTCGAAGTTATAGAAACAATTAAAGAGGATATCAATGTGGAAGAAACATTCGAAAACGAAAAGGAAGTGAGAGAAGAATTCAAAATGATTGCAAGGGCGATGATGACCGTAAAATAACGATTCCACCAAAAATTTGTGCTACAAAAAAAAATTGATTTTCCAAAATGATCACAGTGGATGTTGCATAATAAAAAAAAATTGACGTTCCAAAATGATCATGTGGATGAGGCATAATTTAAAAAAATGATGTACCAAAATGATCACAGTGGATGTTGCATAATACAAAAAAAATAATAATAATTGACGTTCCAAAGTGATCATTGTGGATGAGGCGTAGTTAAAAAAATGATGTACCAAAATGATCACAGTGGATGTTGCATAATACAAAAAAAATAATAATAATTGACGTGTCAAAGTGATCATTGTGGATGAGGCATAATTAAAAAAAATGATGTTCCAAAATGATCACAGTGGATGTTGCATAATAAAAAAAAAAAATAATAATTGACGTTCCAAAGTGATCATTGTGGATGAGGCGTAGTTAAAAAAATGATGTACCAAAATGATCACAGTGGATGTTGCATAATACAAAAAAAAAAAAAAATTGACGTTCCAAAGTGATCATTGTGGATGAGGCATAATTAAAAAAAATGATGTTCCAAAATGATCACAGTGGATGTTGCATAATAAAAAAAAAATAATTGACGTTCCAAAGTGATCATTGTGGATGAGGCATAATTAAAAAAAATTATGTACCAAAATGATTACAGTGGATGTTGCATAATAAAAAAAAATAATTGACGTTCCAAAGTGATCATTGTGGATGAGGCATAATTTAAAAAAATGATGTACCAAAATGATCACAGTGGATGTTGCATAATACAAAAAAAATAATAATAATTGACGTTCCAAAGTGATCATTGTGGATGAGGAATATTTAAAAAAGATGATGTTCCAAAATGATCACAGTGGATGATGCATAATAAAAAAAATAATAATTGACGTTCCAAAGTGATCATTGTGGATGAGGCTTGATTAAAAAAATGATGTACCAAAATGATCACAGTGGATGTTGCATAATAAAAAAAAATAATTGACGTTCCAAAGTGATCATTGTGGATGAGGCGTAATTAAAAAAATGATGTACCAAAATGATCACAGTGGATGTTGCATAATAAAAAAAAATAATTGACGTTCCAAAGTGATCATTGTGGATGAGGCATAATTAAAAAAAATTATGTACCAAAATGATCACAGTGGATGTTGCATAATAAAAAAAAATTGACGTTCCAAAGTGATCATAGTGGATGAGGCATAATTGAAAAAAAATGATGTTACAAAATGATCACAGTGGATGTTGCATAATAAAAAAAAATAATTGACGTTCCAAAGTGATCATTGTGGATGAGGCATAATTAAAAAAAATGATGTACCAAAATGATCACAGTGGATGTTGCATAATAAAAAAAAATGACGTTTCAAAGTGATCATTGTGGATGAGGCATAATTAAAAAAATGTGGATGTTCCAAAATAAACATGATGAACGTTGAATACTAAAAAAAAAAAAAATTGGATGTTCCAAAATGATGATGATGACCTTTGCAAAAACTATGAAAGTTATCTCATGTCCCTCCACCACCATTATATAGAATCAAGCAAATTTACAGTAATTTTATAGTACACACAAGCCGTGGGCTCCCTACAAAAACAGTATGAAAATTACGGCAAACGAAATTTACGGTTTACGGTATTCATACAGAAATATTTTGTATGGGACAATTTTTTTTTTGTATGAAAGACCATTTTTTTTTCATGGAACCGGATATAAAAAAATGTCCTCTTCAACATTAGTTTTTGCGCCAACGCTGTAAGACCTATACTTTCCGAGATACGTGGTAGATGGGAGCGAATGGGGGACAAAAGGGGTACTTTAGGATTTATTCCCAACTCATCGGAACTCCCTCTATACGATCCCACCAAACATTTTCACCCTACGAGGTGGCATCTGGGAGAACAAACATGTCAATGAGTCAGTCAGTCAGTCAGTGGTAATCGAGCTTTATATAATATAACTAGAGGTTGCGTTGTGCGCGAGCTGCTCGCAGCTCGCGTGTTTTTCTTTTAGTCGAAGAAGTAATTAAAGAGGATATCGAGCTGTTAAAAGCCATCAAAGAGGATATCCATGTGTAAGAAGCAGTCAAAGACGATATCGAAATGGAAGAAGCAATCAAATCAAAGAGGATTTCCAAGTGGAAGCAGCAATCAAAGATGATATCGAAGTGGAAGAAGCAATCAAAGAGGATATTGAAGTGAAAGAAGCAATCAAATAGGATATCGAAGTAGCAGAAACAATCAAAGAGGAAATTAAAGTTGAGGAAGAAATCAAAGAGGATACCAAGGTGGTAGAAGCATTCTAAGAGGATGACGAAGTAAAAAAAGCAATCAAAGACGATATCGAAGTGGAAGAAGCAATCCAATGGATATTGAAGATGAAGAAGGAATAAAAGAGGATATCGAAGCGGAACAAGCAATCGTAGAGGATATCAAAGTTAAAGAAGCAATCAAAGATAAACAAGCAATCAAAGAGAAAAAAATTGGATGTTCCAAAATGATCATGATAATGGTTGTATAAAAAAAAATTGAACGTTACAAAAAAGATCATGATGAACGTTGCATAAAAAAAATCTGGACGTTCCAAAATGATCATGATTGACGTTGCATAATATAAATGTATGTTGCAAAATGATAATGATCAAAAATTTGTAATAATATTTTGTCAAAGTTTGCTAGTGCTATCTCTTCCCGTTTAGAAGATACGAGCGATTAAAGTTTTGTAAGAAAAATCATAAATTTGTTGATTGGATATCGAAGTGGAAGAAACTATCAAAGAGAATGTTGAAGTGGAAGAAGCAATCAAATAGGATATCGAAGTGGCAGAAACAATCAAAGAGGAAATTGAAGTTGAGTAAGCAATCAAAGAGGATACCGAGGCGGTAGAAGCATTCAAAGAAGATGACGAAGTGAAAAAAGCAATCAAAGACGATATCGAAATGGAAGAAGCAGTCAAAGACGATATCGAAGAGGGAGAAACAATCAAAGAGGAAATTGAAGTTGAGTAAGCAATCAAAGAGGATACCGAGGTGGTGGAAACATTCAAAGAAGATGACGAAGTGAAAAAAGCAATCAAAGACGATATCGAAATGGAAGAAGCAGTCAAAGACGATATCGAAGTGGGAGAAGCAATCAAAGAGGATATCGAAGTTAAAGAAGCAGTCAAAGATGATGTCGAAGTGGAAAAAACATTCAAAGAAGATGACGAAGTGAGAGAAGCATTCAAAAAGGATGTCAAGGATGACAATAAAAAAACAGTTGCACCAAAAATTTATACCAATATTTTGTACAAGTTTGCTAGGGCTATCTCTTCCCGTTTAGAAGATACGAGCGATTGAAGTTTTGTATGAAAGACCACAATTTTGTAGAGAGCATAATGAAGTAACTGAAGCAATTAAAGAGGATATGAAAGTAGAAGAAGCATTTTAAAGGGATAATGAAGTGGAACATGCAAAAATAGAAGATGTCGAGACGGAAGAAACAATCAAAGAGGATATCGAAGTGGAAGAAGCAATCAAAGAGGGTATCGAAGTGGAAGAAGCCATCACAGAGGATATCGAAGTGAAAATGCTATCAAAGACGATATCGAAGATGAAGACGCAATCACAGAGAATAATGCAGTGCAAGAAGCAATCAAAAGGAAATCGAAGATGATATCGAAGTGGAAGGAGTAAACAAAGAGGATATTGAAGTGGGAGAAGCAATCAAATAGGATATCGAAGTAGCAAAAACAATCAAAGAGGAAATTGAAGTTGACTAAGGAATCAAAGAGGATACCGAGTTGGTAGAAGTATTCAAAGAGGATGACGAAGTGAAAAAAGCAATCAAAGACGATATCGAAGTGAAAGAAATAGTCAAAGACGATATCAAAATGGAACAAGCAATCAAAGCGGATATCGAAGTGGAAGAAGCAATCAAAGAGGATATCAAAGTGGAAGAAGCCATCACAGGATATCGAAGTAAAAATGCAATCAAAAACGATATCGAATATGAAGACGCAATCAAAGAAAATATTGCAGTGCAAGAAGCAATCAAACGGAAATCAAAGAGGAAGGAGCCCTTACAGAGGATACCGAAGTGAAAATGCCATCAAAGAGGATATCAAAGATGAAGAAGCAATCCAATGGATATTGAAGATGAAGAAGGAATAAAAGAGGATATCGAAGTGGAACAAGCAATCGTAGAGGATATCAAAGTTAAAGAAGCAATCAAATAGGATATCAATGTGGAAGAAGCAATCAAAGAGGATATCGAAGTGGAACAAGCAATCAAAGAGAAAAAAATTGGATGTTCCAAAATGATCATGATAATAGTTGTATAAAAAAAATTGAACGTTGCAAAAAAGATCATGATGAACGTTGCATAAAAAAAATCTGGACGTTCCAAAATGATCAGGATTGACGTTGCATAATATAAATGTATGTTGTAAAATGATAATGATCAAAAATTTGTACTAATATTTTGTCAAAGTTTGCTAGTGCTATCTCTTCCCGTTTAGAAGATACGAGCGATTAAAGTTTTGTAAGAAAAATCATAAATTTGTTGATTGGATATCGAAGTGGAAGAAACTATCAAAGAGAATGTTGAAGTGGGAGAAGCAATCAAATAGGATATCGAAGTGGCAGAAACAATCAAAGAGGAAATTGAAGTTGAGTAAGCAATCAAAGAGGATACCAAGGTGGTAGAAGCATTCAAAGAAGATGACGAAGTGAAAAAGCAATCAAAGACGATATCGAAATGGAAGAAGCAGTCAAAGACGATATCGAAGTGGGAGAAGCAATCAAAAAGGATATCGAAGTTAAAGAAGCAGTCAAAGATGATGTCGAAGTGGAAAAAACATTCAAAGAAGATGACGAAGTGAGAGAAGCATTCAAAAAGGATGTCAAGGATGACAATAAAAAAACAGTTCCACCAAAAACTTACACCATTATTTTGTACAAGTTTGCTAGGGCTATCTCTTCCCGTTTAGAAGATATGAGCGATTGAAGTTTTGTATGAAACACCACAATTTTGTAGAGCGCATAATGAAGTAACTGAAGCAATTAAAGAGGATATGAAGTAGAAGAAGCATTTTAAAAGGATAACGAAGTGGAACATGCAAAAATAGAAGATGTGGAGGCGGAAGAAACAATAAAAGAGGATGACGAAGTGTAACAAGCAATCAAAGAGAATGTTCGAATAGTGGATGTCGCATAATAAAAAAAAAATTGACGTTCACAAATGATCATAGTGGATGAGGCATAAATAAAAAAAAATTGATGTTCCAAAATGATCACAGTGGATGTTGCATAATAAAAAAAAAATTGACGTTCCAAAAGTGATCATTGTGGATGAGGCATAATTTAAAAAAAAATTGACGTTCCAAAATGATCATTGCTGATGAGGCATAATTAAAAAAAATTGATGTTCCAAAATTATCACAGTGGATGTTGCATAATAAAAAAAAAGAAATTGACGTTCCAAAATAATCATTGTGGATGAGGCATAATTTAAAAAAAACGATTTTCCAAAATGATCACAAAGGATTTTGCATAATAAAAAAAATGACGTTCCAAAAGTGATCATTGTGGATGAGGCATAATTTAAAACAAAATGATGTTCCAAAATGATCACAAAGGATTTTGCATAGTAAAAAAAAAAATGACGTTCCAAAAGTGATCATTGTGGATGAGGCATAATTAAAAAAAATTTATTTTCCAAAATGATCACAAAGGATTTTGCATAATAAAAAAAAATTGACGTTCCAAAATGATCATTGTGGATGAGGCATAATTAAAAAAAAATTGATTTTCCAAAATGATCACAAAGGATTTTGCATAATAAAAAAAAAATTGACGTTCCAAAAGTGATCATTGTGGATGAGGCATAATTAAAAAAAATTGATGTTCCAAAATGATCACAGTGGATTTTACATAATAAAAAAAAAAAAAATTGACGTTCCAAAATGATCATTGTGGATGAGGCATAATTTAAAAAAAATTGATTTTCCAAAATGATCACAAAGTATTTTGCATAATAAAAAAAAAATTGACGTTCCAAAAGTGATCATTGTGGATGAGGCATAATTAAAAAAAATTGATTTTCCAAAATGATCACAAAGGATTTTGCATAATAAAAAAAAAAAAATTGACGTTCCAAAAGTGATCATTGTGGATGAGGCATAATTAAAAAAAATTGATTTTCCAAAATGATCACAAAGGATTTTGCATAATAAAAAAAAATTGACGTTCCAAAATGATCATTGTGGATGAGGCATAATTAAAAAAAAATTGATTTTCCAAAATGATCACAAAGGATTTTGCATAATAAAAAAAAAATTGACGTTCCAAAAGTGATCATTGTGGATGAGGCATAATTAAAAAAAATTGATGTTCCAAAATGATCACAGTGGATTTTACATAATAAAAAAAAAAAAAAATTGACGTTCCAAAATGATCATTGTGGATGAGGCATAATTTAAAAAAAATTGATTTTCCAAAATGATCACAAAGTATTTTGCATAATAAAAAAAAAATTGACGTTCCAAAAGTGATCATTGTGGATGAGGCATAATTAAAAAAAATTGATTTTCCAAAATGATCACAAAGGATTTTGCATAATAAAAAAAAAAAAATTGACGTTCCAAAAGTGATCATTGTGGATGAGGCATAATTAAAAAAAATTGATTTTCCAAAATGATCACAAAGGATTTTGCATAATAAAAAAAAAAAAAAATTGACGTTCCAAAAGTGATCATTGTGGATGAGGCATAATTAAAAAAAAAATTGATGTTCCAAAATAAACATGATGAACGTTGCATACTAAAAAAAAAAAAATTGGATGTTCCAAAATGATGATGATGACCTTTGCAAAAACTATGAAAGTTGTCTCATGCCCCTCCACCACCATAATATAGAATCAAGCAAATTTACAGTAATTTTATAGTACACACAAGCCATGGGCTCCCTACAAAAACAGTATGAAAATTACGGCAAACGAAATATACGGTTTACGGTATTCATACAGAAATATTTTGTATGGGACAATTTTTTTTTTGTATGAAAGACAATTTTTTTTTCATGAAACCGGATATAAAAAAATGTCCTCTGCAACATTAGTTTTTGCACCAACGCTCTAAGACCTATACTTTCCGAGATACGAGGTCGATGGGAGCGAATGGGGGACAAAAGGGGTACTTTAGGATTTATTCCCAACTCATCGGAACTCCCTCTATACGATGCCACCAAACATTTTCACCCTACGAGGTGGCATCTGGGAGAACAAACATGTCAATGAGTCAGTCAGTCAGTGAGTGGTAATCGAGCTTTATATAATATAACTAGAGGTTGCGTAGTGCGCGAGTTGCACGCAACTCGCGTGTTATTGTTTTTGTCGAAGAAGCAATCAAAGAGGATTTCGAGCTGTTAAAAGCGATCAAAAAGCATATCCATGTGTAAGAAGCAGTCAAAGACGATATCGAAATGGAAGAAGCAATCAAATCAAAGAAGATATCCAAATGGAAGCAGCAATCAAATATGATTTCGAAGTGCAAGAAGCAATCAAACAGGATATTGAAGTGAAAGCAGCAATCAAATAGGATATCGAATTATCAGAAACTATTAAAGAGGAAATTGAAGTTGAGTAAGCAATCAAAGAGGATACCGAGGTGGTAGAAGCATTCTAAGATGACGAAGTGAAAAAAGCAATCAAAGACGATATCGAAGTGGAAGAAGCAATCTTAGAGGATATCGAAGTAAAAAAAATTAATCAAAGACGATATCGAAGTGGAAGAAGCAATCAAAGAAGGTATCGAAGTGGAAGAAGCAATCTTAGAGGATATCGAAGTGGAAGAAGCAATCAAAGATGATATCGAAATGGAAGAAGCAATCAAATCAAAGAAGATATCCAAATGGAAGCAGCAATCAAATATGATTTCGAAGTGCAAGAAGCAATCAAACAGGATATTGAAGTGAAAGCAGCAATCAAATAGGATATCGAATTAGCAGAAACTATTAAAGAGGAAATTGAAGTTGAGTAAGCAATCAAAGAGGATACCGAGGTGGTAGAAGCATTCTAAGATGACGAAGTGAAAAAAGCAATCAAAGACGATATCGAAGTGGAAGAAGCAATCAAAGAAGGTATCGAAGTGGAAGAAGCAATCTTAGAGGATATCGAAAGGGAAGAAGCAATCAAAGATGATATCGAAGTGGAAGAAGCAATCAAAGAGGATATTGAAGTGAAAGAAGCAATCAAATAGGATATCGAAGTAGCAGAAACAATCAAAGAGGAAATTAAAGTTGAGGAAGAAATCAAAGAGGATACCAAGGTGGTAGAAGCATTCTAAGAGGATGACGAAGTAAAAAAAGCAATCAAAGACGATATCGAAGTGGAAGAAGCAATCCAATGGATATTGAAGATGAAGAAGGAATAAAAGAGGATATCGAAGCGGAACAAGCAATCGTAGAGGATATCAAAGTTAAAGAAGCAATCAAAGATAAACAAGCAATCAAAGAGAAAAAAATTGGATGTTCCAAAATGATCATGATAATGGTTGTATAAAAAAAAATTGAACGTTGCAAAAAAGATCATGATGAACGTTGCATAAAAAAAAATCTGGACGTTCCAAAATGATCATGATTGACGTTGCATAATATAAATGTATGTTGCAAAATGATAATGATCAAAAATTTGTACTAATATTTTGTCAAAGTTTGCTAGTGCTATCTCTTCCCGTTTAGAAGATACGAGCGATTAAAGTTTTGTAAGAAAAATCATAAATTTGTTGATTGGATATCGAAGTGGAAGAAACTATCAAAGAGAATGTTGAAGTGGAAGAAGCAATCAAATAGGATATCGAAGTGGCAGAAACAATCAAAGAGGAAATTGAAGTTGAGTAAGCAATCAAAGAGGATACCGAGGCGGTAGAAGCATTCAAAGAAGATGACGAAGTGAAAAAAGCAATCAAAGACGATATCGACATGGAAGAAGCAGTCAAAGACGATATCGAAGAGGGAGAAACAATCAAAGAGGAAATTGAAGTTGAGTAAGCAATCAAAGAGGATACCGAGGTGGTAGAAGCATTCAAAGAAGATGACGAAGTGAAAAAAGCAATCAAAGACGATATCGAAATGGAAGAAGCAGTCAAAGACGATATCGAAGTGGGAGAAGCAATCAAAGAGGATATCGAAGTTAAAGAAGCAGTCAAAGATGATGTCGAAGTGGAAAAAACATTCAAAGAAGATGACGAAGTGAGAGAAGCATTCAAAAAGGATGTCAAGGATGACAATAAAAAAACAGTTGCACCAAAAATTTATACCAATATTTTGTACAAGTTTGCTAGGGCTATCTCTTCCCGTTTAGAAGATACGAGCGATTGAAGTTTTGTATGAAAGACCACAATTTTGTAGAGAGCATAATGAAGTAACTGAAGCAATTAAAGAGGATATGAAAGTAGAAGAAGCATTTTAAAGGGATAACGAAGTGGAACATGCAAAAATAGAAGATGTCGAGGCGGAAGAAACAATCAAAGAGGATATCGAAGTGGAAGAAGCAATCAAAGAGGGTATCGAAGTGGAAGAAGCCATCACAGAGGATATCGAAGTGAAAATGCTATCAAAGACGATATCGAAGATGAAGACGCAATCAAAGAGAATAATGCAGTGCAAGAAGCAATCGAAAGGAAATCGAAGATGATATCGAAGTGGAAGGAGTAAACAAAGAGGATATTGAAGTGGGAGAAGCAATCAAATAGGATATCGAAGTAGCAAAAACAATCAAAGAGGAAATTGAAGTTGACTAAGGAATCAAAGAGGATACCGAGTTGGTAGAAGTATTCAAAGAGGATGACGAACTGAAAAAAGCAATCAAAGACGATATCGAAGTGAAAGAAATAGTCAAAGACGATATCAAAATGGAACAAGCAATCAAAGCGGATATCGAAGTGGAAGAAGCAATCAAAGAGGATATCAAAGTGGAAGAAGCCATCACAGGATATCGAAGTAAAAATGCAATCAAAAACGATATCGAATATGAAGACGCAATCAAAGAAAATATTGCAGTGCAAGAAGCAATCAAACGGAAATCAAAGAGGAAGGAGCCCTTACAGAGGATACCGAAGTGAAAATGCCATCAAAGAGGATATCAAAGATGAAGAAGCAATCCAATGGATATTGAAGATGAAGAAGGAATAAAAGAGGATATCGAAGTGGAAGAAGCAATCGTAGAGGATACCAAAGTTAAAGAAGCAATCAAATAGGATATCAATGTGGAAGAAGCAATCAAAGAGGATATCGAAGTGGAACAAGCAATCAAAGAGAAAAAAATTGGATGTTCCAAAATGATCATGATAATAGTTGTATAAAAAAAATTGAACGTTGCAAAAAAGATCATGATGAACGTTGCATAAAAAAAATCTGGACGTTCCAAAATGATCAGGATTGACGTTGCATAATATAAATGTATGTTGTAAAATGATAATGATCAAAAATTTGTACTAATATTTTGTCAAAGTTTGCTAGTGCTATCTCTTCCCGTTTAGAAGATACGAGCGATTAAAGTTTTGTAAGAAAAATCATAAATTTGTTGATTGGATATCGAAGTGGAAGAAGCAATCAAAGAGGATATCGAAGTTAAAGAAGCAGTCAAAGATGATGTCGAAGTGGAAAAAACATTCAAAGAAGATGACGAAGTGAGAGAAGCATTCAAAAAGGATGTCAAGGATGACAATAAAAAAACAGTTCCACCAAAAAATTACACCAATATTTTGTACAAGTTTGCTAGGGCTAGCTCTTCCCGTTTAGAAGATATGAGCGATTGAAGTTTTGTATGAAACACCACAATTTTGTAGAGCGCATAATGAAGTAACTGAAGCAATTAAAGAGGATATGAAGTAGAAGAAGCATTTTAAAAGGATAACGAAGTGGAACATGCAATAATAGAAGATGTGGAGGCGGAAGAAACAATAAAAGAGGATGACGAAGTGTAACAAGCAATCAAAGAGAATGTTCGAATAGTGGATGTCGCATAATAAAAAAAAATTGACGTTCAAAAATGATCATAGTGGATGAGGCATAAATAAAAAAAAATTGATGTTCCAAAATGATCACAGTGGATGTTGCATAATAAAAAAAAAATCGACGTTCCAAAAGTGATCATTGTGGATGAGGCATAATTTAAAAAAAAATTGACGTTCCAAAATGATCATTGCTGATGAGGCATAATTAAAAAAAATTGATGTTCCAAAATTATCACAGTGGATGTTGCATAATAAAAAAAAAGAAATTGACGTTCCAAAATAATCATTGTGGATGAGGCATAATTTAAAAAAAACGATTTTCCAAAATGATCACAAAGGATTTTGCATAATAAAAAAAATGACGTTCCAAAAGTGATCATTGTGGATGAGGCATAATTTAAAACAAAATGATGTTCCAAAATGATCACAAAGGATTTTGCATAGTAAAAAAAAAAATGACGTTCCAAAAGTGATCATTGTGGATGAGGCATAATTAAAAAAAATTTATTTTCCAAAATGATCACAAAGGATTTTGCATAATAAAAAAAAATTGACGTTCCAAAATGATCATTGTGGATGAGGCATAATTAAAAAAAAATTGATTTTCCAAAATGATCACAAAGGATTTTGCATAATAAAAAAAAAATTGACGTTCCAAAAGTGATCATTGTGGATGAGGCATAATTAAAAAAAATTGATGTTCCAAAATGATCACAGTGGATTTTACATAATAAAAAAAAAAAAAATTGACGTTCCAAAATGATCATTGTGGATGAGGCATAATTTAAAAAAAATTGATTTTCCAAAATGATCACAAAGTATTTTGCATAATAAAAAAAAAATTGACGTTCCAAAAGTGATCATTGTGGATGAGGCATAATTAAAAAAAATTGATTTTCCAAAATGATCACAAAGGATTTTGCATAATAAAAAAAAAAAAATTGACGTTCCAAAAGTGATCATTGTGGATGAGGCATAATTAAAAAAAATTGATTTTCCAAAATGATCACAAAGGATTTTGCATAATAAAAAAAAATTGACGTTCCAAAATGATCATTGTGGATGAGGCATAATTAAAAAAAAATTGATTTTCCAAAATGATCACAAAGGATTTTGCATAATAAAAAAAAAATTGACGTTCCAAAAGTGATCATTGTGGATGAGGCATAATTAAAAAAAATTGATGTTCCAAAATGATCACAGTGGATTTTACATAATAAAAAAAAAAAAAAATTGACGTTCCAAAATGATCATTGTGGATGAGGCATAATTTAAAAAAAATTGATTTTCCAAAATGATCACAAAGTATTTTGCATAATAAAAAAAAAATTGACGTTCCAAAAGTGATCATTGTGGATGAGGCATAATTAAAAAAAATTGATTTTCCAAAATGATCACAAAGGATTTTGCATAATAAAAAAAAAAAAATTGACGTTCCAAAAGTGATCATTGTGGATGAGGCATAATTAAAAAAAATTGATTTTCCAAAATGATCACAAAGGATTTTGCATAATAAAAAAAAAAAAAAATTGACGTTCCAAAAGTGATCATTGTGGATGAGGCATAATTAAAAAAAAAATTGATGTTCCAAAATAAACATGATGAACGTTGCATACTAAAAAAAAAAAAATTGGATGTTCCAAAATGATGATGATGACCTTTGCAAAAACTATGAAAGTTGTCTCATGCCCCTCCACCACCATAATATAGAATCAAGCAAATTTACAGTAATTTTATAGTACACACAAGCCATGGGCTCCCTACAAAAACAGTATGAAAATTACGGCAAACGAAATATACGGTTTACGGTATTCATACAGAAATATTTTGTATGGGACAATTTTTTTTTTGTATGAAAGACAATTTTTTTTTCATGAAACCGGATATAAAAAAATGTCCTCTGCAACATTAGTTTTTGCACCAACGCTCTAAGACCTATACTTTCCGAGATACGAGGTCGATGGGAGCGAATGGGGGACAAAAGGGGTACTTTAGGATTTATTCCCAACTCATCGGAACTCCCTCTATACGATGCCACCAAACATTTTCACCCTACGAGGTGGCATCTGGGAGAACAAACATGTCAATGAGTCAGTCAGTCAGTGAGTGGTAATCGAGCTTTATATAATATAACTAGAGGTTGCGTAGTGCGCGAGTTGCACGCAACTCGCGTGTTATTGTTTTTGTCGAAGAAGCAATCAAAGAGGATTTCGAGCTGTTAAAAGCGATCAAAAAGCATATCCATGTGTAAGAAGCAGTCAAAGACGATATCGAAATGGAAGAAGCAATCAAATCAAAGAAGATATCCAAATGGAAGCAGCAATCAAATATGATTTCGAAGTGCAAGAAGCAATCAAACAGGATATTGAAGTGAAAGCAGCAATCAAATAGGATATCGAATTATCAGAAACTATTAAAGAGGAAATTGAAGTTGAGTAAGCAATCAAAGAGGATACCGAGGTGGTAGAAGCATTCTAAGATGACGAAGTGAAAAAAGCAATCAAAGACGATATCGAAGTGGAAGAAGCAATCTTAGAGGATATCGAAGTAAAAAAAATTAATCAAAGACGATATCGAAGTGGAAGAAGCAATCAAAGAAGGTATCGAAGTGGAAGAAGCAATCTTAGAGGATATCGAAGTGGAAGAAGCAATCAAAGATGATATCGAAATGGAAGAAGCAATCAAATCAAAGAAGATATCCAAATGGAAGCAGCAATCAAATATGATTTCGAAGTGCAAGAAGCAATCAAACAGGATATTGAAGTGAAAGCAGCAATCAAATAGGATATCGAATTAGCAGAAACTATTAAAGAGGAAATTGAAGTTGAGTAAGCAATCAAAGAGGATACCGAGGTGGTAGAAGCATTCTAAGATGACGAAGTGAAAAAAGCAATCAAAGACGATATCGAAGTGGAAGAAGCAATCAAAGAAGGTATCGAAGTGGAAGAAGCAATCTTAGAGGATATCGAAAGGGAAGAAGCAATCAAAGATGATATCGAAGTGGAAGAAGCAATCAAAGAGGATATTGAAGTGAAAGAAGCAATCAAATAGGATATCGAAGTAGCAGAAACAATCAAAGAGGAAATTAAAGTTGAGGAAGAAATCAAAGAGGATACCAAGGTGGTAGAAGCATTCTAAGAGGATGACGAAGTAAAAAAAGCAATCAAAGACGATATCGAAGTGGAAGAAGCAATCCAATGGATATTGAAGATGAAGAAGGAATAAAAGAGGATATCGAAGCGGAACAAGCAATCGTAGAGGATATCAAAGTTAAAGAAGCAATCAAAGATAAACAAGCAATCAAAGAGAAAAAAATTGGATGTTCCAAAATGATCATGATAATGGTTGTATAAAAAAAAATTGAACGTTGCAAAAAAGATCATGATGAACGTTGCATAAAAAAAAATCTGGACGTTCCAAAATGATCATGATTGACGTTGCATAATATAAATGTATGTTGCAAAATGATAATGATCAAAAATTTGTACTAATATTTTGTCAAAGTTTGCTAGTGCTATCTCTTCCCGTTTAGAAGATACGAGCGATTAAAGTTTTGTAAGAAAAATCATAAATTTGTTGATTGGATATCGAAGTGGAAGAAACTATCAAAGAGAATGTTGAAGTGGAAGAAGCAATCAAATAGGATATCGAAGTGGCAGAAACAATCAAAGAGGAAATTGAAGTTGAGTAAGCAATCAAAGAGGATACCGAGGCGGTAGAAGCATTCAAAGAAGATGACGAAGTGAAAAAAGCAATCAAAGACGATATCGACATGGAAGAAGCAGTCAAAGACGATATCGAAGAGGGAGAAACAATCAAAGAGGAAATTGAAGTTGAGTAAGCAATCAAAGAGGATACCGAGGTGGTAGAAGCATTCAAAGAAGATGACGAAGTGAAAAAAGCAATCAAAGACGATATCGAAATGGAAGAAGCAGTCAAAGACGATATCGAAGTGGGAGAAGCAATCAAAGAGGATATCGAAGTTAAAGAAGCAGTCAAAGATGATGTCGAAGTGGAAAAAACATTCAAAGAAGATGACGAAGTGAGAGAAGCATTCAAAAAGGATGTCAAGGATGACAATAAAAAAACAGTTGCACCAAAAATTTATACCAATATTTTGTACAAGTTTGCTAGGGCTATCTCTTCCCGTTTAGAAGATACGAGCGATTGAAGTTTTGTATGAAAGACCACAATTTTGTAGAGAGCATAATGAAGTAACTGAAGCAATTAAAGAGGATATGAAAGTAGAAGAAGCATTTTAAAGGGATAACGAAGTGGAACATGCAAAAATAGAAGATGTCGAGGCGGAAGAAACAATCAAAGAGGATATCGAAGTGGAAGAAGCAATCAAAGAGGGTATCGAAGTGGAAGAAGCCATCACAGAGGATATCGAAGTGAAAATGCTATCAAAGACGATATCGAAGATGAAGACGCAATCAAAGAGAATAATGCAGTGCAAGAAGCAATCGAAAGGAAATCGAAGATGATATCGAAGTGGAAGGAGTAAACAAAGAGGATATTGAAGTGGGAGAAGCAATCAAATAGGATATCGAAGTAGCAAAAACAATCAAAGAGGAAATTGAAGTTGACTAAGGAATCAAAGAGGATACCGAGTTGGTAGAAGTATTCAAAGAGGATGACGAACTGAAAAAAGCAATCAAAGACGATATCGAAGTGAAAGAAATAGTCAAAGACGATATCAAAATGGAACAAGCAATCAAAGCGGATATCGAAGTGGAAGAAGCAATCAAAGAGGATATCAAAGTGGAAGAAGCCATCACAGGATATCGAAGTAAAAATGCAATCAAAAACGATATCGAATATGAAGACGCAATCAAAGAAAATATTGCAGTGCAAGAAGCAATCAAACGGAAATCAAAGAGGAAGGAGCCCTTACAGAGGATACCGAAGTGAAAATGCCATCAAAGAGGATATCAAAGATGAAGAAGCAATCCAATGGATATTGAAGATGAAGAAGGAATAAAAGAGGATATCGAAGTGGAAGAAGCAATCGTAGAGGATACCAAAGTTAAAGAAGCAATCAAATAGGATATCAATGTGGAAGAAGCAATCAAAGAGGATATCGAAGTGGAACAAGCAATCAAAGAGAAAAAAATTGGATGTTCCAAAATGATCATGATAATAGTTGTATAAAAAAAATTGAACGTTGCAAAAAAGATCATGATGAACGTTGCATAAAAAAAATCTGGACGTTCCAAAATGATCAGGATTGACGTTGCATAATATAAATGTATGTTGTAAAATGATAATGATCAAAAATTTGTACTAATATTTTGTCAAAGTTTGCTAGTGCTATCTCTTCCCGTTTAGAAGATACGAGCGATTAAAGTTTTGTAAGAAAAATCATAAATTTGTTGATTGGATATCGAAGTGGAAGAAGCAATCAAAGAGGATATCGAAGTTAAAGAAGCAGTCAAAGATGATGTCGAAGTGGAAAAAACATTCAAAGAAGATGACGAAGTGAGAGAAGCATTCAAAAAGGATGTCAAGGATGACAATAAAAAAACAGTTCCACCAAAAAATTACACCAATATTTTGTACAAGTTTGCTAGGGCTAGCTCTTCCCGTTTAGAAGATATGAGCGATTGAAGTTTTGTATGAAACACCACAATTTTGTAGAGCGCATAATGAAGTAACTGAAGCAATTAAAGAGGATATGAAGTAGAAGAAGCATTTTAAAAGGATAACGAAGTGGAACATGCAATAATAGAAGATGTGGAGGCGGAAGAAACAATAAAAGAGGATGACGAAGTGTAACAAGCAATCAAAGAGAATGTTCGAATAGTGGATGTCGCATAATAAAAAAAAATTGACGTTCAAAAATGATCATAGTGGATGAGGCATAAATAAAAAAAAATTGATGTTCCAAAATGATCACAGTGGATGTTGCATAATAAAAAAAAAATCGACGTTCCAAAAGTGATCATTGTGGATGAGGCATAATTTAAAAAAAAATTGACGTTCCAAAATGATCATTGCTGATGAGGCATAATTAAAAAAAATTGATGTTCCAAAATTATCACAGTGGATGTTGCATAATAAAAAAAAAGAAATTGACGTTCCAAAATAATCATTGTGGATGAGGCATAATTTAAAAAAATGATTTTCCAAAATGATCACAAAGGATTTTGCATAATAAAAAAAATGACGTTCCAAAAGTGATCATTGTGGATGAGGCATAATTTAAAACAAAATGATGTTCCAAAATGATCACAAAGGATTTTGCATAGTAAAAAAAAAATTGACGTTCCAAAAGTGATCATTGTGGATGAGGCATAATTAAAAAAAATTGATTTTACAAAAAGATCACAAAGGATTTTGCATAATAAAAAAAAATAATTGACGTTCCAAAGTGATCATTGTGGATGAGGCATAATAAAAAAAATGATGTACCAAAATGATCACAGTGGATGTTGCATAATACAAAAAAAAAATAATAATTGACGTTCCAAAGTGATCATTGTGGATGAGGCATAATTAAAAAAAATGATGTTCCAAAATGATCACAGTGGATGATGCATAATAAAAAAAAATAATTGACGTTCCAAAGTGATCATTGTGGATGAGGCATAATTAAAAAAAATTATGTGTTGCATAATAAAAAAAAATTGACGTTCCAAAGTGATCATTGTGGATGAGGCGTAATTAAAAAAATGATGTACCAAAATGATCACAGTGGATGTTGCATAATAAAAAAAAAAATTGACGTTCCAAAGTGATCATTGTGGATGAGGCATAATTAAAAAAAATGATGTACCAAAATGATCACAGTGGATGTTGCATAATAAAAAAAAATTGACGTTCCAAAGTGATCATTGTGAATGAGGCATAATTAAAAAAAATGATGTACCAAAATATCACAGTGGATGTTGCATAATAAAAAAAAAAAATTGACGTTCCAAAGTGATCATAGTGGATGAGGCATAATTGAAAAAAATGATGTTCCAAAATGATCACAGTGGATGATGCATAATAAAAAAAAAAATAATTGACGTTCCAAAGTGATCATTGTGGATGAGGCATAATTAAAAAAAATGATGTACCAAAATGATCACAGTGGATGTTGCATAATAAAAAAAAAAAAATGACGTTTCAAAGTGATCATTGTGGATGAGGCATAATTAAAAAAATGTGGATGTTCCAAAATAAACATGATGAACGTTGCATACTAAAAAAAAAAAAAAAAATTGGATGTTCCAAAATGATGATGATGACCTTTGCAAAAACTAAGAAAGTTGTCTCACGCCCTTCCACCACCATTATATAGAATCAAGCAAATTTACAGTAATTTTATAGTACACACAAGCCATGGGCTCCCTACAAAAACAGTATGAAAATTACGGCAAACGAAATATACGGTTTACGGTATTCATACAGAAATATTTTGTATGGGACAATTTTTTTTTTGTATGAAAGACCATTTTTTTTTCATGGAACCGGATATAAAAAAATGTCCTCTGCAACATTAGTTTTTGCGCCAACGCTGTAAGACCTATACTTTCCGAGATACGAGGTGGATGGGAGCGAATGGGGGACAAAAGGGGTACTTTAGGATTTATTCCCAACTCATCGGAACTCCCTCTATACGATCCCACCAAACATTTTCACCCTACGAGGTGGCATCTGGGAGAACAAACATGTCAATGAGTCAGTCAGTCAGTGAGTGGTAATCGAGCTTTATATAATATAACTAGAGGTTGCGTTGTGCGCGAGCTGCTCGCAGCTCGCGTGTTTTTCTTTTAGTCGAAGAAGTAATTAAAGAGGATATCGAGCTGTTAAAAGCCATCAAAGAGGATATCCATGTGTAAGAAGCAGTCAAAGACGATATCGAACTGGAAGAAGCAATCAAATCAAAGAGGATTTCCAAGTGGGAGCAGCAATTAAAGAGGATATTGAAGTGAAAGGAGCACTCAAATAGGATATCGAAGTAGCAGAAACAATCAAAGAGGAAATTAAAGTTGAGTAAGCAATCAAAGAGGATACCGAGGTGGTAGAAGCGTTCTAAGAGGATGACGAAGTAAAAAAAGCAATCAAAGACGATATCGAAGTGAAAGAAACAGTCAAAAACGATATCGAAGTGGAAGAAGCAATCAAAGAGGATATTGAAGCGAAAGAAGCAATCAAATAGGATATCGAAGTAGCAGAAACAATCAAAGAGGAAATTAAAGTAGAGTAAGCAATCAAAGAGGATACCGAGGTGGTAGAAGCGTTCTAAGAGGATGACGAAGTGAAAAAAGCAATCAAAGACGATATCGAAGTGGAAGAAACAGTCAAAGACGATATCGAAGTGGAAGAAGCAATCAAAGAGGATATCGAAGTGGAAGAAGCAATCAAGAGGATATCGAAGTGGAAGAAGCAATCAAAGAGGGTATCGAAGTGGAAGAAGCCATCACAGAGGATATCGAAGTGAAAATGCTGTCAAAGCCGATATCGAAGACCAAGACGCAATCAAAGAGAATATTGCAGTGCAAGAAGCAATCAAAAGGAAATTGAAGATGACATCGAAGTGGACGGAGTAATCAAAGAGGATATTGAAGTGGAAGAAGCAATCAAATAGGATATCGAAGTAGGAAAAACAATCTAAGAGGACATTGAAGTTGACTAAGGAATCAAAGAGGATACCGAGATGGTAGAAGTATTCAAAGAGGATGACGAAGTGAAAAAGCAATGAAAGACGATATCGAAGTGAAACAAATAGTCGAAGACGATATCGAAGTGGAAGAAGCAATCAAAGAAGATATCGAAGTGTAAGAAGCCATCACAGAGGATATCGTAGTGAAAATGCTATCAAAAACGATATCGAAGATGAAGACGCAATCAAAGAAAATATTGCAGTGCAAGAAGCAATCAAAAGGAAATCGAAGATGATATCGAATTGGTAGAAGCAATAAAAGAGGATATCAAAGTGGAAGAAGCAATCAAAAAGGATATCGAGCTGTTTAAAGTTATCGAAGAGGATATCCATGTGTAAAAAGCAGTCAAAGACGATCGAAATGGAAGAAGCAATCAAAGAGGATATTGAAGTGAAAGAAGCAATCAAATAGGATATCGAAGTAGCAGAAACAATTAAAGAGGAAATTGAAATTGAGTAAAAGACGTCGAGGACAATGATAAAAATAAAAAACGGTTTCACCAAAAACTTATACTAATATTTTGTAAAAGTTTCCTAGAGCTATCTCTTCCCGTTTAAAAGATACGAGCGATTTAAGTTTTGTATGAAAACCCATAATTTTGTGGAGTGAAAATTGAAGTAAAAGAAGCAATTGAAGAAGACATATAAGTAGAAAAAGACATTAAAAAGGATATCAAAGTGGAAGAAGCAAAAATAGAGAATATCGAGGTGAAAGAAGCATTCAAGGAAGAAGACCAAGTGAGAGAAGCATTCAAAAAGATGTCAAGAGCAATGATGGTAATAAAAAAACTATTCGACCAAAAATTTGTACCAATATTTTGTAAAAGTTTGCTAGGCGTAACTGTTCCCGTTTAGAAGATACGAGCGATTTAAGATTTGTATTAAAACCCATAATTTTGTAGAGTGGGAATTGAAGTAAAAGAAGCAATTGAAGAAAATATATAAGTAGATAAAGCAATTAAAAAGGATATCAAAGTGGAAGAAGCAAAAATAGAGGATATCGAGGCGAAAGAAGCATTTAAAGTGGAAGACGAAGTAAGAGAAGCATTCAAAACGGATGTCAAGGGCAATGATGGTATTAAAAAAACTATTCCACCAAAAATTTGTACCAATATTTTGTAAAAGTTTGCTAGGCGTAACTGTTCCCGTTTAGAAGATACGAGCGATTTAAGATTTGTATTAAAACCCATAATTTTGTAGAGTGGGAATTGAAGTAAAAGAAGCAATTGAAGAAAACATATAAGTAGAAAAAGCAATTAAAAAGGATATCAAAGTGGAAGAAGCAAAATGAAAGAAGCATTTAAAGTGGAAGACGAAGTAAGAGAAGCATTCAAAACGGATGTCAAGGGCAATGATGGTATTAAAAAAACTATTCCACCAAAAATTTGTACCAATATTTTGTAAAAGTTTGCTAGGCGTAACTGTTCCCGTTTAGAAGATACGAGCGATTTAAGATTTGTATTAAAACCCATAATTTTGTAGAGTGGGAATTGAAGTAAAAGAAGCAATTGAAGAAAACATATAAGTAGAAAAAGCAATTAAAAAGGATATCAAAGTGGAAGAAGCAAAATGAAAGAAGCATTTAAAGTGGAAGACGAAGTAAGAGAAGCATTCAAAACGGATGTCAAGGGCAATGATGGTATTAAAAAAACTATTCCACCAAAAATTTGTACCAATATTTTGTAAAAGTTTGCTAGGCGTAACTCTTCCCGTTTAGAAGATACGAGCGATTTAAGATTTGTATTAAAACCCATAATTTAGTAGAGTGGAAATTGTAGTAAAAGAAGCAATTGAAGAAAATATATAAGTAAAAAAGCAATTAAAAAGGATATCAAAGTGGAAGAAGCAAAAATAGAGGATATCGAGGTGAAAGAAGCATTCAAAGCGGAAAACGAAGTAAGAGAAGCATTCAAAAAGGATCTCAAGGGCAATAATGGTATTAAAAAAACTATTCCCCCAATAATTTGTACCAATATTTTGTAAAAGTTTGCTAGGCGTAACTCTTCCCGTTTAGAAGATACGAGAGATTTAAGATTTGTATTAAAACCCATAATTTTGTAGAGTGGAAATTGTAGTAAAAGAAGCAATTATGAAAATATATAAGTAGAAAAAGCAAATAAAAAGGATATCAAAGTGGAAGAAGCAAAAATAGAGGATATCGAGGTGAAAGAAGCATTCAAAGCGGAAGACGAAGTAAGAGAAGCATTCAAAAAGGATCTCAAGGGCAATGATGGTATTAAAAAAACTATTCCACCAAAAATTAGTACCAATATTTTGTAAAAGTTTGCTGAGGGTAACTCTTCCCGTTTAGAAGATACGAGCGATTTAAGATTTGTATTAAAACCCATAATTTTGTAGAGTCGATATTGAAGTAAGAGAAGTAATTGAAGAAAATAGAAAAATAGAAAAAACAATTCAAAAGTATATTGAAGTAATAATGTCATCAAAGAGGATTTCGAAGTTATAGAAACAATTAAAGAGGATATCAATGTGGAAGAAACATTCGAAAACGAAAAGGAAGTGAGAGAAGAATTCAAAATGATGGCAAGGGCGATGATGACCGTAAAATAACGATTCCACCAAAAATTTGTGCTACAAAAAAAAATTGATTTTCCAAAATGATCACAGTGGATGTTGCATAATAAAAAAAAATTGACGTTCCAAAATGATCATGCGGATGAGGCATAATTTAAAAAAATGATGTACCAAAATGATCACAGTGGATGTTGCATAATACAAAAAAAATAATAATAATTGACGTTCCAAAGTGATCATTGTGGATGAGGCGTAGTTAAAAAAATGATGTACCAAAATGATCACAGTGGATGTTGCATAATACAAAAAAAATAATAATAATTGACGTTCCAAAGTGATCATTGTGGATGAGGCATAATTAAAAAAAATGATGTTCCAAAATGATCACAGTGGATGTTGCATAATAAAAAAAAAAAAAAATTGACGTTCCAAAGTGATCATTGTGGATGAGGCGTAGTTAAAAAAATGATGTACCAAAATGATCACAGTGGATGTTGCATAATACAAAAAAAAAAAAAATTGACGTTCCAAAGTGATCATTGTGGATGAGGCATAATTAAAAAAAATGATGTCCCAAAATGATCACAGTGGATGTTGCATAATAAAAAAAAAAAATTGACGTTCCAAAGTGATCATTGTGGATGAGGCATAATTAAAAAAAATTATGTACCAAAATGATTACAGTGGATGTTGCATAATAAAAAAAAAATTGACGTTCCAAAGTGATCATTGTGGATGAGGCATAATTTAAAAAAATGATGTACAAAAATGATCACAGTGGATGTTGCATAATAAAAAAAATTGACGTTCCAAAATGATCACAGTGGATGATGCATAATAAAAAAAAATTGACGTTCCAAAGTGATCATTGTGGATGAGGCGTAATTAAAAAAATGATGTACCAAAATGATCACAGTGGATGTTGCATAATACAAAAAAAATAATAATAATTGACGTTCCAAAGTGATCATTGTGGATGAGGCATAATTAAAAAAAATGATGTACTAAAATGATCACAGTGGATGTAGATAATAAAAAAAAAATTGACGTTCCAAAGTGATCATTGTGGATGAGGCATAATTAAAAAAAATTATGTACCAAAATGATCACAGTGGATGTTGCATAATAAAAAAAAAATTGACGTTCCAAAGTGATCATTGTGGATGAGGCATAATTAAAAAAAATTATGTACCAAAATGATCACAGTGGATGTTGCATAAAAAAAAATTGACGTTCCAAAGTGATCATTGTGGATGAGGCATAATTAAAAAAATGATGTACCAAAATGATCACAGTGGATGTTGCATAATAAAAAAAAAATTGACGTTCCAAAGTGATCATTGTGGATGAGGCATAATTAAAAAAATGTGAATGTTCCAAAATAAACATGATGAACGTAGCATACTAAAAAAAAAAAAAAAAATTGGATGTTCCAAAATGATGATGATGACCTTTGCAAAAACTATGAAAGTTGTCTCATGCCCCTCCACCAACATTATATAGAATCAAGCAAATTTACAGTAATTTTATAGTACACACAAGCCATGGGCTCCCTACAAAAACAGTATGAAAATTACGGCAAACGAAATATACGGTTTACGGTATTCATACAGAAATATTTTGTATGGGACAATTTTTTTTTTGTATGAAAGACAATTTTTTTTTCATGGAACCGGATATAAAAAAATGTCCTCTGCAACATTAGTTTTTGCACCAACGCTCTAAGACCTATACTTTCCGAGATACGAGGTCGATGGGAGCGAATGGGGGACAAAAGGGGTACTTTAGGATTTATTCCCAACTCATCGGAACTCCCTCTATACGATCCCACCAAACATTTTCACCCTACGAGGTGGCATCTGGGAGAACAAACATGTCAATGAGTCAGTCAGTCAGTCAGTGGTAATCGAGCTTTATATAATATAACTAGAGGTTGCGTAGTGCGCGAGTTGCACGCAACTCGCGTGTTTTTGTTTTTGTCGAAGAAGCAATCAAAGAGGATTTCGAGCTGTTATAAGCGATCAAAAAGGATATCCATGTGTAAGAAGCAGTCAAAGACGATATCGAAATGGAAGAAGTAATCAAATCAAAGAAGATATCCAAATGGAAGCAGCAATCAAATATGATTTCGAAGTGCAAGAAGCAATCAAACAGGATATTGAAGTGAAAGCAGCAATCAAATAGGATATCGAATCAGCAGAAACTATTAAAGAGGAAATTGAAGTTGAGTAAGCAATCAAAGAGGATACCGAGGTGGTAGAAGCATTCTAAGATGACGAAGTGAAAAAAGCAATCAAAGACGATATCGAAGTGGAAGAAGCAATCAAAGAAGGTATCGAAGTGGAAGAAGCAATCTTAGAGGATATCGAAGTGGAAGAAGCAATCAAAGATGATATCGAAGTGGAAGAAGCAATCAAAGAGGATATTGAAGTGAAAGAAGCAATCAAATAGGATATCGAAGTAGCAGAAACAATCAAAGAGGAAATTAAAGTTGAGGAAGAAATCAAAGAGGATACCAAGGTGGTAGAAGCATTCTAAGAGGATGACGAAGTAAAAAAAGCAATCAAAGACGATATCGAAGTGGAAGAAGCAATCCAATGGATATTGAAGATGAAGAAGGAATAAAAGAGGATATCGAAGCGGAACAAGCAATCGTAGAGGATATCAAAGTTAAAGAAGCAATCAAAGAGAAAAAAATTGGATGTTCCAAAATGATCATGATAATGGTTGTATAAAAAAAATTGAACGTTGCAAAAAAGATCATGATGAACGTTGCATAAAAAAAATCTGGACGTTCCAAAATGATCATGATTGACGTTGCATAATATAAATGTATGTTGCAAAATGATAATGATCAAAAATTTGTACTAATATTTTGTCAAAGTTTGCTAGTGCTATCTCTTCCCGTTTAGAAGATACGAGCGATTAAAGTTTTGTAAGAAAAATCATAAATTTGTTGATTGGATATCGAAGTGGAAGAAACTATCAAAGAGAATGTTGAAGTGGAAGAAGCAATCAAATAGGATATCGAAGTGGCAGAAACAATCAAAGAGGAAATTGAAGTTGAGTAAGCAATCAAAGAGGATACCGAGGCGGTAGAAGCATTCAAAGAAGATGACGAAGTGAAAAAAGCAATCAAAGACGATATCGAAATGGAAGAAGCAGTCAAAGACGATATCGAAGAGGGAGAAACAATCAAAGAGGAAATTGAAGTTGAGTAAGCAATCAAAGAGGATACCGAGGTGGTAGAAGCATTCAAAGAAGATGACGAAGTGAAAAAAGCAATCAAAGACGATATCGAAATGGAAGAAGCAGTCAAAGACGATATCGAAGTGGGAGAAGCAATCAAAGAGGATATCGAAGTTAAAGAAGCAGTCAAAGATGATGTCGAAGTGGAAAAAACATTCAAAGAAGATGACGAAGTGAGAGAAGCATTCAAAAAGGATGTCAAGGATGACAATAAAAAAACAGTTCCACCAAAAATTTACACCAATATTTTGTACAAGTTTGCTAGGGCTAGCTCTTCCCGTTTAGAAGATATGAGCGATTGAAGTTTTGTATGAAACACCACAATTTTGTAGAGCGCATAATGAAGTAACTGAAGCAATTAAAGAGGATATGAAGTAGAAGAAGCATTTTAAAAGGATAACGAAGTGGAACATGCAAAAATAGAAGATGTGGAGGCGGAAGAAACAATAAAAGAGGATGACGAAGTGTAACAAGCAATCAAAGAGAATGTTCGAATAGTGGATGTCGCATAATAAAAAAAAATTGACGTTCAAAAATGATCATAGTGGATGAAGCATATATAAAAAAAAATTGATGTTCCAAAATGATCACAGTGGATGTTGCATAATAAAAAAAAAATTGACGTTCCAAAAGTGATCATTGTGGATGAGGCATAATTTAAAAAAAAATTGACGTTCCAAAATGATCATTGCTGATGAGGCATAATTAAAAAAAATTGATGTTCCAAAATTATCACAGTGGATGTTGCATAATAAAAAAAAAGAAATTGACGTTCCAAAATAATCATTGTGGATGAGGCATAATTTAAAAAAAATGATTTTCCAAAATGATCACAAAGGATTTTGCATAATAAAAAAATTGACGTTCCAAAGTGATCATTGTGAATGAGGCATAATTAAAAAAAATGATGTACCAAAATATCACAGTGGATGTTGCATAATAAAAAAAAAAAATTGACGTTCCAAAGTGATCATAGTGGATGAGGCATAATTGAAAAAAATGATGTTCCAAAATGATCACAGTGGATGATGCATAATCAAAAAAAAATAATTGACGTTCTGATCATTGTGGATGAGGCATAATAAAAAAAATGATGTACCAAAATGATCACAGTGGATGTTGCATAATACAAAAAAAAAAAAATAATTGACGTTCCAAAGTGATCATTGTGGATGAGGCATAATTAAAAAAAATGATGTTCCAAAATGATCACAGTGGATGATGCATAATAAAAAAAAATAATTGACGTTCCAAAGTGATCATTGTGGATGAGGCATAATTAAAAAAAATTATGTGTTGCATAATAAAAAAAAAATTGACGTTCCAAAGTGATCATTGTGGATGAGGCGTAATTAAAAAAATGATGTACCAAAATGATCACAGTGGATGTTGCATAATAAAAAAAAAAAATTGACGTTCCAAAGTGATCATTGTGGATGAGGCATAATTAAAAAAAATGATGTACCAAAATGATCACAGTGGATGTTGCATAATAAAAAAAAATTGACGTTCCAAAGTGATCATTGTGAATGAGGCATAATTAAAAAAAATGATGTACCAAAATATCACAGTGGATGTTGCATAATAAAAAAAAAAATTGACGTTCCAAAATGATCACAGTGGATGATGCATAATTAAAAAAAAATTGATGTTCCCAAATGAACATGATAAACGTTGCATAATAAAAAAACAGGGGGAAAAAAATTTACGTTCCAAAATGATCATTGTGGATGAGGCATAATTAAAAAAAAATGATGTTCCAAAATAATCACAGTGGATGATGCATAATAAAAAAATAAAAAATAATTGACGTTCCAAAGTGATCATTGTGAATGAGGCGTAATTAAAAAAATGATGTACCAAAATGATCACAGTGGATGTTGCATAATAAAAAAAATAATAATAATTGACGTTCCAAAGTGATCATAGTGAATGAGACATAATTGAAAAAAAAATGATGTTGCAAAATGATCACAGTGGATGATGCATAATAAAAAAAAATAATAATAATTGACGTTCCAAAGTGATCATTGTGGATGAGGCATAATTAAAAAAAATGATGTACCAAAATGATCACAGTGGATGTTGCATAATAAAAAAAAATGACGTTCCAAAGTGATCATTGTGGATGAGGCATAATTAAAAAAAATTGATGTTCCAAAATAAACATGATGAACGTTGCATACTAAAAAAAAAAAAATTGGATGTTCCAAAATGATGATGATGACCTTTGCAAAAACTATGAAAGTTGTCTCATGCCCCTCCACAACCATTATATAGAATCAAGCAAATTTTACAGTAATTTTATAGTACACACAAGCCGCGGGCTCCCTACAAAAACAGTATGAAAATTACGGCAAACGAAATATACGGTTTACGGTATTCATACAGAAATATTTTATATGGGACAATTTTTTTTTTGTATGAAAGACAATTTTTTTTTCATGGAACCGGATATAAAAAAATGTCCTCTGCCACATTAGTTTTTGCACCAGCGCTGTAAGACCTATACTTTCCGAGATACGAGGTGGATGGGAGCGAATGGGGGACAAAAGGGGTACTTTAGGATTTATTCCCAACTCATCGGAACTCCCTCTATACGATCCCAGCAAACATTTTCACCCTACGAGGTGGCATCTGGGAGAACAAACATGTCAATGAGTCAGTCAGTCAGTGAGTGGTAATCGAGCTTTATATAATATAATGCTATCTCTTCCCGTTTAGAAGATACGAGCGATTAAAGTTTTGTAAGAAAAATCATAAATTTGTTGATTGGATATCGAAGTGGAAGAAACTATCAAAGAGAATGTTGAAGTGGAAGAAGCAATCAAATAGGATATCGAAGTGGCAGAAACAATCAAAGAGGAAATTGAAGTTGAGTAAGCAATCAAAGAGGATACCAAGGTGGTAGAAGCATTCAAAGAAGATGACGAAGTGAAAAAGCAATCAAAGACGATATCGAAATGGAAGAAGCAGTCAAAGACGATATCGAAGTGGGAGAAGCAATCAAAGAGGATATCGAAGTTAAAGAAGCAGTCAAAGATGATGTCGAAGTGGAAAAAACATTCAAAGAAGATGACGAAGTGAGAGAAGCATTCAAAAAGGATGTCAAGGATGACAATAAAAAAACAGTTCCACCAAAAGTTTATACCAATATTTTGTACAAGTTTGCTAGGGCTATCTCTTCCCGCTTAGAAGATATGAGCGATTGAAGTTTTGTATGAAACACCACAATTTTGTAGAGCGCATAATGAAGTAACTGAAGCAATTAAAGAGGATATGAAGTAGAAGAAGCATTTTAAAAGGATAACGAAGTGGAACATGCAAAAATAGAAGATGTGGAGGCGGAAGAAACAATAAAAGAGGATGACGAAGTGTAACAAGCAATCAAAGAGAATATTCGAATAGTGGATGTCGCATAATAAAAAAAATTGACGTTCCAAAATGATCATAGTGGATGAGGCATAAATAAAAAAAAATTGATGTTCCAAAATGATCACAGTGGATGTTGCATAATAAAAAAAAAATTGACGTTCCGAAAGTGATCATTGTGGATGTTGCATAATAAAAAAAAAATGACGTTCCAAAATGATCATGTGGATGAGGCATAATTTAAAAAAAATGATGTTCCAAAATGATCACAGTGGATGATGCATAATACAAAAAAAATAACAATAATTGACGTTCCAAAGTGATCATTGTGGATGAGGCATAATTAAAAAAAATGATGTTCCAAAATGATCACAGTGGATGTTGCATAATAAAAAATAATTGACGTTCCAAAGTGATCATTGTGGATGAGGCGTAATTAAAAAAATGATGTACCAAAATGATCACAGTGGATGTTGCATAATAAAAAAAATAATAATTGACGTTCCAAAGTGATCATTGTGGATGAGGCATAATTGAAAATAAAATGATGTTACAAAATGATCACAGTGGATGATGCATAATAAAAAAAAATAATAATTGACGTTCCAAAGTGATCATTGTGGATGAGGCATAATTAAAAAAATGATGTACCAAAATGATCACAGTGGATGTTGCATAATAAAAAAAAAAAAATGACGTTTCAAAGTGATCATTGTGGATGAGGCATAATTGAAAAAAAATGATGTTACAAAATGATCACAGTGGATGATGCATAATAAAAAAAAAAAAATTGACGTTCCAAAGTGATCATTGTGGATGAGGCATAATTAAAAAAATGATGTACCAAAATGATCACAGTGGATGTTGCATAATAAAAAAAAAAAATGACGTTTCAAAGTGATCATTGTGGATGAGGCATAATTAAAAAAATGTGGATGTTCCAAAATAAACATGGTGAACGTTGCATACTAAAAAAAAAAAAAAAATTGGATGTTCCAAAATGATGATGATGACCTTTGCAAAAACTATGAAAGTTATCTCATGTCCCTCCACCACCATTATATAGAATCAAGCAAATTTACAGTAATTTTATAGTACACACAAGCCGTGGGCTCCCTACAAAAACAGTATGAAAATTACGGCAAACGAAATTTACGGTTTACGGTATTCATACAGAAATATTTTGTATGGGACAATTTTTTTTTTGTATGAAAGACCATTTTTTTTTCATGGAACCGGATATAAAAAAATGTCCTCTGCAACATTAGTTTTTGCGCCAACGCTGTAAGACCTATACTTTCCGAGATACGAGGTGGATGGGAGCGAATGGGGGACAAAAGGGGTACTTTAGGATTTATTCCCAACTCATCGGAACTCCCTCTATACGATCCTACCAAACATTTTCACCCTACGAGGTGGCATCTGGGAGAACAAACATGTCAATGAGTCAGTCAGTCAGTGAGTGGTAATCGAGCTTTATATAATATAATAATACTTAGATTCACAGTTACATTACCGTATATTATAAACTAATTAACATAGTGCTGGACTTAAACCAAATTGAATCTACATTATGTAATACTAAACTTATTTTAACGCGGCAAAGTAGCTCGCCTGTTAACTTTAACATACTTACTTACCAATATATAATATATATTTAAATTAAATATTTACATGAAAATATAATAACAAGAAATAGTTTGCAAGAAAAACGGACGGTTACGAGAGACTCACGAGATCTCAGTTCGGGGCGAACCTCTAGTATATTAGAAAATTCATCGTTTGTGAGTTTTGTGACGCGCTTAAAAACGTTGCTGCAATGTAAGCCACAAACATCAGGTTTATGTATATCACCGGCAACTATTTAAAGAAATTCCAAACAATCACGCTTTGCTTTACCTAGAGTAAGAATGTAGTGAGTACTATTTTTAATGAATCCTAAACAAAGATTTCGGAGCGCTGCAGTGCTGTGCTAGTGGCACAAAATAAATAGTTACAGAATATTATTTTCTATTGTATGTCCGAAAAGGGTCAATCTGTTGATACTAAAACAATTTTAAGACCTGTGTACAAAGTTTATACAATAAATATTTATTTACCTTTATCTTTACGAACACGTTGCAAGGTTTTAGCATCGCGGGGGTTCAAAAAAATAAAACAAAAATGAAAAAAAGGAAAAAACATCACAGAAGGTTGATTGTCGGTCATAAACCTAAACGGCAAGCGATAAAAATGTTTGCGTAAAATATTAATGTAGGTAATAATTTACATTCCTCGCCTCTCCATATTTCAATAAAATATTATATGTAATATTTAAGTATTTGGTGGGGGGTGGGGGGGGGGAGAGGGTTAAACTACCCAAAGACCCCCCCCCCCTTTGGCTACACCCGTGCTTACGAAGCTCGTTCTTAGCGGTAGGGCTGACTAATATTCTACAACCAAATACACAGCAATGTTGATAAGAACGATTAAAATTCATTGTCACGTAAATTACCACAAGTTAATTCACAACCTGCTAAAGTTCATCATCATCCATCATCCACAATCTCACTTCACCCATTGTTGGGTATAGGTCTCCACAAGTTTGTGCCATCTTGGTCTAAGGTTACACGCTCAATCTGGCGTCAGTCTGGTCAATCAGTCTGCTCAGAATGATGGGAGAATTATCGTCTAACCGGTTGACTGACGTACTGATGGTCCAGAATGACAAAAATTAAATATTTTAAATACAGTGCGTTCAGCGTTATTTTGCCTCTGACAGCTGTTTCTGTTAGGTTGGCATTACCCGCCATTTTTGCTAGGAAGTCAACTATCGTAGTGTGAAGTTCCATGCGTTTTTCTTTAAAAAATAATAATTTTAAACGTGTTAATCATGCCAAAAAAGATTCAAAGTAGTGGCAGAAAAATTGTATCCTCAGTTCGTAATTTTTGTGAACGGGAAAAAGCTAATGGAGGACCAATAATACCATTTGAACATGTTCGTCAACGTGTAGCCGCCATGACTGGTAAGTAAATTAGTGTTACCTGCTATTCATAGTTTCCCGTTATTTAAGGATCGAAAGTTATTTGTTT
This sequence comes from Philereme transversata, assembly GCA_963924445.1. NCBI lineage: Eukaryota > Metazoa > Arthropoda > Insecta > Lepidoptera > Geometridae > Philereme > Philereme transversata. The sequence goes on from OZ004346.1 coordinate 26,048,420, forward strand.
TGCTAATAGATTATTGTTTGTATGTAGGCACGATGTTTTAATTGTATAATACATTCCGTACATACATATGTATACATATGTATTATTCAGATATTAGATATTTGTTATAAAAACATAGTATTTGATTGTTATTGTATATACTAGCTGCGCCCTGCGGTTTCACCTAAGCAAGTTCCGATCGATTTTTTTTCTTTAATACAAACCTTTGTTACATTATGTATTTTTTAATAAAAAGATAAATTTAAAAAATGTACCTACATATGCATGTAAGTAATGTAACGTTGTTGTGTATTTCAGGCGTTTCTGAGAGAACCGTCACCACTATTACCAAAGAGTGTGAGGTTGCTGCATCCACGTCTAAGAAAATATCTACTCCCAGGAAAAAACGCTGCCAATCGAATAAAATTCAGTTAGATGATTTTGACCTATGTGCAATCAGAACTAAAATTCATCAAATGTACGTAGTCAGAAAGGAGGTGCCTACTTTGGGCAAGCTTTTGGCTGAATTAAAAAATGAAATTAACTTCAATGGAGGTCGTACCACACTATGGAAAATAATTCGGCAAATTGGATTTAGATTTAAAAAACGTGGCTCTAAAAGAAAACTTTTAATGGAACGATATGACATTGTAGCCTGGAGGTACAGATACTTAAATATTTTAAGACAAAATCGAAATGAAGGCCGACCTATTGTATATCTTGATGAAACTTATATACACGCTTCATATTCTGTCAACAAATGTTGGCAGATGGAAAATGAACAAGGCGTTTTAAAAAGCGATTCAGTTGGTGCACGCTGGATCATCGTTCATGCAGGTGGCGAAATGGGGTTTATACCAAATGCACAGTTAATATTTAAATCGCAGTCGAAATCAGGAGATTACCATGATGACATGAACAGGACGAATTTCATGAAATGGCTAAAAGACAAACTCATCCCCAATTTACCGCCTAACAGTTTAATTGTTATGGATAATGCGCCCTATCACACTGTAAAGGTGAACAAGGCACCAACAATGAGCTCTACCAAAACTGATATGCAAAATTGGATCACAAATAAGGGGTTATCTTATCTTCCCACTATGGTGAAATCCCAATTATATGAAATAATAAAAGAGCATAAAGAAGCTCCAATATATGAAGCTGATCAACTACTTGAAGAGCATGGACACAAAGTGGCTAGGCTACCACCATACCACTGCGAACTTAATCCCATAGAATTTATGTGGAGCCTGTTGAAAAGGCGAGTAGCTGCTAAAAATGTTGGACAGGAAGCAGACAAGATACTACAATTAACAGAAGAAGCTTTCCAATCAATCAGTGCAGAAGACTGGCAGAAGCAGTGTCAACATGTGTGCCATATTGAACAACAGTTTATTAAAACAGATGGAATTATAGACTCCGAAATCGATAAATTTATTATAGAATTAAACGACGAGTCTGATACAGAATCGGACAGCAGCAGTTCCGACGATTCACGTTCATTAGCAGACAGTGACGAACCACTACCACTAGCGACCCGCTTAGATCACTCTTATTCAAAATAAATAAAACCTATAAAAATGTTGTTTTAATTTAGTCGTTTATTACCTATGTTTATAGATAAATGCAAACTTGAGGTACACAATACTAATTCAAATACCTATCCTAATTATTTTACCTAACTATCGGGGCCGGCGCCCTGCAGTTTTACCCGCTGATCCCGTACTTGTGAATGATGGGATAAAAAGAAACCCACATACCAAATCACATCAAAATTGGTTTAGTAGTTCTAAAGATTACAAACTTACATTCTAACATCCAAACTTACTTTAATTGAGAAATTTAACTACGAAAATATTTCGCAGTTTCATACTGGGTATCTTCAAAGCCTTAAGCGGCAACACAGAGCTCAGATTAGCCAACATGACAGCCAGAGGCAAAATAACGCTGAACGTACTGTATTTTTTATCATTCTGTTGTGAATGACAGCAGACTGATGCCAGACTGATCGTGTAACCGCTCGAATCATTCCCGTGTCAGTCAGTCACCGTCCCCGACGCAATGGAGCAAGACGTGCCAAGCGACGAAGCCCTGCCGCCGCCGCCCACTTCACTCCCGCCACCGCCAATCGAGATAGAAAAAGAATTCATTCTCTCATTCGAGTCCTTGCCAGAGTTATGGGATAAAACGCATACGTTATATTGTAATAAATACAAGAGAAATGACGCTTTGCGAAAACTCCTCGACATATATATAAAAGTGAAACCCGGGGCAACTATAGAGGATGTCAAAAAAAATCAACGTTTTACGGTCCAACTACAGGAGAGAGCTCAAGAAAATTATTTCATCGCGAAGATCGGGGTCTAGTACAGATGACTGTCCAAAAAGTTGGACTTTCGAATATTTAAAATTTTTGGATAAATTTGAGCAGCCTGTTCCGGTAGATCGGGTAAGTAAGAGCATATTTTCTATGTAGTATAGGTACATATTATATAGCCCGGCGAGTCCGTGCGTGCAGTGCCTGCATGGAGACAGACGTTGAGAGGATGAAGTAGCCATAAAAGTAACACGTGCATTGCACGTAATTTCACACCTCGTCCCCCCAACATCTCCCTCCAACATGTCACCCCGCAGTAGGTAGGTAGGTAGGTAAATAAAACAAAGTAGGTATAATGCTGTAAAATTATTATTATATGTTCTCTATTCACTATTCACTATTGGAGGTCATTTTTGCTAATTTCCAATTTACCCTCATGGCTAAAGTAATGGCAAAGTCTTTCTCTTATCACTTTGGCATCATTAGTTGAATTTCGGGTAGAAGTGGGCTCCAAATCGTTCAATCCAATATCAGTAGCTTTTGTAATTTTCCAGTTTGATGCCAAGTAGCGACGGGATTTGGTTTTCATTAAGTAGTTAAGTAAATAACAGCAAGCCGTTACTATCACTGAGGCTTTTCGTGGCTCAAAGCATATTGCTTTTTGAAATACACTGAATTTTTTTGTTATTATACCAAAAGCACCTTCAATAACTGATCTAGCTCGTGACAGTCGCCTGTTAAATTCTTTTCGCTCATTATTATTGTTACATGCACTTTGTGGATATGGCTTCATTAAATTTTTCCCTAGTGCAAAAGCCTCATCAGATATAAAAACATAAGGAAAACTTTCGGAGGCATATGGCAATGGCGATGGTTCTGGTATATCTAATTCGCCTTTACTATAGAGATCCCAGAATTTTGTGTAAAACAGAACACCACCATCCGATACTCGGCCACTCGCACCAACATCAATCATTATAAATTCTTTATTTGCATTTGCCAGTGCCATCAAGACAATACTAAAGTGACCTTTATAATTGAAATATAGTGACCCTGAGTGTTCTGGTCTTTGGATCTTAACATGTTTACCATCCAAAGCTCCCAAACAATTCCAAAATTGATATTTATCCCCAAAATCAGTGGCAATTCTTTTCCATTCCTCTTTTGATGGTTTCTGAAAAGAAAAAAATGGTAGAAGTTAATATTGTACGTTTCGTTTTTTCAGGTTAGTGATGGTAATCAGAATGAAACTGAATCTGATCAAGCACAAAAAGAGCAAGAAGTGGCTGCGACTATTTCTTCATTCGTGTCAGCCCCACCACCACCCGCAAGACCGCCTCGGCTTAGTTCCAAGAGAAGTGTTCATAAAACACAAAATGAATTACTGGAACGAGCATGCAATTACTTAGCAGAACCCCAAGTTAGTGGTGTTCAGTCAATTGCATTTGACTGGGCAGAAACATTAGAACGACTGACCCCTACTCAAAGATTATATGCCAAGAAGGCCATTAATGATGTGCTATTTGAAGCGGAATTAGGAAATTTACACAGATACTCGGTTCAAATAAATGTAACATCAACCCCTTCACCTGCACCATATCCCTATTACACATCTCCACCCGAATCATCTTTCTATTCGCACACAACATCTCCCGACTACATCCAAAGAGCTCCACCCGCACAATCACCCATCTACATTGAAACCCCAGTCACAGCTCCTCTCGCGCATTCTTCCAACAACATCCAAACCCAAGTCGGAGCTCCTCCCGCACAATCACCCATCTACATTGAAACCCCAGTCACAGCTCCTCTCGCGCATTCTTCCAACAACATCCAAACCCAAGTCGGAGCTCCTCCCGCACAATCACCCATCTACATTGAAACCCCAGTCACAGCTCCTCTCGCGCATTCTTCCAACAACATCCAAACCCAAGTCGGAGCTCCTCCCGCACAATCACCCATCTACATTCAAACCCCAGTCACAGCTCCTCTCGCGCATTCTTCCAACAACATCCAAACCCAAGTCGGAGCTCCTCCCGCACAATCACCCATCTACATTCAAACCCCTGTCACAGCTCCTCTCGCGCATTCTTCCAACAACATCCAAACCCAAGTCGGAGCTCCTCCCGCACAATCACCCATCTACATTGAAACCCCAGTCACAGCTCCTCTCGCGCATTCTTCCAACAACATCCAAACCCAAGTCGGAGCTCCTCCCGCACAATCACCCATCTACATTCAAACCCCAGTCACAGCTCCTCTCGCGCATTCTTCCAACAACATCCAAACCCAAGTCGGAGCTCCTCCCGCACAATCACCCATCTACATTCAAACCCCTGTCACAGCTCCTCTCGCGCATTCTTCCAACAACATCCAAACCCAAGTCGGAGCTCCTCCCGCACAATCACCCATCTACATTCAAACCCCTGTCACAGCTGGTTCGTTATTCGCTCAATTTCAAGCGGAATAATATGATTAAATAGGCAAAACTAAACAATTACATAGTGCCATACATTGAATTACATTGTTGTTTTTGTAAGCAAAATAATAAAAATAAAGTACTTAATATAGATATTTTACTTACCCTGATATAAGACTGTAGGACATAAATTAATACTTCGCATGTCTGAATAATTGACTGACTGATGGCAGCAGGTGACATAATTGCAGAATATTTAAGATCTTTAATATTTCTTCCAGTAGCAAGGTATCGTAAAGTGACAGCTAATCTTTCTTCGGCGGTTATTGCTTTCCTCATACAGGTATCTTGTTTTTCCAAATATGGTTTGATCATTTGCAACAAATGCTCGTAGCAGGCTTCTTTCATTCGATAGTAATTTTGAAAGTCTTCTTCGTCATCCTGTTGTCGTATTTAATTTAATAAATTTAGATGCGTGTAATGTTCTCTTTTTTGTAGCCAGGTTTTCATCCATCGCTTCCTTTTTACGCGCTTCTTTAGCAGTAAAGCGATAATTATAATAGCACAGGCTCTTTTTTTTTCACAATATCCATGGCTAGGCAGGACCAGGTGACTCACTTGACTGTCGTCTTCACTTTACGAATGATAACTAACGTAAGTTTTATCAGTCTGCTGTCAGTTTAGACTGAGCGTGTAACCGTGTTTACCATCCATCATTCTGGCATCAGTCTTAGTCGGACCAAACTGATGGACTGAACTTACGCCAGATTGAGCGTGTAACCTTAGAATAATTCTAAGGTTAGTCTTACCCACTGACGGCCCGCGACCTTTACGATATCGTCCACCCATCTCGCTGCTGGACGTCCTACCTTTTATACCCGCTCCTCGGCCCCTATTCAGTCACTGCCCTGCTCCATCTGTAATCACCACGTCGAGCCAAGTGTCTCGCCCAAGACCATTTGAGCTCTATAACTCGAATCCCAACGATCTCGACGTTTGGAGCTCGATATACCTAACAGTCTGATGTCGAACATGGCTCCATGGCTCTTAACCTGTACACAGCCTCCTGCGTGAGCGTCCTTGTCTCGGCACCGTAGCTCATGGTGGGCAGAACACATTGTTCGAATAAGCGGGTCTTCAGACACCTGCTAAAATTAGATCACACAAAACATTATTTAAGTCTCACCAAAGCTCGGCATTCGCGACTGGCATTCAATCGACTTGATACTCAATACATTTATTGCTTTGACATGGTGACAAAGTTGTTACAGGTAGATAGTTGGTAGTTGATCCGAGATCGTACGCGTCGTACGCGCGCGTCTATAATGTGCGTGCGCCAGTTATCACTCGTTGGACTATGCTGACCTTCTGTACTATTCTGTGGTAGTAGCATGGCTAACGAACTTCTACCACATGTTACCATGACATATGGTACCTATCTACAATCGTGGTCGCTCACTATAGGTCTCAAAAAGCCTCAAGGTCGCTCAGCGTGCTATAGAGCGGGCTATGCTTGCCGTTTCTTGTGAGATCGAAATGAGGAGATAAACGAAAGCCAAGAAGGCCGTTTAAGCAGTTATGTTCTCGAGACCACGCACTGGAAAGCGCAGTGTAGAGGTTGCTGGGAGCCGTTGGGTGCAGGCTGCGCGTTATCGTCTCTCGAAATCTATGAGGGAGACCTATGTGTGGCAGTGGACATCCTACAGCTAATATAATGATGATAATAACGTAATTCTGATAAAATGGTTGAGGGTTCGTGCCCTCTATTCTCAATCATAAAAATAGTAAATCAGTGACCAACTCGATTGACAATCTTGACAGCTTGCCTACTTATGACAATTCTTGGAAGTGACTTTAGGACCAGGGATTATTATAATAATTAATAATTATTAATACAAATTACGTAAAAATACTTAAATAGTTAATTATTTTTAGGCAAAACATTAAAATCGTAATGTAAAGATAAAAAATAATATGCCGACCCATGTTAAACCGATATCGACCCCTTGGGGTCGAAATCTTTGACCACTTTGGGAATCCCTGCTTTAGATCTACAAATTCCTTGCTTTAGTTTAGTTCAGTGACCAACTCGATTGACAATCTTGACAGGTTGCCTACTTATGACAATTCTTGAAAGTGAGTGCCTTTAGACCTTTTAAAACAAATTCCTTGCTTTAGTTTGACAGTTGGTTTAATTTATCTAACGTTAGTCACCGGGTAAGGAGGCTAATACCTACCTAGGCCGATTTAAATTTTTTTTTACGCTAGAAAGTTTGGCGTAAAATGTCAAGTAGGTATCTAGGTATGTTTTTGACCCACCAGCTTTCCGTATAAATTGCCTTGAACGAGGATGGTCAAAGACTCCTCTTTGAACGTGCAAAGATACGTGCTTAACATGAATATAACAACATATTATGGCAGCTAGGGATTATTGGTTTTGATTGTGTTATTTTAATTCTAATTAATGGTGCGAGTCACACAAAACATATCTGTTTATATAGGTACCCTTTAGATAGAGTCAAGTGATTATTAATACGGCGTCATTTTTAAAAAGGTATTTTTGTTCTAATTAGCATGTAATTAGCTGCCCGAAGGCAAAGGCCTACCTCATTATTCATCCACTTGTCTAAATATAGAGTTATGTAGGTAGCTAGGTGTGTAAGTATATAATTTTAATAACTCAAATAAATTGTTTAAAATTACCTACACTAAAAAAATGTTAACTCAAAAAGCTCACCTTTACAGCTTGGGCTTCCAAATTCAAAAGTTCTCACATTGCACACTTTGTTTTTATTATCCGTAAATTCTACACGCAAAATATAATCTTAACAACAATAAATAAAAGACTGTTGGTGACTTCTAAAGCAGATAAAAAAAATCACATTTCATTCACACTGCACAATTTTATTGTTTTGGGTCAAAATTCACGAACAAAAAACATGACGGATATTCTGTGGCATGGAAAAATTGCGATAGATTTTTGCGATAATGGCACGCAACCCTCTTACCGGCGCAGTCTCGTGACTGACTGAAAACATGACCGTCCCTATCGCAAAAGCTTTCAGCAAATCTATAAGAGAAAGTACACAATACGACTGTCCTTCTCTAGCCTCAGCGTTACAGGTTAGGCTTTCTCCTTCTTCTACTATACATGTGGGAAGATAATGGGACAGCTGCTGAATGTTACTTTTTTAGGGTACCTACTGGGTAGATAATTTAATTTATCATAGTAGGTACCACTAAATTAAATTCAAAATGTCAAAACTAATACGGTGCTTAACATACCTACCTAAGGTACTTTACCTACAGTACCTACCTACCTACTTACTTAATTATGTGGTAGCTATCTCTCAATCTCACTTCTAAGTTTACTTACTCCAGTAAAGTTCCACTTGCTGCCACCTGTTTAATTTTTAGCGTTGTGGTGATTCTGTTGTTTTGTATATATTATATATATTATAACGAAAAGACATACTACAAAAAGTTTTAAAACTCTGTAAAGTTCGTACCAACTAAACGTGAAGCAACCAAGGTAACCCTGAGTAACTATTGACCCTGAGTTGCAACACAACTTGCATGGCTTAGCTTAGCTGAAACCAAGCTGAAACGAACAACCAACGGAGTGAGAGCTAGAAATAACTTTGTACTTTCACCGCTCTCAGCAAAACGATGCGCTGTCATTGCCAATGTCACCAATCAAACAATTCTATATTGTCAGTAATACAATGTCAAGTAATACAAACCAAGCTTTCAAATTAAAAAAAAAGTGTCACTCCGGGAGTGCCTACAGAAGTGAAAACTTGAACAATTACGTGTGTATTCAAAATTTAAAAGCAAACTACACTACAGATAGGTACTTATATACAGAGGTGTCGGTAACAATAACAGTGTCGCGAGTTCAATGGTTTTATCCAATCTCAAAAAATTCCCAACGCACCTAAAGAAGTTTTCACTTCAAAAATATTATGAAATATAGTTAAAACCTCTTTCGCCACTGGGTTTCATCTTGTGGCCTTTCACGTTGGTCAAGTGTTTGCATCTCCATCATCCGTCTTACTCGGGAGTTGGGTGTCCCTAGCATTTTTCGAGGTGGTTTTCGACTCTCAGGCCGCATGTGCAGTGGAGCAGTGGGGTGTCTAACATGACATTTGATGTATAATGTGACGTGATAGTTGACTTAACGTTGACAGTTTGTCACACATAAAATCACAAAACAACACACACCGGCGCGCGCGGTAGACTGCAGATTATTTGTTTTCAAGTTTTTGGCCATTACTTTAGTTTAATATTTTATTTCTGTATAGTTTTGTGCGCATCTTCATAAACCGTTACCATAATAAATTTATTTCAGGAGTAAGGTTTATTTGTTCAAAAATAACACAAAATACAACAAGTTTAGTGTAAGATAACACAATGTCACGCGTGAAATTGAACCTTATCGCCGCAGCGTGTGAAAACATGGGCATAGGGGTGAATGGAACACTTCCATGGCGGCTAAAGTAAGTTGTTTACTTGTTGCTATGTAAGTACCTATGCTGGATACATTCGGGCAGCTTAACTGACACCAGGGTTGGTCCTACTTTATTTGTATGTGGAGCAATTTCCTAAACCCGTATGAATTGATTGAATTGTGGGGTGAGGAGTTTATCAATAAAATACCAATACATTTAGACATGTTATCAATTATTAGCTGACGCGGTCGCAACTTAGTGAGCTCTAAGCAGGGCCTTTTTTTCGACCTGACTTACTAATATTGGGATTTTGGACTGAAAATTTTTTTTAATAGTTTTTTGTTTTTAACGTTCCGTACCTCAAAAGGTAAAAAAGGAACCCTTATAAGATCACTTTCTTGTCTGTCTGTCCGTGTGTCACCACTGATTTTCTCAGGAACGGGTGGACCTAGCAAGTTGAAAATACCAGATACTGAAGTTTAGTCCCTATTAGGTGTATAAAAATCGAGGTCCTGAGTCAAGTCGATAAAAAGATATGGGCAAATTTATATTTTCGCGAAAACTTGTAAGTACCAAAAATTACCTTATTTTAAATTTTTTTTATCTATCGGAATTTTCCTTTTACTTCTTTTGTAAGACCTTGCTTTTAACCAAAATTGACAATTCTAGGTCAACCGGAAGTACCCTATAGATTTTGGGTTGAAAACCTGTGGTGGTAGTTCCCGTTGACCTAGAATCACGAAATTTGGCAAGAAGCAAAGTTTTACAGCACAAATAAAGAAAATTGCAAAAAATAAAAAAAGTCGAATATTAAAGGGTGTCCCCATACATACATAGTTGACGCCAATTAAGATAGTCCTGTGAGTTGTATAGGCGCTCATACAATTTAAAGGACTAGCTTAATCGACACCAACCTCAAATAAGTTAAATAAATAAAATTATGCTATTGTATTAAAGAAAATAAAAGAAAATATTTATTATAGATAATGGTACGGAACCCTTCGTCCGCGAATCCGACTCGCACTTGGCCAATTTTTTATTTTTTTTTAGTTAGGAATAATGTAGCTTTATATCAATAAAAGAATTTTCAGAAATTGATCATTAGTTTTTGCAATAACACCCTTCAAACATACATGCAAACTTAAAATATTTGGGAACCTAGGAGGGAAGATTAGGTTAAAGATACAAATAACTTATTTCCAAAAAAAATGAGTACGATTTGACTATGTAACTTATAAACTATTTTATCAACAACAAATTGTCATATAATCACATGATGAGCATGAGAATTGTTAGCTAGTAACTTGTAATTCTATTTTACATAATATATTTGTTTCATCGAGTCCATCAAACTGGTTCTGAAGATCTTCATGAAACTGAGCTTGTAAAGACGCCACTTCTTGTTTCTCGTATCGGTTTTGATCTTTTATCATCTTTGCTCTTTCTCTTCTACATTTATATTGGCTGTAGATCTTCCAATTACCAATTGATATTTCCACAACTGTACATGTATTTACTGAATGAGCGGGGAGAGAAGACCGGTGTGGGCACACTACAACAGCGACCAACTTCTTAGGTATGACTTACGCAAGTCAGCTATTCTGTATGTAGTGAGTCCCTACAACCATGTTTTATCTTTTGGCAAGGAGGAAGTCACCAGGCGTGTTCAACTTGGATGGACAGCTTTCGGCAAACTAGATGACATTCTAAAATCCAGACGTAGTCCACAATACCTTAAAACATATCTCTATAACCAATGTGTCAACTATGACATGGTGCCGAGACATGGTGGAGGCTCACGAAGGAGGCTGTGCACAAAATAAGTGTATGGCTCTCTGTGAGCCATTTCGTATTTCCGTCGCGCGCACTCTTCTTTTATCTTCCCATCACTCAGAACCATACATTACGACAGGTCTTATGAATTCTCCCCTTAAGTTTAAGTATTTTATTAATGAAAATAAAATAAATACCTATATTTTATTTTCAGAAAAGAAATGGCGTACTTCAGCTCGATGACGACAAAGGTCACAGACCCGACCAAAACGAATGCGGTGATCATGGGGCGTGTGACGTGGGATTGCATCCCGGATAAGTACCGTCCATTGTCCGGCCGGGTCAATATTGTGCTCACAAGACATGTGGAGAAAGTTAAGAAAAATGTATGAAATATGTGGCATATTTCACCTTACTATGTGTGGCATATATACTAGCTTTTGCCTGCAGGTTCGCTCGCGTGATTTGTTAATAAAAATTAGATCTAATTCTAATTCTAGGGTGGGTGGAATAAGTGATCAGCACTGATGTCCCGCATTAGAATGTATTGTGCATTACCCCCCTTCTAACCTAACCCTAGCTATCCTTACTCTTTGAACTAACAGAGTAGGACTTTGGGTTGGTGGCAGAAGCTTTCCAGGATCCCTGTGGGTGTTGATGTAGTAGCAGTGTTTGTGTAGGATGAGGATTCCTACTCTGTTACTTCAAAGAGTTAGGATGGCTGGGGTTAGCTTAGAAGGGGGGTAATGCACAATACACGCCGATGCGGGACGTCAACACCGATCTTATTCCCCCCACTCTAGAATTAGAATCTAGGTCATAATCTATCCATGCAATAAATTTAGATACTTAATCATTTATTCAGTTAATTAATATCGGTATATACCGTCCAAATTTCATCGAAATTGGTCCTGCTGTTTAGTAAGAGTAGTTGAATTCCTTATGAAAGGGCTCGCCCGGGAAAGTACTACCACCATACCTTTTTCTGCCGCCAAGCAGCAATGCTGTTTCGGTTTGAAGGTTACAGATGCCGGTGAAATTACGGGCACATGAGGCTTAACACCTGGATGCCTCAAGTTGATGGATGCAGAGCAGTGCATCGTAGGGCACGTTTATAAGGTTTATAAGGACCTACGAGGCAATACTTTGTTATAGGCGATAATAACCAATAAACATCAGGTGAGCCATATGATTGTTCCATCATCAGATGCCATAAAAAAAGCCTGGAAAACATAACAAACAAACAGAGAAACCGAATTACTTTCGAATTAATAATAACAGTAAGGATTTCATTGAAATCGATTTAGCCGTTACATGATTGAGTAATAAACAATCATTCAAACTTTCGCATTTATAATATTAGCTTGATAATTTCAGGTGCCAGAGGGAGTGGTAGTACTCTCTGGTCTGGATGAAGCCATCACCTACATAGATGGGAGACCAGACATCGAGTCAACCTGGGTAATAGGCGGTTCTTCAATTTACAAGGTTTGTATTCAAAAAGAAGAGGAATAAGGCAAAAGTAGTATGAATGAATGAATAGTTTTATTTATGAATTTGTCGTTCCACTAATTCAACCAATAGAAAAAATGCTGAGATTGGCGATACATAATCAAAATATATTTAGTTTTATCAATCAAAAACATCACACTAATATTATAAACTAGCTGTTGCCCGCGACTTCGTACGCGTTCCACTACTAAATGTGTAGGTAACCTAGAAAAAAACTACGAGCCTTACAGTAGTCGCATATGACCACCGCGCGCGCTCATTGCTCATATCAAATAGCGCGCGCTTCCTCGTTTTCCTGTTACATATTTCCGTCCCTTTTGCCAAAAGCACTCCCAGAAACCGAGAAGAAAGTTGTTACACATCAATAAAGCTAAACTCGCTGTTGCAACTTGAGTTGACACCATTATTTATCCCATGGGTCTTGATTTATGGGATAAAAAGTAGCCTATGTTGTAATCCAGATTATAATCTACGAACATACTAAATTTCATCGAAATCGGTTCAGCCATTACGACGTGATTGAGTAACAAACAAATAAATAAACAAACATCCAAATTTTTGCAATATAATATTAGTGTGATGCGAGAGTTTGGATGTTTATTTATTTATTTGTTACTTAATCACGTCATAACACGACTGAACCGATTTCTATGAAATTAAGTATGTACGTAGGTTATAACCTGGATTAACACATACGTTACTTTTTATCCCATAAATCAGGTCCCATGGGATATAAATGGGGTTTCAAGTCAAATTGCAACAGCGAGTTTAGCTTTATTTCTAGGTTACCTACACATTTAGTGTACTGTAGTACACTAGTGTACTACAGTACACATACTGTAGTAGTATTCTCAATAAAAACATTACCCTCCTGCGCAGTCGGGTAAAAAGTAGCCTGTCTCTATCGCGGTCATAATCTATCTATATACCAAATTTCATCGAAATCCGTCCAGCCATTTAGTCGTGAAAACGTAACAAACAGACAGAGGGAGTGCCTATACAACAAAAAAATTATTCATTATAAAAATTTAATTTCATTTAAATATAAAAAAAAATCATTATTATAAATACGCGATGTATCACGTACCTACCGTTTTGTCGGTGTTTCGACTGACAATGTTTCGGTTCAATCCGTGAACCTTCATCAGGGTGAGTGCGAACACCGATAAAACGTTACGTGATAAATCCCGTATTTATATTATTGAAAAAAAATGTATCAGTTATCTGGTTCCCATAGTACGCTTTGCTTATTTTGGGGCTAGATAGCGCTGTGTGAAATGTCCAGCATTATTAATGTTCTAGTCTGCAATGGAGCATACAAACTGCGGCAGAGTCTACCTCACTGAAATACAGAAGAGCTTTGAATGCGACACCTTCTTCCCGGCCATCGACAAGCAGTTCCAACTTACCACGGAAGATGGCGTGCCACAACAACTGCAGATTGAAGGAGATATTACTTACTATTATAGAATTTATCAAAAGTCTATTTTAAACCATTGAAACAATTTTATACATTGTAAATGTGGATACAGATCTTAATTCTATAGAAAAAAATAGCACTGTCCAGACACAAATTACTCTTCCGAGTGTACAATGTGTACCTATTCATTTTTAATAACAAAAAATTGTTTAACATTATAATATAATTAATAATACCATAAAGCCATAATAATTTAATCATTTATGGTAAAATTTTAATAATTTAATAAATTCCTTTATAAATAAAAGTTTCTAATTAAATCAGAATAATAAAAATTTAAAGTGAATAAGCTCATGAATAATAAAAAGTTTTTAATTGAATCGGAATAAAATTAATATCTCAAAATACGAAAGAAAATAATAAATGTTATAGTGAATTATTTCAACCGTAAATAAATAAATATTGCTGGACATTTCACACAGCGCTATCTAGCCCCAAACTAAGCAGAGCTTGTACTATGGGAACCAGATAACTGATAGAATACTTATATACTTTGTTTTGTAAATTCATACTTATTATATATAGAAAAACATCCGAACAAATATCTGTAGATCTGTTCCACGGCGGGAATCGAGCCCGCTACCTCCTGCGTCTTAGCCGGCTACACGCCCACTGCGCCACGGAGGTCGTTAAAACACAACAGTCAAATAGTTCTTTAATGTCAAAAAGCCTTCTATTAAGTTTTTCCATAAACAAGTGTATAAGGTCTGCATAACTAGATAATGGCGCTCAAGACTTGTTTGACCTTTACGAGCATCGCAAACTACTGTCTACTGAGGCCGCTTTTATACAATAAAAAAACAACAACAATCAATGAAGATTTATGCACCTACCTACGTTTACATGTGTACACAGAGTATGCTTTATAAAAAATTATAAACCTTAAAACCCAGCTGGCTCTAACGCGAACATTAGTTTCTAATAGAACTGAATAATGAGTTCTGTGTAAGAGAGATTAAATCTAATAGAATAATGATCACTTTTTACTTTTACTAATTACTTGCAGGGTACATATGAAGTGCTGGACTCTTGACTAGTCAATAAGATCTGACATGTAACATTTTAATCCACTTTATATGAACGCAATAAAATACTGATTGATCATCAGGTGGGCCATAAGTTTGTTCCATCGCCATGTAACAATAAAAAAAATGAGGGGTTACCACGGCTATGTTTTTAAAACTGCCAATAGATGGCGCTGCTCTGTATTATACGAGTAATGCAAGTATAATACATTGCGGACACAATATCGAATGAGGGGGTTTCACGGCCATGTTTTTGTAACTGCTAACACAGATGGCGTTGCTCTGTCATACGCTGATCAATCAAAGAAAACTGAATTGTCAATGTCAATTGCCGTGTTATCATTATTTTCCGTTGAACTTGAAAAAAAAACATCGTTTGTGTTTGTATATCTAACAAAGTGCTAAAAAGTAACTAAAATTGTGTAGACAAATTTTGATATTGTGTCTGAGATTTTGACATGTAACATATTTTTGCAACAAACCATATTTTTGCGTGTACCTCCAGACAGCGCCATCTATGGCGCTAGTTGGGACTAGTTTTAGAAGTTATACTTCTTTTGGCGCGTTTCCAAAACAATATTCCAGTAAAGTTTTTACGATGCGCGCGCACACCGACAGCCAAAAAGCGACATGATGAAGTTAGCTGATAACTGCCTCATGCGCGTGCACACCGACTGCCAAAAAGCGACATGATGAAGTTAGCTGATAACTGCCTCATGCGCGCGCACACCGACAGCCAAAAAGCGACATGATGAAGTTAGCTACAAAGAGTTGTGGCATACGTGATTAAATCTTTAGCTATTTTTGTTTTGTTATTTATATTTTATTTCCTTTGTTACTGTATTTTGTAAAGAGCATTTCATTCATTCATTATTGACAATTAAGTTTTTGCTAACAGCCTATGACAGAGCAGTGCCATCTGTTAGCAGTTATAAAAATATGGCCGTGAAAACCCCTCCTAATATAATGTTATTAGAATGAGAGTTCTTCAAATATTGTAAATACAATGTCAATTATTGTGATAAGATAATATAACAAGTTTTTTAATTATATGCTTTTAATTGAGTGTAGAATCACACTAATAATAAAATTGACATCAGAACGTTGGGCCCCGCTCGCTGCGGATCTGGTTTCCATGTCAACTTATAGCTAAGAATTTGTAGTTCCCGAAAATCATATTCCCTGAATTTGTAGTTCAACAGTTTAGAAATTATGAGCATTTATCTAGGTCCGTACAGTCAGTAATCAGGCTGTACCGGCCGGCTGGATCTCGGAAACTAAGGATCTGTGACAATCAGTCAAAATCAGTTTTTGTAGTTAATTACTTTTTTTGTTATGGCTCTTATTCCGAAATAATTGGGGTTGAATCAAACCTTGCTTTTTGCCAAATTTCGTGATTCTAGGTCACCGAGAACTACCATATATAGGTGTTCGACCTGAAACCTATAGGGTACTTCCGGTTGACCTAGAATTGTCAGTTTTGGTTAAAATTAAGGTCTTACAGCACAAGTAAAGTTGAAAATGAAGGTAAATTTTGATACTTACAAGTTTTCGCGTAAATCTATATTTTCCCATGTCTCTTTATCGTGTTGACTTTCTGACTGATTTTTATACACCTAATAGGGACTATTGACCTCAGTATCTGGTATAAATTTCAACTTGCTAGGTCCACCCGTTCCTGAGAAAATCGGTGGTGACACACGGACAAGAGAGTGATAAGGGCTCCTTTTTTACCTTTTGAGGTACGGAACCCTAAAAACTGCAGCATTCCTGCCCACGGGCACTAACGTTAGGCGTGAAATTAGCGAGTTTTACGATTTAAAGCGCCGTTAACGCTATCTATAGCGAAACTAGTTTTCATCTGTTCAATAACCAACATTGCAGTTCAGTACATTGACGAGAGATGTCGCATTGCTTATATTATTTCTAACTAGCTGACATGCCAGCGGCTGCGCACGCGCAGATTCAAATCTTTTTTCTATAGAAACTTTAACACCCCATTTTTCATTCTATGGGACCTGATTTGTGTGATAAAAAGTAGCCTTTGTTAATCCAGGTTATAATCTACGTACATACTAAATTTCATCGAAATCGGTTCAGCCGTTACGTGATTGAGTAACAAACAAACATACAAACTTCCTCATTTATAATATTAGTATGATAGGACTGAATTCCACTAGGAAAAACAAACTACAGGTGATTTAGCCAGTAAAATAAAAGAACAAAATGGATATTAATATCTTTATTCCGTCAATGAATATTAAAGTTAAATTCTACAACAGGGCCCCAACGAATAGGGATGGAAAACGGGACAATACTGAAAGGGACCGACTGTTAAGATGATCGCCAACTTCCACCCGGCGACCTTAATACTAAACAAGAAAATAAAATGCTTAAAACTAGACTAATCTAATGCTATGCTAAACTTATAATAAGATTTCTCGCTTTACCACACCAATTTCACTTGAAGAATTTCCTATTTTAACGAAAATTGTATTTTAATTTGAGGGTTTTTCGTTGTCAATTTATTTAAGGCTTTCGCTTACTTAGCGTGCGTTAACGCGTTATAGCGTTGCTTTGTCTTGTACTAAAGTTGATAACTGTCAAGTAGAACGCGCACTAGTACGCGACGCAGCGTTGTATTATATCCACGCATGACTCACACCACAATACGCGGGTTTATTTCATATTCCCCACCGCTCTGGCCCACTCGTGGGTATTATGAAAAAAAATCCTGCTATCATAATCCCCACCACGCGATAATTGGCGAAGCATTTTGGAGTAATGTAGACAGAACTTGATATGCAAAACGTTCAACCAAGTAGTAAATATTTATGATTTATGAAATTGCATAATTGATAGCTCATAATCTCTACCGCTTCTACACTGATCGAGCGATGGGGATTATGATAACACTTTTTTATATTAACATTTAGACACACAAGCTGACGGGGCTCCTGATGTTAAGTGGTCACTGTCGCCTTAAACTTCTGCAGGATTTGTACAAATCGTGACAATTTGTTTCATAAATCCCCTCTAGTGAGGCAGAGCGGTGGGGATTTTGAAAATAACACAAAAACACGACACAACGCCTTAACGCCCTAGATACTCTCCGTTTCCGAAGCCTTTATATTCGTCTTTACATTTAGGTGTACTAGTTGTTAAACTCTCAAGTAAAATTAGTCTTTAGGTAGCGTTCAAACCAAAGTCCCGTGTTCTTAAAACGGTGTAAAATGAAATCGAATAAGTTGAGACTTGTGAAGATGGTTTTTTTTTTGCTTTTTTTTTTCTTAAATGCTCTAACCCGGAGTGGGTGAAAGTAACACGACGACAATATTAATAATACAATTATAATCATTGTTAAAGAAAAAAATATATTACTATAAAGATTATACTCCTACAAAATCAACTCTGAAAAGATGTAAATTGAAAACTGTAGCATTTTTTTTTTCAAAGCTGAATTGTAGAAATAATTACTCGAATCTCATAAGAATAGTCGTAAAACAAGTACGATTTTGTATAGATTTTTTTATTGAATGATAATTGGGCATGCCTTTGTAAGGTATTCTTTTGGCAAAACCCTTAACATTAAGATCTTAACATTTCCAAAAGAAATTCGAGTTAATCCCACATTAATAGTAGATAAGTAACACTAAATCTAAAACTACGTAACTCGTTGACGCGCTAGAAGCGATAATGTTTACAATCGATAGGTGCAATACTGATTTTAAAATATAAAATCGGAAAAAACAAACAACTCGGAAAATAGGGGAAAAAACCAAGTTGGGGAACAAAATTAAAAAAAAAGTGGGTATTGTAATGTAAGATCTAAAAGATAAGACAAAAAATTTTTTAACTATAAAACTGCAAGTTCGTGTATGCTTATATAATCAATTCAATTAGTATTTCATAACGGTATAAGCTTTATTTAAAGTTGATAGTAAAGGTCAACCATTAATGCAATATTATGTACTTTTAAATTAACCTATTCCAATTACCTTCCTTATATCCAGTTATTTCCAGCTTTTACTAAACTTATCCCAAATTTACTGTTTACTGACCTCCATGATGTTTACCCAACATATCCCAATTGTTACCAAACATATCCCAATTGTTACCCAACTAATCCCAGTTGTTACCCAAGTTATCCCAGTTTTCCCCAACTGATCCCAGTAAAGTTGGAGTTGATCCGAGTTCATTGCGGTGTCCGATTACTGCATGGTGTAGTGCAAGAAGATATAGTCCGGATGGTCGATCTCACGCGGCATCAGCGGAGAGCCGGGGGGCAGTACCTGGAAACATTCGAAATTTTAATTGAGTTTGAAATAATAATATTTTTTGAGGTTATTATGATCACACTAATATTATAAATGTGAAAGTTTGGATGTTAATTTATTTGTTTGTTACTCAACCACGTCGTAACGGCTGAACCTATTTCGATGAAATTTGGTATATATGTACGTAGATTATAACCTGGATTACCACATAGGGTACCGTTTATCCCATAAATCAGTTCCCATGGGATAAAAATGGGGTGTCAAGTTGCAACAGCGAGTTTAGCTTTATTTATAGGTTACCTACACATTAAGGGGTGTAACGCGTACGAAATCGCGGGTAACAGCTAGTAAAACATATTTTAAAAAAAATGGCTTTATATAAAAACCACCTCCCAAAACGCCCACTTTACATTTTTAAGTCTATTGGTCGATTTCCCATTATGAACACGGCATGTTGTTTCGATATGAAGGGTATGGTTGCCGTGAAATTACAAGCACGTGAGGCTGTACACTTGAATGCTCAAGTTGATGGGCTCAAGGCAGTGCATCGTAGGGCACGTTTCTAAGGTGTGTGACCTACGAGGCAATATTTTGTTATAAGCGATGGTTACCATATGCTTGTTTCCATGTGGTACAAAAAAAGATCTCACAGGCAAGATTATTCGCTAAACTATGAGAGGTGATGATGATAATGATGAATGCCACGTTTGCGCATTAGTGGAGCACACTCGCCTAACGTAGGGGCGATTCTGCCGCCTCATTACAGAATCTGCAGGTTCGCTTAACTCTGCAAGGGGTCATCGAATCCTCATCCTCCACTAATACCGCTACTACATACATCAACACCCACGGGGACCCCGGAAAGCTGCTGCCACCAACCCAAAGTCCTACTCCGTTACTTCAAGGAGTTAGGATGGCTGGGGTCAGGTTAGAAGGTGGGTAATGCACAATACACTCTAATGCGGGACATCAGTGCAGATCTCTTAATTAACCCACCCTAGAATTAGAATAATGATGATGAATGCTAGTATTTACCTGGAAGCCCATGAACATGAAAGTACGCAGCAGCGTGGCGCGGTCCTGACGAGACTTCAGCACGCATATGATGCAACTGAAACAATTATACTATTCATGAATGCTGGTAAGGGTTTGTAGCGCATCAGGGATGTTTGC
Organism: Philereme transversata; assembly: GCA_963924445.1. Lineage (NCBI taxonomy): Eukaryota > Metazoa > Arthropoda > Insecta > Lepidoptera > Geometridae > Philereme > Philereme transversata. The sequence goes on from OZ004346.1 coordinate 26,068,829, forward strand.
AGACGCGCGTACCGATGATTTCTACGCGATCATACGAAAAGAACCGCATCCCTGGTGAACCTCATGCGTGGAAGCACCAACAGCTTCCGACCGTTGTTGCCGGGAGCATGAGCTCATATATCATGAGGCGCTGGATAGATTGGCTTAAGCCAATCACATGCCTGGTGTCTCAGTAGATGCGCTCGTGTTTCAATATAGCCGCATTTATTTTATATTTGTATTTTTGTGTACCTGCTAACAATATTTTTTAAGTAAGATTTTTCTGTGTTACTAACAAAAATTATGGATCTGTCTGGTCTGAAATAAACGTTTATTATTTATATTTATTTATTGCGATTGCTGCCTTACGACCTCCGTGGCGCAGTGGCCCAATAGCCGGCTGAGACGCAGGAGGTTGCGGGTTCGATCCCCGCTGCGATACAAATGTTTGCATGATACAGATATTTGTTCCGGCTCTGGATGTTTATCACTACGTTTGGTTTTATTTCACCTTTCCATTATATGTAGGTACCTACTTATTGTATTTTATATAATGTACCTTTTTATTATTAGTATGGAATATTTATGTACTATGCTATATTTTAATGTGCCTAATCCATTGATGAGTACCTACTTATACGTGCCTTTACGTGCCTAGTATGTATATTTATTTATTTTGCTTATGTAAGTACACTGTTTATTCAATATTCAATTATTTTTTTATTAAAAGCTACCGTCCTATAACGTTCTCGTGAAAACCAGTCCATCCAAAGGTTGTCTGGAAGAGATCGCTTTTAGTGATAAGACCTCCACTTGTATTTCTGCGTGTATTGTTATTTGTTTTTAAGTGAGATTTACAATAAAGCGTTTTCTATCTATCTATCTTCTATGTTTTTCTATGTATTTAATGTTACAAAAAAACGCATATAATTATTCTACAAGTTATCTGGTTCTCATAGTACAAGCTCTGCTTAGTTTGGGGCTAGATGGCGCTGTGTGAAATATCCAGCAATATTTATTTATTTTTCTGACGTTATAATGTCAAACCGCGATTTTAGGTAACCATTGTTTAGCCGGCCTATGCGGTGGTAATGTACATAGGTTGGAGTGGAGGGGATGGAACTGACCTGGTGGCTGCAAGGCTTTCCTCAGCGAAGTCGAGGAGTAGCAGGAAGCTCTCCTTGCTGCCGGCCTGCAGTACGCTCGGCACGCGCAGGAACATGCTGCTTCCTGACACCACCTGGAACCGTACAGCAAATACATCATTATCATATCAGAAATAGGAAGTCCATTGCTGAACATTACATATACCAGCAACTCGTTGCAGGGAGACTGGACTTGACTGTCCCTTCATGGAACTGGACGAGAGCGCACACTGGGCACGTTTAGTGACTCCAATACTCCAATGTCGACCTGGCTGTTATTTTTATGTTTATTTTATGTTTTTATGTTATTTTTGTACATCACTTATTTACATATTTTATTAATAAATTATTTCTTTTTTTTACTGTACGAAATGTTCCGACACAATACGTATTAGTATTTTTATTTTTAGTGTTATCCGTACATACGAAAAATTCCAAGATATTTCTAACAATCTCAAATTTTTTTGTCCAAAAAACTAAACTGCAACGTTTGGCATTGAGCAGGTCAAAAACTGTATAAGTTTTCCTATAGATGGAGCTAACGGGACTTTACTCGTAATCTGAATCATCTCACTCATTTCGACCCTGACGTGACATAGCCTGGTAGCACAATTGGATAGTGCATTCTCGTATCAAGAGGAAGGTTGTGGGTGCAAGTCTCGTCTAGGCTTAAAATTTTTGAGATGGTTTTAAAAATCTTACAATAATACATATTATTTATTATACAAATAAATGAAACTGAACTGATGGTTAACACTTCTCCATAGGCTAGTTGCAATTCCACGCATTAAAAAACAGCATAAATTAGCGTTAAATACTGCGTTTATATTTACCAATTGAATTGTAAACGCATTGAATGTTATCAGCGCACGAGTTTGTTGCACCCTGAGATAACCTCTACTCTTATGCAGCGAGTAGTGTGGACCTATTGTGCAATACATATTATACAACGTTTTATCTTATGTACGACATTAAATGAAACACGGGTAGGGCTAATGGCTAGTATTATTATAAAATAGGTATGTTTCAAATTAGTTACTATAAAAAAAATTAAAGTTTTCAAACAACGTTAAAATTAAGTTCTAGAAATATCAACGAAACAGCCTGTATAAAATAGGTAAACAAATCATTCATAATTTAAGTCTAATGACTAAGCAGCATAATTGCGCAGGCGCCGCCGATTTACGTGATTTACGTGAAAAATTGTTTATTGGAAATATATCGATTACTGGGGTTATTTAAATCGGTATTAAACCCACCTCTAAAATCTGTAAATACGATTCGGATGTGTGTTTTAAAACTTTTAAATTAATGTCGTACATAACATTACATGTTGTATGATTTTAATGATCAGTCAATTCCAAGCTTAGGGGTTGCCAATTAGCGATGGAGCGCACCATTTATGATATCAGGAGAATCGACAGGATTCGGAACACCTGCGCTCAAAGACCAGCATCGCTGACGTTGTTGTGAACCATTCAAGGCGTTCCTGGCAGCCTCACAAAAGTAGGAATTTATTTTAGGTAGGTACACCACATATGTAATGCAATTTACAAATAATAATATTTTTAAAAAAGTACTACTAGGACGACTTTGACGCTGGACGCTGGACCGATTTTGATGATCTTTGATTTGTTGTATTGGTCTCCGCCCCGAATAGCAGAATAACTTAAAATATCGGAAAAATTCAAACAAAACAACAGTGGGTGTCGTACATTGGCAGCCCGCGTCATATGCATGTCAAGGCGGTACGAAGTTCGGCGGGTTAGCTAGTTGATGATAAATTATTTTATCCCGAACACTACTAGTAATCACGAAAGGGACGGATGAAAGAAGAATGCACGCGGCGGAAATGTGAATGTTGAGATGGATGTGTGAGGTCACGAGAATGGATAAGATAAGGCATAAGTATATTAGAGGAAGTTTGAAAGTAGCACCAGTGTTAGAAAAATTGAGAAAGGCTAGCGTGGTATGGACATGTCATGGGGAGGGAAGAAAATCTTGTGACTAAAAGAGTGTTAGATATGAGTGTGGATGGATATAGAAGTAGAGGAAGGCCGAAGAAGATATGGATGGACTATGTGAAGAATGATAAGGGTAGGAAGGAAGTGACAACGGAGATGACGGCTGATGGAGAGATGTGGAGGAGGAATACATGTTGTGCCGACCCCACGTCATGTGGGAAAAGGGCAGGAAGAAGACATCTAACCTTATCCGCCGGAACAAATTAATGAAGCGTTGTCTCTGTCACGCAATCCCATACAAAAGACAAGGACACAAAATGGTCAGTGGGCGTCAACCATACTGGTAAAAAGTAAAGGTGTGTTCATATGCAACATTTACATTTAAGAATATTTACAATACATTCCGTTGAGGAAAAGGCTCTTTTGCGGCTTTTTTTCATTACTGTCGGCCATTTTACAGATGCAAATCGATAGAAAAATCGAACAGTCCTTTAAACAAGTGCCCAGTCTTCAGGAATAGAAACAATCACAAAGTCCAAAATACCAGCTGGGTCACACGTTACAAAATTATCAAGAGTCCAAATAACAAGCCGGGTCAAAAATAAAATAACAGATAGCATTAGCACAGTGAGCACGTCTGAACGGTACGAGTCGCACGAACAAAGTAAAAAAACTAGCGCGGTGTACGCAACCTTAGCGTAATTGTTCTACAAATAACATGCCAGTCCATTTCTTCCCTTTTAACTTGTTTCCGCGGATAGACTATAGTAATAATACTCACAGCCTCCCAGCGGGTAACAGTGCTCTCATTCAGATAGATCTTGAAGTCAATCTTCACCGGCTGACGGTCCTTGCGTTCAAGGATCTTGGCGACTACCTGTTAATACAAATAACACTTAATAAAAATAAAAAAAACAATAACTGATACTGTTTCGTTATGTACGACATTAATTTAAAACACACATCCGGAATCGTATCAACTGATTTTAGAGGTAGATTTAATACCAGTAGCATGAATATTTATCCAGTAATCGATACATTTCCAATAAACAATTTTCAACGTAAATCGGCGGCGCCTTTGCGACGATGCCACTTAATCAGTTTAACGGTACCTACCTTTTTACATGAGATTCATTCGAATATGATTTGTTTACCTATTTTATACAGGCTGTTTCATTGATATTTTAGGTCTTGTTTATTAAGGTTGTTTAAAATATTCTATGGTAATTAATTTGAAAAAAACTTTTTTTATAACAATACTAGCCATTAGCCCAATCCGTGTTTTCATTTAATGTCGTACATAACAAACACGTAGTATTTTAAAATTGTTGAGTATTTTTGTTAATAATCTGTATGGGTATTCGATGTTACAAATAAATGCTTTATCTGTTATGGGCCGTAGTAGTAACTACCACAAAATATTACAGAAGTTAAGCTTAGTACAACGAGCGATTAGTCGCGCGCGCGTCTCACGCACACAAAGACGCACACAAAGACGCGCGCGTACGAGGTTCTCGGATCGAGTCTGTCGTAGCTTCGAACAAATTGATGCGAGATCCATGTACGCGCGGCTGTTTTCACCCGTTGTACTAAACTTAACTTCTCATCCTATCTATTTAGTGACGCTACGGTCGAGCGTCGGTAATAAGGGCGTTACATCATCGTATTAAAAAAAATTAGTTCCAACTAGCGTAATAGCTGTATGGAGATACGCAGGTAAAAAATATGCTTTAGATGCCAAAATGTCAAAGCCACAATATCAAAAATTTGTCTAAAACAATCTCACTTTGTCAGATAAACAAACACAAATTATGTTTTTTTAATTTCAAGTTCAATGGAAATAAATATTGACACGGCAATTGACATTGACAATTCACTTTCCTTCGATTAATCAGCGTATGACAAAGCAACGCCATCTATTAGCAGTTATAATTACTGATTTAAACGGGCATTGCAACAGCCTGTTGCACCACAATCGAAACGTCGCGGCGCGGCATCGGGATAACAAATAAAATAGGTACATACGCGATACATACCCGTTTAAATCAGTAATCATGTACAGTGATCGCGACAGTTTGAAAAATACTATTAGCAGTTATAAAAATCCGGCCGTGAAAACCCCTCATCCTAATCAATATCGGCTCGAATTGGCAGTCTGTATTTATTTTGTGCCTATGAGCATCAGGGTGTTGGAGGCAGTATAGATAGATAGTACAAAATACTGACCGCTTGGTTCTCTTGCAGCTGCAGCTGCGGTATCGGCGGATAGAGGCTCTCGGCGCTGCCGCCCAGAGAGCTGTTGGAGCTCCACAATAGCGCGCTCAACAAGTCACCTGAAAAATAATAACAAACTGTTATAAGTACTCATTTAAACGGGTATTTCTCGCGTATGTACCTTTTTTATTTGTTGCAACAGAAGTGGTCACGGGCAGACTGGAGTACTTGGAGCTACCGTTAAGAAGTGATAGCAGCTGCAGCAAGTACTCTAGTCTGCCCGCGATCACGGCTGTTGCAATAGTCGAAACGTCGGGATAACAAATAAAAAACGTACATACGCGATAAATACCCGTTTAAGTCAGTATCATGCATCTATGTACAGGGATCGCGAAAGTTTGAAAAAATACTAATGCACTGTTAGTCCCGAGGTCCAATCAATTCACACATCGACAAATAAAAAAAACAGTGAATGGGGCGGTCAAATGAGTCAGTAGTCATTAGACCGTCGTCCGGAGCGTAAGCGCCTGCAAGACTTACGGTTGTTGTCGTCGTGTGCGGGTGCGGGCGGGGGCTCGGGGCTCGCGGCCCCGCCGCCTACCCCTCCGGGAGGGGCTGAGCCGTGTGCAGGGACATCAGGACCACCTGTAATATAATGCACGTATTACCAACTACAATAGCATACTGATAGGCGTAGCCGTACCTAAACTGGGATATACATAGTTTGGTTTATTGGGATACCGGCTACGCCAGAAGATGGGTCGCCCTGACGTAGCCGTACCGAAATTGGGATGTAGTTCGGTTTATTGAGCTACCGGCTACGCCAGAGGATGGGTGGCTTGGCATAGCCGTACCTAAATTGGGATATAGTTTGGTTTATTGAGCTACCGGCTACGCCAGAGGATGAGTCGCCTGGCACATCTGTTCCTAAATTAGTATATAGTTCGGTTTATTGGGCTACCGGCTACGCCTGAGGATGAGTCGCCTGGCACATCTGTTCCTAAATTAGTATATAGTTCGGTTTATCGGGCTACCGGCTACGCCAGAAGATGGATCGTCTGGCGTAGCCGTACCTAAATTGGGGTTCGGTTTATTGGGTCGATGTTATAATAAGTCGCAGACACCGCCTGGAACAGAGCAGCTGAAGATCCAAGGACCTGAAGGTACTCGTATTCTTGATTCCCACGATAAAAGGAATGTTATGTGGGATTAGGACTATATTATGGCTGTTAACTGTTATTTAATCTCCCGTTGGGTCAGTGACCTGACAATGGAGATTGATGACCTGAAGAGTTTTGTGAATAAAATATAGTAAGGGCCCTATAACGCCGCGGTTAAATTGCTGCGTAGGTGCACGCAGAGGCTACGCACGTTAACTGCGTGGGTTTATTTATCTGCCTGTGTGTGTCTGCATCACATGCAGCGCACAGATATTGACCCACGCCCACGGCTACGCCGCCGTTGAGCTGTGTAGGCGACGCATCCGAGCAGACCACGTGTGTTGGAGTTGAGTTGGTGTCGTGTCGATATGGTGTGTGGAAGTTTCTTAAGACTTGTTTAATTGCTTGCTGGTAGACTTACCACAGAGGCCCGGCGCCCAGGCACAGCGAGAAGCACTCGGCGTCCGAGGCCGAGACGGCGGACCGCTTGCTGCCGGCCGAGGCGGTCAGCGACGCGCCGTCACCGCTGTAACAACACAAAACACACCTTCAAACACACATACAAATTCGTCGACCTCTGAATTAGACTTCCAGAGACAGTGACTAGTGCTTCATCATCTTCATCTATTCTATTCTATAACATTATCCTTCGGCCAAGGCTCGCAAATGAAGGAAATAGCTAAAAGAATCCAACTGGGTTGGGCTGCCCTTTGAAAGCTAGAAGATGAATGCCAAAAGACCACAGAAGGCAGTAAGTTTTATATCGAATTAATCACCTAAACTTAGTCGATTTTCTTAAAATTTGATGATATAACTAGTAGTTTTTTTTTTCGAGAAGTCTTTTTTTATGTTTTGAGAAACCGTCACTTGAATATCGTCAGTATATTACCAAACACCCTGTATATTAAATGAATGTATTTTCAAAAACAAAGTTTTCTATCAGTTATCTGATTCCCATTCGTTCAAGCTTTGCTTCAGCCTTCAGAGTTGCTCAAAGAGATGGCATGGGCCATCTCGCCCATGCCATCCTCGAATCTACCTCGTCGATCGTATACCAAACGTTGAGATTCGACGTAGAACTAAAGTCGAAGATGTAGGTATACGAATCGTGAGGCTTAAGTGGAGATGGGCAGGACACTTGGCTAGGCGGAATGACAACAGGTGGACCAAGGCAGTCACAGAGTGGTGGCCAAGAGATGGACGTCGACCGCAGGGCAGACCACCTGCCCGATGGTCTGACGATCTCGTATCGGAATTTGGACAGCAATGGATGAGACTTGCTCAAGACCGATTGGACTGGTGATATAGAGAGGAGGCCTATTTACATACCCAACAGTGGGTGCTGGAGGCTGGATGGATAGATAGATTTATAACTACAAATTACCGATTTTCGGATTTTGAAGAGACCTTGCTTCCTGCCAAATTTCATGATTCTAAGTTAACGGGAAGTACTCGGCGTTTTGATTTATTTGCGAGAAAAATATGCGAAAAAATGGCCAATTTTATGATTGCTTTGACTTAGAAGCTTGCTTTTTTAACAGCTCAAAGGGAACGTAGACGTATGTATTTGATATTAATTTCAACTTGATACCTCCCCGCGATCATATGAAAAAGGGTCTTGATAGACAGACAACGAAGTGATCCTAATAAGGGTTTCCTTTTTTTTCTTTTAAGGTACGGAACCAACAGCATTGATAAAAAGTAGAAACCTACAAAGAAAACAAACTAAGAACTGATATCTTCATACCATCTTTATATCTTCACAAAAGTAAAATCCATTTATCAGTAAGTAAATATCGTACTCAATGACGAAGATGGCCGCATCATTAAGATTTTATTGTTGTCGTGATAAGAATGTAAGTATTAACTGACTAGATAACAAAACAAATCGACATGTAAATTCTTGAAGCATTACTTTAAACTCTGGGAAAAAACAGGTCGTCTGAAAACGAGATGGGTAGACGACATCGCAAAGGAAGCAGAAAGATTCTAGAGTGGAGACCACTGGAAAGCGCAGCGTAGGACCCCCCCCCCCCCCACTACTTAAAAAGACTACCTAATAAAAGTTGCTGGGGGCCGTTGGGTGCAGAAGATAAGTTCAGCAGTGGAAGTCCTATGGCTTAAGGCCTATCTGATGGTAAGCGGTCACCATCGCCTATTAACACCGGCAACACCCGGGTTATTGTCGAGAAACCTCGTAACATTTCTCTTGAAGCATACCATGTCGTAGCCCAACGGGAAAACCTCAGATTCCATTCCACATCTTGCAAGTAAGAGGTAGAAAAGCTCGCGTGAAGCGTGTGGTGCGCGATACCCAATTGTCGATGATATGTGGATGAGCTTTATTACGTTGTGGAGAAGTGCGGTGATAAAATCTCGACGACGGGATCAGATCGAATAGCTCCTCAGAACATTCCCCATTATACATGCGGTAGAATACACTGAGCGATCCGACTGCTTCCAGTTTGAATCGTCATCGAGGTCTAATAATAACCTCGAAAAATAACCTCAATTAATTCCGACGAATGTGGTCAAGCAAGCATCGTCCGCCTATTTCATTAACGCATAACCAACTGTATGCCTAACCACATTAACTGCATAATCGCTTAAACGCCGTCTTATCTCAAATGTTTTGAAATGTTATGTAAAGCGAACGTGATGATATGGGTCGAACCTCGAACGTGGTTATATGCCTACTTGGAAATGGAAGGATCAATTCATATTCTCTTCTAGTTCTTAACCGCTTAAGCAAAAACAGGGGGTTTAGAAGTTTGACGCCTATGTCTGTCTGTGTGTCTGTTCATATGCCTTTGGCATCTTAGTTCCCAACACGGATGAATCGATTCGGACTAATTTAATGATAGTTGAACACGGGTAATTCTTAGCAGTGTCAGTTTGTACCCCCCGACCCAAAAGGAGGGCATAAACAGAGAAGTTATTCATATAACATAACAAACAAACGAAAGTATATGCTTTCAAATAATAAAAGAATTTTCCTAATCGGTTGATAAATGACGGAGTTATAAGGTAACAACCATTTAAATAAAACTGTCGAATTGAGAACCTCCTAAAGTCTGTAGAACTTTAATTTTTATACTACACGGAGATGGAACAAACTCATGGCCCACCTGATGTTAAGCGGTAACCATCGCCTGTAACAAAATATTGCCTCGTAGGTCACGCACGTCAGAAATGCGCCATGGTTGCACATCCCTGCGTCCATTAACCTGAGGCACACAGGTGTAAAGCCTCATGTGCCAGTAATTTTACCGGCAACCACACTCTTCAAACAGAAACACAGCAATGCCGCTTGGCGGCAGAAATAGGCTTGGTGGTAGCACCTCCCCGGGCGAGCCCTTTCACAAGAACTTTACTATTACTATTACTGTTTGGTCTTTCAAAAAATCTTTAAAAAAGTACTTGTTGAGTTTTCAAAAGTTTTCACACGTAGGTGGTTGTTCTGGGCCTGGTTTCTAGCAATATAATTCTAATTATTTAATTTTCAAAGCTCTTTTTATTATGCCTGTTTACTGTATTATATATATATATATTTTTTTTTTAATTGTTAATTTTTCAAAACTATTTTAATTATGTCTGTTAACTGTTTATGATTGTGTATTTTCATGTTTTGTATATTTTAATAGTTCGTAAGTAGGGAGGTACCTAAACGAGTCCGAAAGTTTATATGTACTGGCAATGTGTACCGATAGGTAATTGTAAACACAGTTGCTGCCCTGCACACACAAAAATGGCACCACGGAAGACCAGCGCTATAGTAGTATAAATATGCTACTATAGCACAATGCTGAGTGGTGACCGTTTTTGCTCACAAATTTGTTCATTAATTTATACCCATTTTTCTAAGCCATTGTACACTTGTGATGCAAAATAAACGTTTTTCTATTCTATTCTATTAAGTCTTCTTAAAACCATCACTTCCCTTTTCTGCGGCAGTGTAAATTGGCCCTATTGTACTGAACTGCGCACTAGATTGTAAGTACTTGTAAGAAAGCGGACTAAATTCAAAGCGATAAGATTCAAAACAAAACACAAGTGTATAAAACATGTAGAATAGATAGAGATTGGACAAAGGACAAAAGCGCGAGTCGGACTCGCACACGAAGGGTTCCGTACCATTCTTTTTTAAATATATTTATTAAAAATATATATAAACACATGTGTACAAAACAAGGTATAAAAAGTAAAAACACAAAGTTATTGTGAAATACACATAAAACTTTACGTGTAATACACATGACTGCAAATTTGGTAGCGCACTAACCTCCACCCTAGGTTGTGTTGTGGAGATCTCTTCCGTTTAGCAATGGTAGGTACATCTAGATAGTGATGTGTTGTTTGTTTTTATTTTTTTTAATTATCTATAAAAACGGCAAAAAATCACGTTTGTTGTATGGGAGCCCACATAAATATTTATTTTATTCTGTTTTTAGTATTTGTTGTTATAGCGGCAACAAAAATACATCATCTGTGAAAATTTCAACTGTCTAACTATCACGGTTCATGAGATACACCCTGGTGACTGACGGATAGACATACAGACAGACAGCGGAGTCTTAGTAACAGGGCCCCGTTTTACCCTTTGGGTACGGAACCCTAATAAAAAGATGACGAAAAGGTATGAATAGAGTACAGCCATGTACTTCTTTACAGCATTCAAAATGTAACATAAAATAGTATAACTAAAAATGTCAATCAATCAAAATCAATTTATTGGTAAAACAATTTACATTTGTCTGCGACGATTTTGATGAAAACGACCATAGTAGGTAGATATCTATTTGAGAGCAATGAAAATTTGGTCGTCTTGTTAGTCTATTGTCATAAAAGTAAGGTTAAAGCGAAAAGATTATACTTACCGGTACAACTTAACCATGGCGTCTAAAAAATAAAATTTCTAAACACAACAACAAAATAAATCTCGTAACAAAGTATAAATAAAAAACAAGCTATCACAACAACAGGAATGTTACAGAAACTAACAAAGTCAACTAAAATATTTTATATATTTTCAATGGAAATTTTCTAAAGAAAATCTTTATGCTGTATGCCGTATACAGCATTCTACGATTTTTGGGAGAAATTTTAAAGTTCTTGTGTTGCAGTTACGTGCGTACGCGCAGGAAAACTCTTTAACACTGGATGGTGAAAGAAAACATTCCGGGAACGAAAATAAAGCGAGCATTGCCAAGACAGAAATAGACAATCGAGAGTAATCGAGAGATAAATAGATTTAAAACAATTAGGGTAAGGCACACAGTTTTATACAATAACAAATCCACACACAAATTCCACATAAAAAGTCAGCAAAAAACTTGTTATAATTTAGAGCAGACTATCCGGCTATATTTTGTAATCTGCGACTAGTCGTCAAAAAGCATCGACTAATCAGCTCATTACTTTATATGTATATTTATACATAAATATACTGATTGAAATGAAATCGTAACCTTTATCGTATATTTATAACTTTATTTTTCAAAAAATACCCAGTAACGACTAAGCCAGTACGTAAACAATAAAAGAAACACGTACGGTTCCACCAACTCATGTGTCAACCAAGCGCCGCAGACATTGCCGATGCCACCCAAGCTCAAGCGAATTATCGGCTTTGCCGATCCGGCCTTTTTTTACACGGCTAGTCAGCCAATCGACTAGTCGACACATCTCTAGTAATATTAGGACGTGCAAATATTCGAAACTGTAGTATTCGATCAATTTAGGGGGTATTCGAATATTCAAAACATTTATAATGTCAAATTTAACTAGTTTTTACCATAGAAAATCATCACAAAACCATTTAGGAATACTCCAAAAGGGCTTTATGGTAAACCCTTGTTATCGAAACCACAAATTTGTAAAAATGGTTAACGTATAAAAAAATTAGGTATACTATAGCTAATAATATAAGCTTTTATATGCTAATAAAACTAAACATTGTGTCTAATAATTACAAATAATCAAGACACTGATTGTAAGGTTTATCAAGTAAATACTCATTTTCACCATTTGTAGACTACGGCTACGCGACTGACTCTCATAGTTAAAATTATTCGAATAACCCTATTACAGATATTCGAATGCAAAAATCTGTCGAATATTCGATTGCAAGCCCTACTGAATTATGCGAACAATGCACGTGGAAACTTCGAGACGAATGCATTCTTAGGAGTTGACATTGATAACATTACCGGAAGGTAAACAGACGCCCTTAGTATTATTTGTATACGGTCATAAACTCGTGATACAACATGCACTCATTACCAGGAACTGTTTGTGAGTTCTAATTCTTTGGACAGGAGCAGCATAGCTAAGTATCCGGTGCGCGTGTATATAAATATTTAGATAGATGGGTAAAACTTTTTATTTTAACCCCAAAAATCCATCAAAAGGTTGTATAGAAGAGATCTTATATATTTTGTTGAAGCTACATTATTCCTGAGTATTATATATAAGTATATATATATTTATTCAACCTTTGTCATCTCACTGCTGGTCTCCCCCATTGCCTTTAGGACTTTCGCTCGACTGCCAATTTCCACCAATCTGTCTTGAAGGCATAGACATATTATGGCTATAATTTATTTCGATAGAAATCCTTGCTATGCCGAATTGCCGAGGCGTGTCAGGTAGTTTACGATAAAAAAAATGGTTAAAACTGGGATGTTTACCTCAGTCTTCTACTTCTGCCAAATCTACTTTCTTTACTTAGTTGCGCTAAGGAAAATTACCGATTTGGCCTACTTCCATAAATAAACATTATTGATCGAGCGAAGCTAGATCTCCAAATCAACTTGGGCAAATCGGCGTTGTATGTATGTTTGTTTGTCCGAGGATAACTTTCGAAGCGTTGAACCGATCATCGTGAAATTTAATACATAGGTAGGTAGGTTAGGTAGTTATGGCACAATTTTGATGTGACTAAATGAGCTAAAAATGTTGGAGGGTTGTTGAGATATTGGGGTTCAAGAGGGGTGAAAAAAATGAAAATGAGACTATTAGGTCAAGTGGGACGTCAAATTAAAGGTCTTCATTAGTACATTTCACCTCCGTTTTTATTTTTAGTAAAGTTTTTGTAGTTTTTGAGTTATTAAGCAAAATATAAACTGAACATTGACAAAATTCACAGGTTACACCAGTGGCCCCACAGTGCTGTAATTTGGTATGCCTGTAGCTTAAGTGACACAAATATAGGCAAAAGTCTGAAATCTAGAATAACTGCAATTTATACCCCAAAAACGGATAACCATGTAACAGGGACTCCCGTTACTTGTAATTTGAATGAAACTGTAGGTCAAGTGAGTTGGTTATTATTTCGTGGCACTATTTTGATAGTCAAAGATTACGAATAATATATTTTTGTTTTTATGGGAGACTAGCGAGATCTCAGTTCGGGGCGAACCACTAGTTTTAATCATTATTATAAATACGGGATTTATCACGTACCGTTTTATCGATGTTACGACCGAGGGCGAGGTGAGACGCAGTGCGGAGCGGATCGTACTCAGCCTGATGCAGGTTCACGCATTGAACCAAAACATTGTCGGTCGAAACACCGATTAAACGGTAGGTACGTGATAAATCCGGTATAACAATATCTTATCCCAAACAGCTCACATATACCGTATATAAATCTCAGAAAAAGGCATAAAACCGGCAAAACAAAACATCACGTGATCAATTGGCGCGCATATTGTTTACGTTTTATTTTTAAAAGCAGAGCATGTCTGACGCATTCTACCACTCTGCAGACGGTCTAGTCTAGAATGAATGATAATATTATTTTGTTTAATTAATTGTCATATTTTTATAACTGGTCTTGCGTGCGGTCCTTGCCAAAACGGTGTTGAAAAACATTGCGGAATGTTAAGCTGATATGTCTTGGAAGTTTATCTCCACCAATCCACGCATGGTAGAATAGGCATGTGTAGCTTCTCTGATATGATTAGTATTATAATTTGTGGCTATCACAAAATTCATTAATACGTTCGTAATGAATTTTACTCGTTTGTGTACTTTTAACTTCCGTACCAATCAATTTTGTGCCTATACCCAGCAGTAAGTGAAGTCAAGCTGTAGATGATGATGATAACTTTCACCTATATAAATATTATCAGCAGGATAGGTATGTATTAAGTTACATAGTAATGGGCCGAATATGGATTTTAACGAATACGAATGTTCAGTAAACCTGCTGAAGACGCCGAATAGCGAACTTGAAAAGAATTTTCGGCCCATCTCTCATCATTTTCTTGCCCTTTTTCCATATACCGTGAGGTCGGCGCAACAAGTTTATAACTAGTGATGGGCCGAATCGAGATTTTAACGAAATAGGAACATTCGCCCGAACGTTCGGTAAAATATTACCAAACCGAATGTTATATAACATTGTATACTTGTTACAATGCTAAAGCCTTAGAATAATTTAACTGAGAAACAAAGTACACGCGCAGGAAATAGGAAAATTGGAGCCATAATTATGGCTCTAAACAACGCCCGCGCTGTGATTTTTATGAGCCTTGAGATTAGTGTTGCCAGGTGTACCGATTTGCGCGGGACGTCCCGATTTTTAGGGGTCTGGTGACACGTCCCGATTCACACTTGATCGGGACACCGCATGTCCCGATTTTTCACTATCCTTCGTAGTCTGTTTTTATTATATGTATCTTATAAATTCTTGTATAAGTCTGTGAGGGGGAAAATAAATACCTACTTTTTATACGGCATACATTTCTTAACAGAAATAATATATAATTATTTACGTCTATTAAAAAAACTAACCACCCGATAAAAATAAGTGATGATTCACAAAAGCCTGTTTTTTTAGCTATTTTAGCTATCCCGATTTGAAAATCAATATTCCGATTGTTTTAACCTTCCATTCCAAAATTTGCCACTGCACCTGGCCACACTACTTGTGATGTAGAGAGTTGAGAGTGCGGCTCTCGAAAAAACAATAAATATTACCATTTGTTCGGTGACAACGTCTATCCGTTTGGTGCATTTATGCCGGGTTCTTATATCCGTCGGTAACCAGCTACGCCTCGTTTCTCCTTGAAAAATGTCAAAAGTTTGACATTAGTTTGACATTTTTTCAAGGGAATATGAGTCGTAGTCGGTTACTGACGGATATAGGAACCCGCTATTACTCGTGGACTTGTGTGCGTGTCGGCGAATGTAAAACACGGCACTCACGCACACATTCGCTGTTTAGTGGCCTACGTTCCGAACGGAAAATTCGGAACTTCTGTTCTATGTGTTGTTATTCGAAGGTTAGAGCCAATAAATGCTTTGTTTCTGTCTCAACATCCAATCATGTCATTAATCATACATACATGTGGACGTGTTGAGTCCAAGGCCTTCCAATTGCTTATAAAAATCAATTGCTATGATTGTCACTTATTGATGTACATTTTAGTGTTTTTCCACGACTGCCCTGAATCAGTTTCTAGTGATGTAAAATCCACTAAACCACAAAATAGATATCTATATATTCATTAATTAATATGTTTCATAAATAAGTCTAAGTACTATGTATATATGTACTTGTAACGGACGATCAAAGACGGGATAGGATCGAATCTAGATCTCTTTAAATGTAGTAGGTACTTATAGGATCGAATCAGATTCAAATGTATAGGTAGCTAAAAGATGTAACGGTCAAAAAGAGCGAGATAGCTATAGATAAGTCCCCGTCTAACTTTTCTGGAAACTTCGATGTAGTAAGAATTGTATAAGATGATTTGTGAAAATGTAAATTACGATCCCCGCACCATGGCTAGGGCGAGGACTATTTTTGCATAAGTATAAACCGATTTGAACGGAATAATTGTGATCATCAAGTACGCGATTTATACCTTGTAAATTAGTAACTAAGAAGAAAGTAAATGCCTCGTAGGTCACGCACGTCAGAAATGCGCCATACGATGCACATCCCTGCGTCCATCAACTCTAGGCATACAGGTGTAAAGCCTCATGTGCCTGTAATTTCACCGGCAACCATTCCCTTCAAACCGAAACACAACAATGCTGCTTGGCGGTAGAAATAGGTATGGTGGTAGCACTTCCCCGGGCGAGCCCTTACACAAGAAACTCTACTACTCT
Source organism: Philereme transversata (assembly GCA_963924445.1). NCBI lineage: Eukaryota > Metazoa > Arthropoda > Insecta > Lepidoptera > Geometridae > Philereme > Philereme transversata. The sequence continues at coordinate 26,085,413 of OZ004346.1, forward strand.
TAAACGGTCTTAACTTACGGGTCTAGGCGAATCTCGCCCGATCTCACGTGGGGGAGAGGGAGGGTCTCGGCTAATATCACGTATTTTTTATTTTATTTTATCACTGTAAATCTAGATTACGAGAGAAGCAATCTTGAAATAATGAAGCCAATTGTGTGTTACCATATAAATACAAATTTAAATCTCACGTGAGATAAAGGGAGGAGGGGAGGGGATCGAAACTAATTAATGGACGCCCCCCCTAAAATGAACAAAATTGGAAACTCGTCTTGTTGACATATTGATCCAAGATTAACTGTGTCTCTAAGTGAAATTTTTGGGCTTATTAATTACTCATTGTTAGTGTATGAAAATTATTATTTTGGTGGTTGATTTTTCGATTTCATCCAAATTTGACACGTTTTGAAATATTTGTTACCGTGTACCAATGTTTATAGGAACTGACCATTAAGCTTTAGTAAATTAATTTTCATTACCAAAGGTTTTAGTGGAAATTTATCACTAAAACCATTTATTTATTGCAAATGTGGTACATAGCTTTTGTGAACAGGCTCGAGGAAGTGGGCACCACCGCTTTACCTTTATCTGCCGCCAAATAGCAGTACTTGTGCTGCTGTGTTTCGGTTAGATGGTAATGGTATGTTCCTGTAATTACTGGCACATAGGCATAACAGCTAAGTCCTATAGTATGGCAACATATCCACATAGAGATCAAGACAACATAATACCTTGTTTTGAATTCTATGTGGATATCCATGGGCTGCAGTAGCCACTTAAGAACAGATTTAAAATTTATAAAAATATCAACAAGTTCTAGCACTATTTACTTTGTCGAGATGACCTGATAAAAGTAGGTAACTAGGTAAAGTTATACAGTAATCTCACTAATTCGGCCCTTCAGTAGTCCGTCTAATAATCCAGTACCCTCCGCTCACGTCTCCCTCACCCCTCCATACTCAAAGTTTTATAAAATGCAATTTTATTTACATATATTATGAATTTTTCTATACAAGCCTATAATCTGAACATTCCAACAATCCGGCACCCCCTAGTTTTTAATAGTGCCTGATTAGTGAGACTACTGTATTGGTTATTATAACAAAAACAGCAAGCTTCTAATGACATAACTAAAGAACTGTGAATATGCTTTCTGATGTGTAATTCCAACATGGGCATGTTATGCAATATCAAAGGCCTTAGTATGCAAATTGACGGGCATATATGAAGTATGTTGTTTAAGCAGATGAACCAAAGGAGATGGGTATATCAGTAGAGTTCTAGTTTATAGGGCTCACCCGGGAAAGTCTTATCACCAAACCTATTTGTGCCGCCAAGCAGCATTTCTGTTTCCGTTTTAAGGGTATGGTTACTGGTGGATACACAAACCTGCAGATTCTGTAATGAGGCGGCAGAATCGCCCCTACATCTGTTAGGCGAGTGTGGTCCACTAATGCGCAAACATAGCATTCATCTGGGTAAACACATTCTTAGCCCGGAGGAGCTAAGTTAGGATCCCTAAAAATATTTTACAGTTTTTAGCAGCTGAAGGGCTTAGTGGTGAACTTTGAACGCACCCATGAACTAAGGGCGATATAAAAACAAGTAGCGATCACAACAAGCCTCGTGGCCACAGTAGAATAGAATAGAATAGAATAAATTTTATTTGACACACACAAAGAAACACAGAACGGATCACAAACAAAATAGTAGATAGACAGGAAAAATACAGTAGAATGAGATATTACGAGTATAACATGGGTAGAACACAAGTACCTACCCAACCAGTAGGTAGGTGTACTAACGAGTCCCGCTCCGTGCCACGCATGGCCAAACAGGTCCTGCCTCAGCTTTAAGCTCCTTTGTGCAAAGCAGCGCTGGTTTTCAGGCAGAGCCTTGTGTAGGTAGGTACAGTGAAACTAAAGTCGCAAAAGCGAATTAAGAAAAAAGTAATAATATTGGGTACTGGTGAATTTACAGGCACCTAAGGCTTTACACCTGTATGCCTCAAGCTGATGAATGCAGGGCTGTGCATAAGTTTATCAGGTGTAACCTACAAAACACTGCTTTGTTATATGTGATGGTTGCCACTTAACAGCAGTTGGGCTATTTGCTTGTTCCATCTCCATGCAATTTCTGTCTGTTTGTATAAACATATATCACCAGGAAAAGCACACATAAAAGATCAAATTATACTAAAAAATCCCTGATATTCTATGAGTATTCTCATAGAATCCCTGATATTCTATGAGTATTCTCATAGATTAATACTATGTGTGTCAAATGCTATGGGAAAAACATTGCAAGCACATTACAATTACCTTTCCATAACAAAGGCAAGGTCAAATTAATTAAAATTGTAGAATATGTAATTCTTAATATGCTCAGGCAAATACTGTTACAGTTATGTAGCTGTTCCTATTAGCCAATGACAAATTGCTATGTTCCTATTTACATTTATATGAATAAACAACAATCTATGTAAAATGAAGGTAGACTCGTTATGAATAAAAGCAGATGACATGCGATTATGACGAATAACTTTACGTAAATCTAAATAACATTGCAGAATTTGCAGACCTTGAGCATCCTTCGGATTCTACGTCACTGCTATTAGGCAAAAACATGTGAAAGTTTACAACGAACCAAACAAAAACGAACATAAGTTTTTGGAAGACAATGAAAGTAAAAACGCTGTCGCGAACCAGCTGATGACGTCGATTTGAAGGACGATTGGCCATCCATGCTATGAAAAATCGATGGTAGAACCTTTGAGAAGGAAAGTAGTTTCTCAGCTACGTGACTAATACAAAAAACACACTATACGCTTAGATTAGATAAAAATCTAAAAATACTCACCCAAATTTCTTCTTCAAAGAGAAGGGTTCAAGTCCGGCCACATCAACATCGTATTTACTAATACTACTGCTAAAATTTAACTGTTGTATTAGCTTCGTCATCTTGGCAAATAATAGTTAAGCCTTGCGGTAACTTGGGAAGAAAATTACGGTCAGACCGTGATAGCGCTGAAAAATGCGTAGCACAAAAACTTCAACAAGCAAATGTCGAAATCGAAATGATGAATGACGGGCGGGCGGTCACGACGGAAACGAAATCAAGTTGAAGTTTGAACAAAACGCGCAAGACTACAAAATATATAGTCATGTGTTTACATACAAAGCCTACGTGGATCCTAGGATACTGAATTTAGCCGCACTATAACGTTTCTAAGATGGCTACCGGAAATGTGACGTTTTATAATAATGGAGGACGTTCCGTTTCGCACAGAAGTTAAGCAGCTGTCCAATGATATTTGATTTTCTCTAAGCAAATGGAGGGGTTTTCACAGTCATGTTTTTAGAACTGCTAATAGATGGCGATGCTCCATCAAGCACTAGGTATGGAACGTTTCACGAGTAGCATGTGAAAAATCATATGTCACGCCTGTTATTTTCCTTCGCATCTGATTTATCTCATTCAAATGAAATCACTTTCGGTATTCATCTTATATCGGTTGTTGGCATTCGGGCCTGCTACAAATCACAGTCGTTTTAGCATTTTTTCGGCCTTGTCAACATTATTTTTCGAAGAACTTGAATAAAAACAAAACATTTGTTTTTGTTTAATGACGAAGTGAGATTGGTTTAGACTTAATTTGATATTGTGTCTTTGATATTTTGGCATTTATACCATATTTTTTGGCAGCACCATCTATTACGCTAGTAAGAACTCGTTTTTTAATTTTAAATTGATAATGAAAAGCCCTCATTGACATTGACAATTCATTTTTCTTTGATAATCATTTCTAATGAATTGTCAACGCCATCATCAAAAAACCCGTGGCCAATGGCAAATATCAATAATTGGAATTCTGGCAACTTTTCGCAATAGATCTAGCTGGGTACAAAGTTTAGGGTAAGTACCGTTGGTAACAGTGGCCATACTTATGTACAAGCCTTAACATCCTATTATTCTGTGATACACACATACAACCAAATTCAACCAATAGAGAGTGGAGTTGGAGTGACGGTGATAGTTTTTGTTACAAAGAGAAATAAAAACAAGATTGTTTTTTATTTGTATTCATTCCACCGTGATATAATCAGAGTTTTTTAATGTGAACAAAAAGCCTACTCGGCGTCTTTTTCAACAAGGAACATGGTGAAATATCTCCAAAATAGGTTAGAAGCTAAATTATACATAAAAATTTAGTGTAAATATTGTGAAACCAACAAAAGAAAAATGGGTGACTCCGAATCGTTTTCGTTGCTGATAGACCTAGTCAATAACCATCTTTCGAAGACCAGCTTAAACGCCAGCTCGCCTGGAGATGAAGGCTCTTCTGCCTTCCCTCTAGCCAGCGTCTGCATCTAAACTGGTACGTCACAAACCGTATTCACTCCACCCAACGGAATAATGTCGATCCCACGGCTCGGGGCTCAGGACCATGAAATTAACGAGATACTCGTACATCAAGTTACCAACATGCTTATAGCTAAGAAGAAAAGAAGAAAAGAGGAGAAAAAACAGAAACTGAAAGAAGAAACCAAGCAATTGAAACTGCAGAAGCAGGCCAACGATAACTACGTTATTGGTTTAATGACATCTATTATTATACCAGAGCAAAGGCTGAAACAACCATTAGTTGATGCCCAGAGAGCCAGTACTAGCTACTCCTTTGAATCTCTGCAAACTGTGGTAAATGAAAGGGCTAGAGAAGCCAAGGGATTGTTTACCGCTAAATCAAGATATGTTATACGTGTTGTTTAGGAAAGTAAAAAAAGGCAAACCTTCCGCATTTGGCAAAATTATGGCTGCTCGTGTAAGGCCTGTAGCTGCTCCGTACATGAAATTGGAGATCCACAAATCTTTGGTTAGGAGATTTGACTTCTCTACGCAATCTCCGTGTGATATAAACTTGAAGAAGAGGCGTCACCCTCCACATGACCCGTACGCTCACATTGTAGAGCGCTTTAAGACTCAAACTAACTATGATGTATTGCAACGTAATATAAATAAATAAATATCGCTGGACATTTCACACAGCGCCAAACTAAGCAGAGCTTGTACTATGGGAACCAGATAACTGATAGAATACTTATATACTTTTTTTTGTAAATACATACTTATAATATATAGAAAAACACCCAGACACGGAACAAATATCTGTAGATCATGCAAACATTTGTTCCGCGGCGGGAATCGCACCCGCTACCTCCTGCGAATATGTAATATGTAATTGAACAATTATTAAAAGACAGTTTAAGTCCAATGAAATTGATTCCTTTTAGCATTCTCTAAAATCATCGATATATGCTATGAAGTTATCATTGGTATATGCAGTTTACTATGATTTATTTAATTTGCATTATAGCTAGTAGTTTACCCCGAACTGAGATTTCGCGAGTCTCCCATAAAACATAATATTATTATTCGTAATCTTTGACTATTAAAATAGTGGCCCGAAATAATAACCAACTTACTTGACCTACAGTTTCATTCAAATTACAGGTAACGGGAGTTCATGTTTTTTGGTTACTTTTTTTTGGGGTACAAATTGCAGTTATTCTGGATTTCAGACTGTAGCCTATATTTATGATACTTAAGCTACACGCATACCAAATTACAGCACTGTGGAGTCATTTGTGCACCCTGTGAATTTTGTAAAAGTTTAGTTTGTATTATGGCTAATAAATCAACTACAAAAACTTTACTAAAAATAAAAACGGGGTCGAAATGTACTAGTCTCATTTTCATATTTTTCACCCCTCTTGAACCCCAACATCTCAACAACCCATCAAAATGTTTAGCTCATTGAGTCACACCAAAATTGTGCCATCATTACCTACCTATATATCAAATTTCACGATGTTCGGATAAACGCTTCGAAAGTTATCCTCGGACAAACAAACATACATATATACAACGCCGATTTGCCCAAGTTGATTTGGAGATCTCGCTTCGCTCGATTAAAAAGGTAATACAAAGCTAAAAGCAAGACGAAACAAAAACGGAGGGAGCAGGTTCTCTAGAAATTATGATGTTGTCTTTGCGACTTCGACAGTTTGGCAAGTTTAGAAATATATTTTTAGCAGAGCATGTCTCGGGTGCTTGTTTAGACGGCGCCATCTATTACGCTAGTAGAACTACTTTTTTTTTTTAATCCAGACTGAAAAGTCCTCAATAAAAGGTTGCTAACGTTCCATTCCACGCAGATCCCCTTCAATAGCGCGAAGCTAGCAACAAGTATACGATCAATAGGGATTGACGTCGTGCATAAAAAACAAAAATGTTATCGATTGCTTACCGATTCCGATGTTGTAGAGCCGGCATTGTACTCAACTTCGAATCGATGCCTTTAAACCTTTGTTTCATGTATTTCGCTGCCGGTGAGGCATATAACGTCATCACTTCAATTTAAAAAGACACTTCACTGAAAACTACCCTTGCTTATCGGGTATTTAGCCACTGGATAGCACGTGCAATCGTATAAATGTTATTAGTTGAAATCTAAATCTTCTACAATAGCATGGTTCCCTCGAAATAGACATTCGGGCGCGGCAGTGCGGTCCCAACTAGTTCACTCCGCAGTGAATGCTATAGTACTTGCGAATGTATCTACTTATGCCTCTCTCCCTCTATTTTTAGGGTGCTGGGCTGAGGGGAGTAAATACACGGGCAGAATTTCTTTCAGCCCTAAATCTATAATAACTTTTCATATAATAACTAGTTGCCGACAAAGAGTATACAATTCTCAATGGTAACTGGTTGTGAAACTCAGTTGCCATGGCGGCCGAAAGGTTTAAATGTATATTGGAGAGACCATTGGCCTCTTCAATAAACATTATACTTCCACTTCCACTCGCAGCGTATGGATTAAAATGGGAATTACAATTAGAACAATGTAGATCGATCTACGAGTATACACTTGACGGTCTTATCTCGACCAGATAACCTTGGGATGGAATAAACTCATCATCAACATCCTCATGTCAGCCGTCTACTACTGAACGTAGGCCTCCTCCAAATATTTTCAAATCAAACTATCATAGCAACCTTTAATAGAAAGAAGAATGGTTACCAAAGGTTTTTTCCCAGCAGTGGGAGCCACATAAAAAGGAGAAGGTTGTGTTAATAAGTCAGGCAAATACTTCCCCGTATATTCCCATATTCCCTGCACGCATGCGCACAAGTTCCCTCGTGACATCATGCATAATCTGTTGCTCTGTATACCCAACCATGTCGATTTATTCACTTTTCAACTGAATGGAAAAACTTTACCTGGAATTTTTCAATCAACTATTGTATGAAGCGAATCCAATTTATATTGTTGTTGTTAAGCTAATCATGCATAGAATGTTCGTTTTGATTTCGTTCTAGACGTTTTGGTTTAAATGGAGCGTTAACTATTTTTAAACATGTTGTGTTGGTATTACCTATAGGTGCCTAATAGAAACCTTAATTAATAAAAAGTTTATAATTTTTTGAGATGTATCGAAATTTTCTTGATAAAAATAAGTCTAAAAATACATAAGCATTTACATAATTTTATTAACGACATTCTTCGACCTTGGATAACAATAAATAAATTACCTTATGTAATTATATTAAAGATACAAAAATTAAATAGCACTGCACCTACATAAATAAGGTTATCTATTATTACACACGTTTATTTTGTAATTAATTAAGATACGGGATCCTTTTAAAACCTGCTTAAAAAGCTGCAAAGATCTATAATTCTTAACACAAATTATCATGATGTTGTATGTTGATTTGCAAACATTATTTAAAGTTTAAGTATTATATCGCAAAACTCATGAAAATAAAAATGTGAAATGACTGTACAAGTCCTGGTAAGCTCCAGTTACTGCTAATTACAATTACACACCTTAGTTTATCAATGAAAACCATGATTAGTGGTTTTTGAGTTTGTGTCTGGTGTCATTTCTTATAACAATTAATTACAATGTTAAGATTACTAAATAAATTAGAAAATATTTAAAGATAAACAAAAGCTTCTAAAATTGGTGGGTTCCCAACGAGTTACACTCAAACGAGTCTCAGTATAACTCGTTGCTACTTTATTTTTATAGTCTCAACAAGTCCCACCCCCTGTAACTCGTTAGGAACCCACCCTAAAATTTAGTGCTGTCCTATAGTGGACATATGATACGGCACAAGAACTGTTACAGTAATCTTCTTCAGTAAGTTCCCGTATAACTGTATCAATGATATAGCTTTCGGCTTGAACAATATGGACACAGTTTCATCTAAGTCAGCATTATGTACAGACACTAAACTTGGAGTTTGATTGGCTAGAGTAGAACTTGGTACCCTGGAGACAGGTTTCGAATTCGGTCGGACAGTCTTGATTTCAGATATTTGTCTTGGTAAAGCCTTGTTTGTCATGTCCAGTACGTCTGCTGCTCTTTGACAAGGAATTGTGAACTTTGGAGAGTTTGATAATGGGTTTGAATTTGCATTGACGGCATGAGGTGCGTTAGGGATAGGTCTAGGATCAACTTTAGGACGCGCAAGGTTGAAATTGTCATTTAAATCGTTTCTAATCACTGGTCTTGGCTTAAATATCGGAATCATTGTGGGAATATCCAAGTTTTGCAAATTATTTGCGCCCTCCTTTGCTTGTGTTATCTTAGTAACTAGTTTGTCGCACAACACTCGATCTGAAACATTTGTATGTTCAAGTTCGTTTGCTGTTTCGGAAATAGCTGGATTGCTATTGTTTATTTCTACTTCTAGCATATTATTAAAAGAGTTTGTATCTTTTATTTCGTCTTCTGGGAATTGTGAGTCCAACTCGTCAGTAAGAGCACTCTTGAGAAGGTTCAGTATGCATGAGAACTTTTCTTTCTTCGTTCTTGTTGATTCTTTTAAAGACTGAATGTGTGACGAGAGGTCCTCGCAGTTGAAGTCTGCAACTGGTAATGTAGGGCTTGTGTTTGAAGCCAGTGCGACAATGTTCTGAAACATAATTGTTACTATTTTACTAAAACCAATAGCTATCTATACTGTTTCTCTGGTCGTGGGAAGAAGATGCATCAAGTTTGCTTCGGCCTGTTCAATCGTACCTTTTAAGAGGTGGGCCTGCTAAGTAGCCTAAGGTAAGTTTCCGTTCAAATCATCGTAACTGGCACTAATACGCCATTCAAAATTGGGACTCAAATAATTTATCAACCCTACTCAGAAGCACTTTGTATGACAATTGACATTTAAAAAAAAGTGGCACTCCGGGAGTGCTGACAGAAGGGAAAAATTTAGCGCTTAATGTTTGGGTACTCGAAAGGTGTCGGTAACGGTGACGGTAACCGTGTCGCGAGTTCAATGGTTTTTTCCCATCTCAAAAAATACCCAACGCGCCTAAAGAAGCTTTCACTTCAAAAAAATGTTTTTAGCAAAAAAATATTTTATTTGCAATTACAGAATTGCATGAAAATTTTAGTTTTGTTTTAAGTCTAAAGGATCGACATAAAAACTTACATTCACTAAACAAAACACGAAGAACAAAACAATTCGCATTTTAAAATTTTAATTATAATTTCAATGCAATAAAACACATTGGCTACCGGTAATAACAACTTATCAATGATTCATACAAAAACAACCACAACTTTATGTATATGTAACCCATGTTACATCGATTTATGCAACGCGATTACATTAATCGATATCATTGAAGTATTTCGCTGCACTAGTGAAAGGCAAGAATAACAAAATGTGTGTAACGGAAATCGATCGTTATCAATTGCATGACTTTTTTAATGTCTGAGGTAATTAAATGGGTAATCTGAGGTTCTAATGATACAATTATATAATATATCACATATTAATGGAGTCCGCAACGAACCTATCAGAAATACCCTATCTTTAAGATTTAGAGAAATAGGTCTCTGTAACAGTGTTCTAGCTGAACCTGTTTCGGACTCAGCTAGAACACTTTACAAACTAGTTACATAAGGTTACATTAATTTAGATTACCTACCAGGGCGGCATAATCGCATGTGCGACAAAGCCCTTTTACATGATTAAAAAAAAACAATTATATAATAATTATTATCTTTGAGTAATATAATGTTTGGTAAATCGACTACTAACATTATAAAATGTTTTATTATCAAATTTAGACCGTTTTTTTATCTCCACATATTTGAAATATTCGCGCTGTGGCCCGCGTAAAAAGTCAAAGAGCGAAAAATTATAAGTACCTACCTACCTACAGATTATGTACAGAAGGTACAGCTACTTTTACATACCTACATCATACACGATTTCAAGTTGCCTACAACATACCTACATAAAATACTTATTTAAAAATGTTTTAATTTTGTATTTTTATTTCTATTCTATTACATAGTTTAGTTTCTTAATTATTCTTAATTTCTCATATATAGGTACTTTAATTATATTTTAAAGAAGTAAAGTTTGTTGTTTGTATGTTTTTAGAAGGAAGATATTCTCAAAAATTCTCTATACCTGAGTGCTATAGGCATAAGCTTAATCTATATGCTATATTTTATTTAGATACGTGAAGCCATAAATTGCAGTAAAAATGATATTGGGCATCCACGAAAACCATAGTTGAACTGATTGTGAGACGCCCGTCCAAAGGAATTTTGTTATAATAAATGACACAAAGTAGGCAGGAATGTTCTTTTAACACCTGTAATAATTAAAAATTAATTCACGTGAAAACGATAAGTTAAGAAATATGATATTAACAAATAACATTGATAATAATGTTTGACCTAACTTGTTGGGACATTTACACTATAAATATCATAACACAATCAAATAAAACATTGTTTTATTGCTGTTAGAGATACTAAAGATAAATTTAAATAGCCTAATAAAAATGAAATCTTTCGTGTGCGCACTTTTGATTGCCCAGACAGTTTTGCAGGTTAGTTATTATTAAAAAAAAATAGTAGCACTCCGGGTGTGCCGGCAGAAGTTGAACAGACTACAGATACTTATACATATACTTATACTGTATACAGAGGTGTCAGTAACGGTAACGGTAACAGTGTCGCGAGTTCAATAGTTTTTACAAATCTCAAAAAATGCCCAACGCGAATATAGTTTTTACTTCAATAATAATTATTATATATTTTCTAGATTAACTAACTTCGCTGATGATGATAATTATGATAATAATACAATTCTTCAAATTGTACATATAAAATAAATTAATTCAGTAGTAGGTACTTAATATATTTTTACTTTCAGATCACCAACGCGCAATGCCTTCGAGCTGTCGCCGGCCCCATACTAAGCTCTTCTATCAGCCCCTTAATTAGTCCCTGTGGTGGCCCCAACATCAGTCCCTGTGGTGACCCCATTATCAACCCCTGTTCCGCTCCCTGTGCCACGCCAGTGATTGCTGCTCCTGTCATCCAATCGAATTCCGTGGCCGCCAGCCTTGCGGACACGTTGTCTCTGCTGACTGTTAGCAGCCTGCTGGCCGACACTCTGCCGCTGGGGTGTTGCGGTTGCGGTTTGGGTAGTTGCGGTTGTGGTATGGGCGGTTGCGGTTTTGGTGGTTGCGGTTACGGCATGGGCGATTGCGGTTGCTGTTTGGGTGGTTGCGATTGCGGTTTTGGTGGTTGTGGTTGCGGTATGGGCGATTGCGGTTGCTGTTTGGGTGGTTGCCGTTGCGGTATGGGTGGTTGCGGTTACGGTATGGGTGGATGTGGTTGTGGTATGGGTGGTTGCGATTGCGGTTTTGGTGGTTGTGGTTGCGGTATGGGCGATTGCGGTTGCTGTTTGGGTGGTTGCCGCTGCGGTATGGGTGGTTGCGGTTACGGTATGGGCGGATGTGGTTGCGGTATGGGTGGATGCGGGTGTGGTATCGGCGATTACGGTTGCGGTGGATTTGGATACGGTGGTTATTATTATTAGAATGTTGCTGAGCATGTCAAGCAAACCTGAGAATAAGTTTTATCACCAACTTAACAATATGGAATGCATTATGCGATTGAGTAAATTTTACTCTATATCGCATCCGGTTTTTATGTATGGCTTTGTACCTAAGTGGTTTCTGTATTAAACCTAAGTAATTTTTTTTCTGATTTACTTAACCCCATATTTATAACAGTATTATTTATTTTATAATATAAAAAATTACAATAAACCTAAATAAAAACCCAATATAGCTCAAGATATGATCTGTGGTAAGAAGGAAGCAAGGGAGGTCTTTGCTCTGCAATGGGAAACATCGGACTTATAAATAAATTATAATATATAAGATAACTCTCTGTTGTACACCAAAATAAAAAACAGAGCATATAATTTTTACAAATAGATTTAGTACAATGGGCGGTCTTATCGTTAAAAGCGATCTCTTCCAGACAACCTTTGTATGGACATGAAAATAATTGATCACTTGACGGCGGTGTATCTACATAATATTAAAAACATACCTACATGCTATAACCTGAATATAACTATGTAGTTGTTCGCCCCGAACTGAGATCTGGCGAGTCTGCCCTAAAAACAAAATAATATTAAGTATTTGTAATGTTTAACTATCAAAATAGAGCCACGAAATGCGCAACCAAATAACTTGACCTACAGTTTCATCCAAATTACAGGTAACGGGAGTTCATGTTCATTGGTTACTCTTTTTTCGGGTAGAAATTGCAGTTATTCTGGATTTCAGACTTTTGCCTATATTTGTGCTACTAAAGCTACACGCATACCAAATTTCAGCACTGTGGGGTCACCGGTGTACCCTGTGAATTTTGTCAAAGTTCAGTTTTTATTATGGCTAATAACTTAAAAACAACAAGGTTTAAACTAAAAATAAAAACGGAGTCTAAATGTACTCACAAAGTCCTTTTATTAGACGTGCCACTTGACCGGATAATAGCATTTTGGTTATTTTTTACCCCTCTTGAACCCCAATATCTCAACCACCCCCCCCCCCCACATTTTAGCTCCTTTAGGCACACCAAAATTGTGCCATCACTGTATACCAAATTTCACGATGATGGGATAAACGCTTTGAAAGTTATCCCCGGCAAACAAATATACATACATGACTGCCTCCGTGGCACAGTGGGCGTATAGCCGGCTGAGACGCAGGAGGTAGCGGGTTCGATTCCCGCCGCGGAACACATGTTTGCATGATCTACAGATATTTGTTCCGTGTCTGGGTGTTTTTCTATATATTATAAGTATGTATTTACAAAAAAAAGTATATAAGTATTCTATCAGTTATCTGGTTCCCATAGTACAAGCTCTGCTTAGTTTGAGGCTAGATAGCGCTGTGTGAAATGTCCAGCGATATTTATTTATTGATTTATTTATACATACATACCTACATACAACGCCGATTTGTCCAGTTGATTTATGGCGGGTTCCTATATCCGTCGGTAACCGACTACGACTCGTATCTCCTTGAAAAAGTGTCAAATTAGTGTCAAACTTTTGACACGTTTTCAAGAAGAAACGAGTCGTAGCTGGTTACCGACGGATATAGGAACCCGCCATTATATCAACAACCTAATAATAAAAACCCCAGAATTTATAGGTTTTGGTTTTTAGTTTATTCATGTATTTTGTTTATTGCTATTTATAATTGACTAATTTGGAAGGCCTATACCCAGCAGTGAGTGAAGTAGGACTATAGATGATGGTGATTATAATGATTGTATTAATAGAAATAAGATTTTTTAAATGATCTTAATAATTTCAAGTTAGCCGGGATTTCTTACGGACTTCATACATCTTCGTATCAATAAGGCTACGGGTTCAAATCCCGTCGGGCTTAAACTTTTGAGATAATGATTTTTCCATTAGGATGGTTTTTCACAGCCATGTTTTTTCTTGCTCTATCATAAGGATTATGAAACGATAGTAAATTGTTAATATCAATTGCCGTGTCATCATTATTTTCCGAAGAACGTGAATAAAAAAAAATACATTTGTGTTTGTTACCCCACTACATTAACAGATGAAGCAAGATTGTTTTCGACGTATTTTTTTCGATAATGTAAACCTTTAGTATTGGATAACACTTTCAAATAAAATAACAATTAATAATATTTGTACGACTATGTAGCAACATAAACAGACCTAAAAATAAATGTTATGGTAAACAACTAACCGCAAGTTTTACACTGAGAAACCTGCCTGCCATAAGTTATGGCCAGCTCATCTGTCCCTTTTATCTATGATTGGAAAATCTATACTTACCACTAATATAATAAACGCGAAAGTTTATATGTATGTATGGATGTTTGTTACTCTTTCACGTCGGAATGGTTGAACTGATTTCGATGAAATTTAGTATGTACGTATATCATAACCTGGATTAACACATAGGCTACTTTTTATTAGCAAACCACGCGTGCGAAGCCGCGGGCGGAAGCTTGTAAATAAATACGCGAATATAAATCTTTGTATCCTTTTTTATCTATATTGCGCAGACTTAGGAGTGAGAGATTTATGAAGAACGTGGGGTGAATGCTACAATAAAGATAAAACAAAAAAAAATGTTAAGTTTCGGACTATGATAGGTCTATGGCTATGGTCCCTTGAAGCTGTAAAAAAATTAAGCTAATTCAACGCAATCAAAAAATACGGCCATTTATACCGTATATTTTGCTCGCAAATAAATTAAAACCTATAGGGTACTTCCCGTTGACCTAGAATCATGAAATTTGCCAAGAAGCTAGGTCTCACAGCACAAGTAAAAGAAAACATCCGAAAAAGGTTAATTTGTAGTTATTTCAATAAAAATAAATACGAAACCCTCTGTGCGTTAGTCAGACTCGCACTTGTCCGGTTTTTTAGATATTGCATAGTAAACCCACGTATATTAAAATAAGTTTGAGTTGAACGTCTGGGTCAAATCGGACGGTGTGTGGGTCAAAGGGGGGTATCTGTCTAGACTCGTATCGATCGATCTGCACTGCAGCTGTCTCTATACGCGCCTGTTTATCTGTGGATAGGCTTCTGCATGGGTAGGCAACTAGGCACAGTAGGCACTGGGGTGCAGTGTTGCCATCTTAGCCCTTTTCGGGCTTTTCGGGCTCTTTTTACAGCGGAGAACCCGTGTTTTTACTGTTAAGCCCGAAAGGGGCAATCTAGTCCTTTTTGAGACATCCCTAAGATTCAACACAGAATGAGATTGGTCCATTTCTTATTCTACAAGGAAAATATACATTTTAATTTATTGAATTTATTGAATTTACACTTCATACTAGAGGTACCGTTATAGGCAGAGCTGAGTAAACTTACCTAGCTTTATTTAGTACTTATTGTACCTACCAACTTATGTTAGCATAAGAGGTGTGTGTGTAAATAAATGCCCATTTATTTTATTTTATTTTATTTACTATTAAAAAGTATTATTAAATTTGGCCAATAAGGCTTTCCAAATGTTTGAGCTTAGATATAATAAAATATGTAACCATTATTATAAATACGGGATTTATCACGTACCGTCTTATCGGTGTTTCGACCCCGCGACCCCCACCGCGCCCGTCTACTCGTACGCAGAGGGCTGCGGCGCGCAGTGCGAGGTGAGACGTTATTCGGAGCGGATCACACTCACCCTGATGATGGTTCACGAATTGAACCGAAACATTGTCGGTCAAAACACCGATAAGACGGTACGTGATAAATCCCGTATTTATAATAATGATTGAAATAAATCACGAAAGTTTTCTAAGTAAAATACCTATCTAATCTTTGTTATAAATTCGTGAAGAGCTAATAAAACCTAACTACAATAGAACAAGTATAGCAGCCCTCAATGTGGTCAAATTTTGTCCCACCTTGTATACTAAGTAGGTACCTATTTCATAGGAAGAGGTAGGTAAAGTTGTAGTTTGTTTGTTTGTTTGTAGGGGATAATCTCTGTAACTACTGAATTAATTATGAAAATCATTGAACTGTTAGCTACTATATTCGTGAACGCTATAGCCTATATTTTATTTATGGGAGAATCGCGAGATCTCAGTTCGGGGCGAACCACTAGTCAAACTAGTTTGCATGTATAAAAGTAGAAATCAATACTAATTTAATACCATATTAATGGATAAACAACCTGCATATAATTTCTGCTATAATAAATGTCGTAGTCTATGCGCCGGCTCACATTCCATCGTTACCTACATAAGCTTTCTCTTCATTTTATAATAGGCGCAGCGTAGGACGGCCCCCACTAGATGGAAAAACGACCTGAAAAAGGTTGCTGGGAGCCGTTAGGTGCAGGCCG
This sequence comes from Philereme transversata, assembly GCA_963924445.1. NCBI lineage: Eukaryota > Metazoa > Arthropoda > Insecta > Lepidoptera > Geometridae > Philereme > Philereme transversata. The sequence goes on from OZ004346.1 coordinate 26,101,656, forward strand.
CACAACATCAGGAACTCTAGATATATATAGCGGAGGCCTATGTTCAGCAGTAGATTAAAAAAATCCAATTAATTGTTTGTTAGGTATATACTGTGCAGAAGTTTTTGTAAGTAGTGTTTTTTAAGTACCTATTTAAAAAATATGTAGCGGCTCGAGTGTCTTTAGAGACCGAGACAAACCTTTATGGTTTTACAGTGCTTTGTGTATTACTATTAGTATGTAGCGGCTCGAGTGTCTTTAGAGACCGAGACAAACCTTTATGGTTTTACAGTGCTTTGTGTATTACTATTAGTATGTAGCGGCTCGAGTGTCTTTAGAGACCGAGACAAACCTTTATGGTTTTACAGTGCTTTGTGTATTACTATTAGTATGTAGCGGCTCGAGTGTCTTTAGAGACCGAGACAAACCTTTATGGTTTTACAGTGCTTTGTGTATTACTATTAGTATGTAGCGGCTCGAGTGTCTTTAGAGACCGAGACAAACCTTTATGGTTTTACAGTGCTTTGTGTATTACTATTAGTATGTAGCGGCTCGAGTGTCTTTAGAGACCGAGACAAACCTTTATGGTTTTACAGTGCTTTGTGTATTACTATTAGTATGTAGCGGCTCGAGTGTCTTTAGAGACCGAGACAAACCTTTATGGTTTTACAGTGCTTTGTGTATTACTATTAGTATGTAGCGGCTCGAGTGTCTTTAGAGACCGAGACAAACCTTTATGGTTTTACAGTGCTTTGTGTATTACTATTAGTATGTAGCGGCTCGAGTGTCTTTAGAGACCGAGACAAACCTTTATGGTTTTACAGTGCTTTGTGTATTACTATTAGTATGTAGCGGCTCGAGTGTCTTTAGAGACCGAGACAAACCTTTATGGTTTTACAGTGCTTTGTGTATTACTATTAGTATGTAGCGGCTCGAGTGTCTTTAGAGACCGAGATAAACCTTTATGGTTTTACAGTGCTTTGTGTATTACTATTAGTATGTAGCGGCTCGAGTGTCTTTAGAGACCGAGACAAACCTTTATGGTTTTACAGTGCTTTGTGTATTACTATTAGTATGTAGCGGCTCGAGTGTCTTTAGAGACCGAGACAAACCTTTATGGTTTTACAGTGCTTTGTGTATTACTATTAGTATGTAGCGGCTCGAGTGTCTTTAGAGACCGAGACAAACCTTTATGGTTTTACAGTGCTTTGTGTATTACTATTAGTATGTAGCGGCTCGAGTGTCTTTAGAGACCGAGACAAACCTTTATGGTTTTACAGTGCTTTGTGTATTACTATTAGTATGTAGCGGCTCGAGTGTCTTTAGAGACCGAGACAAACCTTTATGGTTTTACAGTGCTTTGTGTATTACTATTAGTATGTAGCGGCTCGAGTGTCTTTAGAGACCGAGACAAACCTTTATGGTTTTACAGTGCTTTGTGTATTACTATTAGTATGTAGCGGCTCGAGTGTCTTTAGAGACCGAGACAAACCTTTATGGTTTTACAGTGCTTTGTGTATTACTATTAGTATGTAGCTTTTACTCAAATAAAAAAAACGTGTTTTTTTGTTACGTGTTGATGGAACAATCATATGGCCCACCTGATGTTAAGTGGTAACCATTGCCTATAACAAAGTAATGCCTCATAGGTCAAGCACCATAGAAATGTGCCCTACGATGCACTGCCCTGCGTCCATCACCTTACATTATTATATCTATCTAGATTTGTTTTTAAATAAATTGTTTCTGGTTTTGCCAAAACCCTCCGTACGCCAGATTGATATATTATACTTTAATAAGATTATAACATTTCCTTGTTTTTGCCCCCTGGAGCCAATCCTGACTACAGCCAAGGTATGCCTACATAACTAAACAAAATTTCTACGAAAGAAGGTAATTACAAGTACCTATGTACTTTAACTGTTACTACTTTTATAAAACAGAGAGCCATTTTTTCCATGATAGCCAAGCGCTTGACCACTACCTCACCAGATGGTAAGTGAAGGTGTGATCGAAGATGGAGCACGCTTGCCTAGAAATAATAAGTAAATAAATACTGCTAGGCATTTCACACAGCGCTATCTAGACCCAAACTAAGCAGAGCTTGTACTATGGGAACCAGATAACTGATAAAATACTTATATACTTTTTTTTGTAAATACATACCTATAATATATAGAAATACACCCAGACACGGAACAAATACTTATCTGTAGATCATGCAAACATTTGTTCCGCAGTGGGAATCGAACCCGCTACCTCCTGCGTCTTAGCTGGCTATACGCCCACGCTGCCTCCGTGGTGCACCACGGAGGCAGTCAGAACCTATTCACTCTGGACTTGAAGACTACAAGATTATACTGGTTCGGAAAAACATACGCCGAAAGTGATTTCCACTCTTTACTTGTGCTAACAAGAAAAGAAGCAAATCGTTTAGTACGGCAAGGCAGTATGGCGACCAGGTAAGGGTGGTAGTTCTCGGTACGTCTTCTTGTCCGGTGATGAAAGGGGGAAGGGGGATAAGGTCATGAAGATCTTGCGCACATTCACCAAAAAGAATCTTGTAAAAAACTGAAAGTCTGGCTACTCGGCGTCTGCGCTCTAGACTTTGTAAATTGGCTTCCACTAGGGAGTCATCACCAATGAGTCTAGCAGAACGTCGCTCAAGGGCTTCAAGCTGATACTTGGCCGAACCATCCCAGAGATGGCAGCAGTACTCCATACACGAGCGGACTTGTGCTTTGTAGAGACTGAGCAGCTGTCCCGGTGAGAAGTACCGCCGAACCTTAGCTAGGATGCCCAGCTTCATAGCAGCAATTTTGGCCCTAGACTCGATGGGTTAGGTATAGGTTTTCAGGTATAGCAAATTTTAAGCCGCATCATTTGTATGATTTGCTTTTAATACAACCTTCAAAGTGCTTTAAAACCTTTTTTACATTTGAAAACGAACCCAAGTCTAGTTTCAACACAAAAAATCAGGGAAGTTCATTGATTGATATAAGTAGGTACTCTTTATTGCACATCAAATAAAAATACAGTAACAAAGGAAATCACACAAATATTATAAATGGGAAAGTTTGGATGTTTATTTATTTATTTGTTTGTTTGTTACTCAATCACGTCGTAAAGGCTGAACCGATTTCGATGAAATTTGGTGTGTTGATAGATTATGACCTGGATTCAAACTAAGGTTACTTTTGTTTGACAAACAACTCGTGCGAAGCCGCTGGCGAAAGCTAGTATACAACAAATAACGGTACAATGGGCGGTCTTATCGCTAAAAGGGATCTCTTCCAGACAACATTTGGATGGACAGGATAAACTAAAACATAATAAATGTTTTTTTTTAAGAATAATATATTATACTTTAAGAATATTATACTATATTATACTTTAGTTATACTTAGCAATTCCTGCACCCAGGTTCATAGACTGACGCGACCAGAGCCCCTCCGGCATTGATAAGCGCAGTACCAGCTGATGGTACCGCGCCATCTACCGACACCACACCGTAAACCGGGAAACAACCGCTGACTTTAATCGAGCCTCCGATAGGTATGTCTCCCGCCAGGTTCACGTCTCCAAACTGCAAGGCAGGGCTGATCTCTGTGACGAGGGGGACTGTGGTGGTCTGCGCGGGGCCGAGGCAGCCCCCCACTGTGGTGACTGCGCTGCCCGTGGCCATGGTGCTGCCGCGGAGCCCACCATATCCATTCAGAGGGTACGTCAGGGCTTCCTGAAAGGAGAGCAAAATTAGAAAACTTGCAACGGTCTTTAGATGATTCGACTGTTTCTGTATTTAATAGTCATGTTAATAATTGCATATTATTTCCGTTATTAAATATATATTATTTCGAAAGTTAATCATAATCATATACGAGTATATGGTAAGAATATTACACGTCATAATTTATAATGGTATCTCATATTGGTACACAATGTACACACTGGTTACAATATTAAATATTAGCAGAAAATGTAAAAGTTATATACCTACATATTAGCAAAAAAATAAAATTAAATATCAATATAGAATTACACAAGTCAATATAAATGGTCATACAAAATAGTCAATATAAAATAGTCAATATAAAATAATCCTCTATAAAGGAGGAAAATGTAGTCAGTTGTTGAAGCAACGTATAAAGGTCATAGCAGACATATCAACTCAGAAAGGGATCGTCACCGTATCGCCTTTCGCCTCGTCGTCCACCAGTTGTCAACCTTTTTTTTTTATGATGGGAAAATGCTTTACGCATGTCCTCCAACTCGGGGAGAGCTGAAGGGGTCTGTTGGACTCTCCGTAGAGCAACCAACGGCATACCGACTAAAAACCCACCGATATTCCTTCAATCACCTCAGTGCCAGTGCATCATCGAACCGCCCATTGTGAGATGAGTGAGTCGATGCCGCACTAGCACCTGACAGGGTCACGGGGTCCCGGTTGGATTCAACCGCGGCCCTGTCGGTGAATGTCCGCCTTAAGCGGACCCTTCGGACCCCCACTTGGGATGGAGAGGAATGTCCTGGAACATTAAGGACACTCCCCAGAAAACCAGATGTCAACCTAACGTAATCATGTAATCAAAGCGGATCAGAAGCTTGGCTACGGCTAGGCGACTTCGCGCTTACGGCTCGCCACCCGCTGGTTGACGGCTAGGCGCCACCAGTTCACCGCTCGGGTACGGAGAGACGTAAGCGCGGGTACAGAGAGACGTAAGCGCGGGTACGAAGAGACGTAAGCGTACCGCACCGCGGTTCGTGAGCTTGTCCCGAGGCGAGGCGATTCAGTTACGATTCCGATTAGTGTGCGTTGCAGTAGGGAGTTTCATACAAAGAATACTGAACGGCTCGAGTTGATACGGTGACGATCCCTTTCAGAGTTGATACGGTGACGATCCCTTTCAGAGTTGATATGTGTGCTATGACCTTAATTATTAAATGTTCTAAATAATGTGATTGGCATTTTTAAATTCCTTTTTCAAAGTTATAGAAAAATATTTGCAACTTTTAATGTAAACGTGGATTGTTTTGTATTGTATCATGGTGCTACAGATTTTTTTACAAAACTAAAATAATAAGGAAAATCATAGTGAAATCTAATCAAAAATAGGACCGATTTGGCGTGATAACTTTGCACTAACGTCTAAATAATTATAATGCGCATTAGTACACGTTAACAATGGTTAAAATTGTACAAAGTTCACTTGACATTGAGAAATTACACTCAGATATTACTAAGCCTATTTCGACAGGATGATATTCCAATGTTGTAACTTTAAGGGCTACTTCCGTAACGATGCTTAAATGTATTTATAAGATAAGATGTAAAAACGGGGTTGAAATGTACTAATGAAGACCTTTCATTTGACGTCCCACTTGACTTAATAGTCTCATTTTCCTTTTTTTACCCCTCTTGAACCCCAATATCTCAACCACCCCCCAATATTTTTAGCTCATTGAGTCATACTAAATTAAATGATGTTCGGATAAACGCTACGAAAGTTATCCTCGGACAAATAAACATACATACATACAAAGTCGATTTGCCCGAGTTGATTTGGCGATCTCGCTTCGCTATAACTCTTTATTGTACACCAAAATAAAATACCTACAGTACATCATTTTTAACAAAGATTTAGTACAATGGGCGGTCTTGTCGCTAAAAGTGATCTTTTCTAGACAACTTTTGTATGGACAGGATGATAATTGATCACATGGCGGCGGTGTATCTAGATAAGTAATATTAAAACACAGATACATCTATTAAGAGTTTTCAAATCATACATATACGACAAATTTAAACATGTTTAATCGCTAAATACGTTAGGAGATCGTTGTGCAAGCCATGCTTAGTTTTGCTGTACGTTGGTAGCATTTTGACATCTACCAAATTCGACCTATTTAATTTCCACGGGTTTAGTGTAAGTATTTCACAATGCACCAGGGAAATGGAAGAGAGAGAGAGAGAGAGAGAGAATGTTTTATAGTATTTAGTTTGCTTTATGTTTTAACCGATTACCGAAGAAGGCTTATTTAGTATTTTTCAAACTATCACGATCACTGTACATAATTACTGATTCCAGAGTCCGCCCATGACCACGGCTGTTGTAACGCGAAACGTCGGAATAACAAATAAAAAAGGTACGCGATAAATACCCGTTTTAATTCGTAATTAAGGCTTATTTGTTTTATGAAATTTGATCTGGATTATTGAAATGTACCTATATTTAGTAGTTGCCATAGTGGCTGGAATTTGACTGGAAGTATTATCACACTAATATTAAAATATTCGAAAGTTTGGATGTTTGTTTATTTATTTGTTTGTCTGTTACTCAATCACGTCGTAACGGCTTGACCGATTTCGATGCAATTTAGTATATACGTAGATTATAACCTGTATTACCACGTAGGCTACTTTTTATTCCATAAATCAGGTCCCATGAGATAAAAGTGGGGTGTCAAGTCAAGTTGCAACAGCGAGTTTAGCTTTATTTTTAGGTTACCTACACATTTAGTGTAACGCGACGAAGTCGCGGGCAACCGCTAGTTATTTAAATAAATTTTAGTCTTCGCCCCTCTTTCTACATAATATATAACTTTTAACTATGCCAAATCTCACACGGTGCGCGCAATAAGATTTAAGAGGCGTACAAATTTTTCTCTTCACTTATTTTATCTCACCTTTAACAAGAAAGCCAGTACACAAAACAAAACAATATGCCGGTACATTGTATAGTTCACAAGGGACTGAAAGGAGTTTTGAAAAAGATAAATATTTATACCTATTACTGTATTTCTACAAAAAAATTCTTATCGCAACAAAAGTTGGCAATTATTTACGAAATTAAATTATTTTCTTATCTAAAGATAACGAATTAGTAAATATTTCAAATGAAATCGCTTTCCTAACTTAAATACCAATTTAAAGCGGTCAAGTGCACGAATTTGATAACGGAAATAATAACATACTCGTACTTTAAGACCGGCTTGCAAAACGATCGCTGAACGTATTTAGCGACTAAACATGTTTAAATTTGACGTATTTGTATAAAAAGTATTTAACCAGTGCGTCCTACCTGTGATGACTTACGCAGCCGAAACGTGGACACTTACGGTGGGACTGGTCCACAAACTGAAAGTCGCTCAGCGAGCTATGGAAAGGGCTATGCTCGGAATTTCTCTGAAGGATAGAATCAGAAACGAGGTTATCCGACAGAGAACCAAGGTGATCGACATAGCTCAGAGGGTCAGCAAGCTGAAGTGGCAGTGGGCCGGTCATATCTGCCGCAGAACCGATAACCGTTGGGGTAAACGTGCTCTGGAGTGGAGACCACGTCTAGGCAAGCGAAGTGTAGGACGCCCTCCGGCTAGATGGAGTGACGATTTGCGCGCTGTGGCTGGCAAGGATTAGATGAGAAGAGCTGAGGATCGGGCTCAATGGCGCACCCTGGGAGAGACCTACGCCCAGCAGTGGACTGCTATAGGTTGATGATGATGATGATGATGATTTGTATAAATAGTGGTTCGCCCCGAACTGAGATCTCGCGAGCCTGCCATGAAAACAAAAATATATTATTCGTAATCTTTGACTATCAAAATAGTGCCACGAAATAAATAACCAAATAACTTGATCTACAGTTTCATTCAAATTACAGGTAACGGGAGTTCATGTAAATTGGATACATTTTTTTGGTTACAAATTGCAGTTATTATGGATTTCAGACTTTTTCATATAGTTGTGACACTTAATCTACACGCATACCAAATTACAGCACTGTGGGGTCACTGGTACCCTGTAAATTTTGTCAAAGTCCAATTTATGTTATGGATAATAATATAAAAACTACAAGGTTTAAACTAAAAATAAAAACGGGGTCAAAATGTACGCAAAAGGACCTTTTATTAGACGTGCAACTTGAGCGTATAGTCTCATTTTGCCAGAGCCCATTCGATTATATATACCAAACTAGAGGTTGCGTTGTGCGCGAGCTGCTCGCAGCTCGCGTGTTTTTCTTTTAGTCGAAGAAGTAATTAAAGAGGATATAGAGCTGTCAAAAGCCATCAAAGAGGATATCCATGTGTAAGAAGCAGTCAAAGACGATATCGAAACGGAAGAAGCAATCAAATCAAAGAGGATTTCCAAGTGGAAGCAGCAATTAAAGAGGATATTGAAGTGAAAGAAGCAATCAAATAGGATATCGAAGCAGCAGAAACAATCAAAGAGGAAATTAAAGTTGAGTAAGCAACCAAAGAGGATACCGAGGTGGTAGAAGCGTTCTAAGAGGATGACGAAGTGAAAAAAGCAATCAAAGACGATATCGAAGTGGAAGACACAGTCAAAAACGATATCGAAGTGGAAGAAACAATCAAAGAGGATATTGAAGTGAAAGAAGCAATCAAATAGGATATCGAAGTAGCAGAAACAATTAAAGAGGAAATTGAAATTGAGTAAAAGACGTCGAGGACAAGGATAAAAATAAAAAACGGTTTCACCAAAAACTTATACTAATATTTTGTAAAAGTTTCCTCGAGCTATCTCTTCCCGTTTATAAGATACGAGCGATTTAAGATTTGTATTAAAACCCATAATTTTGTAGAGTGGGAATTGAAGTAAAAGAAGCAATTGAAGAAAATATATAAGTAGATAAAGCAATTAAAAAGGATATCAAAGTGGAAGAAGCAAAAATAGAGGATATCGAGGTGAAAGAAGCATTTAAAGTGGAAGACGAAGTAAGAGAAGCATTCAAAACGGATGTCAAGGGCAATGGTAGTATTAAAAAAACTATTCCACCAAAAATTTGTACCAATATTTTGTAAAAGTTTGCTAGGCGTAACTCTTCCCGTTTAGAAGATACGAGCGACTTAAGATTTGTATTAAAACCCATAATTTTGTAGAGTGGAAATTGTAGTAAAAGAAGATTAAGAAAATATATAAGTAGAAAAAGCAATTAAAAAGGATATCAAAGTGGAAGAAGCAAAAATAGAGGATATCGAGGTGAAAGAAGCCATCAAAGAGGATATCCATGTGTAAGAAGCAGTCAAAGACGATATCGAACTGGAAGAAGCAATCAAATCAAAGAGGATTTCCAAGTGGGAGCAGCAATTAAAGAGGATATTGAAGTGAAAGGAGCAATCAAATAGGATATCGAAGTAGCAGAAACAATCAAAGAGGAAATTAAAGTTGAGTAAGCAATCAAAGAGGATACCGAGGTGGTAGAAGCGTTCTAAGACGATGACGAAGTAAAAAAAGCAATCAAAGACGATATCGAAGTGGAAGAAACAGTCAAAGACGATATCGAAGTGGAAGAAGCAATCAAAGAGGATATCGAAGTGGAAGAAGCAATCAAGAGGATATCGAAGTGGAAGAAGCAATCAAAGAGGGTATCGAAGTGGAAGAAGCCATCACAGAGGATATCGAAGTGAAAATGCTGTCAAAGCCGATATCGAAGACCAAGACGCAATCAAAGAGAATATTGCAGTGCAAGAAGCAATCAAAAGGAAATTGAAGATGACATCGAAGTGGAAGGAGTAATCAAAGAGGATACTGAAGTGGAAGAAGCAATCAAATAGGATATCAAAGTAGGAAAAACAATCTAAGAGGAAATTGAAGTTGACTAAGGAATCAAAGAGGATACCGAGATGGTAGAAGTATTCAAAGAGGATGACGAAGTGAAAAAGCAATCAAAGACGATATCGAAGTGAAACAAATAGTCGAAGACGATATCGAAAAGGAAGAAGCAATCTTAGAGGATATCGAAGTGGAAGAAGCAATCAAAGAAGATATCGAAGTGTAAGAAGCCATCACAGAGGATATCGTAGTGAAAATGCTATCAAAAACGATATCGAAGATGAAGACGCAATCAAAGAGAATATTGCAGTGCAAGAAACAATCAAAAGGAAATCGAAGATGATATCGAATTGGTAGAAGCAATAAAAGAGGATATCAAAGTGGAAGAAGCAATCAAAAAGGATATCGAGCTGTTTAAAGTTATCGAAGAGGATATCCATGTGTAAAAAGCAGTCAAAGACGATCGAAATGGAAGAAGCAATCAAATCAAAGAGGATATCCAAGTGGAAGCAGCAATCAAAGATGATATCGAAGTGGAAGAAGCAATCAAAGAGGATATTGAAGTGAAAGAAGCAATCAAATAGGATATCGAAGTAGCAGAAACAATTAAAGAGGAAATTGAAATTGAGTAAAAGACGTCGAGGACAATGATAAAAATAAAAAACGGTTTCACCAAAAACTTATACTAATATTTTGTAAAAGTTTCCTAGAGCTATCTCTTCCCGTTTAAAAGATACGAGCGATTTAAGTTTTGTATGAAAACCCATAATTTTGTGGAGTGAAAATTGAAGTAAAAGAAGCAATTGAAGAAGACATATAAGTAGAAAAAGACATTAAAAAGGATATCAAAGTGGAAGAAGCAAAAATAGAGGATATCGAGGTGAAAGAAGCATTCAAGGAGGAAGACCAAGTGAGAGAAGCATTCAAAAAGGATGTCAAGAGCAATGATGGTAATAATTTAAAAAAATGATGTACCAAAATGATCACAGTGGATGTTGCATAATACAAAAAAAATAATAATAATCGACGTTTCAAAGTGATCATTGTGGATGAGGCGTAGTTAAAAAAATGATGTACCAAAATGATCACAGTGGATGTTGCATAATACAAAAAAAATAATAATAATTGACGTTCCAAAGTGATCATTGTGGATGAGGCATAATTAAAAAAAATGATGTTCCAAAATGATCACAGTGGATGTTGCATAATAAAAAAAAAATATAATAATTGACGTTCCAAAGTGATCATTGTGGATGAGGCGTAGTTAAAAAAATGATGTACCAAAATGATCACAGTGGATGTTGCATAATACAAAAAAAATAATAATAATTGACGTTCCAAAGTGATCATTGTGGATGAGGCATAATTAAAAAAAATGATGTTCCAAAATGATCACAGTGGATGTTGCATAATAAAAAAAAATAATTGACGTTCCAAAGTGATCATTGTGGATGAGGCATAATTAAAAAAAATTATGTACCAAAATGATTACAGTGGATGTTGCATAATAAAAAAAAAAATTGACGTTCCAAAGTGATCATTGTGGATGAGGCATAATTTAAAAAAATGATGTACCAAAATGATCACAGTGGATGTTGCATAATACAAAAAAAAATAATTGACGTTCCAAAGTGATCATTGTGGATGAGGCATAATTTAAAAAAATGATGTACCAAAATGATCACAGTGGATGATGCATAATAAAAAAAATAAAATAATTGACGTTCCAAAGTGATCATTGTGGATGAGGCATAATTGAAAAAAAAATGATGTTCCAAAATGATCACAGTGGATGATGCATAATAATAAAAAAAAAAATTGACGTTCCAAAGTGATCATTGTGGATGAGGCGTAATTAAAAAAATGATGTACCAAAATGATCACAGTGGATGTTGCATAATAAAAAAAAAAAATTGACGTTCCAAAGTGATCATTGTGGATGAGGCATAATTAAAAAAATGTGGATGTTCCAAAATAAACATGACGAACGTTGAATACTAAAAAAAAAAAAAAATTGGATGTTCCAAAATGATGATGATGACCTTTGCAAAAACTATGAAAGTTATCTCATGTCCCTCCACCACCATTATATAGAATCAAGCAAATTTACAGTAATTTTATAGTACACACAAGCCGTGGGCTCCCTACAAAAACAGTATGAAAATTACGGCAAACGAAATTTACGGTTTACGGTATTCATACAGAAATATTTTGTATGGGACAATTTTTTTTTTGTATGAAAGACCATTTTTTTTTCATGGAACCGGATATAAAAAAATGTCCTCTGCAACATTAGTTTTTGCGCCAACGCTGTAAGACCTATACTTTCCGAGATACGAGGTGGATGGGAGCGAATGGGGGACAAAAGGGGTACTTTAGGATTTATTCCCAACTCACCGGAACTCCCTCTATACGATCCCACCAAACATTTCCCCCCTACGAGGTGGCATCTGGGAGAACAATGATGTCAATCAGTCAGTGAGTCAGTGGTAATCGAGCTTTATATAATATAACTAGAGGTTGCGTTGTGCGCGAGCTGCTCGCAGCTCGCGTGTTTTTCTTTTAGTCGAAGAAGTAATTAAAGAGGATATCGAGATGTTAAAAGCCATCAAAGAGGATATCCATGTGTAAGAAGCAGTCAAAGACGATACCGAAATGTAAGAAGCAATCAAATCAAAGAGGATTTCCAAGTGGAAGCAGCAATTAAAGAGGATATTGAAGTGAAAGAAGCAATCAAATAGGATATCGAAGCAGCAGAAACAATCAAAGAGGAAATTAAAGTTGATTAAGCAATCAAAGTGGATACCGAGGTGGTAGAAGCGTTCTAAGAGGATGACGAAGTGAAAAAAGCAATCAAAGACGATATCGAAGTGGAAGAAACAGTCAAAAACGATATCGAAGTGGAAGAAGCAATCAAAGAGGATATTGAAGCGAAAGAAGCAATCAAATAGGATATCAAAGTAGCAGAAACAATCAAAGAGGAAATTAAAGTTGAGTAAGCAATCAAAGAGGATACCGAGGTGGTAGAAGCGTTCTAAGAGGATGACGAAGTGAAAAAAGCAATCAAAGACGATATCGAAGTGGAAGAAACAGTCAAAGACGATATCGAAGTGGAAGAAGCAACCAAAGAGGATATCGAAGTGGAAGAAGCAATCAATGAGGATATCGAAGTGGAAGAAGCAATCAAAGAGGGTATCGAAGTGGAAGAAGCCATCACAGAGGATATCGAAGTGAAAATGCTATCAAAAATGATATCGAAGATGAAGACGCAATCAAAGAGAATATTGCAGTGCAAGAAGCAATCAAAAGGAAATCGAAGATGATATCGAATTGGTAGAAGCAATAAAGGAGGATATCAAAGTGGAAGAAGCAATCAAAGAGGATATCGAGCTGTTTAAAGTTATCGAAGAGGATATCCATGTGTAAGAATTAGTCAAAGACGATCGAAATGGAAGAAGCAATCAAATCAAAGAGGATATCCAAGTGGAAGCAGCAATCAAAGATGATATCGAAGTGGAAGAAGCAATCAAAGAGGATATTGAAGTGAAAGAAGCAATCAAATTGGATATCGAAGTAGCAGAAACAATTAAAGAGGAAATTGAAATTGAGTAAAAGACGTCGAGGACAAGGATAAAAATAAAAACGGTTTCACCAAAAACTTATACTAATATTTTGTAAAGACGAAGTAAGAGAAGCATTCAAAAAGGATGTCAAGAGCAATGATGGTAATAAAAAAACTATTCGACCAAAAATTTGAACCAATATTTTGTAAAAGTTTGCTAGGCGTAACTGTTCCCGTTTAGAAGATACGAGCGATTTAAGATTTGTATTAAAACCTATAATTTTGTAGAGTGGGAATTGAAGTAAAAGAACCAATTGAAGAAAATATATAAGTAGATAAAGCAATTAAAACGGATATCAAAGTGGAAGAAGCAAAAATAGAGGATATCGAGGTGAAAGAAGCATTTAAAGTGGAAGACGAAGTAAGAGAAGCATTCAAAACGGATGTCAAGGGCAATGATGGTATTAAAAAAACTATTCCACCAAAAATTTGTACCAATATTTTGTAAAAGTTTGCTAGGCGTAACTTTTCCCGTTTAGAAGATACGAGCGATTTAAGATTTGTATTTAAACCCATATTTTTGTAGAGTGGAAATTGTAGTAAAAGAAGCAATTAAGAAAATATATAAGTAGAAAAAGCAATTAAAAAGGATATCAAAGTGGAAGAAGCAAAAATAGAGGATATCGAGGTGAAAGAAGCATTCAAAAAGGATGTCAAGATCAATGATGGTAATAAAAAAAATATTCGACCAAAAATTTGTACCAATATTTTGTAAAAGTTTGCTAGGCGTAACTGTTCCCGTTTAGAAGATACGAGCGATTTAAGATTTGTATTAAAACCCATAATTTTGTAGAGTGGGAATTGAAGTAAAAGAAGCAATTGAAGAAAATATATAAGTAGATAAAGCAATTAAAAAGGATATCAAAGTGGAAGAAGCAAAAATAGAGGATATCGAGGTGAAAGAAGCATTTAAAGTGGAAGACGAAGTAAGAGAAGCATTCAAAACGGATGTCAAGGGCAATGATGGTATTAAAAAAACTATTCCACCAAAAATTTGTACCAATATTTTGTCTCTTCCCGTTTAGAAGATACGAGCGATTTAAGATTTGTATTAAAACCCATAATTTTGTAGAGTGGAAATTGTAGTAAAAGAAGCAATTAAGAAAATACATAAGTAGAAAAAGCAATTAAAACGATATCAAAGTGGAAGAAGCAAAAATAGAGGATATCGAGGTGAAAGAAGCATTCAAAGCGGAAGACGAAGTAAGAGAAGCATTCAAAAAGGATCTCAAGGGCAATGATGGTATTAAAAAAACTATTCCACCAAAAATTAGTACCAATATTTTGTAAAAGTTTGCTGGGGGTAACTCTTCCCGTTTAGAAGATACGAGCGATTTAAGATTTTATCGATTAAATCCCATAATTTTGTAGAGTCGATATTGAAGTAAGAGAAATAATTGAAGAAAATATAAAAATAGAAAAAACAATTCAAAAGTACATATATTGAAGTAAAAATGCCATCAAAGAGGATTTCGAAGTTATAGAAACAATAAAAGAGGATATCAATGTGGAAGAAACATTCGAAAACGAAAAGGAAGTAAGAGAAGAATTAAAAATGATGGCAAGGGCGATGATGACCGTAAAATAACGATTCCACCAAAAATTTGTGCTACAAAAAAAAATTGATTTTCGAAAATGATCTCAGTGGATGTTGCATAATAAAAAAAAATTGACGTTCCAAAATGATCATGTGGATGAGGCATAATTAAAAAAAAATGATGTTCCAAAATTATCACAGTGGATGATGCATAATAAAAAAAAAATAATTGACGTTCCAAAGTGATCATTGTGGATGAGGCATAATTTAAAAAATGATGTACCAAAATGATCACAGTGGATGTTGCATAATAAAAAAAAAAAAATTGACGTTCCAAAGTGATCATAGTAGATGAGGCATAATTGAAAAAAAAAATGATGTTCCAAAATGATCACAGTGGATGATGCATAATAAAAAAAAATGAGGCATAATTAAAAAAATGTGGATGTTCCAAAATAAACATGATGAACGTTGCATACTAAAAAAAAAAAATTGGATGTTCCAAAATGATGATGATGACCTTTGCAAAAACTATGAAAGTTATCTCATGTCCCTCCACCACCATTATATAGAATCAAGCAAATTTACAGTAATTTTATAGTACACACAAGCCGTGGGCTCCCTACAAAAACAGTATGAAAATTACGGCAAACGAAATATACGGTTTACGGTATTCATACAGAAATATTTTGTATGGGACAATTTTTTTTTTGTATGAAAGTCAATTATTTTTTTATGGAACCAGATATAAAAAAATGTCCTCTGCAACATTAGTTTTTGCACCAACGCTGTAAGACTTATACTTTCCGAGATACGAGGTGGATGGGAGCGAATGGGGGACAAAAGGGGTACTTTAGGATTTATTCCCAACTCACCGGAACTCCCTCTATACGATCCCACCAAACATTTCCCTCCTACGAGGTGGCATCTGGGAGAACAATGATGTCAATCAGTCAGTGAGTCAGTGGTAATCGAGCTTTATATAATATAACTAGAGGTTGCGTAGTGCGCGAGTTGCACGCAACTCGCGTGTTATTGTTTTTGTCGAAGAAGCAATCAAAGAGGATTTCGAGCTGTTAAAAGCGATCAAAAAGGATATCCATGTGTAAGAAGCAGTCAAAGACGATATCGAAATGGAAGAAGCAATCAAATCAAAGAAGATATCCAAATGGAAGCAGCAATCAAATATGATTTCGAAGTGCAAGAAGCAATCAAACAGGATATTGAAGTGAAAGCAGCAATCAAATAGGATATCGAATTAGCAGAAACTATTAAAGAGGAAATTGAAGTTGAGTAAGCAATCAAAGAGGATACCGAGGTGGTAGAAGCATTCTAAGATGACGAAGTGAAAAAAGCAATCAAAGACGATATCGAAGTGGAAGAAGCAATCAAAGAAGGTATCGAAGTGGAAGAAGCAATCTTAGAGGATATCGAAGTGGAAGAAGCAATCAAAGAAGATATCGAAGTGTAAGAAGCCATCACACAGGATATTGAAGTGAAAATGCTATCAAAAACCATATCGAAGATAAAGACGCAATCAAAGAGAATATTGCAGTGCAAGAAGCAATCAAAAGGAAATCGAAGATGATATCGAATTGGTAGAAGCAATAAAAGAGGATATCAAAGTGGAAGAAGCAATCAAAGAGGATATCGAGCTGTTAAAAGCTATCGAAGAGGATATCCATGTGTAAGAAGCAGTCAAAGACGATATCTAAATGGAAGAAGCAATGAAATCATAGAGGATTTCCAAGTGGACGCAGCATTCAAAGATGATATCGAAGTGGAAGAAGCAATCAAATAGGATATCGAAGTAGCAGAAACAATCAAAGAGGAAATTGAAATTGAGTAAAAGACGTCGAGGACAATGATAAAAATAAAAAAACGGTTCCACCAAAAACTTATACCAATATTTTGTAAAAGTTTCCTCGAGCTATCTCTTCCCGTTTAAAAGATACGAGCGATTTAAGTTTTGTATGAAACCCCATAATTTTGTAGAGTGGAAATTGAAGTAAAAGAAGCAATTGAAGAAAACATATAAGTAGAAAAAGCAATTAAAAAGGATATCAAAGTGGAAGAAGCAAAAATAGAGGATATCGAGGTGAAAGAAGCATTCAAGGAGGAAGACCAAGTGAGAGAAGTATTTAAAAAGGATGTCAAGGGCAATGATGGTATTAAAAAAACTATTCCATCAAAAATTTGTACCAATATTTTGTAAAAGTTTGGTAGGCGTAACTCTTCCCGTTTAGAAGATACGAGCGATTTAAGATTTGTATTAAAACCCATAATTTTGTAGAGTGGAAATTGAAGTAAAAGAAGCAATTGAAGAAAATATATAAGTAGAAAAAGCAATTAAAAAGGATATCAAAGCGGAAGAAGCAAAAATAGAGGATATCGTGGTGAAATAAGCATTTAAAGAGGAAGACGAAGTAAGAGAAGCATTCAGAAAGGATGTCAAGGGCAATGATGGTATTAAAAAAACTATTCCAACAAAAATTTGTACCAATATTTTGTAAAAGTTTGCTACGCGTAACTCTTCCCGTTTAGAAGATACGAGCGATTTAAGATTTGTATTTTGTAGAGTGGAAATTGAAGTAACAGAAGCAATTGAAGAAAATATATAAGTAGAAAAAGCAATTAAAAAGGATATCAAAGTGGAAGAAGCAAAAATAGAGGATATCGAGTTGAAAGAATCATTCAAAGTGGAAGACGAAGTGAGAGAAGCATTTAAAAAGGATGTCAAGGGCAATGTGGTATTAAAAAAACTACTCCACCAAAAATTAGTACCAATATTTTGTAAAAGTTTGCTACGCGTAACTCTTCCCGTTTAGAAGATACGAGCGATTTAAGATTTGTATTAAAACCCATAATTTTGTAGAGTGGGAATTGAAGTAAAAGAAGCAATTGAAGAAAATATATAAGTAGAAAAAGCAATTAAAAAGGATATCAATGTGAAAGAAGCAAAAATAGAGGATATCGAGGTTAAAGAAGCATTCAAGGAGGAAGACCAAGTGAGAGAAGCATTCAAAAAGGATGTCAAGCGCAATGATGGTATTAAAAAAACCATTCCACCAAAAATTTGTACCAATATTTTGTAAAAGTTTGCTACGCGTAACTCTTCCCGTTTAGAAGATACGAGCGATTTAAGATTTGTATTAAAACCCATAATTTTGTAGAGTCGATATTGAAGTAAGAGAAGTAATTGAAGAAAATATAAAAATAGAAAAAACAATTCAAAAGTATATTGAAGTAAAAATGCCATCAAAGAGGATTTCGAAGTTATAGAAACAATTAAAGAGGATATCAATGTGGAAGAAACATTCGAAAACGAAAAGGAAGTGAGAGAAGAATTCAAAATAATGGCAAGGGCGATGATGACCGTAAAATAACGATATCACCAAAAATTAGTGCTACAAAAAAAATTAATTTTCCAAAATGATCACAGTGGATGTTGCATAATAAAAAAAAATTGACGTTCCAAAATGATCATGTGGATGAGGCAAAATTAAAAAAAAATTATGTTCCAAAATGATCAGAGTGGATGATGCATAATAAAAAAAATATTGACGTTCCAAAGTGATCATTGTGGATGAGGCGTAATTTAAAAAATGATGTACCAAAATGATCACAGTGGATGTTGCATAATACAAAAAAATAATAATAATTGACGTTCCAAAGTGATCATTGTGGATGAGGCATAATTAAAAAAAATGATGTTCCAAAATGATCACAGTGGATGATGCATAATAAAAAAAAAATTGATGTTCCAAAGTGATCATTGTGGATGAGGCATAATTAAAAAAATGATGTACCATAATGATTACAGTGGATGTTGCATAATAAAAAAAATAATTGACGTTCCAAAGTGATCATTGTGGATGAGGCATAATAAAAAAAAATATGTACCAAAATGATCACAGTGGATGTTGCATAATAAAAAAAAATAATAATAATTGACGTTCCAAAGTGATCATTGTGGATGAGGCATAATTAAAATATTGACGTTCCAAAATGATCATGTGGATGAGGCAAAATAAAAAAAAAAATTATGTTCCAAAATGATCACAGTGGATGATGCATAATAAAAAAAAATTGACGTTCCAAAGTGATCATTGTGGATGAGGCGTAATTAAAAAAATGATGTACCAAAATGATCACAGTGGATGTTGCATAATACAAAAAAATAATAATAATTGACGTTCCAAAGTGATCATTGTGGATGAGGCATAATTAAAAAAAATGATGTTCCAAAATGATCACAGTGGATGATGCATAATAAAAAAAAATAATTGATGTTCCAAAGTGATCATTGTGGATGAGGCATAATTAAAAAAATGATGTACCAAAATGATTACAGTGGATGTTGCATAATAAAAAAAATAATTGACGTTCCAAAGTGATCATTGTGGATGAGGCATAAAAAAAAAATTATGTACCAAAATGATCACAGTGGATGTTGCATAATACAAAAAAAATAATAATAATTGACGTTCCAAAGTGATCATTGTGGATGAGCCATAATTAAAAAAATGATGTTCCAAAATGATCACAGTGGATGATGCATAATAAAAAAAAATAATTGACGTTCCAAAGTGATCATTGTGGATGAGGCATAATTAAAAAAAATTATGTGTTGCATAATAAAAAAAAAATAATTGACGTTCCAAAGTGATCATTGTGGATGAGGCGTAATTAAAAAAATGATGTACCAAAATGATCACAGTGGATGTTGCATAATAAAAAAAAATTGACGTTCCAAAGTGATCATTGTGGATGAGGCATAATTAAAAAAAATGATGTACCAAAATGATCACAGTGGATGTTGAATAATAAAAAAAAAATTGACGTTCCAAAGTGATCATTGTGGATGAGGCATAATTAAAAAAAATGATGTTCCAAAATGATCACAGTGGATGATGCATAATAAAAAAAAAATAATTGACGTTCCAAAGTGATCATTGTGGATGAGGCGTAATTAAAAAAATGATGTACCAAAATGATCACAGTGGATGTTGCATAATACAAAAAAATAATAATAATTGACGTTCCAAAGTGATCATTGTGGATGAGGCATAATTAAAAAAAATGATGTTCCAAAATGATCACAGTGGATGATGCATAATAAAAAAAATAAAATAATTGACGTTCCAAAGTGATCATTGTGGATGAGGCATAATTAAAAAAAATGATGTACCAAAATGATCACAGTGGATGTTACATAATAAAAAAAAAATAATTGACGTTCCAAAGTGATCATTGTGGATGAGGCATAATTAAAAAAAATGATGTACCAAAATGATTACAGTGGATGTTGCATAATAAAAAAAAAATAATTGACGTTCCAAAGTGATCATTGTGCATGAGGCATAATAAAAAAAATTATGTACCAAAATGATCACAGTGGATGTTGCATAATACAAAAATAATAATAATAATTGACGTTCCAAAGTGATCATTGTGAATGAGGCATAATTGAAAAAAATTATGTGTTGCATAATAAAAAAAAAATAATTGACGTTCCAAAGTGATCATTGTGGATGAGCCATAATTAAAAAAATGATGTTCCAAAATGATCACAGTGGATGATGCATAATAAAAAAAAATAATTGACGTTCCAAAGTGATCATTGTGGATGAGGCATAATTAAAAAAAATTATGTGTTGCATAATAAAAAAAAAATAATTGACGTTCCAAAGTGATCATTGTGGATGAGGCGTAATTAAAAAAATGATGTACCAAAATGATCACAGTGGATGTTGCATAATAAAAAAAAATTGACGTTCCAAAGTGATCATTGTGGATGAGGCATAATTAAAAAAAATGATGTACCAAAATGATCACAGTGGATGTTGAATAATAAAAAAAAAATTGACGTTCCAAAGTGATCATTGTGGATGAGGCATAATTAAAAAAAATGATGTTCCAAAATGATCACAGTGGATGATGCATAATAAAAAAAAAATAATTGACGTTCCAAAGTGATCATTGTGGATGAGGCGTAATTAAAAAAATGATGTACCAAAATGATCACAGTGGATGTTGCATAATACAAAAAAATAATAATAATTGACGTTCCAAAGTGATCATTGTGGATGAGGCATAATTAAAAAAAATGATGTTCCAAAATGATCACAGTGGATGATGCATAATAAAAAAAATAAAATAATTGACGTTCCAAAGTGATCATTGTGGATGAGGCATAATTAAAAAAAATGATGTACCAAAATGATCACAGTGGATGTTACATAATAAAAAAAAAAAAATTGACGTTCCAAAGTGATCATTGTGGATGAGGCATAATTAAAAAAAATGATGTACCAAAATGATTACAGTGGATGTTGCATAATAAAAAAAAAATAATTGACGTTCCAAAGTGATCATTGTGCATGAGGCATAATAAAAAAAATTATGTACCAAAATGATCACAGTGGATGTTGCATAATACAAAAATAATAATAATAATTGACGTTCCAAAGTGATCATTGTGAATGAGGCATAATTAAAAAAAATTATGTGTTGCATAATAAAAAAAAAATAATTGACGTTCCAAAGTGATCATTGTGGATGAGGCGTAATTAAAAAAATGATGTACCAAAATGATCATAGTGGATGTTGCATAATAAAAAAAAAATTGATGTTCCAAAGTGCTCATTGTGGATGAGGCATAATTAAAAAAAATGATGTACCAAAATGATCACAGTGGATGTTGAATAATAAAAAAAATTGACGTTCCAAAGTGATCATTGTGGATGAGGCATAATTAAAAAAAATGATATTCCAAAATGATCACAGTGGATGATGCATAATAAAAAAAATAAAATAATTGACGTTCCAAAGTGATCATTGTGGATGAGGCGTAATTAAAGAAATGATGTACCAAAATGATCACAGTGGATGTTGCATAATACAAAAAAATAATAATAATTGACGTTCCAAAGTGATCATTGTGGATGAGGCATAATTAAAAAAAATGATGTTCCAAAATGATCACAGTGGATGATGCATAATAAAAAAATAAAATAATTGACGTTCCAAAGTGATCATTGTGGATGAGGCATAATTAAAAAAAATGATGTACCAAAATGATCACAGTGGATGTTGCATAATAAAAAAAAAATAATTGACGTTCCAAAGTGATCATTGTGGATGAGGCATAATTAAAAAAATGTGGATGTTCCAAAATGATGATGATGACCTTTGCAAAAACTATGAAAGTTATCTCATGTCCCTCCATTACCATTATATAGAATCAAGCAAATTTACAGTAATTTTATAGTACACACAAGCCGTGGGCTCCCTACAAAAACAGTATGAAAATTACGGCAAACGAAATATACGGTTTACGGTATTCATACAGAAATATTTTGTATGGGACAATTTTTTTTTTGTATGAAAGACAATTTTTTTTTCATGGAACCGGATATAAAAAAATGTCCTCTGCAACATTAGTTTTTGCACCAACTCTCTAAGACCTATACTTTCCGAGATACGAGGTCGATGTGAGCGAATGGGGGACAAAAGGGGTACTTTAGGATTTATTCCCAACTCATCGGAACTCCCTCTATACGATCCCACCAAACATTTTCACCCTACGAGGTGGCATCTGGGAGAACAAACATGTCAATGAGTCAGTCAGTCAGTCAGTCAGTGAGTGGTAATCGAGCTTTATATAATATAATTTCACGATGATCGGATAAACGCTTCGAAAGTTATCCTCGGATAAACAAACATACATACATACAACACCGATTTGCACAAGTTAATTTTGAGATCTCGCTTCGCTCGATCAATTAAAATAATTGAATATTGTCGGACATTTTACAAAGCACTATCTAGCCCCAAACTAAGCAGAGCTTGTACTATGGGAACCAAATAACTGATATAATACTTATATACTTGTTTTGTAAATACATATTTATAGTATATAGAAAAAAATCCAGAACCGGAACCAGATCTGTAGATCATGCAAAAATTTGTTCCGCGGTGGGAATCGAACTTGCTACCTCCTGCGTCTCAGCCGGCTATTTGGCCAATGCAGGTAGGTATGCAATGTAGGTCGTCAGAATTTGATAATTCCTTATATCATTTAAGTACCAGCATTGCTGTGTTTCGGTTTGAAGGGTATGCCGGTGCACCGGTTGTTGGTGAGATTACAGCCACATGAGGCTTTATACCTGAATGCGTCAAGTTGATGGACACAGGGTGATAAAAAACAAACAATACACGTAGAAATATAAGTGGCGGTCTTATCGCTAAAAGCGATCTCTTCCAGACAACCTTTGGATGGACTGGATTTCACGAGAACGTTATAGGGCGGTAGCTTTTAATAATAATAATTAAATATTGAATAAACAGTGAACTTGCGTAAGCAAAAAAAAAAATATATATATATATACAGGGTGACAAATGGGAAGTTGCCTAAAGTATATGCATCTCTTTCCTCCTTTATTCTACAGTATAAGGCTGGGCCCACGTAGGTATATTCTAGAACGTTGTCAGTTTCTATTGAGACGCCATAAAGAGCAGTACGTGTACTTTAAAATGAATGACCTTACGAATGAAGAAAAGGTGTATCTCATTGAGTGCTTTTATTCTAGAGGTAAAAACTATACTGAAGCATATAGAGGTTTTCGTACCAAGTTTGGAAGTAAAAGAGTAGCTAGTAAAAATACTCTTAGAAGGTAAGAATAAAAAAAAAAATATTTGACTTTATAGTATGACCGTATTTTTAATGAAGTCTTAATTTTTTTTTACTTCTTTCTTAGAGTAATTGATAACTTCATCAATTATTATACTCTTGACGATCATCGTCATGATCTTCCTGGTCCTTCATATACAGTTACCACAGAAGATAAGGTGGCCGAGGTAGAAGAACATTTCAAGAATAACCCAACGGATTCAATAAGAAAAGCTGCAGTAACTTTAAAACTGAATCGAGAGACACTAAGATTAATAATTAAAAAGTTCATCAAGTTATATCCTTACAAAATCACAACTCATCAATTGCTCACCGTAGATTGTAAAGAAAAAAGAATTGAGTTTAGTAAAGTTATGACAAATAAATTGGAAAACAACGAGATCAATATTAATCACATAATTTTCTCAGACGAGGCTCACTTTTATTTGAACGGATATGTCAATAAACAAAATTACCGTTTTTGAGGTACTGAAAATCCACATTTAACTGAGGCAAAGTCCTTACATCCTATTAAGGTGACTGTTTGGGCAGCTATTACAATCAAAGGAGTACACTTAGAATTCTTCGAAGAGACAATAACGAGCAATAGATATCGAGAAATGCTACAACAAAATTTTTTCCTTTCGCTAAGAAACGTGGATTAGTCTAGAACTATTATTTTATGCAAGATGGTGCTGCGCCGCATAGAACTCGAGAGGTATCATTTTTTTTTAAACTTAATTGTGCCTATTGAAAGTTTTCAATTAAACTGAAACCTATTTCAAATAAAAATGACTACTTCAGTGATTCAATGTATGTTTTTATTATTTTTTTCCTGAACCTATCTCAAAATTATAAATGATTACTTTAGGCAACTTCCCATTTGTCACCCTGTATAAGTATTCATCAATGGATTAGGTACTTATTAATATAGTATAGTACATAAATATTCCATACTAATAATAAAAAAGGTATAGCTTGTAAAATACAATAGGTAGGTTCATATAGGTTCATAATAGCAGGGTGAAAAACCAAGAGTAGCGATGACGTAAGATGAGAAAATGAGAAATCAGCATTGTAGTGCAGACAGATGTTTTAATAGAACTGTTTTAAAGATGAGAAGGGATTTGGCAGTTCTAATCTGTGGAGGAAGAGAGTTCTATAGACGGATAGCTTCTACTGTGAAGGAGTTATGATAAAAGTTAGAAGAGTGTACCCCCTGTATACTATTCTAACTTTTACCATAACTCCTATACCTTTTAACCTATTTACCATAACTTTTAAGTTGCAAGGTCTCAGAGGAGCGCAAGACTCGAGGATTTGAGTGATGGAGATACTCAAAGCGCTCTCTGAGATACGAAGGACTAGAAGGGTTAAACATGATACTGTACAAGAGAAAGAGAATATGGGTATCCCTGCGGCAGCGAATGAGTAACCACTTGAGCTTATTGCGAAATTCAGAGACGTGGTCATATTTTCGCTACTAGTTATATTATCAAATTTTATAGAAAATTGACTAAGTTGATTAATTTGATATAAACTTACTGCCTACTCTTGCAATCGACATCAAAAAATAAAGGCCTTCTCTTTCGGAAATGCCTGCGGGTTTTGGGTTAGAAAGGGACCACAAGAAATATCTCGAGACGTCATCAATACAGTATCTGTGGTTGGATTGCCAGCATTAAGCAATATCACAACATAAGTTTAATAAAGTGTTTGTTTTTACATGCCAACATAAATTTCACATTTCTATGGTGACCATTTCACAAATTTATTTATTATTCTCATCAAAATAACACCTTTCATTTTTGTGCGTATATTATCAAACACCCTATATACAGAGGAGTCTGTAACAGTATAGGTAACAGTGTCGCGAATTCAATTGTTTTTTCCCATATCAAAAAATGCCCAACGCGCCTAAAGAAGTTTTCACTTCAAAAATGTTTAGGCATTAAATACGTTTAGGCATCGTTTCGCAAATCGGCCTATACATACATATGTATTAAGTTACATAGTAATGGGTGTTGGTAACATTGCGCGTAGGCCACACAAGGTCGGTCGCTCTAGAAATCTATGGAATCTATGTTTAACAGTGGACGTCCTTTGTCTGATACGATGATTAAAATTCTGAAAACAAAAATGATAATGATGATCCACGATAATCGCAAAAGCATGTCAGTTTGTTTGACCTTTAATACTTGACGGTATGAAGGTTATCTACTTTCTTGCATCAGATGCAAGACGTGCTATTTTTCTATGTATTAAATAATCCGTACGACAGTCAACGTGATGATTAAAGGTACACATATTGCACAGGTACGCACATATATCGACTCGGAAACGGATCGTCACCGTATCAACTCAAGCCGTTCAGTATTCTTTGTATGAAACTCCCTACTTCAACGCACACTAATCGGAATCGTAACGTAATCGCCTCGCCTCGGGACAAGCTCACGAACCGCGGTGCGGTGCGCTTACGGCTCGTCGTCCTCGCGCTTACGTCTCTAGCGTACCCGAGCCCTGAAATTGGGTGCCGCCTAGCCGTCAACCAGCGGGCGGCGAGCCGAAAGCGCGGCTTCGCCTAGCCGTAGCCAAGGAGCTGCTGATCCACTTTGATTACGTGCTTACGTTAGGTTGACGCCTGGTTGACGACGAGGCGAAAGGCAATACGGTGGCGAATACGGTGGCAATACGGTGTTATATCACAATTGTTATTGTTTTAATCTAAATTTGACGTAACTTAGTGTTCTATAATGTACCTACAGTGGAAAATAAATGAAATGAAATCCCTTTCCGAGTTGATATGTCTGCTATGACCTGTATACATCACACATACCTATATCCAAAGGTTATCTGGAAGAGATCGCTTTTAGCGATAAGGCCGCCCATTGTACCTATGATTTAAAAGTGAATATTCTTTTATTTGTTTATTTCTAACGGTGTGCAATAAAGACTTTCTTTATCTATCTATTTATATTTTGTATATTTTGTACCCACTCTTAGCTATTTTATAGTCAAGCAGGTTATATGAACTTTATATCCATAGACACTCATTTATTTAATAAATGGGCAAAAAATATGAAAACTTTAATCTGATTGATGAAAAAAGACAGTGTTTAATAGACAAAGAGAAATATTTTTTTTTAAATAAAAGTAGTAAGTATTTAACGGCCGAAAAAGTTTACTTCAATCAGAAATTATAAATCATGACGTACCAACTCATCTTACCCGGCTCTGAATGTATGTTTATCAAAATAACTAGCTGTTGCCCGTGACTTCGTACCGTTACACTACTAAATGTGTAGGTGACCTAGAAATAAAGCTAAACTCGCTGTTGCAACTTGACTTGACGCCCTATTTTTATCCCATGGAAACTGATTCATGGGATAAAAGGTACCCTATGTGGTAATCCAGGTTATAGTCTACGTATAATACCAAATTTCATCGAAATCGGTTCAGCCGTTACGACGTGAAAGAGTAACAAACATCCCCACATACAACCTTTCGCGTTTATAATATTAGTGGGATGGGATAGATAATCTATGGGGCAGGCCTATGTGCAGCCTATGTCTAGTTTGTAAGTTATAATAAAGAATTTTCATTACTTCATTCAGCAGAGTGAACGTCATATGGCTGAAATGATGATGGATGAATGTATGTGACTATTATTTACTTACCTAGATACTTTTGTTTCTGACTGTACCTATAGGTACTATAAATGGGTACTTAGGTATGTTTTGCTGACCGATGTCAATAATGACCTTGTTCGCTTCAACTATAAGGTCAGTTACCTACTTATATGATGTCGAATCAGCATTCAGTAGGTTAGCATTAACCATAACTGTCATTGTATACCTACTTTGACGACCTCCACGCTGAGACAAAAGAGGTAGAGGGTCGATTCCCGCCGCGGAACAAATGTTTTCATGATCTACAGATATTTGTTCCGGGTCTGGTTGTTTCTCTATATATGTATTATAAGTATGTATTTACAAAAAAAAGTATATAAGTATTCTATCAGTTATCTGGTTCCCATAGTACAAGCTCTGCTTAGTTTGGGGTTAGATAGCGCTGTGAGAAATGTCCAGCAATACCTATATATACTTGATGTTTGATTCTTATAAATTCGTAATCTTCATTCTTGTTAGCTCGTAAGATTTCAAACATGTTTCTCTCACCCCCTTAAATAGAAAAAAATACTTTAGCTCCCCTCAAAAGGTAAATTAATCTTTTGGGGGTCGCTAATGAAAAAGGTAAAATATTATCTTTACCTGATGTTTATCTTCTAATATATACAAAATCGGTATTTGTGGTCGCACTCCTCCGAAACGGGTTGACCGGTTTTAAAGATTTTTTTTGTATGTTTAGTAGGTGTGAGAATACCTATTCTCATACCTACTAAACATACAAAAAATATTTTTCACTCTCCTATCCCCACCTCCCATTTTTTAATCGCAATTATAGTATTTTTGTATGAATAATATCTAAATAATTTAACCGTCGTTCATTGACGTGAAGTCATTTACATGAAGTGTCTCGTCACTTTGACAAGAGTGTTTTATATAGTTTTTATCCCGAAGTTTCCACGGGAACGGGAAATTTCAAGCATGTGAAGCCGCGGGCGGGTCTGCTAGTATTTATATAAATATTGATAAATATAATATTCCACTTTTATTACCCGACAACGTTAAAGCCAAAATAGTTATGTTTAAATCAGTCTATGTATGTATTTATGTTTGTGTTTACGTATGTTTCACTACTCATCCAATTTTGAATAAAAAGTGTCAAAAAATAGCCCCTACCCCCTCTTTTTAGGTTGGGGGCTAAACACAGAAAAAACGACTCTTTTTGTAATAGTTAATTTTATTTCTATCTAATTAAACTCATGATCTAAATCCGTATCCCGCCACCATGCCTATCGGAGTCTCTGTGAGGATACCCTTAGGCTCCCCACAGCCATAGTTGACGGTACCAGCCCCAACCGCCGGCAGGTCACCTTCCAGGGTCACAGTGCCAGAAAACGGCAGCTTGCCAGCGACCACGATAGGCCCCGAGATGAGTAGGTCGTTGGAACAGATACTGCATTTGCCTTCACCAAGCACTGCAGAGGTGAGGACCGGTCGACAGGGGAGACCAGGGTTGCCGATGCATTGGCTGGAGATGGACTGAAATAAATAAATAAATATTGCCGGACATTTCACACAGCGCTATCTAGCCCCAAAGCAGAGCTTGTACTATGGGAACCAAATAACTGATAGAATACTTATATACTTTTTTCTTTTGTTCTTATATATCCAGACCCGGAACAAATATCTGTAGATCATGCAAACATTTGTTCCGCGGTGAAAATCGAACCCGCAACGCAAAATGACAAGTATTCATTCATAATTTAAAAACCCCCTCGTTTTGCATTAGGGGTTAAAAAACAGACTAAGCTAAGAACCAACTCAGCTAACCTAGCTTTCTATTGAAGAACTGCATCTAAATCAGATCTTCCGTTAGAGAACTACGATGCCACAAACTGACAAAGGCGTCAAACTTATAACTTAAAACTCCTGTGTTTGCGTCGGAGGCTTAAAATAAACTGACGAGCAATAAAAGCCACTTGCTAAGTGCCTACACAAATCTAAATATCTCCTAAACCATACAAGTTAACTTCATGAAGTAAAAAAAATAATAAAAAGTAGTGGCACTCCGGGAGTGCCGGCAGAAGTGAAAACTTGAACAAGTACTTATATACAGAGGTGTCGGTAACGGTAACGGTAACAGTTTAATGGTTTTTTCCCGTACCAAAAAATGCCCACGCGCCTAAACAAGTTTTCACTTTATATACAGAGGTGTCGGTAACGGTAACAGTGTCGCGAGTTCAATGGTTTTTTCCCATCTCAAAAAATGCCCAACGCGCCTAAAGAAGTTTTCACTTAAAAAATGTTTTATTTATTATATACTTTTTTACACAAAATACACATTAAATGTATAAAAGGTGGGCTTAATTATATTGATTAATTAATTTAATTTTTAGTTATTTTTTAATGCTAGAAGATTTTTTTACCTTCTAAACTCAGAGGTAATAAAAAAAGGTTGGTGACTTAAAAACAACTTTAACTAATGATGTTAGAAGTCGTTAGAATCGTTATAAGTTACAGAAAAAGTAAAAAAAAAAATACCAAAGATCTTGCGTGGTTTGGCTAATATTTCATGAAATTAAATGAATTTGTTAGCTAGGAGCGGTATATAAGTGGATACAGCTGTAATTTGGTTTCACATACTTCACCGATTAACGCCGTGCAAATTACACTTCATCATCTACAGCCCATAAGTACCCACTGCTGGGTGTAGGCCTCCCTTTGTAAACGCCACCCTTAAATTACACTTACTTATCATTAATTAAAATAACACACAAAATTATTGAATTTAATAAAAATCAATCAATAATATCAATCATTATAATACATTAAATATCATGATAAGTTTATGACTTTTTTATATTGCTCGTTATTATAGTTATTATAGTGTAGTTAAAGAATTACCTGGACCACAAAACCTAAAATACAAAATAACACAGCCTTCTGCATTTTTGGCCTATATAACTAACTCACTAAGTAGCACTCTAGCATTAGACCTAGACTATATACCTACGGTCATTCGAGGTATTAGGTCACCATCATTGACTCACTGATTCAGTGACCTAATCTATGTAACTGATAAAATAATCTATCTATCACACTAATATTATTATAAATGTGAAAGTTTGGATGTTTGTTTGTTTGTTACTCAGACACGTTGTAACAGCTGAAACGATTTCAATGAAATTTGGTATATATGTAGATTATAACCTGAATTACCACATAGGCTACCTTTTATCCCGTGAATAAGGTCCCATGGGATAAAAATGGGGTTTCAAGTCAAGTTGCAACGGTGAGTTTAGCTTTATTTCTATTTCTTCTACACATTTAGTATTGTATCGCGTACGAAGTCGCGGGCAACGGCTAGTACTATAATATTATAAAGAGGAAAGATTTGTATTTTTGTATGTTTGTAACGAATAAACTCAAAAACTTCGAGTCCGATTTCAAAAATTATTTCTCCATTAGAATGCTACATTACCCTTGAGTAGGACATAGGATACTTTTTACCCGACTGCGTAGAAGGAAGGTAATGTTTTTATTGACAAACCATGCGTGCGAAGCCGGAGGCAGGTCAGCTAATTAATTATAATTTGATTGCGAAAATAAATTCCAACAATTAGCTAACAATATTCTTTCTATATTTTGATTAGAAAATAAAATACTTAGTTGGATCGATTGATAATCATTATCATCATATAATCCGTAGGACATCCATGCTTTCGATCTTGTGCAGTCTGCACCCAACGGCTCCCAGCAACCTTTATTATGTCGTCTTTCCATTAAATGGGATCCTTCGCTGCGCTTTTCAGTGCGTGTTCCCAACTCTCCACTCGAGAACCTTTCTTATTTCATATTATATTTCATATTTATTTATTTGAAACCATAGGGACTTATAGAACAATTAGTTACGTCAACTTACATGGCATAAAAAATTACATAATTACATGAAAAATATTAGGAAAACATTTACCTAACTAATATTTTAATTTAATTTGTCGACCTCCGTGGCGCAGTGGGCGAATAACCGGCTGAGACACAGGAGGTAGCGGGTTCGATTCCCGCCGCGAAACAAATGTTTGCATGATCTACAGATATTTGTTCCGGGTCTGGTTGTTTCTCTATATATTATAAGTATGTATTTACAAAAAAAATGTACATAAGTATTCTATCAGTTATCTGGTTCCCATAGCTCTGCTTAGTTTGGGGCTAGATAGCGCTGTGTGGAATGTCCAGAAGTATTTATATACAATGGAACTGGGCTGGGCATGTCTGTCGCATGCCAAGTGAGCTGTGGGCAAGGATAGCCACCGAGTGGCGCCCTGATCCAGCGAGAAGGCGACGCGGTAGACCGAAACGTAGATGGCGGGACGAGCTGGATGAATTCCTAACGGATTGGCCACAATCAGCTCAGGATCGCGAAGTCTGGAAAGAATGCCTTTGCCCAGCAGTGGGACACGAATGGATGATAATAATAATAATAATACAATAATATTTTAGTTGTGGTTGTATTCTGGCTTTGTCACAAGAACATTAAAATAATAAAATAAAATAAAATTAGTTAATTAAAGCGGCTGTAAAGAGGCCTTATCATTAAAAAATCTAAACTTAAAAACTATAACATGTCAAGTGGTTGCAGTGTATTTTGTAGTGTAAATGGCGAATTTACTAATTTCTCCTTATTTCTAGTGTTCATATTATGAACATCAGAACGTTTTTCATAGTTATGTAGGTTTTTACGTACATACATGATATTTTCATACATATACATATACAAAGAAGGAACGGTTCATATTCTAATTTTAGTAAACACGTCTCTGAGGGATACTCGTATGTTCTGCCCCAACGGCCGTCAGTTCTCCGGCATATATGCCCCGCCCACTGCCACTTCAGTTTGCTAATCTTCTGGGCTATGTCAGTGACCTGAGTTTGTCTAAGAATCTCCTTATTTATGATTCGATCTGATAGAGAAACAGCGAGCATAGCCCTCTCCATAGCTTACTGAGCGACCTTGAGCCTTCTTATGACGACCATAGTGTTTTTTAAACTACGTGTTTTGTGTACGACACTAAATGAAAACACGGGTAGGACTAATGGTATTATTAGTATTGTTGTAAAATAGGTTTTTTCAAATTCAGAAACAGAAAATTTTACATTTTCAAGGAACCTTAATATCAAGTCCGAAAATATCAATGAAACAACCTGTATAAAAATAGGTAATTAAATCAGACTCATTCATCATGTAAGTACCTGTTAATCTGACTAAGTGGCATCATCGCAAAGGCGCCGCCGATTTACGTTAAAATTGTTTACTGGAAATGTATTGATTACCGGATAAAAATTCAGGGAACTGGTATTAAATGAATCCAACAAGGGGCAAAGGTTCAAACTCTAAAATCAGTTAATACGGTTCCGGATGTGTGTTTTAAATTTATGTCGCACATAACAAAATAGGTTGTATATATTCTGTCTTCAACGAAACCGTTGCATGTCTTAATACATTTATATTCTGTGTTCATTATAGCTTCAACAACGCCGCCTGAAAAGTCGTAAGTTTTCAGCGTTCCACGCAGGC
Organism: Philereme transversata; assembly: GCA_963924445.1. Taxonomy (NCBI): domain Eukaryota; kingdom Metazoa; phylum Arthropoda; class Insecta; order Lepidoptera; family Geometridae; genus Philereme; species Philereme transversata. The sequence continues at coordinate 26,134,240 of OZ004346.1, forward strand.
CACCAGCGACGACCCATCTGTTGCTAGACGCGCACTGTGGTTAGATAGTAACCACCCATCACCTGACTTAATTCACCCTCAAGAACAACTTCCACCAGAGCACGACCTGCAATGGCCAGTGCGGAAGTCCTTAAATAGGCTTCGCACACAGGTTGGTCGCTGCGGAGTCAATATGTGCAAATGGAGGTTCAGGGATTCTAGCCTAACGCAATGTGACTGTGGTGATCCTGCACAGTCAATGAAACACCTGCTAATGTGTCCTTTGTACTTGCACAATGGAAGGCTTAAAAATGGCTTCTCCTGACGCCATCAATGTAGCCAAGTACCTATCTATCACAATATTAGTAGAGCTATTGACATGCTACGAAGAAGAATTATAGCTATAACCATCATGCAAACTGTTAGATTATAGATACCCAGTTGTTTAGTCAATCAGGTGGCTCAAGGTCTTATCAACTTATCAATCATTAGAACGTGGTATCAATCAGTTATCAATATGTATTGAACGTGATTTCCATGCGTTATTTACTTGGTCAAATACATGGCATTAGCAATACGTGAAGAAATGAAAGTGTCTAAATCGAAATACTTACTGATAGTCTTCGTTTCCTAGAAATGGTGACTGTTAAATTTATTAAGATTAATGTCACGAATAATTGAGGCCTTAAATAAGAATTATACGGGGCAGGATAACAAAACAAATAGATACAGAATTGGGGCAGAATCGGGCCGATTATGATTTTAACCGTTGTTAAAATAAATAAATACTGCTGGACATTTCATACAGCGCTATCTAGCCCCAAACTAACCAGAGCTTGTACTATGTGAACCAGCTAACTGGTAGAACACAGTAAAATAGTAAAATTATAATATATAGTAAATATAGTAAAATTAGACGAAAGTAATGAATGCTGTATTCTGCCATTTTGATTTTTAGTCATCTCGTAGAATAGTTACGGCGTAGAGTCTGACTTATACGGAACCTCTACGATGTCTTAGAGCTACTACGCTGTAGAGGTCTACTGTTAAAAACCTCTACGCTTGTCGTAAAAGAGTATTACACTTCGCGTTATTCATATTTATTTATTATTATATGTTTATTTTACAATTGGTTACTGATTTAAACGGGTATTTATCGCGTATGCACTTTTTTAGGGTTCCGTACTCAAAGGGTAAAACGGGACCTTATTTCTAAGACTCCGCTGTCTGTCTGTCCGTCTGTCTGTTTGTCTATAAGTCTGTCACCAGGCTGTATCTCATGAACCGTGATAGGTCGACAGTTGAAATTTTCACAGATGATCTATTACTGTTGCCGCTATAACAACAAATACTAAAAACAGAATAAAATAAATATTTAAGGGGGCTCCCATATCATAGACATGTTTTTTTTGCCGTTTTTATAGATAATGGTACGGAACCCTTCGTTCGCGAGTCCGACTTGCACTTGGCCAATTTTTATTATTTGTTATCCCGACATTTCGACTGTATTGCAGTAGCCGTGGCCACGGAATAAAAAAGGTACAAATGCGATAAATATCCGTTTAAATCAGTAATTATGTACAGTGATTGCGGAAGTTTGAACAATACTTTTTCACACCACCTGCTCGACAATGTCAAATTATAAGTCATGTAAACCTCACACAAAGCAGGTGCTTAAACCCATACGGCTAAGACGGGAGTAAAGTTTGAGATTTGAATTTGGAACCGCATCTGTATTAAAATTTGAATCAAAGAGACCCGCACAGTAAGAACTTATTCGTAATTCGAACTAATCTCTGCACACAATGCGCCAACCTAGATTTGGTTTTTATTGTCTCGCAGAAAGTGTGAAAAGTAGAGTATTCTCCTCGTGGATAAAGCTGTCTACATCTTGAGCGTGCTTATATCTCTCTCTACACCCAGGATTCTAGTAACTCTTTCGCTCCGCTCGTGAGTTAACTCTAGAATCCTTCGTTACGTTCATGATTCAATATAGCGCCCTTGGCGCAAGACACTGCTTTATACCCTCGTATAATAATCTACTATTACAATAGGTGTTTAGTGGAACATTTTGGTCTCAATCATGAGCCTCAAGGGGGCACTACAATAATATTATTATTATTATGCACTTATTACAAAAGTACCTATCACAAGGTCAATCAATATGCTCATTTAAAAAATGTTCTTTTTAGTTACCTACTTCATTTTGAAAGGTCTTTATGATGTGCATGTTAACTCGTGTTCTATATTAGTATTTTATTTTGTTTATAAGTTATGTTTGTTTGTTATCATTTACTAGTTCCTATTGTTACGAGCTGAGGGTTCGGGATAAAATAATCGGAATCAGTCTGACCAAAATAACACTTTTATTCAACACTAAACGATGTATAGACGAACTTGGTCACACGTAATCACAACACACTAATTCACACCACTGTTGTACCACTTAAAGTCATCGAAATGATTGCACGTATAGCTTAATCCAGACTGACTCGGGAGCAACTACTGTTCACGCGAGACCCTTCCCACGTCAGTCCTCCAGGGCCTCGCTGAGACTCACTACTCAGACTGACTGTCCGGCCATCTCTCCGGCCTATTTATATCGCACACATTTCGATTGTTCGAGAACGATGTCGATCCTTCCAGGAAAGGGTCGGTGTTTCGACAGAACGACCCATCCCCATTGTGCGCAATCGCAGACAATAACAACAATAACACAGCAAGACAAAAGTGCTCGAGAAACTTCGATTATTACTCATTGTTTAACAGCCTCGGCGTAACACTATGTACCTACTAATACGCACAATTGATTGTTGACAGTAGGTACCCTGCACGCACTGAAATGGTACCACACTTTACAATAAAATACATTTTTTTAAATAACATTGTTCTTAATTTAAATTGATTGAAAATTATTTTATATTTTAGTTTAGTTAACTATAAAAGCGTGTTTGTTAGTTTTTAAAACTATTATTAATTTTCTATTTTTTAGTTCGCTAACTACGATAGCGTTATTTTTGTTAATTTTTATTTACTGTTGTTACTGTTTGATTTTTAATAAAATCTTATCTAACTTTCTTTCTTTCTATCACGATCTCCTTGCGGGAACTGACTTAATACAGGAAGAAAGCTTCACATTGGAATGTTAAAAATAGTAAACCTGGGATGTGCGCTCTGGTAGCATTATCGTAGGGAATAAAAACCACTTTATGGGACACCACAAAAGAAACAAACATAATAAGTTTTTTGTTGAAAAATTACTTTTTTAAAACAAGCTTTTATAAAATTCATAATCGGAACCGCAAGCAGATTTAAATGAGCCCAAACACTAGTAGCCTATTAGTATCCATTCAGAAGTTCCGTTGTCTAGCATCCGTCTCCATCATGAAACCACCTCCATGGTATTATATTATTGCATTGTCACCGAAGTTACATACATATGTATTCCAAATTTCAGCTCAATCGGTTGAGGAGAACGTGTTTAAAATTCAGTTGCAAGATTCCACCCGGACTTGGATTCCACCACACGAAGCTTGGGATTGAAATTGCTCCAACTCGTTCAAAATGTTCCAATTTAGAACGTAATTTATTTTCTGTATTGTTATGTATTCTAAAAACATCATTAAAAACAAACAACCAACCTTGTTTTCTTGCCTTTCTTTCCTGGCTTGGTCACGAAGGAACAGGCAGTAAAATTGACGTTTCAAAGTGATCCTTGTGATTTTAATGAATAAAAATATTTGCCTTTTTTTACTTTGGACAAACATACATATATTGCAGGTTAATAAAAAGCTTGTAAAAAAGAAATCCGCAAAGCAAAATGTACAATGGGCGGTCTGATCGCATAGAAGCAATTGGAATGTGTCCCAACCGATTCGGTGGTTGCGTATAATGTATTTCTACAAACTATTTATTATGTAACTTGTGTTTACGCCATTTTCTGTTAAATTAACATTGTTAGCATTTTTATGCAATGAAGTTGTACACATTGGAGTATATTGGAGTTTACTACTTAAGAATCGATTTTCATTTATATGCATGGTATGGTGTGGGTATGAAAATTTAAGGGTGTAAGATCAAACTTTCTCCGTTATGTTATGCGCTATGTTCGTGCACAACTTATCTTGCGCATCTCCCAGCACAGAGTACTCTCGGCTACATGGTAATGTAATATAGCTGACCCCGCGAGCTACGTACCGCCTTAGGATCAATAAATTTTGTGTTGCTAAGCCGAGTTAAATTCATTTTTTTTTCAAAATTATTTTCTGTGTACGTACCCATTATAATCAATTATGTATACATATTAAATAAAAATTATCAAAATCAAATCAAATTAAACTAAACAAATTCAAATTAAATTAAATCAAAATAAAATTATACACTAAAATTATAAATAAAGGTAGAAGAGAACCGCTTTGTGCGAATGGGAGGCATTTCAACCATATAGCGGTGCCGCACCGCAGAGCGTCTGCCTGTCCGATTATAGAATGGAGATGGTGGGATCAGGATGATGGATGGCAGGATTTTGCATAAAAGTTGAAATACGTATTTCTTTACTTCTTACCAAAAGCCAAGATAGCCTATGTCCTTCTCGAGGATATAATCTATCTCCTTGCCAAATTTAATTACGATCCGTTTACCCGTTTAGTCGTGAAAAGGTAACAAACAAACAAACTTAAAAACGAACAGAGTTACTTTCACATTTATAATACCTATTAGTAAGGATTATTGTAACTGTGTATTCGTTTATTTATTATTTCAACGAGTGTTTATTGAAAATACTGTATAACTACCTATATATATTCGATGTTTTGGGTTTGGGGATTGTTAACAATGTGTCTTAGTTTTATTCTCTTAAATTTTTCCTGCTACTTGTCGTACACTAACTACAAAATATATTTTCCACATTATGCAAAGGTTAACTGGAAGAGAATGCTTGCTAGCATTAAGTTCGCCCATGTACATTTAAGTGTTAATTTATGTGCATAATGAATTTTGAATCAATCGATCAATAGAGTCGTTTTCATAGGCAAACAATTCTGCAGGGTTCCCGTCACCCGTCTTCTCCCTACCCAGATGAGACTGGTGCCAGCTCAACAGGCTAAGAACCTGCTGTGGTGCGTCAACCATTCATGCATAAATACGATTGGAGAGAGTCACCAGTAGACGCCACTAAAACTTATCATCGCTAAAGAAAACGGCAATACATTTCAATAAATACTTTAATTCTTAAGTCAGGTATAACATTGCCTATGCTTAAATTTATTTTAAAATTTAAAATTACGATTACAAGAATCGTAGCTCACACGAAACCTGCTAGATACCAGCAAGTTCCTGAGCGAGTTTTTAGCAGCTCTAGTACCCATAGGGCGCGCCGCAGGAGCAGCTACCTGAGATAGTGATAATACCAGCAGCTGGCACAGTGCCAGAGAACTGTACGCCACCCACCACTGGCACCTGGCCAGTGACGAGCGTGGAGCCAGCCACTGGCAGCTCTCCAGCGACGGCCACGGCACCGCTGCCAGTACCACCGTATACAGGACCACCTGGGCCAAGAGGACCAGTAACTCCTAGCGAGGATTGGGTTAAGCCAGGATTGGGACCAATAGCATTACCTAGAGAACCAATTCCACATGGTGCACCGGTTTGAGGGCCAGAACCGATCCCGAATGGTCCAAAACTAGCGTACTGCGTTAATGCTATCTGAAAAAAATATATAATAATAATAATAATTTGTTCCTTCACCTTTTAAGCTTAAAAATAAATACCGATGGAAATAGACCACAAATGTTTTCATCACGAATGCGAGGATATTAAAAAATATTTTTCCACTAATGGATTTAGACCTCTTCATTTTTAAATAGAAATAAGGATTTGTCATGGAGATTGTATTTCATTATAACATAATATTAACTGACCCGCCTGCGGCTTCGCACGCGTGGCTTGTCAATAAAAATATTACCCTCCTGCGCAGTTGGGTAAAAAGTAGCTTATGTCCCAATCCCGGTCACAATCAATCTATATATTACAAACTGAACATAGGGAGTGCATTTAAAGAATACCTCATAATTATTACCCCCCCCCCGGCGGGGTAGGTAAAGTAAGGGGTTAACCCTCCCCCCCTTTAGGGATGATTTTTCAAAAAAGTTGTATTAATTTCTTACCAAAAGCCTAAATATTAATTTTTAGATTCCTATCTTGAGGACCATACAAAATACCCATACAAAAATCCAACCTCTATTTCACCCCCTTCAAAATTATTTGTTTTGACAAAAGATAGCTTATGTCTTTCTCCAGGACATAATCTATCTCCTTGGCTTTCATTACATCCGTTCAGCCGTTTCGATTTGAAAAGGTAACAAACAAGCTTACAAACAAAGATAGTTGCTTTCGCATTTATAATCATTATAGATGAATGCAATGAGTCTTATTCTATTTACTTACTGCCTTAGGGCCGTAAATTGCATTAACGGAGTCGAGTTATAGTGACCAACTTTCAGAGCATAAGTGATGAAAATAATTAAACGTACCTGGAATAGGCAGACTTGAAGGCAAATTACGAAAATAAATTTGTGTGGCATTTTCTTCTGCTAATTAAATTCAAATGATATCAATTTAAAATCAAACTTCCCTTTTATACAACTAACAAATAAAGGTTATATCTGATTTCCAAGATAAGGGTTGCATCAAAATGTGTTAATGATTGACATGCAAAGGTTTCCAAAACTGATAACAACGACTTATCGTATATATTTTAGTTTTGTAATGCAAAGCCTTATAAAACCATCGCGAAGGTTTGTCCTATCATAACTTAGTTTAGTTCGAGCTGATAACGATATAATGGGGTACAAATTGGCATTATTAGGTACCGTGGCTGTCCTAGTTCAGGTAAGCAATGATAATGTACTTTATAGGGGACCCAGATAAGCACATCATAGCTAAAGGATTTCCACTGCTGAACAGAGGCCTCCTCCATATATTTCCAGAGCGACCGTTCTTGTGCCCAACGGCTCCCAGCAACCTTTATTCTTTTTTCCATCTAGTGGGGGCCAACCTGCGCTGCGTACTCAAGGGAGACAGAGTCTTCGTTTTATTTTTCGTGTAATTTTTGCATATTATTTCTATCAATCATAAAAATTTGACGTATTCGCTTTGCGGACTTCAAGGTTAATTTGGGGATGGTATATTTTCGTTGTTTTTCATCATAGCTCCAAAACTATGTGACATAAATAGATTTCGGAATGTGTAAATTAAGTTCTTTAATATGATCCCCAATTGACCTAGTAACCAGATTTTGAAATGTCGGCCCTTTGGGCAATTCAAACGAAAATATTTTTGTGTTTTTTTGCTTGCAAGAGAGGAATTTTAGTATTATATTATAACTGTTCCAAATAACAAGTAACCTGACTGACAAGATCGCAACATACGAATTCCTTGTTTACCATTTCCGTCCGGAACCGAAAAATAATACATAGTTAGTTTTCTGTAAGTAGCGGTGCGAAAAATTAAAATCAAAATGTTTGTATTCATTAGAATCACAAGGATCACTTTGAAACGTCAATTTTACTGCCTGTTCCTTCACGACCAAGCCAGGAAAGAAAGTCAAGAAACAAGGCTGGTTGTTCTTTTTAATGATCCATTTAGAATACATAACATTAAAGAAAATAAATTACGTCTAAATTGGAGCAATTTCAATCCCAAGCTTATCTATAAATAAATAAATATCGCTGGACATTTCACACAGCGCTATCTAGCCCCAAACTAAGCAGAGCTTGTACTATGGGAACCAGATAACTGATAGAATACTTATATACTTTTTTTTTGTAAATACATACTTATAATATATAGAAAAACACCCAGACACGGAACAAATATCTGTAGATCATGCAAACATTTGTTCCGCGGCGGGAATCGAACCCGCTACCTCCTGCGTCTCAGCCGGCTATACGCCACTGCGCCACGGAGGTAGTCTATCTCTAAATAATCCGATCATTAATATGATAATGCTTTTTTATTAAGATTTTGTTTAGTCACGTTTTTAAATTTGTTAATTTTATATGTTTGTACATCACTTGGGAGTCTATTATAAAAGCGTACATATAGGCAATCCAATCTTTCAATCTTGTTTAACCCAGTTCATTCAAAGGTTGTCTGGAAGATATCGGTTTTAGCGATAAGACCGCCATTTATATTTCCACGTGTCTTGTTTTTTATATTGTCTTTTAATTTGAGTGTGATGTACAATAAAGCGTTATCTATCTATCTTGCCTATCTATCTGTTTTATAATAGACTAGCTTCCGCCAGCGGCTTCGCACGCATGTTTTGTCAATATTAAGTAGCCTATGTTTTAATCCAGGCTATAGTCTATCTATATACCAAAATTCATTGAAATCGGTTAAGCCGTTATGACGTGATTGGGTGACAAACAAACACACATTCAAACTTTCGCATTTATAGAATATAAATGATTCTATATAAATATTATCTTTTCAATTCCAGGTAATATCAGGCCAATGTATTGGCAACTCTCTGAACGCGGGCTCAGGTAGAGGATTTGGCAATGGATTGAATGGCCCGAACGTAGGTGGTCTAGGACCTTTTAGTACCGGAGTTGGGGGGTTCGGTCCTAATCGCGCTAATTTCGGGCCAGCTGGGGCGCCAGGATGTGCCGCGTCTTCAGGAGGCAGTTTTGCAGTCACCAGCGCTTCTCCAGTGTCTCCTACAGGTCTGTCAGTGTTGGCTGAAAACCTGGCGATCGAAGGGCCGTTGACTGTAGGGGGAAACCTGCCGTTCCTTGGTACAGTGGGGATAGAGGGAGTTATGCCCGGTGCGGGGGCGGGATCAGTGTCCTATGGATGTGGGAGTGGTAACATTGGTATGGCTGAGAACACGGGTATTGCAGGCCCGTATGGTTTAGCTGGATCCCCAGCCGCCTCTGTTTCTGGCGCCTACAGTTTGGCTGGTACCGGATCTGTGGGTCCTTACGCTTTGACTGGATCACCTGTAGGCCCGGGGGGTGTCGCAGGTCCCTTCGGTACGGCTGGATCTTCTATTGTATCACCAGGCTCTAGTTTCAGACCTGGATTAAATTTTAAGGGATTCAACGGAATCGGGTCACTAAATGGCCTACGTCAATAGTTATTCAGATTTAAGCACATATTTATAAAATAAAACGTTTGTTAATGAAATATTTATTTTATTCCTTCAATATAATGTACAATGGATATCTAACAAATAGGTTCTAGATATTAATAATAGGTACACGAAGTATTTAATATAGTATTTGTGATATCGTTATACTTGTTAACTACTTCTACTAGTGGTTCGCCCCGAACTGATATGTCGCGAGTCTCCCATAATGATAAAAAGATATTATTTGTAATCTTTGACTATCAAAACAGTGCCACAAAATGCATAACCAAAAACTTGACCTACAGTTTCATCCAAACTACAGGTAACGGGAGTTTATGTAAATTGGTTATACTTTTTTGTTGGTAGAAATTGTAGTTATGCTAGATTTCAGACTTTTCCCTATATTTTTGCCACTAAAGCTACACACATACCAAATTTCAGCACTGTGGGATCACTGGTGTACTATGTGAATTTTGTCAAAGTTCAGTGTATATTATGGCTAATAACTTAAAAACTACAAAGTTTAAACTAAAAATAAAAACGGGATCGAAATGTTTTCACAAAGAACTTTTATTAGACGTGCCATTTGACCGGATAATCCCATTTGGTTTTTTTTACCCCTCTTGAACCCCAATATCTCAACAACCCCCACAAATTTTTTACTCATTTAGTTACACCAAAATTGTGCCATCACTAAATACCAAATTTTACGATGATCGGATAAACGCTTCGAAAGTTATCTTTCCTCCATCATGAGACCACCTCCATGGTACCATATTATTGCATTGTCACCGAAGATGACACCAATGTATTCCACATTACAGCTCAATCGGTTGAGGGGAACGGGTTTAAAATTAAGTTGCAAGATACCACCCGGACAAACATACATACATAGCAAGTTAATAAAAAGCTTGTAAAATGTACCTACTAATTTTGACTTAAGGAATTGCATTTATTGCTAACTAGCTGACCGATCCGCAGCTTCGCACAACTAGTTTTTCAATAAAAACATTGCCCTCCTTCTGCGCAGTTGGGTAAAAAGTAGCCTTTGTTACTCAGGGATAATGTAGCATAGTAATGGTGAAAGAGTTTTTGAAATCAGACCCGTAGTTTTTAATTTAATTCGTTACAAACATACAAATATTTCCTCTGTAGATAGATTATTTGCTTTACTTTGAGAAACACGCGTTTTTTATGAGTTGTGCGCATGTGATTCCTGTGTATCTTTTGCCAAATTAATTAATTTAACCACCAGTATTTAAATACTGATTCAAATTAGAAGACATTATTCTACTTTGATTTTTTTTACAATAATGGCAACTAAGGCTGAGCGCAGACTTGAGTCACGATAGTTTTAATACAGACTATTCCTTTACAAAAATTAAGAAGACGCGCAAACTTCAAACAAAACGTCTCAGAGGCAAAATTGTCTAATACCTATAAGAACTGCACAGCGAAAAGTCTGACTAACGGTTGTCGGCTTCTCTTTTGTATGTATGTGGGCGCGCACATCAAAGACAAAACAGTCTAGTGACGTGTATAAAATTTTCCTTTTAACAATCTTTCACTATATATGGGATGCACCCAATATTTACGTCTGCGTCGTTTTGCAAGTGAACGCGTAACTAGAACGCTTAATACAACAGTATCGATAAAGTCCATTTTGATACTGAAAAAGAATTGACGCAGACGGTGCGCGTCATAGTAGTAGACAAAACCGTTTCGTTTTAGGTGTGCGACGTGTCGTAGGCAAAACAGTTTCATTTTAGTTTTAAGGCAGACTTATCTATGTGAGGAAAGTCTGTCTTAAAACTGTCGTGACTCCAATATGCGCTCAGCCTAAGGTCTTTTTAGTCATCTGCACTTCTGCGCTTTTGGTGTATGTAAAAGGTTACTTTTTACATTATTCATATTCCAAACCTCAAAGGTCCATAACCACAAACTAAATTGAGGTACGTTTTATCCTAAAAATGGCATCAGTAATGTTAAATTTGTTCAGTAAACAAATAATCGTCGTCTTTCTTTGTACACGTCGATAAAAGGATGTTATGGAATGATATATACTACCACTTTTATCTCCCACACACAATTTTACCAATCGTGTTTTTATACTCGTAACATACTGGTAAGAACAATTAAAAACCATCCCCGATCTATAAAAAGACCACCTGATGAAAGTTCCTGGGGACCCATTGGGTGCGACCGCACAAAACCGGTCGCTCTGGTAATCTATGAGGATGCCTATGTCCAGAAATGGTCGCTGTGGATGAATGAGGACAATTATCTCCTGACAGCGAACTTCATAACACAGCAAGTTGCAACTCCTTTTTGAGATTAGATTTTTTTTTTTTTTAGACTAATTAGTGATTGTTTTCGTTGCCCCCTGGGTTGCAGGACTCGCTGGTTGCGGATACAGCGGAGGCCTGACCTTGGATGGCGTGGCTGGCTATGGTTGCGGCATGGCCTCCACAGGCGGTGGCCTTCCTTGCGCCAGCGCCTCTCCTCTCCCTCCCGTCGGCGTGCCCGTGTTATCTGAAAACGTGTACGAAAGTTCTCTGGCTGTTAGCGGAAACCTTCCGTTCCTGGGTACAATTGTGTTGGAAGGTGTCCTACCTACAGCTGATGCTGGTGTGGTGTCGTACGGCTGTGGTTCTGGATGTGGCATAGCTGTGAAAGAGGGTCCTATTGCGACTGGAATTGCTCCGTCAGTCGGTGTCGCTTCTGGTGTGGCTGGAATGAATGGACTCGGGTACGGATAGAACTGGGCAAAATACATGCACTGCATTCATTAAAATACAAATTACAAAATAGTGTCTCGCACGTATTTAAAATACGAAATACAAAATAATTTTAAGTCGTCTATTTGAAATACAAAATACAGTATTTAACTATTTTATATAAAATACATAATACAGTCAGGTGTTAGGTACTAGACGCTTTGACGTACAGTACAAGTGCAGTGTTACCAACTTTAAAGTTTGATATATTTATCGGTCGCCATTTTATTATCATAAAACTATATTAACATAAAACTATCGAGCGCTACTTTCTGTAAAACGCACCATTATACAAACGTGATCCTCAAGAATCGATCAATCAAAGAGATAAAATGATTAACGGAAATAGCTATGTAGTTCAATTTAATAAATAATCAGATCACATAATCGTATGTAGGAATCAGTAGATAGCACCGCCACAGCATCTGGTTGGTTGGTTTTATTGTTGTTATGAAAATTATAAGAACACTGAATTGCAGCGCGTTCATGAGCGTTCTGAATCCTTGACAGCACTCAACTGTCATCAACGCGATAATTGAATCGGTACGAAAAATAGCTATGTGAACGCTAGCAGTGATTATGTTGTGATTCGGAATGCAGGGGTTTTAGTGCAAAATGGCGGATGTAATGACGTCATCTATGACGATTCACGGAACATCGCTGTCGCGCTCACGGTGACTCGGAACGCTTGCCAGCGCGATGATATCGGTTTTAGCGTGATTCGGAATGCAGCGAGGGGTTAAAAAAATGATCGGATGTTGCTTCACCGAATTTTTAGGCAGGATTGGCTTCTGACCAATCGGTGTAATGTTTGTGTTTTCAAGGCTAACTTATACCAATAAGAAAGCGAGGAAGGTATGTTTATTAATAGATATGGTTGAATCAGGGAGCCATGGAGCGTACCATGCTCGGCATCAGACTGTTAGATCGAGTTCCAAACGTCGAGATCCGTAGACGAACAAAGGTCCATGACGTTGGGAATCGAGTGATGGAGCTCAAATGGTCTTGGGCGGAACACTTGGCTAGACGTAGTGGTGACAGATGGAGTAGGGCAGCGTGGGGAGTAGAAGGGTGGGACGTCCGGCAGCGAGATGGGTGGACGATATCGTAAAGGTCGCGGGCCGTCAGTGCGTGACACTAGCGCAGGATCATAGTGGATGGCACAAACTTGGGGAGGCCTGTACGCAACAATGGGTGAAGCCAGAATATGGATGATGATAATGATGATGATGATGGTTGGATGATGGATGGAAATTAAGTAACTACTTTTAAGGTCATGATTAAATATAGATTTCAATAATAAAAAGTAACAGATATCGATTTGATTAAAAATCGTCACAATTTGTCGTAGGCCTCTAGATTAGTATAACCTATAGAGGTCACGTTCGTTACATAAAACACTTTTACCTAATTTTTACCAAGTTCATTGCTGTGAGCTAATTTCAAAATTCTTGGGTAACAAAGTGGTATAAAAGCTGAGGACTGGATCTGGAAACCATCAGCTGCTCACTTCAACTTAATCAAATAACATAATGGCATTCAAGGCTATCGTCCTTTGCGCATCTGCGCTTCTTGTCCAAGTAAGTTTCTAAGATAGTTTTCTAAGATATTGTGCGTTGTGCTTACATTGGTATTATCCTTCTATCTAGACGATTCATAGCATTTATTCATTGATTTATTTTATTTACAGTCCGCCTTTAGCCAGTGCCTCGCTGGTCCGGGCCTAGCTGGCGCTGGACTAGCGGGAGGCTGGGCAGGTCAAGGAGCCTGGGCAGGCGGTTTGGGTGGTGCCGGCTGCGGTTGCGGCGGAGTGGCCTCCACCGGTGGTGGCCTCCCAGTCGCCAGCGTCTCTCCCATCGCCCCTGTTGGTGTTTCCGTGCTGTCTGAGAACGCGTACGAGGGTGGTCTGTGCGTCGGTGGTAACCTGCCTTTCCTTGGAACCGTCGGTATCGAGGGCATCGTGCCCACTGCTGGTGCTGGCGCTATCTCGTACGGCTGTGGCAATGGCGCCGTCGGCATCGCCGCGGAGGAGGGTCCCATCGTCACCGGCATCGCTTCCCCTGGATCTTACGGTCCTGGTATCGGTGCCATTGGTGGACTCGGAGCTGGTCTCGGTTATGGAGCTGGTCTCGGCTACGGTGCAGGACTCGGCCTAGGAGGCATCGGCGGGTACGGCCTTGGAGGCTGCGGCTGTGGAGGAGCTATCTACTAAAATAATGTGGATTATTTCAAATACATAGCAAATATACTAGTCCTTTTCATATATATGCTTTCTTTATGATTATTTGATTCTTACCCAATTAGTTTTGTTTAATGCTCTAGTATGCCTAAAAACCTAGCTCATAATACCTTCCCTAACGCACGTGATTTAACTAGTCCACATGCTCAGAATTTTGGAATTTTGATTAGCCGAGACAACTGAACAAAAACTGAGAAACAAACTCACTAGTTCGGTCTTCTTATTCTTTCGTGTCAATGACAAGCTAAATTATTTTAATGTAGTACTTCGGCACTTCAATAGCGTTGGCCGTGGCTTTGTTGAGGTAATCCCTTGTGCAGGTGGTAGGGCACAAGGGACAGAAGAGCAGATGAGACATAGACTGAATGGGTGCTCCGCTTTCAGTCCGGGATGAGTCTCTTATACTCCATTCACACAGGTTCTGTCTGCAGCAGCCAATTTGGGTCCGGAGTCTGTTCATTGACTTCCAGACTGGCCAAGGTAGATCGTAACCTGGGAGGAGGTGTTCCTGCGGAGTAACAGAATCAGACGTAACTGAACAGTAAACTAGTAGGAATAGAGGATATTACAGCCCTAGAAAAGCGTATCTCTGTAAGAATAATAATATTGAACCATACATTTTAATAAAACGTGTTTAGGGGTTCGATATGCTATTGTAAAACAAACACGAACCAATAAATATGTATAACTATGACATCTTAGCGTGGAGAATAAAAACATTTGGTCATGTTTTGTATTAGGCAACATTTGAAGAATGCACAAACCGCAAACGTTCTCAGAAATTCAAATTCGTTTATTTTCAGAATGTACAAACAGTTTATAAAAACCAAAGCATTTTACTGGTAATTAAAAATACAAATATAAGTAATAAATAAAATAGTTATTGAAACAAGGTTATCTGGAAGAGACTGCTCTTTAGGAGTAAGTTCATTTTGAACTATTTTTATAAGTGCAAATAAAGTATTTAATCAATCAATTGAACAGAACAGAAATGACAAGATTTGATACTACTACACAGCATACAGGGTGTCGAAATTTTAACCAATTATATTGAACACTTAAAAAAAAAACATAAAACGTTCTTGTTCTATTATCAAAATCTCGAGAAAATCGATAAAATGCTGCTCGACGAAGTGTTTGAGAATTTAAATCGTGTTACGAAATTTAAATATCTGGGACATTTTCTTGCCGATGACCTTAAAGACGATGAAGATATTGAGAGGGAGCGTAGGGCATTGGCGGTCCGAGGTAACATGTTGGCCCGCAGATTTTCCCGTTGTTCTGAACAAGTTTAAGTTACGCTTTTTAAAGCCTACTGTCAGAGCTTGTACACGGGAAGTCTGTGGGTCCGACATACCAAAAGATCATTGGATGTCCTACGCATCCAATATAATAACATCTTCCGGATGATGTTGCGGTTGCCCCGATACTGCAGTGCATCGGGGATGTTTGCGCATTATCACACAGATGGCTTTCACGCCATCATGCGCAAAAAAACGGCATCGCTGATGAGCAGAGTTCGGGACAGCCTCAACAGCATCCTGAGGACGGTGGCTGAGTGCTGCACATCTCCGCTCTGGAGGTGCTTTGTGCGAAGGGTGATTAATGAAGGAAGTAATTTCCTCAATTAGTCACCCTTAGCAGAAAAGAAATGGCAGATTCTATTTTCACCCAGTCCCTATTTTATACTTGTTTCATTTATGTTTTATTTTCTGTGTTCTAGAAACCAACATAGATTTTTAAATTTAATTTAATTTCATTTAATTTTGATATAATTTCAATTTAATTTTAATTTAATATTAATATAATTTTGATTTAATTTTAAATTAATTTTAATTTTAATATCATTATAATTTAATGTCTTTTTTCAGTTTAATTTACTAACATAGTTTATAAGAGCCTTTATACTATTAACATATGGATCATGGATATCTGAAATAAATGACTATTTAATTTATTGTACGATGCCACAGATTACATAAAAGTTACTACGACATTAATTATGTATGCTAAAACGATCATTAAAAAAAAGAACCAGCCTTGTTTCTTGCCTTTCTGTCCTGGCTTGGTCGCGAAGGAACGGGCAGTAAAATTGACGTTTCAAAGTGATCCTTGTGATTTTAATGAATAAAATATTTGACTTTAAAGAAAGAAAGAAAGAAAGAAAATACATTTATTTGACACACACACAGGACAGACTATTGAAAACGGAACATATACAGAACGAACATACCTACTTACAAACAGATTTTATTAACAAAGAAAAATTATTCAAAGAAACAGGAAACACACAAGATAAAAATTAAGTACATATAATATAGGTAGGTAATTACAAATAATATGGTCTTCCGTGCTGTGTGGGTCAAACAGGCCCCGTCTCAGCGTGTTGCTGCTAACCATCCGAGGATAGTAAGCGGCGCTGGTTTTCAGATGGGACCCATGGGTAGCCTCACGAACGCAGAAAAATGAATAGAAAAGTAAACAGATACATACACATACACAGATACATACATACCTAGTCAGGTCATAAATTCTGTCACATGTTTAATATAAAATAATTGAAACAAGTTTATTCATTATGTAACCATTTATATACCAAAATGAACTTAACAAAACATAGATTCTTATGACACTAAAGTTTATTCAAAATGACCTCCGTGATTTTGAATACAGGCCTTCAATCTGCGCGGCCAGTCGTCTATCGCAGCACGAACGAGGTCCATGTCAATATCGGCGGCTATCTTAATCAAGGATGTCTTGAGTGACTTCAAATTGGGATGAGGCTTTGAGCACGCCTTTTCCTCCAAGTGTTGCCAAATCTTGTAATCTAACGCATTCAAATCTGGACTGGAGGAGGGCCAGTCTTCGTGCCGGATGAAGTCGATTTCACGCGCCGCCAGCCAGTCTTGTGTGCTCTTCGCTCTATGAGCTGGCGCCGAATCTTGTTGGAATACCCAGTGCCTGTTATTGAACATGGTATGAGAAACAGGTTCCACAAGGTTCGTCAGGACTGTATTTTGATACACAACTGCATTCGTTTTTACACCTTTCTCACAAAAATGTACCTCTGTTAAGCCCCAATAAGAAACTCCCAACCATACCATGAGCGAGGATGGAAAATGACCTCGTTGGACACGCGGAATACGGTGGCTCGCTTCTTCACTACTGAGTGCGTACACCTTATCATTTTGTTTGTTGTAGCTCTCTTCTACGGTAAAAATTTTTTCATCCGAAAAAAGAATTTCCCGATATTTTTTTCCCGCGTACCGCTTCAACAAAGCGCGGCATCTCTTCAGTCTCAGGTCCATTAGACGAGCATTCAAACGATGTCCTGTTTTTCTTCGATATGCCCGAAGCCCTAAATCTTCATTTAACACTCTTTTCACCGTGGTTCTGCTTAACCCCATCTGAAGGGCCAACAGTTTCTGCTTACGTTTGGGATTTCTTTGAATTCGCGCCTTCACAGCTTTTATCACTGCTGGAGTCCTAACAGACCGAGGGCGACCACTTCTTGACCTGTCATCTACACTAGAGTCTTCATTGTATCGTTTGATGGTGCGATAAACGAATCTTTTGGTTATATTCAAATTTTTCAGTATGTCAAAAATTTGAATTGGCGCGTAACCGCAACGATGCAACGCAATAACTGCAACACGGTCTTCTTTAAGCGTCCACTCCATAAAAATGAGTGAAATTCTAAAAAGTATACATTTTTATTTTCATGAACAATTCGAAATTCGAATTCTATAAACTTTTTTGTGGCCAGCATTCTAAAAGAAAAGTTTTTACTGTGTGACAATACTTATGACCTGACTAGGTACATATACATAGCTACATATACTTAAAAAATAAAACTTTTAGAGTTTGAGATAAAAACAAAGTGTTATGTGGGTAAAGATTGCGCTAGGGAAGTAAAGATCAATTACTGTGACTAAGTTGCGATGTATAGCAAGGAAGGACATGAGACAGTGAAGACTTTGACTTTGAATTTGACTTAAATTAAAAACACGTATTTATGGAATCGTATTTATGGATTTTAGAGGTTTAATGAATACCGATAGCTTGAATATTTATCCAGTAATCTATATTTTTAACATTTAATCGACGGCGCCTATGCGACGATGCCTTACATGATAAGTGAATATGAGTGGTTTACTTATTTTATAGTATTTATACATATTTTATACATTTTATACTATATCAAATCTCAAAAAAACAATGTTTATTGAGACTTGATATTATGTCCTTTACTTTTTAGTTAATTTTATAATTGTTTTTTAGAAGCTTATTTAAAAAAATCACACTTGCAATGTGCAGTGCACTGCTGTGAACTACAAAAACATTGATGCTGTGCGCCGTATGATCGAAACAGACAAGCATGTGACCTACCATGAGATCCGGACATCTTTGGATAGGCATGAGTCAAATACTGGCTGTATCCTACGCAAACATTTGGGTGTGAGAAAGCTGTGTTCTCGATGGATCCCACACAATTTGACTGATGCTCAAAAAACGGACCGCATCACTTGGTGCCATGCTTGCCAGATACAACGAAGGTGCTTCCAATTTGAGGTAGGACATAGTAACAGGTGACGAAACATGGATTTATAGCTATGATCCCAAAACGAAGTAGCAATCGAGCGTATGGGTCTTTCGAGATGAGCCGAAACCAACCAAAGTGACGCGCGCGAAAAGTGCCTCGAAGCGGATAATTGCTTCAGTTTTTAATAAAGCTGGGCACGTGGCTACTGTTGCTTTAGAAAATCGTCGTACCGTGAATAGTGACTGGTACATGACCAATTGTTTACCGGAAATTATTGACAAACTCCGTGAAAATAACGGTAAACGCCGTATCATCTTGCACCATGACAATGCAAGTTCCCACACGGCCAGACAGACAAATGAGTTTTTGAGGGTGAAAAACGTACAACTTATGAGTCATCCAGCATACAGTCCTGACCTGGGACCGTGTGACTTTTTTCTGTTCCCAAAAATCAAGAACCAATTACGCGATCAATGGTTTTCATCACCAGAAGATGCAGTCGAAGAGTATGAAAAACATGTATCTGACGTCACCACGGAGGAGTGGCACAAATGTTTTCAAAATTAGTTCAATCGTATGAAAAACTGCATTGACGCAAAGGGAGAATATTTTGAGAAACAATAAAATCATTTTTTACCTTTAATAGTATTTTTTTTATTATTGATTCCGGAAACTTTTAGTGTGCCCCTCATATCGGAAGGTACTCGTACACTTACAAGATGCCATTAAACGTAATATATGCCATACTCAGCTTTATAGCTCTCTAAGTCTGCGATAAAACTATTATAACTGGTGCGAGACCGACAGACAGACGGCCATGGTGAAACTATAAGGGTTCCTTATTGGACTACAGGACCCTAAAAAAATTGACCTATATAAGGCTGATGTGATAATGATATGAGGAACAGTGTCGGTAACGGTAACGGTAACAGTGTCGCGAGATCAATGGTTTATTCCCATCTCAAAAAATGCCCAAAGTGCATTTTTTCCACTTCAAAAAGTTTTCACTTCAAAAAAAAATTGGATGTTTTGCAAATGATCACGATGGATGTCGCATATACATGAAAATTTACTAAAAGAAAGATGTCTTATGCTCCTCTATAAACTAATAAAAAAAAAGTGGCACCCCGGAAGTGCCGACAGAA
Organism: Philereme transversata; assembly: GCA_963924445.1. Classification (NCBI taxonomy): domain Eukaryota; kingdom Metazoa; phylum Arthropoda; class Insecta; order Lepidoptera; family Geometridae; genus Philereme; species Philereme transversata. The sequence goes on from OZ004346.1 coordinate 26,154,056, forward strand.
GTGAAAACTTGAATAAAAGCTGACTACACTACAGATACTTATATACAGAGGTGTCAGTAACAGTGTCGCGAGTTCAATGATATTTTCCCATCTCAAAAAATGCTCAACACGACTAAAGAAGTTTTCACTTAAATAAATTGGATGTTGCAAAATGATCATGATGGATGTCGTATAAACATGAAAATTTACGAAGAAAGTTATCTTATGCCCCTCCACAAACTAAAAACAAATCAAATTATGTATAGAGGTGTCGGTAACAGTGTCGCGAGTTCAATCGTTTTTCCTATCTCAAAAATGTCCAACGCGCCTAAAGAAGTTTTCACTTCAATAATGTAAATAGGGGATAAAATTAAAGGCTTTATCGCTATTAAAATTGCCATGAATGTATGTATTACTAAACCTCTATACGATTAGCTAAGAAATAGGTTATAGATAACGTCTACATTACGCTAAACATTTACACTTTAGGTTATCGATAAGTTTACATTACGCTAAACAACACTTTTATATGATGACACGAATTTGGTATAAAATACAAATAATTGTATCGACAAATCATTCCAAAAGCAGTTGTCTTCCAAAAATAAGTGATATACTTTTAAAATGGCAGGAAAAACTATTCTTGTTTTCTGCGCTCATGCCCTTCTAGTCAAAGTAAGTTGCAAACATTCGTAGCTTTCTTTCACAGTATTTATTACGTTTTAAGCAAGTTTCATAATTTTCAATGTCTTTTATATCCGTTCTGGTTCTACATTCTTATTGGGTACAGCCGGTATGAAACACTTTACCGTCGTCTGTTCTTCCCGAAGATTATAATCCGGGTCTCTTTAAGGCAAGAGTGAATAGGTGTCTCCTAGATCTTCGTGCGTCATCTTAGACCACATCATCGCTTACCATCAGGTGAGATTGTGGTGCAACGAAGATGTATTCATGATTAAAAAAAAATGTTACAATCTAATAGGAGTACTTTGTTCTATGAATGATAATAATAATATATTTTGTTTTGCAGTCTGCATTCAGCCAATCCCTCGGACGAGGCCTTGCCCCTGGTCTCGGCCCATCCATCGCTTCCGGCCTGGCCCCAGGTCTGGGCGGACCCTACGGCTCTGGCTGCAGCGGCGTGGCTTCCAGCGGCGGTGGCTTCTTAGTTAACAGTTTTTCCACAGTCCCCCCCACTGGCCTATCCCTTAGATCAGAGAACGCTATCGAAGGTTCTTTAGCCGTTGGGGGTGAGGTACCGTTCCTAGGTGCTGTGGCTTTGGAAGGAATCCTGCCCACTGCTGGAGCTGGTGCTATTTCCTACGGCTGCGGAAATGGAGAAATTGGCATCACTTCTGAGGGACCCATCGCGACTGGTATTACCACTCCTGGTAACTACGGACCTGGTATCGCTGGTTCCGCTTATGGTGCTGGAATTTCTGGCTCCGCGTTCGGACCTGGTATCGCTGGTCCTGCCTTCGGTCCCGGTCTAGCCACTGGCCCTGGATTTGGAGCCGGTCTAGCCGCTGGTTCGAAATACGGCACTGGAATTGCCACAGGACTTGGTTACAATGGATTCGGAATCGGCTGCGGTGCTTTGTAAATTGGTTTTGTTGTTAGTAGACAATAAAGTTGTTATTTAATTGTACATAAACATATTACTTTTAATCCCATTCTTTATACCAAATTCGTATACCTGAGGGCCTAGCCAAGTTACAGTCGATTAGCGATGACGCTAGTTGATAAGTTCGAAAATGTATGGGATTTGACATATTCTATAGAAATACCACGTGATACAGCGACAACAAACGTATGTAGAAATGGAATAGATTCGTAGCGAATGTAATTTGGCTACGGGCCCTGGCATCCTGACGTAAACATTATAAAAAAAAACAATTAGTAATTATTTCTACGACAATTTCTATTATGAACTTCACTACTTAGGTACTTGTCTCACCGCCGGCGAGTAAGCGACTAGCTATCAATTATTTTCTCGCTCAAGAAACGAACAAAAGATATAGATTGCGTGTCAGTAAAGTTGTCATTTCAGAGAGTGGCTGCGGAGCTCTTCAACCTGATCCCACCATCCCCATTCTATCATCTTATAACCAGACGCTCCGCGGTGCGCCACCGCTACATGGTCGACATACCTCCCATACGCACAAAGCGGTACTCGCGCACCTTTATTATGCACACCGCCAAGGAGTGGAACGCCTTGCCTGAGTCTGTGTTTCCTAATAACTACAACCTAGGGGTCTTCAGGTCGCGAGTGAATAGGTTTCTTCTAGGCAAGCGTGTACCATCGTAGACCGCATCATCGCTTACCATCAGGCGAGGTCGTGGTCAAAAGCTAGCCTATACTTGCAAAAAAAAAATTCAATATCAGTTTAGTAGTTTCGGGGATTACCTACTAAATACTAACGAACCCCCTTTTACACGACCATTAACAAGGATTTAAAAAATTGTTAAAATCATTTGTAGTAAATACGCTAGCCAATCTAGCCATCATAATAAGCGAAGATTCAGTCTACGATGGATCACGCTTGCCTAGAAGAAACCTATTCACTCGCGACTTGAAGACCCCTAGGTTGTAGTTATCAGGAAACACAGACTCAGGCAAGGCGTTCCACTCTTTGGCGGTGCGCATATTATAAGGAGCAAGAGAACCGTTTTGTGCGTGAGGAAAGTGTTTCAACCATATAGCGGTGGCACAGCGCACATCGTCTGGTTGTCCGTTGATAGAATGCGGTGGGATCAAGTTGAAAAGTTCCGCAGCACACTCTCCGAAATGTATTCAATAAAAAACAAGAGGTTTGCATCCTTTCGTCAATGATCCAGGCTGTGGAGCCATGCATCCATAAGTTGACGACCTCCGTGGTGCAGTAGTTGAATAGCCAGCTGAGACGCAGAAGGTTGCGGGTTCGATTCCCGCCACGGAACAAATGTTTGCAAGATCTACAGATATTTGTTCCGGGTCTGGTTGTTTCTCTATATATTGTAAATATGTATTTACAAAAAAAAGTTATCTGGTTCCCATAGTACATTAGCTTTGCTTAATTTGGGGCTAGATAGTGCTGTGTGAAATGTCCAGCATTATTTATTTGTTTATCTATACTAATATTATAAAAAGGAAAGATTTGTATATTTGTATGTTTGTAACGAATAAACTCAAAAACTAGTAGTCCGATTTCAAAAATTCTTTCCCTTTAGAATGCTATATTATCCCTAAGTAACATAAGCTACTTTTTACCTAACTGTGCAGAAGGAGGGTAATGTTTTTCATTGAAAAACGACGCGTGCGAAGTTGCAGATTGGTCAGCGAGTTATTTAAAACTCTGAAGATTTTGACTGTCTGTATGATCCGTCCATGACATCGTAGCTCCCAAACAAACAAATGATGTCAATGCGTTTTTTAGGCTAGTTTGATTTGAACATTATAAGGAGAAAAAACGTAGGTACAAATTAGTAAACCATTAATTACGTTCTCTAAGTACTAGTTCAATGTGCATACATAACACGAATAAATAAAAAACATAACTCGACACAGTAAACAAAAAAATGCCTAGCCTTCTTCTTCTATCGTGTCAATGGTTTATGCATAACCATATATAGGTTCGAAACTAAATTGGCATTGAGTATAACCTGGCCTCTATTTCAGTGTTGGTAGTCTTGTTAAGGTCCTTTGTGCAGGTCGTAAGGCACAGGGGACATTTAAGCAGGTAAGGCATGGTCTGGATGGGATGCTCACAATCCCAGCTGGTTAGTGAATTGTTTCGCATTCCCCACCTACAGAGGTTTTTCCTGCACCGCCCAACCTGAGTTCAGAGTCTGTTGATGGATTTCCAGATCGGAAGGTTGTATCCAGTGGTGGAGGTGCTCGTGAGGTGCAATAAAGCAGGTGGTGGGTGCTTCTTTTTCCACAAATTAACCTTGACCAAATTGATCAATTAACAAAATTGGCTAGTCAAAAACGCAATACAGCAAAATGTTAAACTTAATAACATGTCTGACCCATGTTAGAGGAATGGAGTCTCTTCTTTTTATTTCGTGCCCAATTATAGCTTACAACATTTTAATTCGCATTTTTTGCGAATTTTCAAATAAACTTGGGCAAATCGGCGTTGTACGTATTTATGTATGTTTGTCAGAGAATATATTTCGAAGCGTATATCCGATCACCGTGAAATTTGGTGTATAGTAATGGCACAATTTTGGTGTGACTAAATGAGCTTAAAATGTGGAGGGATTGTTAAGATATTGGGGTTCAAAGGGGTAAAAAAACCAAAATGTGACTATCCGGTCAAGTGGTACGTTTAATTAAGGGTTTTTTGAGTACATTTCGACCCCGTTCTTTAGTCTTTATTTTAAACCTTATAGTTTTTAAGTTATTAGCCATAATAAAAACTGAATTTTGACAAAATTCACAGGGTACATCAGTAACCTCACAGTGCTGAAATTTGGTATGCGTGTAGCTTTAGTGACACAAATATAGAGAAAAATCTGAAATCCAGAATAACTGCAATTTCTACCCCAAAAAAAAATTGTCAATTCACATGAGCTCCCGTTTCCTGAAATTTGAATGAAACTGTAGGTCAAGTCAGGTGTTTATGTATTTTGTGGCACTATTTTGATGTCAAAGACTACAATTTTTTTTTTGTTTTTATGGGAGACTCGCGTGATTTCATTTGGGGGCGAACCACTATATATTATGTTTGAGTAGAATCTATTACATTTATAGAAACCTTATTGAGATGTCCCTTGTGTAGGTCGCAGGACACAAAGGACAGTTGAGCAGGTGGGGCATATTCTGGATGGGGTGCGCACAATCGCAGCTGGTTAGCGAAGGAACGGATTAGCATAAACAAAAAATAAATAAAATAATAACCATAGCAGAAGTAACACAATTTTACCAATGGTATTAACGGGTTCCCTAATTGATTTCGAAAAGTGTTGACGGTGTCGATAATTCCGTATTAAGATATATTATTCTATCGATGCATTATTGGTGCGATGTAACATTAGTTCGAAAAACGTTGTTTCGACCTTGCAGCGATAACTCATTAGCTCGGTAATTTTTTACTTCGATATTATTTTTGTTCGAAACGCCTAATATTAGAATAGAATATTCATTATTTGGTACAGATCTGTAATAAATCATTTTTCATTTTCATTTCATTGAGATGAAAATGGAAAATGATTTATTGGTTTAAACAAGAGTAAATACAAAGGTATCACATAAAAATAACCAATTTTTACATAGTATAAAATGAAGTCGCTTCCGCTGTCTGTTACCGTAGATCTTGTAAACTACTCAACGGATTTTAATGCAGTTTTCAGCAATAGATAGATTCAAGAGGAAGGTTAATATGTATAACTAGCTTCCACCAGCGGCTTCGCACGCGTTGTTTGTCAACAAAAAGTAGCCTATGTGTTAATCCAGGTTATAATCTATGTAAATACCGATTTGAAAGTAACTCGGTCTCTCTGTCTGTTTTTTACCTTTTCACGACTTAACGGTTTTGTGGTTTCCGGTGAAATTACAGGCAAATAAGGCTTTACACCTGTAAACCTCAAGTTGATGGATGGGGCCATCGCAGGGCAGGTTTTAAGGTCCATGACTTACGAGGCAATTTTTTGCTATAGACGATGGTTAACACTTAACATGAAGTGATAAAAAAAAATTTGTAAATGTAATCTACTTCGTAATTGCGTGTCATAACGATAAGATTATGTCCTACTACACTATAATTTGTACTTTGTGAAACAGTTATACTGATATTTAGTTATCTCTATTACAAAATTAATTACCATGACAAAGGGTTGTGTTTTCGTATTAAATTGCATTATGTTTTAGTATAAAAGTTTCAGCAATGTCGTTTAAAATCATTCTTGATTAAGTTTTTGAATTAAAAACAACAGAAGCTAAAATGGCCGCTAAATTTGTCCTTGCCTTTTGCGCCCAGGCTCTTATTGCACAGGTAATATTTGAAAATAACAAAGTTCTTATTCAAATCTTTAATATTGATTACTTTTACGGTTTTGTCTTTGAAGGCATAGCTAAATAAAACATTGCTAAATAATTCAGCCAAATTTTCGAAGCAACCGAATTATACTTTTTTTTTCTTCTTCAGTGTGTGCTGAGTCAATGCATCAACCGTGGTCCCATCATTGGATCCGGAATCGCTGGTCCTTACGGCCCCTATGATGGACTAGCCGGGCCCGGCTGCGGCGGAGTGGCTTCTTCCGGCGGCGGCTTCCTCGTTACCAGCGTCTCCCCCATCGCTCCCACAGGCCTAACTGTAGTCTCCGAGAACGCGATAGAAGGACCTCTGATCGTTGGTGGTAATCTGCCGTTCTTGGCTACAGTGGCTTTGGAAGGAATCCTGCCAACTGCTGGTTTGGGAGCGGTGTCTTATGGATGCGGTGATGGAGCTATTGGTATTCTGAGCGAGGGGCCAATCCCTACCGGTATCGTTGGACCCTCGACCTACCCTCCAGGTCTTCCTGCTGGACCAGCTTACGGCCCAGCACTTGGAGCTGCTGGTGTGTATGGGCCAGGTCTCATCGGCGGTCCAGGGTTCGGTGGTTATGGAGGTATTGGTTGCGGCTGTGGTGCAATTTACTAGATAAGACTGTTATATTTGTTTTTGTATATTGAATAAAGTTCTGTAGTATTGTAAACTTGCTTTTTAAGATTTTTCGTACTATCTCCTTACAAGACAAGTAGCTAAACACATAGGCAATCATTTATTTGCTAAATAGCACACTTATGACATTTACAAGAGATGAGTGAGACACAAAAGAGAAAGAAAGAAAGATGATTTAAAATAATGAACATAAAAATAAAAATAAAACAGTACACAGTTACTTGTTGCAAAGCAACTTTTTAACAAAAAAATATAACCGAATTCAGATAACAGTAAAAACCAAACTACTCTACGAATTTTGATGAAATTTCCATGGGATCAATTTAAAAGTATATTCTTTCAAATAAAAAACTAATTTTTTAAATTGGTTGATATGTAACGGAGTTCTGAGCTAACGAACATAACATAACATAAAAATTAAACAAATTTAAGACTTATATGGCTTTCTTATGGATGTCATTACCATAACCAGGCCAAATTGAAATAAGATCACACGGTAAGCACCAGCTTTAAAATAAAAAAAGAATCATTAAAATCGATTCACCCAGTCGAAAGTTCTGAGGTAACAAACATAAAAATATTAAATCATTTACCAAAGAACATTCAAGAGCTGGCACTTTTTAAATTTAGGCACAAATTAAAATTATGGCTTTTAGATAAGACCCAAGATACATTAGAGGAATACTTTAACAAATAATGACATGATTAATTTGACAGGGAATAATTATAATTGAATACTAAATGTTTGACATAAATAGTGTAATGTTACTAACAATATCTTTATAAGAAATCAAATATGAAAGCTTTACAAGCTTATTGCACGCCCCTGAGTGGGGTAGAGTATAGTGAAACTATTTTATATTAAATGTTACATCTTTCTGTATAACCTATATTCTGGCAATAGATGATTATGATTATAAAAAATACAGTCGAATTGAGAACCTTCTCCTATTTTGAAGTCTGTTGAAAATATAAACAAACATTTAGATAATAATTAACTTTAAACATGAGGTAGGTATGTTGTGTGCTCGACTCAGCATTATGTCCACTAGGTTAGCAGTGGACACTATTTTTCTGCCAAGACCGCTTAATCTAGAATCATAAGTAGAATTTAAGCTACGAGGTTTGGAGATATAAATTTTGTTTAAACTTGTGTGTTTAATTAGCATGTCGCAACTGAGAGTTGACAACAGCTGAGGCGCTTTACGCTATTATCTTCATTTCAGCCCGATTTCACCCACTGCTGGGTATAGGCCTCCCTTGTTTTCTGCCAGCCTCTTCTATCCTGTGCGTCTCTCATCCAGGTGTTTCCTTTGTTAAACCAAATCTGGGTTGGTGCAATCTGTGCAGAGGTTAGTTAGATTTACAAATAAGTTCTTATTGTGTGGGTCTCTTTGGTTCAAATTTTAATATGGAAGAGGTCCCAAATTTAAACCACATTATGCCCGCGAGGGCATAATGCAATTCAGTACAACTTTACTCCCTGCTCAGCCGTAGGGATTTAATCACCTGCTTTCGGTGAGGTTTACATGACATATAATTTAACATTGTCGAGCAGGTGGTGTGAAAGTACATTTATTTGTTCCTACATAATTATAGGTATACACGTATACCTATATAGTACATTAAGCATCGTAAAAATAAGAGGCTACAACTATATTTAGTAAGAAATTATCCAAAACACGAGTCTATACATTGAATGATATACAGCAGAAGATTGTATCACCTGATGCAGGATAACGAAATCTAATGATTAAGGGACAAGAATCATAATCGTTTTAAAATAAGGTTTTTTGTTGTAAAATTAGTTTTATAAAAAAAAACTTTTATAAAATTCATAATCGGAAACGCAAGCAGATTTAAATCAGCTCAAAAACAGTGGCCTACTATAATCGATTCAGAAGTTCCATTGTCCAGCATCCGTCGCCAACTCCATCATGAGACCACCCTCCATGGTACCATATTATTGCATTGGCACCCAAGTTACATATGTTATTATTGTATTCCAAATTTCAGTTGAATCGGTTTGGGGGAACTGGGCCCGTAGCCAAGTTACATTGGCTTCGAATCGATTCGATTTCTACATATGTAGGTTTGCTGTCGATATCACGTAATATTTCCAAAGCATATCTCAAATCCCATACATTTTCGGACATATCGACTAGCATCATCGGTAATCGAATGTAACTTAGCTAAGCCCTCTGGTATTATAACATTTAGATACAAGATTAGATGAAGAAGAAAAAAAAACATTCGTCCTTTGATCGGAAACGACAAAATTCCTATGAAATAATTAAAATGGCTGATCCCACTGCTAGCATGATTGGAAAGAATCATTATTATCATCATATCAGCTAAAGAACATCTGAACATAGGCCTCCTCCATAGATTTCCAGAGTGGGCTGCACGAGATCGCTTGTGCAGCCTGCAGCTAACGGCTCCCAGCAACCTTTATCAGGTCGTCTTTCCATCTAATGGGGGGCCTTCCTACGCTGCGCTTTCCATTGTAATTAAAGTACGTAAGAAAAAAACGCTTATTTTGTATCACAATAGATATATAACATAATGGTAATATTGTGAAAGCAAAAATGGTCGCCCCTCAACATCATGCTGTAGTAGCATAAAATGTATACCACTACAGCGCTGGTCTTCCGCAGTGCCATTTTGTGCGTGCAGGGTCTGTGTCAAACATCAGTTGTGCCTATTAGTTGGTAATAAGTTAGAACTCATCTGAGATTTGCAGATTCCCTAGTTATTTTCGCTGAGGAACTAGATGATCTCCAAATGATGCTATGTAAACATATCTCCACGAAGCATTGCTAAAAGTTGGCTTGAAGATGGGCATGACTAAAACAAAAGTGAGGTCGAGCGTCTCCAGGGGCTCGATTCCAAATATTTCTATTGGAAACGAGTACCTGGAGATGATTGAATCTTATGTGTATCTTGGTCATGTTTTATCTTTCGGAAAAGAACTACAGGCTTTTTTATATAAATTTTAGGCTAGCGTTTGAGCACGATCTCGCCTGATGGCGCGCGATGATGCAGTCTACGATGGTACACGCTTGCCTAGAAGAAACCTATTCACTCGTGACTTGAAGACCCGTAGGTTGTAGTTATCAGGAAATACAGACTCAGGCAAGGCGTTCCGCTCCTTGGCGGTGCGCATAATAAAGGTGGAAGAGTACAGCTTTGTGCGTATGGGAGGTATGTCTACCATGTAGCAGTGGCGCACCGCGGAGCCTCTGGTTGTCCGATGATAGAATGGAGATGGTGGGAAAAAGTTAAAAAGGTTAAAAAGCTCCGCAGCACACTCTCCGAAATGTATTCGATAAGGAGATATCTAGGAGAATTCAGTTAGCATGGGTGGCGTTCAGCAAGCTGGACGTTAATTTAAATTCTTCCAGTGTTCTGAAGCCCCGGCTCTACAAAGCAATATGTCCTGCCAACATTGACCGACGGTGCTGAGACATGGACGCTCACAAAGGAGACTGTGCATAGGATTAGAGTCGCACAGAGAGCCATGGAGCGTGCCATGCTCGACATCACACTGCTAGACCGAGTCCCCAATACCGAAATTCCCAAGCGGACTTAAGTTCAAGACGTTAGCAAGCGTATATTGGGGCTCAAATGGAGTTGGGCTAGACATGTGGCCAGGCACGGTGATGACAGGTGGAGCAGGGTGCTGACTGAGTGGTAGCCCGAGATAGAACCAGGAACTCAAGGCATCCACCGGCAAGATGGGTCGATGACAGAGATGAATGGCGTCAATGAAGAGAGGCCTATGCCCAGCAGTGGGATGAAAAGGGCTAACAATGATGATGATCAAAGGACAAGCAGGCGCACGGCGCAGTACCATCCGTACCTAGTCAATATACCACCCATTCGCACACACCATTTTGGTTCTACGTTCTTGATACGTACAGCTAAGGTATGGAACACTTTGCCGTCGTCTGTTTTTCCTGAAGAATACAATCCGGGTCTCTTTGCGGTAAGAGTAAATAGGTTTCTTCTAGATCTTCGTGCTTCATCTTAGACCACATCATCACTTATCATCAGGTGAGATTGTGGTCAAACGAAGTTCTATCTAATTAAAAAAAAATGATGATGAAGTAGAAGCTAGTAAATAATAACAACATTGCGTGGTCTCCACTATAGAAACTTTCCACCCAATTACCATCAGTTCTTCGAGCTATGTCTGCCAGCCCACTGTCACTTCAGCTTGCTAGTCCTCTTGGCTTTATCAGTGATTTAGTTCTTCTATGAACCTTCTCATTTCTGATTATTTTCATTAATTTTATTTCTAAATGAAAAAGTTGACGAGAGAGCAGCCTCTCTCGAAAATTTTAAAAATTGATACTTAGCTATCTAAAGTCATAATAATATTTATTCAGTTTGCCTTGCACAATTGACTCTAATAATTCACGCAACGTGATAAAATGCATGTTTTAAAATCAACTTATACTTCTACGTGACACACGATGACCTAGAATTTGTAAGTTAAGTCATGGTTTATTAAAACTGCGATATCTGTAATTTGTTCGATTTCCGTCGCAAGACGCTTTCACGTCGTAACAGCTGGACCGATTTCGATGAAATATAATATAATAGATTATGACTTGGATTGAGCCATGAGCTACTTTTTATTGACAAACCATTGTGTGCGGAGCCGCGCGTGGAAGTTGTAGTTAATATTCAACCTATGTGGTAATTCAGGTTACATACCAAATTTCATCGAAATCTGTTAAGCCGTTACGACATTGAGTAACAAACAAACAAACAAGCAAATATCCAAACTTTCGCATTTAGAATATTAGTGTGATCTTCACCGTGTGTGATGCAGTCCATAAAATAGGTGCAGCAAAGAGTGATAAGTAAACAGTAATTAGTGAAAATTATGCAAGATTTAGAGGAGATAAATTGACTTTTTAACGCACTTCAAAAAAAGGGGGAGGAAGTTCCCAACTTGTTGGTTTTAGGGTTCTAGGCCAAACTGGTAAAAACGGAATCCTTATGTTGTGACTTCCCTCCTTACACATCTGCACATTTTTTCTATTTTCTGTTTGTGATGTTTGTTAAAAAGTTTGTCGTGTTTACACGAAAGAAAAGAATTAATCTCATGCAATATTGTGTATTTTTCGATAGGTCCCTTTTCTTTGCGATAACACTTAGTAATAAGCACCGCCACAACCACAACCGCAGCCTCCGCCGAAACCGTAGCCACCGATGCCTCCGTAGCCGAGACCAGCTCCGTAACCGAGACCAGCTCCGTAGCCGATGCCTCCGAGTCCACCGATGGCGCCGATACCAGGACCGTACGATCCAGGAGCAGCGATGCCGGTGACGATGGGACCCTGCTCCGCACCGATGCCGACGGCGCCGTTGCCGCAGCCATACGAGACAGCGCCAGCACCAGCAGTGGGCAGGATGCCCTCGAGTCCGACGGTTCCAAGGAAAGGCAGGTTACCACCGACACACAAAGTGCCCTCGTACGCGTTCTCAGACAGCACTGACACGCCGACGGGGGGGATGCCGGAAGCGCTGCCAACAACGAGACCACCACCGGTGGAGGCCACTCCGCCGCAGCCACAGCCGCCGTTGCCCCAACCAGTCCAGCCTCCAGCGCCGTTCAAACCACCAATACCAGAGAGGCACTGGCTGAAGGCGATCTGAAAGTTGAAAATTGTCTGTCAGCGCAAAATAAAACTTCTAATATGTTTTAAAATATAGATAAAAGGATTTTATAAATACATACGGATATAATATACAATTACAAGACTATAAAATACAGAATAAATAGTTGAATCATCTAAAGACCGTTGCAAACGATCTATAGCTAGCTCAACTGCTTTACTTGCTTACTTATTATATGTTACAAATTGACGCCCCTTTACAGCGGATATTACTTTTATAATTAATTTATTGAAAATTATTGAAATGTATTAAGTGATTGTTATGTAATATGTTTTTTATTCTTAATATAATGTTGTAATTTGAATATGACGAGAGACTGATATTACAGTAACTTTATTAACTAATGAACGTTATTGTTCTTCTTTTTAAATAAATGATATTCTATTCTATTCTATTCAAATAAGAATTTTTCATTCATTCATTAATTTGGGTGGTATAAGGTTGACGCCTAGTTTCTTAACGGATAAACCGATTTGAACGCTGCTTTTTTTAATAGGAAGCTAGTTTAAATGTAGAGATTTTTGCTTTATCAGTTTTGCAGGTTTTTAATTATGTACAGGGTATTAAAATTTAAAATATTACTTATTTTCTTTCTGTTTGTTACCCATGGCTATCCTACAATCATCTTACTTTATTCACAAACACGTGTTTTTCTGTTTCAAGTAAATTCTTCGGACTATAAGGGCGACTTGCGCAACGATGCCTAAACGTATTTAGTGGCTAAATATGATTTAAATAGTTGTGGAATCATACAAATACGTCAAATTAAATATATTTAGTTGCAAATTCGTTTAGAGATCGTTGGGCAAGCCGGCCTTAAACTCGCCAATTCATTTTTAGGATTCCATACCGCGATAGGAAAAAACGGAACTCTTAATAGGATCACTTTGTTGTCCGTCTGTCAGTCTGTCTGTCTGTTAAGACCCTTTATCTCCTGAACGCGTGGATGTATCGAGTTGAAATTGAAACCATATACACCTTGAACCTGCTTGAGCTGTAAAAAAATCAAACTTCTAAGTTAATGTAAAAATAAGATATGGCCGGAAAAACGCATATTTTGACACTCTCAAGGGAATCAAAATTTATGGGGTATTTTCCGTTGACCTATAACTATAAAATTTGGCAAGTAATATCTTATATTACAAGTACAGGAAAAAATCTAAAATTATTTGTAATTAATTAATAAAAAATAAAGTGTTTATTTAAAGTACGTAATCAATCATCGAGGTTAAGCAACGGTATGCGCGGTCATTGTATGGAACCCTCAGTGGGCGAGTCCGACTCGCGCTTGTCCGGTTATTTTCTATCTATTCTATCTAGAAGCCTATCAATACAATGAAAGATGTAACTATAAGATGACGCTGTTTCTATAGATCGTAAAGCGTCTGAAAGTCGAAATTACGAGTTGTGAGAATTGGGATACAGAGTATTTAGCCATTCCAATCAATCTTGGAGTATTTTTGACGAAGCCAAGGTAAACGAGCACTACAAGTAATTTTTTTATTTAAAACATAACTGACTTCAGAAAATCTATATAATTTCGGAAACGGAACACTAAAATGAAAATTTAAAGATTTTGAAATCTTGTAATTTTCGTTATGTGTACGGATAACACTATAAAAATACTATCAAGTAACTTTTTAACAAAAATATAACTTGCCTTAATCAAACTACTGAACTTATTTTGATGAAATTACTATGAGACTAATATAAAAGTATATCCTTTCAAATAAATAAATAATTTTCCAAATCGGTTGATAAATGACGGAGTTCTGAGGTAAAAACATAAAACTGAATTGCGTCCCTATAAAATCTGAGGGTTGCCCTTGATTTTTTTGGGATAACATCATCAGATGCTAACTTGGTGCATGGAAAATATGCCCTTTTAAACAAAAAATAATTTTTCGAATCGGTCGAGGCGTCTTGTCGAGTAATCAGGGCACATACATTAAAAAAGGTTCCGACGAATTGAGAACCTCCTTCTTTTTGAAGTCGTTTAAAAATGGAAGCTAATGAAACGTCTGCTTCATTTTCAAAGAGCTTTCTTACAATATCACAGACACTTGGATGCAAACAACATTATTATTCCCCAAACTTTCGCGATCACTGTACATAATTATTGATTAAAACGGGTATTTATCGCGTATGTACCTTTTTTATTTGTTATCCCGACGTGTCGGCTGTGTTGCAACAGGCGTGGTTGACTGGGGTACATGGAAATACCGTCAAGAAGTGTGGGAAGCTGCAGTAACTACCCTCACTTGGTCTTCAGAATTAGAAATGTCCTCGTTCATATTACGACACACTACACTAACCGTATCTACGCACTGAGACGGCCGATCACGATGCGCACACCTAGCAATCACCGGGTTCCAGGACGCTGAGAGTCAATAGCCATCTTCCCGATTGAAATTTAGGAATTTCTTGATTTCAATCGCTTCACAAGCCATTCTTGAAAAGAAGTGAAGCGATTGAAAGGTATATACGCGATAAATACCCGTTTTAATCAATAATAATTATTATTTCCATATTTTACTCAATACAACGTAACTTTAAACATTTGTTGAGCAATGAAACTTAAATTGGACCATCTTGGAGCTATAAATACTGAACCAAAGTTAAAGTCAAAATATTGTATTCATTAAAATCACAAGGATCACTTTTAAATGTCAAGCCAGGAAAGAAAGGCAAGAAAGAAGGCTGGTTGTTTTTTTAATGATCCTTTTAGAATACATAATACTTTTAGATTAAAGAAAACAAATTACGTATAACTTGTAACATTTTTGAATGCAATTTAAATCCCAAGCTTCTTATCATCTAAATAATCCGATATTTTATAGTAGCCTTTTTTATGAAGATTTTGTTTAATTACGTTTTTATTTTTTGTACATCCCTTGGGAGTTTGTTATAAAAGCGTACACCTTGCCCCTTTAACGATTTACTAACTTTATGGAGTCTACAAGTGGCAACAGCGAGTTTATCTTTATTTCTAATATTATAGTTATCATTATGTATCGCTATTTTTTTTAAACAAATTATTATTTTTGTGAACATACATCAGATTTTCATAGATGTATTGATAAGGGAATGTCTTAATATTTTATCCTTTAAACTTAGGCCGTAATAATTCTTTGGGGTCCATATTATAAATGCCTGAACAAACAAAAATATTCCGTCAAATTGAGAGCCTCTTCCTTTTTTGAAGTCGGTTAAGCACATACCTGGATGAGAAGTGCCTGGGCACAGATGACGAGAGCGGTCTTGTACATGTTTAGTTCTGATTAAACAATGGTTTACCTTGCTCTAGCTTGTTGTTTTATACCTAAGGTTTTTACTCTATCAACACAGGTATTTCAGAAATAGGGCAAGTAATGTGATAGCAGTTACTACGGGTTTCGCAATTTCAGTTTGCCACGTTTCGTCTAATCTACGGCGATGATTGCTTCATTTACTCGTGTTTTTCATAATTAATGAATTATATTTCAGGTATAAAAGAGGCGACTGCCCAAATTAGTTATTGTACTTGCCAAAGAACAAACAAACTCTAAACATGTCCACTTTTGCATTCTTGTTGGTCTGCGTTCAAGCTTGCTTGATCCAGGTAAATTATTAATAATTATTTCCATTTTGAAAACTTTCACAGTGCTTTCAAATACTAGTTGCCAGTATTCAGCTGTCAAAATTCCACCATTGTTCATACTTAAATATTTTTTTAGTATAATTTTAGACTCACCCCTCCTTCTCCATATAAACTTTAACTATGCCAAATCTCATATTACGAGCTCCAAATAAGTTTAAAAAGCGGCAAAACGTTTTCTCTTCACGTATTAATATATAGATTTTTTGCAGAATGTGTACAGCCAGTGCCTTGCTGGATCCGGTCTGGGTCTAGGCGGTGGTCTCGGCTGTGGCTGTGGAGCTGGTCTGGGCTACGGAACTGGTCTGGGCTACGGAAATGGTCTGGGCTACGGAGGTGGTCTGGGCTATGGTGCTGGTCTGGGCTACGGAGCGGGTATTGGAGGTCTCGGTGCTGGCTGCGGTGCGGGTTACGGCGGCGCTGGCGTCGGTAATGTGGCTGTCGCTGGTGAGCTGCCAGTGTGCGGTTCCACCGCTGTCGCCGGACAGGTGCCCATCATTGGTGCCGTGCAGTACGGAGGCCCCGTGTGCGCAGCTGGCTGCGTCACCATCGCTGGTGACTGCGCTTGCGGATGCAGCCCCTGCGGAGGCATCTACTAATAATGCCCACCATGAACATCCATAAATTTGAAACAAATAAACTCTGGATATGAACATCAATCAAAGTTGTTGTTTAAATCGATTTCTCGTAGAATAACAGGCAATCGTATTTTTCAAACTTTCTCATAACTATTCATTAAAACGGGTATTTATCGCGTTTGTACTTTTTTATTATGTTATATTATGTATATTTATTATATTATTATGTATTCAAGAGATTTTCTGGCAGGTGTCCAAGAAAGAAGCGAGAAGGATACTAGCTAGCTAAGCCGTTACAAGGAGAGTGTTTATAGAAACATTTCTACTCAAACTCCTTTAAGTTATAACATACCGTAAATAATTATATATTTTTACTTATAATTAACACGTGCCTTTAATAATTACATATAATGTAGGTAAAATGCAAGCTTTTATTTAGCTTGCATTTCTTCTTTGTCTTATCAAGTAATGCATAATATGCAATATGTAAAAAGACAATTATGTGCCAATCGATACAATATTTTGAGTAAACATTTTCTATTCTGTAAGAGAACATAGACGGCAAGTAATTGGACACCTACAAACTTAAACATTGACTAGGGATATTCAACATTATGTTGATTTATAGAAAAACTATATATAATTTTTACAGAAAACTAGTTATGGCCAGGAATTATTATTTTATGCTATACTAGCTGACCCGCCCACGGCTTTGCACGCGTGGTTTGTCCATAAAACATTACCCTCCTTCTGCACTGAGTAGTAAAAAGTAGCCTATGTTTTAATCCCAATCATAATCTATCTATATACTTAATGTTATAGAAATCGGTCCCGGTGTTTTTGGGTTATAAATGGTGTAACTAATTCGACTTTGTTTTATGTAGATACATAGATAAGAATGTGTTAATTGCATTTGTGGTATTTTTTTTATATTACTTGTGGAGAAACAGGTTTACGACCCTCCTGATGGTAAGCGGTCAACGTCGCCTATTGACACCGGCAACACCCGGGGTATTGTCGATGCGTTCCCTACCCTGTACAAACCTCTACATTTCTATTGAAGCGTGCCGTGTCGTAGCCTCATGGGAAAACCTCAGATAGTAGCTCATTCCACATCTTGCAAGTATGGGATAGAAAAGATCGTGTGAAGCGTGTGGTGCGCAATACCCGATTGTCGATGATATGTGGATGATTCTAGCACACTCTATTATTATAAATGTGAAAGTTTAGATGTTTGTTTGATACTTAATCACATCGTAATGGCTGAACTGATTTCGATGAAATTTGATGTCATAATCTATCAAAGATTATGACCTGGATTTAAATATAGGTTACTTTTTGTTGATAAACAACGCGTGCGAAGCCGCTAGCGGAAGCTAGTAATATATAGTGTATGATTATGGCATTCACTAGATAGAGTCCGGAGTCTGCTAGATGGGTTGCTATCGCTGACTTGTTTGCCTGGCGATTTTTGACAGCTGTAGTACGTTTGGTTTGCCCGATGTATGAATGGCCGCAGCTGCAGCCTATCTTATAAACACCGATTATTAAATACCTACGCATTTATTGAGTAATAAATAATAAAGTAGTAATTTATGTACAGTGATCGTGAAAGTTTAAAAAAGTGTTATGTTATGTACGACATTAAATGAAAACACGGGTAGGACTAATGGCTAGTATTGTTGTAAAATAGTTTTTTCTAAATTTGTTATTATTATTATTTGGAGCCTGTAGTGTCTCACTGCAGGGCAAAGGCCTCCCTTCCTTCCTTCCACTCCACCCTATCACGCGCGTGTGTGCTCTAGTCTTTAATAAACGAGTCGAGTTCTTCTTTCCATCGGCGTCGCGGTCTGCAGCGAGCTCGTTTTCTGTCTTATGGGATCCACTCGGTGGTGGATTTTGCCCATAACTCCTCCGACATGTGGCAGACATCGCCCGTCCAGTCCCACTTTAACTTGCTTGGTGCCCAACGTCCGCGATTTGTGTTTGGGAGCGCAGTTCACTTTTTCTAATGCAGTCTGTTAATTTGACTCCTAAGATACTGAGCTCCATGGCACCCTGATAAACCCCGAGTTTGGACGTTGATCCGTCAAAGAGCAGGATTTGAGCGCCATAAGGCATAGCGGAGCGGGTAAGGATGGGGAGAATACACGCGTCCATGAGCTTATATTTGAATGTGAGTTGTAGTCCAAATTTGTTACTACAGAAATTTTTAAATTATCAAACATATTTAATTATCAAGTCCTAGAAATTACAATGAAACAGTTTGCATAAAATAGGTAAATAAATCATATTGATTCATCATGTAAGTAGACTGACTAAGCGGCATCGTCGCATAGGCGCCGCCGATTTGATGTTTAAAATGTTAAAAATTGTTTATTGGAAATGATTAGGAATACGAATCGATTACTGGATATTACTGGATGGCTACACGCATACCAAATTTCGGCACTGTAGGGTTACCCTGTGATTTTTGTAAAAGTTCAGTTTTTATTATGGCTAATAACTTAAAAACTACAAGGTTTAAACTAAAAATACAAACAGGGTCGAAATGTACTCACAAATACCTTTTATTAAACGTGCCACTTGATCGGATAGTCTCATTTAGTTTTTTTTACGCCTGTTTTACACGCGTGGTTTATCCATAAAAACATTACCCTCCTTCTGCACAGAGTAGTAAACAGTAGCCTATGTTTTAATCCCAATCATTATCTATCTAGGTATATACCAAATTTTATAGAAATCGGTCCCGCTGTTCTTGGGTTATAAATGGTGTAACTAACCCGACTTCGTTTTATATATATTATGTAGACAGATAGATAATAATGTTTTAATTCCTTTTGTGATATTTTTTTTATATCTCAACAACCCTCACACATTTTTAGCTCATTTAGTCACACAAAAATTGTGCCATCACTACCTACCTATAGGTATACCAAATTTCACGATGAACGGATGAACGCTTCGAAAGTTATCCTCGGACAAACATACATACAACGCCGATTTGTCCAAGTTGACATCTCGCTTCGCTCGATCAAAAACATTCTTAAATAGAAATGCAACGTTGAGTAAAAGTTTCAAGACAATTCATTGTCTACTTTTCGAGTTTTGTATGCATTTTTTTTTAATCTTTTGTGGCTTTAGTTTTATTGCGTCCACGAGGCCTATTGTGATCGCCACTTGTTTTTGTGTCGCCCTAGGTTATGGGGGCGTTTAAAGTTCACCACTTAGTCTGTGGCTTTAGTTTTATTGCGTCCACGAGGCCTATTGTGATCGCCACTTGTTTTTGTGTCGCCCCTAGGTTATGGGGGCGTTTAAAGTTCACCACTTAGTCTGTGGCTTTAGTTTTATTGCGTCCACGAGGCCTATTGTGATCGCCACTTGTTTTTGTGTCGCCCCTAGGTTATGGGGGCGTTTAAAGTTCACCACTTAGTCTGTGGCTTTAGTTTTATTGCGTCCACGAGGCCTATTGTGATCGCCACTTGTTTTTGTGTCGCCCCTAGGTTATGGGGGCGTTTAAAGTTCACCACTTAGTCTGTGGCTTTAGTTTTATTGCGTCCACGAGGCCTATTGTGATCGCCACTGGTTTTTGTATCGCCCCTAGGTTATGGGGGCGTTTAAAGTTCACCACTTAGTCCTACAGCTGCTAAAAACTGTAGAATATTTTTAGGGGTCATAACTGTTAGCTCCTCCGGGCTAAGAATGTGTTTACCCAGATGAATGCTACGTTTGCGCATTAGTGGTGCACACTCGGCGTATATTACATACGGCAGCTGATTTTTTATATAAAGACGATTCACCGGTATGCTGTCTCTGACACAAAACACAAAAGTGTCTACGTTTGCGTAGAGAGCGCCTAAAACACGACAAAACACGACTAGTTCCGATGTCTATTAAAAGGAAGTTAAGATACGATTCCTATACAAACGATCATATTCAACTTTGATATTCAATAGTTAACTGAACAGCAGAAATGTCTAAACATATATGCGTATCATATTAGTTACATCCCGCAATTTGATTCCCACAAAATCAATAAAATTGGACACTTTCATTCATTTGTAACCAATTCGATGCGTATCTAGTGAATTTTTGTATTAATTTATTTTAAAACTAAAATACCTTTTTTTGTATACCTAATACAAAGTAAAGAAAAAAAAATATTTTCCAAATACATTATAATCAAAAATCGAATACAGGTTTCATTAGACGAGACCGCATCCACAGCCCAGACCACCTTGACCGTAGATACCGTTACCAAGTCCGTAGCCGAGTCCATAGAGGCCATTCCCAAGTCCATAACCGGATCCGCAGAGGCCATTCCCAAGTCCATAACCGAGTCCGTAGAGGTCATTCCCAAGTCCATAACCGGATCCGCAGAGGCCATTCCCAAGTCCATAACCGAGTCCGTAGAGGCCGTTTCCATAGCCGAGATATCCCCCATTGTAGGCAGGAGCGATGCCGGTGACAATAGGGCCTTCTTCAGCAGTGATACCGATATCACCGTCCCCGCAGCCGTAAGATACAGCGCCAGCACCGGCGGTTCCCATTGTGCCTTCCAAAGCAACGGATCCTAGAAGCGGAAGGTTGCCCTCAACGATCAGAGCACCTTCGTACAAGTTGTCGGAAACTACGGATACGCCAGTAGGGGCAATGGGGGAACTGCTGGTCACGACGAAGCTTCCACCAGTGGAGGCGGCGGGGATGAAGCCACCACATCCACATCCAAGAGGCAAGCATTGGCTCAATGCAGTCTATTAACAGAGAAAATCACATCACAGATAAAAATAATAAATAAATAAATATTGCTGGACATTTCACACAGTGCTATCTAGCCCCAAAACTAAGCAGAGCTTGTACTATGGGAACCAGATAACTGATATAATTATAAGTATTCTAGATACTATACTAGATAGATAGATAATAGATAGATAAGATAGATAATAGATAGATAAGATAGATAATTATATATTGTTCCACCAAATTACAATTACTTAACCTACAAAACTTAAAGACTAATACGCGGTGGTACCTTATTGCTTAAAGCGATCTCTTCCGGGCAACCTGTAGATGAACTGAATGGAAAAAACGTGAGAAGAGGAAGATAAATACCTATTTAAGGACGATAAAAATAATTATAAATACCTATACCTAAATTATACCTACATAAATAAATACATAATATCATACTATCTAGACTAATTGATCAAGCGAAGCGAGATCTCCAAATAAACTTGGGCAAATTGGCGTTGTATGTATGTATGTATGTTTGTCCGAGGATAACTTTCGAAGCGTTGATCCGATCATCGTAAAATTTGGTATACCTATAGGTAGGTTATGATGACACGATCCTGGTGTGACTAAATTAGCTAAAAATGGGGAGGGGGGTGGGGGGAGGGTTCTTGAGATATTGGGTTTAAGAGGGATATAAACAACGAAAATGGGACTATCCGGTCAAGTGGCACGTTTAATGAAAGGTCTATTTTAGTATATTTCGACCCCGTTTTTATTTTTAGTTTAAACCTTGTAGTTTTTAAATTATTAGCCATAATAAAAACCGAACTTTGACGAAATTCATAGGTTACACTAGTGACTCCACAGTGCTGAAATTTGGTATGCGTGTAGCTTGAGTGACACAGATATAGGGAAAATTCTGAAATAAAGAATAACTGCAATTTTTACCCCCAAAAAATTAACCACTATACATGAACTCCCGTTATCTGTAATTTGAACGAAACTGTAGGTCAAGTAATTTGGTTGTGCAATTCAGGGCACTATTTTGATAGTAAAAGATTACAATTTTTTTTGTTTTTGAAGTTATACTTCTTTTGGCGCGATGGAGAAAAATGATGAGAGTGAATTTTTACGATGCGCGCGCACACCGACACCTAAATTTAACAGCATGAAGTTAGTTCTAGGTGGTATGAAAATTGATAACTATGTTCAAGTTGTATATTCTAGTATTTTTATATGTAGAACACGTGTTTCGTAAGGGTACAATTAAACAGTGTGAATAAATAAATATTATTATGGTGTTTTTATTTTATTTACTTAAATAAAATCTTTTTGATTAATTTTAATATTTATCGTTAATCACTACTGCATTTTAGTTATTTTTTTCCATACGCCAAAGAAGTATAACTTCTAACGCGTGTACATAAGTACACACACTCTTTTTTTTTTTGGAGACTCGTGAGATCTCAGTTCGGGGTGAACCACTAGTAATCTTATAAATGTAAATGTGAGTTTGTTTGTAACTCTGTGGAAATAGCTGAACCGATTTCGATTAAATACTTTATTTATTACATTATATTCATATAACATGCGTGCGAAGCCACGTGCTTAAACTAGTTATTATATATTGCTTGATCATTTATTTTCAAAACATAAATTAATTGTATAAGGTTAAGTGCGAACTGCTGAGTTCATTTACTTCGAAAAAGGCGTTTCAGTTATTGGAAACAATATTATACCATTAAAAAAAATTGTGTTCATAGATAGTTTTATTAACTTTTGTTCTAACTGTCATTTTGTCCCACTGCTGGGCAAAAGCCTTCCCCTCATCCACATGGAATATATCTATGAAGCGTTTGCACATAAACACTTTATAGGGACTGACTAGACTTGGAACAGGGTCGAGATAAAACTAACCTTATAACCACAAACAGGTTAAACAACTGTTAAGCGCGTGTTTTGAGATGCAGAAACCATTGAACTTGTGACACTGTTACCGTTACCGACACCTCTGTATATAAGTATCTGTAGTGTAGTCTGCTTTTAAATATTGAATACCCAAACAAAAATTTAGCGAGCAAGCGCTAAATTTTTCACATCTATCGGCACTCCAGGAGTGCCACTTTTTTTTGTCCTAAGACCCCTAAAAGTCTATTTTTCAATATCCACGAGATCCGTTGTAGTAATAATATAATAAAAAAATATAAATAAATAATGCGACATCATTTTGACGACATCCGTAGCGCAGTGGGCGAACAGCCGGCTGAGACACAGGCGGTAGCGGGTTCGATTCCTGCCGTGAAACAAATGTTTGCATGATCTAGAGATATTTGTTCCGGGTTTGGTTGTTTTTCTATATATTACAAGTATGTATTTACAAACAAAAGGTATATAAGTATTCTATCAGTTATCTGGTTCCCATAGTACAAGCTCTGCTTAGTTTGGGGCTAGATAGCGCTGTGTGAAATGTCCAGCAATATTTATTATTTATCATTTTATAATGCTGGGCATTTCTCACAGCGGTATCTAGCCCCAAACTAAGCAAAGCTTGTAATATTTAATAGTTAAGTTCATTTTTATATCTTTTGTCTGTTTCGTGCTTTCTTTGTATTTATATCTTTATATTGTTTGATAATAAGTCTTTTTGTAAATAGTATGTATGTGTGTGTTCGATGTTACAAATAAACGCTTTATCAAAAATACTATGGGAACCAGATAACCGATAGAATATTTATATACATTTTATTTTATAAATACATATTTTGAATATATAGAAAAATAGATTTATTGGTAATTTCTTTATTGCACACCATTAAAAATAAAACAAACAAAAGAGAATACTCAATTAAATTAAAGGTACAGTGGGCGGCCTTATCGCTAAAAGCGATCACTTCCAGGCAACCTTTGGATGGACAGGATCTGTTTGAACAAATGAGGATGGCGGCGTAAATCAAATAATAACAAACAGAACAAGTACTTATATTACTAAAGTAATATATATACCTAATTATATAAAAATATTTTTATAATAATTAAATAACCTATTTCTAAATACATCAGTAAAAAATTATATATACAAATTTAAAGTAGCGAAGTCTTAATGAGCGATGGACGACAGATAATGTTTTGTTACGCCCAAGGCTGTTACAGAATAGGTAATAGTCGGCTTCTCGAAGTTATGCCTACTGTGTCACAGAATAGGTAATACTTGGTATGGAATATACCTAAATACTACGTTTTTACCTACAGTTGCACAGAATAAGAAATAGTAGTCCGGTCGAAATACCCACACATTTCTAGTTGCTAGTGGAACCATATCTCTTGAACGTTTCAAGAGATATATCCTAGCCGCGGTATAAATAGTGCGTAGAGACGCCCGAAGGAGTCAGTCTGGTTTTGGCGATACGTGCGTATATTTCGGTGACTTAATGGTTTATTGTGCAACAGTGGTATGCATTAGTGTGTTGTGATTACTTGTGAATAAGATCGTGTATTTATCATTTCAGTGTTGAAAGAAAGTATTATATTGGTTAGATTGATTTTCATTATTTTATCCCGAACCCTCAGCTCGTAACAGTTTAATAACCATGTTATTAAAAACAGGAAGGGATTTGGCGTTACCAATTGAAACAGGTAGTGCATTCAACCCGGAAAAAATACCCGAACCCGGAACAAATATCTGTAGACCATTTAAATATTTGTACCGCATTGTTTGTAATTCTGGCATCATCAACGTTATCGAGCTTTAGGAAAACTGGTCTGGAAATTACCTATTCCATCAATTTAGGCATGTAGTTTCACAGTTTATCAAAATGTTTTTATTCATAAAAATCACAAGGATTATTTTGAAACGTCAATTTTACTTCCTGTTCCTTCGCGACCAAGCCTGGAAAAAGGCAAGAAAGAAGGCGGGTTGTTCTTTTTCGTGAATGACCCAACATTTATCTAAGGATACAATCTGATGGCTCAGTACACTCTGAAAACCCGGCAGCAGCAGTTCAACCTAGTTCTAGGTACCTACTAGGTTGAATAGAAGGCGCTGACCACAATCTTTTAGAATACCATCATCTTTTAGGAGCGTTTTGTTTCAAGCTTGTAGCATCATTACTTCGATTTGAACCACAACACTTTTAAAAATTACTGTTATAATAAAATAAATATCGCTGGACATTTCACACAGCGCTATCTAGCCCCAAACTAAGCAGAGCTTGTACTATGGGAACCAGATAACTGATAGAATACTTATATACTTTTTTTTGTAAATACATACTTATAATAAATAGAAAAACACCCAGACGCGGAACAAATATCTGCAGATCATGCAAACATTTGTTTCGCGGCAGGAATCGAACCCGCTACCTCCTGCGTCTCAGCCGGCTATACGCCCACTGCGCCACAGAGGCAATCAAGTGTTATAATCCTAATAATGTTGTATATTTAGTGCTTTCTAGTGATTACACCCCATTCAGTATAACTCATTGCTAAAATAAACACGATTTACTTACAACCGACTTCAAAAAAGGATCTCAATTTGACTGTATTTTTTTTAATGTTTGTTACCTCAGAATTGTCAACTCGGTGAACCGATTTTGATGATTTTTTTTATTTTAAAGTTGGTGCTTCCCGCGCGGCTCCATTTCAATTTGCTCCAGTTCTGACAATTAGGTACATCCATGAGAAAACCATAGAAGTCTTAAATTTGCATTAAGTATGTGCGCGACAAATGGACGAATAACTCAATAACACGCGAACTGATTTCGATGATTTTTTTTTTATTGGATAGGATGTAATTCAAGAGTAGTTTGATGAGAGTTTGGTAAAAATGAGGAGGAGCAATTCGACTGTATTTTTCAGTGTAAATATTCCAGGTAACTTAGAAGTCGGTTGTTAGATTTATGTAAAAATTATATGATTTAAGCTTTAATGTAAACGATTTATGGTGACGTCACCAAAACTGCTTCGCCTTTACAATAATAAAGTAAGCTTGCTAATCGAGGGTCATGGTACGAAATGTCAGTGTAATATTATTGATCAAGCGAAGCGAGATCTCTAAATCAACTTGGGAAAATCGCCGTTGTATGTATGTAAGTTTGTTTGTCCGCGGATAACTTTCGAAGCGTTGATCCGTGTGTGTCAACGCTTCGATGGCACAATTTTGGTGTGACTAAATGAGCTTAAAATATTGGGGGGTTGTTGAGATATTGGGGTTCCAGAGGGGTAAAAAAATGAAAATGAGACTATTAGGTCAAGTGGGACGTCAAATGAAAGGTCTTCATTAGTTCATCTATACTCCGTCTTTATTTTTAGCAAAGCCCTTATAGTTTTTGAGTCATTAGCTATAATAAAAACAGAACTTTAACAAAATTCACAGGGTACACCAGTGACCCCACAGTTATATAATTTGGTATGCGTGTCGCTTAAGTGACACAAATATAGGCAAAAGTCTGAAATCCCGAATAACATCAATTTGTACCCCAAAAATGAGTAACCACATAACATGTAACACGTTACGTGTAATTTGAATTAAACTGCAGGTCAAGTTATTTGGTTTTTTTTTCGTGCCACTATTTTGATAGTCAAAGATTACAAATATATTTTTTTGTTTTAATCGGAGACTCGCGAGATCTCAGTTCGGGGCGAACCACTAGTTTTAATATTGCTATAATTTATTTTTATTACATATTAAACTATTTTGACATTTTATACCATATATTAATATATATATTTTGACACAACATGACATACCTACCATGACACATAATATTCCCATTTGACAACACAATACTCTCAAGGTCTAGTGGCTAAATGGAGCAGTCTCGACAGAATATCAGCGCTTTCCATTACGGCGGGCATAATGCTGAGTCGAGCCCCATTTACTGGTGTAGCGCACAGTATCTACCAAGTTCTCCTTTGTGTTTGATTATGATTTACGTTTATAAGTACTAATTAGTGGTTTCTTTTTTGTATTTTCTCGGTTTTAAAATGTAACTGTATTCAATATTGTGTGCCACTGTAGTGAATAAATGTTCCTACACCCAGAAGATCGCTGAGAGTCGGTATACAGATTTTTCTTGTCCGATCCGCAACACCCTATCATCTCAACAAGTTATTGCTTATTTTGATGGAAGTATTTTTTCCCCTAGTAGGAATACTTTAAAACACCGTAGTAATATAATTAAAATCTAGCCATATAATATAGGCTAATGAGTAATTAGAGTTTCACCCAGTTTTTTATCATAAATTATAATCTGGGAATGTGTCCAATAACACATTTTTTACTCTCTCCGGTTAAAGGGAAAACACTTTGTTTATGTGTACTGAATAGCACTAACACGTTCACAACTTTACACTAATATTATTTTACACTACACTAACTCAAAAGGCTCTGGCATCTTTGATGAAAGTGAGTACAGGCTGGAGGCATTAGAGAGGCATACCTGAACTGATAAAGCCAACACACACAACGCGAACATAGCCTTGGCTGCCATTTCAGCGGTTTATCTTCCCGAGCGCACACCTAACAATGGCATAATATACACTCGCTTTTGTTTTATATAAGTTTCTTTATCGGGGGTTAAAATTAAAAAAAAAAATAAGTGGAAGGTTTTGCCTGACAGCTGAAATCATTTTGCAATTGACCTTACCGGCCCCCACCAACATGTTACTACTACCATAAGGAAATGTGCAGTCTTTTATACATCTACTAACCATAATATAAATTGGCACGCTATCCTTGCCTTTCATTTTCATTTCAGAGAGTACCTTTTATTTGAATGGTTGACATTAACAAACAATTTATTTAGTGTTTTCTGTTAATTTATTGCAGTAATTTTACTAGTGCAATTAGGTCATGCTCAGACCTTCGTTTGGGCAACGATAAAGCTGTACGCAACCGGGTTTTGAAACATAACTATTAAATAGGTCACAATCTCACGTAGCCAGTCCGTCCTCATTGCCTAAGTGGAGGCATTTGTGGTATAAAAGCGATGATGTGGGCGTCACAAGGCATTCTGGATCCTACATCCCGTTGAAACTTCAACCATGAACACCTACGCCGTCCTTCTCCTTTGCGCTCAGGCTTGCCTGATTCAAGTAAGTTTCCGGATTTGCATGCATCCTTATTTCATCTGTCAGATTATTGACTGAGGAATATTCCTGAATATATACTAAATTTTAATCAACTTAGTCTTAATCTACAGGGAAACAGTATTGATGATCGGCGTTTATTGAGTAATGATTAAGGCAGAGGCTGCATAATGGCAATTATTCACCTGTTGTTATGAATATTTAAAAAAACATAACGAAAGAAAACTGCATCCCTGATTTGCAGAGTGTTTGGCAGTCAAAACAGCATCCTGAAAACCATGTCGGACAGAGTTACTTCTCCGATATGGAAGTGCTTCGAGTTGAGAGTGATCAAACCAACTTAGGTTGGTCACTCTCACCGCGAAGACCTTTTGTTTTTGTTTGTTTTAGTGTATTGTATTTTTTCCTATTTTGTACCTATTAATCTAGTCTTTAAGTAATTAACTAACCGTGTAACAAATTATTCAGCAGAAACTTTAACTAATTAATTTGTTCACAGGGCCAGTGCCTTGCTGGTGGTTTGGGATACGGAGCTGGTCTGGGATACGGAGCTGGTCTGGGATACGGAGCTGGTCTGGGATACGGAGCGGGTCTCGGAGGGGCTGGTCTGGGTTACGGAGCGGGTCTCGGTGCTGGCTGTGGCGCGGCTTACGGCGGCGCTGGCGCCGGTAACGTGGCCGTCGCTGGAGAGCTGCCAGTGTGCGGCTCCACCGCTGTCGCTGGTCAAGTCCCCATCATCGGTGCCGTTGAGTACGGTGGTGTCGTCCCCGCATGCGGCGCTGTCACCATCGTTGGCGACTGCGCTTGTGGATGCGGATGCGGAAATGGATACGGCTACTAATAAGGACCTCGTTATACTAAAATATACAAGGCAATAATTAATTTAAATTTTTTATTAACCCTTAGTTAAATTAGGATACAAATCATCACATTAAGATTATAAATGCGAAAGAGTGGATGTTTGTTTATTTAGTATTTTTCAAACTTTCGCGATCACTGTACATAAGTATACCCGTGACCACGACTGTTGCAACACAGCCGAAACATCTGGATACCAAATAAAAAAGGTGCATACGCGATAAATACCCGTTTTAATCAATAATTATGTTTGATTATGTATTTGTTACTCAATCACGTCATAACGGCTTAACATATTTCGATGAAATTTGGTATACAGATAGACTATAACCTGGATTAAAATATAGAATACTTAATTTTGACAAAACACGCTTGCGTAATTACAGGCGGAAGCTAGTAAAATCATAAATCTTTATTGTTTGTGGATCTGGGTTATAATATAGATACAAGATGTTCGTGTTTATATTTTAAGACAGCGATAGATCGTGCGTTACAGCAAACAAACAGAACAGCGGAAAAATATATTATTAGGCACACATTAAAACTCTTTAGCAATTCAATTTTCTTAACTACAAACTATATTTCAATATATACAAGCAAAACACTAGATAGTTCAAGTAGAAATATTTGAGGAGACCTTTGCCTAGCAGTATGTATACCGCTGTAGGTTCACACAAACCAGAATTTGGTGTTACAGTACATACAAAGTACCTATAATAAATATGCTATTAATGATCGATTCTAATTGTTTATTAACCGACTTAAAAAAAAGAAGGAGTTTCTCAATTTGTCGGAATCTGTTTTTTGAAGTGAAAACTTCTTTAGGCGCGTTGGGCATTTTTTGAGATGGGAAA
The DNA here is from genome assembly GCA_963924445.1 of Philereme transversata. Taxonomy (NCBI): domain Eukaryota; kingdom Metazoa; phylum Arthropoda; class Insecta; order Lepidoptera; family Geometridae; genus Philereme; species Philereme transversata. The sequence continues at coordinate 26,184,120 of OZ004346.1, forward strand.
TAACCAAATAACCATTGCAACACTGTTACCGTTACCAACACCTCTGTATATAAGTATCGGTAGTGTAGTCTGCTTTTCAATTTTGAGTACCAAAAAATTGAGCGCTAAATTTTTCATTTCTACCGGCACTCCCGGAGTTTCAATTTTTTTTTAAAGTATTTTCCCCGATTTCTTGAAGACGCCTGGACCGATTCGAGAAATTATTTTTTATTTAAACGGGTATACTTCCCAGGTCCCATTGGCACCAAGTCAGGATCTGATAATGGGATCCCAAAAAAATCGAGGGCAACCCTCAAATTTTGTAGGGAAGCAATTCGCTTTTAGGTTTTTACCTCAGAACTCCGTCATTTATCAACCGATTTGAAAAATACTTATTTTATTTGAAAGGATATACATAGGTATTGGTCCCATAGAAATTTCATTAAAATCAGTTCAGTAGTTTGGATAAATCGATTATATTTTTGTTAAAAAGTTGTTTGTTATATATCTGGTCAGAGACATCCCTCAGTACGCTATTGTTGGAGCAACTCAGTCTACTCCAAAAGGATGCTACCCGAGTTCGGATGATAGCGAAAAAGTCGAGAACAATGCACCTCTTTGTCTCTTTGGTTCAAATATTAACACAGATCAAAAAAACGAAAAATTAAAAATTAAAATGTTTTTATTTCTGTAAAAATAGAACTTTAACAAACGTTGTTGGGACCTTCTTTTAAGTATATTATATACCTACTTGTGTCAGAAGAGCCCGCTCTTCAATAGCCATACAATTTTTATAACACATTTGCTCGTAAAGGGTCTCTTATTTCACCATTTTCAATATAGTAATGTATGTCATTACGTACTTGTGCGTTATTGTAATGTAAAACGCACGAGTTTCTTTTTAATAAGGTAAAACGTACCTAAGGTTTATCAAGATGCTCCGTCTAAAACAAACGGTAGTTTTTTAAATCTTAGCAAAGAGTTTTTATGTCAGAAAAGTAGTCAATATTTTATGAATAAAATTAACTTTGGAGGATAATAATAATAACTTGACAACATTAAAAATGCCAACTGGCAACGTAATAATCTTTTTTACAAATTTTTCTAACTTCTTTAACAAGTGATTAAAGATTTATTGGTTTAAGAAAGTCCGAGTTTTATTTATTTCCTCGCAAATATGTTATAAAATGTCGTATGACATACGTGCGCTTTGATAATTACAGCCTCTGCTTTCTTGTAGCCCTCACCTACGGCTCGGGCTAGCAATATCGCCTCGGCTGTAATTTTCAACTTACACTGAAAGAAATAATAAGTTATTTTAACCTTTTTACAACCTATATTTTAGGTTGATTTTTGCATCTACCGACATGATTTGTTGAATTAACAAAATAAAAATAGTTGAACTATAAAGGTAAATTTGACCTGATTATACTTATATGTATATTTAACTTAGTTATTTTGTTGACTCAACTTCGTTAACATGTTGACTTTTACTAAATTGTCAGTTAGACTTACTTAGATTCGAATATACCAAAAATGTTGTGTTGTAATAACCTCTTTTAGTGGTTGGTTTAACCTATTAACTTTTAACAATTTAATTTTTGTGGAAATAAATAAATGTACTATATAAATAATAATAATATATAAATGATTAAACATAATATTAAGTTAACGCAACTTAAATGGAATCAACATTATGGAATTCAACGTATTCGTTTTTTCAGTGTACCGCACTTATATCATAATGTACTATTACAATACAGATGAGGTTCCAAATTCAAATCACATTATACCCTTGCGGGCATAATGTGATTTGAATTCACCTGCTTCGGTGAGGTTTACAAGACATATAATTTGACATTGTCGAGCAGGTGGTGTAAAATAGTATTTTATTTTTTAATTGTTGCAGGAATTTTTCTTACGTTTACCTTTCAGCTTAGATAGACGCCTAATCGTATTTAGTGCCTAAATATGAAAAATGTATTAGCTTGAACATTTAAGTATAAAAGTCTCAGTTATGTAGGCAAGTGTCAATTATGTTCAACTTTATTAAGCATGCAAATTAGAAAATATAAGAAAGAGTTGTCAAATCATACAAACGTCAAATTTAACCATGTTTAGTCGCTAACTACGTTTAGGGGTTATCCTTATGATCGGTAATAATAGTGTTATCAGGATTTAATGGCAAGTGTAGTTAGGAGTATGTGTACTGTCGGAAATTATTGAAGTTATACTTCTTATACTACTTCTAGCCATAAAGCGACATAATAAAGTAATCAATGAATCTATGACTGATAACTGATGTGCGCGCACACCGACAGCCAAAAAGCAACATGATGAAATTGACTGATAACTGATGCGCGCGCTCACCGATAGCTAAAAAGCAACATGATGAAATTGGCTGATAACTGATGCGCGCGCACACCGACTGCCAAAAAGTGACATGATGAAGTTAGCTGATGGTTTCTCAAGTTTCCATGAAAACTCATAAGTATGTTTAAAGTAGTTTCTCAAATATTCACAAATCTACAACACGTGTTTTATATCAGTGTAGATAACTGTACATGTGTACATCATAAATATACATGTGTGTTTGTGTTTTTAATTATATATGGTGGGGAATGATAGGCCATTGTAAAAAATCCTCTTTAGCTATTTTTGTTCTGTTACGCTAAAGAAGTATTACTTCTTTCGTTCGTACATAAGTACACACACACGTTTTTTATGGTATTTTATTTGGGTAAAACGATTTGTTAAAATCTTAAACTCCGTTATAATAAAATAATCAGGTTAGCATAAAAACAGTTTAATCATACAACAGAAACTTATCAGTAAAAAGCACCACAGCCGCAGCCGCCAATACCCGCACCGATCAAACCGGGGCCGTACCCCAAACCAGGGGCCAGACTGAGGAGTCCAGGACCAACGGGGCCGGGAACCAGTATACCAGTCACGATAGGGCCTTCTTCAACGGCAATACCAACAGAACCATCGCCGCAGCCGTACGAGACCGCGCCAGCACCAGCTGTTCCTAACGCGCCTTCGAGACCAACTGATCCCAAAAGCGGCAAGTTTCCTTCAAGGAGTAGGGCGCCTTCGTACATGTTTTCAGAGACTACGTTGAGGCCGATGGGAGGGTAGGGTGAGGCACTAGTCACAGGGAAGCCACCTCCGGTGGAAGTCACGCCTCCACATCCGCCTAAGGTCAGGCCATCGAACGCCAACCCTGCCCCAGCGCGTCCAAGACACTGCCCAATGACAGACTGAAAAATCAAATGAAACATTATTTCTAGATCTAAATAACTAGTGGTTCGCCCCGAACTAAGATCTTGCGAGTTTCCCGAAAACCAGCAACAAAAACCAAACAAAAAAATATGATTGAAAAAAATTGAGAAAAAAATATGATGCGAATGTTGACATTCGCATTTCCGATAACGAGAGTTGATAAGATAAGGCATAAATATATTAGAGGAAGTTTGAAAGTAGCGCCAGTGATAGAAAAGTTGAGGAGTAAGAGGCTAGCGCGGTATGGCCATGCCATGCGGGGGGAAGAAAATCATGTGACTAAAAGAGTGTTAGATATCAATGTGGATAGATATAGAAGTAGAGGAAGGCCAAAGAAGAGATGGATGGACTGTGTGAAGAATGATATGGGTAAGAAAGAAGTGACAACGGAGATGACGGCTGCTAGAGAGGTATGGAAGAAAAATAGATGTTGTGCCGACCCGTTGTACGTAATGTAGGAAAAGGGAAGGAAGAAGATTGCGAAAGTGACGACCTCTGTGGCGCAGTGGGTGAATAGCCGGCTGAGACGCAGGAGGTAGCGGGTTCGATTCCCACCGCGGAACAAATGTTTGTATGATTTACAGATATTTATTCTGGGTCTGGATGTTTTTCTATATACCTATATTATAAGTATCTATTTACAAAAAAAAGAAGTATATAAGTATTCTATCAGTTAACTGGTTCCCATAGTACACGCTCTGCTTAGTTTGGGGCTAGATATCGCTGTGTGAAATGTCCAGCTATATTAAAAAAAAAAGTTTTAAAAATAGTATAAAGTAGATTTTAAGCTTGACTTACTTGCACAAAACACGCGTACGCGTATAAAACAAGGATCACTTTAGATGTCATTCTGTGTATTATCAACTACAGAATGCTTAAGAGCTGCTGTGTGATCGGTTTTATACTGAAAACGTGATATCAAAACTATTTGTTAAATAAAAATGAATTGTTGGTAATTTACAATTACGTTAGATTGTTTAGTAATAATACCATGTTCATGATTATTGACCTATTTCTTAGGTAAACGGTTAGGCAATGAATAAACATCACTTGAAATATAGGGACACTTCTTCCCCTTAGCGAGGAAGTCGGAAAAATATGTGTTCACTAACGAAACAATACACAAAAATGTATATATTTTATTGGGATGTATTTAGATGATCATTTTAATTTTGCAAAAACAGTAAGCAAAAAAATATAAACGGTATCTATTTTATTGATTGATCCTCTTTTAGTAAGGCATAAAATAAACAAACGATACTTTAATCTGTTTGGAGCTACACAAAAAATGTTGCAGATGTAGAAATTAAGTTTGATAGATCCATGTTGGGTCCCAAAACTAAGAGAAATAAGCATTTAATAATAAAGTTCGATACATTTTTAACTTTGGCGGTACTTAAAAACCACCAAATCTGCAGCACTTACGTATTAACGCCACCGTAGTTTTTTGGGGTGGGCTCTCGCCAGAACTCTCGCGTGGTCGCCCCTAAGTGTCACTTCACCCATTCTACCTTCACTCCACTTCGGAGGTCAGCGGCACCTCCCCCCTTCGCTCCGCTCGGCTTCGCAGGCGTGCTCCACTCAGGACCTTCCACGCGAGCTTCTGGCTCCGCGCTTCTTTACAACACTCTAGGGTTGTCACGCATAAAACTGCCTAGAGTCGGGGTACTCCGTGTCGGTTCTCCCACTCATTTAGATCAATAATTAAACAAGGGGATCAAATATTATTATAAAATGGTTCAATGTAAACAATCTACTTCTAAATGGAAAGAAAAAAAATGTATTAGATTTATACTACCTAATGTTACACAAGTTACAGCAGCAAAAACACCGTTTTTGTGCTGCGTGCCATTTATAATATGGGCCCCAGAGAATCATTACGCAATAAGTTTAAAAAAATAAATTTTAACATTGCCTTGTCAATTCAATACATTTATGAAAATCTGATGTACGTTCACAAAAATATTAATTTGTATAAAAAAAAATAGCGATAATCATAATTTTAATACTAGAAATAAAGATAAACTCGCTGTTGCCACATGTAGACACCATAAAGTTAGTAAATCGTTGAAAGGGCAAGGTGTACGCTTTTATAACAAACTCCCAAGGGATGTACAAAATTTGACAATTAACAAATTTAAAAACGTAATTAAATCTTTATAAAAAAGCCTACTATAAATGTATGTATGTATGTTTGTTTGTCCGAGGATAACTTTCGAAGCGTTAATCCGACTATCGTGAAATTTGATACATAGCTAGTGATGGTACAATTTTGATAGGTATGACCAAATGAGCTAAAAATGTTGCGGGAATGTTGAGATATTGGGGTTCAAGAGGGGTAAAAAAATTAAAATGAGACTATAAGGTCAAATGGAGTGTCAAATGAAAGGTCTTCATTAGTGCATTTCAATCCTGTTTTTATTTTTAGTTTAATTCTTGTAGTTTTTGAGTTATTAGCCATAATAATAACAAAATTTTGTCATAATTCACAGGGTACACCAGTGACTCCACAATGCTGAAATTTGATATTCGTGTAGCTTTAGTAACACGAAAAGTTATATGCGAAAGTCTGAAATCCAGAATAACTACATTTTGTACCCCAAAAAAAAGTAGGTAAGCAAGTAACATAAACGCCCGTTACCTGTAATTTGAATGAAACTGTAGGTCAAGTAAGTTGGTTGTTTATTTCGTGGCACCATTTTGATAGTGAAAGATTACGAATATATATTATTGTTCTTATGGGAGACTTGCGAGATCTCAGTTCGGAACGAACCACTAGTTATAACGATAGAGTAGCAAACATTTATTTATATCGGACATCATTATCGCAAAATTTACCGCGCGACTTGCTTCCTCTGAGGACCGCCTGGCACAAAGATATTTTTTCTGCGGCTCCTCGCTCATGGCTGCTGACAATGGAAGGCAAGCAATTCACTCATCTGACTCCTCTCATTTCCCGCCTCCTCCTTGAAACTCGCCGGCACTGGAAGGTGAAACCCATTGTCCACTGAAACTCTTTCTTAATGGATGGTGAGGACTATTTACTCCTTTCCGCTCAGGTATTTCCCACTCATTACTCTTTCGCAGTGGAAGGCGGGGATAATAGTATGTAGTATATTTTTAATATTAATAATTGTACAGGGATATGAGGTTATTATTATCGATACCCATAATACGTAAATACGTAAGCCAGTTTTCTACGCTGTCCTTTCTGCCAGACTATCCGCATCACAACTACAGTGCTTATCTTACGTGAGTAATGGACGGCCTAACGCATCAACTTAAAATCGATAAAGATTACAACTAATCATAAAATAATACAGCTGGGTTTTATTAGTTTTAATTCGCATTTATTGGTAAGGCAGGTCATTTTATTAGAAAAATCGTTGGTAAAGGTGATCAGTAGAAGCCAGCGCCTCCGCAGGGGCTGCATCCGCAAGCGCAGTCGCCAACGATGGAGACGCAGCCAGCGGCGCACACGGGGCCTCCGTACTGCACGGCACCGATGATGGGTACCTGTCCAGCGACAGCGGTGGAACCACACACTGGCAGCTCACCAGCGACGGCTACGTTGCCGACGCCAGCGCCTCCGTAACCCGCACCGCAGCCAGCACCGAGACCTCCAATACCCGCTCCATAGCCCAGACCAGCACCATAGCCCAGACCACCTCCGTAGCCCAGACCATTTCCGTAGCCCAGACCAGCTCCGTAGCCAAGACCGGCTCCGTATCCTCCAAGACCACAGGCACCGGGGCAAGCGGTGACGGCATTCTAGAACCAGATAATAATATGGTCAAAAAAATACATTTATTGTTGCAATTTTGTTTTCATTCGATTAAATCATATAGCACATATGTGTAGCTGCAATGATTATGATGATGATAGTTACATGGTATCTAGTCTAAATATGCTAAGAGAAAACTTGCACGGAAAGTGTGAGATTCGGCAGTGAAAGTTTAAATATAGAGAGGGACGGGTGAATACAAAAATTAAGCGAAAACAGGAATTCTGGTAGTAACGACAGGTGGACTAAGGCACTAACAGAGTGGAGGCCGAGAACTGGATACCGAAACAGCGAGATGGGTCGACGACATCAATAAGACCGTGGGTCGTACGTGGTTCAGACTAGCACAGGATCGGGAAGAATGGCAGAAAGAAAGAGAGGCCCATGCCCAGCAGCCAGCTAGGGTCAACATGGGCTGAGAATGATGATAATGATGGCAATTTGCCCTAAAAAAAATGAACAGTTTTGATTTAAAAAAATCTACTTGAAAGTGAAAATTAGCTTCAAAGATTGTATTATGAAAGTACAGCTAAAAATACTTACGAAGGCCAAGCAAGCCTGGATGCACAACAAGATGAAGCTAAAGGAAGACATGTTGTTACGTATAGCTGAAATTTTAATCCAGAATGATTTAACAAAGAAATATTCACGTTTTTATACCAATTTCACAAAAAATATTTTGTAATTGTTTATCAAAGACACGAGGGCATTTTAAAAACATTATGTTACTTACACGTAAAATAAATAAGTTTTGTAATTTTGCTGATAAGAGGAATACATGCAGGATACATATTAATGTACAATTTAAATTTTATTTCGCAATTTGAGTTTGGATAAAGCATATAAAAGAATTGTTTTTCTTGTAGTCGATCATTGTAAAGCACCGTCTCGTACAAGCAACAAAAAATGGCAGCTAAAGCTATCCTTGTTCTCTGCGCTCAGGCCCTCTTGGCCCAAGTAAGTTGTAGAAATTACACTAGTTATAAACAAAAAACATTTTGTAAATTGGTAAATGGTACCAATTTGTTACTTATATATTTTACGCATAAGCATTGCAATTCAGCAGTGCAATGCAGCCAATGTCTTGGGGACACTTCCGTCTGGTAGTGATCTGGAGCAGTTGAGCTAGCTATAGATCGTTTGCAACGGTCTTTAGATGATTCAACTGTTTATTCTGTATTTTATAGTCTTGTAATTGTATATTATATCCGTATGTATTTATAAAATCCTTTTATCTATATTTTAAAACATATTAGAAGTTTTATTTTGCGCTGACAGACAATTTTCAACTTTCAGATCGCCTTCAGCCAGTGTCTCTCTGGTATTGGTGGTTTGAACGGCGCTGGACTAGCGGGAGGCTGGACTGGTTGGGGCAACGGCGGCTGCGGCTGCGGCGGAGTGGCCTCCACCGGTGGTGGTCTCGTTGTTGGCAGCGCTTCCGGCATCCCCCCCGTCGGCGTGTCCGTGCTGTCTGAGAACGCGTACGAGGGCGGTCTGTGCGTCGGTGGTAACCTGCCTTTCCTTGGAACCGTCGGTATCGAGGGAATCCTGCCCACCGCTGGTGCTGGTGCTGTCTCGTACGGTTGCGGCAACGGTGCTATCGGCATCGGTGCGGAGCAGGGTCCCATTGTCACCGGCATCACTGCTCCTGGATCGTACGGTCCTGGTATCGGCGCTATCGGTGGACTCGGAGGCATCGGCTACGGAGCTGGTCTCGGTTACGGAGCTGGTCTCGGCTACGGAGGCATCGGCGGCTACGGTCTCGGCGGAGGCTGCGGTTGTGGTTGTGGCGGTGCTTATTACTAAGTGTTATCGCAAAAAAGGACCTATCGAAAAATACACAATATTGCATGAGATCAATTCTTTTATTTCTGAAACTAAGTTTAACTCGTTTTTTATTGGTGATAATCTAGCGCTTGACCACCACCTCACCTGATGGTAAGTTGGTAAGTGATGGTGTGATCGAAGATAGAGCACGCTTACCTAGAAAGAACCTATTCACTCTGGACTTGAAGACTCCAAGATTATACTGATTGGGAAAAACATACGCCGGAGGTGAGTTCCACTCCTTTTATATATATACTATATACATATGTATGCTGGTTATATAGGTACCTACTTTAATACGTTTAGTTATATCTTTTGTACCTTTTTCAAAAGCCTTCTTTGTACCTTCGAAAGCGTCTTTTCATGCTAACAAGACAAGTTGAAAAAAATCGCTTGGTACGATCTCTAAAGACTATTTCTACTATTAAAATAAACTCGTTGAAAAAGGTACAAAAAATATAACTAAACTTATTAAAGTAAGTACCTATATAACCAGTATACATATGTATATATATGTAGTACCACTTGTCCCTCCGCTCCGCACTACAGTCCTTAGTAGCAGCTCTCCCATCCCCAGGCTTTGCAAAGCCTGGAATAACTGCAAGGATATAGATGGTTTTTGCCATAAATTTAAATAAGTTCCGTCGTTACTTGAATGAGAACTTACTCAATTAAAATCAGATCACACTGTATAATTAAAGTGCATCGCACGTGTACCTAATTTAGTTACCTAGTTAATGTCTTAGTTCTATGTTATGGTATCGTCTTAGGTTCTTGGATTTACTTTAATTTGCACGCAGTGTTAACCTGTAATTGATTGTGCAATTAGCTCTAATATGTAATGTAAAGTATTCATTGAATGTATCGTTGTAACTATCCTTGGTTGACCTTTTTTTTTTTAATAACCTATACTGTCCCACTGCTGGGCAAAGGTCTCCCCCATTTCCTTCCATTCCTTGCGTTCTCCAGAAATCTCCTGCCAGTCAGAATGGAATCCATCCAGATCGTCGCGCCAACGTTTTCGCAGTCTGCCTCGTGGCCGTCGTCCTGTAGGTTGCCAGTCGGTGGAGATCTTAGTCCACCTTTCAGGGTGCATTCGTGTGACATGACCCGCCCAGTCCCATTTGAGTCTTGCAGCTTTGTACCCCACATCGATGATTCCGGTCATAGAGCGTAGAGTAGTGTTGCGGATTCTATCGGTTCGCTTAACACCTAAAATGCTACGCTCCATCGCTCGTTGGCATACCCCGAGTTTGAACTTTTGTGAGTCCGTCAATGACCAAGTCTGAGCACCGTAGGTTAGGATAGGTTAGATACACATGTCGATGAGTTTTCGCTTAAGTGACAGTGAAAGGTTGCCCTTCATTAGCTCTTTCATGGACCAGTAGCTCTTCCAAGCGTTATCGACACGACGGTCTACTTCTCGATCTTGTCTGTTCTTGAAAGAGACTATCTGGTCCAGATAAATATACTCATCGACATAGTGTATCTCTTGCCCATCTACCTTGACACTACGTTTCTTGCTATTGGTCATAACTTGGGTCTTTGACTGGTTCATCATCAGTCCAACCACCTCGAGGTTTGCCTTGCTCAGGTCTTCGAGCATTTGTTCTAATTGGGGGGCACTGGTGGCAAAGAGAACTATGTCGTCAGCGAACTTAAGGTTTGTAAGTTTTTGGTCGCCGATTTCAATGCCTTCATTTGTCCATGAGGCTGGCAATTGTCTAAAAACCTCTTCTAGAGTGCTCGTAAACAATTTGGGAGAGAGCGGGTCACCCTGTTTGACTCCCTTTTCTATTAATAACTTTGCTCCTGATGTATTTAATTTAATGTTAGCGTAGCTATTGCTGCAAATGCTTTTAATTAGGTCTATATAGGTTTTTTCAACATTTTGTTTCTCTAAAGCCAAGAAGATTGCTGAGTGGTTGATGCTATCGAAAGCTTTTGTGTAATCTACAAAAGCCAGATATAGTGGATTGTGGAATTCATTAAATTTTTCTATAACCTGATTTAGCGTCCTCTCCAGGGCTCTTATCATAATACATGGTTTTTTTTTGGTTGACCTAAATAAATAAAATATATAAAAGGAGTAAAACTCACTTCCGGCGTATGTTTTTCCGGATCAGTATAATCTTGGTCTTCAAGTCCAGAGTGAATACGTTCTTTACACATATATGTATATGTACATACATACATATAAACAGTATACCATATGTTACATAACCAGTAGGTATCGTAGTAACAAATAGCTGATGATATGTTATCCTATACGTGTATAGCAAATGCATTATCTGTCAGCAATGAGGTCAATCAACTGATGATAAATGATGAGCCGTGATTTCCCACAGTAGAACGTGATTATGACACAAGTTGACGATTGCGCGTGCCTTATTATGGTAGACATTTTGTAAATGATTAACATTTTTGAACAGGTAGGTAAGTTATGGCTGAAAAAATTAAGTTAGGATAAGTCAAAGTCAAAGTCACATATTTTTATTCATTAAAATCATAAGGATCACTTTGAAACGTCAATTTTACTGCCTGTTCCTTCGTGACCAGGCCAGGGAAGAAGGGAAAGAAACAAGGCTGGTTGTTTTTTTTAATGATCCTTTTACAATACATAATACGGAAAATAAATTACGTCTAAATTGTAACATTTTGAACGAGTTGGAGCAATTTAAATCCCAAGCTTCTCTATCATCTAAATAATCCGATATTTTATAGTAGGCTTTTTTATAAAGATTTAGTTTAATTGCGTTTTTAAATTTATTAATCGTCAATTTTTGTACATCCCTTGGGAGTTTGTTATAAAAGCGTACACCTTGCCCTTTAAATGATTTACTAACTTTATGGAGTCTATAAGTGGTAACAGCTAGTTTATCTTTATTTCTATTATGAAATTATGATTATCGCTATTTTTCTTTAAGAAATTAATACTCGTATTCTTGTTAACATACATCAGATTTTCATAGATGTATTGACAAGGGAATGTCATAACATTTATTTCTTTAAAATTATTGCGTTTGATTCTCTGGGGCCCATATTATAAATTGCACGAACAGCCCTCTTCTGCAGCACAACAACGGTGTGCTACAGTGCTACAGATATAAGTAGCACTCCGCCACAGCAGTATACAGTATGACATAATGCTGTGGAAGTAGCTGAAGTAAACTAGTCTAGCTGTGTCTACGTCTGTAAAAAAACGGATCTTTTGACTGCGTATGCCGCAGAACTAAGTCTCTTCGACAACTTATCAATGTGAGGGCCCCATTGAAGCTTACCTATGTCCATAAGGTTGTCCTAATCAAAAAGCTTCTATAAAAAAATCTTATAAAATCTAAATCTTTATAAAAAAGCTTGGGATTTAACCGACCCCAAAACCATTGCTCCAACTTGTTCAAAAATGTTACAATTTAGACGTAATTTATTCACTTTATGTAGATATGTATTCTAAAAGGATCATTAAAAAAACCAGCTTTATTTCTTGCCTTTCTTTCCTGGCTTGGTCACGAAGGAAAAGGTAGTAAAATTGACGTTTCAAAGTGATCCTTGTAGATCATTTGAAACCTTCACTCATCATCGTCATCATCCATCCTTATCCTCCTATCCTTCCGCCTCACCTAATGCTATTGTTGTGGCTAAACACCTGTCCAACATACTATAAATTAAAACGTAGAACTCTTGGCACGCTTAGAAGAAGAAGTGATCCTTGTGATTTTGTTGAATAAAAAGATTTTGATTTTGATTTCGTTCCACAGTTATGAATTATTTTTACCGGACTGCAAAGAAGGACGGTAATTGCAGTTGATTTTGGTTGATGTAAGGTTATTTGAACAATTACAACAAACATAACAATTCAAACATCTTTATGTGCAACGCCCAAGTTAACGGATCGTGTTTTTTTATGTTTTTTTCTATTGAAACTTAGTGTGATTTGGAAAAGCCACCGATCTTGTGCGGCCTCGACCTAATGCTTGCCAGCAACCTTTATCAGTTCGTCTTTCCATATAGTCGAAGGTCGTCCTACGCTGCGCTTTCCAGTGTGGTCTCCAGTCAACAACTTTCCTGCCACAACGGTCGTCAGTATTTCTATCTATGTGCCCTGCCCACTGAACCTTCAGCTTGCTAATCTTTTAAGCTATGCCAGTGAATTTGATTTTCCTACGAATCTCGTCATTTCTGATTCGATTTCGCAAATAAATACCCATCATAGCCCTCTCCTTACTACGCTGAGCGACATTGAGCCTATTTGTAAGGCCCATAGTCTCACGATGGGCCACGGTGAGATGGTGAGAGACCACGTTGTCACGTGTTTCATTTTCTTTCTACTGTCTAATGTCATTATTTTACTTTGGGGTAAAATGTTTTCTGAGAACCACTTTACGACTTCAGTCTCAGAAAATCAATTTACAATTTGAGTGTTTTTTGTGGATTCCATGTTCTTAGATATTTGTCAATATTTATCGTGCCCAATACATTAGGAATTAACAAAGTCTTCAGTAGTTTTGCATCATATTGTATTCAGTTTATTAGTTGTCGTTCAGAAAAAGTGGTTTAGTACATCAATTTAGTAAAGACCAGCTCCGTAGCCGAGACCGTACTGGTCTCGGCTACGGAGCTTCATATTTGTCGTCATTATTTGTCAAAGATCAGTGAAGATGGAATAATCAGCGAAATGCATAAATTTAGTAGCGACCACCGCAGCCGCAGCCGAGACCAGTTCCGTAGCCGAGACCAGCACCATAGCCGAGACCAGCTCCGCAGCCGCACCCTTGACCAGCTCCGTATCCGAGACCAGCTCCATAGCCAATGCCTCCGAGTCCACCGATGGCGCCGATACCAGGACCGTACGATCCGGGGGAAGCGATGCCGGTGACGATGGGGCCCTCCTCCGCGGCGATGCCAACGGCACCGTTGCCGCAGCCATACGAGACAGCACCAGCACCAGCGGTGGGCAGGATGCCCTCGAGTCCGACGGTTCCAAGGAAAGGCAGGTTACCACCGACACACAGACCACCCTCGTACGCGTTTTCAGACAGCACGGACACGCCGACGGGGGCGATGGGAGAAGCACTGCCAACAACTAGACCACCGCCGGTGGAGGCAACTCCGCCGCAACCGCAGCCTCCGTATCCACCCAAACCGTTTAGGCCAGCGCCACCCCAGCCAGCGCCGCCCCAGCCAGCGCCACCCCAGCCAGCACCGCCCCAGCCACCACCGATACCACCACAAGAGAGTGCAGACTGTAAAAAATAAACGGTCAGTTAATAAATAACATAAGAACAGTATCTATTAAACAAGTATTATTTAAAAATCTAAAAAGCCCCGACTTATTAAAAAAACCTGTATTCAATTTTGATTTTACGGCTAAGATTTCTTTATCAAAAAGGAAAAGTGCTCATAATCTTCATATCGGCTGACCTATTCTTTATCACATAGATATAGCTAAAATCTATCCCAGTAAGCTTTCTATTAAAAAAGAAACCACCTTCAAATCGGTCCATCCGTTTTGGAGCTACGATGCCACAGACAGACAAACAAACAGACAGGTAAACTCACAGATATAGCCATCAAACTTATAACACACCTCTTTTTGCGCTGGAGGTAAAAAACGTTAAGTCAAAAATGTTAACAATTAAATTTCTTACCTGGACCAGGAGAGCCTGGGCACAAAAAGCGAGAATAACTTTGGATGCCATTGTTGTATGGTTAGTTAGTTTATAAGACGAATATTTATTTTTAATGTAGTGCCTTATATAGTACGTTGTTTATCTCATAAACGGCAGAAACTAAAATAATGTTGAAATCACTGTTAGCAATTGAATCAAAACATTTCGAAATAGGTATAGAACTACATTTATTTGAAAATAGGCCACAACAATGAGCATGCGAGAGATGCCCTTGAAACTCGTTGGATAAGTCAGGTGTTTTGAAATTTACATACCTCAAGTAAGTATAAATTATTAATTTTCCGTGTAGCAAATCATTCTGAACGCAACAACAGCACAAATCAACTATGACTTCTTTCGGTCTCTTCCTTCTCTGCATCCAAGCTTGCTTGGTCTTCGTAAGTATTTTAAAGAACTTTTATATCTCAAGCACGCCAATACATTTTATATGGTTGTGGTCCGACCGATTAATTCGGATAATATCATTTTTGTCACTTATAAAAATGTCTGATTCTAGAATGCCGTTACCGCTTGCACTGGTGGCTGCGGCCTCGGAGGCTATGGAACTGGGCTGGGCTATGGAGCTGGTCGGGGCTACGGAGCTGGTCTGGGCTACGGAACTGGTCTGGGCTTCGGAGCGGGTATTGGAGGTCTCGGTGCTGGCTGCGGCGCGGGCTACGGCGGCGCTGGCGTCGGTAACGTAGCCGTCGCTGGTGAGCTGCCAGTGCGCGGCTCCACCGCTGTCGCCGGACAGGTGCCCATCATTGGTGCCGTGCAGTACGGAGGCAACGTGTGCGCCGCTGGCTGCGTCACCATCGCTGGTGACTGCGCTTGTGGATGCAGCCCCTGCGGAGGCACTGGCCTCATCTACTGAGAAATAATAACTTTGAAGGAAAGCAATGCATAAAAACTACTTGCAACATTAAATGATGACTGAAAGTACCTTTTGTATTATTATTATTTTTATTATTTGAAGCCTGTACTGTTCCACTGCAGGGCAAAGGCCTCCCTTCCTTCCTTTAACTCCACTCTATCATGCGCGTGTGTGGTCCAGTCTTCCATATACGAGTCGAGTTGGTCTTTCCATCGACGGCGTCGCGGTCTGCCGCGTGCTCGTTTTCTGTCTTGTGGGCTCTACTCGGTGGTGGATTTTGTATAACTCCACTGACATGCGGCAGACGTGGCCCGCCCAATCCCACTTTAACTTGTCTACTTGCTGCCCAATGTCCGCGATTTGTGTTTGGGAGCGCAATTCACCGTTTTTAATACGGTCTGTTAATTTGACTCCTAGGATACTGCGCTCCAAGGCTCGCTAACAAACCCCAAGTTTGGACTTTTGTTGATCCGTCAACTCTTTATTAGTTTGATGATATTACTGTCATAAATAATAGAAGGGCACTAAAATATTTAGCGACAAATAATTAAATAGTTTTTTCATCATTCATGCTCTGAAAGATGGTCATTGTTGACTCGATACCAGGGGGTAAATTCACGTAATACAATTTTAAAAATATAACGAAAGTTGACCCAAATGAGATTGGATTATGAATTGAATATATTTTGGCATTCATTAATATTACAATATTAACTTGATATAAATAAAGTGTATAATCGCATGTCAGTCAACTCATACCATTGTATTGTCAGTTACATGAATACCGTTTAGGACATTTAATATAACGAGAATAAATCGATACTCGAATTTCACTATTTGAAGTTCCGGGAATTGGCCCCCTGATGCGTAAATGCAATTTACGCCCTAGGGCAGTAAGTAAATTTGAAAATCGAATGAGGTTCATTGCATTTATAAATACTAAACTGAAATATAGCCTCCATGGCAAATTCTTATGTCTATGAATAAAAGAGGCCATAGTTAAGTAGTAAAAAAAAACAATGGCTACCGAGAACGCAAACTTTGTTTTTAGCAACAAACGGTTATGAAGACTTTTTAAATTCCTCCCATTCGTGATGAAAAGTTACCACACTAATATTATATATGCGAAAGTTTGGATGTTTATTTATTTGTTTGTTTGTTGCTCAATCACGTCGTAACGGCGGAACCGATTTTATGAAATTTAGTATGTAAGTAGATTATAACCTGGATTAACACATAGGCTACTTTTGTCACTTACATCAGGTCCCATGGGATAAAAATAGGGTGTCAATTCAAGTTACAACAGCGACTTTAGCTTTATTTTTAGGTTACCTACACATTTAGTAGTGTAACGCGTACGAAGTCGCGGGCAACAGTTAGTGTGTTATAAAAATTAAACGCTGTCACCATAATATTGCATTGTCCCTGTACTCCATTTATTTGCAGAGTTTTATATGGATACGAGCATTATAAATAAATTGGTCAACGTGTCGAACCACAGTAAAGGGTCTGTAGCCAGTGTGGCTGTATTATACAGGGTTACAGGAAAAATCGTGCTAGATCCGTTAAGGGCGTGGAGTACCCATCATTTCTGACTTATTTCACTATGAAACACCCTACCCTAAACTTAACCCTTTTCGAGATATTCGACTTTTAATTTTTTTATTGAAAATTGCCGATTTTTAGGCTACTAAATTTATTTTTGTTTATTTTGTGTATCTTATTATTATTATTATTGCATTTTTACATGTGTAATAAGATGCTTTAGGACGTCTATCATTAAAATAGTGCATAAGTTAATTGAATAGACCGTAGTAGACAAGTGAAAGTTAAGAAATAAAAAAAAATATTAGAAAGTTTATTTTTCTCTAAGGGATATCTAAAAAAAATATTATGGCAATTGTTCGGCAGATGTTTTTTAAAATATCTACGTTTCATCAGCTATCTAACGAGGTATAATAATCTAGGGTTTTATTCAAATGCATTGAAAAAAATTCAGTTTTATAGGCGACAGTGGAGAAGAAAATTTATACTTAGCCCTAAAAAGTAAAATAAAATAATAGGTAAGCATGAAATGTCATTTATTAAAGATTTTCACACAACTTTTTCTTATTCTACAGTTCATGTTCAACATGGCCGCCTCTATTTCTGATACATTGTCGCATCCTTCTACGGAGACCAGTCTTTACTACTCCAGTGGTTAACGTGGTCCTCATTTTATTGGCTGCATCCACAATCCTTTCTCGTAAGTCTTCCACAGACGAAACTGGATTCAGCTCGCTGTACACAAGACTTTTCATGCACCCCCACACGTGAAAATCCATGGGGGTTAGGTCCGGACTTCTTGCTGGCCATGGCAACGGTCCACCTTGTCCTATCCATTTGTTTGGATAATTTGTGTCCAGCCAGTCTCTGACACTTCTCCTGAAATGGGCAGGGCAGCCATCGTGTTGGAACCACATGTCCCTGATCAGGTTGAGTGGCAGATCATCCAGCAAATCACTTAAGTCTGCTCTCAGGAAATTTTCGTAGCTTTCCCCATTATCCGTATCGAATCGATCAGGGACATGTGGTTCCAACACGATGGCTGCCCTGCCCATTTCAGGAGAAGTGTCAGAGACTGGCTGGACACAAATTATCCAAACAAATGGATAGGACGAGGTGGACCGTTGCCATGGCCAGCAAGAAGTCCGGACCTAACCCCCATGGATTTTCACGTGTGAGGGTGCATGAAAAGTCTTGTGTACAGCGAGCCGAATCCAGTTTCGTCTGTGGAAGACTTACGAGAAAGGATTGTGGATGCAGCCAATAAAATGAGGACCACGTTAACCACTGGAGTAGAAAAGACTGGTCTCCGTAGAAGGATGCGACAATGTATCAGAAATAGAGGCGGCCATGTTGAACATGAACTGTAGAATAAGAAAAAGTTGTGTGAAAATCTTTAATAAATGAAATTTCATGCTTACCTATTATTTTATTTTACTTTTTAGGGCTAAGTATAAATTTTCTTCTCCACTGTCGCCTATAAAACTAAATTTTTTTCAATGCATTTGAATAAAACCCTAGATTATTATACCTCGTTAGATAGCTGATGAAACGTAGATATTTTAAAAAACATCTGCCGAACAACTGCCATAATATTTTTTTTAGATATCCCTTAGAGAAAAATAAACTTTCTAATATTTTTTTTTATTTCTTAACTTTCACTTGTCTACTACGGTCTATTCAATTAACTTATGCACTATTTTAATAATAGACGTCCTAAAGCATCTTATTACACATGTAAAAATGCAATAATAATAATAATAAGATACACAAAATAAACAAAAATAAATTTAGTAGCCTAAAAATCGGCAATTTTCAATAAAAAAATTAAAAGTCGAATATCTCGAAAAGGGTTAAGTTTAGGGTAGGGTGTTTCATAGTGAAATAAGTCAGAAATGATGGGTACTCCACGCCCTTAACGGATCTAGCACGATTTTTCCTGTAACCCTGTATAAACTAGTGGTTCGCCCCGAACTGAGATCTCGCGATCTCCCATAAAAAAATATTGTTTTTAATCTTTGACTTTCAAAATAGTGCCACGAAATGATTAACCAAATAACTTGACCTACATTGTTATTTAAATTACAGGTAACGGGAGTTCATGTCTATGGTTACTCTTTTTTGGGGTAGAAATTGCAGTTAGCTACATGCATACCAAATGTGTGTCACTGTGTGGTCACTGATGTACCCTGTGAATTAAGTCAAAGTTCAAGGTTTAAACTAAAGATAAAAACGGGGTAAAAATGTACTCACAAAGACCTTTTATTAAACGTGTCATTTAACCGGATAGTCCCATTTAGATTGTTTTTACCCCTCTTGAACCCCAATATCACAATACCCCCCCCACCCTCCCCCCAATTTTTAGCACCAGGATTGAGCCAATACTATCTACCTATACAATCTGTATATCAAATTTCACGATGATCGGAGCAACGCTTCGAAGCTATCCTCAGACAAACAAACATACATACAACGCCGATTTTCTGAAATTGATTTGGAGATCTCGCGTTGGTCGATCAACAAAGTTAATTTTATCAACATTATATAAACTGCTTACACACTTACCTACCTATAACTGGATTTTAGTTGGTCGAATTTCAACTAACAAAGTAACGATTTTCGGATTTTTTCTTTACTTGTGCTGTGAGACCTTACTTCTTACTTCTTTCATGATTCTAAGTCAACGGTTGTGTTGATTTATTTGCAAGAAAAATATGGGGCAAAAATGGCCGAATTATTTTATTGCGTTGGCTTGATTATTTTACAGTTTCAAGGGGCCATAGACCTACATGTACCTATTTGATATTAATTTCAACTTGACACCTCTAGACGTTCCTGAGGGTAATATACTATATACCTTGATAATATAGGTATTAAATATCAAGGGTATTGACTGACAGACAGACAGCGAGAAGTGATATAAGGGTTCTTTTGTCCTTTTGAGGTTGAACTTTATACATAACCACAACATGAACTATGAAGTCATCGAAATACTAACGGGAGCTCTCGATAGATTAGTTCAAAATTAATTTTTTTTCATTATATCCTGGAATAAAAATAAAAACTGTTTTGGATTGTATGCATAAAGCCTTTTCATATGACATGTCACTGGATATATTCATATCACTTTAATTTTTGTACCCTCTTTTGGATCCCAATATCTTATCAACCCCTTTTTTATACTACTAAGGTAGAAAACAAGGATACGACCCACCTAATGAATGGTAAGCGGTTACCGTAGCCTATGGACGTTTCCGGTCTTATGATCGGAGGGATCACTCGCGTTTTGCCGACCCTTTAAAATAAATTTTCAAACGCCCTGTTTGAAGAACTCCGTACTGAAGGCCCTGGGAAAACCTCGGCAGGGACCATTACACAAGCGAAGTGTTCGCGGGAAGAAATTCTTCTGGAACCTCACCTCACTTTCTGGTGCTCGACCACATCGTCTCCAAGATGTGTGGATGGATTCCCTGCCGATGACGAGCGGTGCGATGATAAAGAAACCTGCAGGCACCATGTCAAACAACTCGTCAGAACACAACCCATTATGCAAGCGGATATACTATACCCCTCCATCGATTCAGCTCTTATACTTAACAGCAAAATCATTATTATAAATCCGGGATTGTGAGGCGAGACCCTCACCCTGATGAAAGTTCACGAATTGAACCGAATCGTTGTCGGTCGTAACACCGATAAAACGGTACATGATAAATCCCGTATTTATAATAATGATTGAAATAAATAACGAAGTAAATTTACCCGTAAAACTTCATAGCAGTTATCGACCTACTGAATAACATGCAGGTGTCATCGGTTCGATATCTCGGGCATACAAGACAAAATCGCCCAAGTTGCCATAGATATCTTCGCTCGTTCGATCAATAAGGAAATCAAAGTAACTACATCTAAAAGTATTTAGTGGCTAAATATGATTTAAGGTGCTGTCAAATGCAAAATCATACAAATACGTCAAATTTAAACATATTTAGTCACAAATACCTACGTTTCAAGATCGTTCTGCAAGCCAGGCTATATGTAGTTCATTCGCTAATGTTATGATGAATTAACAAGCATTTACAACTTCAACACGGGGACAGACGGGACCAGTGTTTAATTTTGTTTTAAAATTACTAATAAACTTGGATGTTCTTATAGAGAAGGGCAAAGCGTTCCACAATCGTACGTTACAGTGAAGGATCGACCATAAAACTCTGTCGTATGGACAGGAGTTTTAAGTTGAAGGGAATCTGGGCCCGTAGCCAAATTACATTCGCCACGAATCTATTCGATTTCTACATACATTTGTTGTCGCTGAATCACGTGGTATTTCTGTGGCATGTGTCAAATCCCATACATTTTCGGACGTATCGACTAGCGTCATCGCTAATCGACTGTAACTTGGCTAAGCCCTCTGGACGCAAATTGCTCGTGAAATTCGTCGAAACTTGCTAACAAACGTGATTTTTTGCTCGTTTTTGCTCGATATTGATAACGGCAACAGGCAACGCTTGAAATATTCACAGAACATTTAGTTATATATTCACTTTAAAAATAAATAATTAAATTAAAATCCCGGGGGCCCCTCATACAACAAAAGTGATTATTTTGCCGTTTTTACAGATAACGGTAGGGAACCCGTCATGCGCGAGTCCAACTCGAACTTGTCCGTTTTTTTTTGTTTTCTTTGTTTCTTGTGGTGGAATGAATAAATGTTATTTTCTTTCTTTCTAACTACCAGTAAGTGATGATCGCGGAACTAATCGTAATAAACATTTACCCTGAATGTGATAATGGTCAAGATTAACGCGGCGTTGTAATGGTATGGTATGGTATTGAACTAGTTCGAAAGAAAAAACACTATCCTGGGCTCATTAGTTTTGTTGTATGTAATGTATTTGCGAAGGCCAACAATCAGATTTCCATGAAAATTTAATTAAAATAACAATTACTTTTGAACAACCGAATATGCACGAGAGTAAGATCGTAAGATATTGAGATACGTCCACTATTCCCTATACGTCCCTTCAATTTCTACACAACACAGGAGTTCTACTAAAAAGTCAACAAAATCCTGAAGAAATTTATAAAACAACGTCTATAATGAAAATTCTAGTAATGGCATATTATTTATTCATATTTGTCGTCATTATTTATCGAATATCAGTGAAGATGGAATCATCAGCAAAATGCATAAATTTAGTAGCGACCACCGCAGCCGCAGCGAAGACCAGCTCCGTAGCCGAGACCAGTACCATAGCCGAGACCAGCACCGCAGCCACACCCTTGACCAGCTCCGTATCCAAGGCCGGCTCCGTATCCAAGGCCAGCTCCGTATCCGAGACCAACTTCGTAGCCGAGACCGGATCCATAGCCGAGACCAGCACCGAGTCCACCGATCCCAGGACCGTACGATCCAGGGGAAGCGATGCCGGTGACGATAGGGCCCTCCTCCGCGGAGATGCCGACGGCGCCGTTGCCGCAGCCGTACGAGACAGCACCAGCACCAGCGGTGGGCAGGATGCCATCGATTCCAACGGTTCCAAGGAAAGGCAGGTTACCACCGACGCACAGACCACCCTCGTATGCGTTTTCTGACAACACGGAAAGACCGACGGGGGCGATGGGAGAAGCGCTGTCAACAACTAGACTACCGCCGGTAGAGGCAACTCCGCCACCACAACCACAGCCAGCGCCTCCATATCCGCCCAAACCGTTTAGACCAGCACCGCCCCAGCCAGCGCCACCCCAGCCAGCACCGCCCCAGCCAGTTCCGCCCCAGCCCCCACCGATACCAGCACAAGAGAGTACAGTCTGTAAATTCCACAAAATATTTAATATTTTATTTATTTAATTATTTGTAGAAATTTGTTGTTTATTTTACTGTTATATTTATTGTTTAGTTTTGATCTCATAAATAGTCTTGCTTTAATAAGTTAAGTATGTGCTATGTTTAGTAGTTATTGTGTAAAAATATTTATTTTAATTTTAAATTTTTGTTTTTTGTAAATCTTGTAAACATTTATATGTTAATTAATATTGTAAACGCGTGTTTCTATTTTCTGGTGCTCACACGCACTAAAGGCGTCACATAATACCAGCGCTACAGTAGCTATATGTTACGGCGGCACACCGCTGAGTGACGACCTATTTTGTAGTCTTGTATTTGGTATAAGTATAACTGTTGTATTCATAGAATGTAAAAATGGACACAAAGTAATTTTTTTTCTATTTCTATTCCTATTTCTATAAATAACAATTAAAATCAGAAATTAACAAAATGACAAACCTTACAACAGTAAGGGAGTTGTATTTATCATAGTCATAAATATGTATTGTTGTATGTTTGTTTTACAAAAGACGTTTTGAAAAAAATTTGGACCAAAACATGTTGTATTATGTTCTATCTCTATCAACAGTTAAAGGGATAGATATATGAATTAACTAAAATTAAATATTAATATCTTACTTGAATTAGGAGAGCCTGAGCACAGAAAATAAGAGTAGCTTTTGCAGCCATGTTTGTTGTCTTCACAAAGATTGAACAATAAAAAGAATGAACAACGAAGAAGTATCTTCCTGTTTTATACTTTTGGATATTACTGTTAAGGTAAATCAAAACTATTTATCACCAATATTATAAAATAAAGCACGTTAAATATTTAGAATCAATATTCTTACTAAGTTCAACAGACACCTGGGCCGCTATCGCAGTTTGAAACGTTTTGGTTATGATAACGGAACGTGCATATCTTAAATTGGTTCTTATAAATTGTTTGTTTGTTGATCGAGAAATCATTCTGAACGCATCTTTCAGTAGAAAACAATCAAAATGTCTTCCTCCGGTTTCTTCCTTCTCTGCATTCAAGCCTGCTTGGTCTTCGTAAGTATTATACCAAAAAATTTGAAGTAGTTTTGTAATTTATTTATTTCATGAATTACATGACTAAAATACAGAAGAAACAGTAGAATCATCTAAAGACCGTTGCAAACGGTCTGTAGATAGCTCAACTGCCCTAGATCACTACCAGACGGAAGTGTCCCCAAGACAATGAATTGCAATGCAGGAGAGATGCAGAGAGATTCGTTGATCCAGATAAGCGCCAGCTCTCGGATCACACGTCGCTGCGACAAGACGCGACATCGACGTTCTTTCTTTCATTCGTTATATAACCAAAATGTTTAATTTTAGAATGCTGTTACCGCTTGCCCCGGTGGCTGTGGCATCGGACGTCGGGGCTACGGAGCAGGTGTTGGAGGCGCAGGTCTAGGCGCTGGCTGCGGTGCGGGTTATGGCGGCACTGGCGTCGGCAACGTAGCCGTTGCTGGTGACCTGCCAGTGTGTGGCTCGACCAAAGTTGCCGGACAGGTGCCCATCATCGGCGCTGTTCAGTACGGAGGCCCCGTGTGCGCCTCTGGCTGTGTCACCATCGCCGGAAGCTGCAACTGCGGATGCCCTTGTGGAGGCCGCGGCTACTAATTTTGAGATGACAGCTGTTACCGACTGTGGATCAAAAGCGGTGCAAGTAAGGACCTGGTTGAACGACAATACGACGAAGAATTTGAGAAATTCCATAGTCTCTAATTTTAAAACGAGTAATTATTTATTTTTCGATCGCAAAATTCCGTACTTGCACTGCAGATTTGTTTGATAAAATATAAAATATGCAAGAGCAAAAACAAGTTTTCTTTGTTCATCATCAAGTTCCATTAATAAATTAATAATAATAATAACAAAATAAAACAAAAAAAAATTAAAATGATTTATCAACATATTGTTACGCCGAGGCTGTTAAACAATGAGTAATTATCGAAGTTTCTCGAGCGCTTTTGTCTGTGTTATTGTTTGCGGTTTCGCAGAATGGGGAGTGGCCATTACGTCGAAACACCGACCCTTTCCTGGAACGATTGAGATCGTTCTCGAACAATCGAAATGTGCGCGATATACCTAGTCAAGTTATAAATTCTGTCACATGTTTAATATAAAATAATTGAAACAAGTTTATTCATTATGTAACCATTTATATACCAAAATGAACTTAACAAAACATAGATTCTTATGACACTAAAGTTTATTCAAAATGACCTCTGTGATTTTTAATACAGGCCTTCAATCTGCGCGGCCAGTCGTCTATCGCAGCACGAACGAGGTCCATGTCAATATCGGCGGCTGCCTTAATCAAGGATGTCTTGAGTGACTCCAAATTGGGATGAGGCTTTGAGCACGCCTTTTCCTCCAAGTTTTGCCATATCTTGTAATCTAACGAATTCAAATCTGGACTGGAGGAGGGCCAGTCTTCGTGCCGGATGAAGTCGATTTCACGCGCCGCCAGCCAGTCTTGTGTGCTCTTCGCTCTATGAGCTGGCGCCGAATCTTGTTGGAATACCCAGTGCCTGTTATTGAACATGGTATGAGAAACAGGTTCCACAAGGTTCGTCAGGACTGTATTTTGATACACAACTGCATTCGTTTTTACACCTTTCTCACAAAAATGTACCTCTGTTAAGCCCCAATAAGAAACTCCCAACCATACCATGAGCGAGGATGGAAAATGACCTCGTTGGACACGCGGAATACGGTTGCTCGCTTCTTCACTACTGTGTGCGTACACCTTATCATTTTGTTTGTTGTAGCTCTCTTCTACGGTAAAAATGTTTTCATCCGAAAAAAGAATTTCCCGATATTTTTTTCCCGCGTACCGCTTCAACAAAGCGCGGCATCTCTTCAGTCTCAGGTCAATTAGACGAGCATTCAAACGATGTCCTGTTTTTCTTCGATATGCCCGAAGCCCTAAGTCTTCATTTAACACCGTTTTCACCGTGGTTCTGCTTAACCCCATCTGAAGGGCCAACAGTTTCTGCTTACGTTTGGGATTTCTTTGAATTCGCGCCTTCACAGCTTTTATCACTGCTGGAGTCCTAACAGACCGAGGGCGACCACTTCTTGACCTGTCATCTACACTAGAGTCTTCATTGTATCGTTTGATGGTGCGATAAACGAATCTTTTGGTTATATTCAAATTTTTCAGTATGTCAAAAATTTGAATTGGCACGTAACCGCAACGATGCAACGCAATAACTGCAACACGGTCTTCTTTAAGCGTCCACTCCATATTTAAAAATGAGTAAAATTCTAAAAAGTATACTTTTTTTATTTTCATGAACAATTCGAAATTCGAATTCTATAAACTTTTTTGTGGCCAGCATTCTAAAAGAAAAGTTTTTACTGTGTGACAATACTTCTGACCTGACTAGGTAGGTATATAGGCTGGAGAGATGGCCGAACAGTCAGTCTGGATTTTGCTATACGTGTGAACATTTCGGTGACTTTAAGTGGTGCACCAGTGGTGTGAATTAGTGTGTTGTGATAGTGTGACTAAGTTCGTGTATTCATCGTTTTAGTGCTGAATAAAAGTGTTATTTTGGTTGGATCGATTCCCATTATTTTATCCCGAACCCTCAGCTTGTAACAATATCAAGACGCAGGTATTAAAATATTATTATTTATTATAAGTATTTATTAAGCACACTTATATCGTAAATTAGAAAGTAAGTGATTCTCATATTGTTTAGTTTTCACGTCTAAACCGCTTGACCAATTTTGATGAAATTTGGTATAAAGATAAACTAGTGGTGCGCCCCGAACTGAGATCTCACGAATCTCCCATAAAAACAAAAAAAAATATTTGTAGTCTTTCATTATAAAAATAGTGCCACGAAATAAATAACCCAAATAACTTGACCTACAGTTTCATTAAAATTACAGGTAACGGGAGTTCATATCAAGTGATTACTCTTTTTTGGGGTACAAAATGCAGTTATTCTGGATTTCAGACTTTAGCCTATATTTTTGGCACTAAAGCTACACGAATACTAAATTTTAGCATTGTGGGGTCACTGGTGTACCCTGTGAATTTTGTCAAAGTTTTGTTTTTATTATGACTAATAACTCAAAAACAACAAAGATTAAACAAAAAATAAAAACTGGGTCGAAATATACTAATGAAGACCTTTCATTTGACGTCCCACTTGACCTTATAGTCTCATTTTTTACCCCTCTTGAACCCTAATACCTCAACAATCCCCCCACATTTTTATACATAGGTCATTTAGTCACACCAAAATTGTGCCATCACTACATACCTATGTATCAAATTTCACGATGATCGGATCAACGCTTTGAAAGTTATCTTCGGACAAACAAACATACATACAGACATATTTATTTGTGGAAGAAAATAGTAAAATGACATTTTAGCGTAGAAAGAAGAAACACAAGTGTACAAATGTACAGCCCAGCTGGATTGAAATATAGGTAATTTTTTTTATAAACTACGCGTGCAAAGTCACGTGCGGAAGCTTGTTAGTTACAAATTCCCGGTAAATAACAGTACAAGTTTAGAACTGCGTTCTTTCTAACTCGTCTACTGTCGAATAACTCCAAAGTAGTCACGTTTGTGCTAAATTCATGATAGTTAAGAAAAGAACTTATTTTACAATATTTGACATAATATACCTACTAGTCTCTGGATTCCTTGTTAATACGTCCTTGATGGGAAATTGAATAATTTCTCCGCATATTATTATCAACGAGAAATCCGTTCTGCCAGGTATTAAAAAATTAAATGTGTGTGTTTGCGTGTTTGCGAGGGTGCGCTCGTGACTGTGTTTCTAAGAAAAATAAAAACCGACCAAGTGCGAGTCAGACTCGCGCACGAAGGGTTCCGTACCATTATCTATAATAAATTGTATGAGCGGCCATACAACTCAGAGGACTATCTTAATTGGCGTCAACTATGTATGTATGGGGACACCCTTTAATTTTAAACTTATTTGATTTTTTGGATTTTTTCCTTTATTTGTACCTTGCTTTTTGCCAAATTTCGTGATTTTAGTTCAACGAGAACTACCATATAGGTTTTCGACCAAAAACCTATAAGGTACTTACGGTTGACCTACAATTGTCAATTTTGGTTAAAAGCAGCACAAGTAAAGGGAAAATTATAAAAAATAAAACAGGTTGAAAATTAAGGTTAATTTTGGTACTTCCAAGTTTTCGCGAAAATCTAAATTTGCCCATATCTTTTTATCGTGTTCCCCTTGATTGTGTATACACCTGATAGGGACTAATATACCTCAGTATCTGTTATACATTTCAACTTGCTGGGTCCACCCGTTCCTGAGAAAATAGGTAGTGACACACGGACCACGGACAGACAGATGGACAAGAGAGTGCTCTTATAAGGGTTCCCTTTTTACCTATTGAGGAACGGAACCTTAAAAACAAATAAATTCATTTAAAACACGGTTATATAAGTTTTTGAAGATGTTTATTTGATTATCATAAATTAGTAGATACCACCACCGCAGCCGCAGCCGCAGCCCAAACCAGTTCCGTAGCCAATGCCTCCGAGTCCAAGTCCGGCACCGTAGCCGAGTCCACCGATGCCGGGACCAGCGATGGCACCGATACCGGGGCCGTAAGATCCGGGGGCAGCAATACCGGTGACGATGGGGCCCTGCTCCGCGGCGATGCCCACAGCACCGTTGCCACAGCCGTACGAGACAGCGCCAGCACCAGCGGTGGGTAGGATGCCTTCGATACCAACGGTTCCAAGGAAAGGCAGGTTACCACCGACGCATAGACCGCCCTCGTATGCGTTCTCAGACAACACGGACACACCGACGGGGGCGATAGGAGAGGCGCTGGCGACTGGGAGGCCACCACCGGTGGAGGCCACTCCACCGCAGCCGCAGCCGGCACCGCCCAAACCTCCTGCCCAGGTTCCTTGACCTGCCCAGCCTCCTGCTAGTCCAGCGCCGGCTAGGCCGGATCCGGCGAGGCACTGGCTGTACACCTGGACCAGAAGCGCTGAAGCGCATACCAATAAGATTTTGAAAGCCATTGTTGTCTTCTTGAAAAACTTGTAAGAATGACTTTCAACATTTCTTCGTAAGGCTTTATACTAGTGGTAGTTCAAAATCTTAGGCGTTATCATTTGTTATTATTACGTAAGAAACGTGACTTGTACTCGCAATAATATTGTTTTGTCTTTTCTAAATTGTGTCATTTGTATTGACCCAATTTTATCATAGAATTCCACCGTGTTGCTAGGAGCTACATTTACAAATTGTACATAATTTGTCGTTGTAATATTTTGTTCATCTGTGTACATGTTACTAAACTTTTTCTAATCTATGTTCTTTCTCCTATAAATAAGTACCTTCTGCATCATTTTGCATCCAGTATCACGTTGAATATATTGTAAACAACATGTCTACTTTTGCTTTTCTGCTTCTCTGCGTCCAGGCTTGTTTGGTCCAGGTTTGTTTATTTAATAATTCTAATTCATCATCAGCATCATCATATGTGCTCCAACCACTGCCAATTCAGCATGCTCATCTTTTGCGCTATGTCGGTGACTGTGGTTCATCTACGAATTTTCTCATTTCTGGTTCGATCTCGTAGAGAAACACCCATAGCCCTCTCTATAGCACGCTGCGCAAACTTGAGCCTTTTTATGAGGCCCATAGTGAATGACCACGTTTCTGTACCATATCTCATCACTGTTAACACACACTGACCAAAGACTTTCGTCTTATGACACTGAGGTATTTTGAACGAGAAGTCCTCACGAAGTTTCCCGAAAACTGCTCAGCTGAGTTGGATTCGTCGACTAACCTCTTTCTCGAAGTTGGGCCTACCTAAGTGAGGGATGATTCTAATTCATTCTTTACTTATTATTGATCAGCATAATAACACCGTGCGACAATGTTTGACAATTTTAATCATTTTGCAGAATGTGTACAGCCAGTGCCTTGCTGGTCCCGCTCTAGGTCTAGGAGCTGGTCTCGGCTGCGGCTGTGGAGCTGGTCTGGGCTACGGAGCCGGTTTTGGAGCTACCGGTCTGGGCTACGGAGCGGGTCTCGGAGCTACCGGTCTGGGCTACGGAGCGGGTCTTGGAGCTACTGGTCTGGGCTACGGAGCGGGTATCGGAGCTGGCTACGGCGCGAGTTACGGCGGCGCTGGAGTCGGTAATGTGGCCGTCGCTGGTGAGCTGCCAGTGTGCGGTTCCACCGCTGTCGCTGGACAGGTGCCCATCATCGGTGCCGTGCAGTACGGAGGCCCCGTGTGCGCCGCTGGCTGTGTCTCCATCGCTGGAGACTGCGCTTGCGGATGCAGCCCTTGCGGAGGCATCTACTAAATATTTACTATAACACTACCAAGGCAAATGCATAAATTGAAGATGTGCATCACGTTGAGGTTATTGTATGCAAACTTAAATAAAAATGCTGAATGAAAATTTTATGTTTTTCCATTTCCAGCCTGCTTTTAAAATCAGCGATTTCTTCTGACTATTCAATTCTATAAAAACTGAAAAAATATTTTTTTATTTGAAAGGTATACAGTTTCTGATTAGTCCCATAGAAATGCCATCCAAACCACTTGAATAGTTTGGTAAAAAAAATCGGTTATATTTTTGTAAAAAAGTGATTGATTGATTGATTGAAAATACTTTATTGCACTTATAAAACTAGTGCAAAGGCGAACTTAATGCTAAAGAGCATTCTCTTCCAGATAACCTTTGTGTATTGTAGACAAAGATGTGTAGGCAGTGCACAGAAAAGGTAAAAAAGAAAATTTGCACAGGACTAATCAATATAGCATAATATAGGTGAAGCATATAAAAGTGAAGTATAATTTACCAGCTGACCCGCCGAACTTCGTACCGCCTTGACATGAATAATATATGACGCAGGCTGACAATGTACGTCGCCGATACAATTGTCAATGCCATCATTAACTGCATCTATGCATGAGAAAATGAATTTTCTTCATAATTTCTTTTTGCGTGAACTTTTCCGATATTTGAATAGTTATTCTGCTATTCGGGTCGAAGACAAATCCAACAAATCAAAGATCATCAAAATCAGACCCGCCATTCTAGAGATAAAAATGGTGTAACCCGACTTTGTTTTATATATACAGAGTGTTTGGTAATATACTGACGATATTCAAGTGACGGTTTCTCAAAACATAAAAACAGATTTCTCGAAAAAAAAAACTAGATACTATCAAATTTTAGGTTCAGGCAAAGTTTAGATGATTAATTCGATAAAAAAACTTACTGTCTACTCTTGCAATCGACATCCAAAGTTAAAGGCCGTAATCCACAAAAGCCTAGATTTGCTACTAGTGCCTACCTACTACCACAGATCTAGGCAGGCATGTATTCTTGATATCTCTTTCGGAAATGGCAGCGGGTTTTGGGTTAGAAAGGGACAACTAAATAAATTTCACATTTCTGTGGAAAACATTTCACCAATTTAATTATTAAATGTTTCATTATTTACCTATAACCCCCCCCCCCCCTTCATATCTCCTATGAACCAATAGCTCCTCCAGACATTCTCGGTTCGCCGAGCGTTTCCTTATCCTACCTGAGTCGAAGGAGACTATTTGGCCTAGGTAGACTCTTGGACGTATGCTAGCTATTCTCCATCCACCGTTACTCTGGTCTCATTACCATATAAAATTTTAAATTTTTAAACAATCTTATTAACAAGTCCTAAAATATCAATGAAACAGCCTGTATAAAATGAGTAAACAAATCATATTCATTCATCATGTAAGTAGGTACCTGTTAAACTGACTAAGAGGCATCGTCGCAAAGGCGACACCGATTTACGTTAAAAATTGATTTTTGGAAATGTATCGATCACTGGATAAATATTCAAGCTACCGGTTTTAAATCCACATCTAAAATTAGTTAATACGATTTCGCATTTAAATTAATGTCGTACATAACAAAACAGGTTGTATAAGAAAGATTTCTGTCCGTGATACCTATTATGTAGATGAAAATAGAGAATAGATGTGAGAACTGTTCTCACATCTAGAACAGTACACTGAAATACTAACTGCAGTCCCTAGACTCCTTGCAACGCAGAGCCGTTCGTATCGTCGACGACCCAGAATTATCTAAGGACCTGGAGCCACTGAGTCTGCGCCATGACATCGGAACGCTCAGCGTTTTCCATAAAACATATAACGGCGAATGTTCTGAAGAGCCGTTCAATTTAATCACTGCTTCCCACTTCTACCATCGAACCTCCCGCAACCGGAAACGAGCTCACCCACATATTGTAGATGCCTGAAAGTGTCACGCGATGCGTTGCACCCGCTCGTTTCTTCCCTGCAAGATGTAGGGTGACCTTCCCCCGGAGGTTTTTTCGGTGGGCATCAAAATGGACGTCTTCAAGAGAGGTGTAAATAGGATATTAAGTGCTAGGCAACGCGAATGCAGTACCACGAGTGCTGCAGGAGTTTAAAGGCGGCAGTGACCACTTAACAAGTATAATATGAAAAACAAAAGAACAATAGGTATTTTTGGATGTTGTGGCTATGCCAATTGAACCTAAGACTTCAGATTCTTCAAGCATTTTTTTTTTTTAGATCTTGGATAAAAAAAATAAAATTATGCTTTAATTCAGAGTAGTATTTTATTAATGTTTCTGTAAGGTAATTTATATTCAGTAGATGCCTCCGCAGGGGCATCCACAAGCGCAATCACCAGCGACAGTGACGCAGCCAGCGGCGCACACGGGCCCTTCGTACTGCACGGCACCGATGATGGGCACCTGTCCAGCGACGGCGGTAGTACCGCACACTGGCAGGTCGCCGGCAACGGCTACGTTGCCGATACCAGCGCCGCCGTAACTCGCGCCGCAGCCAGCTCCAATACCCGCTCCGTAGCCCAGACCAGCTCTGTAGCCCAGACCCGCTCCGTAGCCCAGACCCGCTCCGTAGCCCAGACCGGCTCCACAGCCGCAGCCCAGACCACCTCCTAGACCCAGCGCGAGACCAGCAAGGCATTGGCTGTACACATTCTGCAAATTGATCAAAATGTTCATGGCTTGGTTCATGGAGTTAAAACACATTCATTTATCATTATATATTTTTAAAATTTATTTACGGAAAATCAACAGCTAAATATATTATCTTAACAATTGACTAGTATAAAACAGAAAGCCAAGTATGAAAGACTTCAAAAACAGGAAGAGGTTTTCAATTCGTCTTTTTTTAATGTATGTTCCCCGATTACTCGAAGATGCCTGGAGCGATTCGAGAAATTCTTTTTTGTTTAAAAGGGTATACTTCCCAATTCGTTCCTTTGGCACCAAGTCAGGATCTGATGACGGGAACCCAAAAAATCGAGGGCAACCATCAATTTTTATAGGGACGCATAGTTATATATTTTCTATAAAAAAACGATTAAAGTATTTGCTTCTGGTACTGATCATCTCATGTTGCTGAGCTGATGATGGAAAATATAACTCCTTAACTATTAGGAGAATTATCCAATAGTATATATATCCAGTCTTTCCTTTATTTGTACCTTGCTTTTTGCCAAATTTCGTGAATTCAGGTCAACGAGAACTACCATATAGGTTTTCGACCAAAAACCTATACGGTACTTCCGGTTGACCTACAATTGTCAATTTTGGTTAAAAGCAGCACAAGTAAAGGGAAAATTACAAAAAATAAAACAGGTTGAAAATTAAGGTTAATTTTGGTACTTCCAAGTTTTCGCGAAAATCTAAATTTGCCCATATCTTTTTATCGTATCCTTGATTGTGTATACACCTGATAGGGACTAATATTAATACCTCAGTATCTGTTATACATTTCAACTTGCTGGGTCCACCCGTTCCTGAGAAAATAGGTAGTGACACACGGACCACGGACAGACAGATGGACAAGAGAGTGCTCTTATAAGGGTTCCCTTTTTACCTATTGAGGAACGGAACCTTAAAAACAAATAAATTCATTTAAAACACGGTTATATAAGTTTTTGAAGATGTTTATTTGATTATCATAAATTAGTAGATACCACCACCGCAGCCGCAGCCGCAGCCCAAACCAGTTCCGTAGCCAATGCCTCCGAGTCCAAGTCCGGCACCGTAGCCGAGTCCACCGATGCCGGGACCAGCGATGGCACCGATACCGGGGCCGTAAGATCCGGGGGCAGCAATACCGGTGACGATGGGGCCCTGCTCCGCGGCGATGCCCACAGCACCGTTGCCACAGCCGTACGAGACAGCGCCAGCACCAGCGGTGGGTAGGATGCCTTCGATACCAACGGTTCCAAGGAAAGGCAGGTTACCACCGACGCATAGACCGCCCTCGTATGCGTTCTCAGACAACACGGACACACCGACGGGGGCGATAGGAGAGGCGCTGGCGACTGGGAGGCCACCACCGGTGGAGGCCACTCCACCGCAGCCGCAGCCGGCACCGCCCAAACCTCCTGCCCAGGTTCCTTGACCTGCCCAGCCTCCTGCTAGTCCAGCGCCGGCTAGGCCGGATCCGGCGAGGCACTGGCTGTACACCTGGACCAGAAGCGCTGAAGCGCATACCAATAAGATTTTGAAAGCCATTGTTGTCTTCTTGAAAAACTTGTAAGAATGACTTTCAACATTTCTTCGTAAGGCTTTATACTAGTGGTAGTTCAAAATCTTAGGCGTTATCATTTGTTATTATTACGTAAGAAACGTGACTTGTACTCGCAATAATATTGTTTTGTCTTTTCTAAATTGTGTCATTTGTATTGACCCAATTTTATCATAGAATTCCACCGTGTTGCTAGGAGCTACATTTACAAATTGTACATAATTTGTCGTTGTAATATTTTGTTCATCTGTGTACATGTTACTAAACTTTTTCTAATCTATGTTCTTTCTCCTATAAATAAGTACCTTCTGCATCATTTTGCATCCAGTATCACGTTGAATATATTGTAAACAACATGTCTACTTTTGCTTTTCTGCTTCTCTGCGTCCAGGCTTGTTTGGTCCAGGTTTGTTTATTTAATAATTCTAATTCATCATCAGCATCATCATATGTGCTCCAACCACTGCCAATTCAGCATGCTCATCTTTTGCGCTATGTCGGTGACTGTGGTTCATCTACGAATTTTCTCATTTCTGGTTCGATCTCGTAGAGAAACACCCATAGCCCTCTCTATAGCACGCTGCGCAAACTTGAGCCTTTTTATGAGGCCCATAGTGAATGACCACGTTTCTGTACCATATCTCATCACTGTTAACACACACTGACCAAAGACTTTCGTCTTATGACACTGAGGTATTTTGAACGAGAAGTCCTCACGAAGTTTCCCGAAAACTGCTCAGTTGAGTTGGATTCGTCGACTAACCTCTTTCTCGAAGTTGGACCTACCTAAGTGAGGGATGATTCTAATTCATTCTTTACTTATTATTGATCTGCATAATAACACCGTGCGACAATGTTTGACAATTTTAATCGTTTTGCAGAATGTGTACAGCCAGTGCCTTGCTGGTCCCGCTCTAGGTCTAGGAGCTGGTCTCGGCTGCGGCTGTGGAGCTGGTCTGGGCTACGGAGCCGGTTTTGGAGCTACCGGTCTGGGCTACGGAGCGGGTCTCGGAGCTACCGGTCTGGGCTACGGAGCGGGTCTTGGAGCTACTGGTCTGGGCTACGGAGCGGGTATCGGAGCTGGCTACGGCGCGAGTTACGGCGGCGCTGGAGTCGGTAATGTGGCCGTCGCTGGTGAGCTGCCAGTGTGCGGTTCCACCGCTGTCGCTGGACAGGTGCCCATCATCGGTGCCGTGCAGTACGGAGGCCCCGTGTGCGCCGCTGGCTGTGTCTCCATCGCTGGAGACTGCGCTTGCGGATGCAGCCCTTGCGGAGGCATCTACTAAATATTTACTATAACACTACCAAGGCAAATGCATAAATTGAAGATGTGCATCACGTTGAGGTTATTGTATGCAAACTTAAATAAAAATGCTGAATGAAAATTTTATGTTTTTCCATTTCCAGCCTGCTTTTAAAATCAGCGATTTCTTCTGACTATTCAATTCTATAAAAACTGAAAAAATATTTTTTTATTTGAAAGGTATACAGTTTCTGATTAGTCCCATAGAAATGCCATCCAAACCACTTCAATAGTTTGGT
Organism: Philereme transversata; assembly: GCA_963924445.1. Classification (NCBI taxonomy): domain Eukaryota; kingdom Metazoa; phylum Arthropoda; class Insecta; order Lepidoptera; family Geometridae; genus Philereme; species Philereme transversata. Next base: position 26,220,080 of record OZ004346.1, read on the forward strand.
AAAAAAAATCGGTTATATTTTTGTAAAAAAGTGATTGATTGATTGATTGAAAATACTTTATTGCACTTATAAAACTAGTGCAAAGGCGAACTTAATGCTAAAGAGCATTCTCTTCCAGATAACCTTTGTGTATTGTAGACAAAGATGTGTAGGTAGTGCACAGAAAAGGTAAAAAAGAAAATTTGCACAGGACTAATCAATATAGCATAATGTTACGCCGAGGCTGTTAAACAATGTTTATTAATCGAACCTTCTCGAACGCTTTTGTCTTGCTGTGTTATTGTTGCTATTGTTTGTGGTTTCGCAGAATGGGGAGTGGCCATTGTGTCGAGGGACCGACCCTTTCCTGGAAGGATCGACATCGTTCTCGAACAATCGAAATGTGTGCGATATAAATAGGCCGGAGAGATGGCCGGACAGTCAGTCTGAGTTAGTTAGTGAGTGAGTCTCAGCGAGGCCCTGGAGGACTGTCGTGGACAAGGGTCTCGCGTGAGTCTGGATTAAGCTATACATGCGATCATTTCGGTGACTTTAAGTGGTGCAACAGTGGTGTGAATTAGTGTGTTGTGATTACGTGTGACCAAGTTCATGTATTCATCGTCATCGTATTGAATAAACGTGTTATTTTGGTTGGATCGATTCCCATTATTTTATCCCGAACCCTCAGCTCGTAACAATAATATGGGTGAACATATAAAAGTGAAGTATAATTTACCAGCTGACCCGCCGAACTTCATACCGCCTTGACATGAATAATATATGACACAGGCTGACAATGTACGTCGCCGATACAATTGTCAATGCCATCATTAACTGCATCTATGCATGAGAAAATGAATTTTCTTCATAATTTCTTTTTGCATGAACTTTTCCGATATTTGAATAGTTATTCTGCTATTCGGGTCGAAGACAAATCCAACAAATCAAAGATCATCAAAATCAGACCCGCCATTCTGGAGATAAAAATGGTGTAACCCGACTTTGTTTTATATATACAGAGAATACTGACGATATTCAAGTGACGGTTTCTCAAAACATAAAAACAGATTTCTCGAAAAAAAACTAGATACTTACTATCAAATTTTAGGTTCAGGAAAAGTTTAGGTGATTAATTCGATAAAAAACTTACTGCCTACTCTTGCAATCGACATCCAAAGTTAAAGGCCGTAATCCACAAAAGCCTAGATTTGCTACTAGTGCCTACCTACTACCGCAGATCTAGGCAGGCATGTATTCTTGATATCTCTTTCGGAAATGGCAGCGGGTTTTGTGTTAGAAAGGGACAACTAAATAAATTTCACATTTCTATGGAGAACATTTCACCAATTTATTTATTAAATGTTTCATTATTTACCTATAACCCCCCCCCCCCTTTCATATCTCCTATGAACCAATAGCTCCTCCAGACATTCTCGGTTCGCCGAGCGTTTCCTTATCCTGCCTGAGTCGATGGAGACTATTTGGCCCAGGTAGACTCTTGGACGTATGCTAGCTATTCTCCATCCACCGTTACTCTGGTCTCATTACCATATAAAATTTTAAATTTTTAACAATCTTATTAACAAGTCCTAAAATATCAATGAAACAGCCTGTATAAAATAGGTAAACAAATCATATTCATTCATCATGTAAGTAGGTACCTGTTAAACTGACTAAGAGGCATCGTCGCAAAGGCGACACCGATTTACGTTAAAAATTGATTTTTGGAAATGTATCGATCACTGGATAATAAATATTCAAGCTACCGGTGTTAAATCCACATCTAAAATTAGTTAATATGATTTCGGATTTCAATTAATGTCGTACATAACAAAACAAGTTGTATAAGAAAGATTTCTGTCCGTGATACCTATTATGTAGATGGGAATAGAGAATAGATGTGAGAACTGTTCTCACATCTAGAACAGTACACTGAAATACTATCTGCAGTCCCTAGACTCCTTGCAACGCAGAGCCGTTCGTATCGTCGACGACCCAGTATTATCTAAGGATCTGGAGCCACTGAGTCTGCGCCATGACATCGGAACGCTCAGCGTTTTCCATAAAACATATAACGGTGAATGTTCTGAAGAGCCGTTCAATTTAATCACTGCTTCCCACTTCTACCATCGAACCTCCCGCAACCGGAAACGAGCTCACCCACATATTGTATTATAGATGCCTGAAAGTGTCACGCGGTGCGTTTCACCCGCTCGTTTCTTCCCTGCAAGATGTAGGGTGACCTGCCCCCGGAGGTTTTTTCGGTGGGCTTCAAAATGGACGTCTTCAAGAGAGGTGTAAATAGGATATTAAGTGCTAGGCAACGCGAATGCAGTACCACGAGTGCTGCAGGAGTTTAAAGGCGGCGGTGACCACTTAACATCAGGAGGCCAGTCAGTTTGTGTCTACAAGTATAATATGAAAAACAAAAGAACAATAGGTATTTTTGGATGTTGTGGCTATGCCAATTGAACCTAAGACTTCAGATTCTTCAAGCATTTTTTTTAGATCTTGGATAAAAAAAAATGCTTTAATTCAGAGTAGTATTTTATTAATGTTTCTGTAAGGTAATTTATATTCAGTAGATGCCTCCGCAGGGGCATCCACAAGCGCAATCACCAGCGATAGTGACGCAGCCAGCGGCGCACACGGGCCCTTCGTACTGCACGGCACCGATGATGGGCACCTGTCCAGCGACGGCGGTAGTACCGCACACTGGCAGGTCGCCGGCGACGGCTACGTTGCCGATACCAGCGCCGCCGTAACTCGCGCCGCAGCCAGCTCCAATACCCGCTCCGTAGCCCAGACCAGCTCCGTAGCCCAGACCCGCTCCGTAGCCCAGACCGGTAGCTCCGAGACCAGCTCCGTAGCCCAGACCGGCTCCACAGCCGCAGCCCAGACCACCTCCTAGACCCAGCGCGGGACCAGCAAGGCATTGGCTGTACACATTCTGCAAATTGATCAAAATGTTCATGGCTTGGTTCATGGTGTTAAAACACATTTATTTATCATTATTTATTTTTAAAATTTATTTACGGAAAATCAACAGCTAAATATATTATCTTAACAATTGACTAGTATAAAACAGAAAGCCAATTATATATAGGTTTTCACGTATAACAACTTGTTAGCACTTAATAAATCAGTTCATCAAAATCACGGTCAGAGCGGCTCCTCTATGACGACTTCTAACAAACTCATTCTGAATACGTAAGCAGAAAATATTGTAAATAAACCTGGATCAGGCAAGCCTGGACGCAGAGAAGCAGGAAAGCAAAAGTAGACATGATGTTAAATTTGAATTCAACGTGATACTGGATGCAAAATAACGGAGTTCTATTTATAGGAGTAAATTATAAAGGCTTATAATAGTTTCGTAATACACACAGTGAAGTGTGTTTTCTTTAAAATATAATAATAATTCATCACGATGAATTGAGAAATATTTTACAATAATCCCAGTGGCATAGTTGTGGAATTCTATGATAGAATTGGATCAATATATGTATTACACAATTTGGTGGTTGGTAAACAGCAACATAACAAAATAATATTTTTGTGTCACGTTTTTTACGTAATAACATCGAATGATATCATCCTGAACTACCAGTATAAAACCTCACGCAGACATTTTGAAAGTCATTCTAACAAGTTTTTCAAGAATATAACAATGGCATTCAAAATCCTCTTGGTGTGCGCTTCAGCGCTTCTAGTCCAGGTGTACAGCCAGTGCCTCGCTGGACCCGGTCTGGCCGGTGCTGGATTAGCGGGAGGCTGGGCAGGTCAAGGAACCTGGGCAGGAGGTTTGGGAGGCACTGGCTGCGGCTGCGGCGGAGTGGCCTCCACCGGTGGTGGTCTCCCAGTCGCCAGCGCCTCTCCTATTGCCCCTGTCGGCGTGTCCGTGCTGTCAGAGAACGCATACGAGGGTGGTCTGTGCGTGGGTGGTAACCTGCCTTTCCTTGGAACCGTTGGAATCGAGGGCATCCTGCCCACCGCTGGTGCTGGCGCTGTCTCTTACGGCTGCGGCGACGGTGCTGTCGGCATCGCCGCGGAGCAGGGCCCCATCGTCACCGGTATTGCTGCCCCCGGATCTTACGGCCCCGGTATCGGTGCCATCGGTGGACTCGGAGGTGGTCTCGGTTATGGAGCTGGTCTCGGCTACGGTGCAGGACTCGGCCTAGGAGGCATCGGCGGGTATGGACTTGGAGGCTGCGGCTGTGGAGGAGCTATCTACTGAAGTCAATGTGAATTATTTTAGGTATTGTCGTATTAAATTTGTGCATTAAAACATTTCGGTCGTTATTATTTACCACTGAAATTATACAATACATGGTCTTCTTCTTCTTCTTTCGTGTCAATGGTAAGCTAAACTATTATAGAGTAGTACTTTGCCACTTCTATAGCGTTGGGCGTGGCTTTTTTGAGATCATAGGCAGGTGGTAGGGCACGAGGGACAGGAGAGCAGATGAGACATGGACTGAATGGGTGCTCCGCAGTCGCATTCAGTCCTGGAGGAGTCTCTTATACCATATTTACACAGGTTTTGTCTGCAGTAGCCAATTTGGATCTGGAGTCTGTTCATTGACTTCCAGACTGGCCAAGGCAGATCATGACCTGGGGAGAGGTGTTCCTCATACACAATACATGGTTGAACAGTGAGATAGGAAACAAAAAGCAGCTAGAACCTTTACAGTCAAAATATGGTGCCGTAGGTTGTAAAATAAAAATTTGAAATCAAGATTTTTAGTAGCGGTCCATACGAGCCTATAATATTTAAAGAATTATCCTATTGGATAATTCTCCTAATACTTAAGGAGTTATATTTTCCATCATCAGCTCAGCAACATGAGATGATCAGTACCAGACGCAAATACTTTAATAGTTTTTTATAGAAAATATATAACTATGCGTCTCTATAAAAATTGATGGTTGCCCTCGATTTTTTGGGTTCCCGTCATCAGATCCTGACTTGGTGCCAAAGGAATTAATTGGGAAGTATACCCTTTTAAACAAAAAAGAATTTCTCGATTCGCTCCAGGCGTCTTCGAGTAATCGGGGAACATACATTAAAAAAAAGACGAATTGAGAACCTCCTCCTTTTTTTGAAGTCGGTTAATAAATGACAAAAATCTTTGTAGTTAGGCACGAGAACCTTTACTGTGCGTGGTCCGACACGTGGTTAGCCATAGTTTTCCATGCATTCGAGTTTTTTACTGTTATGGAACAAAAATCAACCATGGTTAGGATAAAAAGTCTCAGATTGATTTATTTTAAGAATTTAGAGATAATTACAGTACAAGCGTTTTTTACGTACCATTCGACCATCAAGAGGTAGCGCTTTCGATTCCCGCTGCGGAACAAAATGTTTGTATGATCTACAGATATTTATTCCGGGTCTGGATGTGATTCTGTATATTTTAAGCATGTAGGTATTTACAACAAAAAAAATGTATGTTCATATTCTATCTGTTATTTGGTTCCCACAGTACAAGCTCTGCTTAGTTTGGGGTTAGATAACTCTGTGTGAAATGTCCCGCAATATTTATTTATTTGTTTTATTGTATCTTAATAGAACGAAAGATATCTACCACGTCAATGTAGATATAGTAGATATAGTATCCAATGTAGATAAATAGTTCTTTATTTTTACACCAAATTACAATAACTTAACCTAGAAAACTTAAAGACTAATACATGGTGGTACAATGGGCGACCTTATTGCTCAAAGCGATTTCTTCCAGGTAATGGACCAATGTAGGTACAAGTACAACCTAGAACTACCTAGATCTACATTAATAAGTTTTTTGTTGAAAAAATACTTTTTCAATACAAGCTTTTATAAAATTCATAATCAGAACCGCAAGCAGATTCAAATGAGCCCAAACACTAGTAGCCTACTATAATCCATTCAGAAGTTCCGTTGTCTAGCATCCATCTCCATCGCCCACCTCCATTCCTACCATATTATTGCATTGTCAGCAAAGTTATTGCAAATTGAAATGCATAAAAACAATTTCGTGTCTGTGCTGTTGACCGTTGAGGAGTTCCTCTTTTGAAGCCAACCCTGAGTGCAGCAGCCATGTTATGGTGAAACTTTTAACTATAATAATTAAATGCGTATACAAAATTTCGTGTGTCTGATGTTGACCGTAGAGACGTTCCTTAGTCTGGAGCCAATCCAGGGTGTAGAATCAGGTATGCGTACCATAAATCTGCATTGTTATCGAAACTGAACCAACATACCTATCAAATTTCAACTCCGTAGGATAAGAGGAAGTGGACTAACAAACAAACATTGTATGCTAAATAAAAGCTTGTAATAACATTGTGTTTAGTTTTCGTGTTCTCCTCAGCAAACCCTTTCATTTGATACTCATACTGTGGTAGTGCAGAAAACCCAACTAGTCCGCCATCTTGGATGATCCACCATATTGGAATTAGAATGACGTCATTTAGCTAAGCATGCATTTTCATCCAAAATAAGCGTGTATACCAAATTTCAGCTCAATCAGTTAAAGATTTCAAATTCAGTTGCAAGATTCCACCCGGACAAACATACATACATTGCACGTTAAATAAAAGCTTGTAAAAATGAACAGCTCGGGTCCAAATGTAATGGCAGTAAAATAGTTAACAGCATTTTTGAAAATAGATTAAAAATTCTACTAATGGAAGATTTACCACACACTAGATGACTTCTTTAACGACAAAGCAAATAAATAATAATCTACAATAATGATTTCACTAACCAATTCATTAATTAAAATGGGGGAACTTCGATTCCACTAGATTAATCTAGTTAGCTATGATAATGATACACCCTTACCGACAGGGTATATATGAAGTGCTGAGGGCTTAGCCAAGTTACAGTCGATTAGCGATGACGCTAATCGATACGTCCAAAAATGTATGGGATTTGACACATGCTATAGAATATAGAAAATACCACGTGATTCAGCGACAACAAATGTATGTAGAAATCGAATAGATTCGTGGCGAATGTAATTTGGCTACGGGCCCTGAGGGCTTAGCCAAGTTACAGTCGATTAGAGATGACGCTAGTCGATACGTCCGAAAATGTATGGGATTTGACACATGCTATAGAAATATTACGTCATTCAGCGACAACAAATGTATGTAGAAATCGAATAGATTCGTGGCGAATGACATTTGGCTACGGGCCCTGGTCTCTTGATTACTCACGAAGATGGATGAACCTGGATGAGGCTGGCAAAGAGGAGATAACCTGACCAACTATAAAATGTAATTAGGATCAGATCTACGGTTTGAAAGTTATGCTCGGACAAACACACATACATGTACAGGACCTGAGAGGACCTGAGAGCCGTTGGGTGCAGGCTGCACAACATTCGTCGCTCTGGCAATAGTTATAAACAGATAGTCCCTTTTGCAGTGGCCCTAAATATTTTTTTCGGCTGTCTACATTGTAACTACCCATTAAAAAATGTTAGTTGCGAAAATGTATTTCCAACTTCAGTCACTTATTAAACTGCTCAAGTTTAAAGAGTACTGCAATAAATAAAATAAAATTTGTTATAAAAATAGTGTGACTGTGGCATGTAGTAGCATGCCACAAACATGCTATTTTTGTGTTATTATGTTTAGAATGTATGTACCGTGGTTATTTTTTGTTTACTATAGAAAAGTAATTTTTTTACAAAACCCCTTTCGAATATATAGTTATACCCGAGATTTGCTAATGCATTGAGATGTGAATATTGTCTAGACATAAAATTGTAATGTATTTTTGGAAAGTCTTTAGAAATGGACATTAGTAGGTCCTGGGCCAACTTCGGGACTTCCTGAAATGAGATCCTAAAAAAGAAGTTAGAAATAATGACTATCAAATTGTTGTTCTTTTTTAATATGGCAAAACTTAAATTAATTTCCATTATATTTAGTAGATTCCTCCTCCACAACCGCAGCCTCCAAGGCCGTAGCCGCCGATACCTCCGAGGCCAAGTCCTGCACCGCAACCGCAGAGACCAGCTCCGTAACCGAGACCAGCTCCGTAACCGAGACCAGCTCCGTAACCGAGACCAGCTCCGAGTCCACCAATGGCGCCGATACCAGGGCCGTAAGATCCAGGGGCAGCGATACCAGTGACGATGGGGCCCTCCTCCGCGGCGATGCCGACGGCACCATTGCCGCAGCCATACGAGACAGCGCCAGCACCAGCGGTGGGCAGGATGCCCTCGATACCAACGGTTCCAAGGAAAGGCAAGTTACCATCGACGCATAGACCGCCCTCATACGCGTTCTCAGACAGCACAGACACTCCAACGGGGGCGATGGGAGAGGCGCTGCCAACAACGAGACCACCACCAGTGGAGGCCACTCCGCCGCAGCCGCAGCCGGCGCCGCCCAAGCCTGATGCCCAGGCTCCAGGAGCTGCCCAGCCTCCCGCTAGTCCGGCGCCGGCTAGGCCTGGTCCGGCGAGGCACTGGCTGTACACCTGGACTAAAAGCGCTGAAGCGCACACCAAAAGGATTTTGAAGGCCATTTTGTGCTTGTTCTGATTGTGAATTCAATAATGGTTTTTAAGTTTTAGGCAATACCTTTTATACTTCTTCGAACACTGTAAGTAAACCAAGTTGTAATAATGAGGTAATAAACGTGACTTCATAGATTTTCGTAACATAGAAATGGTTTTATCAGTATACATTATGTGACACACATAATGTATGACCCTATTTATTTTCACCTAGAGAAATAAGGGTGACTTGCCCAACGATGCCCAAACGGGTTGTCAAATCATACAAATACGTCAAATTTAAACATTTTTAGCCGCCAAATACATTTAGGGATCATTGTGTCATTGTGTCGGCCTAAATGTCTAAAGTAGGTAGATTTCTCAAACTACGTTTATGAAACAACTTCATAAGTAACAGAAGAATCGTTTCATTTCTGTCTAATATTCTTCATTATTATAAAAAAACGCAAAACATGTCTACTTTCACTATCTTGTTAGTCTGCGTCCAGGCTTACCTGCTCCAAGTATGTAAAAAACACTAAATTCTTAAATTTTTCTGACAGACTAACCATCCGTTATCTATTTCATTGTATATACAGCCAGTGCCTATATAGCTAGTTCTCTTGGTATTGGCTATCGAACTGGTATAGCTGCACCAGCTCTGGGTCAAGGCTACGGAGCCGCTCGTCTTGTCTGGTTTACGGAGTGGGTCTCGGAGCCGCTGGTCTGGGTTACGGAGTCGGTCTCGGTGCCGGCTGTGACGTGGCGTACAGCGGTGCTGGCGCCGGTAACGTATGGCCGTGTCCATGAACTGTCGTGTCGTGAACTGCCAGTGTGCGGCTCCACTGTAGTCGCTGGTCAAGTCCCCCATCATTGGTGCTATTGATTACGGCGGTGTCGTACCCGCTAGTGGGGCCGTCACCACCTCTGGCAAATGCGCTTGTGGATGCGGTTGTTACTAAATCAAAACTAATATACTAATCATTTTTAATAAATTGTGCAAAAGCAATGATTTCGATCTATTCAGCACGAATATCAACTCAGCTAGACAGCGATTGAGGAAATATTTTTATGTTGGCGGTAACGTTAGTATGGTTTAACTTACTAATTATTAGATTAATAACAGATTACTATTTGGATAACTGTTTCACTGAGTACAAATTATGTTCTTACCTAGTGATAGAACTATATAATAGGTCTTTACCTATGAAATTGCAGTTCTTCAGTAGGTACTGGTCATTTCAAATAGAAAAAAAGTTTGGAATGGCTTTGTATTCTAAATTCAAATTAATTTTGTTTTAAAAACATGACATTCTTTTTACAAACTCAGTCTTTTGTTTATTGATTAGCGTTGTATTTTCATTACATTTGAACATTTTTTGTCATAATGGATCGATCAATCAGGATGGTGATGTAGCTAATGCGTTCGAAGACTTTTTTACCGATATTCCAGTCTCTACCACAAAATCTTTAAACTCCTCTCCCATAGTCGCAGAGTCTTTGTTAAAAGCAAACTTAACGGAATGCAAATCACAATTCAAATTTGATTATGTAAATAGTGATGACATTATAAAAGCTTTCAAACTGATAAATGTTAAGAAAACCACGGACCTCTGGGGCATCTCTGTTAGCATCATAAAAACATTGATTGACATAATTGCTCCTGAACTAGCTTTAATATTCAATGAGTGTATTGACTGTGGTGTATTCCCTGATTTAATGAAACACAGTAAAATAACTCCACTTTTCAAATCAGGCACTAGTTCTGATCCTGGTAATTTTAGACCAATCTCAGTACTTCCGACATTTAGTAAAATATTTGAAAAACTAATTTTAAATCAACTGCTTAGATATTTCAATTCACATAATTTACTGCATCATAAACAATTCGGATTTACCAGGGGTCGCTCAACCACTGATGCTGGTATTGAGTTAATATCGCACATATTTGATGCCTGGGAGGAGTCTCATGACGCTTTAGGTGTTTTTTTGTGATTTGTCCAAGGCATTTGATTGCGTAGACCATGACACATTAATCAGGAAACTACGCCATTATGGCATTAGGAGCGTTGCTCTAGACTTTCTCACTTCTTATTTAAGTGGCAGAGTGCAAAGAGTTGACGTGAATGGGAAGCGTTCTCCGGGGTCTCTGGTTAAAATGGGTGTACCACAGGGATCAATTCTGGGACCATTTTTGTTTTTAGTATATATTAATGATCTTCCCCATCTAGTACGGGACGATCATGAGGTTGTATTGTTTGCAGATGACACGTCACTTTTATTTAAATTAAAGCGACGACAAACCGATTTTGACGATGTAAACAATGCAATCTCTAAGGTGGTAAAATGGTTCAATGTAAACAATCTACTTCTAAATGAAAAGAAAACAAAATGTATTAGATTTATACTACCTAATGTTACACAAGTTAAAGCAGACATAAAAATCAAAGACGAGGAGTTGGCTCTTGTGGACACCACCGTATTCTTAGGTATAACCCTAGATAATAAGCTTCAATGGGGCCCTCACATTGATGGGTTGTCGAAGAGACTTAGTTCTGCGGCATACGCAGTCAAAAAGATCCGTCTTTTTACAGACGTAGACACAGCTAGACTAGTTTACTTCAGCTACTTCCACAGCATTATGTCATACGGTATACTGCTGTGGGGGAGTGCTGCAGATATAAACACCGTTTTTGTGCTGCAGAAGAGGGCTGTTCGTGCAATTTATAATATGGGCCCCAGAGAATCATTACGCAATAAGTTTAAAGAAATAGATATTATGACATTCCCTTGTCAATACATCTATGAAAATCTAATGTATGTTCACAAAAATATTAATTTGTTTAAGAAAAATAGCGATAATCATAATTTTAATACTAGAAATAAAGATAAACTCGCTGTTGCCACATGTAGACTCCATAAAGTTAGTAAATCGTTTAAAGGGCAAGGTGTGCGCTTTTATAACAAACTCCCAAGGGATGTACAAAAATTGACAATTAACAAATTTAAAAACGTAATTAAACAAAATCTTTATAAAAGAGCCTACTATAAAATATCGGATTATTTAGATGATAGAGAAGCTTGGGATTGAAACTGCCCCAACTCGTTCAAAATGTTACAATTTAGACGTAATTTCTTTTCTGTATTATGTACCTATTGTAAAAGGATCATTAAAAAAAACAACCAGCCTGGTTTTCTTGCCTTTCTTTCCTGGCTTGGTCGCGAAGGAACAGGCAGTAAAATTGACGTTTCAAAGTGATCCTTGTGATTTTAATGAATAAAAATATTTGACTTTGACTTTGACTTTGGATACTTAAAAATTCGTGTAATTATGGAATATGAATTCCGTCGTGGTACCAACGCGACACAAACGGCACGTAACATCAAAAACGATCAAAAACGGAGAGAACTGTACAAACGAACGCACAGCCCGTTATTGGTTTTCCCGGTTCCGTTCTGGAAATTTTGACTTGAAAAATGAAGCTCGTGGTCGTCCGGAGACTTTGGTCAACAATGATGAATTAAAGGCGATTGTGGAAGCTGACGGAACTCAATATACAGCTGAGCTAGCAGCAGCTTTTGATGTTGGCATCAAAACAATTTTGATCCATTTGCGACAAACAGGCAAGGTAAAAAAACTTGATAGATGGGTGCCCCACGAACTTAACGATCGCCAGCGCAACGTACGCGTCGAGACCTGCCTCGCGCTGCTCAATAGGCAAAGAAATGAAAAAATTTTGAACCAAATTGTTACGTGCGATGAAAAATGGATTCTGTTCGACAATCGAAAGCGCTCAGCAAGTTGGTTAGATCTTGGTTCAGCACCAAAGCAATGCCCTAAACCAAAAATAACCCTAAAAAGGTGATTGGTGGTCTAGTGCGGGTGTGATTCACCACAGCTCTTTGCTTTTTACAAAACGGCATGAGCATTACTGCAGATGTGTACTGTGAAGAACTGGAGACAATGATGGTTCTCCATCGGCACATCGGCAACCAGCTTTGGTCAATCGATCGTCCCCACTGCTCATTTACGACAACGCGCGACCCCATACTGCACAACAGACAGTCTCCAAGCTGCAAGAGCTGGGTTGGGAAGCTCTCCCTCATCCGCCATACTCACCAGACCTTGCACCTACCGACTATTACTTTTTCCAAAATTTAGACAAATTTTTAGTGGGTAAAATATTTAATTCCCGAGAGGCAATACAAAATGCCTTTGAAGAGTTTGTTGCTTCCCATCCAGCTGATTGTTACAAGAAGGGCATCAATAAACTGACAATGCATTGGCAAAGATGCGTCAATTGCATGGGTGATTACTCTGAATAACAAAAATAAAAAGTTTAAAAATATAAGTACTTTCACTTATTCCATACAAAACGGCAATTTCATAGGTAAAGACCTAATATTAATAAACGAATATTATGTACAAAAGACACGTGACACTAATACTTTGGTGTGTTCTGCATAATGTACGTATGATGTTACCGTTAATATGTAGGTATAATGTAGGTACATATGTTTGTTCGATTGATCAGGTACTGGAAATTGCATCAATGTTCCTACCTCACAACGTAAGGAAATAAAATCCCAGATAGCTTAGATATGTTTAATTCCACTACGAATGTATTATACACCAAATACTTTGCAATACTTTATTCACATTATAATCTACCGACTTCACTATAATTTAATAATAGCTAGTTATACTAGAATACCCAATAAAATAATAGCAATATTTTAGTGGGTACACCCAGAAATAATCCAGATAGAAGTACATTACAATTAAAGCCCCACCAAACATCACTAAAACTAAATGAGGTTACAACATCACATTTCAAGTACTTTAACTTTATAAACTCGCATCGCACCACCTTTCTGTTCAACAGTCCAACCGAAAAATTCCGGCACGCCATTCCCTTTGTTGATCACGATGGCTTCCCTCTCACGTGACGTTGCCCACCAAGCAACTTCGTGCAATCGTTAACTACTTTCTTTACTAACTAACGTAAAATATACAATTATTTCTTCATTATAAAAACCAAGCAATTAATAACATGATTTTTATACTAGTTTGGATTTTACAACATCAATATTTAAATTAAACCTAATAGGATGGGGAAAAAATCTTTTCGCACTATAGTATGTATGAACTTGTAATAAAATCTCTTTGGCTATACTATTTGTATCTCACTGGTTTTGGTATCATTCAAAGTTTAAATTTTAAAGAAGATAATTCCAAATTCAAATTAGGAAAATGTGTGATTTTTACTTGTTTTTCGTATTGATATTTTTTTTATTTTTCGATGAGTGAATCTAATGAAGAAATTCGATACATTTTAAAATTTTACTACAAAAAAGGTAAAAATGCAACGCAAGCCGCGAAAAAAATTGCAATATTTATGGACCTAGTGCGGTGTCTATGAGAGTAGCACAAATTTGGTTTAAGCGTTTACAATCCGGAAATTTTGATGTCTAAGATGCACGTTGCTCTGCTCACCCTATTACGGATAAAATTGATGTCATTTCAGTTACGACGTAACTGAAGAGCTAGGAATTGACCACAAAACAGTTTTGGCGCATTTGAAAAAAACTGGGTACACAAAAAAGCTCGATATTTGGGTACCCCACGAGCTTACTGAAAGAAACCTAATGAACCGTGTACTCATCTGTGATTCTTTATTACGACGTAATGAAACCGAACCATTTTTGAAGAAGCTGATAACTGGTGATGAAAAGTGGATCACGTACGACAAGAACGTGCGAAAAAGGTCGTGGTCAAAGGCCGGTCAGGCTTCACAGACTGTGGCGAAACCCGGGTTAACTCGCAACAAGATGATGCTGTGTGTGTGGTGGGATTGGAAGGGCATTATTCATTATGAGCTGTTACCACCAGGCAGGACCATCGATTCTGAACTCTACTGCGAACAACTGATAAGATTAAAGCAAGAAGTTGAGAGAAAGCGGCCGGAATTAATCAACAGAAGGGGTGTGGTTTTTCATTATGATAACGCTAGACCTCACACATCTTTAGCCACTCAGCAAAAATTAAGAGAGTTTGGCTGGTAGGTGTTAATGCATTCGCCGTATAGTCCTGACCTTGCACCTTCAGATTTCCACCTGTTTCGGTCTCTTCAGAATTCTTTAGGCAGTGTCAGGTTAACATCACGAGAGGACTGCCCAAACCACTTGTCGCGGTATTTTAATCAGAAGCCCCAAAATTTTTAAAGCAATGGGATCATGTCCGTACGTACAAGATCGCAAAAAGTTATCGAACAAAATGATACCTACATACTTTAGTTAAATGTAAATAAACTATATTACTATATATATAACTATAAAAATATTTTGAATTTTCTTAAAAAATGCGAAGTAACTTTTTCCCCAACCTAATATTAACATTAGACTATTATTATTACCAACGTCCGTCCGACTTCACTTCCGATAAATCAGCTGAACTTTGTAATTCTTTAAAACATATTTTAAAACGAATCTTATTTTTAAAGTAATACATATGTTTTGGGAGAGTAATTAATTAATTAAAAATAATACAATCAATACATCTAAAACAAAACACGAGGCAATGTAATATCCTGCGTATAATCAACTGTAGGTTTTACAATTTAAATAATTCTTAATAAAATCATACAAAAATGTTTTTTGATACCATAAAATCTATTGAAATGAATACGTAAATAATCCAAAGTATAACACTAGTTATGTTGCTAAAAAGTTGCTAAACGTGAAAACCTATAATTGTCGTTTTGTTTTGTATTAGTTAATTTTTAAGTTAATACTCGTATAGCTGTTGGTTTTCCAAAAAAATAAATAAATACTTAAACTGGGCTAAGCCCGTGAGCGAACTGATAATTAGTGGGTAGTCCTGTAATGATATCTACCATCATTCGCAAAACCCTGAGCCCATGGTCCTCTGCGGTTTTCTCTCAGAATCTCCCAATACTGGCTAAAAATAAAAACTAACCTGTATATCACATTTAAGTTACCTAATATAAAAATTATTGCTAAAACGTAAAAACGTGCACTTTTTCGTGGAAAAGACCTATCTAAACACTAACTGAATTTCCCGCGGCTTCACACGCGTGGTTTGTTAATAAAAACATTAACAAAAGCAAATAGCCCAATCTCGATCACAATCCAACTATATACCACTGTACATGGGGAGTGCATCTATTTTAACCATTTACTTTACCCCCCACCACCCCCGCCCCTTTAGGGATGATTTAGCAAAAATGTTGAAACATGTATTTCTTTATACCAAAAGCCTAAATATGAATTTTCAGATCCCTAACTAGAGGAATTATGGATTGCCTATACAAACTTTTAATCCCTATTTCCCCCCTTCGAGATTATTTTTTGAGACAAATGATAGCCTATGTCTTCCAGGATATAATCTCCTTGCCAAATTTCATTACGATTTGTTCAGGCAGTTCAATAAACAGAGTTACTTTCGTATTTATAATATTAGTATGGATGTACGCAATAACTGTTTGACTTTGACTTTGAAGGACATGTCAGTTTTCGATATCGCTATCGTTTTTACTGGTAGTATAAAAAGGCAAACTAGGTCATTTGCAAACTATTCTGATTTCTTCAGTAAACTACTCAAAATGTCTGCTTTGACCATCCTGTTGTTTTGCTTCCAAGCTTTCCTGCTCATGGTAAGTATTAAAGCTGTTATATATGTCAAAAGTTAAGTTGGTGGTAGCATGTCAACATGATCATCGTCGTCATCATCATCTCAGCCCGTCTGCACCCACTGTTAGGCAGACCACCTGCCCGATAGTCGAATGACATTGAAAGCATAGTTGGGTGTCAATGGATGAGACTTGCAAGGGACCGAAAAGAATGGCGTAATAAAGAGGAGGTCTATACCCAACAGTGGACAACATAATATTCAAATAAATAAATAATGCTGGATATTTCACACAGCGCTATCTATCCCCAAACTAAGCAAAGCTTGTGCTATGATATCCAGATAACTGATAGAGTATTTACCAATTTATTTTGTAACTGCATACCCCGGACAAATATCTGTAGTTTAAGCAAACATTTGTTTCGCGGCGGGACTCAAACACGCGGCCTCCTTATGGAAGAATTCTAATTCAAGTTAAGTTATCCACATTTCATACTGTGACTTCATCATCATCATTAGCCGTCCACTACTGAACATAGGGCTCCCCAATAATAGACTTCCAGAGCGAGCAATCTTATGCGGCCTGCACCCAATGGCTCCCAGCAACCTTCACCTACACAGTCCTACACTTCGCTTCCCAGTGCTTGGTCTCCACTAGAGAACTTTTCGGTCACAACAACGGCCTTCTTCGAACTTTGTGTCCCGCCCAATGTCACTTCAACTCTCTAATCCTCTAGGCTATATCAGTGAGTCTTTGATCAGTGTACCAGTGATGATGACATCGGTATGTGGATGTGGATGATATTCTTAGACCCTTGTTATTGTGTATACAAAATAAATAATTTATCTATAAATATCTTACAGAATTTGGGTAGCTCTGCTGTCATTGGAACAATTGGTACTGGACTTGCCAGCCCCTTCGGTTACGGCGCTGGCTTAGCCGGTACCTACGGATTCGGATTCGCTGGCCCTTACGGTGTTGGTGCTGGTATCAAGGGATGCGGGTGTGGCGCCGGTTACAACGGTTTTGGATACGGCGCTGGCTTCGCTGGACCCTACGGTTATGGAATATGAAGATATTTATCATTTACCATAATATCTAATTCATGAAATGACATACGCTATGAATACCGAGCAAAATAAAATAATTCATCCTGCTGTACTTTTTTAATAAAACTAATGGTCGAATGCACCTAGTACCTACCTAACACTGACAGAGCTATTGCGGAGATTAATGAAGATCTGGTGAGGATTCCATCCTGGTCAGATGCGAATAATCTTGTCCTTAATCCACTTAAAACTAAATATATTATTCTGGGAAATAAGCATCTTATAGCCTCATTGAACTTAAATCAGCGTATTTTGCTTAAGAATCAACCTGTTGAGCGTGTCTTTAAAGCACGTATGGATGCGGACTTGCGTTTTGAAAAACATGTTGCAGACTGTGTACGAAACTGCTTCTACAAGCTGAAAGTTTTGTACAAAATAAGACCGTATCTTAGTGAAGAGGTTCGCGTACGTCTTGTCGAGTCGTTGGTTTTGTCAAAACTTAACTACGCTGACCCTGTGTATAGCTCAAGGTTAGTGAGAACCGAACGCCTTATACAGCGAGTTCAAAACGCATGCGCAAGGTTTTGTTTTATTGTTTCACCTAGGAGCCATATTACACCTTTTCTTAATGAGCACTTTAGTTTAAAAATGAAATTGCGACGCAAACTTCGTCTGGCCTGTCTTCTTTTTGGTGTCATAAACTATAGAACGCCTAAATACCTATACGATAAGCTAATTTGGATGACTAGTCGAAGAGACTGTGCAAGTCGGCAGTGCTTTAAGCAACTGTCTACTCAACGTCACTGATCAGAGAGTTTCAGGGGTAGTTTCAAATATGTGGCTTCCAAGTGTTGGAACAATTTACCACCACCAATTAGAAATGCCAAAAGTGCCAACAGCTTTAGAAAAAAACTAAAAATATTTCTAATGGAAGCCCAAATACAACATTTTTATAACTATTTCGTACATACCTACATGCACATTTCGTTTTTATGTAAAAAACGACCACAAAGCAAAATTCACGTCGTGGTTTTCAATATTGTCGACCACAGCGCATTATTGATGGTTTCAGAACGCTACCTTTTGTAGCGTTAGCACTCATGGCTACAAAGTATTTTAATTCAGGAAAAAAATACACCTTGCTTGACAGGGTAATATTAAAAAAAGCTGCAAGGGGTCAACTGGGAAGTACAGTATAAAAGTAAGAATATACAATTATTTACATGACTAAAATACAGTTAATAAGAAACAGTTAAATCATCTTAAGACTGTTGCAAACGATCTATAGATGGCTCAACTGCTCCAGATTGAGATCAGGCGGAAGAGAATTGTGCAGCTTTTTTGTTGACCCAGATATGAGCTAGCTCTCGGATCGCTATAATCTTGAGACACCAACTACGAATGAAGAGAAGCATGAGCAAATCGATATTACCTCTGCAGATCTGCAGCAAGCTCTTATAGGTTAGGAGGCCGTAATTCTCTTACAATGAGTTCCTAGTATAGCAAGGTATATAAGCAGAGTTGTCGACCTACCTTGACCTACATTCATTAGCAAAGATAACAATAAAACAACATAACAAAAAAAAACGATAACAATAAAAATTCATCATAACTCAATTCAAGTCAATTTTTGATCCACCAAGTAGTGTATACATGCTTCTCGTAATATGTATTTATTAGACTACAAGTTTAATCGGGCAAAATGCCTTTAATTACAGAAAGAATGTAAAATTATTTACAAGACTATAAATACAGAAGAAACAGTTGAATCAACTAAAGACACCTGCAAACGATCTATAGATAACTCAACTGCTCCAGATCACTACCAGGTGGAAGTGTCCCCAAGACACTGGCTGCATTGCTCCGTTGAATTGCAATGCTTATGCGTTGACCCAGATAAGCGCCAGCTATCAGATCACACATAGCTTCGACCAGACGCCCAGAAAGAATTTTGAAAGCGAAAAATTAATGAAAATTCAAGGGTGTACCAGAAATGGAGCTTACTTCGATCAGGCAAGCCTGAATACAGAGCACCAGAAAAGCAAAAAAAGACATGTCATTAAGATGAGGCTCAATTGAATGAATAACGTGTTCCTGTTAAAACAATTTTTATACTTCAATCTGTGCCATTATTAATTTAGTATAAAATTTACGAATTTTCTCTAGTACTTCGCTATCAAAAGAAAATAGCAGCATAACTTATGAAATTATGACCTTGTTCTATTTTCATCGTGAATATAGGATAAAAGCTGAAAGCTGCTATCGGGGTATTAGTCAATCAAATTGTATGCAAGCATTAATATAAAGGCAAATAAGCTATCAGTTTCGCGAAAACGTTTCGAAAATGAACCAAATTTATGTCTTAAAGTCACGTGCATGAATTTGATTCATTTCGATTCATATTATGTGCGGAGTTAGTTTCTCAATTGCAGGTGTTTTTGAAGTGAAAACATTTTAGGCGCGTTGGGCATTGTTTGAGATGGGAAAAAACCATTGAACTCGTGACATTGTTACCCGACACCTCTGTATATAAGTATCTCGTAATTTTTCAAGTTTTCACTTCTGTCGGCACTCCCGGAGTGCCTTTCTTTATACCACCTGGCGATGGAACAAGCCTATGACTTTTTCAAACTTTCGCAATTACTGTACATAATTACTGATTAAAACGGGTATTTATCGCTCTTAAACTACCTGCTGTTTTTGATTAAGTTAATTTTAATATTTGAAAACACTCAACAATGGCGTTTACAACCTTAGTCATTTGTGCTTCAGCACTTCTGGATCAGGTAATAATAAGTTTTTATGTATAATATTTTACAGACTTTTATTTTTTTTTTCAAATAAATGGGACGCCAGTAGTTTGAGTATCGATACATAGGTTATTATATTATCTTGTTTGGTTTTGTTCTGATACTTTTGCCAATTATAGGCGAACACAAACAAATATATATGATACTAGCAGACCAATCCGCAGCTACGCACGCGTAGTTTTTCAGTAAAACATTACCCTCCTTCTGCGCAGTTGGGTTAAAAGTAGCCTATGTTACACTACCTACACAATTGAATTAATTGGAAGAAAATGCTAATTAGCATTAGGTTCGCCTATATATATATATATATATATATATACGTGGCGCCTATATATACGTCTATATATACGTGGCGCAGTGGGCGTATAACCGGCTGAGACGCAGGAGGTAGCAGGTTCGATTCCCGCCGCGGAACAAATGTTTGCATGATCTACAGATATTTGTTCCGTGTCTGGGTGTTTTTCTATATATTATAAGTATGTATTTACAAAAAAAAAGTATTTAAGTATTCTATCAGTTATCTGGTTCCCATAGTACAAGCTCTGCTTAGTTTGGGGCTAGATAGCGCTGTGTAAAATGTCCAGCGATATTTATTTATGTATTTATTTATCATATATATTATGTCTACGAGATTTATTTATTTATCAAAATCCAGAGCCCTTAATATATAAATGCAAACTATTACTAAGCTTAACTTACGGCCAAAAACGGATTTACTTTTTATAAAAAGAATTTATATATAGACAGTCTAAATTCTAAATTAAACTAAAAATACGACTTAAACAAATTACGTGTAAACACAAATAGCTTGATAAAATACATAGAATATAAGATACATATAAATAAATAAATATCGCTGGACATTTCACACAGCGCTATCTAGCCCCAAACTAAGCAGAGCTTGTACTATGGGAACCAGATAACTGATAGAATATTTGTATACTTTTTTTGTAAATACATACTTATAATATATAGAAAAATACCCAGACACGGAACAAATATCTGTAGATCATGCAAACATTTGTTCCGCGGCGGGAATCGAACCCGCTACCTCCTGCGTCTCAGCCCACTGCGCCACGGAGGCAGTCAATAATATAATATAATATATACACAAGCATTTACATCATAAATTCATACATATATAAATATATACTATTTTATTAGTGCAATAAAGAACTTTCTAATCTAATCTATGTTACTTAGGGTGTAGCATTCTAATGGTGAAAGAATTTTTGAAATCGGACCTTGAGTTTGTTCGTTACAAACATACAAAAATACTAATCTTTCCTCTGTTGAATATTAGTATAGATTCTCAATTAGCTAAAATTTAGAGAGCAAGAGAAAATTATATAATAACTAACTGTTGCCCGTGACTTCGTACGCGTTACACTACTAAATGTGTGGGTAACCTAGAAATAAGCTAAACTCGCTGTTGCAACTTGACTTGACGCCCCATTTTTATCCCATGGGACCTGATTTATGGGATAAAAAGTAGTATATGTGTTAATTCAGGTTATAATCTACGTACATACTTAATTTCATCTAAATAGGTTCAGCCGTTACGACGTGTGAGTAACAAACATACAAATAAATAAACAAGCATCCAAACTTTCGCATTTATAATATTAGTGTGATTTGATTTTAAAAAATAAGATATTAGATTTATGATAAGATTAACTTATATATTTATATACATATACATATTATATTAGCCTAGAACAAAACGACTTGTTACCGAGATACGGCTGTTTCAAGTTTAACCCGTGAATTAGTTTTATAATTGAAATATACGTATCTTATTAAGTACATAGTAAAAATATGTAATTATTTATATGAATAATAACATGAACAATTACGTTGTTTTATAACACATACTCTATTTAATACTTTAATGTTTAAATGTTCATTGATTCGTTTATTTTAATGTGAAATTATATTTTATTGTAAAAAAGCGCTTTCAGTAATCAGTAATTTGCGATGCTCGTAAAAAAAAATTTGTATAAAGTGCCATTACCTAGTATTTAAGACCTTATTGTATACTTTTTTATGCGAATAAATATCTTGTATCTTGATATACCCCCAAATACGATTAGGCATGGTTACGCAAGTCTCCTGAACGCATTTTCTCGTTAACACGTTCGAGCGAGGTGCCCGATTCAAGGCGGTCCGTGATATGACACTAAAAACTCCATACATGTGTGTACATGTGTATATACGTAGTACAATACTCAAAAAAAAAACATTTAAGCATCTCTTGACAGTAACGTTTGCATACGTCACTCGTGTAAATACGACTTTTATTCACATTCTCAAACTGGCGGAAAACCGACGTACGCGCACCTCCTGTGTCACTGCTCGGCTGAAAATACGGGGTGACGGTGGGTCGGGGGACGTGTAATAAGGATGTGTATTTCTGTGGGTGAGCGATAAGACCACTCATTATGCTTACATTTATTTGTTTAATTTTTTATTTTTATATCTGTTGTGTTTTTATAATAAAGAATTTTCATTTATTCATCCATTTATTCACCACACAGTGACACCATCTCTCATTGAAGTGAACATAAATTGACAATAATGTGACGGTAGGAATTAGACTTTTGGATATTATGTGACGGTAAAAGGTTGATAATATGATTTAAAATTATGAATCACCGTGAGTACACGTTCTGCCTAATACAAAGTATTTTTTCTGGACGACATTATACGTTGTATCATTTCACACGGCTAATATTCGTACAATCACGTACCGCGCTCTTACGTGTTAAGATCCTTTTGACGTACGAAATGTAATGGAGACTGACGCAATAAATCACTTCAACCATATGCTAGTGGATAACACACTGAACTGAAACCTAAGAAACCTTAATGTGTTTGTTAATGTAAGAGATAACAATTATTTCTACATCCTAGTTTCTGACCCTACTAAACAAAGGCAAATAATAAGATATGTTTTTTTGTTTAAAATTTATTCACTTAAGACTCAATTAATTAAAAGTTTAGTAGATAGCTCCTCCACAACCACAGCCTCCTAGGCCATAGCCTCCAAGGCCATAGCCGTTGATGCCTCCGAGTCCAAGTCCTGCGCCATAGCCTGCACCGTTGATTCCTCCGAGACCAAGACCGAGTCCACCAATGCCGGGACCACCGATGGCGCCGATACCGGGGCCGTAAGATCCGGGGGCAGCGATGCCAGTGACGATTGGGCCCTCCTCCGCGGCGATGCCGACGGCGCCGTTGCCGCAGCCGTACGAGACAGCGCCAGCACCAGCGGTGGGCAGGATGCCCTCGATACCGACGGTTCCAAGGAAAGGCAGGTTACCCCCGACGCACAGACCGCCCTCGTACGCGTTCTCAGACAGCACGGACACGCCGACGGGGGCAATGGGAGAGGCGCTGGCGACTGGGAGGCCACCACCAGTGGAGGCCACTCCGCCGCAGCCGCAGCCGGCACCGCCCAAACCTCCTGCCCAGGCGCCTTGACCTGCCCAGCCTCCCGCTAGTCCAGCACCAGCCAGGCCAGGACCGGCGAGGCACTGGCTGTACACCTGGACCAGAAGCGCTGAAGCGCACACCAAGAGGATTTTGAAGGCCATTGTTGTTCTTCGTTTGTATAAAGCAAACTGTTACTTTTTAATTCTCAATTCAAGTTTTTATAGTGGTCATTAAGAAATAGTGAAATTCAAAATGTAATTGGGTAAATATTATACGTGACTTTTCTAGACTTTCATAAAGTGAGTGTTCTACTGATATACTTCATGTTTTATGAAACTGTAATATTATCAAGCAATGCTTTTTAGTTGATAAGGTGTTTATAAAACTATTCACAAATCGGCTTGCTATCACTTTCGATTTGGATTTGCACTGCTATCCACTAGATATCAAAAATAATGTCACCCCTTACTTTCTTGTTGGTTTGCATCCAGGCTTGCATAATCCAAGTAAGTAATATCGCAAAGATACTTAGTTATATCTTCTTTAATTTTTTAAAGTCTTGAACTCCTTTCCCTTCGTTATTATCTCTTCGCACACAGTGTTAATTTATCCGTTTCTTTTACGACCTCGGCGGCGCAGTGGGGGAATAGCCAGCAGAGACGCAGTAGGTATCGGAATCGATTCCCGCCGCGTAACAAATGGTTGTATGATCAACAGATATTTGATCCTGGTCTAGATGTTTCTCTATATATTATAAGTATATTAACAAAATAATTTGCATAATGTATTCTATCAGTTATCTGGTTCCTATAGTACAAGCTTTGGTTAATTTGGGGCTAGATAGCGCTGTGTGGAATGTCCAGTATTGTTTATTTATCTTATTATGAACACATGTCATTCTTAGTTTTGGATAACATGATCTTAGGGATCTGTTAGACTGCATTTAATTATAATTTATATTATTTTTCCAGAATTCATACAGCCAGTGCCTATCTGGTCCCCTTGGTATCGGCTACGGAGCTGGTATAGCAGGACCCCTCGCCGCACCCACCCTCGCTGCACCCGGTCTAGGTCTGGGCTACGGAACGGGTCTCGGAGCCCCCGGTCTGGCCTATGGAGCGAGTGGTCTTGGAGCTGCCGGTCTGGGCTACGGAGCGGGTCTCGGCGCGGGCTGCGGCGCGGCGTACGGCGGTGCTGGCGCCGGTAACGTAGCCGTCGCCGGGGAACTGCCGGTCTGCGGCTCTACCGTTGTCACTGGTCAAGTCCCCGTTATTGGTGCCGTAGAATACGGTGGCGTTGTGCCCGCTGCTGGAATTGTCAGCATCTCTGGCAATTGCGCTTGCGGATGCAGTTATGGCTACTAATTTAAATTATTTATATACACTAAATATCACATATACTGTTTATTCATTTAGCCCTTCTAGCAAAACGATCCCTAAACGTATTTAGCAACTAAACATATTTAAATTTAAAATAAAATAGAATATATTCATTTGACACACAAAGAAATACAGAACAGATCATAAACCAAATATGTAGGTAGACAGACAGGAAATGAAAAAGATGAACAATGGAATGAGAAAGATACCTACAGTTAGAACACATAGATAAGTAATACCTAACCCAACCAGTAGGTAGCTGTACTAGCTAGTCTCGCTCCACTCCGTATAATTTGTCAATTTCTTAAATCATATTTAGCCACCAAATACGATTACGCATCGTCACACAAGTCGCTCCTAATAATTTTCTTTAAAAGCTGAACCGAATGGAAAGGCGATCCGTTTTAAGAGAGGAACCTGTTTACCTCTGCGCTAGAGGACGCCTTCAATCTACTCAAATGAGAAGTTGCCGTTAAGGACAATGTTAAGAACTAGGCATCTCTCTTCGATTCGACGAGAACATCGTAATCACGGAAAAATCACAAATAAAATAAATAAATAAAATAAAAATAAAAAAGCCTTTATTTCTACTGCGTATTTTTACATTTCTTACTTAATCACCTATATTTACATATTAATTATACTATAACTATTGTGGTCTTATTTATCTACTTCTTCCGCAATAGTCGCCTCCACGGCGTAGGCCTCCCCTAAATCTCTCCATACATCCCTCTCTCTCGCTGTTCTCATCCAAACCGGTCCACAATGGGTAACGATGTCTCTCCATGTCTTTTTTGGTCTACCATGTCTCCTTTTTCCTTCCAGTGGGATCCACTCTGTCACCAGTTTTGTCCACCTATCGTTTTCTAATCTACAGATGTGTCCTGCCCACTGCCATTTTAACTGCCTTATACGTTTTCTTATTTCTATTAGCTTTGTTCTTTTCCTTATGGCTCTGTTCTTTATTTAATCAGATACTTTTATTCCTAACATGCTCCTCTCCATTTTTCTCTGGCAAACAGCTAATTTTTCTTTGTCTTTTTTCCTTAGCGACCAAGTTTGACAGCCGTACGTGAGACATGGAAGTATCGCTATGTCAAAAACCTTTTTCTTTATATTTGTCTCTATAGCTTTATTCTTCATTATTTCCTTTAGTCCCCAGTACTTCTTCCACGCCAGAGCGATTCTTCGTTGAACATCTTTTTCGGTAGAGCCTTCAAACGAAATTAATTGTCCAAGATAGACATATTCCTTCACGTATTCAATTTTTCCGCCCTCTATAATTATATCCCTATATTATCCCTTCTACTCCGTCCTACCTCAAAGAACGCTTTGACTTTCTTCACCTTTCCAACTCTCGAACCTTACGTTCCTCAGAAACCCTTCAATTAAAAACTCCCCATCATACCTCAGTATTTTATAGTTCCTCTTTTACTTTGCAGGCTACCAGGCTCTGGAATGCCCTACCTGTCTCAATTCGTCACGCTAAATCTCTCCCTATCTTTAAAAACTTGGTCAGACAACACTATCTATCATCCATCGCTCACTAGGCCACTTATTAATTATTACATTTTTATAATTTATATATGTATGTATGACAATATATATATTTTATGTATTATAATATTAATATTTATGTAATTTTATGATTATATTATACATTATAATTATGCATTTTATTTTATATTATCTATATTTTTAATAAATATATGTACGTGTACTATATCGGATTTACGCCGCCGTCTTTATTTTGTTCACATAGGTCCTGTCCATCCAAAGGTTGCCTGGAAGAGATCGCTTTTAGCGATAAGGCCGCCCATTGTACCTATTATTTAAGTGTATTTTCTTATAAATGTTTGTATTCAAATGGTGTGCAATAAAGAAATTATCTATCTATCTATATCTTCATGGCATCCATTTGTTATAATCTTCATCTTAGATGCGTTTAGTGCCAACCCCACCTTTCTACTCTCTCTTGTTAGTTCGTCCACCATCACCTCTAGTTCTGGTGCACTTTCGGCAAACACAACGATGTCATCCGCAAAGCGAAGGTGACTCAGTACTTCACCATCAATCGTTATTTCCTTGTTCTCCCAATTAAGTTGCCTAAAGACGAACTCGAGCACTGCTGAGAAGATTTTTGGAGATAACGGATCGCCTTGTCGAACTCCCCTTTGTATTGGAAACTCCGTGCCTTCACGTTCTAACCGTACTCTAGCATAACACATCGAGTAGATGCTTTGGATCAGATTTATGTACTTTTTTCGACGCCTTGGCATGCAAGTGCGGTCCATATTGCTTCATGGTTTAACGAATCAAAGGCCTTTTTAAAGTCGATGAAGCACATGTACAAAGTGCTGCCATATTCGTTTGTCTTTTCTACTATTTGTGTGACGACCTGGATATGATCCATCGTGGAATATTTTTTCCGAAAACCAGCTTGCTCGTGAGGTTGGTTTTCATCTAGAGCTTTTGTGATTCTTTAGAGCATAATTTTCGAAAATATTTTGTACATTGTGTTCGTGATAAGACTAATCGGTCTATAATTACTTAAGTCAGACCGATCTCCCTTCTTGTGGATTAGAGTTATTGTTGATTTTGACCATTGTACTGGAATAGTTTCAGTCTCTAAAATATTGTTATACAGTAATTGTAGTGGTTTTAGTAGCGGTAGGCATAGAGACTTTAGGACTTCCTTTGCGATGTTATCGTCTCCTGAAGTCTTGTCATTCTTTTGCATTTTTATAGCCAGTTCTATTTCGGATACTAGTATACTCTGTGGTTTCGGTTCCATAGTAGAGACTGGTAGTAAAGTAGGCTCGTCAGGATCAGTATCATATTGTTTTGCCTTATGATCTTTAGCGTAGAGTTCTTTATAAAAACATGTTGCTTCCTTTATTATCTCCGGACGTTTAGCTAGTACTCTCCCCCGTTTATTTTTTAGATTCGCTGCCCACTCCGACTTGTCGCTCAGCATCTTATAGGCTTTTTGTAGGGCTCCTGATTTTTTTATGTATTTTCCGAATATTTCTTGTCTTTTCTTTTTCTTTTCATGCTTTATATTTTTGTTAATTTTTTTACTTATTTTTGTTATTTTTGATTGTATTTCTTTTGTTCTTTTTCCTGTATACAGTAACTTCCTTTCTTCCAACAGCGCTTTTGTTTCTTGGTTTATGTATCTTTTCTCTTCTTTTTTCCTTTCCGGTAGTTGTTTTAATAGACGCTTAAATTCTTGCTCTAGGTGGTCGTATTGTTGTTGTACCTCGCTTGATGATTTTATTGATCCCATGAACTTACTTTCCCAGTATTTAGCACCCTCTCCTGTGACTACTGGTAGATCTCTTGTGTAATTGATACTAGGTTTGATGTGTCTTCTGGTTCCGTTTATTTGCACCAATAACTTGCCTCGAATCATCCTGTGGTCTGTATTAAAATTTAAGTTTCTTATAATGTCGAATTGGTGGGCATGGGTTGGTTGATTTGTTAGCATGTAATCAATTTCATTGAAGTTCCTTCCATTCGGGTGTCGCCAAGTCCATTTTTGATTTACCCTTTGTTTAAACATGCTATTTATAATTTTAAAATGATTTTCCAGTGCAAACTCTACTACTTTCTGTCCATGCTTACTCCTTTTTCCGTTTGAGAATTTACGAAAAACATGTTCTTCTGTGTTTTTCTGGCATAACTTCTATCAGCTGTCATTTCCGTTGTCACTTCTTTCTTACCCATATCATCCTTCACACAGTCCATCCATCTCTTCTTTGGCCTTCCTCTACTTCTATATCCAACTACATTCATATCATCAGAAAAATGATGAATACATGTCTTGGTTCTCTCAAGTAGAAAACAATATGACATAATATGTGAATTGCCTGTCATTGTTATCGGTGACTTCAATCTGAATAGTGCTTTCTGGAAGCACATATCTAATTTAAAATCCAAGGGAGGGTTCGAACCATCTGTAACTCATAATGGAAGTAGTCACAGAGGCCCATATTTATGCTGCCGAAGCCTATGCCGATTATTTCAGTAGCGTATTCCTACCGCATACGCCTACATTAAGTGCAGACCAGGCTGGGGCTGTCGGTAACAATAATCTTATTACCATACTAAACATCTCCGTTAGTAAAATGGAATAATACCATATAGTAAGAATGAAGTCAAAAAGCGCTATAGGACCTGATAACGTGTCACCTTACTTATTTAAAGCCTTTAAACCCATTTTACGGTTCCGTTGGCTCATATTTTTAACCTCTCCATTAACACCAGCATAAGTGCTGTAAGCGTAAGGTGTGTAGCGTGAGGGACGGTAGTTTTCGACAAACGTTTCCAATCGTTTGTTTCCATATTGTAGGGCTTACCCTACAGTATGTAAACAATCCCGGGTGACAAGACAGGTGACAAGACGCTTGTTGAAAACTACCGTCCCATAGCGATATTATCAGCATTCGCCAAACTCTTTGAAAACATTTTGCACATTAATATTTACAAACAAATAACGCCATATCTCAGTCATTCACAACATGCTTACAGGAAAGGTCGATCAGTTAACTTAAATTTGCTCACTTTGGTTAATTATATCTCAAAAGGAGTAGATAACAATACCCAAGTAGATGTAATTTATTTGGAATTTAAAAAGGCGTTTGATCAAGTGGATAACGATATTTTACTTAAAAAGCTGAGCTCTTACTGGCTGGCTCCGAAACTTTTACGGCTGTTTGCCAGCTATCTGGGTAACCAAAAATAGTTTGTGTGACTCGGATATTTTGACTCCCCTTCTTACCACACCCGTTCAGGCGTGAGTCTAGGTTCATCGCTAGGCCCATTACTGTTCACTATCATGATTGATGACCTGGCTAAGTATATAACTAAAGTGAATTGCCTAATTTACGTAGACGATGTCAAGGTCTTCACTAGGATTAAAACGCCTAAAGACTGTGATGATCTGCAGAGTGAAATAAATGCAATTCAAGTATGGAGCGACGCAAATCGACTCCACTATAAAATGTCCAAATGCGAAGTTGTAACCTTTACTTGGTCATACAGTATACGGTTACGCAGTACGAGCTTAGCGGTGAGACGATCAAACGGTGCTATTCGGTTAAAGATCTTGGCGTAATATTCGACACTGAACAAAATTTTCACAACCATATCCGTACACTTACTGTCTCTTGTTTTAAAAAACTAGGTTTCGTATCCCGTAGTTGTAAAAACTTTACCAATGTTAATGCTATTAAACTTCTTTACACTTCTTTAATCTGGTCCAAAGTTGAATCTAGTGCATGCGTTTGGAACCCATATGAAGTCACATACTCACTTATGTTAGAAAAGGTTCAAAAAAGATTTTCGCATTTTTTATATAAAAAGCTTTACGGATACTATCCGTTTATGTACCTACCCTACAAAGTTTTTGCAAGGTACCTTGGGTTATAACTCCCTAGAAACAAGTCGGCTCTATGTCCAAATCATAACTCTGTGCAGTTTGTTGAAAGTGCAGACTGATTGTCCCAGTCTTCTCACTGAAGCCAGCCGGCTTTGGGTGCCCGAACAACGTTCCAGATTTCTATCAGGCCGAGTGCGCTTGTTGGAACCACTGCGAGCACGTACGTTGCACTGCCAACAGTCACCCATCTCCCGTGCGCAGCGCAGCCTTAATGAGCTTATTACCATCCATCCTCAGTTTGATTTGTTTGCGGATGACTGGAAGACGATCGAGCGAGTGTGTCTCAGTTATTGTGAGAGTATGTAATTATGTATACCTATGTAAAGTTAGTTATTTTAAGTCCGTATTGTATTTGTATATCTGTTGTGTTATTTTTGTAGTTTTTAAATTTAATAAATATATGTACCTAAAATACGTAAGTTTAAAAATGAATGTATACCTAATTATTATTCATATTTTTTTCTTTTGGTAGTTTTAGATATAGCGTATGAGATTCAATTTGTAAAGTTATATTTAAGTGTAAATAAACGAATTTGAACGAATTTGAATTTGATTATCTAACACTCTTTTAGTTACATGATTTTCTTCCCTCCGCATGGCATGCGATATGATTGATAGATGCAAAAATTACAGTAAAATTATAACGAAGTCTCTATCTATGAACAGTTTTTTAAATATCAGTTATGACTGATATCTCAAAAACGTTTTCTTGGTTTACCGGTCACATAACTAGATGGCGCTGCTGAGCTAACTTAAATAAACCTATCTAGGTTCAGAACCGTCACCGCGTTGGTGCGCGAGTCCTACTCGCACTTACCGGTCTTGTTTTTCTTCTCTGTTACACAAAGCATTTTTATAAATAAGGATAATTTTGGGTTAAGATTTCTACCGTTGCATACTAACAGAAAAAGAAGTTTGTAGGGACCAACTTGTATGCCTAAAATGGTGGTATATCGCTGACGGTACAGCCAAAGAATAATAACTATTACTGCATAGTTGACTGTCATCAACGGTCATCGAGGTGCCTAGCTCTGGTTATGGGGAGATTATTGAGAGATACTCAAACTTAGTTATAAAACTGGAGCACAGTTGAGTTTCTTTAACAGTCTGTAAGCCTGACTTCTAAACTCAGTATCGAGGACTCGAGGACATTGAGGACCATTGAATATATCCGTTTGCAAAATCAATAAAACTGAGTCTCAGCCCTAGATGCCCTTTCATTAGTGCCATGAGCTACAGATGAACTATGAGCGAGTATAAATAATACCCATCTGACGCTTTATATTGGTCAGACAGAATGACTCTAATGGGTGGTCGGTGGTTCATGAAAACAGAGAGCATAGTTTTAATTATTATAGGTTAGACTTTATTTAATATAGCTTAAGAGTAAATTTATCAGTAGCCGTAACCACCGCATCCGCAAGCGCAATTGCCAGAGATGGTGACGGCGCCAGCAGCGGGCACGACGCCGCCATATTCAATAGCACCGATTATGGGGACTTGACCAGCGACTACGGTGGAGCCGCAGACTGGCAGCTCTCCGGCGACGGCCACGTTACCAGCGCCAGCACCGCCGTACGCCGCGCCACAACCGGCGCCGAGACCCGCTCCGTAACCCAGACCAGGGGCTCCAAGACCCGCTCCGTAGCCCAGACCAGCGGCTCCAAGACCAGCGGCTCCGTAGCCCAGACCAGCGGCTCCGAGACCAGCAGCTCCGTAGCCTAGTCCCAGAGCGGGTGCGGCGATACCAGCTCCATAGCCGATACCGAGAGGACCAGCTAGGCACTGGCTATATACGTTCTGAAAGAAGACAGACAACATGTTAGTAATATCATCAAAGTCATACATTACTAATTTCTAATACACTAATTTCAAAAATAAGTTTTGGTAGAAACAATGTTCGTACCAGAATACTTACTTGGATCAGGCAAGCCTGGACGCAGACCAAAAAGAAAGATATAGTTGACATATTTTAAAATTTCTGATGCTTGAAAACAGAATGCTTTCTGAAAACGAAGCACACGTATTTATACAGTACAAATACACAATAATGGATGACCACAGAAAGTAGGTTACATAAAAATGAGTGCAACACTTTTCATAAAATGATACGAAAGCCCCCGTTATCAGTTAATTGGTTACTTCGCTTATTTTGACATAAAAAATATTGATATCAGTATGTCACGTACAAAATTGTACCACTGAATAAAAAGCATGGAATCTAGCTTTAGAATATCATTAAAAATCCAGATCCTCTAAAACAACAATGGCATTCAAAATCCTTTTGGTGTGCGCTTCAGCGCTTCTAGTCCAGGTGTACAGCCAGTGCCTCGCTGGACCCGGCCTAGCCGGTGCTGGACTAGGAGGCTGGGCAGCTCCTGGGGCCTGGGCAGGAGGTTTGGGTGGCGCCGGCTGCGGCTGCGGTGGAGTAGCCTCTACCGGTGGTGGCCTCCCAGTCACCAGCATATCTCCCATCGCCCCTGTCGGCGTATCCGTGCTGTCTGAAAACGTTTACGAGGGTAGTCTGTGCGTCGGTGGTAACCTGCCTTTCCTTGGAACCGTTGGTATCGAGGGCATCGTGCCCACCGCTGGTACTGGTGCTGTCTCATACGGCTGCGGCAACGACGCCGTCGGCATCGTCGTGGAGGAGGGCCCCATCGTCACCGGTATCGCTGCCCCTGGATCTTACGGCCCTGGTATCGGCGCCATCGCTGGTCCCGGCATTGGCGGGCTCGGGCTTGGCCTAGGAGGCATCGGCGGCGCCGGCTACGGCGCAGGACTTGGACTCGGAGGCATGACCGGTTACGGTCTCGGAGGTTGCGGTTGTGGAGGAGCTATCTACTGAAGATTATCTTCAGTTAATTATTTTAAGCTTTGACATATTAAATTTCCTCATAAAAATATTTCGATAGTTCTTATTTACCTGTAAGGTCGCACATAAGGTAGGTGATTTCTAGCCACTTGTATCCATCCACCAGCTTTCACGAGGCTCTTTCAGATATAAAATCGGTTGAGGTATCTGATCGACATTGACCTACCTACGTTCAAGGCACAGACGTGGGTTAAAGACTATAGATAAGAAATTCATAATTTATCTTTTTAAACACGTACATAAATTGTGACAAATAGACTGTCCGCACGTGCTAAATCGTGATGATGGCTTACAGGTTACACTTATAGCTAAATAATTGATTGAGGGAGCAAAGTGACCGAGATCGAGATGGTTGTAAGAATTGGCATGCATGTACCAGATGTACCTGTCATCCTACCTAGGTACCTAGAAGTACCGTAATTACCCAAGCGTTTAAGAAGATTCTATGAAACAGCTAAAAGATTAGCGTACACACAATAATTACAATCAGTGACCATCATTGTTCATCATTGATCATCAGTAACATTTTGAATAACAATTTGTGATCAAATTTTCTACAAACCGATCCTCGGCGCTGACCGTCTCGTATCGTAGATACCTACGAATCAGCTTGATTTGTTTTAGTATGTTGCTGATCGCCGCGAAATACATAGTTTTTGCAATTTTTTTATTTTGCGGTTTCTCGCAAAATGAAAACACTCACTGCATTGGCTGTTTAATTAAATTTGTTTAATTTTGTTAAACGAGTCGACCGAGTGCGTAACACCATGCTGCGCTCACTTACCGGCATTGCAGATGTAGGGCAGAGATCGGCTGGACTTAAGTGGGACTGGTCGGGCCACGTTGGCCGAATGCACTCTGAGAAATTGGCCCATATTGTAACACCATGAATGCCTGAAGACGGAGGGCGACGTCTGGGTCGGCCGAGAAAGCGTTGGCAGGACGATTTTGACACCTTCCAAAGAGGATGGTGGGAGTTAACGACAGATAGGGATGCTTGGAGGGATTTGGGGGAGGCCTTTGCCCAGCAGTGGGACGAGAAAGGTTAGAAAAAATAATTGTTAAGCTTCTAATGTATGGTTGGTTATTTACAAATGGGTTAGGCGTATTTACTTCTGAAATAATAGTATGGACGGTATTAAGGATTATAAGATTAGATCCAGATTTAGATGAATTCCACATTTTGCTAAGGTCTTTACGGGCAATGGCCCTTTTCACTGGGCATTTCTGGGACCTAAAATATAGAGTCGGTCTTGTAAAGTTCCTCGTGGATGCTTCAAATTTGATTGCTATTTCTAATCGCCGCCATCGCCTTTAATATTTGCTCTTTTTTGTACTTGTGTATCGGTTTTTTTGACATAAAGAAATTCTAAATCAAAGAAAATAGTTGCAAGATGTGTAATGAGCTACCATCTGAGGCTTTCCCGCTAGACTACGACATACGCTTCAAGAGAAATGTAGAGGTTTCTACAGGGTAGAGGTTTCTACACATCGACAATACCCGGGGTGTTGCCGGTGTCAATAGACGACGGTGACTGCTTACCATCAGGTGGACCGTAAGCCCGTTTCCCATAATTAAAATAAAAAATAGGTCTACTATGAGAACTACAAAAAGATACTATTAACACGACTATTACTAAAATTACCATTTTGAACCTTATTTTGTAAGCGGGCTCAGAAAGTATTGTAAAACTCATATTGTTTTAAGAAAACCTATTTAACGATATCCTACACGATAGCGAGCGTAAACAAAAGTGTCCTAACTTTCATATAGAGGAGGACTCTAAGAAACAAGTTTTTAGTTATTATTTTCATAATTTATTAGGAGTCACTAAAATAATAATAACACGACCATACTTACACACACACACGAAATACACGACTTCCCTGTCAGGTGAGGTGAATGAAGGAATGTCGTTGGGTTTTAGTCGGTATGCCGTTGGTTGATAGTCTACGTATGTATAGTCCGACAGACCCCTTCAGCTCTCCCCGAGAGGAGGACATGCGTAAAGCATTTTCCCGACGTAAAAAAAAAAGACCCGTGAACTTCAGCAATAATACCGGTTCTGTACAGCAGAGTACATATACAATAATAATAATAGAAATAAATGATGCTGGACAATTCACAGAGCGCCATCTAGCCCCAAACTAAGCAAAGCTTGAACGAATGGGAATCAGATAACTGATAGAAAACTTTGTTTTTGAAAATACATTCATTTAATATACAGAATGTTTGGTAATATACTTATGATATTCAAGTGACGGTTTCTCAAAACATAAAAAAACTTCTCGAAAAAAACTACTAGTTATATTACCAAATTTTTAAGAAAATTGACTAAATGATTAATTTGATATAAAACTTACTGCCTACTCTTGCAAGCGACGTCCAAAAATAAAGGCTGATTTGATATCTCTTTCGGTTTTGGGTTAGAATGGGACAAGAAAAGATATCTCTAGACGTCACCAATATAGAAATCAGAAATCAGAACGTTTATTTGCTCGAATAGGTACATGTTTCGATGTTACACTTTGTTGATCCTTATATGTTCTACCATACAGATGGTGTGCAAATATAAATATATAAATCAAATTTAAACTAAGTGAATGTCAAATAAAATTAGAAATGTCAAACAATATAAATAAACAAATGTCATAGTATAGTCAATTAAAAGACAATGGAATGGGTTAATTATTCATTAATGTCGTAAAAACAATAGTGTGCGAACTATTTTGTCAACTTTGCTTTGAAGACATTGAATGGTAATTCCTTAAATGCATTTGGCAATTTATTATACACCTTTATGGCACTCACATAAACATTTCTTTTATAAATGTCCAGTCTGACTTTAGGTACGTATAATTTATGTGGATTTCTAGAGGCAGCTTTTTTAATAACTACTTCTGATTGCTTCTTGAAATATCCAGGGTGTCGTTCAACAAGAATGCACAATTCCCTGATGTACATGCAAGCCAAGGGCAAAATATTGAGCTGTTTAAAAAGTGGTTTACAACTATCCATGAACCAAGCACCAAAGACTCTCACGCACTTTTTCTGGACTCTGAAAGCTCTACTCACCTCTACAGAGTTACCCCACAGTAATAAACCATACGATAACACAGAAGAAACATATCCGTGGTATGCGGTAATAGCTGCTTCCCTATATAGAAACAGTTTCGCGTAAACGCCTAATGGCATAAACAAATCTGTCTAATTTATCGCAAACGTAGGATATGTGCTCCTTCCAGTCACAATGTTGGTCAACTATAATACCTAGAAATTTGGCAGATTCTACTTGTTCTATGTCAATGTTATTAAATTTTATATTCATGTACACAGTATCTGTGGTTAGATGGCAAGCATTATGCAATAGCACAACATAAGTTTAATAAAGTGTTTGTATTTACATGCCAAAATAAATTTCACATTTCTATGGTAAAGATTTCATAAATTTATTTATCATGCTCATCAAAATAACCCCTTTCATTTTTGTGCGTATATTATCAAACACCCTATATAGAGAAATAACCGGACCCGGAACAAATATCTGTAGATCATGCAAACATTTGCACAAAGCGGTACTCTTCCACCTTTATAATGCGCACTGCCAAGAAGTGGAACGCCTTGCCTGAGTATGTGTTTCCTGATAACTACAATCTAGGGGTCTTCAAGTCGCGAGTGAATAGATTTCTTCTAGGCAAGCGTGTATCATCGCAGACTGCATCATCGCTTACCATCAGGCGAGATAGTGGTCAAACGCTAGCCTAAAATTTATAAAAAAAAAATTTGTTCCGCTGCGGGTATCGAACCCGCAACCTCCTGCAACTCAACCGCCTATTCGCCTACTGCACCACGGAGGTCGTCGAAAAAGTGTCATGTCAAATTTCAGATCCACAGTACTACTAGTCTACGAGTAAAATGGTTGCAAATGATCGCACAGACAAACAGGCGGACATGGTAAAACTATTTTTCAAACTTTCGCAATCACTGTACATAATTATTGATTAAAACAATTATGTCAACCTGTGACCACGACTGTTGCAACACAGCCTAAACGTCGGGATAACAAATAAAAGGTAGGTACATACGCGATAAATACCCGTGTTAATCAATAATTATGATAAAACTATA
Organism: Philereme transversata; assembly: GCA_963924445.1. Taxonomy (NCBI): domain Eukaryota; kingdom Metazoa; phylum Arthropoda; class Insecta; order Lepidoptera; family Geometridae; genus Philereme; species Philereme transversata. The sequence continues at coordinate 26,257,322 of OZ004346.1, forward strand.
ATCCGAGTTCTACTACAGAAGCCTAAAAATAACTGATCACCTGCATTTAACCTGATATTGGCAATACCAATTATTATGATCTTAAGAAATAAACGATAAGGTGTATAAATCGAAGATAGTGCGTGTTCTACGATTATACATGATTGAATAACATGCATTGATGAAATATTACAAAGATGAAGATAACAAGTATAAAAAGTGAACAATAAGATGGCAATAGTCAGTTCAAAATCATAAGTAAATACATAAGTTCGAGCTTTACGTTACAAAATGGTGTCCAAAACCTACGTAGTTTGTGCTTTTGCATTATTCCAGGTAAGTAAGTGTTAGAGACCTACCTACTTACAACCATAAGGAGAGGTTGTCACGGCCAAGTTGTTAGAACTGCTAACAGATGGCGTTGCTCTGTCATGCTCTGTATAACAAGGAAAAGTGGGTTGTCAATGTCAATTGCCGTGTCGACAACATTTGAGTTTGTTTATCTGACAAAGAGAAATTGTTTTAGAAAAACGTTGGTATTGTCTCTGTGACATTTTTACATGTAAACCATAATTTTTGACGGTATATTCCCAGACAGCGCCATCTATTACGCTAGTTGGAACTAGTTTTATTATATATAAATCGAAATTGCAAAGCCCTTATTTCCGTGTCAATATTATTTTCCGAGGAACAAAAATAATAAAAAATATCATTTGTTTTTGTGAATTGAGATTGTTTTAGACAAATTTTGATATTGTGTCTTTGACTTTGACAGTTTGGCATATAAACCATAGTTCTTTGGGGCAGAGCGCCATCTATTACGCTAGTTCAAACTTGTTTTTCTTTCAATCGAAAATGAGAGCCCTCTGGTGTCTCTTTTTGTACCAATAAGTAAAAAAACTATGTACGTGGTTGTGACCCTGGTGTATAAGTTTTAAGGCCGCCTGGAGGCCTCCGATACCCATTCCTTGAGGTCTTTTATAGCCGATTTCGACAAAAAATAGAAACGCTCTGTTGTAAATGCTATTAGCGGTTACCCATCCAAACGGTGACTAACGAAACGTTGCTTTTTATATAACATGAACGCATACGCAGTCAAAAAGATCGGTCTCTTTACAGACGTAGACACAGCTAGACTAGTTTACTTCAGCTACTTCCACAGCATTATGTCATACGGTATACTGCTGTGGGGGAGTGCTGCAGATATAAACACCGTTTTTGTGCTGCAGAAGAGGGCTGTTCGTGCAATTTATAATATGGGCCCCAGAAAATCATTACGCAATAAGTTTAAAGAAATAAATGTTATGACATTCCCTTGTCAATACATCTATGAAAATCTGATGTATGTTCACAAGAAAATTAATTTGTTTAAGAAAAATAGCGATAATCATAATTTTAATATTAGAAATAAAGATAAACTCGCTGTTGCCACTTGTAGACTCCATAAAGTTAGTAAATCGTTTAAAGGGCAAGGTGTACGCTTTTATAAAAACTCCCAAGGGATGTACAAAAATTGACAATTAATAAATTTCAAAAACGTAATTAAACTAAATCTTTATAAAAAAGCCTACTATAAAATATCGGATTATTTAGATGATAGAGAAGCTTGGGATTGAAATTGCTCCAACTCGTTCAAAATGTTACAATTTAGATGTAATTTATTTTCTCTATTATGTATTGTAAAAGGATCATTAAAAAAAACAACCAACCTTCTTTCTTGCCTTTCTTTCCTGGCTTGGTCGCGAAGGAACAGGTAGCAAAAATGACGTTTCAAAGTGATCCTTGTGATTTTAATGAATAAAAATATTTGACTTTGACTTTGAACATCTCTTCTTCAACCAGTTGAAGACAATGCCATTTTATATAATATGATAATATGCAATAAGACCCGTAATCTTCAACCAGTTATTAAACAATTCCATTTTGCTTCTAACTATAACACTAACACCCTTTCCAGACAATCGCAGGGCAGTGCATCGGTAACGCATTCAATGGTCTCCGCCCAGGACTCAACGGTAACGGATTAGCCGCCAACATCCTCGCCGGCAACAGTATGCTTGCCAACGGTCTTGCAAACGGTTTTAACGGGCTGGGAGTAAACGGACTGGGAGCAAACGCGCTGGGAGCAAACGCGCTGGGAGCAAACGGAATTGGGCTAGCTGGCGGTTGCGGTGGCGTAGCATCCACCGGTGGCGGTCTTGCAGTCCAGAGCGCTTCATTAGTCGCCCCTACCGGCGTATCAGTGGTCTCAGAGAATGCGTACGAAGGCGCTCTATCAGTCGGTGGTAACCTTCCCCTCCTGGGTACTGTGGGTTTGGACGGAACCTTACCCACTGGTGGTGCTGGTGCGATATCGTATGGATGTGGTGATGGGGCTGTGGGAATTGTAAATGAGGGTCCTATTGCTACTGGTATTGTGAGCCCTGGTACATATGGCCCCGGTGTGGCTGCACTTGGAGCTGGTGTGGGTCTGAATGGTCTGGCTGGAGTAGGTTACAATGGTTTGGGTAGGATCGGCTATGGTGCTAACTGCGCTATTTAAGCAGTTATTGTTATTTGTTGTTTAGTAATAAATATTGATTATACTATTATTTTTGATGTTTATTTTTAGAATCCCTTCTTATGATTAGTAGGCAGTTAAAAAGTAGATAATATTTGCCTAATATTAACAAAATGCTCAAGACATGTTAGGCTTCGCTTTTGTTAGACGACCTCCGTGGTGCAGTGGGCGAATAGCCGGCTGAGACGCATGAGGTAGCGGGTTCGATTCCCGCCGCGGAACAAATGTTTGCATGATCTGCAGATATTTGTTCCGGATGGTTTTCTATATATTATAAGTATATTTAAAAAAAAGCGTATAAGTATTGTATCAGTTATCTGGTTCTCATAGTACAAGCTCTGCTTAGTGTGAGGCTAGATAGCGCTGTGTGAAATGTCCAGCAATATTTATTTATTTATATTATATTTGCTGAAACTGAAAGCCCTCAAAATAAGGTCCATAAACATTTCAATTTATAACTTAGGCCAGGTACTTATCTACCTACTTCTATTCTTAAAAATAATATTCAATATCTATACTTAATTATTGTAAAGAGGAAAGATTGTTTTTTTGTATGTTTGTAACGAATAAACTCAAAAAGTACTGGTTCGATTTTAAAAACTCTTTCGCCATTAGAATGCTACATTATTCTTGAGTAACATAAGCTACTCTTTACTCAACTGCACAGAAGGAAGGTAATGTTTTGATTGAAAAACTACGCGTGCGAAGTTGCGGATTGGTGCTAGTCAATTATAAAACAAGGCCTGCCAAGTACGATTAGGACTCGCGCACTGTGGTAGGGGGAAAAGAGGGTATTTTTTTGAGATTGCAAACACAAACAGTTTACTAATAAAAAATAAAAAAATTGAGGTAATTTTGCAATAAAAAAGAAAGTAATACAGGAAGTAATAAAAAAGGAAGAACGTACTCATATATAGGAAGTATTTTATGTTATTTTATCATGACTACTTATTTTCCATAAATGACGAAATACAATCTTATTTGTAATGTATGAAGAGGAAAGAATATACAATTATTTACTATAAAATACAGAAGAAGCAGTTGAATCAACTAAAGACACCTGCAAACGATCTTTAGATAACTCAACTGCTCCAGATCACTACCAGGTGGAAGTGTCCCCAAGACACTGGCTGCATTGCCCCGCTGAATTGCAATGTTTATGCGTTGACCCAAATAAGCGCCAGCTCTCGGATCACACTTCGTTTCGACCAGACGCCCAGATAGAATTTTGAAAACGCGACGGGCCCCGGTACTCCGTGGATCCAGGGTCTCGACCCCAAATGGCTCAAATACGTAAGCTCTGTCAAGACTTCCATATTTGCGCCGCTTGAGATCTTCGGCTGAATTTGCCGCACCACCAATTTGCCATTTTCCGTTTTCCGTTAAATATATTGTTTGGCTCAATCTAAACTCGTACCACTGCCGCCATCTAGTAGAACAAAATAACACAGATAACTGTTAGAAATAGTTTTCATCTATAACTCACTAGATGGCATTGATAGGTAGTTATCAGTTATGGCAAAGCATTTACTACTGCAGATATTTGTTCTGGGTCTGGATGTTTTTCTTTATAATTATAAGTATGTATTTACAAAAAAAAAGTATGTAAGTAGGTATTCTATCAGTTATCTGGTACAAGCTCCGCTTACTTTGGGGCTAGATAGCGCTGTGTGAAATGTCCAGCAATATTTATTTATTTATTTTTATTATTATTCATTCACACATTCACGTCATTCACCCATCAGTTGTCAGTAAAATGAATGAGGCATTTACATCTCGATGAGAGCTAAAAAATTAGTTCCATCTAGTGTAATAGATGGCGCTGTCTGGACATAAGCTACCAAAACAGTTGAGACAACGCACGGTCCAGTGCTTTCACATTAATAAAGATTTTTCACGGTCATTTTTTAGGGTTCCGTACCCAAAGGGTAAAACGGGACCCTATAACTAAGACTCCGCTGTCTGTCTGTTCGTCTGTCACCAGGCTTTATCTCATGAACCGTGATAGTTAGACAGTTGAAATTTTCACAGATGATGTATTTCTGCTGCCGCTATAACAACAAATACTAAAAACAGAATAAAATAAATATTTAAGTGGACCTCCCACACAACAGACATGATTTTTTTGCCATGTCAAATAATGGGTCTCAGAATAGAAGAAGTGTCTCAGATCACTTTGAAACGTCAATTTTACCACCTTTTCTTCCGCGAGATAGCCAGGAAAGAATCAGGATGTAGTACAGCTACAACATTAATAACTAAATATTGTAGCTACACCTTTTACCTACTTTTTGTTTGGCAAAATATATAGGTATATAGATTACTAGCTGTTGCCCGCGACTTCGTACGCGTTACACTCCTAAATGTGTAGGTGACCTAGAAAAAAAGCTAAAATCGCTGTTGCAACTTGACTTGACACCCCATTTTTATCCCATGGTAACTGATTTATAAGATAAAAGGTAGTCTATGTGGTAATGCAGGTTATAAGCAACGTATATACCAAATTTCATCGAAATCGGTTTAGCCGTTACGACGTGATTGTGTAACACACAAACAAACATCCAAACTTTCACATTTATAATATTCTTCTTCTTAGTCGTAGCACTCTTGGCAGAGTGGTTTGTAATATTAGTGTGATGAAAAAATGGGACTCTAAAATCCTCAAAATATGGGTAGGTAATAGCAACTTTTTGAGGTGAAGTTAGCTACATTTGTCAGAGCCCAGTTGGCAAATGTGCTAGCGCCTAGCAGAGCTGGGCAAAATACATGTTTTGCGTTGATTAAAATACTAATCAAAAAATATTATCTCGAACGTATTTAAAATACGAAAAACAAAATATTTTTAAGTCATACCATCAGGCCGCATACGAGTACCATCGTCACGCATCCAGACTGTTCAGTTCGAGAACGGCTAGAACGTTGAAGCTGGCATGCATGACGTGACGGCGTCGCGGCGCGGCCTTGGTACACGATAATCCATGCTAGTTTATTAGTACAGCACTGTTGACATTTTTAATGTATGTAGGTAGGTATTCTTTTGCGAATCCGTACGTTGCATACCTAATGTTTTTCTTATCATTTCAATCAAGGTTCGTGACTTTTTCCAAATTGATTTTTTTATCATTCACAATCTGTTCATTCGAATTGAAACTTTATTACATTGATTATTACGAAAGGTTTTCCTTATAAATGAAAGCCCGTTTTTACTCGAATTCAGTATAAAATGCAATTTGATAACAAAATGGCTGTCCGTTTATTATCTCTAGTTGTTTTGGGCCTTATTTCGGTAAGTTAAAAAATAGGGAAGCTTTTTCCACCGAGACTACATCATCGCTTACCATCAGTCGAGACCGCATGTTCCTCGGTTTAGTTGTCTCAGAGCTGGTCTAGCAAAACCTTCGAATAGGCATGACCAGGGCCCGTAGCCAAATTACATTCGCTTCGAATCGATTCGATTTTTACATAGGTTTGTTGTCGATATAACACGTGATATTTCCATAGCATGTGTCAAATCCTATACATTTTCGGACTTATCGACTAACGTCATCACTAATCGAGTGTAACTTGGCTAAGCCCTCTGGACCATAGAAAGAAAACCACCAGGAGCCTACCTAATTAAATTAATATCTTCTTTTCAGAATGCCACCAGCCAAATCCTTGGCAACGGTATTGGCTACAACGGTCTAATAGGCAATGGCTTAGTCGACAACGGGATGGCAAATGGATTCGGACCCAACTGCTACGGAGCGAATTTTGCGCCAAATCTTGGTGGAGCAGTCCCAATAGGATACGGCGATGTGGCGGTCACTGGCCAGTTGCCAGTTGGAGGCAACACTGCCGTCGCAGGCCAGGTCCCAGTGATTGGCTATGTCAATTTTGAAGGATATTTACCAGCTGGTGGTCTGGTTTCTGTGGCTCCTAATTGTGGCTGCATTTAGGCGTAAATAAAGTTAAATGTGCGGACATACATAATAAAATTATTTTTATTTTTTTTATATACTATTACTTCTTCTACTTGCTTAATTAACACCTGTAAAATATTAGGTAGGTACCCCCATTTACCTATATAATTATACGCCATTGGCCATAGGTACCTAACCTTATTTAAGTGGGTACCTATCTAGGTTCAGTGCCATTCATCAATACCTATTCAAGACTCTCAGATGGACATAACGTCACCTCCATGGCCGATTTGAGAATCTGCTATTTTTTATTTACCTCTGCGAACTTATTTTAAGGGACACAATAATGAGGATGTTGTCGGATTGGTCTATTATACCTACTTAGATACTAGTCAGTAGTCACACAAATAGAATAGAATATATATTTATTTAACACACACAAAGAAACACAGAACGGATCACACACAAAATAGGTAGATAGAAAGGAAAAAATAAAATAGAATGAGATATTATATTAGACCTAGAGTTAGAACACATAGTTACCTACCCAACCAGTAGATAGATAATATGTAGGTGCTAACCAGTCCCGCTCCGTGCTACGCGTGCCCAAACAGGCTCTGCCTCAGCTTTATGCTCCTTTGCAATAAATAATGCATAGCAGGGCTGGATTTTATAGGCAGAGCCTTATGTAGGTAGCTAAAAAAATAGGTATGAAGCTAAAATAAGTACCCATTTGTTTGGCTAAAAAAATAAATCAAGATGAATTCTAGCAAAAAGCTCAGACGTATCAAAACTAAAGAAATTACCTTGTTTTATTTTTTTCATAAGATCTAGAGATTGAATAAGCATATGCCCCACCTGATGTTAAGTGGTAACCATCGCCTATAATAAAACATTGCCTCGTAGATCACGCACCTTAGAAACATGCCCTCCGACGCACTGTCCTGCGTCGAAGCCTGTGCCTGTCATTTCATCGGCAACCTTACCCTTCAAACAGCAATGCTGCATAGCGGAAGAAATAAGTATGGTGGTAGTACTTCCCCGGGCAAGCCCTTTCACAAGGAAATTAAACTACTCTTAAAACTAAGTATACTCTTGCGTAAATAACTAAGCTTAGTAGACGCTCTTTTTTTATGTAAGTATATACATTTAGACACACAAGCTGACGGGCCTCCTGATGTTAAGTTTACATTCCACGTTGCCTTAAATTTAATGCCTTATTTACAACTCTCTTAAAGACGTTCGTGTTGAAGTCCACCGGGAAAACCTCCGGAGAAAGGTTATTCCACACCTTGCTGGTGCGTGGAAGAAACGAGCGGGTGAAACGCACCGTATGTAACTTCCACGCATCTACAATCCACGCTCTGGACGTTTTAAAGAACAAAACACCAAATTAACATATATTTACACTTAGTTTTAATTTATTTAAATAAATATTAATAAATATCTTTGCTTACAATCAATAAATTAATCTGAACACGCATAATTAACAGCAGCTGTGCCTCCTGTCGGCAGATTACCATTTAAACTAACACTGCCGTATAGTGGCATCTTACCAGTGATTTCCACATTTCCAGCTATTTGCAAACCATCAGCGTGGATTTGAATGCCATATTGCTCAGGCGCATTCATCACAGATTGTGAGTAAGCATTGCCAGCGGCCGGGTACCAGCCATTTAGCAGATTTGCGCGATTCACGCTGCCTTTGTTCCCATTTGCCATATTATTGGCATAGTTCGAATAAGCTGAAGGGTTATAACTTTGAGCTGAGTTGTAAGAACTACCCAACTGATATTTGGATGCGATTGAATTGGCTTTGTTCCCGAGAAGAGTTGGATTAGCAATTGTAGAAATTGCTTGATTTGCAATTCCAGCATTGGCCAAATTATTATTTAAGAAATTTGGTTTGAGAATTTTACTAGTGTCTAAGCTGGGTGATGCAACATTGGCACTTGCTATGTTACTGGCTAGGTTTTGACTGGCTATACTGGCGGTCGCTAGACTAGGATTGGTGTTCACGTTGGGTAGAAGGCCAGTTGCTGCGTTTGAATTGGCTAAATTTCTATTTGCTGGCCCGTTTCCATTCCCAGATAATGCTAGGGTTCTGGCTAGCTGGTTTGTTGCTGGCACGGTTCCCAGGCCTTTGACAAAAGATGCGCTAGGGTTGAACGACCTTGCATTAGATAAATCAGTGCCCAGAAAAGGCCTTTGGGTATTGATAGCACTTTGTCCATTAAGAGTTGAGACTAGTCCCGTAACAAACTGTAAAAAAAAAAAAATTGCATTAATACAATATTAACTCTTTTTGCCGCATACAAACTCGTAGCCGTTGCTAAAACTTATGAGAAAATGATATTGTTTCATCATCATCATCCACAGTCTGACTTCTCCCATTGTTGGGTATAGGCCTCCCCAAGTGTGTGCCATCCACCACGATCCTGCGCTAGTCTCACACACTGACGGCCCGCGACCTTTACGATGTCGTCTAACCATCTCGCTGCCATACGTTCTACTCTTCTATACCCGCTCCTCGGCCACCATTCAGTCACTGCCCTGCTCTATCTGTTATCACCACGTCCAGCCAAGTGTCCCGCCCAAGACCATTTGAGTTCCATGACTCGAATCCTAATGTCCTGAACCTTCGTTCGTCTACGGATCTCGACGTTTGGACCTCGATCTAACAGTCTGATGCCGAGCATGGTATGCTCTATGGCTCTCTGTGCAACTCTTAACCTGTACACAGCCTCCTGCGTGAGCGTCCATGTCTCGGCACCATATGTCGTGGTGGGAAAACACATTGGTCGAATAAGCGGGTCTTCAGACACCGTAGAGTAGGCGACATTGTTGTTTAATAATTATGTATAATTAGACCAACTGAATGCTTCCTTAAATTTAAGCCATGACTCTGTGTACGACTGTTAATTAAACAAAATAAACTGGTTAGCTTGTATTTCATTTTGCTTTGAATCATATTATAATTAACTTACTTGAATCGAAGCTACACATACAATATAAATTAGAAAAGCCATTTTAAAATATCAAAACTCAAATAATCGATTCTAGTTCTCAATCAACCTTTTTTATAACAGCGAAGAAAACTTAATCAATGATTTTGATATTTCTAAATTTACGTGACCAAGTTGACTAATGTCATTGTTATCAACTGATATCTACAATCAATTTTGACGTAACGATTTCATTCATTGGTAATTTTATAAATGTATATTTCTTGTATATTCCTTTGTTACTTTAATGATATTAATGATATTTGATTAATGATATACTCACTGATACTGATGATGCATCTATTAAAAGTCATTCAAATAATGCAACTAGTAAATCGCTTACCTTGGAAATTAATAATGCTCTTTAATATCTTGCTGCAATGGACACTTTTCCACACGCGGGTATTATTCCATTAAAACCCATATTTTCATGTTGAAAGTCATTGTTTTCCACTTCAGCGCAGATAGTCCTTGGTACCGAATTTTCCAAAACACTGGCAATTGGCCTTTCTTGTGAGTCTTGACTTCTTGGCGTTGTAAATGGTCCTGTCTCTGGCTCATGGATTGGATATTGCGATAAAGACCCAGAAGTTGGATATGGAGCAGGACATAAATATATGGGGTAGTTTGGAAACCAAGGCATTGGTAAAAATATCGGTGGTATCCCGAAAGGGGCTGTAAATAAGAATACAGTTTGTGAGACATTGCCTTTATATTATTCATAGGGCGTCCAGTGATCAACGTAGGCCTCCCCCGTAGATAAAGAAACCGATATTGTGCAGCTTCCATTCTATGTCAGGGCGGCGACCACAATCTTTCTTCAGGAGCGTTTTGTTTCAAGCTTGTATTTAGTAACATTACATCGATTTGAACCACAAAACTTTTAAAAATTACTGTTATAATCCTAATAATGATGTATATTTAGTGATTACGCCACGTGCAGTATAAAACATTGCGAAAATAAACACGATTTACTCTAATGTGAAATGTTGAGTGAACAATTTATGGTGACGTCACCAAAACCGCTTCGCCTTTACAATAATAAAGTAAGCTTACTTGTTAAGGGTACGAAATGTCAGTGTAATATTATTTTAATACTGCTCTATGAGATTGAGGTTGGCCCCCAATTTTCTTCATTGATATAACTTACAATCACAATTTTGAAAAAAACAGGTACGATTTTTGATAGGATTTTAAAACTATTCCTTCTTCTTACCTCCACATCCGTATTGTGTTCCTACAGATACTTTGCCTTGAGCGTGCACAGACCCACCAAAGCTGGCAGGAGCCACATCAATATCATCGATAATAGTTTCAAGTGGCGTCTTTATATTCATACTATTTTCTGCAAAAATAATAATTTATTCGAATTAGTTATCTCTTAAAATCATTAAGCATATTCCAATAGTTTCTAGTTCTAGAAGTGTTTAGTGTAATGGGTGCATTGCATTAGTGATATGAGTTCTAAGTTCCAACCGAATGCTTTGTATGACACCTATTTATGATTTATCCAAACACTATAAAGGAGAGAGTTTTGAACATCTGTGGTCTTATCAGCTATAAGACGTCCACTGCTGAACATAGCCTCCCCCCCCCCTATAGATTTCCAGAGCAACCGATGTTATGCGCCCTGCACCCAACGGCTCCCAGTAACCTTTAACAGGTCGTCTTTCTATTTAATGGGGGGCCGTCCTACGCTGTGCTTTCTAGTGCGTGGTATCTACTCGAGAACCTTTCTGCCCCAACGATTCTTCGAGCTATGTGCTCTGCCCACTGGCACTTCAGCTTGCTAATCCTTTGTGCTATGTCGATCTTTGTTTCGTCCACGAATCTCCTCATGATTCGTTCTCGTAGAGAAACACCAAGCATTGCCCTCTCCATAGCACGCTTAGTGACCTTGAGCCTTCTTATGAGGTCCATAGTGAAATACTACGTTTCGGTACGTCATCACTGGTAACACACTGTAGTCTACGAGTAGCAATATTTTACATTGTTGAGTTATGAGGCTTGCTTACCGTCACATCCATAGTGTGCTGCAATGGATACCTTGCCTTGTGCCCTTACAGGGCTACTCGCACTGATAATAATTGGTTCATTCACATCTTCATCATCTGCTGCTATTTCCTTATCTAGAATATCGATTTTATTATCAATGAAATTGTAGATGTAGTCTGCAAATCTTTGATTTTATCATAGTTTTAGATTGTCTTATACCTTCAGCTTCACATCCAATATATGCAACGATCGTCACTTTGCCTTCAGTCTTTACAGGGCTGCTCAATCTGATAATAGTTTTAGGAGCCACTTTAACAACACCAGAGATTTCTTCTTCTTCATCTGATGGTCCACAACAGCTCTCTGTAAATATAATCATGGTTACATTAAATGTAGATAAGTAATAATGAAAAATGTATGGAATGCTTACCCCCACATTCATAGTTTGCAGCAATCGTGACTGTCTCTTGTGCATTAACAGTGCCATCAAAAACAGTGTCAATAGGTGTTTCTTCTGACTCTCCACTATCTTCTTCTTTAAAGATTTTTCCACTGAGCGGAGTTTCAGCAGCTGTCGTGAGAATATCACCGTTATCCTCTACAGAAATGGGCGGCATATCCTCTTGTGTTTCTTGATAATATTCCGTTACCTCCTGACCATAGATCAACTGTAAGAAATATGTTTAGCACCTATGTGCTGTAGAGGAGCAGGAAGTGGGTTCGAACCCAGCGTAGTAGATCCTACCCTGGTAAACTTTCAGAGCATGAACTCTTGGAATTAGAATGAATTACTATTGACTTAAGTAAAAACAACGCCATATTGAGAAACACTCACCTGCAGCAGAGCCACAGTAATATAAAAGACAGCAAACATGTCCTGAAACCGTTGGACTAGTGCACTGGACAACACCAATTTACTAGTGATTTAAAATACGTGACCTACTTTTATAAATAGGTAAGGTATTTTTATTATCTATCTTGTTCGTCCGTTGGTACTGGTCAACTTAGCCAAAGTTATTGTTCAGATGATTCATTAGTATTGTGTAAAATTTATTTATGACTTTAACATGAGGTGTAGATATAAGTGCGTCATAACTATAATTTTTTTATTCAAAATAGAGTTGGAGCATTCGAATGGTCCACCATCGCCTATAACCCTCGTTATACCTTTTGAAACTATCATGATTGTGAACACTATATTTGTACTAAACACGGGATATTTTCCATGATTTATGAGTTTTTGAGTATCCCGATATTTTGATGCAGTTGCATTTGCATGCGCCATGATCACAGGTAAACTGAAGTCTTTGGAAGTTTGGTTCTATGATGAAGATGGTTTTCAACTATTTGGAGTCTGGAATCTTGTGGTGAGAATGTGTAAGAACCCAATTACGCGTCCTGATACCGTGAGTGTTGTGTGTAGGAATCGAGTTATGATCGAGGGTAGTAATAGTATTCGTGAATTCATTCGCAAGAGACTGAGAAAGAGGGTAGATCGTTATATCTGCCAATAACCATCCACTCGCAGACTTCAGTTTACCCGTGATCAAGGCGCATGCAACCGCCACGAAACATTGCGATACTCAAAAACTCACAAATCCTAGTAAATATCCCGTTTTTAGTACAATTATTATAAACCTAGTTCCCTAATTTTATGCAAATACAAACACAACCTTCGCTTTGCAAAAATGCAAATAATCACTAAATTTACATTTATACCTACACATCAGTAAAGCGTTCATCCATTGTACCATCATTATTTATTACCTATCAACTGTTACCTACCAATGTAAACATAATCTTACTTCAAAATATTTTTACGTGACACAACCACTAAACGTACCTACTGCTAAAAATTTCCGAATACCTAATCAATAATTTCGAAATCATATGACGTGTTCAAACATTTAACTACTATAGATACTTATAGAAAGAGTCCATTAGGTTAGGTATTACTGGATTGATGTTTTTTGTCAACGAAACTGAAATATAGATTTTAGAGGGTTTAAGGATAAACTGAATTAAAAAGACTTTATATTCAAAATTACATGTATTTATTAACGATTGACGAATAAATAATAGACAAAACTATGTTTTTAATTAAATTATATCTGATTGAACTGACCAGGATTTATAACAGTCACTGTCTCTGTTATATCAAGGACTGGCAGTCCATTGAAAATTGGAAAGTTGCCTAATTCTCCAAAATTCAACAAGTTGACATTTGATAAGTCTGGTAAATTTAAATTATTGCCAGTTAGCTGGCTATATGCCACATTACTCGCTGGGAAGTTTGCCACCAGCAGTTCATTATTTTGTAGATTGCCTAATTCTCCTACATTTAACATGTTCATATTGGCCAAGTCTGGCAAGTTAAAATTATTACCAGTAGGCTGGGCATATGCCACATTACTCGCTGGCAGGTTTGCCACTAATAGTTTGTTATTTTGAAGATTGCCTAATTCCCCTGTATTTAACATGTTGATATAGGCCACGCCTGGGAGGTTTAAACTATTGCCAGGTTTACCAGTAGGCTGATATGCCACATTACTCGATTGCAAGTTTGCCAATAACAGTTCGTTATTTTGAAGTTTGCTTAATTCCCCTGTATTCAAAGTGTTGATATTGCCCAAGTCTGGCAAGTTGAAGCTATTGCTAGTTGGCTGGCTATATGCCAAATTATTCGCTGGCAAGTTTGCCATCATCAGTTCGTTGTTTTGGTTAAAAATCGGATTAAAAGGTTGTTGCCATTCTGTATACAACGGAATTCGATAGTTATTTGAAACTATCTGTTCATTGTTGGGCAGAATATTATTGAAATTATTTATAGCAAAGCTATTTAGCGGCTCCCCGTTGTTGAATGGCGTATTTGTGGTATAATCATTATTAAATGGAATCACTGCTGGGACATTGAAAGTACTTGCATCTGTGGTACTAAATGACAAGCCATTATTCAATGGCAAACCATTAGTTAGTGGCATACCATTGTTTGCTTGCAAACCATTGTTTAATGGAATTTCATTCCTGATTATGTTATTTTGTGGCATATTTGCTCCCTGTACTTCATTTGCATAGCTTTTCCATGGGGAAATACTGTTGTTTTCAATTATATTATCAGCAACTGGATAACCACTATCATTTACATCATTGGCTGGTAAACTTCTAATTATTTTCGGTCCATTGTTTGGGCCATCATTGTAATTTAAAAAGTTTTTATTTGGTATTTCGTTTACGTTGTTCAAAGCACCATGTGCTGGCAAAACGCTGAATGGCAATCCATTATTAAAAGCTTCACCAGCTAATGTCAGGCTATTAATCTTTGGTAGTTTATTTATTGGCAAGTTTGAAAATCCTATATTATTATTTTCTGGCAATTTGTATTGAAGCACATTGGAATTTAATGGGTTATTATAACATGGCAAATTGTTGTATGGAGCAGTATTGGCAGGAATATTAATATTATTTGGAATATTATTGACTAGATTGTTACCATTGGAATACAAATTATTCGCTGGTAAACAAGGAGTATTTGTTACCAGCGTTGGCGACCCATTATTATTTATCATTTGAAACTTTTTATTAATCGGCGCATTTTGTACGGATGCTGAAGGATTATTTCCGGCTATTTGTCGTTTATTAATATTATTCGCAATATTAATAAGCTCATTAATCTGTCCATTGATAAATGATAGTTTTGGCATCTTTGATAATCCGTTTACTAGTGCATTGCCATTAAGCCGTGTGTTCATTGATGGTATGTTGCAGGTGGCTGGCAAATTACTGCCAACGGGCTGGTTGACGTCTGGCACTGGCAAATTTTGATATCCGCCATTTCCCAAAAGATTAGGCAGTTGGGCAACAGTACTCTGAAATTAAAAATGATGGTTACTTATATACTTTAGTTCATGTATTTATTAAAAAAAATATTAAAAATATCTACACTCCGACAAATAATTAGATTCATAATGTTTTAAGTTTATGAAATATTAGAATGCATTTTAATGTTGCCACACCCCAACAGCTACAGTTGACCCGCGGTAATCCGGCCCTTGTCTAATCCGACAGCCCCTATAATCCGACATGCCTTTACCATTGTATACAAAGGTTTATAACCATTTTTATAAGTATCTATGTAAGTTCTTAATGCAATTCAATATTTATAATTGTTATCTGTTAACAAACATATCAATTTAGAATTCAAATTAGGTATTATAATAAATTCTTTGACAATGCCCACCTACAACAGCTATGATCTTAAGTACATACTTATTAATCAGTGTTTAGAAGCTTAAATGTAAATGTAGGTATATGAAATGCTTGTCTGTTTCTAGCACCTCCAAAATGATGGTGCAATGAGCTACTTAGATAAAGCCTATTAAATTAGTTAAGTACATACTATTATTGACGTAACCAGGTTCCTGAAAACAAGGGGTGGACTAATAGACTACAGTGAGTACTCTATAGTCCGACAAATTCATTAATCCGACACCGCCTTGCAAAACGTTTGACGGATTACCGCGGGTGTAATTACAATTCAAGTTTCGTTAAAATAAGTAAAAGTCCCAGCACTTTTACTCCCATCAACTCAATCAGTCAACAAATCAACTGTTCACTTTTCACGTCACTCAATATTTTTCTTTAGATGTGGTAACCCGTAACCCAGTAAACTACAAAAATGTGTATCGAATTATTTCTCAGACTATAGGTAGACCCTATGTATGACTGGCCACACAAGTCAACGATTTCTTTGCGAATGACTTGCGCAAACCAAAAAAGTTTTGGAACAAAACGCACAGTTTTGCGCAATTAGTTCAGTTAATAAAAAAATATATACCTGGATATAAATGAGCAGCAGCAATAATTTTAAACATCGTGGCAACATATTTGCTTGAAATTAAAGTAATAATTTTCTTGAATAATCTTTTATACTTTAAAACATAAAGTTATCTCTCACAAGTTCTTAAAAATGATAAAGATTGATAAAACGAGACGTGATCGATTTTAAAAGTATGGTTTATTTCACAAGCGTTTTTTTCTTTGCTTGATGGACGGCTCCGTTGACAATTCCCACCTAAGAGAAGCGAAGGTCACCTAAAGACAAAACAGTTTTAAATTTTTTTTAGCACATGTCGATTCGACCAACCGATATCTGGGTCAACGCATAAGCATTGCAATTCAGCGGTGCCATTCAGCCAGTGTCTTGCACTTCCGCGTGGTAGTGATCTGGCAGTGGATTTATCTAATAGGTTGGGGAAAAAGTATTTTCGCATTATAGTATGTATGAACTTGTAATCAAATCTCTTTGGCTATACTATTTGTATCTGGCTGGTTTTGGTATCATTCAAAGTTTAAATTTTAAAGAAGATAATATACCAACTTCAAATTAGGAAAATGTGTGATTTTTATTTGTTTTTCGTACTGTTAAGATGAGTGAATCTAATGAAGAAATTCGATACATTTTAAAATTTTACTACAAAAAAGGTAAAAATGCAACGCAAGCCGTGAAAAAAATTTGCAATGTTTATGGACCTAGTCAGTCTGTGAGAGTAGCACAAATTTGGTTTAAGCGTTTTCAATCCGGAAATTTTGATGTCAAAGATGCACGTCGCTCTGGTCGCCCTATTACGAATAAAATTGATGCCATTTTTGAATAAGTGGAGCAAGATCGGTATATCAGTAGTTACGACGTAGCTGAAGAACTGGGAATTGACCACAAAACAGTTTTGGCGTATTTGAAAAAAACTGGGTACACAAAAAAGATCGATATTTGGGTACCCCACGAGCTCACTGAAAGAAACCTAATGAACCTGATAACTGATGTTGAGCTGATAACTGGTGATGAAAAGTGGATCACGTACGACAAGAACGTGCGAAAAAGGTTGTGGTCAAAGGCCGGTCAGGCTTCATAGGCTGTGGCGAAACCCGGGTTAACTCGCAACAAGGTGATGCTGTGTGTGTGGTGGGATTGGAAGGGCATTATTCATTATGAGCTGTTACCACCAGGCAGGACCATCGATTGTGAACTTTACTGCGAACAACTGATGAGATTAAAGCAAGAAGTTGAGAGAAAGCGGCCGGAATTAATCAACAGAAGGGGTGTGGTTTTTCATCATAATAACGCTAGACCTCACACATCTTTAGCCACTCAGCAAAAATTAAGAGAGTTTGGCTGGGAGGTGTTAATGCATCCGCCGTATAGTCTTGACCTTGTACTTAAGATTTTCACCTGTTTCGGTCTCTTCAGAATTCTTTAGGCAGTGTCAGGTTAACATCACGAGAGGACTGCCAAAACCACTTGTCGCGGTATTTTGATCAGAAGCCCCAAAATTTCTATAACAATGGGATCATGTCCCTACCTACAAGATGGCAAAAAGTTATCAAACAAAATGGTACCTACATACTTTAGTTAAATGTAAATAAACTATATTAAAAAATGTTTTGAGTTTTCTTAAAAAATGCGACAATCTTTTCCCCCAACCTAATATAAATCGTTTGCAATGGTCTTAATATTATAATCTACTGATTTATTATATAGACCAGTTCCATTAGATATTTTTTTATCTACCTAAATAGGTATAGTATATTTAGCTCTACATATTTTAAATATTTCATCAATTGTATTTAAATAGGTTCCTAAAGCTAAAAATCTGTACTGAGATTTTGCCTTCCTGTGTGTGTTCTACCGATTGTATAATGGGTTATGTTCTGAGGAGTGGTTTGACATGGTGTCTATAGGTTTCTTTTATCATCGCATCACTTGCCATCGGCAGGGAATCCATCACACCTTGGAGACAATGTGGTCGCGTACCGTGAGGTTCCAGAGGAATTTCCTCTCCCGAACATTTCGCTTGTGGAATGGGCTCCTGCCGAGGTTTTCCCCAGGGACTAACGGTATGGGGTTTTCTTCAAAAAGGGCATTTTGAAAATGTTAAAGAGTCGGCAACGCGCGTGTGGTTACAACCTTTGGTGTTACAAACGTCCATAGGCTACGGTAACCACTTACCATCAGATGGACCGTATGCTTGTTTGCTACCTTAATAGTAAGTATAAAAACAAATAAATATGAATGTATTATTCTCAAAATAATAATTTATTACTAACAACTACAGTAAATAAATAAATTTAAACACACTAGTAATCTAGATATACATCCTCGCTGTTGGATTTGGCATATTATAGTCTCTGGCAACCAATAAGGACGACAAATCTCTAGGAATCAGAGACAGCAGTTCCCTATTGGCAACCAGTGGCGCTTCATTCGGGATATTGGCAACCACTACGTTCCTTCTGTTTATCAGTGGTTGGAATTCTCGCGTCAAATGTGTTGCATATTCATTTGTATGGGCAACTATCACGTTTCGACGCGGTAGAGGTGCAGCATAGCTATCCAAACGTGAAGCATAGTCGGGAATATTGGCAACCATATCGTTCCGACGTAAAGGTGAGCCATATTCGGTTGTCAATGGCGCGTTGGTTACTTTGCCACATGCACTAGCGGCAACCATAAGGTTTTGTAAAGCTATTTGTTTTAACACATCAGCTAAGTATAATTTCTTGTTGTTCCTTGGAGGCATCTGCTGAACAGCCGAAGGCAAAACCTCTAGACTTTCAGGTAGAGGACCCACGTTAGTGTTGGATAATAGGTAGTTTATGAGCTGTTGTTTCGAAATCTGCGTTGGCGCAGATGCTATCTGCTGGCTCGGTATATATATCGAGGGTCCAATAGAATACTGCGTTAATACATTCTGAAAATGAAAAAAAATTGTGTTTATTTTTGGCATTTACAGTAAATTAAATTTTTTTATCGTATTTTTATATAAATACTTACATTAATTAAAAATACTTGTATAAATAATGAAAAAATGAATTTATGCATGTTTACTGACTTGAAAGGTCAATGATTTTAAATCGGAAACGTTCAGGTTCACATGCTTTTATGCATGAATACTTACCAGATATTTTATTATCTATTCTACAAAATCAAAACCTGATAATTTGTGAAACTTGTTGCAATAAGATTTAGAAGAGATAATATATTTTATAGATAAGTCACGGCCTATTTAAAATATGGTATTTCATAATTATATTGACTACGATAATATTATAATGCTTAGGACAAGATCGCTCGCTTTGAAAATTTATGGGACAGGCCGATTAGCAGTAGACGTCCTGGCTGATGTGATGATGATTATAATAATAGCAGTCAACTTACACTTTTATCATCTGTCAAAGCTGGTTTAAGGCAAGGGCTATGTTTTAAAGCAGGCTCACCTCTATACTGCTAACCCTATGTCGGACATTCTCAATTTTAAGACACCTACACTATGGGTTAGATTAGATTAGATAATTCTTTATTGCACACCATGTAACAAATACAAATAAAAAATAACAAAGTAAATCTATGGATACAATTGGCGGTCTTATCGCTAAATAGCGATCTCTACCAGACAACCTTTGGATGGAATGGACTGTGTGGACATTACCTGGGGTGTAATGGAGTACCTAACATACTACATGTACTTACATACTATTACTGGTAATATACAAATAAAAAAAATAAAAGTTACATAAATGATTTAGTCAGAGGCCAAATATTAGATAAGTGTGATAGATGTCCAACTTTTGGATAATAGTCAGTTAGCAATCTATACGAGGCAGATTGCTAGCCCATCACTGCATATTGAATATCTAACCGATTATGGCCCGTCTTCGTAAATCATTGAGTGTAAGACATACTGGCTACCTCACGATGTTTTCGTTGGTCATTTTGGGTACCTAACCTACATAGTTTCGTTTTAGTACAAAAATCTAACTCACAATCTGTTCTCTCTTTAAACTCTTTAATAAGGTTTCCTAAGAATTCGTTTTCTAACCATTACCTAGATTTTTAGTTTATTTACACGACCTGAATATGGAGCATGCATAATGGCACACCTATGTCGTTAGCGAAGTATTGCCTCGTAGGTCACGCACCTTAGAGACGTGCCCTACGTCTATTAACTTGAGGCAGTGCCTGTAATTGAATTATCAAGCATACCCTTCAAACTGAAACACAGCAATGCTCCTAGGTCCTTTCGTTCTTCTTTCTTACATTTATTTCTTTGGTCATAATAAAAACACAAAGCAGTAGGTAAATAACTTATTGCAATTTTATTATTTTTAGTTAGAGTTGCTCAGAGAATTTTGGAGCGTGCCATATTAGGCATCTCGCTGTTAGACCCAACACCGCAATACGACGCAGAACCAAAGTCGTGGATGTGGGTAGAAGGATCAACCTGCTGAAGTGGAGATAGGCTGGATACTTGGCAAGGAGGAAAGATGGAAGATGAACGAGGGCACCAACCGAGAGGTGGTAGCGAGAAGGGCGCAGACTAGTTGGCAGACCACCAGCCAGATGGTCGGACGACATCGCGAGAGTTGCAGGAAGGCAATTGATGCGCTTAGCACAGGACCGAAGAGAATGGCGTGATAACGAGGAGGCCTATACCCAGCAGTGGGTGGATGTGGGCTGAGATGATGATAATGTTGATTTTAAAGCTTACCTACAGCTACATCTAAATACAGGGTGGTGGTATAGGGATTTTCTTCAAATATTGACATTTTGAATTACAAGGAGCAGCAAGAGGAAAGCATGACGAGAACGGAGCGTAAGCTGAGACTGGTGATGCTGCGGGGAGGTAAGGGTTGCCTTGACTAGCAGGCAGAGCTGCTTCGTATGGTTCTGGGTAACCAAAGGCGGTTGTGGCAGGAAATTGGCAACTACAGCATGCAGGGGCTTGTGGGTAGGGCAAGCTTGTTACCATGGAGCATTGAATTCCAACCTACAAAAAAAATTTAAGTTATTATCTGGAAAACATCAAGATCTGGACTTATCTGGACTGAGCATGTTCTAATAGGAGTGAGAGAGAAATGTCCAAAATGAATTTGACATATCCCATTTTTTTCATAGTAGCTAGCATTCCATTTAAAACTATTTGTGATAAAGAAATAAGCAATACCTAATCATGTATATTTTTGTAGGTACTTACAGTAAACAAGCATAAAAATAATAAACCCCCCTTCATTTTATTGAAATTGGTTGCAAAGAACAATGACTTTGTGATACTAATTTAGATTATAATAGGTTGTTCTTTATGTACTGGGATTTATGCAATTTCATTCAACACAATTTTGCCTAATACATATTGCACAAGTTTTAGGTAAGTATAATAAATAATAGACATGTACATCATCATCATATTATCAGCTATAAAACGTCAACTGCTGAGCATAGGCCTCCCCCATAAATTTGCACAGCTACCGATCTTGTGCGGCCTTCAACGGCTCCCTGCAAGTACAGACAAGTACGTCGTATGCCGTCCTACGCTCCGCTTTCCAGTGCGTGTAACCACTCAGTTATTCTAACTTTGTGTCCCGCCAACCGACACTTCAGTTTGATAATCCTCTGCGAATGTCAGTATCTTTAGTCTGTCTACGGATCTCCTCATTTCTGATTCGAACACCAAGAACGTCAAGCGTAGCCCCTTCCTTAGCACGCTGAACCTTGGGTCTTTATTAGAGAAGTGTAGGTAAAACTTAACTCATTGACGACAAAGGTAGGCAATTAGTCGCAGAAAGTTCGTACGTTTAAGAGCTCTGCACCTATCTCCGTGCCATTTTATGGATGAGGTGAGACTATAAAGTAAAAAGTATAAAGTGAGGTAAATATTAAAGTAAACGTCAGTCGTCATCAAGATAAGAAGGTAAAACCACCGTTGGGCGGCATATGCACCTTGCCGTACCAACGATTCGCTTCAACTCTCATTGTCCTGAGTAGGGAATGAAACTCACTTCCGGCGTCTGTTTTTCTGGACCATTATTATCTAGAAGTCTTCAATTCCAGAGTGAGCATGTTCCTTCTAGGCACGCGAGCTTTACCTTCGACCACACCATCACTTATCATCAGGTGAGGTAGTGGTCAAGCGCTTGGCTATTACCAACAAAATATAAAACGAAACATTTTGCATTTAAAAATTGAGCGAGCCATTACATAAATGCTGAAAATGCGGATGTTGAGGAAGGCAATTTGCACATGATGCATTTTATAAATAAAAGCACTGTTAGTAAGTATTATTACTGGAACTGCATGCAAGGCAAATATATACACGTTTAAAAACAAACATAAAGCAATGAGTGGTTCATAATCTAATTGCAACATGTCATATCTTTATGTACAAAATAATGATTTCAGCAGCTTTATATCGGTTAGCAATTAAACAGACTGATGATGCACGTTCTAGAAAGCATTAAATTATTGAAGTTTGACAAAAATTACATGTATTCTTGGGTGTCTTATTTAAAACTAGCTGGCCCGCCCACGGTTTCGCACGGGTGGTTTTTCAATAAAACATTACCCTCATTTTGCGCAGTTGGCTAAAAAGTATTCTATGTCCTTTTCCAGGATATAATCTATCTCCTTGCAAAATTTAATTACTATCCGTTCAGCCGTTTAGTCGTGTACCTAAAGGTAACAAACAAACAGCGTTATATATTTAGGTGTTATACATATAAACCTGATGAAAACTGCATTAAAATCCGTTGAGTAGTTTAAAAGATCTAAGCGAACAGACAGCGGAAGCGAAGTAATTTTATACTATGTACCTAAAGATTTGACCTCAACATCTAAATGAGTGTTAACCTTTCTGACATAAACAAAGGTAAAACAATTCAGAGGATATTTTGGAGCAGATTTTGAATCTGAATTGCTGAATTTGTATCGCTAGTAAAATTTGTCATTTAAATCGTACAACACACAAATTAGGTTCATATAAACTACATAGGTAACTCAATCCTATCGCTAGCCGATAATTAGTGGGAACAATAACTAATTACACAATTTACTTGCGTAAAGATGAAAATGGAAATAAAACGACATCATCTTTTACTTTAATTTATTAAATACTCATTAAATAGTACCTTAGATTAATTTTGATCATAGCCTAAATAAAATTACAGAGTAGGTGGCGAAATGGGTATTTTCCTAAGAAACTGCCCCCTTGACTGCGTAGGCGGCGGCAAGCCTGGTGACGATACAGCAGACACGGGCGATGCCACCGGCAGGTAAGGATTATATCCCATCGGCAGATAGGGATTGGAAGCTGGCGGCATTTCTTGGCAGGGAGCAATTTCTCTCACAGGGATCTGCTTAAGAATCTTTTGCATAGACAGTTCGGGATTCGCTACCATCTTTCTAGCATAGCCATCATTGGCCATCATACGAACTGGCATTTCGTTGGCAAGCACAGCCCTGGCTGGCAAATAATCATTATTGGAAATCCTTCTAGCAGTTCCATAATCGTTGCTGGCGACCATTCGTCGTGGAAGTGCATACTCGCCGCATGGCATGGCTCTGGCCATTTCTGGGATACCCATTTTCTTGTTAGATCTTGAAGATGCCATTTTTATGAGCTGCATGGCTTTTTCGGTGTTGTCTGGTGAAAGGATGTCTTGGATAACTGATGCTATGGCGTTTTGTGGGAAGCTTCGTGCTGATGATGGAGACAGGCCGACCATAACCATCAACAATATTATGCCTTTTATAGCCATTTTTGTTGTTCTGTGAAGGTAAATTAATAATAATCAACGTACCAACTAGACTTTTTTTTTTAATTTTGTCAATTTTTTAGGGAACCCAAAGGGTAAAACAGGACCCTATTACTAAGTCTCCGCTGTCTGTCTGTCCGTCTGTCACCAGGCTGTATCTCACAAACCGTGATAGTTAGACAGACAGGTGATGTATTTCTGTTGCCGCTATAACAACAAATACTAAAAACAGAATAAAATAAATATTTTAGGGGGGCTCCCATACAGCAAACGTCATTATTTTACCGTTTTTATGGATAATGGTACGGAACCCTTCGTGCGCTAGTCAGACTTGCACTTGGCCGGTTTTTTAATTATATAGCGCATAAATCATGAATCTATTTTGTGAACCAACGTTATGTAATACCTAAGTGACTAAGTTGATACTCAGTAGATAATTAAAAATATAATTTATTTTATTTATAAACTACAATAGTTGACTGATTGAAAGATAAGATAATAAATGAAAACATATATTTACCTTCTCTAAATAAGAACTAAAGCGTGTTGCTTACACCGGTCAAGTGATTTCTAACTCTTATTGTATAAGTATAAATTAAGTTTATTCTTATCTGATTTTATTGCAATAGCATTTTATTGAACGTGTTATAGCGTTTAATAATTATAATTTCGTATTAACTTAAGTTTGGCGATGATATCATCAATATTATTGCACGTTTTGTTCTATGGGTAACGTAGAAGAAAGAGTGTTAAAGCATTTTAATAATTTATTTAAAATGATTTTCAGTCAGGCACAAAATAAATTAAATCTTATCTAAACCATCACAAAAATGGTGGCTGCAATGTAACTTGGCGCAAATACTTTCCACAACCAATCACGGGTAGCGGTACAGACTGGCAACCATATACTGGTGTTTGGCAACCACCGCTACAAGGTACATCTAAAGCTGGCAATTGATAGGGTATATTGGGCACTTGCAATTGGCAACCGCATTGGCATCCACACGGGGAATTGAAGGGTTGAGATTGGAAGCCACATTCTAAACCTGGCAGCTGGCAGCCGCAAGGCGAATTATAAGCCGGCAACGAGCAACAGCAAGGAACATCGGACGCTGAGTACTGGCAACCACACGGTGAACCTAGCGCTGGCATCTGACAATTACACGGAATATCTAAAGCTGATAGTTGGCAACCACACCTTTGACGCTGGCAACCACATACTTCGAATGTTGGCATTTGGCAACCACAGTTTGGTACTTGCTTAATAGATCTTGGTGCGTCCATAAAAACTGTCGGGAACATTGACTCAGCAGGCATTTTTATAATAGATTTGGGCATATCAAAATTGTTTAAAAATTCATAAGACGGTCGTTTACAACTGCACGGTGGCGTATCGAGAAATGGGTACGGTAGTGTATTTTGACATGTACAGCTTGGAATGTCACATTGGTACAAATTGGGCAAATTTATGGCAGGAACCGGAATCCCTGCATCAATATTCGTCATAGTTTTAGGCAGCCTTATAACTGGGATACGATCGCAGCTCGATACTTCTGCGTTTTGAAACCCGTAGCCATTTACGCAGTTACATTCATAGTCACAACCACACGGCAGCTCTTCTAGAAATATGTTTTGGCAACTACATGGTCCGGGGCAACCACATGACCCAGGGCAACCGCATGTCCCGGAGCACCTACAAGAGCTGGGGCCCCCGCAAGTTGCAAGGAAGCCATACGTTGGTTCCTGCAATGGCTGGGAACCAGAAAACTCCAAGGCTTGGCAACCACATGCTGGTTGCGATTTGGGTAGCACTCTTATTATTTTATTCTGGCGTCTTAAAACGCGTGCATTAACCTGAAAAATTCTCCAAAAATGTTAGATAAATCACACAGTAATTCATTAATATATAAAATTAATAAACAAAATCAAGTATTTAACAACAAAAATTTAACAGAATAGGTACTTACACAAAAAGCAGAAATTGCGAGTAAAATTACTATTTTATTTAAATGCATTCTGATTTTAATGATAATCGCTTCTTCAGTTGACTTATAAATTGACACCTAATTATACCAATTTTTAATAATGATTACTAGGTAAACTGTTTATATATACAAATTACTGAACTTTGCATAACCGATTTAGATACCGATTTACGAAAATTATTCTATAAAATATTTAATTTACGCAAAAATTGGGTAAATCGATATTCTACTGATAAAGATACAATAGGTACCTATAATATATTATACAAGCTTCTGCCCACGGCTTCGCACGCATGGTTTGTCAATAAAAATAGTCTATGTACATATGTCTCAATCCAGGTCATTATCTTTCTATATACCAAATTTCATCGAAATCGATCCAGCCGTATCGTAGTGAAAACGTAACAGATAGGGAGACAGAGTTACTGATTAAAACGGGTATTTATCGCGTATGTACCTTTTTTATTTGTTGTCCCGACGTTACCATGGCTGTTGCAACACAGTCGAAAAGTCGGGATAACAAATAAAAAAGTACATACGCGATAAATACCCGTTTTAATCAGTTAGTGATTGTGAAAATTTGAAAAATACTGAGACACAAATACTTTAGAATTTATAATATTAATTAGGTATGGATTGTAGATAGGTACATTAATAAAGTTTACATTTAAAATCCCGCAATTTTTAAAAAAGAAAATACTTTAATGTTAGTTTAGACTAGACTATCTTCCGAACACTTCTTCACACGCGTGATTTTTCAGTAAAAAGCCTATATCTCAATGCAGGTTATAATCTCTCTTTGCACTAAATCTCATCAAAAACTGCTCAGCCGTTACTAACGTGAAAGCGTAACCTACAAATAAACTCGTTTTCCCATTTTAATATTAATATAGATAAAATGGAAAAAATAAAATGTTTGTTAACAAGCATTCCATAGTTTAATCCAATACTAAATAACTAACAACTCCTTTTTTACTATTATTATATAACCTGAGGTATCCATTATACAACAACAATGTGCCTTAAATATAAACAAAAAAACATTTTTTTGTCCATGACAATTAGTCTTGATGTTACATCCATAACTTGTTAGTAATAAATGAAATCTTAAAATGGAAGCAAATTTTAGTAACGAAATTTAGCATAATAAACTTTATTAGTAATATATATACTTATATATATTATATCTAATATAGGAACGTCCATCAACCATACCCTATATAGTGTGCTCTATGTATAAAGGGCATATAGTCGTATATTATAATATATAATATGAATATTATTAGTATATTAGACTTGTGAAAGGGCTCACACGGAGAAGTACTACCACAATGCCTATTTATTCCACCAAGCAGCATTGCTGTTTCGGTTTAAAGGTTATGGTTGCTGGTGAAATTACAAGCAAATGAGGCTTTACAGCTGTATGCCTCAAGTTGATGGACGCATAGCAGTGCATCGTAGGGCACGTTTCTAAGGTGCGTGACCTACGAGGCAATACTTTGTTATAGGCGATGGTTACCACTTAACATCAGGTGGGCCATATGCTTGCTCTATCAACAGGTAACATAAATAATAAAATGTAATTGAAGTGTAACGTACAAACTAGATACGAGACAAAAAACTGGTTGCGCGTCAACAATCCTGCAATTTTTTTTTCGACCACGATCATTCGCGTGATTTTTTGGGAATTCCCGTCCTGCAGCTATAGTTATGCTTTGTATGTAAGCAATTAACATAAAGCTCATACAATTTCGTTACGAAAATTCACTTCCATTTACGCAGCAATGAAAATTGCGCCAACAATGATAATCATAATTTTAATACACGAAATAAAGATAAACTCGCTGTTGCCACTTGTAGACTCCATAAAGTTAGTAAATCGTTTAAAGGGCAAGGTGTACGCTTTTATAACAAACTCACAAGGGATGAACAAAAATTGACAATTAATAATTTTAAAAACGTAATTAAACAAAATCTTTATAAAAAAGCCTACTATAAAATATCGGATTATTTAGATGATAGAGAAGCTTGGGATTGAAATTGCTCCAACTCGTTCAAAATGTTACAATTTAGGCGTAATTTATTTTCTGTACTTTATGTATTCTAAAAGGATCATTAAAAGAAACAACCAGACTTGTTTCTTGCCTTTCTTTCCTGGCTTGGTCGCGAAGGAACAGGCAGTAAAATTGACGTTTCAAAGTGATCCTTGTGATTTTAGTGAATAAAAATATTTGACTTTGATTTTGCACCGAAATATCTGAGGCATACTTTACAAACCGGAAAACTTTATTGGATCAAAATCCAAAGGGCACTGTTAAATACGTATACATTAAAACAGTATTTTAAATAATAAACATTCGTTTACAAAATATAAATGCGCTAAATGCTCGAACCCTCCTGGTGATCATGATTATTAAGCTTTTTCTTTATTGGCAAATAGTTATTATTTTTCATGATTTCTATTTAACAGTGGACATCCTCTATGAATAGTTACAGAACAGTAAGTTAGAATAATAAGTTGACTGAGACGCAGGAGGTTGCGGGTTTGATTCCCGCCGCCGATGATCTACAGATATTTATTATTATATTTCTCTATATAAAAAGTATGTATTACAAAAAAAAATCAGTTTATAAGTATTCTATCAGTTGGTTCCCATAGTAAAAGCTTTGCTTAGTTTTGGGCTCGATAGCGCTGTGTGAAATGTCCAGCATTATTCATTTATTGGCCTCTGCCCTAAACTTTTTGTTTTCATGATAGCGTCTGCCAAGGTTGAGTGAGCGGTTGATTTCCATAGATAATATGAGCTAGGGTTTTAGTGATCGGCTGATTTTCATAGATAATATCTGCCAGGGTTTTAGTGATAGGCTGTGGTGCTCTAGTTTCTTAGTGGGGGAGGTTTCCCGCTGGCGAGGACTTCCTTCATGGCCTTCATCATGGAAGGAATCAGCCCCATGTGCTTGTCCACGCATTTGACTGCACAATTCTCAAACCCTATTGTTGCCTTGTCAATCTGAAAAAGATATTATTGATTAAGTATATCATCAAAGTGTCTTTAATAACAGTTGAATCATCTAAAGACCGTTGCAAACGATCTATAGATAGCTCAACTGCTCCAGATCACTACCAGGCGGAAGTGTCCCTAAGACACTGGCTGCATAGCGCTAAATTGGAATGCTTATGCGTTGACCCAGATAAGCGCCAGGTCTCGGATCACACGTCACTTTGACCAGACGCCCAGAATGAATTTTGAAAACGAAATTTAAATAAATATTTTTTAAAGTTAATTTTAAATTTTATTTTAACTTAAAATATTAATTAAGTATATTAGATTAAAAGCGTCCGCCTGCTGCTTCGCATGCGTGGTTTGTCAATGAAAAGTAGCCTATGTGTCAATCCAAGTCATAATCTTTATTCTATCGACACACCAAATTGCATTGAAATTGGTCCAGCCGTTACGAAGTGATTGAATAACAAACAAACATCCAAACTTCGGATATTACTGATTAATTTTTTTTTTACCTACGTTGTCCCACTGCTGGGCAAAGGTCTTCCCTTCTCCTCTAATATTATAATAGGTTAATTATTAGATTACTTTTTACTTGATATTGGTATAGTACTAACTAGTAATCTATAGCTAATAAGTGCATAATAATAAAATTAATGTATTGTAGTGCACCAGCGGGTTCATGTTTTGGACCAAAAATTTGTGAAAAATCTTTTGTAACACAAACATGAAACATTAAATATATATGACTACTAGCGTCCGCTCGAGGCATCACACGCATGTTTTGTCAATAAGTTATGACGTGATCAAGTAACAAACAAATAAACAAACATACATAATATTAGTGTGATAACTATATAGAAGCTTTTAATAAACTTGCAATGTTTGTTAGTTTGTTTAGGTCAATTGCAAATTTGAAATACCTGGTCTCCAAGAGGTCATCAAATCCTCTCTCTCTCCCTCCCCCCCCCCCCCCCCCCCCAATATTCAAATATCACATTGAAATAAGGAGAGGCTAAGAGTATAAATTCATATTTTATAGAAATTTTATATATTTATATTAATAGCGAGTTCCTATATCCGTCGGTAACCGTCGGACTACGACTCGTATCTCCTTGAAAAAGTGTCAAACTTATGACATGTTTTCAAGGAGAAACGAGTCGTAGCTGGTTACCAACGGATATAGGAATCCGCCATAAGTTTATGAAAGACAATCAAGCTTCTGTTATTTTTTCACATTTTTCATATATTGTTATATATTTTCTTGACCCCTCTCCCGATAGTAAAGCCTAGCTACGCCCGGAGAGTTAAAACACATATTTCGGCGAATCATGTACAACCTGATAAAGGTTGCTGGGGGCCGTTGGGCAATGTTATAGCTGATATGATGATGAACCTATCTGACTACTTACAGACTCCTGTGAAGGGTTGCCTCCAAGTCGGTCCCTTGCAGCATCATTGCAATCCATCACGCAGCGCTGCAGTCTGTTTTGGAAGTGCTGGATCTCACCCTGAAAGTTAAAAAAAGAAACTTTTAACAACAATATGACTTCAGAAAAAAGTAAATCTAAACCATTTTGATTTAAAAACCAAAGTACTGAACAAATGGGATGAATCTGAAAGTGAAATAAAAAAAAATCGGTTGATAAATGATGGAGTTCTGAGGTACATTAATATCAATCAATCAAAATCAAAATAGTTTATTTGTTGTATATCATTTTTTACAATTCTGGTTGAAGCCCTGGCTCCTGAACTAGCGTGAGCTGTATGTCAGGAGTCAGTTTCTTCTCATGTTAAATGACAAAATAACAAAATAAAATACATACTTAAGTGGTACAATAGTTACAATGATAGATAAACAGTTAATAGATACAGTAGTTACAGTGATACATAAATAGTCAATATAATTTAGGTAGATGTATTACTACTCCTGGTGTATAATTAAGTGTTTATCTATTTATTTATTTTTAAACTATTAAATTATATAATATCAAATGTGTTGTATGTAAGGATAAAACTAAAAAAAATATGAAGTATAGATAAAACTAAAAAAAATATGAAGTATAGATAAATCTATTGTAAGATATAATATATAATAGACTACCTTCGTGGCGCAGTGGGCGTATAGCCGGCTGAGACGCAGAAGGTAGCGGGTTCGATTCCCGCCGCGAACAAATGTTTGCATGATCTACAGATATTTGTTCCGTGTCTGGGTGTTTTTCTATGTATTATAAGTATGTATTTACAAAAAAAAAGTATATAAGTATTCTATCAGTTATCTGGTTCCCATAGTACAAGCTCTGCTTAGTTTGGGGCTAGATAGCGCTGTGTGAAATGTCCAGCGATATTTATTTATTTATTTATATAGAAAAATATATAGAAAAATATATAGAAAAACTTATAATATATAGAAAAACATCCAGACCCAGAACAAATATCTATAGATCATACAAATATTGGTTCCGCGGCAGGAAACGAACCCGCTACCTCCTGTGTCTCAGTCGGCTATTTGCCCACTGTACCACGGAGGTCGTCATGTTGTGTTGTTTCCAGATACCTATGATAATGATAATGTTTATTTATCTTTTGACATCTACATGTACTTAGACACGTCATAACAATAATAAAGTAAAAAGTAAAGTAAAGTAAAAATTTATTTATTGACATAATTAAGTATGACATAGTCAAATTTGAATCCATAGGCTCCCGAACTAGTTAAAAAAACTGTATTTCAGGTGCCAGTGGCTTCTCCCATCATGTGTATATTTTAAATTATGTCTAGCAAAGATAGAATAGTTAAGTTTAAGCATTAATTAAAAAGAATAAATCATATAACTAAAAAGTAAGTATTTAATAGAAATACCTAAGCTCTCTCAAATTCAAGTATGTTACGTAGTAGGTGCTATACTTAGGTGCATGTTTTGCTTAGTAATTAGATTATAATATAATATTTATATACATTGTTTACAATTATCAGCATCTATAAATTTATGTAATATCTATGTATGTATTTAGTGTTTAAGATATTCGCGTATGTAGGTAGTGTAGTGATAGGAACTTAGGAATACAAAAAGAAAACATCAACAATAAAAGCCATTTAATATTGCTTCAACACCATCGTAATCAAATTTTTTGAGCCAGGTCACAACACAAAACTAACACTAAAAATTTCAATAGTAATTAATACATAGCAGTATTTATTGAATTCACATAAAATAAAAATAAAAGTAAGTATAACCTGTTTTTACCCAGGATTATTATGATTACAGAATATGTATTTAGTGTGGGAAGAGGGCAGCATAGAATAGAAACAATTATATAGAACAGTAGATACAAATGATTTTATTAAGACAGTTCGACGTAGTGGCAGAAAGAAGATTTCGAAATGCTAACATGGAGTTTTTTTATATGCTTTTGCGGCTTTAATATCAATGCGTCCACGAGGCCTATTGTGATCGACACTTGTGTTTATGTTGGCCCTTTTTCATGGGGGTATTCAAAGTTTACCACTAAGCCCTAAATAAAAGAAACTACCTACCATGTCCAGCTTTGCTCGCATGGTTTGTCAATAAAAGTAACCTAGATGTCTCAATCCAGGTCATAATCTATCTTTATACATATTAAATTTCATCAGAATCAATTCAGCCCGTTAGTTGTAAAATGTAATAAACAGATAGAAAGACAGTTACTTTCAAATTCACAATATTAGTGTGGATTTACTGCTGTTTGTTTGTTATTTATCCAAAAGTACATAACCACTTAACATCAGGTGGGCCATATGCTTGTTCCATGAAGTATAAAAAAAACATAAGTCTCTAAGTGGCTTGGGTGTCTCTAAGCACTGACACAAACCTTTAGACGTAAGGTTTATGTATTACTAGTTTTATAGCTTTTTGTCAAAAAATAATAGCCTTACAACAGTCACATATGATGTGCAACATCTGACCACCGTGCACGCTCATTGGTCAAATCAAATAGCGCGCGCTTCCCTGGTTTCCTGTTTAAATCAATCAAAAACTACATTAATATTAAGTTTAGTAATATTGGATTGGATTTATCTTTACCTGTACATAGTTGTTGGCTTGATTGAGCGGTACAGAGCATTTCTCAATGCAGTAGTGCGTGCCTTCTAAGCTGGAGTTGTCATCATCACAGCATTTTGCTGCACATCTGTGCATATCACCCTGAAATAGACAACAGTTGGATTATAGTTATGACTAGGACCAAGGTCTGAGCATCATCATCATCAAGCCGTAGGACATCCACTGCTAAACATAGGCCGCCCCCATAGATTTCCAAAGCGACCAATCTTAGGCAGCCCAGCTTTATGAGGTTGTATTTGCAGTTAGTGGGCTATATTACACTGTGCTTTGCAGTGCATAGTCTTTAGCAAGAACCTTTCTGCCCCAACGGTCTTGAGTAAACAAGCTAAATAGGAGCTGGATAGGTCACATGGCAAGAGATCCTAACAAATCATGATTTTTTTTTCTTCTTTTTATATTAAACTTGCAGACACACAAGCTGCATGGGAATCCTGATGTTAAGTGGTCACCGCCACCTATAAAATCCTGCAGCACTCGAGGTACTGCAGTTGCATTGCCTAGCACTTAAAACCCTATTTACACCTCTCTTGAAGGTGTCATGATAGGTGAATGAATTAGTGGAGACATGCTACATACGATGTACAGGTATCGAGTTACCTGTTGAGTTTATATGAGTACATTACATTAATATTAGAATGTTATTATATTTATATATATATTATAATAAAGTGTAAGTTTGAGTGCGAATTTTAAATGCAATTATATTTTTAGCTTCACCCTACGGGTACATGTCATTTAGATTACTACATAATACTCTAATCTTAAGATGTCTGTATGTAACTGATTTTGTGTTGCAAATAAAAAGATATGAATAAGACTGTACCAAATTAACATGGGATTGTTAGGATTGGATAAGGTTGGAGGAGGTCTTACCCAAATTATACATTTCAAGACTCCCATTGTTTTATTTATTTGTTAGGTACCATGTGAAACCAATAAATGTATTGAATATTTAGTAAACAAAACAGGAAAATAACAAAATTAGGAACAAGTTACAATCTAGAAATGGTCCAGAAACGCTAATGCAAGCAGCTACTACCTACTTTTCGCACTTTCAAGGTTACCTTTGCAAGAATAAACTTCTAGTTTTTTATGCCTAAACTAGCTGAAAAGCGTGTGAATACTACTTTTCAGTCTTAGTATCGGATCCCTAGAATAACTAGATTATATTGCGTAAGCCGGCCAAGGGAACATCTTATCAGGGAGGCCAGTGACATAACCTAAACCATACCTGCATTTTCCGTAAATAGTTTTTATCCAGCTCATTGACCATATCGGTCATTTGCTGTTCAATCCTCACTTTCTGTGCTTCAACCATTTTAGCGGTTTTCAGTTAGAAATCGCAGGAAAATCGAAATCTCTTGCTCTTGCACAACACAAAATCACTCGCATACAATTGTGATTTAATCTGTCAAAATCGAAATCCGAAATGACTGACACATGACATTGAAGTTTTAAGTGACTTCGACAACTCAACGTATGTAGCACTGACGTATGACAAATACGTTTAAAATACCTTGGACATTGGATAACCTCTGATCTGAAAGACGATGTAGACATTGAGAGGGAGAGGAGGGCGTTATTTGTAAGAGCAAACATGATTGCCCGCAGGTTTGCTCGTTGCTCCACTGATGTAAAAATCTGCCTATTCCGAGCCTACTGTGCTAGCTTATACACGAGCAGCCTGTGGGTTAATTATACGCAAAAACAGTACAGCGCCCTACGCGTACAATACAACAACGCGTTCAGGGTGCTGGTTGGGCTGCCCCGGTTCTGCAGCGCGTCGGGGATGTTCGCCGAGGCGCGAGTGGACTGCTTCTACAGTACCATGCGCAAGCGGTGCACATCCCTGGGGCGCAGAATTCGGGCCAGCTCCAACGGTATACTGAGTACGTTCGCAAACAGGTTCGACTGTGAGCATCTAAACCATTGTTGTATGGTACATGCGCAGTACCTACACTAGATGCTCACATACCACATATTTTTTTTTCTGGCATATATTGTTATTCAACTGTTGTTATGTCACACTTGTACTAACCATTTGACATGTATAATTAAGTTTTTACTAACAAATATGGATTTTTGACATCTGAAATAAATGAATTGATTGATTGATTGATTGTATGACTGATTTTTCCTAAGCAGATTAAGGCTTTTAAAATCAAACGAACGATAGGTTTCTGTCGACATAATTTTAATGTTTCCTGGTTTTGCTGAGCTTATATAATTAACTAATTCTTAAAATAAATAAATAGATAGGTACAAGGTTACTCCTACAAACATAACGACCTCCGTGGCGCAGTGGGCGTATAGTCGGCTGAGACACAAGAGGTAGCGGGTTCGATTCCCGCCACGGAACAAATGTTTGCATGACCTACAGATATTTGTTCCGTGTCTGGGTGTTTTTCTATATATTTTATGCATGTAAGTATTTACAAAAAAAAAGTATGTAAGTATTCTATCAGTTATTTGGTTCCCATAGTACTCTGCTTAGTTTGGGGCTAGATAGCACTGTGTGAAATGTCCAGCAATATTTATATTTATATATAACTTAGGTAGATACCTACTTAGATACTTTAGGTATAATTTATAATCTAAATTCGAGCGTGACGTTTTCTTAGCCCCTCAACCACAACACTTTCCCAAACCTAAGCCGGTCAAGAACCCATCCAACAAATCTTCATCAAACCGAAGTTTTCCCGAAAGTTTGTGCTCCAACAGATCAGAGAGTATAGTTGGTGATGGCGCTAGCTTACTCAAACTCTTGAGTTTCAACTCTTCTGGTAAAGATATGGTAGGAATTTTGTCAAGTATGCCTGGCAACACTGAGGAGCAGGGTGGGGGTGCTGGTACCTTTGGATTTCTCGGTACATTTGCGAATCCCGTACAAAATGGACAATTGTAAGCTGGCGGTGATAACTGCTTTTCATTAATGCTTTCTTTGACTTTTTCTTTCATGACGGCTTCTTTTGGAGTTTCTTGCGGCGTGGTAAGATAAAAAGCAATGGCTGCCGATGGTTGGTATTTTGATGCTGATCCGATTGGAGCAAATTTTGGTGTTGGCTGTGACGGATAAGGTGAATGTTTTGACACAGGTGGCAATTTTGGAACTGTTGAATGAACGGGTGGTGCTGTTGGCGCATACGTGGGATACTTTGGTGGGGGTAAATAAGTATGTGGCAAGTAAGACGGGGCTGAGGCTGACGGAAGCGTTGTCAATGCATATGTTGGCAGTGCTGGACTGGCTATAAGTCTCGTGGGAGAATATGGAGCTGGTGGTGCCAATACAGATTGTGCAAGCGAAGTAGGTGGATACGTTGGTGTTAGTGCGTATATCGGCTGTGGCACTGATGGAGTAGGACCAGGTGAATAACAGTTGTAGGGCTGGTAAGAACTTGGAGGCAGGCCGTAGTACTGAGAATTTGTTATCTGAAAGTAAGAGGTTTGTATTATTTTATTTAGCGAGTATAATCTGACATGTAATAAATTAAAGTAAGTTTGAAACTAAATATTTAAAAACCGGCCAAGTGCGAGTGGACTCGCGCACGAAGAGTTTCGTACCATCTATAAAAACAGCAAAAAAATCACGTTTGATGTTTGGGAGCCCCCTTTATATATTTGTTTTATTTTAATGGAATTATTTATTTTTAAAGTGAATATATAACTAAATATTCTGTGAAAATTCAAGCGTCTACCTGTTGCCGTTATCAGTATCGAGCAAAAACGAGCAAAAAAATTATGTCTGTTGTACGGGAGCCTCACTTAAATATTTATTTTATTCTGTTTTAAGTATTTGCTGTTATATCGGTAACAGAAATACATCATCTGTGAAAATTTCAACTGTCGAACTATCACGGTTCATGAGATACAGCCTGGTGACAGACGAACAGACAGGTAGATAGACAGACAAACAGCGGAGTCTTAGTAATAGGGTCCCGTTTTACCCATTGGGTACGGAACCCTAAAAACACAACTTTCGTAGCTAAGCAAGAAGGTAAGTGCCATAAATAAAAACAATTAGAAAATTACCTTGAAATATAGGAAGAAAAATAAAAACAGTTTGATCGACATCGTTAAGGCGGTGGTGCGAAAATACTGCTAGAAACTTTACTTTTCTCTAGTTATAAGTTTACCATTTTATCTATTTTAGAACTATTTCAAAACATAATCATTTTTTGATTAGATATATAAATGAAAATGTATAAGTACGTTATGTTAGCGACATTTCATTTATTTGCAAAACACAGGTAAAGAAGGATGACAAAGAGTTAACCGTACAGCAGCAAAAATTAAAAGTAATAATGTAAGCGGTTGATTGTTGAACGATTTGCCCTTCTTTATAAGAACATCCAAGTCAATTAGTAATTTTAAAACAAAAGTACACACCCATTATCTGTCCCTCTGTTGAAGTTGTACCTAACTGCTTGTTAATTCATCATAACCATTTTTGTGTTTGCTAATTTTATTTTAATAAAATTTGTGTTATTATTATTATGTTAGGTTTATAGTATGTAAGTAGGTATGTTTTAGTATTATATAGATGCACCGCCGTCATGTGATCAATTATTATCCTGTCAATACAAAGGTTGTCTGAAAGAGATCGCTTTTAGCGATAAGACCATCCGTTGTACTAAAACTATTTGAAAAAAATTTGTTCTGTATTTTACTTTGGTGTGCAATAAAGATTATCTCATCTTATCATAAACTTAAAATATTTACAATCTTGATACATGGGTAAGGTACTTAAGACTTTTTTTGATAAAAAACTGTAGTGCTCATGAAAAAACTCCATTACTTAGCACCTTTATTGAAATCCTCACTAAAAGAAAAAAAAAACAAAGTTTTTACGTACCTGTTAAATATTTATTTGGGCAAACATTTTTACAAAATTATCGGTCGGACTAGAGGTGCCAAATCTGGACTAATCGGAGCGGCTAATGTCAAACAACTACATGGTGACGTCACGGGAATATTAGCCCGAGAACACTTCCCCGACACTTCTACCGCTGGCTCGAAAGATGACGCCACAAGCGGGACTGCCGAGGGAAAGTATCCCAATCCTGCCGGCAACGCTACTTGAATCGGTGGTAGAATGAGTTGCTCGTTTCGCGCGCATTTTTTGACACAACTGACAGGTGGGTCTGGTGCTACCAGGTTTTGGATTACTACTATTCTGGGAGATTTTGGCTGGCAGAATCGGCTTCGGCGGGCTGAAGCTACCTGAAACATAAATCAGATAAAAGAAGAGTAATTGTTGGTATTGTTTGCTACTCAATCTTTGCGATCCAAAGCATTTCAAATTGAAATTATTACCTATGTAAAGTTCTAGTAAAGAAAATTTAAGTAAAACTTTTATATTTCTCATAGAAAATACATAGTGTGTACAATTAAAACTTGAGCTAAAATTTCAGATGAGTGTTAACATAACAGTCGCAGCACCATTCCTACAATTATAAAAAAATTCACAGCACCCGCTCGACAATGTCAAAATATAGGTATGTCATGTAAACCTCACCGAAAGCAGGTGATCAAATCCCTACGGCTGAGCCGGGAGTAAAGTTGTACTGAATTTCATTATGTAAAGATATGATAATGCGATTTTAAATTTGGAACCTCATCTGTATTAAAATTTGAACCAAAATGTCTCACACCATAAGAACTTATTCGTAAATCAAACTACCCTCTGCACAGAATGCATTAACTTAGATTTGGTTTTTATTGTCTCGCAGAAAGTGTGAAAACTAGATCTGGATAAACATGTCTGCATCTTGGGCGTGCTTATATCCCTGTCTGCACTCAGGATTCTAGTAACTCCCACGCTCCGCTCGTGAGTTAATTCTAGAATCCTTCGTTACGTTCAAGATTTAGTATAGTGCCCGTGACGCAAGACACTGCTGTATTCCCTCGTTTAATAATCTACTATTATTTACCTGTATGAAAATAATCGTATGTAAAACTAAAAACAGCGTAAAATTCATTAGTATTACTTGCTTATGCGTGTTATATCTGCTTGATAATCATTAAATAGGTGGAAATCTTTTATATTTCAACAATAGCAACTATGTATTGGTGCAATTCCACACTGTGTAATTTTTATCTATTTTCATAATCTTATTCATTTATTTCCAAGAATGTTGGTTACAATAGTTCAATATACATTAAACAATGTTTAAAACCTCCTTTAAATTCTGCCTCGTCAAGGCATGCAAAATTTACAGAGTAATATTATGTCAAAATATTATTATAATATTAGTCTTAAACTAATGTAGGTACTCAGGTAAGTAAATCAACCTTTTTTGTTACGTCTGAGGTTGGCAGGTATAAAATGCTAGTAGCATTAAGCCCACATTATTTTTACAATTTAATGTGTATTTTTGTGCAATAAAGTAATAAATAAATAATCCTACCTTTTTTATACCAATCTTTAATCGATAATCTTCAATTCAATTGTTATTAAAACCTCTTTACGCTTTATGTGTAAAAATTTCCCGTGTTTCGTTTGCATTTATCCAAACACAAAAGTAGCTTAAAAGATTTAGGTACAAATAAAATAAAATTATACAATGGATAACATACCTACTAACTTATCCTACAAATCAATCAATAACTCTCTCTGTGTTTAGATTATAGATTAATAAATACAATCAAAAAGTTACTTATTTCGTTTAATTTTTATTTGATACTAGCTGGTCCGCCCAACTCCGTACCGCCTTGACATTGCGTCATATGCATGCCAATGTAGGTCACCGATAGAATTGTCAATCGGCCATCATTAGCTGCATCATATGTATGAGAAAATGAATTTTCTTCTTAACTTCTTTATGCATGAATTTTTCCGATATTTTAATAGTTATTCTGCTATTCGGGGCGGAAACACATCCAACAAATAAAATATCATCTCAATCGGCCATCATTAGCTGCATCATATTATATGAGAAAATGAATTTTCTTCTTAATTTCTCTTTACATGAATTATCTGATATTTTATAAAAATATCGAAAAAATTCATGTAAATGTTTGTAATGTTATTCTGCTATTCGGAGCGGAGACACATCCAACAAATAAAAGATCATCAAAACCGGTCCAGCTGTTCTTAAGTTAAAATGGTGTCACTAACCCGACTTTGTTATATATATATATAGATGTATCGATTACTGGATGAATGTTCAAGCTTCTGGTATTAAACCCACCTCTAAAATCAGTTAATACGATTGCGGATGTGTGTTTTAAATTAGTGTCGTACATAACAAAACAGGTTGTATAGTGAACTTGTCAATACCTTTTTTTACGATTAAAAGAAACTTAGATATTATTATCTCATATGTGTTTATATCGATCATTATGTAACGAAATTCTTACAAAGTTGTCTAAATAATCTATAAGTCAAGAAATCAAAATGGTTTTCATTAGATTTATGCAACTGTTTTTATCAACTACTGATTTCGATAAATCACGATCTTACGATAAAAGATATATTATTAATGTGGAAAAAACTTCTTATTTTATTATTTAATAAAGTGTTATCGATACTGTAACGTTTTCAGTAATTTAGATTGCTTTGAAAAAACTAAGTATTTAAAAATGGCTAAGCTAACTTTGATGCTATCAACATTCTTAGCTCTAAAACACGAGGTGAGTACAAAACTAATGTATTCACTAAAAATAGTAACATTTAAAAAAATTTAGTTACTTACAATTCTGAAATTTCAGGTCACATCACAAATCCTTAGACAACCCCTTGGCTTACTCAATCAACCCCTCGAAACCATCATCGAACCACCCCGACAATATATCCAGCAGGTCGAATCACCCGGACAATATCTACAGTTTGAATCACCCCGCTACATTACCCAGCAGATAATAGAGCCTTACAACAATGGTATACCTACATTATCACCTAACTTCCCTAACAATGTTCCTACCTTTCCAATCAACACTCAACCAACTACATTGATAACCGATTGTACACCTTCAGTTTGCAAAAACTTGATAAATACAATTCAATTGATGATAGTGTCCAATTTGCTGCAAAACAAAAAGGGGAAAGATGAAATCGGGTTGCAACTACCTGGACCTTTTTTGAACAATCTTGTTGCTCTACGTAATCCTGTCTCACGACCTAATTTGATTTCTTCTAATGTCGGAGCATCATCACCGATTGCTCCTAGATTTGTGAATAGTTTAACTCCTAATGTTGATCCTAGTAATATTTTGTCTAGTTTGCCCCCTAATGGACAAATTGATAGGGACGTGATAACGAACGTGTTTAAATTATTAAGTAATGGATTGCTGTAGTCTAGGAATAATGCTATTTATTTTAATAAATTATTTTAAATTGTAATGGATGTGTTTAAATCGTAATTACATATGGAACTTTTTTATATTGGAAATCCATACCTAACTGATCGAGCGAAGCGAGAACTCCAAATCAACTTGGGCAAATAGGCTTTGTATGTATGTATGTATGTTTGTTTGTCGGATGATAACTTTAGAAGCGTTGATCCGATCATCGTGAAATTTGATACGTAGGCAGGTTGTGATGGTACAATTTTGGTGTAAAATATGAGCTAAAAATGTTGGGGGGTTGTTGAGATATTGGGGTTCAAGAGGGGTAAAAAAATGAAAATGAGAGTATTAGGTCAAATGGGGCATCAAATAAAAAGTCTTTGTGTGTATATTTCGATCCTGTTTTTATTTTTAGTTTAAAACTTGGAGTTTTTAAGATATTAGCCATAATAAAAACTGAACTTTGACAAAATTCACAGGGTACACCAGTGACCCCACAGTGATGAAATTGGGTATGCTTGTAGCTTTAATGACACAAATATAGGCAAAAGTCTGAAATCCAGAATAACTGCAATTTCTACCACAAAAAAAGAGTAACCAATCTACATGAACTCCCGTTAACTGTAATTTGAATGAAACCGTAGGTCAAGTAAGTTGGTTATATATTTCGTGGCATTATTTTGATAGTCAAGAAGTACGAATAATATTTTTTTGTTTTTATGGTAGACTCCGAGATCTCAGTTCGGGGCGAACCACTAGTAATTATATTTATTATAAATGCGAAAGTAACTCTGTTAGTTTCTTTGTTACCTTTTTACGACTAACCGACTGAACGGATCGTAATGAAATTTGGCAAGGATATAGATTTTATCCTTCAAAAGGACATAGGCTATATTTTGTTTCTACCAATCATCTTGAAGGGGGTGAAATAGGGGTGGTAAGTTTGTATGGGCAATCCATAATTCCTTAAGTTAGGGATCTGAAAATTCATATTTAGGCTTTTGGTAAGATAAAGCAAGGGGTTAAAATTAACAGTTACTAGCTGTTGCCCATGACTTCGTACGCGTTACACTCCTAAATGTGTAGGTAACCTAGAAATAAAACTAAAGTTGCTCTTGCAACTCGACTTGACACCCCATTTTTACCCCATGGGAACTGATTTATGGAATAAAAGATAGCCTATGTAGTAAAATATAATGCCAAATTATAATCTACGTATATACTAAATTTCATCGAAATCGGTTCAGCCATTACAACGTGATTGAGTACCTAACAAACAAACAAATAAATAAACATCCAAACTTTCACATTTATAATATAATGTGATTCTTTAGATGCACTCCCTATGTACCGTTGGTAGGTGACCAGGATTGGGACATAAACTACTTTTTACCCAACTGCGCAGAAGGATAATGTTTTTATTGACAAACCACGCGTGCGAAGCCGCGGGCGGGTCAGCTAGTAATTATATATGAATTACGCTCGAATTTCAACCACTGTGCTCTGACAAATAGCTGAAATAAAATAACGATATATTTTTTATATTTTATTTATAAAGTCATCTGCTGTAACAGTAACAACAGTAACAACTAAATATAAACTTAAAACAAATTAATAATTATTTCATTGCAAGCCAGTCTTGACAGCATAGTGATATCCTGTGATGACAGATATTATTTTTGAGAACAGAGCCATCTATCTTCACAGACGTACTCTCACAAAATCAGTTTCTAATGAACATCCCATTACAACCGTATGAGTCGAATGGCAGTGCCTCTACATTTACACTAACGCATGGGACATTGGTCGGCATATATCCAAAGTTGCACGTCAACTGAGCTGGTATCTCTGCTGGGAACAACACTTCAGCTGCTATAGGAGAAAATACAGAATCTAGGCAACCAAAACAGTTAGAAAGGGGGTTAGCTAGTCCACAGGAATCATACCCTCCAGCATATTGATTGACTAAACCATCTGAGCATCCTAAGTTATTGGCATAGGGATTTAAGAAGCCACAGTCAGAACCTATGTATGAGTTGACCCCGCAGTCAAAACCAAATTCTGGTAAAGTGTTAAGTTCTATACATGGTGCGTATGAAACTATAGGCTCTTGATAGCAAGGAATTTCTATGTATGGGGCTACCACAGTCTCATAAACTGGCTCGCAAGACATTTGGTTGCATGGGTAGTAATTTGGGGCTACAATTTCGATGAGGCTAGAATAGGGGTTAGGATTCACAGTTTCGCAAATCGATGAATAGCTTATGGAGTTGCAAGGGCTGATCAAAGTATTTTCTAGAAGATTACTTACTATGAGTAGCTGAATAGCATTGGCTAAAGAGTTGGCCAGGGTATTGTCAATAACGGTAGTCACATGACTTACTTGTGGTACACAATCACAGGATGAACAAGGTGGGATTGTGATTGATGGTAGGTTTGGCCTGAATGGTGAACATTGGCTATACTGGTTTGATTGGAAAGAGTATTGCTCACATGGCTGGTTGGGAATAAAAGGTGCTGCTACATTGTTGATTATAGGTGCTTGTATGCCACATGGAGGCACTTGTACTCCGCATGGAGGCACTTGAACTCCGTACGGAGGTATTCCAGAATTAGGTAACTGCATGCCACATCCACACGAGGGGGCTTGTATCCCACACTGAGGGGTCTGTATTCCGCAAGTGGGTACTTGTATGCTATCAAGGGGCACCTGTATGCCACACGGAGGAACTTGTATTCCGCACGGAGGAACTTGTATCCCGCAAGGAGGAACTTGTATGCCACACGGAGGTGCTTGTATACCACATGGAGGTACTGGTTGAACGCACGTTGGTGAAGCTGAGCATATTGA
Organism: Philereme transversata; assembly: GCA_963924445.1. Lineage (NCBI taxonomy): Eukaryota > Metazoa > Arthropoda > Insecta > Lepidoptera > Geometridae > Philereme > Philereme transversata. Next base: position 26,301,575 of record OZ004346.1, read on the forward strand.
TTGGGCTAACGGGCCATATGGTCCGGATCCGTAGATACCATTTTCTAAGCCTAATGGTCCCGAAAATAGACTTGGCCCGCAAAGCTGGGATTGAGTCTGAAATAAAAAAAAATTAGGTTTGTAAATTTCATATCTACAGAGTTTTTGAGCACTCTGTAGATATGAAATTCACCCAAAACTCTTCGATTGTGCTAAAAAAATATTAAGTTAGTTATTTTTGATGGAGCGAAGCGAGATCTCTAAATCAACTTGGGCAAATCGGCGTTGTATATATGTTTGTTTGTCCGATGATAACTTTCGAAGCGTTTATCCGATCATCGTGAATTTGGTATAGGTATAGGTAGGTGATAGCAGAATTTGGCGTGACTAAATGAGCTAAAAATGGGGGGGGGGGGGGGTTGTTGAGATATATTGGAGTTCAAGAGGGGTAAAAAAATACCAAAATGGACCATCCGGTCAAGTGGCACGTGTAATAAAAGGTACGTAAATAAGTACATTTCGACCCCGTTTTTATTTTTAGTTTAAACTTTGTAGTTTTTAAGTTATTAGCCATAATAAAAACTTTGAACGCGCGATCTCAGTTCGGGGTGAACCACTAGTTTATTGATGTTTATTGAATCAAATTGAAAGTACAAGTATTTCAAGGCCGTAATGCATGCAAAAATACTTTGAAATCAAATGAAGCAAATTACATCACTAGATATCTACTATCACAGTAATCTGATCGATAAAATTAATTTAGCAATCGCTTAGTAATGAGTGATTGCGTAATTCTAATATTCTGCGCATGCAAATGTTATTTGAGTAGGAACCTACTGTTCTATTTGGAGTAAAATATTGTTTTTATTATTAGCTGACCAATCCGCAGGTTTTACTTTTTCGATAAAAACATTAACCTCCTTCTGCGCAGTTGGGTAAGAAGTAGCCTATGTTACTCAGGGATAATGTAGCAATGTAATGGTGAAAGAGTTTTTGAAATCAGACCAGTTGTTTTTGCGTTTATTCGTTACAAACACATAAAAGTACAAATCTTTCCTCTTTAACATATATGCCGGAGAACCGACAACCGTTGGGGTAAACGAGTTCTTGAGTGGAGACCGCGTCTAGGAAAACGCAGTGTGGGGCACCGCCCATCTAGGTGGAGCGATGACATAAGAATGGTGGCGGACAGAAATTGGATGGGAAGAGTCGAAGACCGGGCTCAGTGGCGCGTATTGGGAGGTCCAGCCGTGGACTAACGTGGCCTGATGATGATGATGAGCATATTAATATAGATTCGTTTTTCTAGTTATTTAAAACTTACCTGACAGATAAGGAGACCCAATGCCAGAAGAACCGAGGTAGCCATAATAAAATAAATCAAAACTACATCAAAAAAGGCAGTGGGATCCTTTATAACCTTTAACTCCACGTACTCTAATGAAACACTGACATAATTTCAAAGTTATATTTCGAAAAGTACTGATAATAATATAGGTTGAAATATGATGAGTGAAATACTTTTAGATAACTAACTGATACATTTAAAAAAAAGTATAAGTTTGAACTACAGTTTCACACTCAATCAAAACAAAATTTATAGATAACTAGCTGTCCCGCGGAACGTCGTACCTACCGCCTTGATATGACGCGGCTGCCAATGTACGTCGCCGATAGAATTGTCAATCTTCCATCATTAGCTGCATCTATGTATGAGAAAATGAATTTTCTTCATATTTTTTGTGTGAATTTTTCCGATTTTTTAATAGTCATTCTGCTAATCGGGGCGGAGACAAATCCAACAAATCAAAGATCTTCAAAATCGGTCCAGCCGTTCTTGACTTATAAATGGTGTAACTAACCCGACTTTGTTTTATATATATTTTGTGTATATATATTTGTTTGGAACCTCTTATATAATTATACAATGGTAATATAAAAAAAATTAAATAAACTTGATAAACCTTGATAAACTAAATGACTTAATATTTCACATAACAAATTAATAAATTATTTTTTTATATTACCATTGTATAATTATATAAGAGGTTCCAAACAACATCTCTCAGAACCCAAGCCAACCTCACCGGCCCGTGGTATACCCTGCCGACCAACAAACGAGGCTCTGGCGCTCCACCCACTAACCCACGACTGGACCAGCGTGGTGGGTTATGGTCCAAACCCCTTCCTTCATGAACCACACCAATATACAATATGTAACAAAAACCCTGTCGGATTTTTAAGGGTGTGATATAGTATCGATATTTGATCACAATCATGTAATTCTATTACAGAAAAAATAAAAAAAATACCCGACTAAATTTCATTATTTGGCGCTCAAAAATTAAAACTTACATCTGGCAACACCGGAGACGGTGACCGCCCTTTACACGACGAAGACACGTGCCTGCGCACGTGTCTATTGTTTTTTTTGTTGACGATTGTAGTCAAGAAACAATAAGTTTATTGCAGCTCTGAAAAGAACTTGGGTTTAGCTCTGAAAAGAACTTGGAGTTAGCTCTAACAAGAGCTTAGGTAGGTATTGCTAGTTATGTAGAAGCACGTCAACTTGATCAAGACTTCGGCGGTCGTGTTCCACGTGTCGACCTCCAACTTCAATGCACCTTCGACACCGTTTTATAACGTTGGCACGCACTTTTCGCAGCACACTTGTATCAGATTTTATTGACTCAAAAGCCGCGACGATTCGAGTTCGCATTTCCGCTTCCGAGTCACACAGCTTATTAAACACAACTTGTTTGACGTGCCCCCACAAATAAAAGTCTAATGGCGTGAGGTCGGGAGATCGTGGAGGCCATGGAATAGGTCCCCCCCTGCCTATCCATTGCTGTGGAAACTGTTCATTTAAGTAATCGCGAACTGCACGCAAAAAATGAGGCGGGGCGCCATCGTGCTGGAACCACATTGAACGATGGAAAGCCACGTTTAAATCGTCCAACTCTTCGCTAAGCTCTTCGCGCAAAAACGCCAAGTAGTTCGTACCGCTCATAAAACGATTTAAAAAATACGGACCAATGATTCGATCTCCGAGTATACCGGCCCACACATTAATACGCCAACGATGTTGGAAATGGCTTGGTTTAATAGCAAACGGATTTTCCATTGCCCAAACGTGTTCATTGTGCGAGTTAAAAACACCGTTTCTCTTCTCTTGCAAACATAGTAAGTCGGCGGCGGCAATCATAATTACAAGAGTTATAAATTTTTATAGATAGGTAGTTTTAACTTCGTGGTTTAGTTTAAAAAGAAAGAAACTGTACAATAATCCTCAATGCATACCGAACGCAAAGACAATGCACATTGCACGTGTCATAAAGCTAGTTATCAACTACTTACTTTTGTTCATTCTCTAACTGTTTACTACAGTTACTATAACTGTTTACTTCATTCTCGCTCGGTCCACAGCTGAATATCGAGAGTTGACAACTCGGTAAAATTTGCCTATTTGGGGGGTAAAATTCAGATAATTCTTGAAATTAAAAATGAAATATCTTTCAAGTTATTTGATACATATGTTTTTTATACATCTGCCCGACTTTAATTTTTATGACGGAATACGCTCTTCATGGATCCGACGGGGTTTTTGTTACATATTGTATACAATGCCACCAAGTGCTCGGCGACCCGGGGGTCGACGCTGACGACAGTAGGCCGATGACCCCTACGGCCAGGGGCGAGATGAATCTCCGGGCGAGGGTCTTAAACTGTCAAACGACGCAGGCTATGAAAATGGACACCGACAAACTTAACGTTTTAACCTATAACGTCAAAACTCTACGAACCGAAGAAAGACTAGTAGAACTCGAGAATGCTCTCGAACATGTCAACTGGGACGTTATGGGTTTAGCGGAAGTAAGACGAGAAGGCGAAAATACATTGGAACGCAATCAAAATTATTTTCTATCACTACGGGAACGGAAGTCAGTACGGAGTGGGATTTTTAGTTGCCAAGCGATGGAAATCTAACATCAAAGAGTTTATTGGATACTCTGATAGAATAGCTATTTTAAAGTTCCAAATTGACAGTAAAACAGCTCTAACATTAGTACAAGTCTATGCGCCAACATCTGCGCATCCCGACGAAGAAGTTGAAGAATTTTATGACATGTTAAACAAGGCATGTGATGATAACAAAGGAACTTGGACAATTGTAATAGGGGATTTCAATGCCAAAGTGGGTATTAGACAAGACCAAGACAACGAGACCATTCTTGGCCCTGGCATTAGAAATCCCCGAGGTGAGCGGCTCTTAAACTTTGCTTTTGGGCAAGGTTTGAGTTTGAGCAACAGCTTTTACTCTAGAGAACCACAAAGACGCTGGACTTGGTTTTCCCCAGATAAAATTACCAAAAATGAGATTGACTTTTGTCTTTCTTCGAACAAACAAATTGTTTATAATATAGAGGTCTTAAACCGTATAAAATATAGCTCAGATCACAGACCATTACGATGCATATTGAAATTTAATTTTAAAATCCATAAAATACATTAATTGAAAAAACAGAGCAGTTTTGTTTAGATTTGAAAAATAGCTTTGACCTGCTGGATAATAAAAATTGTGAAGACGTTCAAATACAATATTCCAATATACTAGAAACCATCAAACTAGCAAGCCGTAAAATTAAAGTAAATAACAACAAAACTAATAAACTCAGCAACCAATCCAAACTACTAATAGAAAAACGGCAAAAGTTAACATTATACACTCCAGAATATAAAACAAAAGACGAAGAAGTAAAACGATGCATACGTAGGGATATTAGAAATTATAATATAGAATTAGTAAAAGTAGCTTTAGATAAAAACTAGTCACTAAAAATTGCTATGAGGGGAACAAAAACAGGAAAGTCATCTATAACAGGAATTAAGGATGTTAACGGAGTAAAGCAGGGAGATAAAAGTACAATATTAGACGTATGTACAACGTTTTATAAAAAGTTATATTCTAATACCAATTTCGATTTAGATAATTCAATGAATACTTATTCATGTTCGGATGACATACCGCCAATCACAGGACTCGAAGTACATCGTGCACTTGCCAGCATGAAATATGGAAAGAGTCCTGAGGTAGACGAGGTAACAACTGAAACCCTTAAAGTAGGTGAACCTGTTCTGGTACCACATTTAACAAATTTTTTTAATTCAATTTTAAACACCTCTGTTTTACCTAAACATTTTTGCCACTCTAACATCATTTTGCTCCATAAGAAAGGAGATAAAACAGATATTGGCAATTACCGCCCAATTAGCTTGATATCCCATATTTATAAAACCTTCATTAAAGTAATTGAGAACAGGATATCGGTACAACTGGATAGACATCAACCTACTGAACAGGCAGGTTTTCGCCGTGGCGTCTCCACAGCCGACCATCTCCATTCAATAAATCAGCTTATAGAAAAATATACTGAATATAAACTTCCACTTTATCTAGCCTTTGTCGACTACTCTAAAGCCTTTGACAGTTTAAACCATTCCGCCATTTTCGAAGCCCTTAGAAACCAAGAAATCCCTACAACATACATTCAGCTATTACAGAAAATATACCTCCATAGTACAGCATCCATTAAAATAGACTCACTCACAAACACAAATCGCGGACGTTGGGCACCAAGTAGGCAAGTTAAAGTGGGACTGGGCGGGACACGTCTGCCGCATGCCGGAGGAGTTATGGGCAAAATCCACCACCGAGTGGATCCCAAAAGACAGAAAACGACCACGTGGCAGACCGCGACGCCGATGGAAAGACGAACTCGACTCGTATATGGAAGACTGGACTACACAAGCGTACGATAGAGTGGAGTGGAAGGAAGGAAGGGAGGCCTTTGCCCTGCAGTGGGACAGTACAGGCTCCAAATAATATTAAAATAATAATTACCATTGTAAAAATCACGGACTTACCAATTTATTTTTGTGTGAAAGAAAGGCTACCTATTTTATTTTTATATATACACAATTTGTAAAGGTTAATCGAATTTACTGCTACATACGACCGCTAATTACTGCTAAAGCTGCTATATAGAAAACCAAAGCTCTATAGATTTTGGTTTCTAGTTCTCAATTCAAAATACGATCCCTAATTCCATTATGATATAATACGTGCTCACCCCGAGCGTGCTCTGCATAACGCTCTTTGTTAGAGAGAGGTCGACTACACATTCCCTTGTGAATACATCTATGAAAATCTGATGTATGTTCACAAGAATATTAATTTGTTTAAGAAAAATAGCGATAATCATAATTTTAATACTATAAATAAAGATAAACTCGCTGTTGCCACTTGTAGACTCCATAAAGTTAGTAAATCGTTTAAATCGTGTACGCTTTTATAACAAACACCCAAGGGATGTACAAAAATTGACAATTAATAAATTTAAAAACGTAATTAAACTAAATCTATAAAAAAGCCTACCATAAAATATCGGATTATTTAGATGATTACAGAAGCTTGGGATTGAAATTGCTCCAACTCGTTCAAAATGTTACAATTTAGACGTAATTTATTTTCTGTATTATGTATTGTAAAAGGATCATTAAAAAAAACCAGCCTTGTTTCTTGCCTTTCTTTCCTGGCTTAGTCGCAAAGGAACAGGCAGTAAAATTGACGTTTCAAAGTGATCCTTGTGATTTTAATGAATAAAAATATTTGTCTTTGTCTTTGACTAAGTTAGGTCTAACTACCTTACTTGTAAACGTACCTACCTACGTTAGTAGTTGACCCATAACTTGGTGTTATCAATAAAGATATTGTATTGTATTGTATAGCTCAGAGGGTCAGCAAGCTGAAGTGGTAGTAGCCGGTTATATCTGCCGCAGAACCGATAACCGTTGGGGTAAACGTGTTCTTGAGTGGAGACTACGTCTAAGCAAGCGAAGTGTAGGACGCTCTCCGGCTAGATGGAGTGACGATTTGCGCGCTGTGTCTGGAAGGATTGGATGAGAAGAGCTGAGGATTGGGCTCAATGGCGCATCCTGGGAGAGACCTACGTCCAGCAGTGGACTGTTATAGGCTGATGATGATGATATGAAACAGCAACACTAAACTCTATCCCCCGATTTTATTATCATTCATTTTTTAAATTGCCTCCCACTATGGAAGCAATTTTAAAAACGTATTCAAAGCCTTACGGGGTTGAACGCGCAACCTTCCTCTTGATACGAGGATGCACTGCCAATTGTTATACAGGCTCTAAGAAAAAAGATACTATATAATATCTGTAGGTTACATACACACAAGAACCAAGATAACTTTTATTTTAGGTCAGACAGAAAGAATGTAGGTATAAGCGCTAGTACCTGATATTGTATATTGTATATTATTATTTCCTAATAAATTCCTAAATTCCTAATTAATTAATAATTTAAAGAATTTCAGGCGTATAACTTTATCTAAACCTGCACTATAATTATAATATGAGTGAAAGAATGAATTATTTATTTATTCGCAGAAAAAGGGTGTACACTGTTGTTAATGAAATACTTGTCGTTGCACTAATTCAACAAATATTGGTATGCGAATATTGGCAAGTCGCTTCCGCTGTCTGTTACCTTAGCTCTTTTAAACTACTCAACGAATTTTAATGCAGTTTTCAGCAATAAATAGAGAGATTCAAGAGGAAGGTTAATATGTATAACTAGCTTCCGCCAGCGGCTTCGCACGAGTTGCTTGTCACCAAAAAGTAGCCTATGTGTTAATCCAGGTTAATCTACGTACATACCGATTTGAAAGTAACTCTCTGTCTGTTTGTTACCTTTTCACGACATAACGGCTCGACCGATTTCGATGGAATTTGGTACCTATATACCTAGATAGATTATGAGTGGACTCGAGATATAGGATACACTTTACACGACTGCACAGAAGGAGGATAATGTTTTATTGACAAACCACACGTACGAAGCCGCGGGCGGGTCAGCTAGTTATGTAATAAAATAAAAAATGTCAGTTATGAAAGTATCAAATTGTACATGTCAAACTCAGGTGTAATTCAGTTTCCCTGTTACCGTGAAGATTATTTAATATTTCATTTCTAAAAACTCATTAACTAATTTTATATGCATAATTAATTATCTAATCATAATCTTATCATTATCTCATGAGAGAATACCTCTAACAAGTTTCACAACAAGAGATACGCATATAAGATAAAACATCTATATTATGTAGATGACACGTAATTACCACATTTGAAACATGGCGGCGATTGCACGAGGATTCGTTTCCATTTTTGTAATACAAATTGCAATATATCAGGTAAACCTTTTTTTTATTTGATATTTTTGTAACCAAAGCTGATAATTTAACATGACCCAGAATCATTATTATTAATACGGGATTTATCACATACCGTCTTATCGGTGTTTCGACCGACAATGTTTCTGTTCAATTCGTGAACCTTCATCATTCGTGCGAGGTACGTGATAAATCCCGTATTTTTAATAATGATTGAAATAAATCACGAAAGTTTTCTAAGTAATAATGACCCAGAATGATCAAAAAACAGTTGTAGATGGTCATCATCATCTCAACCATAAGACATCCAAAGCCACCACGTGATATACGTACGTACCTACCCACTAAAATAGTCATATATTTTTTGGGCGGTAGGCGTGAGAAAGTAAACACGTTTTTTTGTAACATCCTCTATGTAATTTATCAAAAATAAATAGTAATAGCTCAAAAAGTTTTAATATTTATGTGTTAAATCAATAAATAGTCAACTCTACCTGCCATCCACTGTTCTCCTTGCATTCCAACAACAATACACCAGTTTATTCACATCACATCACTGCACTGCCATAACATACAAGTTGGAAATGGATACTACAATTTTCCAAAACTCCCTATCTGAGATGGGGCTAATGTTCCACGCAACTATGGAGGAATTTGAAGGGAAGCTCCTCAGAAGCAAATCGCCAGCTGCAGACATACCAGCCTTGGCAAATGAGTTTGCCATTTTTAAGACTTATGTGGTCAAGTCTCTCTGCACTCTACAAAACCAGATTAGTATGCTTGGCGGTCAAATAGACAATCTTGAGATGCGTAGTCGAAGAAAAATCCTGCTCTTTCATGGTGTACCAGAGGTGAACCAAGAAGACACCGCAGAAGTAGTGGTGAGCACTGTGTCCGGGAAGTTGAAGCAACCTGGCTTCTCAAAAGCCTGCATTAGCCGATGCCATCGCATGGGGCGCGGTACATCTGACAAGCCGCGGCCTATTCTATGCAAGCTGCGAGACGTTACTATTCGAGACAAGATGTGGTCGTCCAAGACTGCGTTGAAGGACACTGGAGTAACGTTATCAGAGTTCTTAACCAAGGCACGCCATGAAACGTTCATGGCAGCACGAAAGCGTTTCGGCGTCACAAAATGCTGGACCAGTCAGGGTTCAGTTTTCGTGCTCGGGCCTGATGGAGCTCGGCACCGTGTCTCCAGCATTGAGGATCTGAACAAGTTCCCACAGCGGGCGGAGGCACCGGCGCCGGCTCCGGTGGCAGCTAAAACGACGCCGGTTGTGAAGGAGATAGCGGCTCCGTCGAAGGTTCGACGTGCGGCAGCTCTTCGGAAATAGTGTATCGTTGTGTTTTTCATACGAAGTTGAATCCGATCGAACGGACCCCAGCTCATTTTATTTTGATGTTGTATGTACCGTCTATTCACTTTATTTCTCTAATTAATTTAATTTTCAACCTTCAATTTATATTTTTATTTTGTACTATACAGCATACAGCTATCTACGATTGGTACTATCAAAGTTGTAGAATGTCAATGTCAATATTATCAAACGAATCCTAATGTCAATTTCTTTCCATACGTTTCATTCCACGAAGAGTTTGTTTTGCATGAATATGAAACCGGTCCGGTTGGATTAATTTTAATATTTTGAAAATTTTGCTTTCTTTTTGTCGTACTTTAAATTTTATTTTATTACTTTGTATGATTCCTTTCTTTGTTCATGTAGTCTACAGTAAACAGTTGGCTGGCGGGTGGACACGGACATAGCAGAACATAAACATTGTTTGTGTAGCATTCTGTTTAGAGGTAACTTTATCTTATTTATTTATTTATTTATTTATAGGTATATATTATCTAGTTTATTTAGTATATCAACTTGATCTTAATGAGTGATAGTGATGAATTTATGTCTTGCTCCTCTTCTGCTGGGAACTGCTCTGATGATAGTTTCAGGAGCATTCCGACTCTCCATGATACCCTGGAATCGACCTTTACCGATGTTCCAAAGAACTTCAATGTGGTGCATATAAATGCACAGAGCATTCCGGCTCACTTTTCTGAAATGCTGGCGTCATTCAGTTTAAAAACTATTCACGCTATTCTTGTGTCAGAGTCCTGGTTGAAACCTTGTTTGCCCTCTACTCCCTATTCACTGCCAGGATTCCAACTCATTCGCAACGACCGCACTGGAGCGAGGGGCGGCGGTGTAGCTATATACCTCCGCTCTCATATTCCTTATACAATCATTAATATGTCCGCACAGCCGCCTCTATCTAGTGCCGGTGAGCATCTGTTTCTCCAAGTTTCACTATCTCATCGCAAAATACTACTTGGTGTTTACTACTCCCCATCAATGCGTATCGATTACTTCTCCTCTTTTGAGAAGCTTCTTGAAGAGCTTGTTCCCCTCCACGACCATACCATTATTATGGGAGATTTTAATACCTGTCTTAATAAAAATGACCACCGTTCCGCATCTCTTGAAAATATCGTTCAGGCTAACAACTTGTCCATTCTTCCTTTGAATGTGACTCATAATTTTCCAAATTGTCATCCATCTCTTCTGGATTTAATCTTAGTGTCATCTTCAGTTCATGTCGCCAAGCACGGTCAGTGTGCGGCGGATGATTTCTCTTATCATGATCTAGTATTCCTTTCATATAAAATCCGCCCTCCCAAAGCCAAGCCAAAAATTCTTTTTCAGCGCAATTTTGGTGGAATGGATATGGAGTCTTTGCGCAATGATGCCGAAAATGTAGATTGGTCTGAGGTTTTTAACGCTGATACTATCGACGAGAAAGTAGATTGTTTTAACAGCATCATAACGAAATTGTACGATGTTCATGCGCCAGTTCGAGCGGTCAAGATAAAACATCTCCCTGCACCTTGGTTAACTGACCAGATACGAGCTGAAATGCGTAAGAAACTCGCTGCCAAGGTTAGATGTAAACGCAAGCCGTCTGACCAAAACAAGGAAAAATATGCTGAAGTTAGAAATCACTGCAATAGAGTGTGTAGGGATGCTCAACGCCGATACATCCATGAATCTGTAGAAAATAATGATCCATCCAAAGTATGGAAGTTCTTACGGTCATTGGGAGTTGGGAAGTCACGTCAAGATAGTGTTCCCAAAGACTTGGATGTACATTCTTTAAATGTGCACTTCTCCGCTTCGTCCAATTTTTATGGGCTTAGTAAAACTCAAACGTTAAATTATCTTTCCTCTCTACCAACTCCCGACTTTTCACCATTTTTGTTTCGTCAATTTACTGATTGTGATGTTAAGAGGAGCATATCATCCATCTCATCTAACGCCGTTGGCAGTGATTGCGTTAGTAAAAGGATGATTACACCTATCCTTGATGAAATTGTCCACATCATTACCCACTTACTTAATTTCTCCATCAACACGGGAACCTATCCAAGTGCATGGAAGGAGGCTCAAATAACGCCTCTTCCCAAAAAACCTAACCCTGCGTCCTTTTCTGAATACCGTCCCATATCCATCCTCCCGTTCCTATCTAAAGTCCTAGAACGTCTTGTACACCAGCAACTTAGCCGTTTCCTTAACACAAACAGCCTCCTTAACCCTTTTCAATCCGGTTTTCGTCCAGGCCATAGCACCGTGTCTGCTCTCATCAAAATCACTGATGACATCAGGCATGGTATGGAAAACGGACTGGTCACTGTCCTTTCCCTCCTGGATTTCAGCAATGCGTTCAATAACGTTGATTTTGATATTCTCTTAGCTTTTCTTCGCTCTCTTAACATATCTCCAACAGTAATTGAATGGTTTCGTAGTTACCTGTTTGGACGCCGGCAACGTATCCGTATTGACGATACATATTCTTCTTGGTGTCAATTGAGTTCCGGTGTACCTCAGGGCGGCGTGTTATCTCCTCTTCTTTTTGCTATTTTTATAAATTCTATCTCCGAACAACTCACTTCGTCCTACCACCTCTATGCAGATGATTTGCAAATTTATACCCAAGCTCCTGTTGGGTGGTTAGGTGAAGCCATTAATGGCATAAACAATGATTTGCAGAATATACTACAATGGAGCAATTCATACGGGCTTAAAGTCAATCCATCAAAAACCCAAGTAATAGTAATAGGAAGCTCGCGGATGATTACTCAAATCGATTGGCTTGATCTCCCAAAGGTAAAATTTGATGGTACTTCAATAGAAATCAGCAAGGTAGTCAAAAATCTGGGGGTACTTATGGATAGTCACCTATCTTGGGGACCTCAACTAGCAGCGGTAAGCCGAAAAACCTTTGCTGCAGCTGCCTCTCTTAAACGGCTGCGAAACTTCCTTCCGACTTCCACCAAAATTGCACTTGCACAATCATTGTTGCATCCTATTCTCGACTATGCTGACGCCAGCTATCTTGATTTAACTGAAGATCAACTCAACAAGCTTGAGCGTCTCCAGAATTTCTCTATTAGATTCATATTTGGCTTGCGCAAGTACGATCACATTTCAGAGTATCGCCACAGACTTAAGTGGTTACCTATCCGTCTTCGCCGGAATGCGCACATCCTTTCCCTCCTTTACAGCATCCTTTTCATCCCTTCTACTCCGTCCTACCTCAAAGAACGCTTTGACTTTCTTCATCTTTCCAACTCTCGACCCTTACGTTCCTCTGAAACCCTTCAATTAAAAACTCCTCATCATACCTCAGTATTTTATAGTTCCTCTTTTACTTTGCAGGCTACCAGGCTCTGGAATGCCCTACCTGTCTCAATTCGTCACGCTAAATCTCTCCCTATCTTTAAAAACTTGGTCAGACAACACTATATGTCATCCATCGCTCACTAGACCACTTATTAATTTTACATTTTTATAATTTATATATGTAGGTATGACAATATATATTTTTATGTATTATAATATTAATATTTATGTAATTTTATGATTATATTATACATTATAATTATGCATTTTATTTTATATTATCTATATTTTTTATAAATATACGTGTACTATTAATATCGGATTTACGCCGCCGTCCTTATTTTGTTCACATAGATCCTGTCCATCCAAAGGTTGCCTGGAAGAGATCGCTTTTAGCGATAAGGCCGCCCATTGTACCTATTGTTTAAGAGTACCTATTGTTTCTTATAAATGATTGTATTTAAATGGTGTGCAATAAAGAAATTATCTATCTATCTATCTATCTATATATAGATCCTAAGATCCAGGTGCACTCTGTCTTTCACCATCTACGTACCATTAAAATTCTTGAGCCTATTTATGACTAGCTGACCCGCCCGCGGCTGCGCACTAGTGGTTTGTCAGTAAAAACAGTGCCCTCCTTCTGCGCAGTCGAGTAAAAAGTAGCCTATAATTTAGGCTACTTTTTACTTTTTTTTTACATATTATGTCCCAATCCCGGTCACAATCTGTTTATATACCAACGGTAAATAAGGAGTGCATCTAAAGAATACCTCATAATTTGAACCCCTTACTTATTTTATAATTTGAATCTCCCCCCCCCCCCCCACCCTTAGGGATGATTTTGCAAAAAAGGTGAAACACGTATTTGTTACCAAAAGCCTTTCAACCCCTATTTCACCCCCTGCCGGACTATTTTTTAAAACAAAAGATAACCTATGTCCTTCTCGAGAATATAATCTATCTTCTTGCGAAATTTCATTACGATCCGTTCAGCCGTTTAGTTGTGAAAAGGTAACAAACAAACAAACTTACAAACAAACTGAGGAGAAATATCTGCCGCAGAACCGATAACCGTTGGGGTAAACGTGTTCTGGACTGGAGACCACGTCTAGGCAAGTGAAGTGTAGGACGCCCTCCGGTTAGATGGAGTGACGATTTGCGCGCTGTGGCTGGCGAGGATTGGATGAGAAGAGCTGAGGATTGGGCTCAATGATGCACCCTGGGAGAGACCTACGTCTAGTAGTGGACTGCTATAAGTTGATGGTAATGATGATATCTACAAACGTCAAAAACGATTGGATGCAGCTTTCCTTACTTATTAATTCGCTCATGTCATATGGGGAAACATTTAAATTGTTACAGATCATTTGGATTATATAAACACTGGACATTTGACACACCGCTATCTAACCCCAAACTAAGCAAAGCTTGTTCTATGGGGAACCAGATAACTGATAGAATAATTATATCATTATTTTTTTTGTAAATACATTCTTATAATATATAGAAAAATATGAACAAAAGCAACTATATACCCTTATATACATATATCCTTACTAGCTGTTGCACGTAACTTCGTACGCGTTACACTACTAAATGTGTAGGTAACCAAGAAATAAAGTTAAACTCGCTGTTGCAACTTGACACCCCATTTGTATCTCATGGGACCTGATTTATGGGATAAAAAGTAGCCCTATATGTTAATCCAGGTTATAATCTACGTACATACCAAATTTCATCGAAATCGGTTCTGCCGTTACGACGTGATTGAGTAACAAACATCCAAACTTTCACATTTATAATATTAGTGTGATAAACAACCTTATCTTCTCGTCGGTAGCTCCAACTACTCCAGCCAGCCCGCGACCACGGCTATTGCAACACAGTCGAAACATCGGGATACCAAATAAAAAATACCTACCCTATAAATACCCGTTTAAATCGGTAATTATCTAATGGTTGTATTTTTAATCCTTTCTTTTCTCCAGGTCTCATCATCCCAACCAGTCTCTCAATACGTGTTAACCAACTACGCACCAGCCAATGGACAAACTCAACCAATCCCAAAACCTGCACAATCTATTGTCAACCTTCCAGCTCCGTCGAAACCTTTGCAACCAAAAACTGAAGTCTCAGGGCCCTTAGACACACATGTCCTTAACAACCTGGCTATAGCACTGCAGTTGCTTATAGTCAGTAATATCCTGAACATACCACCTGAGCGAGAGCGTGGACCTAAATATGAACATATTTCTGCACCTAACAGCGAATATGCAAGTTTAAAGTCATACCCAGCAGATTTGCAGTTAATACTAGAACAAGCGTTGTCTAAGCCAAGTTTGAAGTATGAGGTACAGGGATTGTCCAAGCCAATGTACTCACTTGAAGCACATGGGATAACCAAACCAAGTTTGTACTCATATGAGACACCATTACCAAATGCTAACTATTTGGGGTCGTCTGGTTTTTCAGAGCCAGCGTTTGGGTCTTCAGTAGTTCACAAGCCTAATCCTAGAACGAGTATGATGCTTATGTCCCCATACGATGCCTTAGGAACCAGTTTGTTTGGTGACACTTTGTCATCACTTCCTTCGTCATACTCAAAGAATGATTTCCAAAGTCCTTACGCGTCAATTCTAGCTGCAGATGGCGCTAACAATCTGTTTTCTACGACTGACTTCTTTTAAGTTATTTATTTGTGTTTATTTATTAAATTATTTATTATTAATGTTGTTCCGTTTTTTTACGATTACACTTAAAATTCAACCACTTCTAATACGAAATATTTCTTTAAAATATATCCTTAAAAAACCTGAAATGTTCTTATACCATAATCTCACTTCCCACTAATATTATAAACGCAAATGATTGTATGTAGTAGGTCTGTATGAATGTTTGTTACTCTTTCACGTCGGAGCGGCTGAACCGATTTCAATGAAATTTGGTATGTACGTAGATCATGACTTGGATTAACCCATAGATTATTTTTTATTGGCAAACCACTCGTGCGAAGCCGCAGGCGGAAGCGTATATTATAAATGTGAAAGTGTGTATGTTTGTTTATTTGTTACTTAATTACGTTGTAACGGCTGAACCGATTTTGATGAAATTTGGTAGATAGATAGAATAAAGCCTGGATAAAAACATAGGCATAATAATGACAAAACACGCGTGCGAAGCTGCTGGCGGAAGCTAGTTCGTAATATTTTAGCATATTTTAGGTATATAACCTCATCAAATTAAGAGTCTAATTTATTGAATGAACTCAGATAACATAATTAAAACAAAACAAGAATTGATTAGAACAATAAAAGTCTTCATAAAATATTAATTACGCTATCTTATTACGAAAATTCTAAAGTACCGAACTAAAGAGGCTCATGAAACGAGCAACATTTTTAAATTGCAGTTCTAATAGTCCAAGAGCCGGTGAAGATCGACCTTCACCGATCTGATAACCAGATGAGACGTATTTTTTATCAGATATAATTTATAAACAAATATGCCTATAATTACTTGCCTATCTAAAAGTGCTTATGGCTATTTTTAATCAAATTAACTTTAATCGATTTTTTTTTCATCACTTTCATTCTTTTGATAACCAAATGAATTTTATTTCACTGTTAGTTTTTAACACAGAATATGCCTCAGTAGGCTTACCTACTCATTTCTGTGTATAGCTACCTGGCAAGCCGATGTGAACAGGTAAGTCAATATAGGTGACTCCATCGTTCTGCTAACTTATCGAAAGTTATATCAAATTTTAGATTACTTTATTACAAAATCAGTCATATTTCAAAATCATTGCCTGCAAAAAATCATACTTATAGTACTGTTGTCTAGCTAAAAACTTTTAGAGAGCACTTTTAGATAGGCAAGTAATTATAGGCATATTTGTTTATAAATTATATTTGATAAAAAATATGTCTCATCTGGTTATCAGATCGGTGAAGGTCGATCTTCACCGGCTCTTAGACCATAAGAAGCCCGATTTGACGTTGTTGAAATACAGAGAGTAGAGATGGGAATTAGAGTAGAAATAAAAAATTGGTTGCTAGAAAAATCGATTCATGAGACATTTTGATTAATTGCACTAAGAGTTTGCTAGCGTTTTGTTTAACTTAGGTTTAATTAATATTGAACTAGTTTGTATACATAATTTGTATCGTTTTTCATTCAAGAAAATATTGACGATAATGTTAAGTAGATTAGATTAGAAAATTCATTATTGATGGCAAATAATGAAGACAACCCCCTCATAGTGGGTGCATCAACATCTATAAACGATTCTTATGAATAAAACGTTGAAAATTCATTTCTGTTCTTATAAATTTAAAGTTTGGTACCTATATGATTAGATTTTTTGTAATAATAGGTTTTGTTTGGTTCCCAAGTGGTTAAAACGATCGTAACTCTACGGCATTGAACCCAATGATGCAACATTGAAATAGCGTCAGATATCATAATAATTTTGGCATTATATATGATTGATTTTTCGACTTCTTGTGTAGACGTTCGTTCAAACGGTGAGAAAAATGACAGACGTCAAATCGGGCGCAACTAACGTCGCAAGTATAGGGCAATGTGTAGCCAGCAATGCCCAGGACCTCTGTCCGGTTCTGTGCCATATGACATCACTGTCCATATGTATAGCGATAAGACCACCCATTGTACTATTTGCGTTGTGTCTTCTGTTTTGTCTGTGATTTTTATTTTTTAAGGTGTGCAATAAAGTTTTTTAATTCATTCATTCATTCACTTCTAAGTGGTAACACACTGATCAAAGACTTTCCTATTCAGATACCGGGGCTTAATTATTACTGTTTAACCTATATATAATCGGCAACCAGGGATTTTGAATTTGAAAATTAATTGCCTACTATTTACACTCCACTTTATCGACTGTTGCCCGCGATTTAGTACGCGTTATACTACTAAATGTAAGAAACCTAGAAATAAAGCTAAACTCGCTGTTGCAACTTCACTTGACACCACATTTGTATCCCATAGGACCTGATTTATGGGATAAAAGTAGTCCATTATATTAATCCAGGTTATAATCTAAGTACATACTAAATTTCATCGAAATCGGTTCAGCCGTTACGACGTGATTGAGAACAAACAAACAAATAAATAAACAAACATCCAAACATTCGCATTTATAATATTAGTGTGATTGTGGCAATATGCAAATATTGGCGAACATCATATATAACAAATAAATAAATCTTTATTTATTTTTCTTTTTGCTTTTTATAATAGGGATTAAAATCTACTTATACTTTTATACAATGCCTGAACTAGGAAAACCTGTGTCTCAGGCGAAAAAGGTTGGACTGGGGTAACTTATGAATACTCGAATCAACATAACTTAAAATCTATTTACATAATGAAAAAAATAACTAAATAATTAATAGGCAGGTATGAGTTTACGTACTATTTTTTTTCTCTAACTTATCTCGTCCCACTGCTGGGCAAAGGTCTCCCCCAATACCCTCCAAGCATCCCTATCAGTCGATATCTCCCACCATCCTCGTAATACATAGGTCACACTAAAAGTTTCCGGAATTGGCCACTTACATTAATATTAATTACATAAAATAGTTGGTTTGCAGAATTTAAACGCGGTCATGTCAATCTCCTCTCCATGATGAAATCTCCGAAATCCATGATGAAATTCGTGAAGGTCGCCCGTGCACCGCTGTGAACATCAAAAACATTGATGCTGTGCGCCGTATGATCGAAACAGACAGGCATGTGACCTACCATGAGATCCGGACATCTTTGGACATAGGCATGAGTAAAATACAGTCAATCCTACAAAAACATTTGGGTGTGAGAAAGCTGTGTTCTCGATGGATCCCACACAATTTGACTGATGCTCAAAAAACGGACCGCATCACTTGGTGCCATGCTATGCTTGCCAGATACAACGAAGGGGCTTCCAATTTAGTGTGCGACATAGTAACAGGTGACGAAACATGCATTTGTAGCTATAATCCCAAGACGAAGCAGCAATCGAGCGTATGGGTCTTTCGAGATGAGCCGAAACCAACCAAAGTGGCGCGCGTGAAAAGTGCCTCGAAACGGATAATTGTTTATTTTTTTAATAAAACTGGGCACGTGGCTACTGTTGCTTTAGAAAATCGACGTACCGTGAATAGTGACTGGTACACGACCATTTGTTTACCGGAAATTATTGACAAACTCCGTGAAAATAACGGTAAACGTCGTATCATCTTGCACCAGGACAATGCAAATTCTCACACGGCCAGACAGACAAATGAGTTTTTGAAGGCGAGAAACGTACAACGTTTGAGTTATCCAGCATACAGTCCTGACCTGGCACCGTGTGACTTTTTTCTGTTCCCAAAAATCAAGAATCAATTACGCGATCAACGGTTTTCATCACCAGAAGAGGCTGTCGAAGAGTATGAAAAACATGTATCTGACGTCACCACGGAGGAGTGGCATAAATGTTTTCAAAATTGGTTCAATCGTATGAAAAAGTGCATTGACGCAAAGGGAGAACATTTTGAAAAACAATAAACTCATTTTTGACCATTATTAGTATTTTTTTTATTATTGATTCCGGAAACTTTTAGTGTGCCCCTCGTATACAACTTTTAAAATCTTACGTTATTACGGTTCGTAACTCCACAGTTTCCTCGTAAGATAGATTGGATAAAGCAAACTGTAAGGCTCTTTAACTCTAACATAACGACCATTATTGCAGTAACATTGCTTACCATACTTGTCGGCAATACGTTGCGCGTTGCCAGAAAAATGTTGCTCGTTTAGGGGCAGCATTAAGTACAGAAAACTTAAGAAAGCAATAAATTAAACTTTATGTCGTAACATTTAATGAGTGTTCTATTCTGAATATATCGTTAGCTGTTGAAAAAATACAAAATTTATTCACATTTTGCTTTATAAGAGTATTTTTGAAGGGAACACTTCTTCAGGCGCGTTGGGCATATTTTGAGATCTGAAAAAACCATTGAACTCGCGACATTGTTACCATTACCGTTACCGACACCTCTTATATATGAAGTGAAAACTTCCTTAGGCGCGTGGGGCATTTTTTGAGATGGGAAAAAACCATTGGCCTCGCGACACTGTTATCGTTACCGTTACCGATACCTCTGTATATGTATAAGTATCTCGTAATTGTTCAAGTTTTCACTTCTTTCGGCATTCCCGGAGTGCCACTTTTTTTTGCTATTTATCGTATGAATAGCACCAATAGTTTCAAATTAGTCTTGGCTCCACACTGAGCGATTGTACCCATGAATCTGAACAACTTTTTAGTTAATTTTTATTAACTAAAAAGCTGGAAGGTAGCTTTTATATATAAAAATACCAAAGGTTGTCTCGAAGATATCGCTATTAGTGATAAGACCGCCACTTGTATTTCCACGTGTCTAGTTATATGTTTTAATTATTATTTGTTAATATATGTGTAGTGTACATTAAAGCGTTGTTTATCTAACTTTCTACATAAACAAAGTTAAAATTCAACCAATATTTTTATACGTGAGATAGTTTCATGATCATATATTTTCACCTGTAATCACATGAAGGCGGTGTTACTAAATATACCTACTGCGTGTCACCGCATTTACGACATTAATTTAAATCACGAGTACGGCTGATGGCTAGTATTTATTTTAATTCGATACCACGGATTTTTTTAAATGTTCTATCTATTTTAATTTCAAGCCCTAAATATCAATGAAACAGCCTGTATAAAATAAGGAAACAAATTCATTCATCATGTAAGTAGTTACCTGTTAAACTGACTAAGCGGCATCGTCGCAAAGGCGCCGCCGATTTACGTTAAAAATTGTTTATTGGAAATATATCGATTACTGGATAAATATTTAATCTACCGGTATTAAACCAATCTTTAAAATCAGTTAAATACGATTCTGGATGTGTTTTAAATTAATGTCGTGAATGCAGCGATAGACTATATAACCTAAAATAATAATAATATAACTTTATATTTATTATATTTTATTTATTTAACAAAATCCACAGCCCTTAGTATCTATATAAGATACAAGCTATTGCTAAGCTTAACATACAGCCAATAACGGATTTATTTACTTTATATAAAAACAAGTACCTACCTATTTATAAATAGACATCAAACCGTCATCTCCCTTCCATCAAAGGACAAGCAGGCGCACGGCTCAGTACCATCCGTACCTAGTCGATATACCACGCAAACACCGTTTTGGTTCTACGTTCTTGATGCGTACAGCTAATGCATGGAACACTGCCGTCGTCTGTTTTCCTAAAGAATATAATCCGGGCCTTTAAGGTAAGAGTAAATAGGTTTCTTCTAGATCTTCGTGCTTCATCTTAGACCACATCAACACTTACCATCAGGTGAGATTGTGGTCAAACGAAGTTCTATCCAATTAAAAAAAAAATAGACAGTCTAAATTAAACCAAAAATATGAATTCAACAAATTCCGTGTAAAAAGCACAAAAAGGTTGATAAATACATAGAATATTATTAAGTAGTTATATCATTCATTCATACATATATACGATAATAACAATTTTGTGTTGCGTTGTTAAACTTTAATATTTATTATCACACATAAAAATGGTTATGATTAATAGTAGATTATTAAACCAGAGGATTTATCTTGCGTCACGGGTCCTATATTGTATCCCAAACGTAACGAAGGATTCTAGAGTTAACTCACGAGCAAAGCGAGGGAGTTACTAGAATCTTGAGTGCAGAGAGGGATATAAGCACGCCCAAGATGCAGACAGCTTTATCGAGGAGAATACTTTACTTTTCACACTTTCTGCGAGACAATAAAAACCAAATCTAGGTTGGTGCATTCTGTGTAGAGGTTAGTTTGATTTACGAATAAGTTCTTATTATGTGGGTCTCTTTGGTTCAGATTTTAATACAGGAGGTTCTAAATTTAAATTTTCAATTCAGTACAACTTTACTCCCGGCTCAGCCGTATCCTCGGACAAACAAACATACATATATACATACTTACATACATACATACAACGCCGATTTGCCCAAGTTGATTTAGAGATCTCGCTTCGCTCTATCAATGGTTCAGTATTATCAGAACCACTTGTTATAGAGTTCAAAGGTAGGGCACGTTTGAACTCTATAAACATGGAGTGTAATTATTTGTAAACATTGACCTAAATTGAAAAACCTTGTTCCGATTCTCGTAAAAGCTATTAGATGTTAAAGAGCTGTAAATGGGCGTTCATTTTCGTGCAAGGAATGTTACAATTGTTACAAATGCTTCCATTTTTCACAAGCTCCCACGGCATCTCAATTTATAATAAAAATGGCAGTTTCCCGACGCTACGAAAGCCGCTTTTGGAAGCGAAGTTAAGCTGTTCTTTTGCAATATTCACGTCATATACTTTTTACTACTGCATCTTAAGCACTTACTTATTGATCGAGCGAAGCGACATCCCCAAATCAACTTGGGTATGTTTGCTTGTCCGAGGATAACTTTCGAGGCGTTGATCCGATGATCGTGAAATTTGGTATATAGGTAGGTGTGTATATGGGTAGTGATAGCAAAATTTTGGTGTGACTCAATGAGTTAAAAATGTTAGGGGGTGGTTGCGGTATTGGGGTTCAAGAGGGATAAAAAAAACAACATGGGACTATCCAGTCAAGTGGCACGTCTAATAAAAGGTGAGTACATTTTGACCCTGTTTCTATTTTTAGTATAAACCTTGTAGTTTTTAAATTATTAGTCATAATATAAACTGAACTTTGACAAAACTCACAGGGTACACCAGTGACCCCACAGCGCTATCATTTGGTACGCCTGCTGGTAGCTTTAGTGACGCAATTATAGGCAAAAGTCCGAAATCCAGAATAACTGAAATTTCTACTCCAACAAAAATATAACCATTACATGAACTCCCGTTACCTGTAATTTGAATGAAACTGTAGGTTTTGATAGTCAAAGATTACGAATAATATTTTTTTGCTTTTATGGGAGTCTCGCGAGATCTCAGTTCGGGACAAACCACTAGTTAATCAGAATAGAATAGATAGGATAGAGAATAGAATACTTTTTTGCACACCAATAAAATTAAAAATACAATAAAAATACACAAAAATTAAGGTAAGTACAATGGGCGGTCTTATCGCTAAAAGCAATCTCTTCCAGACAACCTTTGGATGGACAGGACAAAACAAAATCAAAAAGACGGCGGTGAATCTATGAGTATGCTCATAAACCTACATAAACTACCTATTCTTACTAATGAACTGAATATAATATTATATACTTATATACAAACTGCAATAAAGGAGATAAACATAACGATAAACTAGCAGTGCGTAGACAAAGAAAGGTTGTATACCTTAGTTTTAAAGATAGGAAGAGATTTAGATGATCTAATAGAGAAAGGTAGCGTTCCACAGCCATAAAGCTTGAACTGTAAAGGAGTCACCATAAAATTGAGAACTGTGGACAGGGGTTTGGAGATTTAGAGCTTCAGATGAGCGTAGGTTTCGATCATGCGCCTGGTGCAAGAACACAAAACGCTCCTTTAGATAGGATGGTGAAGAAGGGTTGAAAAGAATGTTAAAAAGAAGGGACGGAATATGTGCATTCCGGCGAAGACGGATAGGGAGCCACTTTAGTTTTGCGCGAAATTCTGAAACATGGTCATATTTGCGCAAGCCAAATACGAACCAAATACAAAGATTTTGAAGGCGTTCAAGTTTGCTCAATTGGACTTCGGATAGGTCGAGATAGCTGACGTCGGCGTATTCTAAGATAGGGAGTAGAAGGGGTCGTGCAAGCGTAATTTTGGTGGCGGTTGATAAAAAGTTGCGAAGTCTTCGCAACGAGGCTGAGGACGCAAACATTTTTCGGCTGATCTCGGCAATACACTGCACCCACGATAGCTTGGTGTCCATAATAATGCCTAAGTTTTTCACCGTCTGACTGAAACCTATCTATCAGTGTTTAGATGTACCTATATTAAGATGCTTGTCTGTTTTTAGCATCTCCAAAATGACGGTGCAATGAACTAGGTATTACGTAGATAAAGCATGTGTAATTAGTTAAGTATTATTGACATAACCAAGTATTCTATTGTCTCCCTCGGGTTTCAATAAATGAGTAACTATGAGTATGAGTCTACTATACATATGTTTACGTTTGATTGGATAGTGAACATGTTAACTTCCCAAGGATTCAATGGGATGAGTGAGTGTCATGTACAATGTTAAGACGACCTCCGTGGTGCAGTGGGTGAATAGCCGGCTGAGACGCAGGAGATAGCGGATTCGATTGCATGATCTACAGATATTTTATACAATATATTTAAAAACGTAATTAAACAAAATCTTTATAAAAGAGCCTACTATAAAATATTGGATTATTTAGATGATAGAGAAGCTTGGGATTGAAATGGCTCCAACTCGTTCAAAATGTTACAATTTAGACGTAATTTATTTTCTGTATTATGTATTGTAAAAGGATCATTAAAAAAACAACCAGCCTTGTTTCTTGTCTTTTTTTCCTGGCTTGGTCGCGAAGGAACAGGCAGTAAAATTGACGTTTCAAAGTGATCCTTGTGATTTTACTTTGACTTTGTTCCGGGTCTGGTAGTTTCTCTATATATTATAAGTATGTATTTCCCAAAAAAAATGTGTATAAGTATTCTCTCAGTTTATCTGGTTCCCATAGTACAAGCTCTGCTTAGTTTGGGGCTAGATAGCGCTGTGCGAAATGCCAAGCAATATTTATTTATTTAATGTGTAAGTGACAAAATGACAGCCCAACTTGCATAATGACCCCTTTTTTTATTGATGATAGTCAACCACTACCTCATCTGATGATAAGTGATGATGTGATCGAATACATAGACTTAAACATTGATACCATATAGATAGATATATAGCGCTTATTAAATATAACAGAGAACAAGATACCGCTCATTTTGTAGGCTTCGTTCATAAGAGTGAGGTAGTGCCTGTACACTTTGGACCTGAAGATATCAACGTATAAAAATATAATATGAATACGTAAAACTATTATTTTAGCAAAAATCTTTTCAGATTAATAGTTTGTTTCGTAGCCACGCCCACGGTAACCAAGCGAAAGCCTCCATTTATCAAAGCTTGTGTATGCAGATTTACGTCACGGCTTTTACGTATCTCTATAAGTAGATATGAATGAACGAACGAACTGATATGGTGGTGTACCGTTTTTATTACTATTGTATTTTTTAAGATACTTTGTATTGGGAGATGTATTTTTATAAACGAGTTTTAAAATAACTAGTGGTTCGCCCCAAATCTCGCGAGTCTCGTATAAAAACAAAAAAATATTTTTTTGAGTGCCACGAAATGGTAACCGAATTACTTGACTTATAGTTTTATTCAAATTACAGGTAGCGGGAGTTTATGTTAATGTACTTTTTTGGGGTAGAAATTGCAATTATAATATATTTCAGACTTTTCCTATATTTGTGTCGCTAAAGCTACACGCATATCAAGTTTCTGTGGGGTCACTGGTGTACCCTGTGAATTTTGTCAAAGTTCAGTTTTTATCATGGCTAATAACTTAAAAACTAAAAGGTAAAACGGGGTCGAAATGTAATCACAAATACCTTTTATTAAACGTGCCACTTAACCGGATAGTCACATTTTGTTTATTTTTACTCCTCTTGAATCCCAGTATCTAAATACCCCCCCCCCCCCCACACATTTTTAGCTCATTTAGTCACGCCAAAATTGTACCATCACTACCTACCTACATACCAAATTTCACGACGATTAGATAAACACTTCAAAAGTTATCCTCGGACAAACAAACATACATACATACATACAACGCCGATTAGCCCAAGTTGATTTGGAGATCTCGCTTCGCTCGATCAATCAAAGCAGGCCTCTTTCTCATTGTCTCCGGCCCTGGTAATGTCTTTGTTTAAGGTCAAATGTCGGAGTTGTAAAATAAATACTTGGAATAAAAATAATAAAACATTTAACTCAGGCAACAATAAAATTGTCGGCATACCTTGCTCACTTCCGGGTGGAACTCACTTACGGCGTGTTTTTCCGAACCAGTGTAATCTCGGAGACTTCAAGTCCAGCCAGAGTGAAAAGTTTTTGCTAGGCAAGCGTGCTCCATCTTGGAGCACGCTTGCCTAGCAAGAACTTTTCACAAGACCATCACTTACCATCAGGTGAGGTAGTGGTCAAGCGCTTGTCTATCATTAATAAAAAAAGATACAAGACTGCATAAACATCAATACTGTCAGAAATCGCTTATCGAATATCTTAAAAAATCGCTTACTGGTTGATAATTGCTAAATAAGATACGATCTTTTACTTAGAATACTTATCAATATCATCTTATCAGATAATTATCTACATAATTACATAATTGCAAGATAATTAAATAAGTTACATATAAAAAGTTGTTCAATATCTGGACATCAGTTTAACTCTAATAGCAGGCGAGATCGTGGTTAAACGCGAGTCTATAGTTTATTCCTCTGTTTATCGAGTAAGGGGCTGATTTTAAAAATGAATTCGAAAATGTTCGGTTTTATTTGCATACAGTTTGCAATATTTAGTGTGAGTATTTTTTCATGTTTTTTTAGATCTAAAGCTTAGTAAATGGCCTCAATTAACAAATAATGTGCACAAAGTCACACGGCATAAATATAAGATCCAAAAAACAATGAAACTAACACGGGAACCGAATCCGCGACCAGTCAGAAACCCCAAAGTAATTCTCCAAATTAACACTATTTCTGCTTCATTCCAGGGTGCCTACTCCCAATGTCTAAACCGCATCCAGCCAGTAACGGAGTCCTTACTCCCAAACCTTATGGGAAACCAGCTGAACTACCTACCTTACGATCTACCCTACGAAATACTACCCAACATCTACCCCGGTGCAGTACAACCGAATATGCAATTAAACAATGTATTGCATTCACTACCCAACGTAATACAATCACTACCCAATGCGGTAAAGCCACTACCCAATGCATTACAACCACTACCCAACGTATTACAATCACTACCCAACGTATTACAAGGACCTAATGTACTGCCAGGGACATCCTGTGCTCCGACGACCATTATCCAAGACAGTACAATCGCAAACAACTTGGCCAATGCCTTGCAATTGCTTGTTGTAAGCAATTTGCTGAGCAATACGCTTCCACAAGCCGTAGGCAGAGATGTCTACCCTCCAATTGAGTATATATCGCCCTCTCCGTGTGGACGTTATAATTATTTATATTAATGTAATTTAATAAGTATTGTCAAGGTTATTTATTTTAATACAACTATAAAATAAACGTATTTTTATTTAACTTTTTAATATTTAGTATGTAGTATGACTTTTTAGTTAACTAAGTGGTTCGCCCCGAACTGAGATCTCGCGTAATCTTTAACCATCAAAATTGTGGCACGAAATGCCTATCCAACTAACTTGACCTACTGTTTCATTCAAATTACAGGTAACGGGAGTTCATGTATGTAAATTGGTTGTCTTTTGTGGGGTACATATTGCAGTTATTCTAAACTTCAGACTTTTGCCTATATTTGTGTTACTAAAGCTACACACATACCAAATTTCAGCACTGTGGGGTCACTGGTGTACCCTGTGAATTTTGTCAAAGTTCAGTTTTTATTATGGATAATAACTTATAAAGCTACAAGGATTAAACTCAAAATAAAAATAATATCGAAATATACTCATAAAAACCTTTTATTACACGTGTCATTTGACCGGATAGTCCTATTTTGGTTTTTTTTACCCCCCTTGAACCCCAATATCTCAACAACCCCATTTATAGCTCAATGATTCACACCAAAAGTGTGTCATCACTACCTATATATATAAAATATATATAAATTTCCCGATGATCGGATAAACGCTTCGATAGTTATCCTCGGACAAACAAACATACATACATATAACGCCGAGTTGTCCAAGTTAATTTAGAGATAAAGGTCTCCTGGTGGTTAAGGGACCTTTACCCAAGAAGGGATCCATTTCTCACAAATAAACAATACGTGTGAGAAATAGATACAATTTTTCCTTCCCTCAAATTAGATTATACTAAATACTAACAACTAGCGATAAGTAGAATTACTTGTGTACAAACAATGTATTAAGTTACTACCTAAGAGATCGGAATAAAAAGGTTTTAATAATAATTTATTAATAAATGGGCACAACACTTCACAAAGAGCTGATTCAGAGGCGATAATAGAAGATTATTAAACGAGAGGATAAAGCAGTGTCTTGCTAGACGGGCGCTATATTGAATCTCGAACGTAACGAAGGATTCTGGAGTTAACTCACGAACGGAGCGAGAGAGTTACTAGAATCCTGAGTGCAGAGAGGGATATAAGCACGCCCAAGATGCAGACAGGGTTATGCACGAGGAGAATACTCTACTTTTCACACTTTCTGCAAGACAATAAAAACCAAATCTAGGTACAATCTCTTAGTAAAGTTAACAGCTCAAAACCACGTGGTTAGACTCCGTAGCTCGCATATGACCAACTCTTTCGAGTGCTCGTTTTAGACTGCCGTTCGAACATTCGGGCCTCCCCGCCATTTTTTTTTCCGGAAGCGTTGCCATTATTATTATTATTAACTCATTTATTTCAGATTTTAAAAATCCATAATTTCTTAATACTAACACAAAATAACTTACACGAACACACATTTTATATACACAATCAAACTACAATTACAAAAAATAATAATAATAAATAAAAAAAATAATAAAAAATAAATAAATAATAATAATCTAATGGTATATCTAAAAACTACAACTAATCTAGGTATTATGCAGAGAAACCATTTTAAATCATTTACATGTATATTAATACTTTAACATCATTAAATAAACAAATTAGTTTCTAAAATAGGTATCATAATTTACAATAGCAATTAAACATTACTTATATACAATTAAATTTTTCAGATCTACAAACTTATTTTAAATCAATTGACTCGACTGACTGACTGTACATAATTACTTTTAAATCAATAAATTAATAGCGTTGCTCCTAAAATCATGACCAATTTATACAATTGTTACTGATTATTGTTAAAATGATTTAGGTACTAAACTGGTCAACGCTAACAATACAAATACAAAAATACTTTTTTTGTATCCATTTTTACATTCTATGAATAACATTCGACACGATAAGGTTTTAAATTTTTTTCATACAAGAATTCGTTTACGAAGTATAAAGCTTCAAAGATCTTTTTAACCGACTTCAAAAAAAGGAGGAGGGTCTCCATTCGTCGGGTTTTTAATGTATTTTCCCCGATTACTCAAAGACGCCTGTACCGATTCGAAATTTTTTTTTATATTTAATAGTGTTACGAGCTGAGGGTTCGGGATAAAATAATGGGATTCGATTTCACCAAAATAACACTTTTATTCAACACCATGACGATGAATACACGAACTTGGTCACACGTAATCACAACACACTAATTCACACCACTGTTGCACCACTTTGAGTCACTGAAACGTTCGCACGTATAGCTTAATCCAGACTGACTCGGGAGCTATGTTACATACCTTACCTATTAATACACATTGCAATCTCACATACTCTAGCTATTAGTTCTTACATACCTTACCTATTAATAAACATTGTAAGTAGCTATTAGTAAGCATTAGTAATCTAAGTTGGTTCTTTCCCAAATTGCTTTGTGAATGACTAATTAGTGTCACGTACTTTACTTATTGGTAAACATGAATAATCTAAGTAGATCCTTTCCCAAATTACTTTGTGAATGACTAATTGGTTCTAGAAACATTAACTTAACTCTTACTCATGTATAACTATCTCACGACCCTTTCTAAATACCATTCCTATGACAAATTGCACTGTAAACAGCTCATAGTTCGAAGAACCTACCCTAATTATGATTAGCGATCCCACGATCCTCAAAAGTATAAATACCTTGTGTTAGTTAGAAAATTCATTCAGTTCAATCTCAGCATTCAGACAATTCAGTTCAACTTCAACAGTCAAACAACTCAGTTCTATTTCAACATTCGAGTTCAATCTCAACATTGTAATAATTCTAAGTTCTATTTCAAATAAAATCATTTTTTTAAAGTAATTGTGCGAGTTGCTACTTAACATTTTGGCGCAGCCGGTAGAGGATTCGCAAGTCGCGTAATAAGACGGGGATAACGTTTCTACGGTACCTGAAGGGTTTAAATCTTCCCTGCCGAACCTGACGACGGCGATGTGCATCCAAGCATTTATATTGTTACTGTGGTAAGTGGCTCAATTACTATATGCTCTGAATTCTAAATCCTAAATCCTTAAATCCTAAATCTTTACCTAACTCCTAATTCTAGATCATTCATCTAACTCTATTGATTTTAAATTACCATGTCTATCGAATCCAAAACATTGAAAACTGAATCAAGCATGGAGGTCGATCTTAGAACATTACTTCAATTAATACCAGAGTTTGACACTATAAAAACTCCGCAAGTGTATCGCTTCATTCGATCATGCGATGCAGCTTTTAAACTCGCGTCATCTATCCAAGAGCAAATACTTTTGCCTTATACATTAAATAAAATCACGGGGCCAGGGTCATCAGACGTTTACATTAAACAATTTGCAACTTGGTACGACCTAAAAGGTTTCCTCATACAAAAATATTCGCAAACAAAGACTCTAGGACATCTTCAATTGGAGCTACAGTCATTATTTCAAAAGCCCAGTGAGTCCATCACTGACTATTTTCATAGAGTTGATCTGAGTAGGAGCAAACTCATTGAAAAACTAACAACCGAGATTAATGACGAAACATTACCAGGTCGCATTGCCACAACCGAAGAGACAGCGCTTAACGTCTTTGTAAACGGCTTAAGCTCAGACATAGGTATGATGCTTCGGGTTCAATCAATAACCAACCTCACCGAAGCAGGAAATATCGCTATTCAAGAAGAAAAAATACGAAATATGAATAGCGCCCGGCAAAATCTTTATAAAAACAGTGCCCCATCATTCAACTCACGCTCTAACACGTACATACGTACAAATGACGCTAGGCAAGTTCTAAATAAAAATAATATCCCGCAACAGCCTCGCAATCCCATGAAAGTCTGCAACTACTGCAAGCTACCGGGACATCTAATTACAGAGTGCCGGAAACGCGCTTATAATAACAGTTTTAAACAAACTCTAAACTCAAATCAACCAGTTCCACAACAACGACCAACACCTCCTGCTAGAATCAATAATTTAAACTCACAGGCGGCCGAGGAGACGGGCATTTCCTTGGAAACCGCTTCAACTTACTACCTCAATGCCCAGCCACAGATGTCGAGCCCCAACTCGAGCCAGTACATGGATGTCGAGGCGGAGGCACCCCAATTAGACATCCAAAAATAAAATCAACTCTAGCTCTTAATCCTAGGAACCACGAGTCACTTCATTCAGTCCATCGGGGACAAGCGACCATGCTTCCTCTCAGCGAGAGTTGCACAAAGGTGTCACAAAACAGACCAGTCTATCGGAGACAATTTTGTGATGCTAGCACTCAAACTGAACCACTAAATCCAACTCAATCGAAGACTAACTCCAAAATCAATGACAAATCATGTCCTAACTCTAAATCTACCAAATCAACTCAAACAGAGTTCCTAAATCTAACTCAATCGAGGACTAACCGACAGGGTAACCAGCCCCAAACTGACGGTCCTATTCCAAATCCAAGGACTAACCGACAGGGTAACCAGCCCCAAACTGACGGTCCTATTCCAAATCTGAGGACTAACCGACAGGGTAACCAGCCCCAAACCGACGGTCCCAATCCAAATCCTAAATCAATGCCAATACAAACTACTAAATCAAACACAAACTCGAAATCAAATCCTAAATCAAAATCTAAATCGAAATCTAAATCAAAATCTAAATCTAAATCAAAACCTAAATCAAAGAACATCCAATCTCCAGACACCATTACTATCTCCTCACTCAATGTGCCTCCAGAAAATCTTCTGCATTGTCAATTCCATATCGAAGGTAAACCGGTCATACTACTCGTTGATACAGGAGCCGCTATTTCAGTCATAAACAAGGCAAAGATAGGAACGGCACCTCTAGATGTATCGAACATCGTATCAATCGTAGGTATTTCAAGTAACCAATCCTCAATTCAAAGCTTTGGCACAGCTCAAATATCCCTAGACAATCTCCCTAAATTCAAGTTCCAAGTAGCTAATCTAAACATTCAAGTCGATGGTATTCTAGGTAATTACTTTATGTCAAAATTCAATGTCAACATTTACGTCCAATCAAAATCAATGAGAATCCGTGATCGTTCTTATAGACTATTCTATATCAATGAAAAGGAACCGAACGGTGATAAAAACCAACAATTCATAGGCCAACGTTCAGAAACCGTTATCACGTGTTTTACCGAAGATATTCAAAACGGATGTGCCATCATCGAAAAACAACAAATAACCGACGATATCACCATTCCTAACGCATTTGTAACGGTAAATAATAACAAATTCCTAATAACTTGTGTAAATTCCAGTAATAATGACAAAATCATTACTATTCCCAAAATTCATGCGACTTTACCGATAACAGACGATGACGAATTAACTAACGAGCTCAAGTGTCCAATAAATTTATCAAGTATGGTTAACGATAACCACTCGATTGATAAACTCATCCGACAAGACCATCTCAACACTGAAGAACGACATTCTCTAAATCAAATTATCAGCGAATTCTCAGACATATTCTATTCCGAAGGTGACCCTTTGACTTTCACAAACCATACTAAACATTCGATTCCTACAACTTCAGATGTACCAATCGCATACGCCTCACGTACTTTAAATAAAGCCGAATCGAATTATTCAACTATAGAGCGCGAATTACTAGCCATAGTATGGGCAGCAAAGCATTTCCGACCATATCTTTTTGGGCGAAGGTTTAAAATACTAACAGATCATAAACCTCTTATTTGGCTTATGAATGTCAAAGATCCAGGTAGTCGTTTAGTCCGTTGGAGACTGAAACTTGAAGAGTACGACTATGAAATGAAACATAAGTCAGGTAAAACTAACACCAACGCAGATGCTCTTTCTCGCCCACCTGTTATGAATTCTAACATCATTGACCTAACAGACTCACCACCTAACTCTCCTCAAGAACCTCCATCAGAGGACTATCTTCAAGTCAACTACGAACATTACGTTGGCTTAGATAACACAGAACGCAAATGTTTCGAATCATCTAAAATCAAATTGTCACCAGATCGATTACTAGATTCTAGACATAAAAATGTCTTTATTCCTACGTCTT
Source organism: Philereme transversata (assembly GCA_963924445.1). Taxonomy (NCBI): domain Eukaryota; kingdom Metazoa; phylum Arthropoda; class Insecta; order Lepidoptera; family Geometridae; genus Philereme; species Philereme transversata. The sequence goes on from OZ004346.1 coordinate 26,334,873, forward strand.
GCACACTCTCGGATCAAAATGATCTAACCAAAGAAGCCTTAACCTTATGTTCCGGGGTTGAACCTTACATAGAGAAAATCAAAAATCTTTATGACGCAGATCTTCTAATTTCAAACGAAAAACAAAATCTCATATTTTGCTACACAAGGCCCAATCACTTCGATCCTTGGGATTCAGAAAGCTATTTTAAAGCCCTACTTTCTTGTCTTCAACGACATACTGTTTCCCATCTTTTTGTCCCTGATCTCAAAAATGACCATACATGTAAAATGGCCAAAAATGAACAAATCCGTATTTCAACATACCTGGCTGAATATTATGACTGTGAAATTATAATTTGCGAAAACAAAGTTAAGTATCCCAAACCGGAAGAAATTCCTAACATTCTAAAAATTTATCACGATGAACCTCTTTCAGGACATCGAGGTATAGTCGAAACTACTAGGAAAATTAGAGACGAATTCTTTTGGAAAGGAATGACTAACGATATAAAAACTTATGTAGAATCTTGCGTTATATGTCAACGTAACAAAATTCAAAGAAAATCATTTCAAGCTCCTATGGTCATAACTTCTCAATTCACTGAACCTTTCGAAAGAGTTTCGATGGATTTAGTCTCATATTCAGACATTAGCGAAAGTAATAATAAATATGTTCTAACTCTACAAGACGACCTCACGAGATATGTTCAAGCTTATCCAATCCCAGATAAAGAAGCGATAACTGTAGCACAAAAACTACTTCACTTTTGTCAACACTACGGTGTCCCAAAAAGATTCCACTCAGATCAAGGCACAGAATTTATGAATAATGTTATAAAACAACTCATTAAGTTTTTCGGCTCTAATCATACTTTTAATACAGCTTACTATCCTCAAACTAACGGTGCCCTTGAGCGATTCCATGCCACATTACGGGACCACATTCGCATGTACCATAATCGTCGACTAAAGAATTGGGATCAAATCATTCCCTTTGCAATCATGTGTCATAATACTTCAATTAACACTTCCACTGGCTATACGCCTCACGAACTCCTCTTTGGATATAAACCTCGTCCATTTTATTCTCTTAAACCAATTCCTGACTACACAGCATGCGACTACTTAAAAGATCTCAATGAACGACTTAGATCCTCTCGAGATGCCGCATTAAAAAACTTAGAAACCATGAAAGAAAAGGCTAAAGAACGCTACGACGGTAAAATAAAAAACACTGTCGAATATAAAATAGGTGATAAAGTAATTTTAAGAGTCCCAAATCCAAATAATCTCGATTCCAAGTGGGACGGTCCTTACGAAGTAATACGCGTAGGTTTTAATGAAAATTATTCAATTCGGAAAGCAGGCAAAAATCAATTGGTTCATGCCAATCGCTTGCGTCCATATTCAAACTAAGCTAGCTAACATAAGATAGTTTTAGATATAATATATTATTAGATTTAGATTAAATCGACATCTTATATTTACAAGGTTTGCCACACAGCAGCCCAAACAACATTCTTATTCTAAAATCTCTTAGATCTAAATTATATTTACAACTTCAATGCTTGTTCCACAATCAAACTCATCATTTGTATTATTATATACAAACTATATCAAACACTTAATCAAAAATAAACTAAATTCTAATTCGATTCTAACCCGTTAATTGTTTTTATTCTCTAATTCGCCTTTCCAATAACTTTCAAACAACATCGGCTCAATTCCAACATCATCCTAACGTCCAATCCACAAAATCTTATCTTAACGTAAATTTAAACAAAATCGAATTAAGACTTGCAGAACTCAATATGTACTTAGGAAAAAATTATCGTGCTAAAAGAGAACTCTTAGATGGTCTTGGCTCTATTCTAAAATGGCTCATAGGTACGCCAGATGCAAAAGACGCAAAACGCTATGACGAATGCATCAATCAACTTGAACGGAGTGAAATAGATTTAACCGACCTCATGCAAAAGCAACTACAAATAACATCTTCAACTATAAAAAACTTTAATGAAACTATCATCAAGATCTCTTTTGACGAACAAATTATAAACGAAAATATAAATCGTCTCAATAAGTACCTTAACAAAACAGAAACCCTTATCTTCGATATCAAAGTTAGCGAAGATATTTCGACTATCTCCCTTCAAATCCTAGAGCTTGTAACTAGCTTAGAAAACGAAATCGACGATTGTCTCTCTAGTATTCTTTTTGCTAAATCTAATATAATTCATCCTTCAATTATCAACTCTGAGAAATTATACGAAGAACTACTAAAATCTAACAAAATCAGAACCAGCAAAAGGTTAGTCACTTCAGTAACGATCAACAACTTACATTCCATTCTGGATTCCTCTTCCTTGACAGCTTATGTCTACTCAAATCGTCTAGTCTACATTTTAGAATTCCCTCTCGTCATGAATGATCCACTAACACTATATCATATATATTCTATCCCAATTCAACATCCCAATTCCTCATTCCATTCCACAATCCTTCCCGAGCATATATACTTGGCCACCGATCCTAGTGGGCAATATTATGCGTCAACGAGTTCGCTGGACAACTGCATCATCTTCGCGACCAAACGAAGAGTCTGCAAGAACCTCGTAGTCTACGATTCAACGGAGCGACCCATCTGTGAACTACAACTACTTTTCAGCCAAGAAACAACTATTCCTGAAACCTGCATAACGACAACATTCCCTGCAGAAATTCAAACGTTTCAACCACTGAAACACAACAGATGGCTTTACATCCTGAACAATGAAACAAACTGCGTCCTTCATTGCGGTGATGAAGTCTCAAATCATAAACTTCAAGGCTCAGGCATTATCACTCTGCCACAAGGATGTAAACTCTATACTGGCTACAGTACGCTTTCAGCATTCCAATCAATCGAGGAAAACACGACGAATCCTGTTATCATTCCCGATATAAGAATGGATGACTGCTTCGAGACACTAAAGAAAATTGAAGCTCCACCACATCTCATACCAATAAAGATTAATGATATGCCACTAGATTCTCTAAACACAATCAAAAGCCACCTCGACAGATATTCGGACGAACTAAAGAAGATTCAAAACAACCACAAAACACAATCATTCTTAGAATGAAACAACCCGATCTTCACGTGGTTCTACTTCATGACTGGCATCGCTCTCCTTTCCTATATTTTAATTAAACTATGCAATAGATGTCCAAACAGATTCAATCGAACAAGATCATCAAACGAAAGTGGGTGCATCCAGATCTTCAACCACTGCTTCGACAACTCCCGAAGACAACGCACTCAAATCGCTATCCCAATGAGACACGTACAGCAGACAACATCAGCTTCCTGCGTAACGGACGACGAGGACGACGCCAATTCAACAGCATCACATAACTCTCAAAGATCAGGCGATAACGCCCAATCTTTATTCTAAGGGGGGAGGTGTTACATACCTTACCTATTAATACACATTGCAATCTCACATACTCTAGCTATTAGTTCTTACATACCTTACCTATTAATAAACATTGTAAGTAGCTATTAGTAAGCATTAGTAATCTAAGTTGGTTCTTTCCCAAATTGCTTTGTGAATGACTAATTAGTGTCACGTACTTTACTTATTGGTAAACATGAATAATCTAAGTAGATCCTTTCCCAAATTACTTTGTGAATGACTAATTGGTTCTAGAAACATTAACTTAACTCTTACTCATGTATAACTATCTCACGACCCTTTCTAAATACCATTCCTATGACAAATTGCACTGTAAACAGCTCATAGTTCGAAGAACCTACCCTAATTATGATTAGCGATCCCACGATCCTCAAAAGTATAAATACCTTGTGTTAGTTAGAAAATTCATTCAGTTCAATCTCAGCATTCAGACAATTCAGTTCAACTTCAACAGTCAAACAACTCAGTTCTATTTCAACATTCGAGTTCAATCTCAACATTGTAATAATTCTAAGTTCTATTTCAAATAAAATCATTTTTTTTAAAGTAATTGTGCGAGTTGCTACTTAACAGCTACTACTGTTCACGCGAGACCCTTCCCACGTCAGTCCTCCAGGGCCTCGCTGAGACTAACTCACTCAACTGACTGTCCGGCCATCTCTCCGGCCTATTTATATCGTACACAATTCGATTGTTCGAGAGCGATCTCGGTCGTTCCAGGAAAGGGGTCGGTGTTTCGACAGAACGACCCATCCCTATTGTGCGCAACCGTATACAATAACAACAATAACACAGCAAGACAAAAGCGTTCGAGAAGTTACGATTATTACTCATTGTTTAACAGCCTCGGCGTAACAATAGGATATATTTCCAGGTGGTCCCATTGGCCCCAAGTCAGGATCTGATGATGAGATCCCAAAAAATCGAGGGCAACTCACAAATTTTGTAGGGACGCATAATGTGTTTTTAAATCAAAATAACTGGTTTCGATTTTCTGATGTTGGTGATATTTTTGTTAAAAAGTTACTGATATGATATGCGCGTGGTTCGACGCGCGCTTGACCAATTATTTTTTTCATTGAAACCATTTCATTCATTGTAAATGTGTTATGATACAGATCTTATTTCTATAGAAAAAAATACCAGTGTCCAGTCACAAATTACTCTTCCGAGTGTACAATATTACTTACTACCTCTCCCGTTTTAATAAATAAAGTAACAATAATTTAATTACAGGTGTATAACCACAATAGTATAAAATTGCAATAAAATTAATAATAATAGATGTGGCATAAATCAATAATTTTAATAAAAATAATAAATTCATTTATCAATTAAAGTTTCTAATTAAATTTCGATAAAATAAAATGACAGGTTAATATAACAGTAAAATTGATAATAAACTCTAATAAAAAAATAAAAAAATTGAAAGTTATGATGTTCATTAATAAAAAATAAAAATAAATTAATTGGATCGTAATAAAATAATAAATGTAAAAGTAAATCATTCCAATAGTTCTTTAACGTCATAGAAGCACTTGTCCAAAAGCCACGAAAAGAGCCTTCTTTTCAGTTTTTGAAAAGGTAGAGAGGTAATATCGCTAGAAATTTTATTATAGATCTTAACTGACATGGCAAATATACTTTTCATGCTTGTTGTTAATCTAAACTTTGGGAGGGCTAGTTTATTAGGCGCAGTGGGCGTATAGCCGGCGGAGACGCAGGAGGTAGCGGGTTCGATTCCCGCCGCGGAACAAATGTTTGCATGATCTACAGATATTTGTTCCATGTCTGTGTGTTTTTCTATATATTATAAGTATGTATTTACAAAAAAAAAGTTTATAAGTATTCTATCAGTTATCTGGTTCCAATAGTACAAGCTCTGCTTAGTTTGGGGCTAGATAGCGGTGTGTGAAATGTCTAGCGATATTTATATTTATTTATTTATATTTATTTATTCTTAAATCGTTCCCTGGTCCTCTCACTATAAGGAGTAGGCTTTTTACAAAAATAGGACTGGTGCTTTTTATGAACAGGCATACCTCATAAATGTACAGACAACTTAGTGGCAGAATATTTAGGACCTTAAGCAATGGCTACATGATATGGTATGATCTCCAATATTACAAAGGGCTCTAATACATTTGTTTTGAGTCATGAAAATTCATTCCTCATTTCCTGCTTCAAGTGAAGACATGTGAACTATTCTCCTGAGCGCATACACATATTTATTTAATTTCATACATAAGTTTTCACTGTGTTTATGCCAATTCGCATGTTGGTCTGCCGTGATGCCCAGGAAAGGAAACATAGGTACTTGTTGGACATTTTCATTTTTATATAATACCTCTAAAGGCTTCGCTGAACCTTGCGGACAGTAAAATTGCATGATTTTAGTTTTCCCTACATTAAGTACTAAATTATTATTTTCCATCCATGTGCCAAGGTTGCTTAAACATAAATTAACATTATCATGGTATGTGGCCAGGTTTTTACGCTTTATTACCGCCACACTGTCGTCGGAAAATAAGATCATCGAATCATTAATAGCATCACTAAGATCACTAAGATATACAAAATAAACAATAATAGACCCAAAATACTTCCCTGTGGGACATACAAATTATTTCTTCTTTCTGTTTCTATTTTCTTTTAGAAGAAGCAGGTTTGTTGCAGCATATTAGGAAAGAAATGATATTAATCGTGCTCTACGTGTTTATTTTATTGTAACTATATTTAATCTAATAACAAGGAAATGGAACGATTTGTTAACTTGTATTACGTAAGTTACTTATCATACTATCAAATACCTCTGTGGCGTAGTGGACGACAAGCCGGCTGAGACACAGGAGGTAGCGGGTTCGATTCCCGCCATGGAACAAATGTTTGCATGTTTTTATATATACACAAAAAACTTTTTAATTTAAATTTAGGAACAATTAATTTTTGTTCATGCAAATTTGTTCTACAGATATTTGTTCCGGGTCTGGTTGTTTCTCTATATATTATAAGTATATATTTACAAAAAAAGTATATAAGTATTCTATCAGTTATCTGGTTCCCATAGTACAAGCTCTGCTTAGTTTGAGGTTAGATAGCGCTGTGTGAAATGTCCAGCATTATTTATTATTTCTATTATCAGCGAAAGTAATCGTCATTCTAACCTATTTTTAAGGTTGGTTTTCCACTGTGCGAGGAAGCCACGAGAAAAAGATAAAAAAAAATAAAAAATATATATAAAATATAATATATTGGATCATCTTAGTCTTGTGGGGTTGGACCAAAGTAATTTCACTAAAAATGTCTACGGTAATACTCTTGACCTAATTTTTAGTAACTTTTGTGCTTCCACGAACAGGTCGCAAGTGTCATTGGTATATAAGGACCTGACCCACCCCTCTCTTATTATTGATGTATCAAATTTAAGTTTAGTTCCCCTCAAAGAGAGTCCTCTCATCCGATATAACTTTCGTAAATGCAACTTTAACATAATTCGTAAACATATCGCACAAGTGGATTGGCCTACCTTATTTTCCTCCTGTAATGACATTGACCAGGCTGTTGATTGTTTTAATAATGAAATAGAGAAATGTATTGATTTGTATGTTCCCAAATGTAAATATAAAAACAACAACCATCCAATCTGGTATAATAAAACTTTAACTAATATATTATCTGAAAAAGCTAAGATGCATGCTAAATGGAAATATTTCAAGAACGATTTGGACTATCGAGAATTCTCTACACTTAGATCACGAGCAAAGACATTAGAAAGGGAATTACATGCCAGGTTTATTGCAAATATGCAGGACGAAATCAAAGTTTGTCCTAAAAAAATGTGGAAATATGTCAAGCTGATGAGGGGTAAATCTAACTATCCTAAGTCGCTTTCACTATGCAATGTTAACTACTCGAATGGTCCGGATGTTTGTAACGGATTCAATAAATTTTTCGAAAGTGTCTTTGTTAAGCCTTCAAACGTATATAATCTATCTACCCTTGATATGCCTATCTGCAATGATACACATGGGATAAGTAAAGTTTTAGTACCTGAAGATAGGCTACTTAGGTTACTTCAGTCCGTAGATTCTAATAAATCACCCGGTACAGACAGTATATCGCCTCTATTCATTCGCAATTGCGCTGAATACTTAGTAAAACCTCTTAAAATGCTTTTTGAAAGATCGTTATTGGATGGAACATACCCACTTAAATGGAAAGAGGCAAACGTTGTCCCGGTACACAAAAAGTCTTCTAAATCAAAAATAGAGAATTATCGTTCCATCTCAATTTTAAATACATTCAGCAAAATTTTTGAAAAATATACTATGACCAAATTTATACTACAATAGGTAATGGGGTTAGTCAATCGCAACACGGCTTCCTTAAATGTCGATCCACCATCTCAAACCTAGCAGAGTTCACACAATTTGTTCTTAAAAACATGGAGGGAAGCGGGCAGGTATGTGGTCTACACGGACTTCGAAAAAGCCTTCGACCGTGTGGACCACATCATCCTACTGGCGAAGTTAGAGAAATTAGGGATACATGGCGAGCTCTTGCGCTGGATTACCTCATATCTATCTAATAGATCTCAAGCAGTAGTGGTCGGGGGTTTCAAATCAGATTTTATCAATATTCCTTCAGGAATCCCTCAAGGATCCCACTTAGGGCCTTTATTTTATAATGCCTACTGTTGTGGACTGTATTTGATGTGAATAAAACCTTCGATTTCTTGTTCACTTGTTATTATTTATTGAACTGTTCTAAACGAAGTCTTAACGCTGAATACAATTTTGATTTTTTTTTTTTTTTTTTTTCGAATGGACTAATCTCGCTGTTGGCCTCTGAGGCCGTGACAGCTTAACCGAACTTTTGGCGAGCGCAGATGGCGCTCAGCCCAGTAAGTTTTTAAAGGCAACTAGCGCAAGGGCACCACTTAGGTACGAACCTCGGCTTGGGCTGTTGCCGGGATGGGGATAGGAGAGAAACGCCCGGGTACATGTCTGTACCTCGTATAAGCGGCGACTGAAGGGACTCGTCGACCTCGCCGGCGAGGTCGGTGTTTCTGTGAAGTGTTTGCTCTGTCTGAAATAGATGACTCACCTTCCGCATTAGCAGAGGTGATTTCGTCATCCGGGTCTCCGAGAACGTGTCTCGGACGACGGAGGATTTTGTTGGCGGGCGGATCCAACGGGTAAACCGGAATGGTGTGTACCAAAGGGTTCGGATGATTAGAGGCAAGTTCATAAAACCGCTTGGAAGCGAGCTTCATGAACCTGGCTATTGATTCTAGTTTCAAATCGCGATGTAGGTCTTTATTGCGAAAGTACCAGGGCGAGCCTGAGGCTTTTCGCAAGAAACGATTTTGAATAACCTGAATGGCACCAACTTTAGGAGAGTGGGCAAATACTACAGATGAGTATGTCATAATGGGGCGAATGCACGCTTTGTAAAGAGTCACCTTATTTTTAAGGGACATTTTACTTTTCGCGCCTAGAAGTGAGGACAATCGTCCTAGGGTGAACTTTGCTTGGTTGCACCTCTTAGTGATGTGCAACCTAAAGGAAAGACGCCTATCGAGGATGACACCCAGATATTTGGCTGATGGGGCCCAGCGAATGGGCTGGCCAAATAGAGAGATCGGTTTGGGAGTGAGGTTTCTCCGTGAGAAGTACACTGCTGTACTTTTCGACGGGTTTACCTCGATCCGCCACTTGCGGAACCAAGTGGCTAATGAGTGAAGGGCAGCCTGCAGCCTTATACCCACCCGATCAGGATTCCGATTGGATGTGTACAAGGCTGTGTCGTCTGCGTATAGGGCTATTTCCACTTGAGGAGTGCGGGGGATATCGCTGGTGTACAGCGTGAACAGGAGGGGGAATACAATTTTGAGGGCGGCCGCCGCTACTTTTATAGGCCGGGATCTAAAATGTTATACTGCCGATCCGATAGTGTGGGAGAGAGACGGATGTATCTCGCTCACACACCATAACATTTTACTGCCGATTCGATAGTGTGGGAGAGGGACGGGTGTATCGCGCCCTCTCGCTCGCACACTATAAATATACAAAAACGGCGGCGCCCGGCTGCCGCGTAAATCCTCCGTCGTCCGAGACACGTTCTCGGAGACCCGGATGACGAAATCACCTCTGCTAATGCGGAAGGTGAGTCATCTATATCAGACAGAGCAAACACTTCACAGAAACACCGACCTCGCCGGCGAGGTCGACGAGTCCCTTCAGTCGCCGCTTATACGAGGTACAGACATGTACCCGGGCGTTTCTCTCCTATCCCCATCCCGGCAACAGCCCAAGCCGAGGTTCGTACCTAAGTGGTGCCCTTGCGCTAGTTGCCTATAAAACTTACTGGGCTGAGCGCCATCTGCGCTCGCCAAAAGTTCGGTTAAGCTGTCACGGCCTCAGAGGCCAACAGCGAGATTAGTCCATTCGAAAAAAAAAAAACAAGCCCGGCTGCCGCGCTCAGTTCGGCGGCGGCGACCCTATCGTTCGCTTCTAATTTCTAAATTTATACAATGCATTTTCTATCCTAGATCTAGCTCGGCGTCCGCTACAGTTCCTCCCACCGGCGCAGCTTGCGTAGCCTCTTCTTTTTTCAGGACGATGAGCTTTCTCACGGGCCGCTTGAAGACGCCAGTCCTCGTTCGGACGTCTGCCACTCGTACTCCGCCGTCTGGACCCGGATAGGCGCGCTCGACGATTCCCATGGGCCACACGTTCCGTGGCAAGGTGTGGTCGACTACGATGACGATGTCCCCGACTTGTAGTCGCCTCTTGTGGTCCGAGGGTTCTCCTCGTGGCACCAATGTGGGCAGGTATTCTCGGACCCAGCGCTGCCAGAAATGGTCAGCGAGCGCTAGGCTGGCCTTCCAGGTGCGTCGATCGGTTTCGCTGTGCTGTCCGGCGGTGGGCAGGCCGGCGGATGACCCCAAGAGGAAATGGTTTGGAGTCAAAGCTTCTGGATCTTCATGACTCACGCTGACATGTGTCAAAGGTCTCGCGTTCACAGAGAACTCGGCTTCTGTCAGTAGGGTGAGCAGGACTTCCTCGGTCGGTTCCTTTTCGTTCAGTGTGGCGGCTAATGCGACTTTGATGGATCGCACCAGTCGTTCCCAGGCTCCTCCCTGGTTGGGAGCCCCTGGCGCGATGAAATGCCACTCCAGTCGGTGTAGCAGGGCTTCGTCTTGCAGCGCTGGTGCCCACTCGGCGTAGGCTTCTCGCAGCTCGTTGTTGGCCCCTCGAAAATTGGTCGCGTTGTCTGAGTACATGGCGCGCGGCCAACCTCTTCGCGCCGCCATTCTTCGCAGTGCCATGATCGCAGAGCTCGTGGATAATGACGACACGAGCTCCAGGTGTACCGCGCGTGTGGTGAGGCACGTAAACAGTGCGCCCCATCTTTTCTCTCGGCGGCGTCCAATCTTCACTATCATCGGCCCGAAATAGTCCACCCCGCAGTGGGTGAATGGGCGGTAGTAGGGCTCGAGGCGTGCTCGTGGCAGGTCCCCTGTCGCCGGAATCAGAGGTCTCGATCGCTTCCTTCGGCAGAGGGCGCAGTCCTTCTCAATGGTGCGCACGGTGGGTCGTAGATGAATGATCCAATATTTCTGACGGAGATCATTTGTCACGCGCTCGCGGTTCGCGTGCCCTGCTGCGCAATGCTCTCGCAGCACGATGAGTTTGGTGATCCGGTGGCGGCCGTCGAGGATGATGGGTTGTTTGACTTCAAGAGGTGCAGTGGCCGCCCCGATGCGGCCTCTGACGCGCAGGATGCCGTCTTCCAGGACCGGGTCCAGCCGAAACAGTCGGCTCGTCCTGGTGATCGGACGAGATGCTTTTAGTTTCTGCAGCTCGTCTTGGAAGCTCTCCTGTTGGGCTTGACGTAGGAGAGTGCGTTCCGCTTCCTCGATGTGTCGATGTTCTAATCCCGAGGCTCGGCGCCGACACAAGTCGATGAATGCCAGCACGCGGGCCGACGCTCTGACTAGCGTCTCGTATTTGGAGAAGCGTGCGGGATCTGGCAGCCACTCCCCTGCTTTGTTTTCTTCCGTAACATGCAGGATCACTTCTTCCTCGCCATCTTCGCTCGACGTCGTTTCTGTCGGCCACTGATTCTCGGGGCGGAGCAAGAATTCTGGGCCCTGGAACCAGCGGTCTTCTATGGAGATTGGTGTGCTCGCGAATCTCGTCGCATCGTCGGCTATGTTCTCCCTGGTGGGCACCCATCGCCATTCTTCCTTGTGAGTGAGCTCTGCTAGCTCACCCAAGCGATGGGCGACGAACGGAGTGTACCGTCTCGCGTCGTGCCGCACCCAGTGAATCACCGTCATTGAATCGGTCCAGTACACTGTTCTCTTGACTTGGACTCGATGTTCTTTCTTGATGGTGTCAGCCAGTCTGGCACCGATGACAGCCGCCTGCAGTTCCAGGCGGGGAATGGTCTGCGCGCGTTTCGGAGCCACTTTTGACTTGGCGGCCACGAGACTCAGTCTGACGCTTCCGTCGGGTCGTGTGTCGCGCCAGTATGCCACAGCAGAGTAGGCCTGTTCGCTGGCGTCACACAGAACGTGCAGCTCCAAGTTTTGGTCGTCTTCCATCGCGTAGCGTCGTTCCAGTCGCAGACCCGAAAGATCGGCGAGGTGTCCCAGCCACGTGGCGAAAAGGTCGTTCTCCTCATCAGGGATAGGCTCGTCCCAGGAGATGTTCAAGCGCCACAGGCTCTGCAGGATGATCTTTGCGCGTATGGTGCAGTGGCTCAGCAGTCCAAGAGGGTCGTATATGGACATGACCGCGCTGAGTGCTTCTCTCTTGGTAGGCGCGCGACTTCGTGCACGCACTTCGGCGGGGACTCTGTTCATTGAAGTGTTAAACCCCAATTCATCTCGCTCGGCGTTCCAGTGCAGCCCGAGTATCTTGTTCTCTGGCCCGTTTCTTCCAAGTTTAGTCGGTGTGGTCGCTCGCAGTTTTATTGTTGCTAGCGCTCCAGCCTCGCAGTGTGAACCCTGCCGCCGCGTGAACTGCTTGTACTTCAGTAATCACGCGGTGGGCTTCCTGTTCATCCTCGTAGCTCGCTACCAAGTCATCCATGTAGTGATCTCGAGTGATGGCTTCGTAGGCGAGAGGGTGAGTTTGAGCGTGTTCTTTCGCATTGTGGTTGCGTACGTAATGCGCCATGAAGGGAGAGCTCGCGGCGCCGAATATCATGCTCGTCATCTTGAAGTGATGAGGTGGTTTCTCTCTGTCGGCGCCTCTCCATAAGAACTGTTGTGCCGGTTGATCTTCCCGACGAATCTTCACTTGGAGAAACATCTCCTGTACATCTGCCGTGATTGCGATGCGTTTCTCCCGGAATCGAAACAGGATGCCTGGTAGTGACATTAGTAGGTCCGGCCCTTCCAGGAGATGGTCGTTCAGGCTGACTCCGTGGCTTTTCGCTGCCGCGTCGAAGACAAGCCTCTGTTTCCCCGGTTTGTTGACGTTCTGTACCGCGAAGTGTGGCAGGTACCAACAGACCGGACTTGTCTTCTCAGTGCCGTCGCATGGTTCGGCGTATCCTTTCTGCAGCAGGTTCTCTATCTGCTCGGTGTATTTTCTAGCGAAGCCTGGGTCAGTGTCCATCTTCATTTCCATTTTGTGGAGGCGACGGAGCGCTCCACTGTAGCTCGGAGGCAATTTCATGCCGTCCGCCTTCCAGGGCAGCCCGATCTCGTAGCCCTTGTCCGTCTTCTTTATAGTTCGCTCGATTATTCTAGCGGCTCGCTGATCCGCGTCACTCACATGTGGCTTATGAGTGATGCCGAGCGCTTCGATGCTGAAGTGGTGTTCCACCAAGTCGTGGAGATGATTGTCCTGCTGCTCTCTCGCCTCCACTCTTCGTTCCGGAGTGTAGACGTGCAGAACGCTGTTTCGATCTTCGATGATGGTGCGTGGTACAGTCCCGTGCACCACCCATCCTAGTCGAGTTCGGGATGCGGCCGGTTGGTTCCGTTTACCGACGCGCAGTTCTTGCGTTACGATGTATTCCCAGTGGTCTGCTCCCACCAGTATTCCAGGCCGTACGGTATCGTAGCACACTTCCTCTTGCGATAGATCTCGGAGATGTTCGTACTCCAGAAGCGTGCTTGGTATGGATTGTTGAATCAACTTCATGCCTCTGATTGTTCTTGCTTGAAATTTGTGCAGCTCTCTGTCGGCTCCCCGCAAATGTATGGTGACCAGCTTGCTATTATTTTCTTCTTGTGTCACGTTGACTCCTTGCATCCGTAGTGGTAGCAGCGATCCCTTGGCACCGATGTTCTGCGCCAACTCCTCATCGATCAGCGAGATTGTAGCCCCTTCATCCAGGAGGGCGTGTGTGCGGATCTCCCCCCGTGGACCCACGACAGTGACTGGACACATCTTCAGCAGCACTGTCCTCTTGCTGGTGGCGGTCGGTGTTGCCATCGTCAGGACAGACTCTGCGGTGCCTGCTTCGGACCTCGGGTTTTCGGGACGTTCCTCCTTATCTTGCTGATGCAGACTCGTGTGATGAGGTCGTAGGCATTGTCCTATGCTGCACCGCTTGGCCTTGCAGTGGAGGCGCATGTGTCTCTTGGCAATACATTTGAAGCAGAGCTTGTTCTTGCGCACAAGCTCCCACCGTTCGTCTACGGATAGCGCTGCGTATTTCGGGCAGTCCGGTAGCTTGTGCGGCTTCTCACACATCGGGCATTTGTCTAGCTGTTCGTCTTCCGCTACATTGTACACGGCGTTCGGTTTCCTTTTCGGCCTGGCATCGGTGATGGTCGGCCTGGGTTCTCTCTTGGCAGCGGTTGCTATTGCAGATGGAGCGTAACTATATCGGAGCGCTCGGTCTGCCTCTCGCATGAGGAAGCGAGATAGCACGACGATTTCTGGGTCCGCTGTTCCTTCTTGTTCGTTTGCGTAGTCGCACCACCGCGCCTTGATCTGAGGGCTCAGCTTTTCCAACACTTCTCGGGCCAGCATGGGGTTAAAGAGGTACCCCTGGCGGTTGATGCCCTTGATTACGCAGACCACGTTCTGAAGCTTAACAGCGAACACGTTCAGTTCTACCGCTGATGATCCTGGCTTCGGCAGCCTCTTGAGGTCATCTAAGGCTCGGTCGATGATGGCCTCAGGTCGCCCGAAGCATTGTTCAAGTGTCTTCAGGATGACCTCCGGATTGCTTGCAGTGCACAGCAGGGCAGACACCAGTTCCCTAGCTTCTCCTTTCAGGCAGCTCCTTAGCCGCTGCAGATTTTCTGCCGGTGTCAGCCGGTATATCGTCGTCGAATCTTGAAAGGCGGCCTTAAATGCCAACCACTCATTTGAATCTCCGGAGAATGGTTGCAAGTCAGGACACTTGATCCTCGGTCTGGCCAGCTTTTCCATAGCCTCGGTCAAGGCGTCGACATTACTTCTTGATCTGACGGGGGTGGTTGATCTGTCCCTCACGTTGAACCTCAGGTGTCGGTCGTCCTTGGTTCCGGACCTCGGCACGTCCCGTCGTTCCCTTCGTGCATCAAGGGTGTTCGATTGGAGCCAGGCGTCAACCTTCTGATGATGATCGGTTCCGTTATCACCGTGAAGGCTTTCCTGGTCATCCTGAATGGCCGCTAGGCTTACAGCCAACCGCTTCTTGATAAGGTCTGCCTCGATCTGAAGCTCCTTTCTTCGCAGGGCGGCTAGCTTTTCTTCAGCCTCCAGCTCCACCATCCGTGTCCTCGTGGCAGTGCTTGCGGTCGATCGTACCGATTGTGTGGGGGACCGGGGTCTGGCACCCCCCGCACCGTCATCGGCGGCCACGTTCGTTGGCCTTGGTTCGATCGCGACACCGCCTCGTGGGTTTGGTGACGCAGGTGGATCCAGCGATAGCCTTCGTCTTCGTTCTCGTTCGATGGCCTGAAGATCGGCTCCGGCTTCTCCCTGCAGCTCGCGTTCCAGTTCGCGACGTTCCGTGTCGCGACGCTCCTGGTCTGCGGCGTCTGCTTGGCTCCGGGTTACCACCATGGTAACGTCGTCGATTTTTCAATCCGTCGAATTTTCTGTTCTGATCCGGCTTCTGATCCGTGTTCTGATCCGTGTTCTGATCCGCGTTCTGATCCGGCTTCTGAAGGACCAAACTGTTGTGGACTGTATTTGATGTGAATAAAACCTTCGATTTCTTCTTCACTTGTTATTATTTATTGAACTGTTCTAAACGAAGTCTTAACGCTGAATACAATTTTGAGGGCGGCCGCCGCTACTTTTATAGGCCGGGATCTAAAATGTTATACTGCCGATCCGATAGTGTGGGAGAGAGACGGATGTATCTCGCTCACACACCATAACATTTTACTGCCGATTCGATAGTGTGGGAGAGGGACGGGTGTATCGCGCCCTCTCGCTCGCACACTATAAATATACAAAAACGGCGGCGCCCGGCTGCCGTAAATCCTCCGTCTAAATCCTCCGTCGTCCGAGACACGTTCTCGGAGACCCGGATGACGAAATCACCTCTGCTAATGCGGAAGGTGAGTCATCTATATCAGACAGAGCAAACACTTCACAGAAACACCGACCTCGCCGGCGAGGTCGACGAGTCCCTTCAGTCGCCGCTTATACGAGGTACAGACATGTACCCGGGCGTTTCTCTCTTATCCCCATCCCGGCAACAGCCCAAGCCGAGGTTCGTACCTAAGTGGTGCCCTTGCGCTAGTTGCCTATAAAACTTACTGGGCTGAGCGCCATCTGCGCTCGCCAAAAGTTCGGTTAAGCTGTCACGGCCTCAGAGGCCAACAGCGAGATTAGTCCATTCGAAAAAAAAAAAAAAAAAAAAAAAGCCCGGCTGCCGCGCTCAGTTCGGCGGCGGCGACCCTATCGTTCGCTTCTAATTTCTAAATTTATACAATGCATTTTCTATCCTAGATCTAGCTCGGCGTCCGCTACAGCCTACATTTTTGACATATATAAGTGTTTTGATTCTTGCAACCACTTACTATATGCTGATGACAAAAAAATATTTATTAAAGTTGCTAACCTGCACGATTGCTCTATTCTCCAAAACACTCTGAACCAGCTTTCTAAATATTATAATAGTAATAAAATTACGGTTAATGCCCCTAAATGCCAGCAAATCTCCTTTACCCGAAGACAAAATCCAATAAAATTCGTGTATACTTTATACGGAATACCTATAGAGAGAGTTAATATGATCAGAGACCTCGGTGTTAACTTTGATAATAAGCTAACTATGGCAGAACACATTAATATTATTACAAATAAAGCATTTAAGAATCTTGGATTTGTTATCCAAACTTGCAGACCTTTTACTGATCTGGCTTGTTTAAAATTAGTTTATTATGCATATGTCCGAAGCGTATTGGCGTACGCAAGTTGTGTTTGGTTTCCAAACTATATTATATACAATGATAAAGTAGAAAATATTCAACGTAAATTCTTAAGACACCTTAATTACCGAAGTAAAATCTATAGAGACTATGAATCTGGCTGCATTTATCATAAAATGTTGTCATTGGAAGATAGGCGCACATTATTGGACATGATGTTTCTATATAATATTATAAATGGTGGTATTGATTCCCCGCCCCTCTTAGCTGCTATTAACATAAACGCACCCTATAAGCGCACACGTCATACTCGTGGCTTACTCTTTTCTCCCTCTTTTCAAAGCACAAACTACGCTAAAAATGCCCCTATTCATCGAATTTGTTCGACTTACAATAAACGTTTTTCGAGCGTGGATATTATGAGTACCTATTAGCAAATCTTTATTTCGCACCAAAATAATTAGTCAACTGCTTAATGTTGACCACTAATTCTTATGGCAATTAAACGTTACTTACACAGGTTTTATAGTTTATCTTGATGCACTGAATGCATGCATGCTTGTATTGTAATATGTATTTACTTAGATATAATAAACGATAGGTATTTGGTGTATCAATGGTAAAATTTATGAGTTGCTTTATTCCGTTTGCTAATCTTATAATAGATATGTTTATTATAATTTATAATTATTATACACATAGACACATTAAAAACTAATAAATACTAATATATACTAAATACATAATATTTATTTAATTTACACAAATATATAACATAATATAATATGTATATATAGTACTTAGTTATTTTTGTTTAATTAAAATATATCTTTATGTACTCATTGACTTTGCTTAATTCACAATCACTATATTTTAAATTATCACTGTCATACGTTAATTGTAGGAACTATCACTGTATTACTTAGAGAGACCTTTAATTGGCTGTATTATCGTAAATATATAATTTTAAAACTGTTATATTTTTGTAGCTGTTGGTCTTTTTAATAAAAAAAAAAATATATATATTATTTCTGCGAATAAGTACATAGAAATTTAAAGGCAAGTTTAAGGTAATTTTAAAAGACTCACAGCAGAGCTGTGCTGTGGATAAGAAAATAAAGATCTCCTATACTGCGTGTCACCGCATTCACGACATTAATTTAAATCACGGGGAGGGATGATGGCTAGTATTTTTGTAACATATATTTTTTTCAATATCATTGCCATGAATTTATTTAGATTTTCATCAATGAAACAGCCTGTATAAAATAGGTAAACATATCATATTCATTCATCATGTAAGTAGGTACCTGTTAACCTGACTTACTACTTAAACACTTTCAGATCTCGGTGTTCGGTATCCGTCTTCGGAAACAACGAAATACGACACCCTTTGGCCAACAATCTTCCTTAATGAAGGTCGACAGATGTTCGGCACTTTCACCACGAACGAATTAAAATTAATCCTGTCCCGCGACTCCAACCGCTTGACCCTCAAATTAAACTTGTTCTTATGGTCAACCGTATTAAGGTGCGCATGTTAGCACAAGAGCCAAAATAGGAGTTCACTCTCTATAGTCCACTGGTTTATTATTTACCAAAATTTTGTAATTATTGACCAATCTTGAAATAATAATTTCTAGGAAAATATGCTTTGAAATCAAAAATAGTACATATTTCATAGAATCTAGGTGACACAAATACCTATATTACAATGCTATTACAAGTTTACTATGTTTTTGGAATACCAAGTGACAATATTACGAAAATAAATGATGTTATAAATATAAGCCGGCAGGTAGGACGACATTTTGTTATTATTTCTCGACAAAATGGAGGCGCTGACTTTGCGCGTTGTTTTAATTGTGAATTTTCAGGTAATGTGTTCTGAAATTTATTTTTATTTCTTAGTAATTAAATCAGTGATACACGACCTCCGTGGTGCAGTGGCCGAATAGCCGGTTGAGACGCAGGAGTTAGCGGGTTCGATTCCCACCGCGGAACAAATGCATGATCTACGGATATTTGTTCCAGGTCTGGTTATTTCTCTATACATCTTATAAGTACGTAGTATTTACAAAAAAAAAAGTATATAATTATATCAGTTATCTGGTTCCCATATTACAAGCTTCGCTTAGTTTGGGGCTAGATAGCGCTGTGTGTAATGTCCAGCTATATTATTAAATGTCCAGCAATATATCATACTGATAAAACTTAATGTTCGTAACAACATTTTTGAAATCAATGTTGTGTGGTTAAATGATTCTACAAAATTTAATTATTATCGATAACGTATCGCTGATCTTGTAAGTAAAGTTTCTAAGGAAAAAAAACTGATAATTTTTATTTTATTTTATTTACTAAGGAATAACAAATAACTACAATATATATCTATCCTGTGGATAACGTCGTGGAGTACAGTACCAATAGCTCACACATGATATACTATGTACTAACAGAGACTGTACCTTACATATATACGTTTCATAAAATGTTCCAGCTAGAGGGCCTGTTAGAGGGTAACATAGATAATTGATTGAGCGAAGCGAGATCTCTAAATCAACTGGGGCAGATCGGCATTGTATGTATGTATGTTTGTTTGTCCGATGATAACTTTCGAATCGTTTATCCGATTATCGTGAAATTTGGTATATAGATAGGTAGGATGGCACAATTTTATTTTGGTGTAACTAAATTTGCTAAAAATGGGTCGTTGAGATATTGCGGTTCAAGAGGGGTAACAAAAATGGGACTATCCGGCCAAGTGGCACGTCTAATAAAAGGTATTTGTGAGTACATTTCGACTCCGTTTTTATTTTTAATTTAAACCTTGTAGTTTTTAAGTTATTAGCCATAATAAAAACTGAATTTAGACAAAATACACCAGTGACCCCACAGTGTTAAAATTTGGTATGCGTGTAGCTTTAGTGACACTAATATATGGAAAAGTCTGAAATCCAAAATAACTATAATTTATACCCAGAAAAATAATATCCAAATTACATGAACTCCCGTTAGCTGTAATTTGAATGAAACTGTAGGTCAAGTTAGTTGGTTATGGATTTCGTGGCACTATTTTGATAGTCAAAGATTACAAATAATATTTTTGTGTTTTTATGGGAGATTCGCGACATCTCAGTTTGGGGCGAACCACTAGTTAAGGTTGTGCTAACAAAAACATAAATATAAAGATCTTTAAAAGGAGAATAAGAATCAACCTATAAAATCGAAGAGTGAAGGTAACTTATTGACATTGAAAATTATATTGCGAGACAATGAAAATAAAAATAGTGTCGTGAATCACATTTGAAATAATTTTATTATCTTACAGATAATTACGGCTGCCGCTCGTGGAATAACACTACCCCTCAACACAGTGACAACGAAAATAGAATCATTTAAATGCCTACCGAAAGAAACTACAGAATTAGAAGACCTCCCGACTTATTTTAAATCTATACATTTTCTAACACTACCTAACGTAATAATCCCTAAAATAGATAATAAATTTAGCAAAGCACAAAATTATGCTGAAGAAATTGCGTTAAAATATAACAATTATAATAAAATAGCCTTGCCGCCAACAATAGGCTTCGAATCTGTTACCGAGCTTCCTACATATGTATATAACCCGAACCTACTTCTCGTGCCAAGTCTTTCAATAGACGAATCAATTAAATCGTCATCCAATTTTGTATCATCACCATCGTTAGAGCTAAAATTACCTTTAAAAGTATCTAGTTCTGTCAAATCTTTAGACTCATTATCTTTAAAATCACCAACGCCAGCTATAGAAGATAATATTGAAGCTTCTTTACCATTTACTATATTTGATTTATCGAATAGTCTATCATCAGTTAACAATTGTAATCCGGAGTTAACATTGCCACTGCCTCTGTCATGTATTGAAACTTCAGAGCCATCAAAATCAACTTTAGATTTAACAAAGTCTATGGAGCTGTCCAAGTCTCAATTTATTTCACCAAGTACTGTATTACCACCCAGCACTTTATCATTACCAGTTCCTTGTTCATGTATAGTTAATAAGTTTACTACTAAAAGCATGAAATCTTCTCAATTGAATACTCAGTTCAGTTCATCACCGTTGTCATCAAACTACACACCAATGCCTTGTAGTTTTAATTATTCGTTCCCAACATATATTAAATCATCACATCTACCTTCACCAAATACGTTACCAAAACCATTAATTCCTTCGTCTTTGCCGGGTTTTCAAGGATTTAGATCTTTATTGTTTACCACATCTACTTGCTCGACGCAACTTCCATTAATCTCAAACCCTGTGAGTGCTTCTAATCAAAATGATTATTCATTTCCATCATTGACTAACACAGAGCTCATACCAATACAGGATTATGCGAATAATAGTCCAAAAGTGCCTAAATCTGGACTTACAACTGCAATGGCTAGAACAAGCCAGTGCGCTTGCTTGAACGCCGCGACTGCAAATAACCTTATAACTTCACCTACCCAGGATATCAAATTTGCCCCTACAGCTTCTTCTTCGATCTATAGATACTGCCACACCTTAAAACCTTTGCCATCATGTAATTGTGCTCCATTTTTTTTAAACACATTGTCATCACTTAACATATTAACATTACAAAATATGGTATCTTATGGGTTATCTACTATCTCACCTCTTAGTTATTTTGATCTGTCTGAAAATGAAAAGGCGTATTGTTTAGAATTAACGAAGCCTTCTTAAAGTTTACACGTACCGTCTATAATTGGAAATACTTTCTTTACAAGCTCCTACATAACACCAGCTACTCCTGAGCTTGATAAAAAAGTTGTTTTTATGAAATTATATCATCTGTAAAAAATATTTTAATTTGAATGAATTGAAGACTTTCTACTTTTTTTTCTAATTTCCTACGTTCAGCAGTGGACTGTTATAGGTTGATGATGATGATGATGATACTAATATTAAAAATACGAAAGTAACTCTGTTTGTTTGTTACCTTTTCACGAATGGCTGAACGGATCATAATTAAATTTGACGAGAAGATAAATTATATCCTGAGGAAGGACAGAAGGCTATCTGTTGTCTCAAAAAATAATCTTGAAGGAAGTGACATATGGGTTGAAACTTTGTATGAGTAATCCATAATTCTTCAAGCTAGGGATCTGAAAATTCCTATTTAGGCTTCTGGTAAGAAATAAAAAATACGTGTTACAACTTGTTTCAAAATCATCGCTAAAGGAGGCACAGTAAGGGGTTAAAATTATGTGATAGGCATTCTTTAGATGCACTCCTTGCGTAAAGTCTATGAACCCTTACAAAAATAAATTATAGACAGATTGTGACCGGGATTGGGACATAGGCTACTTTTTACCCGACTGCGCGGGAGGATAATGTTTTTACCGACTAACCACGCGTGCAAAGCCGCGGGCGGGACAATTAATGTATTATATGCCTTTATTTCCATCATCTATCTCAAATAGCTATCATCAATCTCAGCCCGTGTCGACCCACTGCTGGGCATAAGCTTCTCTTTGTTTCTGTCATTCTTCCCGGTCCTGTGCCAGTCTGAACCACGTACCACGTGACCCACGGCCTTATGGTTGTCGTTGACCCATCTCGCTGGTAGACGCCTCCTATTTCGATGCCCAGTTCTCGGCCTTCTCTCTGTTAGTGCCTGAGTCCACCTGTCGTCACTACGTCTGGCCAAGTGTTCTTCCAACTCCACTTGAGCCCCAATATTCGCTTGCTGACGTCTTGTACTTTAGTCTGCTTGCGAATTTCGGTATTGGGAACTCGAGCTAAGAGTGTGATATCAAATTGAAATAAATGAAACGTCTCGGAAGAACAAGCTACAAATAATACCATTATTAATATTTCTATACAAGATAATTTCTAATTATACTAATGTTACAGAGTTATTAGAATTAGTAGAATTTTGAATAATTGTGACCTTAGCGTTAATTGTAACCTTGATTGTAATTTAGCCAAGTTATATTCGATTAGCGATGATGCTAGTCGATAAGTCCAAAAATGTATGGGATTTGACACATGCTATGGAAATATCACGTATGTATATCGACAACAAACCTATGTAGAAATCGAATCGAATCGAAGCGAATATAATTTGGCTACGAGCCAGGATCATCTGGACTAAATTAATTTTTGTATTTGTTATCTGATTTTTAGGATACTTTTCTAAGATAATAAAATTGCAGTTTCTAATCAATTTTTTTTATATCCCAGATAAGTAATAAAGCTTAGAGCAGCCAGACTTGGTGAATAAACCTCAAACCATTCATGAAATTTCACTAAAATTTTGCGCAGTTGCGAATTGTATTTGCAATTTATTTGACTTACTGAAATTCCAGACGACCTTTAAGATATTTTTAAATATGGATGAGTTTGTTTTGTCTAGAACCAAATTCGATTAACCTTTCCATATTTGCGAAAATCTGAGCCAACGTCTGTTTACTCAGGACCGGAGTAAACACCATCTTGAGAAGTTTTGTACACACAGAAAGTTTATCCTTACTTCTTATATTATAAACGGGAAAGTTTGTTTGTTTGTTAGCCAATCTTGTTGCAACAAACGAACCAATTTATTTTTTGGTATAAAAATGTCTTTTTATCATTCCACACAAACAACATCTTCGATGATTTGGAGGTGACGGTGAAGATGTCGGTCTCGGCTATTGAAAATCGTCCAGTGTTGGTAGTTTTCGGACGATCTAAAATCCCAGAAACTAGGTACTAACTTTATCAACTGTGGCTATCAGCTAGCACAAAAAAATGAGTAGATTTTTTAAATATTTAAAGTAACTTGATAACCAATATAAAGGTACTAAGGAGGGTATTTAATTTAATGCAATCGTCATACTTCTACATTAATATTAAAAAAAAGAAAGATTTGTATATTATAAATTCAAAAGTATCTGTCTCTCTGTCTGTCTGTTTTTATTGTTTTCACGACTAAACGGCTGGACCAATTCCAGTGAAATTTAGTACACAGTTAGATTATGACTGGGAGTGCGACATAGGCTACTTTTTACCGGACTGCAAAGAAGAAGGGCAATATATTTATTGTAAAACCACGCGTGCGAAGCCGCGGGCGGGTCAGCTAGTTCAGTATTTAAAGTGAATTTGTAAGTAGGCTCTTTTATTGTTTGAGTTATGTTTTGAAGTTCACTATTTGACCCTGTCAGAGTTGCTTGACAAGTGCAATGAATTATCTACCCTGAACCAACCGACTGCTTGGTAAGGCTTCCCTTTTCTTCATCCAATTCGTTCGGTCTTATGCTAATTTGAAAGAAAGCAAGAAAGAACGAAAAATTTTTTATTATGCCAACCACTAATAACAACATAAAAAATATACAGTAAACTAAAAATAAGATAGATATTAGTTAGTATAAAACGCCACAAAAAGGTTCAACATAGCATTTTGCTATGTCACAGCAAAGTAACACAGCGCTGGTTCAATGTACGGAAGTCTGCTAACATATAAAAAGGGGCAATATTATTTGATCCTCAAGAATCTAATTTAGCTATTGGAAATGTGAACTTAAAAAAAAATTGTATTCAAAAATAATATTTGATCCCCTTTTTTAATGATTGGTCCAGATGAGTGGGAGAACCGACACTGAGGCAGTCTTGTGCGTGACACCCCTAAGGTATTATAAAAAAGCGCGGAGCCAGTAGCTCGCGTGGAAGGTCCTGAGTGAAACAAACTCGCGAAGCCGAGCCGAGTGAAGGTAGAGTGGGTGAAGCGACACTCAGGGGCGACCACGCGAGAGTTCTGGCGAGAGCCCACCCCAAAAAACTATACTTGAGAGCAATAAAATCGCACATCCGCACATTTTTACTTAAAAGTTAAATTTTTTTTTATTTGGAGCGTACAGCAAATTAAAATCAAATTAAATTAAAGTGCAACAGGCGATCGCAGAGGAATGGGAGGATATTCCTCAAGACTTTATCAAAAGTCTAGTAACATCAATGAAAACACGGATGGAGTCAGTGATTCAGGCTAGGGGAGGGAACACTCGGTATTAACAACAAACTTTAAATTAATTTTATCTTTTAATTTCATAACTTTGACACCAATACTTGAATAAAGAATTTTTTACTAAACATGCATTTTTGTTATTGATCCACAAAAGCATTTTTATGTAATGATTGAAAGACAAATCAGATACCACTGGATAGGTATTAAAATAGACTATGAATCTGCATTACAGAAACATAATATTTTTTGTTTTTTTTTTAGTTATGTCAAAAAATCATGAATGTGCGATTTTTTTGCTCTCAAGTTTACGATGGCGTTAATACGTAAGTACTCATCTGGTACTTACGTATTAACGCCACCGCTGCTACACATTTGGCGGTATTTAAGTGCCGCCAAAGTTAAAAATGTATCAAACTTTATTATTAAATGCTTATTTCTCTTAGTTTTGGGACCCAACGTAGATCTATCAAACTTAATTTCTACATCTCAAACATTTTTGCGTAGCTCTAAACAGATTAAAGTATCGTTTGTTTGAATTATTTTAAGTCTCACTAAAAGAGGATCAATCATTAAAAAAAATGGCAGTTTATATTTTTTTGCTTGCTGTTTTTGATATTAAAATTTTCATTTAAATACATGCCATGCAAAAATTGGTACTTAGGTAATTTATATCACAACCCAGCCAACATTACAACCAAAATCAAAAACATACTAGAATATATGCAAGTCTAAATTAAGCATGTTTAAGCTTAGAGTCTAAGAACATTGCCAGCCTTTGTAAACTTTTGATTTATTATGAGAAGGAATATACAATTATTTACAAAACTACACAGTACTACAGAAGAAACAGTTGAATCATCTAAAGACCATTGCATACGATCTAAGGATAACTCAACTACCCCAGATCACTACCAGGCGGAAGTGTCCCTAAGACACTGACTGCATTGCGCTGAATTGCAATGATCATGCGCTGACCCAGATAAGTGCCAACTCTCGGATCTTATGTCGCTTCGACCAGACGCCCAGAATTAATTTATGTTGTTTTCGATATATATCGATATATATATTCGATTTCGTTGTACTGGACTTCATTTTAAATGTTTTTTTTATACTTGTACAACAAACGTTGCAAGCTTAGGTAGGGTCACACACTCAATGTCGATATTGAGTGTGTTACATTAATATCGCAGCATAGATTACCAATAGTCTTCAGGGGGTCCCAGAGATTTAGCAATGACGTATGTGGTTTGTCCATCGCCTGTATAACTACTCTCATCTGAGTTTTCAACATAAGTTGAAGTATCTTCGCATGTTTCATCCAAAGGTACTCCGTACCTGGCTACTTTAGACCCAGCATATACAGTTTCAACATTTTCGGCCTTGACTCTAGTATTCTTAGGTGGTACTTTAACTCTTATTATTTCAGCACTTGATTTTATCGTATCCAAATATTCATTGTGGTCGAATTCGTTTATAATTGTATCGAGTGATCTATTTTTTTTAATTTTTAAATCCGCGTTTTTAATGTCACTTTTGTCGGTGTCTCGATTAGAACTTCTGGAGTCTTCATACCTATCTAATTTTCTTTTTTCTTTGTTCGTGTTTGCTTCAGTACCGGTATCATAGAAATATCTATCATCATCTAAGTTTTTGACCGTTTCTACATAAGGATTATAATAAACATCATCATCAAAAACTGGATAGTAATCGTTAATAATTCCATTATTGTTCATGGGAGGTATTTCATCTTCTTTGCCTAGTTCTGGTGTGATAAACTCATGTAGTTCTTCTAGTTTACTAAAAGTTTCATAGTTTTCTTTACTTAAAAATTCTACTTCATCTTCTTTAATTGGAGTTACTTTATGTGGCATCTCCATAGGTATATCTGTTACTTGTTCAAATGATTCTGTACTCTGTTCCATTTTCACAACCTCAGATACGTTCTCAGATTTTTCAGGAGTAATAGTTTCAGTTGTGTTTTCCTTATTTTTCGGCTTTAGCTTAACTTCAATAGTATGCGTGTTGGAATTGGGTTCCTTATTTTTTCTATTTTTATTTTTACGCCTCGTTATATTTCTGTTGGGATTAGAATTTCTGCCAGGATTAAGATATTGATAATACTGGTCAAAATTATAGGGGTAATTTGAATTAGGGTTGTAAAAGTTACCAACAGGTGGCATGTAAGGAAAAAAATTATTTACTACATCGTCTGGAAACGGGGTAAGTTTTTTTTCTGGTTCTTTTTTGGCTGCATTTCTTTTGGAATCTCTCGTTTTTCTTTTTTCTGATGGATCACGATTTGAAATATCTGTTGGTATTTCAATGTCCTTTAGGACATTTTGTTCAGATTGTTTGGCTGAAGATTCCTTACGTTTCTCTTTCTTGGTTTTAGTTTCAACCGGTGTATCAGATATGAATTCCGAAACTTTTCCCCTGCTAACTACAATATCATCGTTAATTTTTTTTCTTTTAGGCTGTTCCGATACAGATACTTCAGATACTTCTTTAACAACTTTGGTCTTAGACTTTTTGGATTTATCATTTTGGAGCCTTTCTATTTCATGTTTATTTTTTTTGTGTTTAGGAGTTGGTTTTTCCTCTCCTTCGTCAGATTCATCGTTAGGTGGTATTGTTGTTTGTTCTTTTGTATTCTTTTTTCTTAGACGTTTTCGTTTATGTCTTGCAGTTTCTTTTTCTCTTCTGATATTGATTTCTAGTGGTTCATCAATAGCATCAATAATTTCTAAGCTTTCTTCTGCATTAATACGCTTTCTTTTTTGTTTAACTTCTTCAGTTTTTTTCTGTTTCTGTCTTTCTATTGGACTTTTCGGGACCCCATCGTCATCCTCAGTTGAACTTAACTCTACTTTCTTTTGTCTTTTTTTTAACTTCTTTAACTTTCGTCGACGAGGTTTTCTGACTACAGTGTGGTCAACTAGAGCTATTAGATTTTGATTTTCATTTCTGGCCACAGTTTCATTGAGATTAAAGAATTCTGGTGGTACAATAAAATAATTGTTTATGACATTGGGAACTCCAGAACCCTTTGGTATATGTCTACGTACTTCTTCTCCATTTTGATTAAAAAGCCTTGTATTAGGGTCTACAATTTTTTGCAATGATGGGTTCGATAAAATCCTATTCAGTACGATTTGATTTAAAGTTTCTCCCAAAGGGCCAGGACAGCCTGCAGAAATTTGAGCTATAGGTGGCGGATTATAAGGGTTGGTATTGCTTGGCTGTTGTATTACGACTGGGATGGAAGCCGGGTTGCTATACAAAGTGGGTTGATAAGTATTATATGACTGTATTAGTTGACCGAGTGGATTGGATGAAACCTGGAAACAGAAACAAAATAATGTAATATTGTTTTTTATTACGTCACTTGTCTTTTCATGGTATGTGACGATGTTGAAATGTGTTGGCCTCAAAAAGATGTGATGGCCTTAAAAAGGCCGTATAATTATTGGTTAATAACGAGTGTGGTGAAAGACGGATTCAGAGGCAAATGTACATATTAATCCATCACTACAGTTGGAATTCAAACCCTTCCAACGACTTTAAAATGACGGAGCTACCAGCCATCAGTATTTATAATCAACTCAATAAATTTATATTTGTTTATTAAACCACATATTAATTATTGTTTTATTAAGACTGCCTCCGTGGCGCAGTGGGCGTATAGCCGGCTGAGATGCAGGAGGTAGCGGGTTCGATTCCCGCCGCGGAACAAATGTTTGCATGATTTACAGATATTTGTTCCGTGTCTGGGTGTTTTTCTATGTATTATAATTATGTATTTACAAAAAAAGTGTATAAGTATTCTATCAGTTATCTGGTTCCCATAGTACAAGCTCTGCTTAGTTTGGGGCTAGATGGCGCTGTGTAATATGTCCACCGATATTTATTTATTTATTTATTGTTATAAAAGGTACGAAATATTATTTTGTAATGCATACATAAATTTTGACATTTTTATACAGTAATGAGGCCAAGAAATAGGAAAGGTCCCAGAATGTAACCTTGTCATGCTCTATCACAAATACACCGAGGATTTCACAATTTAGTATAAAATCCATACATACCGCTATTAAAACAGAAAACAAATAAACGAAACACAGCCTTTTCATCATTTTGTATTAAAGTCATTCTTCATAGTATCACTTAATGGAAAATCAATAAAACAGTTGAACTGACAAACACTTTTTAATAAATACGTGACCATTATTTAATAACGCTCTTTTATTAAATTTTAAATAAGATATTATAAATTATGTAATTTTTTGATAAGCATCTTACAGTCTTGATTAAGCACGAAAATATTATCATCTGGTAAATATTACTTTTAATCTTACTTCTTAATTGCGTCGCTAATTTCGTTTCACCTAAAGGCTGTTTGGAAGAGATCGCTTTCCGCGATAAAGCCGTCCATTGTATTGCGTGTTTAGATAAGCATAGTATTTATATTGTTTCTGTGTGATATATATTTCAATATTAATCATACTAATATTATAAATGCGAAATTGAGTTTGTTTGATTAGGTACGAGTACTCGTTCACGTCGTAACGCGGTACATAGATAGATTATGACTTTTTTTTGACAAACCTTGCGTGTAAATTCATGCGCAAAAGCTAGTGTAATAAATTAATATAAATGTTATTTTAGGAAACACAAGAAAGTACGATACAAAAGTAGTATGTTATATCAATAAGGCTATATCTAATATTGAAGTTCTTAGAAGTTAATCAGACTTGCGATTCAAGGAGTTTTCGTGAGGTTGTTCATGCTACCTTATATCATATTACGCACGAAATTTTTACAAGTTGTAGTGCGTATTCATTACTCTTTGTTATCTTATAGTATCGATACATTGTCTGTTTTTTTAATACGACCTGGAGATGGAACAATCGAAGAATGGTAAAAAATATTATTATTACTTTAGAGTACCTAACATTTTGTCATGTCAAACCACATTGACAATGTAAATAAAATGCAGACGTAAAAAATACATAGATAAAAATACATATAAAAATACATACTTAAAAAAACATACACAAAAAAATACATACATAACAAAATACGTACATACATATTAATACATACAAAAAATACAGCAGCTCACAGGGTGTTTAGTGTTTGTAAGTTTCGAAGTTTCTCGGCGTGCTATTTACAAAAATCATATGTATTTTTAAATTTAAAGATAAAAAGATCTAAGATATAGATTATCTTATTTGAAAATTTGGGTTACAGTCATGCAAGTCAGTCAGTCAGTCATATAGGCTACATAACTACTAAAAAACTTCATTTAATTTAGTCCCATCCATTTAGGCCAGACGATGCAACTGCCAAAGATACTGACTGATTTTCTTTCTGCGCCTGCGGTTAATAGTAGATTATTAAACGAGGGGATAAAACAGTGTCTTGCTCACGGGCGTTATATTGAATCGCGGCGGAGCGAGAGAGTTACTAGAGTCCTGAGTGCAGAGAGCAATATAAGCACGCCCAAGATGCAGGCAGCTTCATCCACGAGGAAAATTTCACTACTTCTACTTTTCACACTTTCTTTGAGACAAATTTTGTCTTTGTGACAGCGTTTTGCGGCATTTGCTTTAT
Organism: Philereme transversata; assembly: GCA_963924445.1. NCBI lineage: Eukaryota > Metazoa > Arthropoda > Insecta > Lepidoptera > Geometridae > Philereme > Philereme transversata. Next base: position 26,365,258 of record OZ004346.1, read on the forward strand.
AAGATACGTATGATATAAGAACAAACAGAAGGGCATAAGAAATCTTAAGAAGACACAAAAAGACTTAAAAGTACTTAAAATCCCTAAGAAAACCTAAGAAGACATACAGGTTTACACATGTAATTTGACATTCTCGAGCAAGTGGTGTAAAAAGTAATTTATGGTTACGAATTGTGATATAAGGTTACGTGAAGACGCTCTTGTTAATTTCCCGAATAGGTACCGTGACCTTTGTTCATGTCGTGCGTGAGTCAATTACGTGCTATCTTACGTAATACTTTTCCAATCTTCCCAGACATTTGTGGTAAGCTGGTGTATCTGCGTACGATACATTATGATGTATTTTATAATTTTGTCACAATGGAGCGCTGGAAGACCGGAGTCACAAACAGTGTGCTTTGTTACTGATGTTTTAAAAAAGAAGAGAAATCAGAATGTTTATTTGTCAGAATATAGGTACATAAGTTTCGATGTTACATTTTGTTGATCCTTAATATTCTACCATTCAGATGGTGTGCAAATATAAAATTATTATATAAATTAAATATATAAAACAAAGTCGGGTTAGGTACACCATTTATAACTCAAGAACGTTTAGACCGATTTCTATGAAATTTGGTATATAGATAGATTATGATTGGGAATGAAACAGGCAAATTTTTACCCAACTGCGCAATAGGCAGGTAATGTTTTTATGGACAAACCACGCGTGCAAAGCCCCGGGCGGGTCAGCTAGTAAAATTTAAATTAAGTGAATATCTAATGTCACCTAAAATTATATCAGTCAATACACGAATAAGACAATAAAAATAGAAATGTCAATACAATCCTGACGACCTCCGTGGTGCAGTGGGCGAATAGCCGGCTGAGACGCAGGAGGCAGCGGGTTCGGTTCCCGCCGCGGAGCAAATGTTTGCATGATCTACAGATATTTGTTCCGGGTCTGGTTGTTTCTCTATATATTATAAGTATGTATTTACAAAAAAAATGTATATAAGTATTCTATCAGTTATCTGGTTCCCATAGTACAAGCTCTGCTTAATTTGGGGCTAGATAGCGCTGTGTGAAATGTCCAGCAATATTTATTTATTTATTTAATCACACTTAATAAAATTACTAAATAAATAAATAATAAACACTTAATAAATTTGAATGTTTGGATGTTTGATTGTTTGTTTGTTACTCAATCACGTCGTAACGGCTGAACCGATTTCGATTAAGTTTGGTACGTACGTAGATTACCTGGATTAACACATAAGCTACTTTTTTTGACCAACAACGCCTGCGAAGCCGCTGATGGAAGCTAGTACAAAATAAAAACAAATGTCAATAAAAGTTTTTAAGAAGTCATTGGAATAAATAAATAAATATTGCTGGACACTTCACACAACCCCCAAACTAAGTAGAGCTTGTACTATGGTTATACTTTTATTTTTGTAAATACAAACTTACAATATATAGAAAAACAACAGAACAGATATATATAGATCATGCAAAAATTTGTTCCGCGGTGGGAATCGAACCCACTACCTTCCGCGTCTCAGCCGCCCACTGCGCCACGGAGGTCGTCAAAATATTCATGGACTGGGTTAAATATTCATTAATGTCATAAAAACCATAGTGAGGCAACCATTTTGTCAACTTCGTTTTAAATATATTAAATGGTTCTTCTTTCTTCTTCTCAATCGTAATGCTCTTGACAGAGCGGTCGTGGTCGTCATGTTGTATCATTATTTTTGGGGGCAGACGTAACACGCCTCATGATAATCTCGCCATTTGCCTCTGTTGATAGACATTCTCGTGCAATCACGCAAATTTAAATTGAAAGACAAAATTCACAGGGTACACCAGTGACCCCACAGTGCTGAAATTTGGTATGCGTGTAGCTTTAGTGACACAAATGTAGGGAAAAGTCTGAAATCCAGAATAAATGCAATTTTGCCCCAAACAAGATTAACCAATAACATGAACTCCCTTTACCTGTAATTTGAATTAAACTAGTTAAATTAGTTAGTTATGTATTTTGTGGGACTATTTTGATGTCAAATATTAGGTACAATTAATATTTTTTTTTGTTTTTAGGGGAGACTCGCGAGATCTCGAGAGAACCACTAGTGGAAATCAATTTTAATGCGACATAGTACTTAAACTGTTTACGTCATATTGCTCGTACTGTACACGCATATGAGGTTTTTGATTACGTTATGATATCGTAAATCATGCGATATCCAATCCCTTTTCAAGTGGGGTTTCTCTGTAGAGTCGTAGCACCTCTACGAAATGAACAGGTGCTACGAAATCTCGTAGAGGCTTTGTATATTGTAATATTCCAAACTATACCCTAATCCGAACTCACGGACGGGGTTAGAAATAGCAAATGTTCCTCTCAAGGCTATGTTGCAGAATAGAACTGAACCCAAATGTAAATTGAGGCTCAAGCGACTCACTTAAGATTTTTGAGATTTTTCATAGGAAGTTTTAAAAAATCTTCACTAAAGTCTTGTGTGATACGATAAATAAACAAAACAATTAATTACTTACTTATTACCTACATATAATCGTTAAAATCATCATCATCATCATCAACAGCCTGACTTCACCCATTGCTGGGTGAACCACCAACACTGGGCCTCCCCAAGTGTTGCCATCCACCACGATCCCGCGCTAGTCTCACCCACTGCTGGCCAGCGACCTTTACGATATCGTCCACCGATCTCACTGCCGGATGGCCCACCCTTCTATACCCACTCCTCAGCCACCTTTCAGTTCATGATTTTGCAAAAAAGTTAAATCACGAATTTCTTTATTTTTTACCAAAAGCCTTAATATGAATTTTCAGATCCCTAACTTAAGGAACTATGGATTTCCTATACAAACTTTCAACCCCTATTTCACCCCCTAGATTATTTTTTGAGACCAAAGATAGCCTGTGTCCTTCTCGATGATATAATCTATCTCTTTGCCAAATTTCATTACGATCCGTTCAGCCGTTTAGTCGTGAAAAGGTAACAAACAAACAAACAAACTAATAAACAGACAGAGTAACTTTCGCATTTAATAAATATTAGTATGGATGGATAACAAAAATATTAAAACACGAAGACTAAATTAATTTTATTAGCGTAACATAATTTACAACAATAACTTCTCCACTTCAACAATAACACTAGTTATCAGCTTAATAAGTCCTCCTAGTACCCCAGAGCCATCTGTCAAACCAGACAGTAAATTCAACACGAGATTAAGGACAGCAGCCACTAATCCCAGCAACAGACCAGGCGCGGCCAAAACATTCGACCTAAACAAAGAAATCAACACACTGATGTACAAAAACAACACTGACGCTAAATCTGTCAAAGTCGCGTACAACAATGGCAGAGTACAACCAAAGTAGGGCAGTATCGCAGGTGTTAAGTTCTGCACGATGTTTGATAAGTTGTTAAGGTTGTTGATAAGGTTTATGAGGAAAGGAATAAGGAGGCAAGCGAGCTGGTTGGCTACGGGGAGGACGGTGGAGATCTCGTCGAAGGCGAGACGGAGAGCTGATACGGAGTACGCGGGGATCATCGCTTCGGTCGATGGGATCTGAAAGAAAAAATGTATTCATTAAAATCATAAGGATCACTTTGCAACGTCAATTTTACTGCCTGTTTCTTCGCGAACAAGCCAGGAAAGAAAGGCAAGAAATAAGGCTGGTGGCTCTTTTTAATGATCCTTGTAGAATACATAACTATTATATACATAAATAATATAAATTACGGCTAAATTGTAATATTTTTGAATGAGTTGGAGCAATTTCTATATATACTCACTTGTATATACACTACTACATCACTTGGGAGTTTGTTGTTATAGAGAATATGGACAAAGAAAGATACATTTTAAAAAAGACGTAGACGAAGACTCGTGGCAGACGGGGCTTTAACTAAATAGATAAATCATTTATTCACTTCATTAGCATACAATACACAATACAGTTACATTTTAAGACAAAATAATAGACTAAAAAAAATTCAATAGTATAACCGTAAAACATAAACAAAAATAAACGAGAACTTGGCAAATACTGTGTGACACAGTAAATGGGACTCGAGTCAGCATTATGCGTTTTAATGATAAGCGCTTATAAATATGTTTGCTTCCTTTTCAATTACTGGTAATTATTGTTATCGATAGATACTCGGCACATCACTAATGGCTTCCGTAAGGGCTGCAAGAGCGAGCGAGATAGCAATATCATCGTCACTTGTCCCACGTTTTATGGCCTCGTCTGCTATGAGCGTTGGAGTCTAGAGAACATTTACTAACAGAAATGTTCATATTAATATTATAAATGTGAAAATGAGTTTGTTAGTTATGCTTTCATGTCGTAACGGCTGAACCGAATTTGATGAATTTTGGTACATAGATAAAATTATGATTATGAGACTTTTTATTTACAAACCACGCGTATGAAATCGCAGGCGGGAGCTAGTATTTGCAAAAGAAAAATATATCTTTAAATAAAAAAATAAAATATAAAAAATGGCACTCCGGGAGTGCCGACAGAAGTGAAAACTTGAATAAAAGCAGACTACAACATATACAGAGGTGTCAGTAACAGTCAGTGTCAGTAGTCAGTGACAGTTATCGGTAACAGTGTCGCGAGTTCAATGATTTTCCCCATCTCAAAAAATGCTCAACGCGCCTAAAGAAGTTTTCACTTCAATAACAGTTGAATCATCTAAAAACCATTGCAAACGATCTATAGATAGCTTATCTGCTCCAACTACCAAGCAAAATGGTATATTTCGTTAATAATTACGAGTTTATACAAATCCGCGAGTAAATTTTCTCAGATTAGGTAATGTGTAAAATGTATAGCTTAAAAATTTAAATTAAAAAACCTTTTTAACTGACAAAGCTAAGAACCACCCTCTATAAAGCTTTCTATTATAAGAACCGCGCCCAAAACAGTCCATCCGTTTAGAAACTACGATGCCAAAGACAGACACTACTATTTATAACACCTATTTTTTTATGTTGACGGTTAAAAATACTAACCAATAGGATTATCGCAGATCCAAACAACAAAATATACCTATTCATTTCAAAAAGACTCACTAGACTAAATGCTAAACTATATTTGTGAGATTTTTTATAACAATTCTTTTTATAACTCGTTATTTTATCGTTTATGTGAAATTATATGTTACCTCATTTCTTATGTAAGTAAAATGATATCTTTGTTATCTTTGACAGGTGTAAAACGATACTATTGATTGCGGAGGAATTTAGGTTGCAAACATTGTTGCGAAAAGTTTTCACTAATTAATAATAATCATTTATTCTCAAAAAGATAAAAAAAGGATTGTGGTTGTATGAAACCACGGTAAAAGTGAAACTTTGTTTCACATTATAGACATTTAACTTAAAATTTTCGTTGGCACAAATGAGTAATAGTCTATACACTACACGGTCAGCTGATGCGAACTATAGGCGCCGCCATATTGGTCTCGGCTGCTCTGATGAGCGCCTTTCACTTTATCCCTACTTCGCGGAAGACCGTAACATGCAACACACATACGAAAAAGTTTGAGACGATGTAATAAAAGTTTCACTTTAATAATTATCATTTACATGAGAATTTCTAAAAAGCGCCAGCAGAAGAAGCTCTTAAAGCATCCAATTGGGATGGGTTGCATTCGGCAACCTAGATGACATCCTTAAGTCACCTAAAACTCTACACCCGCTTATTCGATCAATGTGTTCTGCCCACCATAACCTACCGTGCCGAGACATGGACGCTCACGCAGGAGGCTATGTACAGGTTAAAAGTTGCACAGAGAGCCAAGGAGCGTACCATGTTCGGCATCAGCCTGTTAGATCGAGCTCCAATCCGAGATCGAGATCCGTAGACGAACGAAGGTTCATGACGTTGGGATTCGAGTTATGGAGCTCAAATGGTCTTGGGCGGGACACTTGGCTAGACGTGGTGATGACAGATGGAGCAGGGTAGCGACTGAATGGTGGCCGAGGAGGTATAGAAGGGTAGGACGTCCGGCAACGATATGGGTGAACGACATTGTAAAGGTTGCGGGCCGTCAGTGGCCTAGTGCAGGATCGTGGTGGATGGCACAAACTTGGATGAAGTCAGGCTGTGGATGATGATGACATGAGAATCAGTAGACATAGAAAAGATATTGTAATTAGTTCGAGTTATGGTACGTAGGTACTCAATTAACGCATTCAGGTAGATCATTAATTAGGTAGGTATATAATTACTTTATTTAGTAAACATTAATTATATGTTAAACAAGTTTAGTGCTAGAGGTGAAAAATGAGTTTACATTTTTTATATCAGAGGGTAATCACACTAATATTATAAATGTGAAAGTTTGGATGTTTGTTTGTTTGTTTGTTACTCAATCACGTCGTAATGGCTGCACTGATTTCGATGAAACTTGGTGTCTTGATAGATTGTGACCTGGATTCAAACATAAGTTACTTTTTGTTGACAAACAACGCGTGCGAAGCCGCTTTCGGAAGCTAGTTTATTATAAGTGCGCCTTCGTAAACTATTGTTTTTTGCCATAGTTCATACGACTAAGACAAGAAAGCTAGCACGGCGCGTACTTCGCTTTGTCACTTCCTTTGCTTTATTGAACATTAGATTACGAGTAGATAGAGGAGTTGGCTCTTGTGGATACCACCGTATTCTTAGGTATAACCCTAGATAATAAGCTTTAATGGGGCACTCACATTGATAAGTTGTCGAAGAGACTTAGTTCTGCGGCATACGCAGTCAAAAAGATCCGTCTTTTTACAGACGTAGACACAGCTAGACTAGTTTACTTCAGCTACTTCCACAGCATTATGTCATACGGTATACTGCTGTGGGGGAGTGCTGCAGATATAAACACTGTTTTTGTGCTGTAGAAGAAGGCTGTTCGTGCAATTTATAATATGGACCCCGGAGAATCATTACGCAATAAGTTTAAAGAAATAAATATTATGACATTCCCGTGTCAATACATCTATGAAAATCTGATGTATGTTCACAATAATATTAATTTGTTTAAGAAAAATAGCGATAATCATAATTTTAATACTAGAAATAAAGATAAACTCGCTGTTGCCACTTGTAGACTCCATAAAGTTAGTAAATCGTTTAAAGGGCAAGGTGTACGCTTTTATAATAAACTCCCAAGGGATGTACAAAAATTTACAATTAACAAATTTAAAAACGTAATTAAACAAAATCTTTATAAAAAAGCCTACCATAAAATATCGGATTATTTAGTTAGATGATAGAGAAGCTTGGGATTGAAATTTCTCCAACTCGTTCAAAATGTTACAATTTAGACGTAATTTATTTTCTGTACTGTTATGTATTCTAAAAGGATCATTAAAAAAACAAGCAGCCTTGTTTCTTGCCTTTCTTTCCTGGCTTGGTCGCGAAGGACAAGTAAAATTGTCGTTTCAAAGTGATCCTTGTGGTTTTAATGAATAAAAATATTTGACTTTGACTTTAGTGTGTTTCGATTTATTGAGGGGTTTTCGAAAATGCATGTAGTTTTTATTATTTATACTTTTAAGTTATTTGTCATACTAAAATCTACTGTTACTGGATATCTGATAGGTCGTATTTACAATACAATACTAATACAAATGTTTTTATTTCAATAACTTGTGTTCACAATAGCTAAACTAGTAGTTGAAACCTCCTTTTAAGTAAATAATACCTGTATTAGGAGATTTCGCTCGTCTGTACTATAAATTGTTTAATATAAAAAGATAAGCGTAACTTTTAAAACACATTTAAGGATTTTGTAATGGTAATGATTTGAAGCAGGTGCTATTTATAAATCGGTTGAACAGGTCAGCATTTAATTGTTTATTTATATTAGAGATAATGTAAATAACTTTTCGCACCACCTGCTCGACAATGTCAAAATATATGCCATAAAAACCTCACCGAAAGCAGGTGATTAAATCCCTACGGCTGAGCCGGGAGTAAAGTTGTACTTAATTTCATTATGCCCTCGCAGGCATAATGTGATTTGAATTTGGAACCTTATCGGTATTAAAATTTGTACCATATAGACCCACACCATAATAACTTATTCGTATATCGAACAGATCTCTGCACAGAATGCACCAATCTAGATTTGGTTTTTATTGTCTTGCATAAAGTGTGAAAAGTAGAGTATTCTCCTCGTGGATAAAGCCGTCTGAATCTTGGGCGTACTTATATCCCTCCCTGCACTCAGGATTCAATTTTACACCCTTGACGCAAAACACTGCTTTATCCCCTCGTTTAATAATCTACTATTCTACTTCTTTTCTTTTCAACTTGATCCCACCATCTCCATTCTACCATCGGACAACCAGACGCTTTGCGGTGCGTGACTGCTATATGGTTGAAATACCTTCCATACGCACAAAACGGTTCTCTTCCAACTGTATAATGCGCACCGCCAAGGAGTGGAACGCCTTGCCTGAGTCTGCGTTTCCTGATAATTATAACCTGGATGTCTTCAAGTCACGAGTCAACAGGTTTTTTCTAGGCAAGCGTGATCCATCGTAGACTGCATCATCGCAGACTGCATCATCGCTTACCATCAGACGAGATCGTGGTCAAGCGCGAGCCTATAATGTATAAAAAACTGTGTTATTATGTTGACATTGACTTACATTCACGGTCCTACATAATAATTTGTCAATACATCACGTATGAACTAGTACTAAGTCAGCATTCTATTAAATCTGTTTACTGTGGCACTTTTACTAACGACGATAAAATGAATTAAATGAATAATCAGATTCCATTGTTTTGCTGACACTCATATATTACTTCGATCGTGTGTGTGTTTGTACTTGATATTAATGTAGTGCAGGTTATGTATTAGTTTTAGGGTTCCGTGCCATAAAATAAATTAATTGATAACCTGTAACTAAAAAAAAAAACAACGCCAGTAAGATATAATATCTAAGCCTAAAAAATCATTAACACAATTAAAATTTTGGCTTGGAATTGTAATGAACTACAAAAACATCAAAAAGAATAAACCTTTTGTGTTAATGTAGTTTAAATCAGTAATGTAGTGATAGTGCTATTGATAAAGATCACAAGCACGAAGTGACTTGTAAGAAAAGTGCCAATGGACACATTCTTAAACATAATCTAATCTAATATATAAAAATCTCGAGTATAAAAATCACGGTAGCGGTCGCACTTCTCCAAAACGGGTAGACCGATTTTAATGATTTTTTTTTTGTATTATTTGGTAGGTATGAGAATAGGTCGTAAAGTATTTTTTAACCATTCCCTATTTTTTAATCGTGATTTTAGTATTATTGTATGAACAATATCCATAAAATGTAACCGTCGCATATTGACATTAAATCATTTAGGTGTCGTGTCACTTTGACAAGAGTTTTTTATATAGTTTTTATCCCTTAATTGCCACGGGAACGGGAAATTTTAAGTGTGCGAAGCCGCGGGTGGGTCAGAATTTTAACATCAAATGAAGTTATCAAGCTGAAGTTATAAAGAAGAATATAAAGCTAATATTACTCATTAGCCTACTTGGCTAGATTGTAATAAAATAAGAATGAAATCTAAATAAAATAAAATAAAACCAGTCAAGTGCGTGTCAAACTCGTGCGCCGAGGATTCCGTACCTACCCATTGTCCTCTAAATTGTATGAGCGCCCATACAACTCAGAGTACTATCTTAATTGGCGTCAACTATGTATGTATGGGGACACCCTTTAATTTTCAACGGGAACGGGATGTAGGTGTGCGACCTAAAACCTATAGGGTACTTCCGGTTGACCTAGAATTGTCAATTTTGCTTAAAAACAAGGTCTTACAGCATAAGTGAAGGGAAAATACGGAAAAATAAAAAAGTTGAAAATTAAGGTAAATTTTGGTTCCTTCAAATTTTTGTGAAAATCTAAATTTGCCCATACATATCTTTTTATCGTTTTAACTCAGGACCGACCTTGATTTTTATACACCTAATAGGGACTAATAGACCTCAGTATCTAGTATAAATTTCAACTTGCTAGGTCCACCCGTTCCTGAGAAAATCGGTGGTGACACACGGACAGATAGACAAGAAAGTGATCTTATAATGGTTCCTTTTTTTACCTTTTGAGTTACGGAACCCTAAAATACTATTTTTATGGTTGCGTGCCCTGAAAGAAATTAATTTATCACCTGTAATGACTGTATAGGTAAACAATGAATAATAATGAAAATTACAATTAATTGGAAGCATTTCTGCAAATCAGATTCAACTAACGCTATGTCCGTTTTGAGAAAAATCGATTTTACATATAATAGTGTGAATGCAATGAATAAATAGTCAAAGTCAAATATTTTTATTCTTTAAAATTACAAAGATCACTTTGAAATGTCAATTTTACTGCCTGTTCCTTTGCGACCAAGCCAGGAAACCAGGCATAACAATACAGAAAATAAATTACTCGTACGTCTAAATTGTAACATTTTGAAAGAGTTGGATCAATTTCAATCCCAAGCTTCTCTATCATCTAAATCGAAATAATCCGATATTTTATAGTAGGCTTTTTTATAAAGATTTTATTTAATTACGTTTTTAAATTTGTTAATTGTAAATTTTTGTACATACTTTGGGAGTTTCTTATAAAAGCATACACCTTGCCCTTTAAACGATTTACTAACTTTATGAAGTCTACAAGTGGCAACAGCGAGTTTATCTTCATTTCTAGTATTAAAATTATAATTATCGCTATTTTTCTTAAACAAATTAATATTTTTGTGAACATACATCAGATTTTCATAGATGTATTGACAAGGGAATGTCATAATATTTATTTCTTTAAACTTATTGCGTAATGATTCTCTGGGGCCCATATTATGAATTGCAATCAATTTATATGCGGTAGAATGCATAGTAGTGCTATGTACATGTGAGGAGCACATGGCTTTGCTTCGCGAGCATATAATAGGCGAATGTATATAGGTAGTTAACAATAGAAACTGAAAAATACAATAGAATGAACTGATCATATTTGTATTATTGTGTTTTATGTATTTAAATATGATTCCTACCATTTTTATTTTAAAAACTTTCGTGATTTATTTCAGTCATTATTATAAATACGGTATTTATCACGTCCCGTTTTATCGGTGATTCGGCCGACAATGTTTCGGTTCAATTCGTGAACCTTCATAAGGGTGAGTGCGATGATGCGATGATTCCTACCAGTTTACTGACCACCAGCTATTTTTATCAAATACTCTCTGGATCTCTGGATGCAACAGATTGCATAATACCACAAATGTCGATTTGATCTTTGTCTAAAGATGTACTTGCACAAATTTTTCACAAGTATGGTGAAATAAAATACTCTTGCAAGCTCCATCTTCGACCAACACCATCACGTACCATAGAGCTGGTAGTAAGAAAAACCAATAAAAAAACTTCCAGACTAATATTTTAGAACGGTGACCTCCAAATCTAGAAACAGGTCAAGCACTAGCTGATAAAGATCAATACTTTCTAATGAACCGTGAATCGAACGAATCTTGGCAAATTTTCAGACTTTTCAGCTTTTAAATGCCAGGTATAGTCATCATCAGAAGTAGATAGATAGCTAATATAATTAAACAAATGAAAGAAAACACACTTTAAAATCGTAGGTACAATGGCGACCATTAGTTAATTATATGCAGATCGAATCAACGGTTCGATAGTTACGCGTATGCTCGGACAAACATTTGATAAAGTTGTTAAGGCTTTAATTCCAAGCGGTTTCAGATTAGCGGTTTTACGTGTCCAACCAATTGTACCTACATAAGGGTGCCTTCCTAATTTACCGCAACGTGCACGCGCGGAGGTAGCGCTACACCTACGCTGCGGGCGCGTATCCAGTTCATCGATCGACTAGTGACTGCAAAATCCTTTTTCATTTTAATAGTAACACTGAAAGCAGTGTTTCTTTGTCAGAGTCCATCGTGAAACTAAATGTACAACACTACGATTCTCGAACCTAACGATAGCAGCGCGGCCGCAGCGCTGCAGACGCGCTGCCTCCGCGCAGCATTTTGTGGCAAATTTTAAGGCGCCCTATGATATCGAGTATCTATGTAAAGAGATCAAAATGGCCGAGTACTGTTACTAATTGCTCGTGATGACGCGAAAGAAGAAAAAACATAGCCAATCCGCATCCACATCGATAATCTTTATTAATACGATCGATCGACCGGTAGATCGAATGATATAACAAAATTTATGCGGGATCCCACAAATGCGGGATTAGATTCCCTAAACGAATCGGACGTGTATTGAGTTAGTTTTATTTATTTTTTGATCGAGCGAAGCGAGATCTCTAAATCAACTTGGGCAAATCGGCGTTGTATAATGTATGTATGTATGTACGTTTGTTTGTCCGAGGATACCTCTCGAAGCCTTTATCTGATCATCGAGAAATTTGGTGTATAGGTAGTGATAGCACAATTTTGGTGTGGCTAAATGAGCTTAAAATGTGGGGGGGTTGTTGATATATTGGGGTTCAAGTGTGGTAAAAAAATAAACAAAATAAGACTATCCAGTCAAGTGACACGTCTAATAACAGGTATTTATAAGTACATTTCGACCCCATTTTTAATTTAACTTTAAACCTTGTAGTTTTAAGTTATTTGCCATCATAAAAACTGAACTTTGACAAAATTTACAGGGTACACCAGTGACCCCACAGTGCTGAAATTTGGTATGAATGTAGCTTTAGTAACACAAATATAGGTAAAAGTCTGAAATCCAGAATAACTGCAATTCCTACCCCAAAAAAGAGTAACCAATTTACATGAACTCCCGTTACCTGTAATTTGAAAGAAACTGTAGGTCAAGTAAGTTCGTTATGATTTCGTGGCACTATTTTGATAGTCAAAGATTAGGTACAAATATTTTTTTTTTGTTTGTATGGAAGACTCGTGAAATCTAAGTTCGGAGCGAACCACTAGATGGCCTACCAGATGGTAAGCGGTAACCGTCACTGATTGACACCGGCAACACCCGGGGTTGTAAATGCGTTCCCTGCCCTGCAGAAAACTCATTACATTTTTCTTGAAGCGTACGATGCCGTAGCCTAACGGGAAAACCTCAGATGGTAGTGTTCAAATAAATAGCACGAATGTCTTCCTGGGCCCGTAGCCAAATTACATTCGCCACGACTCTATTCGATCTCTACATACATTTGTTGTCGCTGAATCACGTGGTAATTCTATAGCATGTGTCAAATCCCATACATTTTCGGACGTATCGACTAGCGTCATCGCTAATCGACTGTAACTTGGCTAAGCCCTCTGAAGTCGGTTCAGACTATCAGATTCTACTATCGCATGGAGAAGTCGGGCGTATACTCCCAGTCTTAAATATTTTTTATTTTAATTATTTAAGGAACAACTTAAGCCGCTCTCAGTTCCAGTGCTCATCTATAAACTATGTGGAACTTTATCTATGGTTGCTACAATAAAAAAGTGGCACTCCTGAAAAATTTAGCGCACAATGTATTCAAAATTTAAAAGCAGACTACACTACAGATACTTATATACAGAGGTGTCGGTAACGGTAACAGTGTCGCGACTTCAATGGTTTTTTCCCATCTCAAAAAATGCCTAACGCGCCTAAAGAAGTTTTCACTTCAAAAACACAAATTTCATTCAAAAAACACCGTTGAAACATTGTTCAATAATGATGTTTGGAAATTCGAAAACACAAAATAATAATAATCAACTATGTCGTTGACTTTACAAGTACATACTTAATTGGACTTTTGAGATTCGACTAACGAAGGCCCTTTGTAGTCAAATGAAAGCCTACTTCACATTCAATTACAAATTAATTTACGAATTAAACGCTACTCTCGGGAATTTTATCATGAAATTATTTTGGTGATTCAGGTTTTTTCTAAACCTTACATAATTGCGAATAAGTGCCATTTAAATGTTTTTAAAGGTTTATGTATCAACTAGCTGTTTCCCGTAACTTCGTACGCGTTATAATACTAAATGTATCAACCTAAAAATAAAGCTAAACTCGCTATTGCAACTTGACTGGCACCCTATTTTTATCCCATGGGACCTGATTTATGGGATAAAAAGTAACTATGTGTTAATACAGGTTATAATATATGTACATACTTAATTTTATCGAAATCGGTTCAGTGGTTACGACGTGATTGGGCAACAAACAAATAAATAAATAAACAAACATCCAAACTTTCGTATTTATAATATTAGTGTGATGTGAAATGAAGTGTTGTGTGTGATAGGATATAGTCACGGGTATAGCCCAGAGGACAAAAAGGACAAGTGGGTTAAGGATGTGACCGAATGGTGTCCAAGACAACACAAAAGAAAGAGAGGAGACAGCGTCGGAGATGGGAAGACGACATGAAAAGAATAGCAGGCGCCACATGGAAAAGGAAGACACAAGACCGCACTTTATGGCAAGCTTTAGGGGAGGCCTACGCTGAGTAGCAAGACAACCTTCGCGAAACTAGTGTCTACGTTAAATATTTTATTTTAGTATATAAAGAATATGTGTTTTATAAGATTGTTTAATAGATATGTAGCCCAGAGGAGCAAGGAGTAGACGGGACCGTTGGGGAGGGAGGGGATCGTTGGGGGAATATTATTTGACCAATCAACGTATACGCCAGTACTTAATAATAATTATTTTTACTGTGTAACATAGGTGAGAAAGATGTCAGGTATGGTTCACAATGTTTACCAAATAGGTATATTTCATACATACATACTGTCACGCCTTTATCTCGGAGGGGTAGGCAGAGACCACGGATTTCCTGCTGCTACGATCCTGACATACTTCTTCCAAATATGTACAAGATTAGAGCGAAATCTTTTTTTTAAATAAATATTGCTGGACATTTCACACGGTGCTATCTACTAAGTAGAACTTGTATTATCGAATCCAGATAACAAATAGAATACTTATACACACACTTTATTTTGTAAATACATACTTATAATCTAATATAAAAAATGTCGTGTCACGGTGTTTGTGATCGCACTCCTCCGAAACTGGTACACCGATTTTAATGATTTTTTTTTTTGTATATTTGGTAGGTATGAGAATAGGTCGGAAAGTATTTTTCCCCCTCCTTCTCCACCACCCATTTTTTAATCGCAATTTTTGTATGAACAATATCCATAAAATTTAACTGTCGTTCATTGGCGTGAAGTCATTTACATGAAGTGTCGCGTCACTTTGACAGGAGTGTTTTATATAGTTTTTATAAACTGCGGGCGGGCCAGCTAGTATTATATAGAAACACATCCCGGAACAAATATCTGCAGATCATACAAACATTTGTTCCACAGCGGGAATTAAACCCGATACCTCCGGCGTCTGTTCGTCTATTGCGCCACGGAGGTCGTCAAATGTAAAATATCCAGCAATATTTCTTATTATGATTATTAATGAATGAAAATATGCTATTCTCTTTTATAGGCGATGGTTACCACTTAACATCAGGCATAATAATAATAGTCATAATAGATATAGGTATTTATTTATAATCAAAATTATACGTCAACATATTATTTTTCACGTATGTCATACAATTGTAATATATAACATATAAAATTCACATAAAATATAATTTGTCCATTAATAAATAACAATTAATTAATATAGAATAAATGATTCTTCATTTACGAGCTATAATCTCATCGAAGTTATAAAAATTTTGCTCAATAAGCCAGCGTTTTATTCTTTTTTTGAACATTATTAAGCTAGGAGCCTGCGTGACTGTATCGGGAAGCTTGTTGTAGACGGCCGGACCCATGACATGCGTCAGCTTCGACGATTTAGTTAGTGTTCTCGATATCAGGTGGGCCAAAAGCATGTTTTATTTCTATGTAGAATAAAAAAACCGGCCAAGTGCGAGTCGGACTCGTGCACGAAGGGTTCCGTACATTATCCATGAAAACGGCAAAAAAATCATGTTTTGAATAGCAGCCCCTTTAAATATTTATTTTATTCTGTTTTTCGTAGTTGTTGTTATAGCGGCAACAGAAATACATCATCTGTGAAAATTTCAACTGTTTAACTATCACGGTTCATGAGATACAGCCTAGTGACAGACGGACAGACAGACAGACAGATGAACAGACAGACAGATGAACAGACAGACAGCGGAGTAATAGGGTCCCGTTTTACCCTCTGGGGACGTAACCCTAAAAAAAGAAATCATAGACCTTAACCGTGTTAATTTTAATAGTCATATCGTAAATAAACTCTTGAGTTAGAATATCTACAATTTACGTATCTTAGATTGCGATAATCTCTGATATTACGAGTAAACCGATTACCATATTTTGATCGACATTACTGAACAATTTTAGCTTATCAATTGATGTTATCTTTTCAAAATTGTAACAATAATTTAGCAACTGCTGATATATAAAAAGTGTTAAAAATACTTTTTTACCATATAGTTAATAGTTTTTGTAGATGTATTTTTAATATATCGTTAGATATAATTTATGATTTAAAGTTATGTCTAAGTTGACGGTCCTCGCTTTTTGCGTTGTGGCTATTTTTTCATTGACGGTAAGTTCTTTATTATTTACTAGCTCACCAATCCGCAGCTTCGCACGCGTAGTTTTTCAATAAAACCCTCCTGCGCAGTTGTGTAAAAAGTAGCCTATGTCTCAATTCCGGTCATAACCTATCTATATACCAAATTTCATCGAAATCGGTCCTTTTAGTCGTGAAAACATAACAAAAAGACAGAGAGACAGACAGACAGAGTTACTTTTGAATTTATATTATTATAGTTTCCGCAGCGCATGCAATAAAAGACATTTTATGGCAAATTTTTTACACCTTGGGTTACATTATTGTAGTTTTAGTAGGGATCCCTAATTTTTTCTAGTAATAAATATAGCCTATGCTACTCAGGGATAATGTAGCATTCTAGAGGTGAAAGTATTTTTCAAATTGGACCTGTAGTTTTTGAAATTATTCGTTACAAATATACTAATCTTTCCTCTTTATAATATTAGTATAGATTTAATAATTTATTGCACAAAATACACATAAAATGTACAAAAGATGGGATTAATGCTAAAAGCATTTTCTACCTGCCAACCTCAGAGGTATCAAGAAAGGTTGACGTGCTACAAACTGTCTTTCATACTAACATTATAAATTCGAAAGTAACTCTGTTTCTTGTCTGTCTGTTGATGAAATTTTAAATATAGATACATTATGACCGATATTGAAACATATTTTACCCAATTGCTCAGATAGAGGGTTATGTTTATATTGACAAACACGCCGGCATTCTTCTCGCCCGCGTGAGAAGCCGCGGGCGGAAACATGTATATTCATAAAAAGTGTCCCATTTTGGTATATTTTGAATTAAGCGACACTTTTTTGTGTCGGTCGTGCAGCGTTGTTGTTTGACAGATTTCATGTGTGACCGTGTGTCTGCGTGTTTTTCTGTAGCATCTTAACTCTCAAACGGATGGTCCAATTTTGATGCGTTTTTATTTTATACATAGTAAGTTTAACTGGGTTGGTACTTAGCTATATCAGTTTTTAAAGCCCGGTGCAAAAAAAGGGTTGATTTTTTTTTATTTTTGACCTTACTTGTAGGTAGCAATCCAGCATACGGCCCACCTGATGGTTAAGTGATTACCGTAGTCAAAACAAACTATTATTTACACCACCTGTTCGACAATATCAAATTAATTATATGTCATGTAAACCTCAGCAAAAACAGGTGATTATATTTCTACGGCTGAGCGGGAAGTAAAGTTTTACTGAATTTCTAAATTTTTGTGATTTAAATTTGGAACCACATCTGTATTAAAATTTGAACCAAAGAGACCCAAACAATAAGAACTTATTCGTAAATCGAATTAATCTCCGCACATAATGCACCAACCTATTAGATTTGGTTTTTATTGTCTATCAGAAAGTGTGAAAAGTAGAGTAGTGGATAAAGATGTCTGCATCTTGAGCGTGCTTATATCCCTCTCTGCACTCAGGATTCTAGTAACTCCCTCGGTCCGCTCGTGAGTTAACTCTAGAATCCTTCATTTCATTCGGGATTCAATATAGCACTCGTGACATAAGACACTGCTTTATCCCCTCGTTTTATAATCTAATATTATGTTTGTTTGTACGTGCAAACTCTTGTAAGCTGCTCTTTACCCAGTATTGATATAATCAATCAGTGAAAAAAATGTATACCGATCGAATTTCAGTGACAATAATAATTAATCAATATTAATTTAGTGTTCTGGAGTGGAGACCACGTCTAGGCAGGTGAAGTGTAGGACGCCCTCCTGCTAGATGGAGTGACGATTGCGCGCTGTGGCTGGCAAGGATTGAATGAGAAAAGCTGAGGATCAGGCTCAAAGGCGCACCCTGGGAGAGACCTACGTCCAGCAGTGGACTGTTATAGGATGGTGATGATGACTTTAGTGCTGCAAAATAACTGTACACAAATAGATTACTGTCAAAAATACTTTCAATGAGGGCATGTACAAAGGCGAGCTTAACCCTAATAAGAGATTTCATCCAGCAAACCTTTGAGGATAGAGAAAGCCGATTATTGTGTGTGTTATTTTTTCAGTCATATATTTCTGTGTTTTGTTTATGTGTTCGTCTATATTTTTGTATCACTAATTTAGTTTTATGAATTATTATTTATTATTTATTTTTATTATTTATTTTACCTTCCCCGCTGAACTTCGTACAGCCTTGACATGCATGTGACATGGGCTGTCAATGCCACGGTAGAATTGTCAATCAGCCATCATTAGCTGCATCTATGTACGAGAAAATGAAGTTTCTTCATGATTACTTTTTGCAAGAATTTTCCAATATTTTAATAGTTATCTGATATTCGGGGTGAAGACAAATTCAACAAATCAAAGATCATCAAAGTCGGTGCAGCCGTTCTTGAGTTATTAATGGTGTAACTAACCCGACTTTGTTATTTAAACATAATATATAGATTGTAACTAACAACATATGGACTTCAAGACGTCTAAAATAAATGTTTTATTTTATGTTAAAAGCGTTTAAAACTTTTTTCCAGCCACCAGTTTCCGCAACAGGCGTTCAGCTCCCAGCCGTCTACCCCCTAGTCAACATTCTCCTTCCCCTCCTAAACAACGTATACAATCTTCTCCTCTCCCTCCTCTCCATCTTCGACACTCTTCCTCCTTCAGTCAGCTGCCTCATACCTATAGACCTTGGAGCGTTGGAGACTTCACTCCTCAAATTGTACTCCCAAGCATTGGCTATTGTGAACTTCCTGAGAGGTCTACCTGAGTATGCGTTTGGTGCAAATCCTAATACGCCTCCAACAGGTGTTGGCAATCTTCAGACTCTGCTAGCGAAGCTCATAGCTTTGATAACAGACTTGGCTGATGATGTTCTGATCGGGATCGGAGGGGGGTTGCTGCCAGGGTTGTTGAAACTAGTCGTGATGGTGGTTCAGTGCCTACTTAGTTTACTACTTTAAGTATTTAATAAATTTATTTTAGAGTATTGTTTGTTTTCTTTTATACCCTTGAAGTATAACTTGACTGAAGAATACACGGTATGAATGACTGAATGAAAACACTGTATTATACACCATATAAACAAAAAAATACAAACAAACTAGAAAGCACAAAGCAAATAAATGAGCAATTTAGGGTGTTTGATAATATACGCACAAAAATGAAAGGGGTTATTTTGATGAGCATAATAATTAAAATTTGTGAAATGTGTACCATAGAAATGTGAAATTTATTTTGGTATGTGAAAACAAACACTTTATTAAACTTATCTTGTGCTATTGCATAATGCTTGCCATCTAACCACAGATACTGTATTGGTGACGTCTCAAGATATCTCTTGTTGTCCCTTTCTAACCCAAAACCCGCAGCCATTTCCGAAAGAGATATCAAATTGGCCTATAATTTGGATGTCGATTGCAAGAGTAGGCAGTAAGTTTTGTATCGAATTAATCACCTAAACTTAGTCGATTTTCTTTAAAATTTGATAATATTGACGATCTCCGTTGCAGTTGGCGAATAGCCGGCTGAGACGCAAGAGGTAGCGGGTTCGATTCCCACCGCGGAACAAATGTTTGCATGACCTACAGATATTTGTTCAGGGTCTAGTTGTTTTTCTATATATATAGGTATAAGTATGTATTTACAAAAAAAAGTATTCTATCAGTTATCTGCTTCTCAAAGTACAAGCTCTGCTTAGTTTGGGGCTAGATGTGTGTGTGAAATGTCCAGCTATATTTATTTATATTAATATAACAAGTAGTTTTTTTTTCGAAAAGTCTTCATTTATGTTATGAGAAATCGTCACTTGAATATCGTCGGTATATTACCAAACACTCTGTATATAGCTGAGACTAAGACCCAAAGTCTCAAACACTGCCGTTAAGTTGCAAGCCTATCGGTCTTTTAAAGAACACATTTCGGGGAATGTGCTCAGGAACTATGCGATCTGATCCCGCCATCTCCCTTCTATCAAAGGACAAGCAGGCGCACGGCTCAGTACCATCCGTACCTAGTTGATTTACCACCCATTTGCACACACCGTTTTGGCTCTACGTTCTTGATGCGCACAGCTAAGGTATGGAATACTTTGCCGGCGTCTGTTTTTCCTAAAGAATACTATTCGGGTCTCTTTAAGGTAAGAGTGAATAGGTAGTGAATAGGAGGAATAGGTGAATAGGTAAATAGGGTTCGTACTTCATCTTAGACCACATCATCGCTTACCATTGATTGTGATTGTTTTCAAACGAAGATGTATCCAATTTAAAAAAATAAAATAGTACAGGGGGGAGTATTATCGCTTAGAAGCGATCTTTTCCAGACAACCATTGGATGAAGAGGATTTATTATAACTAAGATAATGGTCAGGGCAAACTAACTAAGATAATATTTATGGCTAACGGTAATTGTAGAAATTTCTAAACATATTCGTATCGAATCAGTTACGAAAACCTTTTGTTTGTTTATTGTATTTTAATTTAATTTGTATTCTATTGTATACCCTTGACGAAGCTCTTGCTGATGACTTTAATACTATTTAATTATGACTGTATTAATCAACCCTTAATTATTTTGTTACGGCATGTTTTTCTGATTGTACTTATGTACTTGCTAACTTCTTCTTAAATGTTTTAATGTAAAAATGACCTTTCCAAGTGTAGTAACAATGTATCTTTAGGGAATAAAAATATTTTGATTGATTGACTGATTGTACCTACTATGTATACAATGTATGGATTTATGTAATCTGAAATAAAATATTATTACTGATTAGGGTATTTATCGTACGGTAAATACCCGTAACGCGTATATACCTTTTTAATTATTATCCCGATCGCTCGCGACCATGGCTGTTGCAACTCAGTCGATACCCGTTTTTATCATTAATTATGTAGTGATCGGGAAAGTTTGAAAAATACTAAAATATTTTTATTTATTTATTAAAAACACTTGCTAAAAGTACCAGAAACTCATTTCATCACATGTCGTTGGTTGTTGCAGTCCCGGATCTAGGGCAAACCGCCCCGGGTGGCAATTTCAGGGGTACCAAATTCTTTGGTAAAAAATATGTTTGAAAAAAAACTAGTTTCAAAAAGCACTTAGCATCCAGAGTACATCGTACTATCGATTATTCCACTCCCTCCCGGGGTCCACCTGCATAGTTCTGACTGTTCATTTGATTTGAAACGTTTCAAACTTTTACACTTGTATAATTTGTTCGGTTTCTTCGTATGTAAGTGTAGATAACATTTTTTCAAGTGTCTGTACATTTTTTGTATGTTAATGGGTAGATATTATGGTTTTTAGAAATTCTGTTGTATAAAATTATAAGAAATGGAAGTGGCGAAAGACAAAAGTACGGCACGGTTGTACAGTGCAAATCCAGCTTCTGCCCCGTTTATAAAAAATTCTAGATCCGGGCTGTGTTGAGGATATAGGATATACATCAATTGGCAGCGCGCTGGGTGTGTTTGAGTCCCCTATAAATACCCTACTAGCAAATGACGCGCGCCCCACTCCACTGTAAGGGTGCGTTTCCGGTGAAAACCAGTTTTATTTTAACCCCGACTAATAAAGAGTAGTGTTATAATTTGACGAATAATGTCTCTCTGTGGTTCTGTGTATCTGTATGTCAGTCAAAAATAAATAAATGGCACTCCGGGAGTGTCGACAGAAGTGAAAACTTGAATAAAAGCAGGCAGAATACAATTGAAACATACCTACTTAATTAAGATATTATGTTCAAGCAAATAAATTTATCTTTATTTATTTATCTTTATCTATACTACAGATACTTATATACAGAGGTGTCAATAACAGTCAGTGTCAGTAGTCAGTAACAGATGTCGGTAACAGTGTCGCGATTTTATGATTTTTTCCCCATCCCAAAAAATGCTCAAAGCACCTAAAGAAGTTTTCTCTTCAAAAAAAGTATAGTATTCTGTCAGTTATCTGGTTCCCATAGTACAAGCTTTGCTTAGTTTGGGGCTAAATAGCGTTGTGTGAAATGTCCAGCAATATTTATATTTATTTATTTTATTTTAATCACACAGCAATCGTCACTTGACGTTCGACAATTCACGCTACAGCAAACTTCCCCTCTTTTCCCCCTATTTCTCCCGAATCAAAAACCACGATCGACTAAAAAAATTAATTAATCAAGGAACTTGTGTGCTAATTTTCGTCAAAATTGGTTGAAAAATGCGACCTGTAGGTGAGAATAGCTCGAAATTGAAACGCTTTGCTCGCTCGGTCAATTAAGGATAGATTTTGTTAACATACATACCTATAAATTGTGTTAAAAGAAATTTATGAGAACTGTTACGAGACGTACCTTTATGGTATAATAATAATACTAGCTGACTCGCCGAACTTCATACCGCCTTGACATGCATATTACGCGGGCTGTCAAAGTACGTCGCTGGTAGAATTATCAATCGGTCATCTAACTACACTAACCCGACTTTGTTTTATATATAGAATAGATATAGATTGGTATGGATTAGATAGAGATAAAGCATGTTGTTTTTATGTATTTAGGGGATACAGAAACTACTGCATCAATTCAGAAAATTCTTGAATAGACTGGTAGGAACCAACACCATCCCTGAGTGAGGCTATATTTTATTTTGATAAAAGTCCATGCAAAGCCAGGTAGTGTCATCTAGTAATTCATATACCATCATATACCAGATCGTTTACGGTATGAGCTCTCCGATTATGGAATGGTGTTCCCATCTGACATGCTAAACCCTTAGGTACTTATTTTTAAAAATGAGGTCTACAAACTCTACTTAGCAGCTTCTTTAGAGTAAACGTTGTAGGTATTTCCTTTCGATATATATTTTTTAAAGTATATATGTATTTTACTGGCAACCTACAGGACGACGGCAACGAGGCAGACCACGAAAACATTGGCGCGACGATCTGGATGGGTTCCACTCTGACTGGCAGGAGATTTCTGGAGAACGCAAGGAATGGAAGAAAATGGGGGAGACCTTTGCCCAGTAATGGGACAGTATAGGTTATAAAAAAAATATTTTGTATATGTTTATGTCGTGTATACAGACAACCGAAAATGTAGACTATAGTAAACCTGATAGCATACCATTTATAACAGGTAAAGAGGTTCATAATGTTTTAAAAACGATGAAATATGACAGAAGTCCGGGAGAAGATGGAGTAACATCCGAGGCATTGAAAATTGGCGCGCCCACCCTACTTCCGCATATCACCAACCTGTTCAATACCATTTTGCAAACTGGCCAAATACCGAAACAAATGTGTCACTCGAACATAGTCCTCCTACACAAAATGGGGGATAAAACAAATATAGGCAACTATAGACCAATAAGCCTGATCTCGCATTTGTATAAGGCGTTTATAAAAGTTGTGCAAAACCGCATTAGTGCCATTTTAGACCAACACCAGCCGCCTGAGCAAGCAGGTTTTCGCCCCGGCTTCTCCACAATAGATCATCTATACACACTAAACCAGATAATTGAAAAGTACACAGAGTTTCATAAACCACTCTATATAGCCTTTGTGGACTACACAAAGGCTTTTGATAGCCTTCAGCACTCAGCAATATTCAAATCACTAGAAAACCAGCAAATTCACACAACATACATTGATCTTATTAAAATTATTTACCGCCAAAGCACAGCCAATATAAAACTCCAGTCCACTGGTCCAGCATTTCACATACAGAAATGAGTCAAGCAGGGTGATCCACTATCTCCTATTCTGTTTACAAGCACCCTCGAGGAGGTGTTCACAACATTATCTTGGGCAACAAGGGGCATAAACATCGGTGGCAAGCACCTAACTAACTTGCGTTTTGCGGATGGCATTGTCCTTTTTGCCCAAACAGCACATGACTTACAAGAAATGCTCCAAGAACTGAGCGCGGCAAGTCTTGAGGTTGGACTGCAAATGAATCGGTCGAAGACGCAAATAATGACCAATGCCACGAAACGTAGGATCGAGGTAGATGGGCAGGAAATACTATATGTCGATGAATACATCTACTTGGGCCAGTTAGCAAGCTTCGAAAACAGGCATGATAAGGAAATCGATCGCCGCATCGAAAATGCCTGGAAGAGCTACTGGTCCATGAAGGCGCACATGAAGGGTAACCTTCCTATGAATCTGAAGCGCAAACTCATCGACATGTGTATCCTGCCTATCCTCACCTACGGAGCGCAAACATGGTCGTTGACCGAGCTGCAGAAGTCCAAGCTCAAGATTTTCCAAAGGGCAATGGAACGCAGCGTTCTAGGATTCCGGAGAGCCGATCGGGTGAGGAATACCACGCTTCGTTCATTGACTGGCATTGCCGATGTGGGAGCCAAAACCGCGAAGCTCAAGTGGGATTGGGCCGGGCACGTGAGTCGAATGCTTCCGGAGAAATGGGCCCACATTGTAACAGATTGGGTACCGGAAGATGGACAGCGACGTCGGGGTCGGCCGCGAAAGCGTTGGCGTGACGACATCAATGGATTCGAGAAGGAATGGTGGGAATCTGCCAAGGATCGTGATAGGTGGAAGGAGTTGAGGGAGGCCTTTGCCCAGCAGTGGAAAAATGTAGGCAAGTTAAAAAAAAAAAATGTTTATGTCGTGTATACAGGGTGTTTGGTAACATACTGACCATATTCAAGAGACGGTTTCTCAAAACATTAAAAAGACTTCTTGAAAAAAGAAACTACTAATTATATTATCAAATTTAAAAAAAATCGGTTATGTTTAGGTGATTAATTCGATTTAAAACTTACTGCCTACTCTTGCAATCGACATCCAAAAATAAAGGCTGATTTGATATCTTTTTCGGAAATGGCTGCGGGTTTTGGGTTAGAAAGGGACAACAAGAGATATCTCGAGACGTCACTAATACAGTATATATGGTTAGATGGCAAGCATTATGCAATAGCACAACATAAGTTTAATAAAGTGTTCGTTTTACATGCCAAAATAAATTTCACATTTCTATGGTAAATAGTTAACCCCTTTCATTTTTGTACGTATATTATCAAACATCCTATGTTTTAGGTCTAGGTATTTAATTATTTTTTATCCTAATTAAATAGGTATTTATTGTAACGTCGCGTCCTCCCACGTTTTTTCAATTTAGTCCATTTTAATGTTGCCTGGAAGAGATCGCTTTGAGCGATAAGGCCGCCCATTATACTACGTTAGTCTTTACGTTTTCTAGGTTAAGTTATGGTAATTTGGTGTAACAATAACGAATTATCTAACTATCTAATTCTCGTAACTTAAAATAGTAAAATTCTGGCTTTGAACTCGATATGCTAATTGTCTTAGATGGTATTCACGTAATGACAATACGATCGAATGAGTTGACTGACATGTTGTCACATGTTGAGAGACCGCCACTCGAGCACCTTTCTGTCCCAACGGCCGTCAGTTCTTCGAGCTATGTGATATATGCGACATGCGATTATAGACTTTAATTATATCGAGATAATATTGGAATATTAGTGGAGCAGAATGCCATAATATATTTAATTCACAATCCAATCTACTTTGAGTCAACTGTCATTATGATAAAATTGTATTACGCGAATTGGTCTCCAGGGTTTTCAGGGTCAAGTTTAAAATTTGGAGAATATCTAAAGCCGGAAATATTCAAGCCCCACGACCCTGTGCCCACAGCCTACGTGACCTGCGCAGAACACCCTCCCGTATAGATCGCCAGTCTAACAGAGATCGTCTTGAAGAACACACCATGACCCGGTGAGTACCCCGTTCATTATACTTTCATTCACAAAAAGATCCGTGGCGTCAATGCAGATTTCATGGCTTAGAACCAGCTTAAAGTCAGCAAATGATTACCCCTTTTTCGACACAGGGCTTATAGTGACTGGGTACGTGTCTTTTAATTTTTTTTATTATATTTAGTGTTTTATTTGTCTGTATTTAATAATCCATCGCAATTAGTTTCTGTATTCTATCTACCTATCTTCATTTTGAGAAAACTTTATGTATTTTTTAACTTTTTATATTTTAACATATTTGAAACTAGCTGTTGCCCGCGACTTCGTACGCGTTACACCACTAAATGTGTAGGTAACCTAGAAATAAAGCCAAACTCGTTGTTGCAACTTGAATTGACACCCAATTTTTATCCCATGGGAACTGATTTAGGGGATAAAAGGTAGCCTATGTGGTAATCCAGGTTATAATCTACGTATATACCTACCAAATTTCATCAAAATTGGTTCAGCCGTTACAACGTGATTGAGTGGCAAACAAATAAATAAACAAACATCCACATCAACTTTCACATTTATAACATTAGTGTAATGTGATATAGAATTTTTCTTTTAGTAAAGTTTAATAGTCCACAAAAAAATTAAACACTGTTTGGGCGTGTTTAAAATTTTCTATACAAAACATGTTAAGGATTTTTATAAACACGCATTTATCAGTTGTTTAACTTTTTGGTGGTAAGAAGGTAAAGGTATAAATTACGAGTAATACTTTCATAATAATAGATTCTTGTTAAGCTTCTTTTCTGTTGAAATATTTTGGATTATCCAAGTATTTATACCTAGACATTTTTTAAGGAAAGATTCAAGAAGAAACTGTGTTGTTTGAACTTAATCAAAGGCTTTAGGGATTAGTGAAATTATTTTTTTGTGAATTCACATTTTTATTTCATTAATTAATGTGGATGTTCCGTGTATAAGTAGGAGTTTAAGCTAAAAAATTTGGTTAGACTTTCAGTTTTTCTGTTGGGAATAGATTAACTTTACATCCGAGAGCACTTTCAGAGATTCAATAATTGAATCTCTGAAAGTGCCCCCGGTTGTAAAGTTATTTTATTTGTGTGAGAATGAATGAACAAATTTTATTACCTATGATTGAAGTGTTTTAAGAGAACAGGTTTTATTTATTAAAAAACAACATTTAGGGTGACTTGCGCAACGATGCTTAAACGTAGGTATATAGTGGCTAAATATGATTTAAGGAGTTGCCGAATCATATAAATACTTCAAATTTAAACATGTTCAGTCGCTAAGCAAGCCGTAGGGATCGTTAAGCAAGCCGTAGGGATCGTTAAGCAAGCCGGCCTAAAACTGAATTTTATCATGTGTTGCGATATGAGTGATGCACTAACAAACTTTTTGAACGAGAATGTATAATAATATAAAAAACTTATTATCAATTAGCAATAATGACTTATGTTTTTGTCCTCAGTCTAACTATGTCCGTCACCACAGTGGTGCTTTTGTCGCTGTTCGCTGGAGGCCACGCGTGGGGAGGCCTCTTCAATCGCTTTAGCAACGATATGCTGGCCAACCTGGGCTACGGACGCTCGCCTTACAGGCACTACCCTTATGGACAGGTAAACGCCCTTACCGACAGGAAAATACATGTATTTGGGAAGGCCTATGCAATCACTTCAACAAATATATGTTGGCCAACCTGGGCTACTGGCGCTCGCCTTACAGGCACTACCCTTATGGACCGGTAAACGCCCTTACCGACGGGAAAATACCTTTACCTTTCCGTGGGAAGGCCTATGTAATTACTTCAACGGCTATATGTTGGCCAACCTGGGCTACAGGCACTCGCCTTATAGGCCCTTATGGACCGTTAAACGCTCTTACCGACAGGAAAATAACTTTATCTTTACGTGGAAAGGCCTCTGCAATCACTTTAGCAACGACATTTTGCCTAATCTAGGCCCACCAGGAACTCAAATTGAATTAAAAATTCATTTATTTATTGAAATCATAAGGATCTCTTTAAACCAAATGTTGACCGTCCTTATGAATAGGTTAGTTAATGATGTATGAATAAGTTACTTTATAGACAAGAAATTTTCTGTCCAGAAAATTTTCAGTAGGGTAGGGAGGCTTTCAATCGCCTCAGCATCGCTGATGGGTAACCAGACATTACTATTACGGACAAGTAACTACTCTGACGGACAGGGAAGATACGGTCTGTCTGTATGTTTGCAAGGTTTTCACGACTCAAAAGCTGGACTGATCTTGCCTACGGCAGTTAATTACATCGTGACGACAACGCAACGCTAAGTTGAGTGGAAAATTGTCAATGACGTATTTTAGTCTCTAACTTCAAAATGGCAGGCTTTGAACCCAGTTTTAGGCATGACGTAATTCTTATTTACGTCATATCATCTCAAATGGTTTCAGTCGATCAACAAGGTACATACAATCAGCCCATATTAACTATCGAGGTGTCACTTAAAATCAGCGCTACGTAAAAGTTAACTTAGCATAATTGTTAAATAACTGTAAGTTGTTTAGATTTACTTTTTTTTTAATAATTAGTTACAATTTAAAGACCCAGTGTTCACTACCTTTAATAGTAGATTATTAAACAAGAGAATAAAGCAGTGTCTTGCGTCACGGGCGCTATATTGAATCCCAAACGTAACGAAGGATTCTAGAGTTAACTCACGAGCGGTACGAGGGAGTTACTAGAATCCTGAGTACAGAGAGGGATATAAGCACACACAAGCTGCAGACAGCTTTATCCACGAGGAGAATACTCTACTTTTTACACTTTCTGCGAGACAATAAAAACCAAATCTAGGTTGGTGCATTCTGTTCGATTTAGAAATAAGTTCTTATTGTGTGGGTCTTTTTAGTTCAAATACAAATACAGGCGAGGTTCCAAATTCAAACCAGTACAATTTTACTCCCGGCACAGCCATAGAGATTTAATCTCCTGCTTTCGGTGAAGTTTACATGACATATAATTTGACATTATCAAGCAGGTGGTGTGAAAAATAGTTGTTCTACCCTACGCAATAGTTAATTGGTAGAATTTTATAATTCTCAGGTCTTTTGATGCAAAATTACTTTTTATACAAAAGTATTTTATCATCACCATCATCATATTAGCCACAGTACGTCCAATGCTGAACTTAGGCCTCCCCCATAGATTTCCAAAGCGAACGAATCTGTGCTGCGTGTACCCAACGGTCCCAGTTTCTAGTGCGTGGTCTCCACTCGAGAAACTTTCGGCCACCACGACTGTCAGTTCTTCGAGCTACCAAAGTCGACATAGCACAAAAGATTAACAAGCTGACGTGGCGATGGGCAGGGCACATAGCTCGAAAAACAAAAGTATTTATTTTGCGTCAAAAGACCTATGTTTTTATTGTATATTTCATCGACCGGAGCTCTATTATCGACTTGGGCAAATCGGCGTTGTATGTATGTTTGTTTGTCCCAGGATAACTTTAGAAGCGTTAATCTGATCATCGTGAAATTTGGTATATAGGTAGGTAGTGTTGGCACAATCCAGGGCCCGTAGCCAAATTACATTTGCCACGAATCTATTCGATTTCTACATACATTTGTTGTCGCGTAATCACGTGGTATTTCTGTAGCATGTGTCAAATCCCATACATTTTCGGACGTATCGACTAGTGTCATCGCTAATCGACTGTAACTTGGCTAAGCCCTCTGGTGTGACTAAATGTGCTAAAAAGTGAGGGGTTGTTGAGATATTGGGGTTCAAGAAGGGTAAAAAAATTATGAGACTATTAGGTCAAATGGGACGTTTAATCAAAGGTCTTCATTAGTACATTTTGACCCCATTTTTTGTTTAATCCTTGTAGTTTTTGAGTTATTAGCCGTACTAAAAATTTATTTTTGACGAAACTCACAGGGTACACCAGTGACCCCACAGTGCTGAAATTTGGTATTCGTGTAGTGACACAAATGTAGGGAAAAGTCTGAAATCCAGAACAACTACAATTTCTACCCTTAATTTTTACTGTTAAGAATAATATTTTTTGTTTTTTGGGAGACTCGTTAGTTATCTTAGAACTTCGGGGCTAACCACTAGTTTTACTGTCCTACCGATATGCAAACTTAGAGCAGCTAGATTTTATTTTCGTTCTCCTACGTTCACTGTGTGTTCACTGACCGGGCACGCGACGATCGGCACCCGATGCATATGTTAAGGTCAGAGGTCACTGCGCATTTGATCAAAGGTCAATCTCAGACGGGGTTGTATTTATAGAAAATAGGCTGTTTCAGTATAAATTAAGCAGATTGTTTATTTTTATTACGTTTAAGTATAAATACTTTACATTTACTATGATTATACATAAGAGTAGTAGAAACAGCTTTTAGCGATAATACTTACTGTACATTGTTACTTATTGTAGGTACTGTAAGAATAATGCGTGTATAATGCATTATTATTTCATCGTGTACTCGAAAATACTTTTTACATATACCTACCTACTCAATTAAATTTAAAAAAAAACGACAACTCAGTGGCACAGTGGGCGTTTAGCCGGAAAGTAGTAGAGTTTCTTGTGAAAGGGCTCGCCCGGGGAAGTGCCAAGCAGCATTGCTGTGTTTCGGTTTGAAGGGTATGGTTGCCGGTGAAATTACAGGCACATGAGGCTTTACACCTTGCCTATATATATTTATGCCTCAAGTTGATGGACGCAGCGATGTGCATCGTAGGGCGCATTTCTAAGGAGCGTGATCTACGAGGCAAACTTGTTATAGATAGATAGATAGATAGAATACTCTTTTTTGCACACCAACAAAGTTAAAATACAATAAAAATACACAAAAATTAAGGTAAGTACAATGGGCGGTCTTATCGCTAAAAGCGATCTCTTCCAGACAACCTTTGGATGGACAGGACAAAACAAAATCAAAAAGACGGCGGTGTAAATACGAGTATATTCATAAACTTACATAAACTACCTATACTTACTAATAAACTAAATATATATACTTACAAATATAATAATATATACTTATATATAAACTACAATAAAGGAGATAAACATAACGATAAACTAGCAGTGCGTAGACAAAGAAAGGAAATGGTTGTATACCTTAGCTTTGAAGGTAGGAAGAGATTTGGATGATCTAATAGAGAAAGGTAAAGCGTTCCACAGCCGCACAGCTTGAACTGTAAAGGAGTCACCATAAAATTGAGAACTGTGGACAGGGGTTTGGAGACTTAGAGCTTCAGATGAGCGTAGATTTCGATCATGCGCCTGGTGCAAGAACACAAAACGCTCCTTTAGATAGGATGGTGAAGAAGGATTGAAAAGAATGTTAAAAAGAAGGCGAATGTTATAGGCGATGGTTACCACTTAACATCAGGTGGGGCACAGGCTTGTTCCATCTCCAGTAGTATAAAAAAAATTATGATTAGCGCGAGTATTTTCGTATTAGGCACTGGTGCCTCATGTTGATAGATGTGCCTTTAATTTCACCGCCCTTCAAACCGAAATACAGTAATGCTGCTTGTTGGCAGAACTAGGTATGGTAGTACATCCCCGGGCTATCCTTTTCACAAGAAACTCTACTATATTATAGGTTTTTTTATGTGATAAATTTATAAATAATAATAATAAATTATATAAAGTACTGGACATTTCACACAGTGCCATCTAGCGCCAAACTAAGCAAAACTTGTAATATGAGAACCCGATAACTGATGGAATACTTGTATCCATTTTTTATGTAAATACATACATACTTATAATATACTTACACTGTTTGCAGTAAAAACGGGATATTTACCATGATATGTGAGTTATTGAGTATCCCGATATTTCGCCACAATATATAGAAATATACCCAAAACCGGAACAAATATCTGTAGACCAAGCAAACATTTATCCCGCAGCGGGAATCGAACCCGCAACCTCCTGATTCTTAGTCGGTTACTCGCCCACTGCGCCACGGTTGTCGTCAAAATAGGTCCCAGCGGCATGTGTATTTGGGTATTGTCATAAACTGACCCCAAGTCCTAAGCTTCTCGTTCTTCTAGGAGCCAGAGGAGGCTTATGCCGAGGCCCTGGAGTCCAACCGCATTGACGACGAGGTGAACGAGCCGGTCCACTGCTACAGCTCCCCGTGCGCCAGCAATGGAGACTGCTGCAGGGGCCTGAGCTGCCTTGATACAGGTTAGTTCTAGAATGTTTTAGAAGAATACATTTGACTTAGCCAAAAGATTAACGAAATAGAAGAAAGAATGAATAAGTTTTATTTACAACGGCACATTAGGACTACAATAAAATAATATAAATATTGCTGGATATTTCACACAGCGCTATCTAGCCCCAAACTAAGCAGAGCTTGTACTATGGGAACCAGATAACTGATAGAATAACCATATATTTTTTTTGTAAATATCAGGCAACGGGAGTTCATGTTAATTGGTTACCCTTTTTGGGGTACAAATTGAAGTTATTCTAGATTTCAGACTTTTGCCTATATTTGTGATACATAAGCTACACGCATACCAAATTACAGTACTGTGGGGTCACTGGTATTCCCTGTGAATTTTGTCAAAGTTTAGTTTTTATTATGGCTAATAACTCAAAAACTACAAAAACGTTACTAAAAGTAAAAACGGGGTTGAAATGTACTAATGAATACCTTTCATATGACGTCTCATTAGACCTAATAGTCTCATTTTCATTTATTTTTACCCCTCTTGAACCCCAATATCTCAACCAGCCCCCAAAATTTTTAGCTCATTGAGTCACACCAAAATTGTGCTATCATACCTACCTATATACCAAATTTCACGATGATCGGATAAACGCTTCGAAAGTTATCCTCGGACAAACAAACATACATACATACATACAAACAACGCCGATTTGCCCAAATTGATTTGGAGATCTCGCTTCGCTCGATTAACAAAAATATAACCGAGTTAACCAAATTACTTAACTGATTTTGATGAAATTTCTATGAGTCTGAAAGTATATTCTTTCAAATAAATAATTTTCTATATCGGTTGATAAATGACGGAGTTATGTGGTAACAAAACATAATATTAAAAAAACAATACCTACAACCGAATTGAGACGAAAATTACCACCGAAAAATAACATGTGCTATGGCAGATTCTGCCATAACGTTGGGCGCCGACCACAATCTTTTAGAAAAGCATCATGTTTCAGGAGCGTTTTGTTTCAAGCTTGTAGCTACATTACTTCTATTTGAACCAAAAAACTTTTAAACATTACTGTTATAATCCTAATAATGTTGTATATTTAGTGCTTTCTAGTGATTACACCGAATTCATCATAACACATTGCTAAAATAAACACGATTTATACTTACTTTTTAGGATAATTTTACGCTTTATTTGAGCTCTAATGTGAAACGTTATGAGTGAATGATTTATGGTGACGTTGTTTCGCCCTTACAATAATAAAGTAAGCTTACTTATTGCGGGTCGATACGAAATGTCAGTGTAATATTATTTTAATATTGCTTTAAGAGATTGAGGTTGGCCTCCTGGTCTTATTTGCTTCGCAATGAAGACGCACCCTTATAAAAGAAGTTAAATTCCAAGAATCCCCTCCCACCCCTCTCCAACAATAAAACACTGCAAAATTACCATTGCTAATTGAAGAAAATTCTCGGTAAAATCTTAATGCAAATTAAACGAGTTTTCATATAAATTACTTACTTGCACGCAACTTAAGAACTTGGTGCTTTAGGGATATTATACAGAAATCATGACTTTCAGCGGAAATGGCCTTGGAACTTGAATAAAACTGCTCAAAACGGTAAAAATTTAATGCGATTTTTTGTGCAAACTTACTTTGTTGTTTAACACTATTAAATGAGTTTCCTTGCAACGATGCTTCCCTACGCACTCGCCACAGCCACAAAACCCCGCCACCGAGCTGCGGACTGCATATTTCGTACATTTTATACGAACTCGCCGTACACGGTTGACGCCAGTGGTCGCCGCACACACGAAAATGAAAACACCACTTCATTTTCGCATTCGCATTTTTGTCTACATATTTCATGATCAATTCCAAAATTATACAACACTAGCTTCCGCCAGTGGCTTCGCACGCGAATAAGTATTTTCATTTCAAAAGTGGTAAATTTAAAAAATATCTACACGTATACTATATACAATATAAATAACTAATAATTATAAACTAATATAACAAATATACTAGCTAAATGTGTAGGTGACATAGAAATAAAGCTAAACTCGCAGTTTCAACTTGACTTGACAGCCCATTTTTATCCCATGGGATCTGATTTATGAGATGAAAAGAAGCATATGTGTTAATCCAGGTTATATCTACGTACATACCAAATTTCATCGGAATCGGTTCAGCCGTTACGGCGTGATTGAGTAACAAACACCCAAACTTTCACATTTATAATACTAGCTTCCGCCAGCGGCTTCGCACCCGTGGCTTGTCAACAAAAAGTAGCCTACAGGTTATAATCTAAGTACATACATACCAAATTTCATACCAGCCGTTCCGAAGTGAAAGAGTAACAAACATCCACACATACATCCATACAAACTTTCGCGTTTATAATATTAAGTGGAATTAATGTGATAGAATCAGTAGACATAGCAAAGTATTGCAGTTCGCTCGAGTTAAGAGTTAGGTACTCAATTAACCCATTCAGGTAGATCGTTAATTATATAATTACTTTATATAGTAAACATTTGTTATATATTGAGCAAGTTTCGTTTTCAAAACATTCAACTAATAAGCTTAAAAAGGGGTGCAAAGTCTTCTCTTCACATAATGAATATACAGGGTGTTTGGTAATATACTGACGATATTCGAGTGACGGTTTCTCAAAACATAAAAAAAGACTTCTCGAAAAAAAACCTAGTTATATTATAAAATTATAAAGAAAATCGTCTAAGTTTAAGTGATTAATTCGATATAAAACTTACTGCCTACTCTTGCAATATACATCCAAATTAAAGGCTGATTTGATATCTCTTTCGGAATTGGCTGCAGGTTTTGTGTTAGAAAGGGACAAAAAGAGATATCTCGAGACGACACCCATACAGTATCTGTGGTTTGATGACAAGCATTATGCAATAGCACAACATAAGTTAAATAAAGTATTTGTTTTTACATGCCAAAATAAATTTAACATTTCTACGCTAAACATTTCACAAATTTATTTAATAAATGCTCATAAAAATAACCCCTTCCATTTTTGTGCGTATATTATTATCAAACACCCAATATAGATATTTAAAATTAAACATATTACCTACTTTTCTCATTTTCCAAAGACGGCCTTGAAACCCGCTATTTCTAAGTTTGGTGTTTGCCGAGGGCTACCATTAGCCAAGGGTTGTAATTATTCAAACTCGGTACTGTGAGTGAATTATTAGGAGTTGTGGAGTAATCAGCCAAGTGGCAATTTATTCCGTTCGCTTGCTGGGTGTGGCTGTCAAATGAGTGGAATATGGGTTACGTTTATTTTAATTAATAGGAGACATATTGTTATTTTCGTTCTGATTAGATAATAAAAATGAAACAGACAAGAGAATACACAATAAAATCAAAGGTACATTGGGCAGCCTTATCGCTAAAAGCGATCACTTTCAACCTTTGCATGGATAAAAAAAACAGAGTCTAAATGAACAAATGAAGACCTTTTATTTGACGTCCCACTTGACCTAATAGTTTCATTTTCATTTTTTTTTACCGCTCTTGAACCCTAATATCTCAACAACCCTACAACATTTTTAGCTTATTTAGTCACATCAAAATTATGCCATCACTACCTACCTATGTATCAAATTTCACAATGGTCGGATCAACACTTCGAAAGTTAACCTCGGACAAACAAACATACATACATACATACAACGTCGATTTGCCCAAGTTGATTTAGAAATCTCGCTCCGTTCGATCAATACCTAATATAATAAATTTTAATCCTATCTTAACGAAAACTGAGTTCATATTAATTCCAATGAAAAAATAATTTTCGTTGTGTCTCTTTCATAACAAAATATTTACAATTCAATTCAATAAAAATTGAACTAAATAATATTTTTTAAACCTTTTGAAATAAACCAAAATGGCGGACCACCTCTGGCGTTATCCTTTGAATATTGCTGTAATTTCAGGGATTTACCTCAGGGGATCTACGGATTAAAGGCTCCAATTAGTTAATATTACAAAGCCTTTTGCTACATTTGAACCTACATGAAATCTTCAATTTATCGCTTTTCGCGAACATTTTGAAATGTAAATTTATTAGGGATTTCTAAGGAAACTCTGCTTTTTGTTGCCTTTATCAATAGGTACATTGTATATTATGGATCAAAGGCTTTGTTGCCACGGCTCAGACACACTGACAAGAGCTTCAAGAGCTTTTATTTTTAGAAATTCAGCCTTTGTGTTGCAAAACTCAAAAGTAGTTACTAGTATTTTTCAAACTTTCGCGATCACTGTACGTAATTACTAATTAAAGCGACACAAAAAAAAAAGGTACATACGCGATACATACCCGTTTTGATAAAAAGTACTTCATAAAAAAACTGGATATATACCATGATTTGTTAGTTTTTGAGTATCCCGATATTTTGACGCAGTTGCATGCTCCATGATTACGGGTATACTGAAGTCTGCGAGATGGCTATTGGCAGATATAACGATCTACCCTCTTTCTTAGTCTCAAATAGTGTGTTTATCCATGATAGTTTCAAAAGTTATACACAAAAGGTAATCAATGGAGTGACTTGAAATCATTACACAACATTGTCCAAAGGTTGTCTGGAAGAGATCGCTTTTAGCGATAAGACCACCCATTGTACCGTTATTTATTGTTTATTTCTTTTGTTACTGTATTTTTCTTTGCTGTGCAATAAAGAGTATTTCATTCATTCATTGCATTTAACTAGTGGTTCGCCCCGAACTGAGTTCTCGCGAGTCTCCCGAAAAAACCAAAAATATGTATATATTATTCGTAATATTTGACTATCAAAATAGTGCCACGAAATAAAACTAACTTGACCTACAGTTTCATTCAAATTACAAGTAACGGGAGTTCTTGTTAATTGGATAATCTTTTTTGGGGTACAAATTTCAGTTATTCTTGATTTCAGACTTTTGCCTATATTTGTGACACCAAATAACAGCACTGTGTGGTCACTGGTGTACCCTGTGAATTATGTCAAAGTTCAGTTTTTATTATGGCTAATATCTCAAAAACTACAAAAACTTTACTAAAAATAAAAACGGAGTCAAACCGTACTAATGAATACCTTTCATTTGACGTGCAACTTGACCTTTTGAACCCCAATATCTCAACAACCCCCCAACATTTTAGCTCATTTAGTCACACCAAAATTATTTTATTACAACCTACCTATAAATCAAATTTCACTATGATCGGATCAACGCTTCGAAAGTTATCCTCGGACAAACAAACATACATACATACATACAACGCCGATTTGCCCAAGTTGATTTGGAGATCTCGCTTCGCTCGATCAATAAAGTTGTTTATAACGTAAGGTTTATTACAATTGTTTTATTAATAATATTCATTTAATGTTTAGTATACGCTTGACGGTCTTATCGCTGAGTAGCGATCACTAATAGACAAGCATAGATATTTGTTAAGAAACGCCACTTAGGGCGTTATGATGGCTAGTTATGATTTAGAGAGATGTCAAATCATACAATTACGTCAAATTTATACATGTTTGTCGCTAAATACGTTTAGGGATCGTTGTGCAAGCCGGCCTTAGTGTTCTAGTTTTAGAAGCCAATGTTTAAGCACATTATGCCTAAAACTAGGGTTAGGCAGGTTCAAACAGCTTGTTAGTCCTTCTAAGCCTCTAAGGCCTTTAAGCCACGTGTTGGAATTTCACCGGACAGTTGCTGATTTGATATGCGGACCAAACTAAGCCAGATTAGTTGGGCTTGATACGTGAATATTTAAAACTTAATTCCTATGTTATGAATTTATGATTCAGAAATGAGATTTTTAGTAAAACCATATTCACTGACTTGGCCCAGAGGATAAACTGAATTAGCATTAGGCGGGGCACAGCTCGAATAACTGATGGCTATTGGGGCAGATAGGGTCTCGAGTGGAGGCCGCGCACTGAAAAGTGAAGCGTAGCGACTCTCAACTAATAAATAAATATAGATATTGCAGGACATTTCACATAGCGCTATCTAGCCCCAAACTAAGCAAAGCTTGTACTATGGGAACTACATAACTAATAGAATACTTATATACTTTTTTTTAAATACATACGTATGCCTATGTATATACATATATATATATATATATATAGAAAAACACCCAAACACAAAACAAATATCTGTAGGTCATGCAAACATTTGTTCCGTGGCGGGAATCGAACCCGCTACCTCCTGCGTCTCAGCCGGCTATATGCCCACTGCGCCACGGAGGTAACTAGATAGAAGGACGATGGGAAATGTTGGAAAGTTGGATAGTTAAGGAGCACTGTCTTTCTCTGTAATTTTATTTTATTGTATGTATATATTTCTATAAATAAGTTTATTTATTACTAGCTGACCAATCCGTAGCTAAGCACGCGTAGATTTCAATAAAAAAATTGCCCTTTTGCACAGTTGGGTAAAAAGTAGGCTATGTCTCAATTCCGGTCATAACCTATCTATATACCAAAAATCATCAAAAATGGTTAGTTTAATCGTGAAAACTTAACAAACAGACAGAGAGACAGAGTTACTTTCGAATTTATAATATAATTTCCGCAGCGCATACGATGAAAGACATTTTATGGCTAATTTTTTACACCTTGGGTTACATTTTTGAAGTTTTAGTAGAGATCCCTAAATTTATCTTGTAATAAATATGGCCTATGTTACTCAGGGACAATGATGAAATATTTTTTAGAAGTAGTTTTTGAGTTTATTCGTTACAAACATACAAATCTGTCCTCTTTATAATATTACTAGCTGACCCGCCCGCGGCTTCGCACGGGTGGTTTTTCAATAAAACATTACCCTCATTTTGCGTAGTTGGCTAAAAAGTAGCCTATGTCCTTTCCCAGGATCTATCTCCTTGCAAAATTTCATTACGATCCGTTCAGCCGTTTAGTCGTGTAAAGGTAAAAAACAAACTAACAAACAAACAGAGTTATGTATGTATTATACATATAAACCTTCCTCTTGAATCACTCTATCTATTGCTGAAACCTGCATTAAAATCCGTTGAGTAGTTTAAAAGATCTAAGCGAACAGACAGCGGAAGCGACTTCATTTTATACTATATAAAGATTAGTGTAGATAATCATAATATTATTAGTTTTTTTCGTTATATTTATTTAAGTTATACATATATGATTCTTGTACACTCACCTACCTTTAAAATCATCTCTCTCACTAGTCTCAAAGGTTTGCTGGAAGAAAACTCTTCTTAGGGTTATGCTCGCCTTTGTTCACGTCCTCTTTTTCTGTAATTTATAATGTATTTTCTTATGTACAATAAAGAATAATGAATATAGGACGATCTAAATAAGGTTGCTGGAAGCCGTTGGGTGTAGCCGCACATGATCTTAACGCTTTTATAACAAACTCTCAACATATACACAAAAATTGACTATTAACAAATCACAAAACGTAATTATATTAAACACAATCTTTATAAAAAGCCTGTTACAACAAATCTGATTATTTAAATGATAGAGAAGCTTCGGATTAAAATTGCTCTAACTCGGTCAAAAATGAAATATATACGTAATTTATTTCTTTATTATTATGTATTCTAAAAGGATCATTAAAAATAACAACCAGCCTTGTTTCTTGCCTTTCTTTTCTGGCTTGGTCGCGGAAGAACAGGAAATTATTTAAAATATTTTGATTTTTATCCATCATCTAGAAATCAGCAAAGAACGTCTTGTGGTGAATTATGAACTGACTTACTGAATAGAAGCCATCTGTGTAACAATAAATTCTATAAAAACCTTTGCATAACATTATACAGCCTGTTTCGTTATGTACGACATTAATTTAAAACAACCAGTATTTGTGAGTTTTTTTCCTGTTTTTAGTACAAATAGTGCTCATAACTATGATAGTTGCCTAAAATAGAGAGACTAAAGTCCACAACACAGGTTATCCTAGTGTGGAGTTTAGAGAATCATCCTACTGCCTAACTTCATCCAAGAATGTAGCACGAGTATTGGCGAGAAAACATGTCGGATGGTACATAATGTACATATTCCTGACATCCGCGACACAGGGAATCCTAATGTGGGTTCAGGACTGTGTGCCTTTGTGTCTACCCAACGTGCTATCTACTAACATTTTTAAGATGCTCTTATGTAATTGATCGAGCGAAGCGAGATCTCCAAATCAATTGGGTTGTATGTATGTATGTATGTATGTTTGTTTGTTTGTCCGAGGATAACTTTCGAAGCGTTTATCCGATCATCGTGTAATTTGGTATATAGGTAGGTAATGATGGCATAATTTTGGTGTGACTCAATGATCAAAAAATTTTGGTGTTGAGATATTGGGGTTCAAGAGGGGAAAAAAAAATGAAAATGAGACTATTAGATAAAGTGAGACGTCAAATGAAAGGTCTTCATTAGTATATTTCGACCCCGTCTTTACTTTTAGTAAAGTTTTGTAGTTTTTGAGTTATTTATTAGCTATAATAAAAACTAAACTGACAAAACTCACAGGGTACACCAGTGACCCCACAGTACTGTAGTTTGGTATGCGTGTAGCGTATGTATCACAAATATAGGCAAAAGTCTGAAATCTAGAATAACTGCAATTTGTACCCCAAAAAGGGTTTACATGAACTCCCGTTGCCTGTAATTTGAATGAAACTTTAGGTCAAGTTAGTTGGTTTTTATTTCGTGGCACTATTTTGATAGTCAAAGATTACGAATAATATTTTTATTTTGTTTTTATGGTAGACTCGCGAGATCTCAGTTCGAGGCGAACCACTAGTTATGTAAGTTTAATAAAGATTTGTGTATACACCCGGAATCGTATTAACTGATTTTAGAGATTGGTTTAATACCGGTAGCTTGAATATTTACCCAGTAATCGATACTTTTCTAATAAACAATTTTTAACGTAAATTGGCGGCGCCTTTGCGACGATGCCGCTTAGTCAGTTTAACAGGTAACTTCCATGATGAATGAATAATGATTTTTTACCTATTTCACACAGTTTCATTGATATTTTAGGACTAGATATCAAAGTTAATAAAAAAAACCTATGGTAACGAATTTAAAAAACCTATTTACAATATTTAATGTCGTACATAACAAAACACGTAGTATAAATAAGTAGGTACTAAAAATAGTAAAAAGGCTCTCAGGGTATCACGTGCTAGCTAAACTAACAAAGTGACTTTAAAATTTGAGTAAAAGACAATGTTTTGTTAAGACCAATATTTCTAAATGGCTATTTTAGCTAAAAGGTTTTTAAGTGCGACCTAGGTATAAAGAACACTTCGTATTTTATATTTAAACCTAAAAGGGGTCATTGGGGAGCGCCTTCCCTTACAGTAGGGTTGCCATCTCCAAATTTTGAAATTATATAAATGCGAAAGTTTGAATGTTTGTTTGTTTGTTACTTAATCACGTAGTAACGTCTGAACCGATTTCGATGAAATTTGGTATGCACGTAGATTATAACATGGATTACCACATAGGCTACTTTTGTTGACAAACAACGCGTGCAAAGCCGCTGGCGGAAGCTAGTATTACAATAATACAACGACGAATACGAACAACTTTCAGAGCATGAATGGTGAAAAAAATAACATGTGGTGTAGTAAAATTGTTTTATCAGAAAAACTTCACAAAAGTCGATATCCATTTAGGCATGTGCTCGTCAGTATTTTATCCATTGTCACCCCCCCCCCCCCCACCCTCCCTGCTTTCCCATTCCCCTCTGGGCCCAGTAACCACAAATGTGCTTTTTATTGGATCGCGAAACGTGAGGCCATTGCACGCCCCGTGTTATTTTAGTTTAGCTCGTATAAGCGAGGTTTTTATTATTGTAACGACAACGGAAAAGGCTATGTTTACCGCCAACCAGCAATTACAGACACATGAGGCTATACACTTCTGGCTTCGTAGTAAAACACTTTGTTGCTTTTCAAACCTTCGCTTATTCACTTCAGCAAGTTCACTTCTTGATCACACTATCACACTAATATTATAAATGCTGGAATCGATTGAGAGAAGAGCCAGGAAGCACATAGACAACGATGAGCTAGTTGATGCAAGGCTGCACAGCCTGGAGCATCGACGAAAGGTTGCTAGCCTCTCGGTTTTTTATCGAGTACATTTCGGAGAGTGTGTGGTGGAACTTTTCAACCTGATCCCACCATCTCCATTCTATCATCGGACAACCAGACGCTCTGCAGTGTGCCACCGCTGTATGGTATAAATACCACCCATTCGCACAAAGTGGTTCTCTTCGACCTTTATTATGCACCGCCAAAGAGTGGAACGCTTTGCCAGAGTCTGTGTTTCCTGATAGCTAAAACCTGGGTATCTTTAAGTCGCGAGTGAATAGGTTTCTTCTAGGCAAGCGTGTACCATCGTAGACTGCATCATCGCTTACCATCAGGTGAGATCGTGGTCAAACGCTATAATGTATAAAAAAAAATGCGTAAGTTTGGATGTTTGTTTATTTATTGAAGTGAAAACTTCTTTAGGTGTGTTGGGCAT
Organism: Philereme transversata; assembly: GCA_963924445.1. Classification (NCBI taxonomy): domain Eukaryota; kingdom Metazoa; phylum Arthropoda; class Insecta; order Lepidoptera; family Geometridae; genus Philereme; species Philereme transversata. The sequence continues at coordinate 26,408,333 of OZ004346.1, forward strand.
TTTTTAAGATGAGAAAAAACTCGCGACACTGTTACCGTTACTGACACCTCTGTTTATAAATATCTCGTAATTGTTCAAGTTTTCACTTCTGTCGGCACTCCCGGAGTGCTACTTTTTTATTTGTTTGTTACTCAATCACGTCGTAACGGATAAACCGATTTCCATGAAATTTAAGATGTACGTAGATTATAACCTGGATTAACACATAGGCTACTTTTTATGCCATAAAGTAGGTCCCATGGAATAAAAATTGGGATCAAGTCAAGTTGCAACAGCAAGTTTAGCTTTATTTCTAGGTTACCTACACATTTAGTTGTGTAACGCGTACGAAGTCGCGGGCAACAGTTAGTAACCAGCAAATACTTCATTGATTAAACTTTTGGGTATTCATTATTTGATAAAATTTATGTAAATAATCAATAATAATTAAACAAGGTACCATAAGTGTTAAATTTAATTATAAATAAATATTGCTGGACATCTCACACAACTCTATCTAGCTTCAAACTAAGCACAGTTTGTACATACTTTACATACATTTTGTAAATACATACATAAAATATATAGAAAGACATCCAGACCACGAATTATGGCTTACTTCCGTCGATATTGCATTGATCATGAATAACTAAAGTTATATATTGCAATCAAATAATAAATAATACCCGTAAATATTTATTGATCGAGCGAAGCGAGACCTCTAAATAAACTTTGGCAAATCGGCGTTGTATGTATGTATGTATGTTTGTTTGTCCGAGGATAACTTTCAAAGCGTTTATCCGATCATCGTCAAATTTGGTATATAGATAGGTAACGATGGCACAATTTTGGTGTGACTCAATGAGCTAAAAATGTGGGGGGTTGTTGAGATATTGGGGTTCAAGAGGGGTAAAACAAAACCAAAATGGGACTATTCGGTCAAATGGCAAGTTTAATAAAAGATCTCTGTGAGTAAATTGCTACCCCGTTTTTATATTTAGTTTAAACCCTCTAATTTTTTAGTTATTAGAGATAATAAAAACTGAACTTTGACAAAATTCACCGGGTACACCAGTGACCCCACAATGCTGAAATTTGGTATGCGTGTAGCTTTAGTAACACAAATATAGGGAAAAGTCTGAAATCCAGATTAACTGCAATGTCTACCTCAAAAATTAATAACCAATTAACATGAACTCCCTGAAACCTGTAATTTGAATGGAACTGTAGATCAAGTAAGTTGGTAATACATTTCGTGGGACTATTTTGATAGTCAAAGATTAGGTACAAATATTTTTTTTTTGTTTTTATGGGGGACTCGCGAGATCTCAATTCGGAGCGAACCACTAGTATAAATCAAAGAGTTAATTTGTAGGCGCTAACAATCGTACGACTCAATTTTATAGACGCAGAGCAGTAGGGCACGTGTCTAAAGTGCGTGACCTTAGTTTTGTTTTCAAAGTGACCCCGAATGCTCCTATTTCCTGAAAGTGCCCATGAGCCCTGTTAAAAGTGACTGAGTAATGCTATCCATTCGATATAACCCCATGAATTACCTTGCACGCCAAACAATGGCGTCACTTCCGGCCCACAGGGATCGCTTCCGGTTCCAACTTCCGAAGATCTCTGAGGATTTGGTAAAGTTTGTGTTTTGAGATATAAAGGATAAATAAATGATGGTTATTTTTCACGTTTTTTATTTTAGTTTCGATTGGAAAGTTGGAAGGCTCACAAAAGTCTTTATATATAAAATTCAGCATCTGTCCGTACATATCCGTATCCGCAAAACTCGAAAAGTAGTCGATAAAAATAAGGCTTAAAAATAAGTTTTTTGTTGAAAAATTACTTTTTCAAAATAAGCTTTTATAAAATTCATAATCGGAACCGCAAACAGATTCAAATGAGCCCAAACATTAGTAGCCTACTATAATCTATTCAGAAGTTCCGTTGTCTAGCATCCGTCTCCATCATGAGACCACCTCCATGGTACCATATTATTGCATTGTCACCGAAGTTACATATGTATTCCTTTCAGCTCAATCGGTTGAGGGGAACGGGTTTAAAATTCAGTTGCAAGATTCCACCCCGACAAACATACATACATTGCAAGTTAATAAAAAGCTTGTAAAATACACAACGTTGCATTTCTATATAAGAGTGTTTTTATGCAACTTATTTTTTATGTACGACACTAATTTAAAACACACATCCGGAATCGTATTAACTGATTTTAGAGGTGGTTTGATACTGGTAGCTTGAATATTTATCCAGTAATCGATACATTTCCAATAAACAATTTTGTGATATGAATGTGATTGATAGTCCGAAGACAACTTTGTTTTCGAATCCAATTATCTACTTGTTTATCAAAAACAGTTTTCCCATTACCCACCCTTATCTACGTAATACCGAGCGATTCGATGTTACCGTGACTCAGTTCATGTAAACTTATGTCATTGCATTTACAAGTTTAAGAAGAAAAGAAAAAAGAATGAAAATACATTTATTTGACACACACAGGACAGATTACAAAATACTTCGCTAACTCTCCCTTCCATCAAAGGACAAGCAGGTGCATGGCTCAGTACCCTCCGTAGCTAGTTGATATACCACACATTCGCACACACCGTTTTGGTTCTACGTTCTTGATGCGTACGGCTAAGGTATGGACAATATGTCGTCGTTTGTTTTTCTTAAAAAATATAACCCAGGCTTCTTTAACACGATAACAGTCCCCATACAAAATGTTTGAATTTCATTGTAAGTCCCGCATATTACCTCAGTCTTAAAATGCGTCTTGTTAAAGACGTAAATAATAAGACATGTGTTACAAACTAGCCTCAATGTTATTTTTTTAAAAGAAACCCAAATAAACCTGTCTAGGATTTATTACTAACAATGATTTTAACTACAACAATAACATCCTAGTAAAACTTAACCACTGCTTCTAATATGGAAAGACACCAACTTTAGCACATAAACACGTCCATCGATTCCGAAAGCCAAGCGTAGCCTGCCATGAGCCCGAGGCGATCCCCGCCCCGCTATTTACACGGCCACTTGGTCCAGCCATAGGGTAGGGAAATCCCTAATACGGCCTCTCCTGACAGCAAGGCGTCCTCGCCTGCAGTATCTACTGTAGGAGGTTCAGCCCTTACAAGCTGAGCATCATCAGATCGATCACTCTCTGCAACACACAACAAAAACAGATTTGAAGTGACTTGAAAATAAGCGCAAAGTCTGAAGCTAGACAAACGTTTAAAGTCAATTTCTTTTAACAAAGTACCATTCATTTAAAAGTAGTAGATGTATGTACAAAGCTGAACTGAATAAGAAAACTCCTTATGTTATGGGCGCAAGCGTGCACTCAAGCGTCCACAAGAAAAGGAACTGTAAGTGGTTTACTAGTACAAAACAACCTTTGGATAGCTTCAGGATTCACAAACAATGATACAATGCATCTCGAATGAAAGATTCCGGACTCCATCACTCGCTATACACTGCTTCGGTAGGTCACAGGCACAGACCATAGGGTCTGTCACCCTGACACGCTAGAGACGCAAAGTTAGCGTAGCGCAGGAAAGTCACAGACAGAGACCAAAAGTGATCTGCTGCCCTGACACGCTAGAGGCCCCAAATTAGCATAGCGCAGGAAAGTCACAGACAGAGACCAAAAGTGATCTGCTGCCCTGACACGCTAGAGGCCCCAAATTAGCATAGCGCAGGAAAGTCACAGACAGAGACCAAAAGTGATCTGCTGCCCTGACACGCTAGAGGCCCCAAATTAGCATAGCGCAGGAGGCCATGACCCTCAGGGAAGACTGAACATGAATCCATCCAGGGCCCACTCGCCGCGCTACAGCAGGGCCGCGCTTGCCGGGTCCAGTTTCCAGGTCATATGGGCAGCCTTGCTCACGCACACGAAGTCACCTCACCAACAGCAAAGTTGCGAGGCAGCCGCCGACCTCCATTGATGCATCCTGATGCTGGATTCTAGCAGCTCAGATGCCCGTCGCCTTCTGAGAATGAAAACAACCTCTTGATATAGATTAGGGTTCTCCAAGGCGACATCTCACACTAGAGATCTGTTGACCGGAGTCGTCGCATCTACGCACACCAGCAGCTGCTGCAGTGGTGAGGTAATATTGAGAGACTTTACCTTCCAAGTTTCACAGCACGTCGGACCATTGAGAGTCTATAGTGCCAACTTCAACGCGTAGCATGTTAAGGACAGTTTGACGTACAGTTTACATGTACGTTTTTGCGGTGCTTACCAGGCGTGATAAAATTACCCAAATCACAGACTCAATTTTTGGAAGACGGCGCTGCCGAACATTCTGCCACGGTCACAAACTATAGTTGATGGGGTACCAAATAATGATACCACGTTGGTGAGTTTGAATTCATCAGTGTCTCGTTGGCTTGTATCTATAAGAAGTAAAGAAGACAGATTTTTTTAGAACTCGTCAATGACTATAAAAACATACCAACGAGGAAGGTTGCTGTGAACCACAGAACGGAGTTTTCTAGCATTGCCCAGGACTCCATTGGCTGCAGCGGAGCTCTTGGTATCTTTTTGTGTGCTAGGCATGTAATACAACGACCCCATACACTTTATCACAAATTGACGTATACCAGGAAATCTAAAATTAAGCAATATCAAATCAGTTGTTCTGTCAGTACAAGTATGATCGTGGTCGTCATGAAATACTCTCAACAAACTAAGCCTGTAGCCCTTCGGAATGAAACTAAAAAGGTCATCGGTCTGCCTCAGTTGGTGTTAACTTCTAAAACAATAAATCGTTTTCGATCGCGTACCACATTGTCTTTTTTTTTATACCCTGTTAAAAATGAAACGCGAAGATTTCAGGATGATGGTCATCAGAAGAATCATCAGGATACTGCAAACTTAACCATCACCTCTTGTAGACCGGGGCCACGGACAGTACGCTTTGTCGCGCATGTCTTCAGGAAGAAGAGACGGTGTAGCTAGTGATACTTCACCGTATGGCCATAAGCGATGTCAGACTGAAGACGGGTCTGCAGGAACTCATCGAATCCTCACCGCAATAACATCCACGGGGATCTTGGAAAGCTGCATCTATCAACCCAAAGTCCTGCTACGTTAATTCAGGATAGAGCTAGGATGGTTGGGGTCAGGTTAGAAGGAGGGTAATGCACAATACACCCCAATGCGAAACGTCAATGCAGATCTTATTTCCTCCACACTATAATTAGAATTAGACCACCTTGTCATTTTAACTACCCATTCTTCAATTTTAACGCCAACTCTGGAGTCTCCACATGAGCAGCTAACGTATGATTAAGTCAACAGAAGAGTTTCGACTAAGTAAGTCAGCATACCGGAAAGAATGGCGTAATAAATAATCACCAACAGTCGGTGCAAACGGGCTGAGATGATGATGATGAAACCAGCATGAGTCTGCATCAAACAACCATTTTTTGTAGTCGACGATGAACCTAAAGTCTTGAAGGTAACCCCACTAGCGCGCGACTATTGGTAACAAAAAGGTCTTATACGTTCCGTCAGTTTCAAAGAATTAGAGTACGTCGCTATTTGTTGCAAAAAAAATGTTGTGGCTGCAGCGCGCGTACGACGGTCGGCTAGTGTATGCGGCTCAAAGCTTTGGTAATGAGATTCTGCACCCTGAGTGGATTTATGACCTAAGTACTTAATAGCGGTCTTTTATTGGCGTGCTCTTAGAATAAGATCGCACCGAGTCCAACACTGACGTCGGTGTGAAGTTCTGTAGACAACTTAGGATCAAAGATAGCTAAGACGGGCTCATTAGTCACGCAATGAGTAAGTAGTTGCGACCAGTACTCACTCAGTGCCCCAAAAGAAGGATTCGTCTTTTCTTAGCAGGCTATGCATGCAGTTGTAGAAGCATAACTCGTGATATAGTAACGGAAATATCCTGCCAATCCTGAAAATATACGAACTTCCCTTTTGTTAGCATTAAACTTACCAAGGTTCGGCCGTACCTGACCATGTTCAATCAGTTTGCTTAGGTACTTCAGTATCCAGGAAAGTAGTTTTTTTTTTAAATAGTCATTTACCTTATACTACTGAAAGCTTATGAACGAAATGATAATGACAACGGTACGCCGAAGTTAATTTAATTTCGATACTACCCATATTCACTGTGCATGTTGCGGTTACATTATTAGAAAATAATCAGAATAAAAATAAATCGAAGAACACCTGAATTATTCACAGTAGACAATCTTTATCGGTACAAGTAAGAGGGATCTTAGTTAATGTTCTTAGCATCCACAGTGGACACGCTCTACACAGTTGATTGTAATTAGCGCATTGCTGAAATCGGCTGGTACAACAGATGTCTCGATTGAGACCTGTAAGAATAGTCGTTACATAAGAAGTAGAATACAACGTACTGGCTTTTTACTCCATGCATCAAGCTTTAAGTTGCCATTCTAATAAAATTAAAACCAATGTCAATAAAATAACAGACCCACTGTCTGTCAAAACATTAGCGGATACTTTTTGAAATACAGCTAACAAAGTTACGTATTTTGTTTCGGTTAAACAATGAGCAAACATTTACCTCAATGGACTTTTTATTGCTTGTCCGATTTGTTTACAAAAAGGGAAATATGTACTAGGTCTAATATCGCTTGATGTTGAGAGCCTCAGTTAAAGCGGAAGTTTCAGACTTACGACTTTTTTTGCGCAAAACCATTTCTTTTGATCTAGCTTGCCACAAAGACACGTAATCTTACCGTCACTAGAAATAAAACCTCACGTTTTCGTCGTCGGTAAGACATACCCTTATTAGTAGAGTGGAGGCACGAGCAGCATTGTTAGACTAACGATTATCAATTTTTAGGCTTTACGTAAACAGACAAGAATTCGACTAGCACCCTTGATGATAGTATAGCATCGGTTGCCTTGACATGAGGATAAGAGATACCTCGCACTACTATGACACTTTAACTGGTGCAATAAGCCCTTAACAATATTAGGGCACAATAGTGATTTCCACGCGTACTTCGCAAAAGTTTAGTATTAATTGAAGTTAGTGCTCAAGTCTTCATAGAGAACAGTATCAACATCAATTTTACGCGGGCACAAAGAGACACAAAATTCCACCTTAAAGCTGCTCCACAATCTATTATTATTACGCACCAAATCATTTAACATAATTTTGCATCGCCCCGTAAACAACTCTCTATGCGCCATATGTACTCGCGATTCACCCAATTATTCACTAACCATTCGTGGACGACCTCTGCGCACCACACGTCAAAGTCGTGCTCACAAATCAAAACAGTTATCAAAAGATAATAAAGTTATGAGCCTTTGTCTTAAGAAGCGCAGTGTCTACTCTCCAACAATGCTGTCCGCACCCTTAACCTGAGTCACCTCCTTTGTCACGCCCGACCCTCGCCCGCCACGGGGTGTCGGCATGCTTGGCTTTCGGTAATCGGATGCGATGGACTATCGTTAGATTGTGTCATTTTAAAATGTAGACTACTTTCGATTGCTTTTAACCTCGACAAAAACGAGCGTAAGTAACATCTGTGATGTATCACGACGACCATAAGAACTGTAGCGTCGTCTGCGAGAGCTATCATAAGAACTACGCGAGGCATCACGGCGCCTAGCCAACCTATCTTGACTGATCATTAAACGGTTTTGTAGACGATTTGTTGGCGGGCGGCGGTTTGGTTAATAAAATGACCACGTGACTCGCGCGTCCTACTCCTAGTATGTTCCCGCCTACGAGAGTGCTCGTGTTGTCTAGGCCTGGACGAACGACCTGACATTTTATAGAACGCACAACAAACTAAAATAAAGCGTACTTACGGGTCAAACAATAGACGTAACCAACACAAAACAATGAAAACTAAATTTGGATAGCAAACGGTCTAAAACACGTGAATGATCCCACCTTTCTGATGTTACAAACTAGCCTCAATGTTATTTTTTTAAAAGAAACCCAAATAAACCTGTCTAGGATTTATTACTAACAATGATTTTAACTACAACAATAACATCCTAGTAAAACTTAACCACTGCTTCTAATATGGAAAGACACCAACTTTAGCACATAAACACGTCCATCGATTCCGAAAGCCAAGCGTAGCCTGCCATGAGCCCGAGGCGATCCCCGCCCCGCTATTTACACGGCCACTTGGTCCAGCCATAGGGTAGGGAAATCCCTAATACATGTAATCGAAACACTTCTAAATACTTAGTGAGTGCAATAGGAAGTAAACCATATCTTTTAGTATCATGAAAAAACAGAACTTTCAAGAGCCGTACTCAGGACTGGCACTTTATCGCTATATAAATACTTTTTGTTATTAGTAGATTTTGAAGTGTCAGGTAATAGAACGTCAACTCAAGTCAATGTAGGTAATTCTTTTGTTTATTTTACCACATTTGTTCACTTCACGAAGTTGAAAATGGTTGAACGTTTACAAAGAATATTAGAAGATTCTGATTTCGACGACGATTTGTTGGATTCTGACGAGGAAAACGAAGATGCAGCTTGTTTTTTGGCAATGGATGACATAATAGAAAGTATCGAAGCCATACAAGCTGAAATTCAAAACAGTCTTCCTAGAAATCGACGAAGCCGCAGTCTCCATCGTGAACAGGTACGACGACGTGCACGTAATCGATCTGCAAGCCCTTTCGCATGGCAATCAAATGTTTCCAACTTATCAAGGAAACTTTTTACGGGTCGTATGGAGCCTACACGACACACAAGATTATTTGGTAATGATGAACAAATTTCTATGATATTCCGTCACATTATAAATGACGAGGTACTGTGTTTAATGGTAGAATACACAAATATATATGGTTCTCGTATGAAAGTAGCAAATGATCTACCGTCTGCTCGAATTAAACGTTGGAAAGATGTTGACGCGTCCGAAATGCTCAAATTTATTGGAGTGATAATACTGACTGGATTGATAAAGTTTCCAACAGTTGAATCATATTGGAAAATGGACGAAATATATTATCACCCATTACTCCATAAGATAGGCATGTCCTATAATAGATTTGTTTTGTTAATGAAATGTTGGCATTTTTGCGACAACGACACTCCAAGAGACGAAGATGATAGATTGTACAAGATTAGTCCATTAATAAATCTCATTATACGAAATTGTCGATCTATTTACACACCAGGAGAGGTGATAGTTGTGGACGAGTCTATGGTCCATTTTAGAGGTCGACTTTTATTTAGACTGTATTTACCATCTAAAGCACATAAATATGGCATAAAAATATACAAAATATGCACAGTCGATGGTTATACTTGGGGATACAAGATTTACTGTGGTCAAAGTAATAATTTACATGGATTAGACAAACCTGGAAGCATTGTCGTGGAGTTAGCAGAAGACTTGCTGGATGAAGGACGATGTATAGTAACGGATAACTATTACACAAGTATCCCCTTAGTGGAATATCTGCTATCAAGAAATACAGATTTGTTAGGCACTTTAAAATTGAATAGAAAATATGTACCTCGTGACATTGTAAATGCAAATTTAGATCTAGGACAAATAGCTGCGATGCAAAAACAGAATGAGATGACGGTATTAAAATGGAAAGATAAAAGAGCTGTTACAATGTTATCAACCTGTCATGGTCATGAGATGTCTTTGTCTGGAGGAAGAGTACCAAAAATTAAGCCAAAAATGGTAATTGACTATAATTTACGAAAAAAAGGTATAGACATTGCGGACCAATTGTCGTCATACCATGGACCCATTCGCAAAAGTATAAGATGGTATAAAAAAATTGCCATAGATCTTATCACCATTGCGGTGGTAAATTCGACTATACTTTATAATGAGCTACATCCAAGCGGCAACAAAAAAATGACGATTTTAAAAGCCCAAGAGGAAATAGTTAGATCTATTATACGTAGTGATCTAGCCCTCCACACATCGTCTTCAATAGATACAAATTCAGCTCGGGAACAACACCTTTCTGGTCAAGGTTCCGCACATAGATTAGAACATATAACTAAAGTACGCAACCGGGATGTACGCCGACGATGTGCCTCCTGTTATAAGAAATTATTTCAAGAAGGCAAATCCGTACCTTATGCCAGAAAAAAGGCGAAAAAAGTCATGTCGGAATGCAAAAAATGTGAGAAAGCGTTATGCTTGCCATGTTTTAATGATTTACATAAATAAGAATATTACATTCAGTCTCTTACATCGTTCTAAAAAGTATTTAATTTTAATATTACCAACTTTTTGGTGTCAACTCCAATGACAATAATATGGTCCAATATCTATTATCTTTGACGTTGCGGGAAAGTCAAAAGTAAAGAAACAAAATATTATACATAAAAATATCAATATGTTACTTAATTCTCAGAAATTATACGATTTAAGTATTGATAAAGTACTAACTATTCTGAAAAAAAATTGGAGGAATATTTACCGGATGACGAAATTGTTTCTCTTTTCGAGGTAATAGTAAAAATAGTGTGAATGTATGGTTATTAGTATTAATCTTTTTTTTTTAAATGAAATATATTTTAAGTATTATGTTATAGATTGAATCTGTGAAGAGAAAATTGAAACAGTTACATGTACCGTTAACTATTATCTGTGATATATTTTTCAAAATTTTACCGGACTGCGAAGTAATGATTGATGACGAAGAAATTATTTTAACAGCCAAATGCACTAATTGTATGAAGCCATGCAAATACCTCAATTATACCATACAACTACAAGATGTTTATTGTAAATCTTGTACAGGTGAATGTTTCATTAAATGTGGACACTACGGTTGCAATTGTATGGCATACGTCCAAGCCAAGTATGGCCATGGCTTAACCGATATTTTTGATGATATAAAGAAATAAAATATAATATAAACACATATAAATATGTTTTATTAATCATACAGATAGGGTTAAAAGTTAAAAGTGACCGCAAGCATTTTGAATAAAATATTTCGAAACCTGTCTATCAAGAACAAGAAATGTTTTGCAAACCATTTCACCAAACCACCTTAGTACCCCTTACTCCTTAAGTTACCCTTAGTGCGTACCTGGTCGTTCCGTAGTGACCCATATGTGGGACACGGACGTGTAGAGCCAGTTCATAGTGACCCATATATGTGGCACTGGACGTTGAACGTGTTAAGGTAAGAGTGAATAGGTTTCTTCTAGATATTCGTGCTTCATCTTAGACCACATCATCGCTCACCATCAGGTGAGATAGTGGTAAAAAAAAACTAAAAAAACACAGGTTACCCACAAAAAGAGAAAGATTACATAGATGTAAGTACTTGAAATAGTCTTATGTACTATGTGTGGGCCTAGTCTTGATCGCAAGCCTTGATGGATTGTGTTCATTGATTAATATGAAAACTTGAAAATAGATACTTACTGTTTGCACTAAAAACGGGATATCTACCTTGATTTGTGAGTTTTTGAGTATACCGATATTTCGACGCAGTTGCATGCGCCATGTTCACGGGTAAACTGAAGTGCAAAAAGTTTAGTGCAAATAGTGTTCATAATCACGATAGTATTTTTCAAACTTTCGCGGTTACTGTACATAATTACTGATTAAAACGGGTATGTATTGCGTTTGTTCCTTTTTTATTTGTTATCCCGATGTTTCGGCTGTGTTGCAACAACCGTGATGACGGGCGGACGAATAAAAAAGGTACATATGCGGTAAATGTTAGAAAAGTGATAGTTTCGAAAGTTATATGAAAGTAGATCAACCAATAATTATAAAAAAATAACAAACAATTATTAAAATAAATAACTGGACACCTGGAAACACAAGTGAAGATTTCTCACTGACAAGTTGGTGGACTGGATTGAAAAGAAGATAAAGGTAGTGCGCAACTTAAATGATATAAGATTATGTGAAGTGAGTCACAACAGTTACTAAAATCGCACTGCAGGCTTCCTTCTCTCGATCATTATGGAAAGTTATAGGCTTGGGGTACTGTTTTGCAAACTCCAATCGGATTGTTAACATTGTTTCGGCAGGTGAGTTTTGATAACTTGTTTCTTGGTTTGGTTGTTTTATCTTGAAACTCAAATATTGCGTAATACTTTGGCAAGAGTTCGTAAATTAATCACAAAAGTTTTTGGAAGAAATGGTGATATATAGGTATTTTTTGTTTATTGTGCATTTGTCGCCTGTGTTTTTGTAAATGGCTAAGACAGGGTTTCAGTTTTTTTATTATTCTGACTGACGGCCGTTGGGGTAGATAGTTCTCTAGTGGATACCACGCACTGGAAAGTGCTAGGTCCTCCCCCACCAGATGTTAAGATGACCTAATAAAGGTTGCTAAATTGAAGCATTAAAGAACAACGTGACGAAAAAAAAATATAAATAAATTGGAAGTAATATTATATTTTATCTTATAAAAATTAACTGAAAGAATTTACAATAAAATACAGAAGAAATAGTTGAATCGTCTAAAGACCGTTGCGAACGATCTATAGATAGCTCAACTGCTCCAGATCACCACCAGGCGGAAGTGTCCCCAAGACACCGACTGGCGGCTGCATTGCACTGAATTGCAATGCTTATGCGTCGACCCAGATAAGCGCCAGCTGTCGGATCACACGTCGCTTCGACCACACTAGACACCCAGAAAGAATTTTGAAAACGCGATGGGCCCTGGTACCCTATGGACCCAGGGTCTCGATCCCAAATGGCTCAAATACGTAAGCTCTGTCGAGACTTCCATATTTGCGCCGCTTGGGATCTTCGGCTGAATTTGCCGCCGCACCGGCCCCAACTGCTGTACCAGACAGATGAGATGGCGCAAGGGTATTGAGGCACGTGGTGTCCCACACAAAGGCCTACCCTTCTTCCAAGGCACAAGACTCATACCGTCAAGCCGCGAAAATTGATTTGTAAAAATTGTATTGACATTGTCTATATCCTTAATTATTTGACTGACATCATTCTAATTTTGTACATAAATATATTTGGTAAACATAGTGATCTGATAAGATAATGCCCATTTAAAGCAGCTAAAATCCTTTGTACTTAAGTAGTGTATAAAATAGTGTGTATTGTATGTTTCTAGCACTTCCAAAAATTGTGCATTGAGCCACTAGGTGCCCAGAAGTTGCTTACCAAATTGTAATTATACCATGGCCTTACTAGGTTGTCGCGGATCCAGATTTTTTGACATCCGCGGATGCGGATCTTAAGATTTGTTTTAAGAAACTTCGTTTAAGTACAGAAATAAAAACAAAAATAAAACTATTAACTGCAGAAAACTCCCACTCACGGTATACTCACAATAACACGCAAAAACTGCAAAGTTCATACGATAAGCGCAAGTAAACATTTATGATTAATTAATTGTCTATGTTTCACAACTGATTTTGACGTGAAAACGTTTTTAAAATTGCTTCCTTATTGGGAGGCAGTTCAAAAAACGAATGATAACAAAATCGGGGAATACAGTTTGGTGTTGCAGTTACATATCTATCATCTCCATACAACATATAATTACACCACTGGATAGCTATAGGATTAAAGAATTCGTTACGCTAAGTGAGGTCTGTGACAAATCGCGCCCGGGGGGGAAGTCCCACCATTTTGAAGTCATTTTGCTGCGTTTAGAGATTTCCATTTAGCACCCGAAGCACTTCTTAGTGTTCAAGCATGATTATAACATACATAAATAGCGTATTTTATATTTTTTATACAAAATATTACTGTTACGTACCCGTGTCCACATCCCATTTTTTTTTTTTGTTGTCTGAAGATCTATGAGGGATCTATTATTATATTTTTGCGACTCTTGTAAATCCTAACGTGATGTGTTATCCACAGAGGACGGCGGCCGCTGCCTGCCTGCCTTCGGGGGTCGGAAGATGGGAGAGATGTGCAACAGAGAGAATCAGTGTGATGCTGGACTGGCCTGCGAGGAAGTTGTACCAGGTATTTCATTTCATATGACATTTAAACACGCCCTTCTTGCACAACGATCCCTAATCGTATTTAGTAGTACAGAAGGTGCTAATTTGCATAGCAGGTGTCACATGCGGATTGAATACTATGTGGTCTTGTTTATGTCGGAGTTAGTACTGTCTTTTCTAATTATTTAACCAATATGTTATGTTGTGTTTTCTATTTGATTTGATATCTAGTCACTGAGGTATTATTACTAAGTTTTTATTACGTATTGACTGTTGACTATTTTATTTAATTTTGTCCTTTCTATAAATCCAGAAGACAGAACTTAGCAATTAGCATAAATCGGTACTTAGCATAAACAAATGTGTCGCATCTGTTTAGTTTACGTCACGTCTTTGACTCACTAACCTAACGTTCGAGCTGTCTGCTCTATACGTAGTAATAATTTCTCAGTGATCTAGGGGCATATGGTCGCTCAGCGTCATACCCCTTTTTTATGTTCCAAATAAAAAAATACGTGTGTGTGTGTACTTATGTACTCACGTAAGAAGTTATACTTCTTTGGCATAACAGAACAAAAATAGCTAAAGATTTCATCCCGTATGCCACAACTCTTTGTTTGTAAAAGAAATGATATATTAATAAGTACTTATAGTTATGAGTTTTCACGGATACTTGAGAGGCAGTTATCAGCTAACTTCATCATATCGCTTTTTAGCTGCCAGTGTGCACGCACATTGTAAATGTTATTCTCATATTTTTTTCCATACGCGCCAAAAGAAGTATAACTTCAAAAATAGCGAACAGAGGAGCCATAACGATCATATAATGATCATATTCATTATACGTCAACATCACAGCTCGCGGGGCAACGGATCGAAATAAGACAGTAGCCTTGTTGTATTCTGTGTCAGAAGCTAAACACGTCTGTATGTTCAGGTGAGATGCACGTGTGCCGCCCGCCCTCCGCCGGCCGCAAGCAATACAACGAAGACTGCAACACCTCCAGTGAGTGTGACGTCACACGAGGCCTCTGCTGCATCATGCAGCGTCGCCACAGGCAGAAGGCCAGGAAGGTATGAACCTCTATAATCGGTCAGGTACCACAACTATACAAAAATGAATTGGCGTGAACCATGACGGGTTAGTTGTAATCTATATTTGAATTATATCGCTCAAAAAACTGACGGCTGTTGGGGCAGAAAGGTTCTAGAGTTGAGATCACGCACTGGAAAGCGTAGAACGGCCCCCCACTAGATGGCAAGACGACCTGATAACGGTTGCTGTGAGCCGTTGGGTGGAGACCGAACAACATCGGTCACTCTGGAAATCTATGGGGGAGGCCTATGTTCACCAGTGGACGTCCTGTGCTGATATGATGATAATAACCACTTTTAGAATGACGTACATACTTTGACACTTATTTTACTATCAGCGTTTTGATGATGTAAAAATATAATATAATACTGCAGCGGCCAGCAAGAGTCATTGATGGACGAACGTGTAAATGTACACATCCGTAAATCCATCAATGCCTAGTTGTGGCCAAGGCTTGTATAGTATTTTTCTCAAATAATGAGCGGAAACTAAAAAAATAAATAAAAAATACAATTACTTTTCAAAATCAATGACGAACAATGAAAAACAATATTTTTTCCTGCATTAAAGTATTCATTTGTTTATTTTTTCAATAAACAGCTTTCTATTTGCAAGCCAGTTCGAACTTTAAATAAAACCTTTGATAAGTTACCTCCATGGTTGCCATGTTTCAGAGTAAGAGATCGTTCCATTTTTAAATTACACGACAGATATGAGTTTACTATATAATTTATTTGGCCGCTAAACCACGACAGATTTAGATTTTCATACAACATAAGCCGGCCGCTGATCGCATGTATTTGGCTAGTACAGCAATTTCGATTTATCTCGAAAAAGGTTGTCAAAATAATGCTCAAATTTCCAAGCATGTTTGAGAAAAGTCAGTTATATTTTCCTTCATAACAAGGTAATAAAATTAAAGCGTAGGAAGGCTCAAAACACAAAATTCATAAAAAATTCCGCATCTTTTTTAATAATAACCTTCAAACGAAATTCTACGTTTGACCTTGAAAATCTTAAGAAAAAATATACTTACAAAGTAATTCTGTTGTAAATAAATCTTGATTAAATATATTCAGCGTTTTGCAAAAGGTTTTCTATTCAAGGCGTTTTTTTTTTAATTCAAAAGAAAAGGGACTGAAAACAATTTGTTTTTAAAACTGTCTAGAAAAAGAAAATCTTTTTAAATAAAATTGTAAATGCTGAAACACGGCGGCAACATTCAGTAAAAAGATCGAAGGTTTTATGTAATTCTGTGAAAAAGATTTATAAAAACCTCCGAAAAAGGTCGACTTGCCAAAACTTTCGAAACTTGCCCCAGGCACAGCCTTCCATAGCTTGGAAATCAATGCATAAAGTTTTTAATTCAGAGAACAAAAGATTTCGCCTTATTGGGCGTGTAATTCTGAGAAATAAGAAACGATATAAAAAAACGCTGGCACGATAACTTGGACGTCTTTTGGAGAGATTGATAGAATTTAGCACAGGACGAGTGGGAGGAAGAATCCTTTGCTCAACAGTGGGACAGTACAGGCTAGTTTAAAAAATTAACCAATTATATTTAACTGGCCTCAAAAAGATCCACTCAAAAATCAGCATCAAACAGCGGCTGCACCTCAGCCAGCTAGTCTTGCAAATCTCACAAGACGCTGTATGTCAGCTTCAAATTGATAGGATGTAAAGGAGTTGGTGATGAGACTCGGCATATGGAAGCCTTTTTTGACGTGAATACGTCATTAAAATTGCTTCCATAGTGGAAAGCAATTCAAAAAACGAATGATAACAAAATCAGGGGATACAGTTTGGTGTTGCAGTTACATATCTATCATCTCCATACAAAATTTAATTATTCCACTGGATAGCTAAATGATCAAAGAATTCCTTACGCTAAGTGACGAATGTGACGCATCGTGCGCGGTGGAGGAGGAAGCGCTGCCATTTTGAGGTCATTTTGAAAATATTACCTGTTACGTACACGTACTCACGTACAATACACGGCCACACCCCATTTTCCTGTTGTATTAACTCGCTGTTGGTCTCTGAGGCTGATGCAGCTTAACAGAACTTTTAACAAGCGCAGAGTGCTAAGCATAGTAGTATATGTCCAATTTAATTTAAATGATCATTTATTTTGATCAACTTAGGATCATAGGTACAATTGTGTTATTATAATTAAAAATTCCTTAAATAAACTAATGTTAGTAGGTAGATATATCTAAAAACTACCACTAATCTAGGTATTTTTGTTCGTCAGTTTATGTAGCATGCCGCAATAGTTCAAATACTGGCACTCAAACCTACTTGCAAACACGCACAGGATGTCGCTAGAGCTAGCCCGAATCCTGCTCAACAGAAATGGACTCAACTGATACACCGTTTTCGCATGACTGTATAGAAACAGTCAACTCGCGCATCGACAAGCATCCCCAAAGCGCTGCAGAATCTAGGCAATAGTGACCTTTATAACTTTATGCTGAGTGGGTACTGGTGCGTCTCGGCAATGGGCTTAATTCTAACCTATTTTCAGAGCTGCGGATACTTCAAGGAGCCTCTGGTGTGCATTGGACCGGTTGCCACCGATCAGATTCGCGAGTTCGTGCAACACACAAACGGCGAAAAGCGCATTGGGGTATACCAGTTGGGCCACCTCCACTAAGCGCCATTTTTTCCCGCGTGGAACGAGTCTGACAATGACGTTTTGTTGACTTTGACATTTTGTTTCTTTTTTGGCGAAAGAACTTTTGGCATTCTACCAAATTGTAAATGTATTATTTTAATAAAATATATTTAGTCTTGTTTCGATACATTTCAGTAAGAGTGCTTTTCTATTAAGCGGTTAATTTGCAATGCTAAACTAATTACTTCTACTCCTTTTGAATGTTAAAAGGCGAAGCTTTTTAAATATTCATGGCAGCTCCTTTCACGCGGTCTTTCATTATTTAATTATCTAGTCTTTTAGTTACAAAAATTATGATTTCGATATAAATGGTAATTTTTGTGAGTAAAATAATTAATCATTATTATGAGTTTCTTAAAAGAAACGACATAAAAATGATATGAGCCCGATAACTTCAAATAAAAATAATTTTAAGGAACTTATAATATTGGGTTATCTTGTTTTTTTTATAATTGTTTTGTGAAATTGCGTTTTTGTTTCACATTTGCTTGTAGGATAGCTACTGTAAATTATTAAAAGTTTTTATGTGTGAAAATCTCAACCACTTTTGGATTAGGTATTTTAACTGTAAAACGTAATTTCAAAAACAGTTATTATAAATGACACACTGCTTCGAAAAACGGTAAACCGATTGGCATAATTTTTTTTCTTAATAAATTTAGAAAAAAAAAACAAAAAGAGTAGCGGAGCGAAAATTTTATAATTTATTTTAATTTGATGATCGTATAGAAAATAGTTTAAAATTAAACTAAAGTTTATAATCCCTACTTATGAATGTTATTATAACTAATAGTTATTAAAGCGTACACTCGCATTTATAAATAAATTTTAATCTCTAATTATAATTAGAATTAAAAAAGTAAGTCTTCGATTGAAACAAATACATATCCTAACTGGCTGAGGCATTTATATTAGTTTAAAATATCGATGTTAAAGTAATACATATCTTAATTCTAGTCTTAAATTTCTAGATTAAGTGTAAGATAGTTTGCTTTTTCATATTTAGATCCTTATATATGGAAAAATAGGAGCATAGGTAAAAAAAACATATCATTAAATCTAAAATTTCTTTATTAGATCACGTTTTAAGATTTACTCTTTCAGCTCCGTTATGTCTAGTCTAAGATCTGTGATGTGTAACTATTTTCTGAAATTATATAAGAAGTTATTATTATATATTTTCTGCCAAATACTTTACGCTGTTAAAGATATATAATATCTTCTAGTACTTTTCTATTTTATCGTGAGACGCATTATTTTGTGGATGTTGCATTTGGCCTAAGAGTCGAAATTGGCTTAGTACATAGCCATCATGTAATTGTTGGTAGACACATAAAGTGCAATGTTGTACGTATATTGTAACTTGTGTTATGTGTTAAAATTATAATTATATAAATTATGTCTGCAATGTTGTTTCATTTATCGATAACCCTAAAATTATAACCAACACTTCTTCATGATCAAAATACATAATGCCTTTACATAAAAGTTAGTTTTTCACCTAAATGTTATCACTTTTTGTGCAAAGAAAGAAAATACATTTATTTGGCACACAGAACAAACATACCTTCTTACATAACGATTATAAATGATTAAAAAAAATCTAAAGAATCACAGGAAAAACAAGATAAAAATGTTGTACTTATACATAGGTAGGATTTTTTTATATAAATTATAGGCTAACGTTTGACCACGATCTCTCCTGATGGCACGCGATGATGCAGTCTACGATGGTACATGTTTGCCTGAAGAAACCTCGCAACTTAAAGACCTCTAGGTTGTAGTTATTAGGAAACACAGACTCAGGCAAGGCGTTCCACCCCTTGGCGGTGCGCATAATAAAGGTGCGCGAGTACCGCTTTGTGCGTATGGAAAGTATGTTTATCATGTAGCGGTGGCGCATCGCGGAGCGTCTGGTTGTCCGATGATGGAAAGGGGATGGTGAGATCAGGTTGAAAGCTTCGCAGCAGACTCCGAAATTTATCCGATAAAAAACCTTGCAACCTTTCGACGATACTCGAGGCTGTGGAGCCTTGCATCTGCCAGCTCGTCATTGCAAATGAGCTTCTTGGCTCTTCTCTCAATTGAATCTAGAGCTTCTAGCTGGTATTTCACTGATCCGCCCCAGGGGTGAGAACAGATATAGGTACAGATAATATGTGGGCCAAATAGGCCCCGTCTCAGCGTATTGCTGCCAACTACGAGGCATGCCTTTTAAGTTCTGTCGTTTCCATATTTTCCGGCAATTTTGAATTTGGAACTGTTCTATATTCGAATGTGTTTACATTTTGAATCTCAAAACAGTTGAAAGTATTAGGATTAATGCTATTGTTTAGTCACAGTTTCGATTTGAATCTGTCAGGTCACGTACGAAAATGAATCTTTCTAAGGAAAATGTTCGTGCAATAATTTTCTACAACTTTAGAAGAGGCCTGACACGGCTTCAGTGATTAGAAGAGCTAACATCTGTATTCAGTGATGTAGCCCCATGTCTGCGGACTGTCGAACGCTGGTATTTAGAATTCCAGCGTGGACATACTAGTGTTAGTGACAGATTTCGCGAAGGACGCCCAAAATCCGCCTTCACTGAAGATAACATCATTGCTGTGAGACAACTAATTCTCGAAGATCGTCATGTGACGTATCGAGAGATAGAGGCTCTATTAGGCATCTCAGGGACAACCATTCAGAAGATCTTGCATGAAGCGCTTGGTGTGAGAAAGCTAGTTTGCCGTTGGATACCGCATCTGCTTTCCGACGATCACAAGGCGGCCCGCGTCAGATGGTGTAAGAAAACTCTGCAAAGGTTCAACCGAGGGGAGTCAAATCACGTCTACGACATCATAAGTGGTGACGAATCTTGGATCTATGCCTACGATCCTGATACCAAACAACAATCTACAATCTGGGTCTTTCAAGACGAGCCAAAGCCGACTAAAGTTGTTCGTTCTCGAAGCACTTCAAAGAAGATGGTGGCCACGTTCGTTGGAAAAACCGGCCATGTTGCGACTATTGCACTTGAAGATCGTAGAACGGTTAACGCAGAGTGGTATACTACAGTTTGTTTACCACAAGTCATCGCCGAACTTCGAAAATCTAACTCAAAGCGACGCATCATCCTGCACCACGACAACGCAAGCTCACACAGCGCTCGTCAAACGATTGAGTATTTGAAGCAGGAAAAAGTAGAAATTCTTGACCATCCTCCATACAGTCCTGACCTAAGCCCTAACGATTTCTTTACATTTCCTAAAATTAAGAAAAGTCTTCGTGGTCAAAGGTTCCAGTCCGGTGAAGAAGCAGTCGACGCTTTCAAGACAGCCATTTTGAACACCCCACTTTAGAGTGGAATAAATGTTATAATAACTGGTTTGAGCGAATGGAAAAGTGTTTTAAGCTACGCGGTGAATACTTTGAAAAACAATAAAAAGTACTATAAGGTTCTAGATGTGTTTTTTTCTTCAAACGACAAAACTTAAAAGGCATGCCTCGTATCCGAGGAAGGTAAGCGGCCCTGGTTTTCAGATGTGATCCATTAGTTGCCTCACAAAGAGGTTTGGTTCAGTTTTCTCGTAGACTAAATAATGTTGTTTAAGCTAATAGGAGGTTATTGACTTGTTATCAACCCCATATCAGTTGGGAAATATAATCTCAATGTTGTTGACGAGTACGTCTACCTAGGACAAACAGTCCAGTTAGATAGATTCAACTTCGAGAAGAGGTCAGTTCACGAATCCAACTCGGCTGGGCAGCGTTTGGAAAACTTGATCAAGTCTTTAATCAGTGTGTGTTACCATTTTAAAAAAATTATTAGGAATATCAATAAATTAATTAGTCTATCCGAAGAAGGGTGGTGGCGGGTAGAATGGTGGTAGAGGGGGGTAAGGCCTATAGAAGCCTCCACCGTAGCCTCCGTAACCGTATCCGTATCCGCCGCCAAAGCCTGCGATAATCACCGGCGGTCGACCCCAGCCGCCGATCCAATGACTGCTGATGCACTGGAAAAAACAACAATAGGTTAACATTTTTGCAAAGTCAAAGACAAAGTATTTTTATTCATTAAAATCACAAGGATTACTTTGGAACGTCAATTTTACTACCTGTTCCTTCGCGACCAAACCAGGAAAGAAAGGCTGGTTGTTTTTTTTAATGATCCTTTTACAATACATAATACAGAAAATAAATTACGTCTAAATTGTAACATTTTGAACGAGTTGGAGCAATTTCAATCCCAAGCTTCTCTATCATCTAAATAATCCGATATTTTATAGAAGGCTTTTTTTTTAAGATTTAGTTTAATTACGTTTTAAAATTTATTAATTGTCAATTTTTGTACATCCCTTGGGAGTTTGTTATAAAAGCGTGCGCCTTGCCCTTTAAACGATTTACTAACTTTATGGAGTCTACAAGTGGCAACAGCGAGTTTATCTTTATTTCTAGTATTAAAATTATGATTATCGCTATTTTTCTTAAACAAATAAATATTTTTGTGAACATACATCAGATTTTCATAGCTAAGGATACATAATAGACAAGGAAATATCATAATATTTATTTCTTTAAACTTATTGCGTAATGATTCTCTGGGGCCCATATTATAAATTGCACGAACAGCCCTCTTCTGCATCATACTAATACAAATAAATATTAATTAATCAATCAATGTATACAAATGTGAATGTTGGTTTGTTTATTTTTACGCTGTTTTGACGTCGTAATTACGGTGAAACTGATTTCGATGAAATCTATTTAGGTACGTAACGTACATAACATAAACCTAATTATCTATACAACAAATAAATGATGTTTTGGGTGCATCACTTAAGAAATGCCGGACCGATTTAACAATTGTTGAAGATTACAAATAATATTTTTTTTATTGTTTATATGGGAGTCTCGCGAGATCTCAGTTCGCGGCGAACCACTAGTTTTAGAAAGATTAAATAGAAAATGCAGTCCAGCAGTGGACTAATGTGGCCTAATGATGATAATACAATGAATGAATGAATGAAATACTCTTTATTGCACACCAAACAAAAATACATAAAATAAGTTTTTTGTTGAAAAATTACTTTTTCAAAACAAGCTTTTATAAAATTCATAATCGGAACCGCAAGCAGATTCAAATGAGCCCAAACACTAGTAGCCCACTATAATCCATTCAGAAGTTCTGTTGTCTAGCATCCGTCTCCATCATGAGACCACCTCCATGGTACCATATTATTGCATTGTCACCGCAGTTACATATGCATTCCAAACAGCTGAATCGGTTGAGGGGAACGGGTTTAAAATTCAGTTGTAAGATTCCACCCGGACAAACATACATACATTGCAAGTTAATAAAAAGCTTGTACAACTGTAAACAATACAAGTAACTTTTTAACAAAAATATAACCGACTTAATCAAACTACTGAACTGATTTTGATGTAATTTCTATGAGACCAATATGAAAGTAGTATAATATTGTTACGAGCTGAGGGTTCGGGATAAAATAATGGGAATCGATCTAACCAAAATAACACTTTTATTCAGCACTAAACGATGAATACACGAACTTGGTCACACGTAATCACAACACACTAATTCACACCACTGTTGCACCACTTAAAGTCACCGAAATGTTCGCACGTATAGCAAAATCCAGACTGACTGTCCGGCCATCTCTCCGGCTTATTTATATCGCGCACATTTCGATTGTTCGAGAACGATCTCGTTCGTTCCAGGAAAGGGTCGGTGTTTCGACATAATGGCCACTCCCCATTCTGCGAAACCGCAAACAATAACACAGACAAAAGCGCTCGAGAAACTTCGATTATTACTGATTGTTTAACAGCCTCGGTGTAACAATATCATTTCAAATAAAAAAAGAATTTTCCAAATCGGTTGATACCTAAATGACGGAGTTCTGAGGTACAGACTTGAAACCAAATTGCGTCCCTATAAAATTTGAGGGTTGCCCTCGATTTTTTTTGGGGTCTTATCATCAAATCCTGACTTGGTGCCAATGGGGCAACCCTTTTAAACAAACAAATAATTTCTCGAATCGGTCCAGGCGTCTTCGAGTAATCGGGAAACATACTTACATAAAAAAATCCGACGAATTGGGAACCTCTTTTTTTGAAGTCGGTTAAAAATAGAAAATGGTAAAAACTACTAACCTGGACTAATACGAAGATAAGCAGCAACACAAAAAAACTTGCGGAAGACATTCTTATTAGATATTTGTCTCTAATAGTCTTATTGGAACTGATTGTAAAACTATGAGACACATTATTTATATGTGGTTCTTGTAAATGTAACAAAAAATCTCCTTGAAAGACCGTGGCTCTTATTTCCATGGAATAAAGTTGAAACTGTCTTGATATTTGTAATCAAATATATGCAATTTAGCATATACGAGTATATGCTAAAACTAAACATAACCGCCAAAGTAGGTACATTTGAATAACGATAATTTCAACTTTAATCCATTAAAAGCGGCACTTCATTTTTTTATTAAGGATAACTTTCGAAGCATATGTATGGTATGGTATGGTATTATATATATTGTATTGCATTGTATTGTTTTGTATGATATCCAAATTAACTTGGGCAAATCGGCGTTGTATGTATGTATGTATGTTTGTCCGAGGATAACTTTCGAAGCGTTGATCCGATCATCGTGAAAGATAGTATATAGGTAGGTAGTGATAGCACAATCCTGGTGTGACTAAATAAGCTAAAAATGCGGGGGCTTGATGAGATATTGGGGTTCAAGAGAGGTAAAAAAATGGGACTATCCAGTCAAGTGGCGCGGCTAATGAAAGAAAAAATTCGCCCCTGTGAATACTCACAGGGGGTGCTCTTACCTCACAGTGCTGAAATTTGGTATGCGTGTACACAAATATAGGGAAAGGTCTGAAATCCAGGATAACTGCAATTTGTAATCAAAAAAAGTAACCAAATAACATGAACTCCTGTTATCTGTAATTTGAATGAAACTGTAGGTCAAGTAAGTTGGTTCTTTATTTCGTGGCACTATTTTGATAGGTAGTCAAAGATTACAAATAATAATTTTTTGTTTTAATCGGAGACTCGAGATTTCTGTTCGGGGCGAGCCACTAGTTTAAAGAGATGTCAAATCATACAAATACGTCAAATTTACACTTTTTTATACCACCTTTATATGGAACAATGCCCTGATGTTAA
This sequence comes from Philereme transversata, assembly GCA_963924445.1. Taxonomy (NCBI): domain Eukaryota; kingdom Metazoa; phylum Arthropoda; class Insecta; order Lepidoptera; family Geometridae; genus Philereme; species Philereme transversata. The sequence goes on from OZ004346.1 coordinate 26,433,211, forward strand.
GTGGTAACGCATCTGTGCTCGATGATGCACTACGCCCTGCGTCCATCAACTTAAGGCATACAGGTGTAAAACCTCATGTGCCTTTATTTTTACCAGCAACCCTTCATACCGAAACACAGCAATGCTGCTTGGCGGCAGAAATAGGTATGGTGGTAGTACTTCCCCGGACGAGCCCTTTCACAAGAAACTCTACTACATTAAGTGCACTTTAAGTGTGTATTAAGTACTTTAGTGATAGAACGAATTAAAAAAACCAATGCTCAAATTCGTAAGCTCTGTCGAGATTTCCATTTTAGCAAAATTAGCAAGACGTAGCTAATTGGTATCTTGGGAATTACCTTCGCCTTGGAAAATACTAATCATATAAATAGGAAGGCGCTTTGTGGTGACGAATACTGTTGGTTGTTCAGATGGTAAGTGGTAGGTCACCTTTGATTTGCCACGGAGGTCTTGGGAAGGTATTTAAATGTATATATTTTAATGAAAATAGCTACGTATACCTATAAACTACGTAGAAAAATGAAACGCGAGGATCTAAGGTTGATGGGAATCATCACAGAACACTGCGAATTTAACCATCACCTCTTGAAGACTGGGGCCACGGACAGTGGGCTTTGTCGCGCATGTCTTCAGGAAGAAGAGAGACTATGGAGCACGTGATACTTCACTGTACGGAAGACGGATCTGCAGGAGCTCATCGAATCCTCATCCGCTAACACCGCAACAACATCCACGGGGATCTTGGAAAGCTGCATCCACAACCCTAAGTCCTGCTCCGTTACAAGGAGTTAGGATGGCTGGGGTCAGGTTAGAAGGGGGGGTAATGCACAATACACCTCAATGCGGGACGTCAGTGTAGATCTTATTCCCCCCCCCCACCCCCCCCACCCCTGTAGAATGTAGAATTAGATTTAGAACTGACGACCTCCGTGGTGCAGTGGGCGAATAGCCGGCTGAGATGCAGGAGGTAGCGGGTTCGATCCCCGCCGCGGAACAAATGTTTGCATGATCTACAGGTATTTGTTCCAGGTCTGGTTGTTTCTCTATATATTATAAGTATGTATTTACAAAAAAAAATGTATATACATAAGTATTCTATCAGTTATCTGGTTCACATAGTACAAGCTCTGCTTAGTTTGGGGCTAGATAGCGTTGTGTGAAATGCCCAGCAATATTTATTTATTTTATTTAGAACTACGTATCAAAAACAAGCATCAAATTAAATCAATTATATATTTTGTTACGGCCAGCGGCTTCGAAATATCGGAATACGGGATGTTAGTATGAATTTAGCTTACTAATTAGTAGATTGATAACATATTATGTTGGATAACTGTTTCACCAATGTATTTATGTCGTAATGTATGGTTCTGAGTGTTGGGCCACGAAAGGAACGGATGAAAGAAGAGTGCACGCGGCAGAAATGCGAATGTTGAGATGGATGTGTGGGGTCACGAGAATGGATAAGATAACGAATGAGTATATTAGAGGAAGTTTGAAAGTAGCGCCAGTGATAGAAAAGTTGAGGAGTAAGAGGCTAGCGTGGTATGGCGCGGAGGGAAGAAAATCATGTGACTAAAAGAGTGTTAGATATGAGTGTGGATGGATATAGAAGTAGAGGAAGGCTGAATAAGAGATGGATCGACTGTGTGAAGAATGATATGGGTAGGAGGGAAGTGACAATGGAGATGACGGCTGATAGACATATGGAGGACGAATACATATTGTGCCGACCCTGCGTAATGTGGGAAAATGGCAGGAAGAAAAAGAAGAATTGTTTCACTAAATGTTGGTAGAAATTATGTTGTTACCTAGTTTTGTTACTAAAAAGTTGCTATACGTAAACCCCTATAATTGGCTCACTGTTTTGTAATATTTAATTAGCTATTGGTTTTTAATAAATTAAATAATAATAAATAGTACTAAAACACTAAATGGTGGTAAATATCCCATTTTTAGTGAAAGTAACGGGTAAAATTTTCAAGTGGTAAGACCTACAGTGCGTATGTCATGTGTGTAAGGGACGACCTGACGACTGACACCGACGCGACTGCAATTGGCTTACGTAATAGTAAGGCTAAGTTCATATGACCGCGCGGTACAAGATCAAAACGAAATAGTGTTTAGATAGATAGAGAGTGTATATAGATAGGTAGCGCGCGGTAATGTGGACGAGTAGTTTGATCTTGTACCGCGCGGTTAGTAGTTCCGCGCGGTACCGCGCGTTCATATGAACTTAGCCTAAGACTAGAAGCACGTCCAAAAAAAGTATGCCTATCCGCCATTTAGTAAATCACAACAGATATTTCTTCTTTGCGTTCTTAATTTAAAATAGCATCACTCTAACTTTTATAAATTCCTAGAAAATAGCTCCCAGATAAACAAGATTGTTCTCAAACAAGATTAAATAAAACTGCATTTAACCGTTTCCTTTTTAATAATAAACAGATCTCCTGGGTTTACTACTCAGAATTGAAATTAACCCCAGTTTGTTCAAAGCAATATAGACCGTACTGCAAAGGGATAGAGGCGATAAGTGCGTGAAGATAGTTTAACATTTAGCAAAATAGATTCTACCGGGTCAAGTACAAGAATGACGTCAGCAGGATAGGTAGTGATGTGCGTAACATACACTTATCGATGAATTTATAAAACCCAGGCGTGCCTGTTTTCTGCGAAACGGAGCCCATTTCATCTGGCTCCTACTTTCCGTAATGTACCCATGCCGATTTCTGACCACCTCGAGCTTCTTGGTATCTCATTAACACCCACTCTCAATTTTGGCTCATACATTGAGTCGAAAGCCCAGCTGGCCGCTAAGAAGCTTGGAATACTTGCAAAGGTGAGGCAATACTTCACACCGGGACAGTTGCTCAACTTATACCAAGCACAAGTCCGATCATGTCTGGAGTACTGTTCTCACCTCTGGGACGGATCAGCGAAGTACCAGCTAGAGGCTCTAGATTCAATTGAGAGAAGAGCCAAGAAGCTCATTTGCAATGACGAGTTAGCAAAAGCAAGGCTCCACAGCCTCGAGCATCGTCGAAAGGTTGCAAGCCTCTCGGTTTTTTATCGGATACATTTCGGAGAGTGTGCTGCGGAGCTTTTCAACCTAATCCCACCATCCCCATTCTATGATCGGACAACCAGACGCTCCGCGTTGCGCCACCGCTACATGGTAGACATACCTCCCATACGCACAAAGCGGTACTCTTCCACCTTTATTATGCGCACCGCCAAGGAGTGGAACGCCTTGCCTGAGTCTGTGTTTCCTGATAACTACAACCTAGGGATCTTCAAGTCACGAGTGAATAGGTTTCTTCTAGGCAAGCGTGTACCATCGTAGACTGCATCATCGCTTACCATCAGGCGAGATAGTGGTCAAACGCTAGCCTATAATTTATAAAAAAAAAAAAAAATTATCGATGAATTGTTTTAGTGACAACTTCATGGCGTAGATAAGATAAGGTAAGATCTATTTTATGGAAGTTGTGGTATTTAGTTTTTTACGCACTCCACCCTATTATGTCTCTCTGCTGGGCTAAGGTCTCCCCTTTCCTTCCATAGCTTGTAGGGTATCGTTCGATAGGTCTTTCAAAAACATGCTTAGTTTTGCTTAACACTTTTTGTTACATGAGTCCATTTACGATATTAAAAGCTCGCACCTCACACCGGTTCCTTCTATCACGCTTGCACTCGTGCGCATGCATGTCGCGCGCGGAGAAAACATAGCACTATAAAGTTAGCTTAGCTAAGCATAGCATAGCGCAGCGTAGCTTAATGTTGATTGGTAACCTTTATACTGATAACTCGACCAAGTTGAAGACATCTTGGTGAAAGGCCAGATTAAGAGTACCCTAAACCGACGAGCATGTATGAAGAATGTGATGAGAGTGATTGAGGCAAAAGTAGTATGTCAGTATGCAAGTAGAGATCCGTGGTATCTGCCTACCCCTCCGGCATAAAAGCGTGACCTTCATGAAGGAGATTTTTTGCCGAAGGCTGTCGTATTTCGTCGTTTCCGAGGACGGATATCGAAAACTCAAAGTGTTTATATCTATATATATAAAAATCAATTGCTGTTCGTTAGTCTCACTAAAACTCATAAACGGCTGAACCGATTTGCCTAATTTTGGTTTTGAAATATTTATAGAAATCCAAGAAAGGTTTAAAAGGTGAGAAAAAGTAAAGAAATTGCAATGAAAGTAGTAAAAAAAGTAGTAAGTAACTATTTTATTTTCCCATACAAACTGTTCGTACCTGTCAAACTGGATGCGTTTATTTCATTTGTTATCAAAACGTTATTTTAATTATTTAATTTCTGAACGCACTATAAATATTTGACAACAGACAAATGTGACATGTATGTTTGTTGTCAAATATTGGTGAATCCTTGGATATCTTCTTTATAATTTGTGTTTGTGAATTCGTGAAGTGCGAGAAACTCTTTATGTATCCATATAATTTAACCGTCGTTCATTGACGTGAATTCATTTACATGAAGTGTCGCGTCACTTTGACAAGAGTGTTTTATATAGTTTTTATCCCGAAGTTCCACGGGAACGGGAAATGTCAAGCGTGCGAAGCCGCGGGCGGGTCAACTAGTAGTAAATAAATATAGATTCTTAATAAAATATGTATTTTACGCCGTAGAATAAGTTAATTAATATCCTATAACTATTTTGTTTGTACGATCCCAGTATAGCACCGTACATAAGTATTAGTTAGTAATGTTCTGGAGTGCCACAAGAAAACGGTAATGTTTTATGTAAACTGTTTATTCACGATATTAAACACGCATAGCGCCAGCGTCTTAGTCGCGCGGCGGGTTACTCGTCACTCATTGTACAATAATGAAAACGCTGATCTTAGGGATTCGCAACTATATCGATGTTCATAACCGTACATCATTGTTGCTAAATTAAATGATTTATTATTTTTATTATGTATGTATGTATATCGATAACTGTAAATATAGCCCGTGTCCCATCCCTATTAGGCGACGCATCCGCAGTGCGCTCAATCGATGCAGCTCGGATGCCCCGCCCGGTGCGGCGCCCGGCGTTCCCTCCAAGTACCCGCACTACCCACCACGGTAACAACTTATCACTAGCTATTCTACTATACTCTCCAACGCACAGTTTGTTTTTCAAAAGGTCAAGTTTTGGGTAATACATAGATAATATGTAATTTTAAGGTCAGATGAGAATCAGAATCAGAAATGTTTTATTGTTAAACAAAGATCAACAAAGATTGTTGTTGTTGTACAACAAAGATCTTAAATATTCGGTACAAGTTTGAACAGTTTATCCATTTCGGACGTACATTATTAAAACAAAAAATAATGTATTAAATATTCTTATCTACTAATAATTCATCGACTCAATAATATGCTTTTTTTATAAGCAATTTGTGGAGTCCGCATACTACCCACGGTAACATCGCCTACGTATCCCTAGCTATTCAGCTATACTCTCCAATTCTTAAGAAGCTATTGCCAGCTTGAAGCATGCAACATAGAGAAGAGCCAAGAATCTCATTTACAATAATGAGCTGGTGATGTAGGGCTCCACACTCTAGAGCAGGGATTACCAAACTATTTTGGGCAAGAGACCCCTTTTCCAAAATGAACTGATAGTAGTGTGAGGTGAGACATTTTTCGGAGCGGATCGCACTCACCCTGATGAAGATTCACGAATTGAACCGAAACATTGTTGGTCGAAACACCGATAAAACGGTACGTGATAAATCCCGTATTTATAATAATTATTGAATCAATCACGAAAGTTTCCTAAGTAAAATTGAACTGATACCTAAAACCCCTATAGCCAAATTTCTTTTAAAATATTATCTCTAGATTTTGTTTCTCATGATAAAAAAATAAACACTTACCAATTTTAAAACTTTGCGGTTGTTTAAGTGAGTAAACTTGACATCATTTTCTCATCGAAACTTAACAAAATAAATATACATAAAATTCAGTAAATATCAAGTGTATTTATTAATAATTATTAAGGTAAAAATACTTAAGTAGGTAATTATTTTTTGAAAATAACATTAAAATCGAAATGTAAAGATAAAAAAATAATATTTCGACTCCTGGAAACTAATTTCGACACCCAAGGGGTCGATATCGACTACTTTGGGAATCCGTGGTCTAGAGCGTCGACGAAAGTTTTCTATAGAATACTTTTCAGAGAGTGTGCAGCGGAACTTTTCAATTAGATCCCACGATGTCCATTCCATCATCGGACAACCAGACGCTCCGCGATGCGCCACCGCTACATGGTAGACATACCTCCCATACGCACAAAGCGGTACTCTTCCATCTTTATTAGGCGCACAGTCAAGGAGTGGCTACTATTATCCCATAAATCAGGTCCCATGGAATAAAAATGGAGTGTTAAGTCAAGTTGCAATAGCGAGTTTAGCTTTTTTTCTAGGTTACCTACACACTTAGTAGTGTAGCGCGTACGAAGTCGCGGGCAACAGCTAGTAATATAAATAATAAATATTGCTGGACATTTCACACAGCACTATCTACCCCCGAACTAAGCAGAGCTTGTACTATGAGAACCAGATAACTGAGAGAATACTTATATACTTTTTATTTGTTAAAAACATACATAAAATACCTATATAAAAAAACTGGTCAAGTGCGAGTCGAACTCGTGCGCCGAGGGTTCCGTACCTACCCATTATAATAGCACATTTTTATTTATTTACCTTATTTGAGGTTGGTGCCGATTAAGCTAGTCCTCTAAATTGTATGAGCGCCCATACAACTCAGAGGACTATCTTAATTGGCGTCAACTATGTATGTATAGGGACATCCTTTAATTTTCAACTTTTTTTATTTTTGGAATTTTTCCTTTATTTGTGCTGACCTTGCTTTTTGCCAAAGTTCGTGATTCTAGGTCAACGGGAACTACCATATAGGTTTTCGAGCTAAAACCTATAGCGTACCTATAGGTTGACCTAGAATTGTCTAGTATGTTTAAAATCAAGGTCTTTATAGCACAAGTAAAGCAAAAATTCCGAAAAATAAAAAAAGTTGAAAATTAAGGTAAATTTTGGTACGTACAAGTTTTCGCGAAAATCTAAATTTGCCCATATCTTTTTATCGTGTTGACTCAGGACCTTGATTTTTATACACATAATAGGGACTATATACCTCAGTATCTAGTATAAATTTCAACTTGCTAGGTCCACCCGTTCCTGAGAAAATCGGTGGTGACAAACGGACAGACGGACAAGAGTGTGATCTTTTAAGGATTCCTTTTTTACCTTTTGAGGTACGGAACCCTATAAAATATCCAGACCCGGAACATATATCTACAGATCATGCAAACATTTGTTTCGCGGTAGCGAATAGTAGCCGGCCATTCACCCACTGCGCCGCAGAGGTCGTCATGTTTATCAGTCTTCTTCTTCTTCTGTCGTGTCAATGGCTGTTTAACGTCTAAATTTTACTAGCCCAGAAGAGAGCAACTTCCACACCCTCTCTGTTGCCTGGTACAAGTCTTCTCTTGTGCAAGTGGTTGAGCATAGAGGACATGAGAGCAGGTGTGTAAGTATGAACTCTCAACTCAAGCTGTTAAAACAACTGTAGGTTTTCAAAGTTACTTTTCTATTAATCTCCTAGAAAATCTCATTAGCAAGAACTACAACAAACTTTGAAGATTGCTCATCGATTTATTAAGTTAACATAATTATTCCTAGAACTAACATTAGGTATGTAGATTGAAACCTGACTAAATACCCTCACCATCATAATCATATCAGCCATAGGTCTCCCCCATAGATTTCAAGAGTGACCCATCTTGTACGGAATACACCCAACGGCTCCCAGCAGCCTTTATCAGGGCATATTTCCATCTATTGGGGGGCCGTCCTACGCTGCGCTGTCTACATGGTCTCCACTCTAGAACCTTTTGCCCAAATGGCCATTCGCCGTCAGTTCTTCGAGCCCACGCCACTCAGCTTTCTAAGGAAGTTGCAAGAACGATCTTACGACAGAGTTACTTACGAATAACACTAATATTATATTATAAATGCAAAAATTTGGATGTTTGTTTTTTTTTGTTTGTTACTCAATCACGTCGTAACGGCTGAACAGATTTAGAAGATACATACACTACGTACTACGTTCTTGATGCGTACAGCTAAGGTATGAAACACTTTGTGGTCGTCTGTTTTTCCTAATGAATACAATCCGGGCCTCTTTACGGTAAGAGTGAATAGGTTTCTTCTACATCTTCGTGTTTCATCTTAGACCACATCATCGCTTACCATCAGGTGAGATTGTGGTCAAACGAAGATCTATGCAGTTTAAAAAAAATAAGATGAAATTTTGTATGTACGTAGATTATAACCTGGATTAACACATAGGCTACCTTTTATCTTATAAATCAGGTCCCATGGGATAAAAATGAGCTGTCAAGTCATGTTGCAACAGCGAGTTTAGCTTTATTTCTAGGTTACCTACATATTTAATAGTGTAACGCGTACGAAGTCGCGGGCAACAGCTAGTTTATAATACATATTAGTTTTATTAGTTTCGATTACCTTGTGTTTGTCTAGGTTTAGATAAACGAGAATCTATGTGTCTTAAAATTTTAATTAAACTTTCCGCTTTACCAAATATTCAATAACTACAATTAAGTTTTACACAAAGGTTAACTGGAAGATAATGCTATCTAGCATTAAGCTTGCTTATGCACAAATTATTTGTATTTAGTAAAACTAGAGGTTCGCCCCGAACTGAGATCTCGCGATTCTCCCATAAAAAAAAAATATTTGTAATCTTTGACTATCAAAATAGTGCAGCGACATGATTAAACAAACAACTTTACCTACAGTTTCATTCAAAATACAGGTAACGGGAGTTCATGTTAATTGGTTTCCCTTTTTTGTGATAGAAATTGCAGTTATTCTGGATTTCAGACTTTTCTCCATATTTGTGTCACTAAAGCTACGCGCATACCAAATTTCAGCACTGTGGGGCCACTAGTGTACCCTGTGAATTTTGTCAAAATTCAGTTTTTATTATGGCTAATAACTTAAAAACGACAAAGTTCAAACTAAAAATAAAAACAGGGTCAAAATGTACTCATAAAGATCTTTTATTAGACGTGCCACTTGATCGGATAGTCCTATTTGTTTTTTTTACCCGTCTTGAACCCCAATATCTCAACAACCCCCTCACATTTTTAACTCATTTAGTCACACCAAAATTGTGCCATCACTACCTACCTATATATCAAATTTCAAGATGATCGGATAAAAGCTTCGAAAGTTATGCTCGGACAAACAAACATACATACATACATACAAAGACGATTTGCTGAAGTCGCTCGATCAATTAGGAATTTTCATAAAATTTATTTATTAGTAAGGATAATGGTAATGGGTGGGCTGTGGGTGTCCAAACAACTTTTGTCGGTTCATTGACCGCAACTGGTTTTTAGGATGAATCAGACTTACTGTTTTATTAGCTCATTCAGGAGCTGATCAATTATTTCATTTTGCGTTCGGGTGCTTTGTTTTTCTAATAATCGGTATTTGCTTAAGTCAAAATTAAATTAAAAATTAGGAAAAATATTCAGTTTAACCCGGCGAGGATGTGGAAGGGTCAATTTGACCCCAACAATTTTTAAACGCGTGTAGATTTTTTTCCCGCACTTATAGGGTTTTGGGTGTCTCAGTAGCTGTCGTCATTGAACCCGCGCGCTTGCCGCGCCCCACTACTCAGTCGGCCGCCGCCTGCGACGGGAGCAACACATGCGCAAAGCCAAAAAGGGTAAATATGACCCTGCCACAACCGCGGCGTGACAATTTTTTACAATGTTTCGAAAATAATTTTTACGTAATTTTATTATATTTTCAGGTGTTTTGTACAAAATGTATAACGAGGAGCGTGGGAATGACCGCATACGTCTTGCTTTGATGCAATCTGACAGTGAAGACGACTTGTTATCTGACGGTAGTGAAGATGAAGATCATTTGAGTACACGCAGTCAGGATAGTGATACTGAGCGAAATACATCTGTTGGTACAGTGCGTAAGAACAAGAGGCAACTTCCAAAGGCATTTACCAATACTCGCGGTCACGGCATCTATTCGTCGAAGTTTGCCTTTCAAAAGGATATAACGCTCGTGTCTCATGTACCCAAAAAAAAACAAGGTTGTTATACTTATGTCTAGTCTCCACCACAATGACGCAATTGACGAATCAACGGGCGAGAAACAAAAACCTGAGATAAACACATTTTATAACACCACTAAAGGTGGAGTAGATGTAGCAGATGAGTTGTCTGCGACATACAACGTGAGCCGCAACTCCAAGAAATGGCCTCTCACTGTCTTCTATTCAATGCTCTATACTATATGGCTGGAATTAATGCGTATATTATACACGGGTCAAACGCAGCGACTGTTCAAAAACGTCGTCATTTTATAAAAACACTGGGCAGATTGTTTATTACCGAACACTTGAAGTATCGTAAGGAAATATCTCAATTGCCGAGACAGCTACGCCAGAGAATCAGAGAATTCTGTGGAGAACCTGAACAAGAAGCACCTCCTAGACTTCCAGGTGTACGAAAAAGGTGCCAAGTATGTCCTTATGCCCGCCATCGCAAAACAGCAAATGTTTGTAAGGAATGCCATAAATATATTTGTACCGAACACACTGTTATAATGTGCCAGCATTGTACTGCAAACACAGACAATAATGATAATTAGTTTATAAGTATGATAGGACTAAGTGAAGCTGATTGATCTCTACATATGTATGTACCAAATTACAAGATGATTAATATTAGAAGATTAATATTTTAGGTTTTATTAGTGTATTTAAGTAACTATATAAAACGTTGATTATTTTGTAGTGCTTTGCCAAAACTGATTTAATTATAATATTTTGTACTATTATATGCGTGTTTTATTTAACCAGGGCATAGAAAAATATGTATTTTATAATAATACATACCAATCTTTGGTTCGAAAATAAAAAAATGACGTGTTAAGCGCAATGGTATACAGGGTCAAAATGACCCTCAACAACCTCGGCGTAACTTTTTTCACCACATCCTCGCCGGGTTAAAAATATTTTGTTATGATTTTTTTTTTTTCAAATAATCAGTTTTTTTTAATACATATACATAAATCATTATTATAAATACGGGATTTATCACGTACCGTCTTATCAGTGTTTCGGACGACAATGTTTCGGTTCAATTCGTGAACCTTCATCAGGATGAGTGCGATCCGCTCCGAATAACGTCTCGCCTCGCACAGTGCGAATTGAACCGAAACATGGTCGGTCGAAACACCGATAAGACGGTACGTGATAAATTTCGTATTTATAATAATGATTGAAATAAATCACGAAAGTTTTCTAAGTAAAATAATATATATACATAAATATATATTTTGTGCCAATTTTAAATTCTAATAATACATCAGTTACACATAATACAAGACATGGTATTATGTGACGCTTCTAATGCCTTTTTAACCGACTTCAAAAAAGGAGGAGGAGGTGTTCTCCGATTACTCAAAGACGCCTCGGCCGATTCGAGAAATTCTTCTTTTTGTTTAAAAGGGTTTCCCAGGTGGTCCCATTGGCACCAATGTCAGGATTTGATGATGGGATCCCAAAAAAATCGTGAGCAGCTCTTAAATTTAATAGGGAGCATAATGTGTTTTAAATCAAAGTAACTGGTTTCGATTTTTTGAAGATTGTTATATATTTTTTTAAATTATTTGTTAATCCAACAATGATTTTTTTAGGTAAGTTTTGTTTGTTGAACAGCGCAAGGTATACAAATAGATTATGTCCATATTAGGACATAGGCTACGTTTTACCCAACTGCGCAAAAGGAGGGTAAGTTTTATTGATAAACCATGCGCGCTAAGCCGCGGGCGGGTCAACTAGAAGACTATGAATTATGTTCAATTGATGCATAGACCTCAGTCATAGATAATTTCAAGTCTAACCTAAGAAGTTACATTAGACCATAAGGTACCTGTAAGAACAAGTCATTACAAATTTTTTCCAAGATTTCGTATCATCACGCTGTATAATCAAGGAGCTAGGCAGAAAAACTGCAAATCCTCGGTTACTAGAGTTGAGACATACCGGCATTTCCGTCTGTCTGTCCGACAAGTTACAGCTAGCCGTATTATTCCTGCAGTACCTAAAACTGAAATTGACGAATATTTTAATGACAAGTTTTAGATACATACTAACCTTTTTTTTTATAAATTATAGGCTAGCGTTTGACCACTATCTCGCCTGATGGTAAGCGATGATGCAGTCTGCGATGGTACACGCTTGCCTAGAAGAAACCTGTTCACTCGTGACTTGAAGATCCCTAGGTTGTAGTTATCAGGAAACACATACTCAGGCAAGGCGTTCCACTCCTTGGCGGTGCGCATAATAAAGGTGGAAGAGTACCGCTTTGTGCGTATGGGAGGTATGTCTACCATGTAGCGGTGGCGCATCGCGGAGCTTCTGGTTGTCCGATCATAGAATGGGGATGGTGGGATCAGATTGAAAAGCTCCGCAGCAAACTCTCCGGAATGTATCCGATAAAAAACCGAGAGGCTTGCAACCTTTCGACGATGCTCGAGGCTGTGGAGCCTTGCATTTGCTAACTCGTCATTGCAAATGACCTTCTTGGCTCTTCTCTCAATTGAATCTAGAGCCTCTAGCTGGTATTTTGCTGATCCGTTCCAGAGGTTAGAACAGTATTCCAGACATGATCGGACTTGTGCTTGGTATAAGTTGAGCAACTGTCCCGGTGTGAAGTATTGCCTCACCTTTGCAAGTATTCCAAGCTTCTTAGCGGCCAGCTGGGCTTTCGACTCAATGTAGGAGCCGAAATAACTACTATATTTATCCTTAACTTTACTTTTATGCAATGATCCTCTCCATCCAAAGGTTGTATGGAAGAGATCGTTTTCTTAAGCGAAAAAACCGCCCATTATGCTTACATTTATTTATTTTTAACTGTTGTGTCTATATTGTAATGTATAATAAACATTTAAGTCTCGCTTGCACTGTCAGTGCGAGGCGAGACATTATTCGGATCGGATCGCACTCACCCTGATTCACGAATTGAACCGAAACATTGTCGGTCGAAACACCGATAAGACGGTACGTGATAAATCCCGTATTCATAACAAAGAATTTACATTAATTCTACCATTAATTCATTCATTCTACCTACTTTGACAATTAGATTTGAATGTTTTCTTTTTAAAATGAATATTACCTAACAACAACAATGACAAGATTTTAAAACCATCTCAAAAATTGTCAAGCCTAGAGGGGACGTCTAGCTAGAGCAATGACGTCCTTCTCTCTCCAAAATATTGTTTTGCCCAACAGGATCCTATAATGAACCTATCAATTACCACCTATCATTACATTGTGGAATTTAATAAATGATTGAGTATTGAGTATTCATTTGGCATGATGATACCTTTTAGTGACGCCTAGTAAGATATTAAATAAAAACAAATAAAACTTGTTTTTAGGGGTTTTTATACTACGTGTAGTTGGAACAAGCTTAAGGTCCACCTGATGTTAAGTGGTAATCATCGCCTATGGCCTATAGCAAAGTATTGCCTCATAGGACACGCACCTTAGAAACGTGCCCTACAAGGCACCGCCATGCATCCATCAACTCGAGGCATACAGGTGTATAGCCTCATGTGCCCGTAATTTCACCGGAAATCCCTTCATACCGAAACACAGCATTGCTGCTTGGATACAGAAATAGACATTGTGGTAGTACTTCCCCGGGCGAACCATTTCACAAGGAACTCTACATCTCTTATATGGGTGTTAATACTCACGCACCAACTCCAAAATTGACCATAATTTAAGTAATCTAATCAATAATAATTTAAACATTAGTATATCATAATCTTTGATTATATACAAGTATATAATCAAAGATCATAATGTTCAAACTAGCGTAATAGATGGCGTTGTCTTGAGATAAGCCACCAAAATAGATGGTTTATACTCGTATGTCAAATTATCAGTCTCTAACGACAAAATATCAAAATTTGTCAAAAACAATCTCATCTCGTCAATTTGTCAACAAACACATATGTTTTTTTTAATTTCATGTTCCACGTCATCTTCCAAAATAATGTTGACACGACGTGCGTATGGTTTATATGACAAAATCTCAAAAACACAAATATCAAAATTTATCAAAAACAATCTCACTTAGATAAACAAACACAAATTATTATTTTTAATTTCAAGTTCCTCGGATTTTAATGATAACACGGAAATTGAAATTGATAATTCACTTTCTTTTTATAACAGCTTATGATAGAGCAGCGCCATCTGTTAACAATTCTAAAAACATGGCTGTGAAAACCCCTCATCCGTTACAGCTTTTAAATTCTATATTTTTCGCCTCTCTCGTACCCAACTCTATCGTCATAGGAAACGAATATTAGCACGATTGAATGCAATCAAAATTCAACGACACTGTCTAACCTTCCTAAATCCTATGACCATAACAACCATTTTACCACACCTGCTTCTTTGCACATACAACGTTTGTAGACGGGAATTGTGGCTGTTAAAAGTTGTTAGTAAAATGAGTTTTAATGTAAAGAACTAGGAGCTATTTTAACGTGAGTGTTATGTGTAGTTGTGTAGTTTTGTTTGGCGTAAGAAGTGTTAACAGCCTTCGAGCAGGCTCTCACTTTGCAATGGACTTGTGATATTGTAAGCGCTGGTTTATATTGGAGGTCCCTTAAAGGTACAAATAACGGATAATGAGCCATGGGTTTTTAAAGCCATGGTTTTATTATTATTATTAAAATAAATAAAATAAAATAATAAATTAAAATGTCACATAATATTATTAAATATATTAACAGTTTTATAATTGCTAATAATATAGATGGCGTTGCTCTGTCATACGCTGATTTTATCAAAGGAAAGTGAATTATCAATGTCATTAGCCGTGTTATCATTATATTCTGAGGAACTTGAATTTAAAAATATCATTTGTGTTTGTATATACTCGTATATGGAAGTGAGATAGTTTTAGAGTAATTTTAACATTGTGACTTTGAGATTTTGGCGTATAAACCACACGTCGTGTCAACATTATTTTGCGAGGATCATGAAATTAAAAAAACATTAGTGTTTGTTTACAAACTGAGGAGATGAGATATGGATTTTTATTTCGGCCAAATTTTGATATTGTGTCGTAGAGATTTTGGTACAGTTTAGCATATATAGGTACCATCTTTTTTGGTGGCAAACTCCAGAAGTTTTGAAGTTTTATTACAATTATAATTCGTTTTTTGTTTTAGGTATGGCGTATTGGGTTAATGCTGTAAAGTTATATTTAAGTGTAATAATAATAAACGAATTGATATTGTGTCTTTGAGATTTTGGCATATAATAGTAGATTATTAAACGAGGGGATAAAGCAGTGTCTTGCGTCACGAGCGCTGTATTGAATCTGTAACTAGAATCCTGAGTGCAGAGAGGGATATAAGCACGCCCAAGATGCAGATAGCTTTATCCACGAGGGGAATACTCTAGTTTTCACGCTTTCTGCGAAACAATAAAAACCAAATCTAGGTGCATTACGTGCAGAGGTTAGTTCGATTTACGAATAAGTTCTTATTGAGTGGGTCTTTTAGGTTCAAATTTTAATAGAGATGAGGGTCTAAATTCAAATTACATTATGCCTACGAGGGCATAATGAAATTCAGTACAACTTTACTCCCGGTTCAGCCGTAGGGATTTAATAACCTGCTTTCGGTGAGGTTTACATGACATATAATTTGACATTGTCGAGCAGGTGGTGTGAAAACAATACTTTTTGCCGAAGTTCTCATTAAGCTACGAGGCATGCCTTTTAAGTTTTGTCGTTTGAAGAAAAAAACACAACTAGAACCTTATACTCGTAGTACTTTTTATTGTTTTTCAAAGTATTCACCGCGTAGCTTAATACACTTTTCCATTCGCTCAAACCAGTTATTATAACATTTATTCCACTCTAAAGTGGGGGTGTTCAAAATGGCTGACTTGAAAGCGTCGACTGCTTCTTCACCGGACTGGAACCTTTGACCACGAAGACTTTTCTTAATTTTAGGAAATGTAAAGAAATCGTTAGGGCTTAGGTCAGGACTGTATGGAGGATGGTCAAGAATTTCTACTTTTTCCTGCTTCAAATACTCAATCGTTTGACGAGCGCTGTGTGAGCTTGCGTTGTCGTGGTGCAGGATGATGCGTCGCTTTGAGTTAGATTTTCGAAGTTCGGCGATGACTTGTGGTAAACAAACTGTAGTATACCACTCTGCGTTAACCGTTCTACGATCTTCAAGTGCAATAGTCGCAACATGGCCGGTTTTTCCAACGAACGTGGCCACCATCTTCTTTGAAGTGCTTCGAGAACGAACAACTTTAGTCGGCTTTGGCTCGTCTTGAAAGACCCAGATTGTAGATTGTTGTTTGGAATCAGGATCGTAGGCATAGATCCAAGATTCGTCACCACTTATGATGTCGTAGACGTGATTTGACTCCCCTCGGTTGAACCTTTGCAGAGTTTTCTTACACCATCTGACGCGGGCCGCCTTGTGATCGTCGGAAAGCAGATGCGGTATCCAACGGCAAACTAGCTTTCTCACACCAAGCGCTTCATGCAAGATCTTCTGAATGGTTGTCCCTGAGATGCCTAATAGATCCTCTATCTCTCGATACGTCACATGACGATCTTCGAGAATTAGTTGTCTCACAGCAATGATGTTATCTTCAGTGAAGGCGGATTTTGGGCGTCCTTCGCGAAATCTGTCACTAACACTAGTATGTCCACGCTGGAATTCTAAATACCAGCGTTCGACAGTCCGCAGACATGGGGCTACATCACTTAACACAGATGTTAGCTCTTCTAAACACTGAAGCCGTGTCAGGCCTCTTCTAAAGTTGTAGAAAATTATTGCATGAACATTTTCCTTAGAAAGATTCATTTTCGTACGTGACCTGACAGATTCAAATCGAAACTGTGACTAAACAATAGCATTAATCCTAATACTTTCAACTGTTTTGAGATTCAAAATGTAAACACATTCGAATATAGAACAGTTCCAAATTCAAAATTGCCGGAAAATATGGAAACGACAGAACTTAAAAGGCATGCCTCGTATATATCTTCATTAGTTATTTAATTACGAGTAGGTGATTAGTTTTCAAAACATTTAATACTAAGTTCATTGTTATTATTAGCCGACTTAAAAAAATATCTGATGATGGAATCCATGAGAAAATGAATAAATGAATGAAAATTCTGTATTGCACAAAATTAAAATACTCTTTGAACAGGCAAACTTAATGCTAGATAGCATTCTCTTCCAGATAACCAAAATCAATCATCAAATTCTTCAATTTGCTATGGCGTCTGCACATTTATTCGATTGATTTCTGATCAACAAACTTTATGCTTTTTCAAAGCAATTTTTGAGAAGTCTACTCAAATATGAAACCAGTTTGAACTTACAAAGTAAATAGCCAACACCTGCGTACACGCAGCTTTACAAGCACGAGTCATTCAGTCGCTCCGAAGCCTCCGTCCATGCCGGTCGCAATGTCGCGCTGACAGTGACACCGTCGCCATTTTGTTTGGTCAGCTGTCACTTTTAAGGTTATAGTGCTGTGGTTTTTTGTTTTAGTGTATTTTTAGGTAAGTTTGATAAACTATTGTTTTTTAAACATATTTTTATGGGTATATTTTTCTTATAAATTGAGGTTTTTAGACTTTTTATGATTTGATCAGGTTATTTTGTTCAGTGATAACCTGTGATAGTACTTACTAAGTTGTCAAAGGACATCTTTTTCAATTGAACTTAATTAGGTCATTCTCACTGAATACTATTTAGATTTTCGTTATGTTATAACAAGTTATGAGTACATATAGGTACTCACTTAATACGAAGAAATGACGTAAGTTTAATTAATAAAGTTTATCTGTTTGCAACTTGCTGAGGTTGTTAAGCAGTTTTGTTTTAATATCAAGTTCAGGTAGAGTTCCAAATCCTATACAGTAGACCTGCGGTAATCCGTCAAACGTTTTGCAAGGCGGTGTCGGACTATAGAGTAACCTTGCAATCTGACAAATACTCATACTCATTTATTCAAACCGTACGGACACAATAGAACACTTGGTTACGTCAGTAATTGATCGAGCGAAGCGTGATCTCCAAGTCAACTTGGCCAAATCGGCGTTGTATGTATGTATGTAAGTATGTATGTATGTTTGTTTGCCCGAGGATAACTTTCGAAGCGTTGATCCGATCATCGTGAAATTTGATAGGAAGTGATGGCAAAATTTTGGTGTAACTAAATGAGCTAAAAACGTTGGGGGCTGTTGAGATATTGGGGTTCAAGAGGGTAAAAAAAATGAGACTATCACGTCAAACGGGACGTCAAATGAAAGGTCTTCGTAGTACATTTCGATTCCGTTTTAGTAAAGTCTATGCAGTTTTTGAGTTATTAGCCATAATAAAAACTCAATTTTAAAAAAATTCACAGGGTAGGTACACCAGTGACCCCACAGTGCTGAAATTTGGTATGCGTGCAGCTTAAATGACACAGATATAGGCAAAAGTCTGAAATCCAGAATAACTGCAATTTGTACCCCAATTAAGGTAAACCAATTAACATGAACTCCCGTTACCTGTAATTTGAATGAAACTGTAGGTCAAATATGATGGTTTATATTTCGTGGCACTATTTTTATAGTCAAAGATTACAAATAACATTTTTTTTTTTGTTATTATGGGAGACTCGCGAGATTTCAGTTCGGGGCGAACTAGTAGTTTATTAAAAGTGATAAAAAATAATGGTTGCTATTACATGATAGGTACTTAGGTACATACTTAACTAATTACATATGCTTTATCTAAGTAGCTCTTTGCACCATCATTTTGGAGGTGCTAGAATTTCATATAGGTACATTATTTTCATATACATTTAAGCATCTAAACACTAATTTAATAAGTATGTACTTAAGATTAACAGAGTCGCGGATGAATCCAACCGGGACCCCGTGAACCTGTCAAAAGCTGGTGCAGCATCGACTCACTCAGCTGATGGGCGGTTTGATGATGCACTATCACTGAAGTGAATGAAGGAATATCGGTGGGTTCTTAGTCGGTATGCCTACCTATGGAGAGTCCGACAGATCCCTTCAACTCTCCCCGAGTTGGAGGACATGCGAAAAGCATTTTCCCACCGTAAAAAATTTAAAAAAAAAGGTGGGCATTGTCAAAGAATTCATTATAATACCTAATTTGAATTCTAAATTGATATGTTTGTCAATAGGTAACAATTATAAATATTGAAGTGCATTAGGAACTTACATAGATACCTATAAAAATGGTAATAAACCTTTGTAGACGCTGATAAAGGCATGTCGGATTATAGGGGTGGGGGGGGCAGATTAGACAAGGGCCGGATTATCTCGCGGGCCAACCGTCTTATACATATAGGCTGTTTGATAATATACGCACAAAAATGAAAGGTGTTATTTTGATGAGCATAATAAATAAATTTGTGAAATGTTTACCATAGAAATGTGAAATTTATTTTGGCATGTAAAACAAACACTTAATTAAACTTATGTTGTGCTATTGCTTAATGCTTACCATCTAACCACAGATACTATATTGGTGACACCTCGAGATATCTCTTGTTGTCCCTTTCTAACCCTAAACCCGCTTCCATTTTCGAAAGAGATATCAAATCGCCCTTTGTTTTTGGTTATCGATTGCAAGAGTAGGCAGTAAGTTTTATATCAAATTAATTAATCACCTAAACTTAGTCGATTTTCTATAAAATTTGATAATATATCTAATAGTTTATGTTTTGAGAAACCGGCACTTGAATATCGTCAGTATATTACCAAACACCCTGTATATATATATATATATATATCTATATTGTTAAAGTTTGTAAGTTACATTGTCTACAGGCTGAAAATAAAAATACGTTACTTTTGACTTAAAAAGACAAGTAATGTCACACTTGCGTTATATTTAGACTCTTGTAGACTCCATAAAGTTAGTAAATCGTTTAAAGGGCAAGGTGTACGCTTTTATAACAAACTCCCAAGTGATGTACGAAAATTGAAAATTAGCAAAAAATTTCAATTCAATTTTTATTCCATGTAAATCTAGGTACAATGTTAGGTGGTAGCGGTTTTATGTAAGCGCTAGATTTTGTCTTGCAGCGTACTATTTAAACGAAATCATTATGAGAAAGCTTGGGATTGAAAATGCTCCAAATCAAAAGTTACAAGTTAGACGTAATCTATTTCTTTATTGTTATGTATTCTGAAAAGATCATTAAAAAAACAACCAGCCTTGTTTCTTACCTTTCTTTCCTGGCTTGGTCGCGGAGGAACAGGCAGTAAAATTGGTGTTTCAAAGTGTGATTTTAATGAATAAATATATTTTTAATTATTTCCATCAAGCGATGTAACCTACACAGATTTGTCAATACGGTATCGATACTATAAGGTTCGCGTAACGCGGTTAGTTAAAATTTCCTAAATTCATTATTTTATTTTAATCGCAAGACTTTGCGATTTAGCCATAAATCGCGCATAGAATGAATCAGACCAGAAACAAAATTTTATTATTTTTAATTATCTCCTTACATAAATAATAAATAAATATCGACATTTCACACAGTGCTATCTAGCCCCAAACTAAGCGGAGCTTGTTCTATGGGAACTAGATAGCTGATAGAATACTTATATACTTTTTTTTTTGTAAATACATACTTATAATATATAGAAAAACACCCAGACACGGAACAAATATCTGTAGATCATGCAAACATTTGTTCCGCGGCGGGAATCGAACCCGCTACCTCCTGCGCCTCAGCCGGCTATACGCCCACTGTGCCACGGAGGCAGTAATACATACATATCTAAACCTAAATAAAAAAACCGCAAGAAAATAAAATTTACAATAAAATACAAGAAAATATTTACACTACACAGTGATAAAGGAAGAATAGTAGAGTTCCTTGTGAAAGGGCTCGCCCGGGGAAGTACTGCCACCATACCTATTTCTGCCACCAAGCAGCATTGCTGTTTTCAAGGGTATGGTTGCCGGTGAAATTGCAGGCTCGTGAGGCTATACACACCTGTATGCCTCAAGTTGATTGACGCAGAGCAATAGTAGGGCAAGTTTCGAAGCAATACTTTGTTATAGGCGATGGTTACCACTTAACATTATGTAGGTCATTATGCTGGTTTCATCAGCAGGTCGTATAAAACAAATATCGATAAAGTGTCCACGAAATTAAAAAAAAAAATAGGTTATTTGTTTTTTTTTTGTATTTATACCAAAACTTTCAAGAAGTCACACAGATAGACAGATTTTGTATTTTACAATAGATTTTATTTGATGGAGCACATTAATAATAATGTTTTAATGCACTAATGGTAAATAATAATAAGGCAAGCTTAATGTTAAAAGTATAACCTTTCCGGTAACCATTGTATTGTAGATAGAGCTCATCTTTATTTTAGTTTAAGTAAATAAATAATGCTGGACATTTCACGCAGCGCTTTCTAGCTCTACGCTAACTAAGCAATGCTTGTATACACGGCTACACCTCAAGCTATACATTTCCAGTATAAACTGACCTCGCATTATGTAGGTTTTCTGTAAAATGAGAGGTCAGCATAAACTGGAAATTTATAGCTTGCTGTGTAGCCGTGTGTACTATGTGAACCAGATAACTGATAGAATACTTATAAAAAAAATTTATGTTAATATTACATATTTTATGTAAATACATATTCATAATAAATAGAAAAAATGCCCAAACCTGGAACAAAATTTAATATCTTTAGACCATGCAAATCGCAGGGGGAATCGAACCCGTAATCTCATGCGTCTCAGCCGGCTATTCGCCCACTGCGCCACAGATGTCGCAAATTATTAACATTATATCAAGGATATATGTACCTATATTCTTTTAAAATAATTAAAGAATATCTACTGATTCTGAATAGAATAATTCTATGAATACTGGACAAACACAAATACTCTTTCAATAAAACATTGCAACATAAATAAATTTTCAATGACAGAGGTTGTTGCTTAGTGGGTGACTGCTAGTGGTTAGTGTCTATTAGGAATGGAACGTTTCACGAGTAGTATGTGAAAAATCATATGATATTATAAATTATGTATCACACCTTCTATTTTCCTGCGTAACCTGCTAAAAATCATTCAAATGAAATCACTTTCGGTTTTCATCGTACCCATATCGGTCTCAGTCATTCCGGTCTGCTGCAAATCAGTCGTTCGCATTTCTTCGGAATTCATCGGGCGTTTTCGTTGCACGTAATTTTTCAAATGTGAAATACCAGTAGCAAGAATAACAAGTGTCATATTACGTACTTCATCATTATAAAAAATCATTAGCTATAGTTTCCCCATAGTTCATTCAAAGTGAAGCTCCACAATTGTCCCATAAATCCCCTTTCCAATAATTTCTGCGCATGTCCCTCACTTGAACAAGTAACGAATATTAAATATTTAGGGATATACATTGACGAAAATCTCACTTGGAAAAAACAAATAGACTACCTGTGTTCCAGGCTCAGAAAAATGCTGCACATTTTCAAGCGCCTTAGAGCTATCACAGACGTAAAAATCATAAGGCTAGTATACCTGGCACTATGCCAAAGTATCCTATCCTATTGTTCTAGCTCCTGGGGCGCTGCTTGCAAAACATATTTACACAAACTAGAAAGGGCCCAACGCGCAGTACTAAAAGTTGCTTACCACAAACCATACAGATACCCTACAGAATCCCTATACAAAGACGTAAACCACCTTACGGTTCGGCAGTTGTATTTATCCTCAGTCATACTCAAGTTCCATAAAACCTCACTTATTACAGTCGCCTCTACTTATTCCAAC
Source organism: Philereme transversata (assembly GCA_963924445.1). Classification (NCBI taxonomy): domain Eukaryota; kingdom Metazoa; phylum Arthropoda; class Insecta; order Lepidoptera; family Geometridae; genus Philereme; species Philereme transversata. The sequence goes on from OZ004346.1 coordinate 26,456,209, forward strand.
AGATGGACAGTATGGAGCGCCCTGAAAGTCAAAACAAGTTTTGGCAAAAGAAATTATAACTTTGTAGATCCTACACTCTACACCAAAATAAATAAATCAATAGATATAATGGATCTCGCGACTAAAAAGTGTAAGAAAAAATTACTAGCCTGGCTATTAACACTAAACTACCATGAAACGGAATCCCTTCTTATCACACCAACGTGATAGTCACACATGAATAAATGAAAACGAACTTAAGCACAAAAACAAAAATATGTACATAATAATTTATAAGAAACAAGAGAAATCAGTTATAACATATTCAAAATAAATAAACATTATTCCATATACTGAAATTCCCTCCCCCCCCCTCCCCCTTCCTCCCTACACACGATTCAGAACCCTATATCAATAGAATTATGTAGCACTAGTAAAATAGATCCCTAGGCATCGATTTCCTTCTCTCTCACTACCACAGGTACACACTACACATCAAGCACACACGCGCACTTACATACACACACCCACACACCACACACCACACCCACACACACAAACACACAAATACACACACTCACACTCTCAAACAGGACGAAAGAGACTATCTCCCACAACACAGGTTTTACCTAGGGTGGGAGCTAGTGAGCTTGTATTCTGGATTATTCCTTTGTTAAGATCTCTGCTAAATGTATGTAACATTGTATTATATTGTTTGTTAATGTTTCAATAAATAAATAAATAAAATATATACATCCGAAACGTCATAGTATCGCACATAAATTAATGTATATACATATGTTATATCGTATTTAACTAATGTATGTATTCTAAATATTATATTTAGGTATAATTATATAATTTAATAATTTATTTATGTATATCTGTTTGTAGTATTTTTTGTATAAAGTATTGTTACGAGCTGGGGGTTCGGGATAAAATAATGGGAATCAATCTAACCAAAATAACACTTTTATTCAACACTAAAACGATGAATACACAAACTTGGTCACACGTAATCACAACACACTAATTTACACCAGTGTTGCACTACTTAAAGTCACCGAAATGTTCGCACGTATAGCAAAATCCAGACTGACTGTCCGGCCAACTCTCCGGCCTATTTATATCGCGCACAATTCACTACACTAGAACGATCTCGAACGTTTCAGGAAAGGGTCGGTGTTACGACAGAGTGACCACTCCCCATTCTGCGCAACTGCAGGTAAACGTCGCATGCAGGTATATTCCATATAAAGTATTACGTATTCCGTGACACAGTAGGTAAGACGAGAGTCTTCGAGAAATTTCGACTATTTCTTATTGTGTAACAGCGTAACAGTATTTAGGTATTAGTTGCACTCCCTTCATCCATAATATTATCTTAGTATTAAATGTGCACCCCCAATCATATCTTTGACATAACTAAATCCTCTCCACCTAAAGGTTGTCTGAAGAAATCGCTTCAAAGCGATAAGACCGCCCATTATACTTTTTGCTTTGTGTCTTCTATTTTGTCTGTAATTTTAATTTTTTAAGTTGCACAATAAAGTGTTTTCATTCATTCAATTATTGCCTATATCATTAAGAATATAAGAGGAAGTTTGAAAGTAGCCCCAATGATAGAAAAGTTGAGGAGTAAGAGTCTAGCGTGGTATGGGCATGTCATGCGGAGGGAAGAAAATCATGTGATTAAAAAAGTGTTAGAAATGTGAAAAATATTAAAAATGTGGATGGATATAGAAGTAGAGGAAGGCCGAAGAAGAGATGGATGGACCGTGTGAAGAATGATATGGGTAAGAAAGAAGTGACAACGGAGATGACGGCTGATAGAGGGGTATGGAAGAAAAATACATGTTGTGCCAACCCTACGTAATGTGGGAAAAGGGCAGCAAGAAGAACAATGAAAAATCATTGCTTGTGATTTTTCATGTGAAATAGCAGTGATGAAAAATAATCCTAGTATCTAGTGTAGGGCTGCCATCGTTCCGGTACACTGGGAGATTCCCCGGTTCGAAGCGTCGTGTATCGTGCCCCGGTAAGTAACTCGGTTGTTCGTGCAATTTTTATGCGCCTCAGAGAATCATTACGGCATAAAGTCTAAACAAATAAATACAAGTATTAGACATTCCCTTGTCCATACATCTATTAAAATCTGATCTATGTTCACAAAAATATTAAATTTGTTTAAGAAAAATAGCGATAATCATAATTTGATTACTAGAAATAAAGATAAACACGCTTTTGCCACTTGTAGACTCCATAAAGTTAGTAAATCGTTTAACGGGCAAGGTGAACGCTTTTCCAAACTCAACTCCCAAGTGAACAAACTCCCAAGAGATGTACTAAAATTGATTAAAAACAAAACGTAATTAATCAAAATCTTTATAAAAAAGCCTACTATATAACATATCGAGTTATTTAGATAATAGAGAAGCTTGGAATTGAAATTGCTCCAACTCGGTCAAAAAAGTTATAATTAAGACGTAATAATTTTCTTTATTGTTATGACGTTTCAAAGTGATCCTTGTGATTTTATTGAATAAAAACATTTTGATTTTTTATTTTGCCCCGGTTTGTGAAAATTATACTAGCTATAAACCGGTAAGTACCAAACAAGATAACTCTATAACAAACTGAAGAATGAAGGCACAATTGAGGAGGTTAGGAACAAAAAATGACTTTTACACATTTTAGTTATTTTCAGATAATTGAGTAAATAAATAACTAATCACTACTGTTTTTGCATTGTTTTTGAAATTTAATGAAAATTTTACTATTTGTTCCGGAAGCAGATATTTCGAATTATTTTTCTATGAAACAAGTCACTTTTTGAACTTGATCAAGTTCAAAAAGTGACTTGTGAATTAACTCAACTCAGATCTGAACTTGATCTGTAAAGATCAAGTTCAAGTTGTTTATTTTCAAGTTTCAAGTGACATTTGTCATACGTAATTGCTTCAGTTTCTGTGTCAAATATTCCTGACTGTCATAGTCCGGAATATTTGACAAAGAAACTGAAGCTTTCTTCAGCATTGTCATTAATTATCTTGAACAGTGGACTTGCGATGTTGTTTAAAATATTGAGAATTCTTAAAATATTGTTGTTTTTTGATCGATATCTAACGTTGATTTTAAATCGACTTCAAAAAAAGAGGAGGTTATCACGTCGGAATATTTTTTTTATTTATGTTACTCGAAGACGCCTGGACCGATTCAAGAAATTCTTTTTTTGTTTTAAAGATTTCTTCCCAGACGGTCACATTGGCATCAAGCCAGAATCTGATGATGGGATCCAAAAAAATTGATGGCAACCCTCAAATTTTATAGGGACACAATTTGTTTGTTATTGTTAAAAAGTTACTTGTCTATAAAAAAACATTCAAGTATTTGCGTCTGGTACTGATCATCTCATGTTGCTGAGCTGATGATGGAAAATATAACTCCTTAATTATTAGGAGTTAGTGGATAATTCTTTAAATATTATAGGCTTGTGTTGACAGCTACTTATGTTCCTTTGAGTTATTCAGGGGAGCTGATGATGGAAGGTACAACTTGTTTATTTTAAAGGATTGGTCAGATTGGTCTAATAGAAATTTCATCAAAATCGGTTTAGTAGTTTGGTTTTTGTTATTATCTGAAGTCGGTTATATTTTTGTTAAAAAAAGTCACTTGTTTACCATAAAACTGGACAAGTGCGAATCTGACTCGCGCAAGGGTTCCGTAAAAATATTTTACTTATGTGATATAACTAAAAATTAACGGCCGTTGGGATAGAAAGGTTCTCGAGTGGAGACCACGCACTGGAAAGCGCAGCGTAGGACGGTCCCCCACTAGATAGAAAGAAGACCTGATAAAGGTTGCTGGGAGCCGTTGGATGCAGGCTGCACAAGATCGGTTGCTCTGGAAATCTGGGAGAGGTTGAGAGGTGATTCAGCAGTAATATGATAATGATGATGTACTTGCAAGTAACTGATGACATCATATGACCTAGGTACGTGGTACAAGTATGTTAATATTATTGTCAATAAAATTTTATGTAGTCATGCATATAAAAGATTTTTCCTTATAATAAATCCTTACTAATATTATAAATGCGAAAGTAACTCTGTTTGTTAGTTTGTTTGTTACCCTTTCACGATTAAACGGCTGAACGGATGGTAATTAAATTTGGTTAGGAGATAGATTATATCTTGGAGAAGGACATATGATATCTTTTGTCTCAAAAAATAAATCTTGAAGGGGTTGAAAGTTTGTATGGGCAATCCATAATTCCTCAAGTTAGGCATCTGAAAATTCATATTTAGGCTTTTGGTAAGAAATACAAGAATAAAGAATACGTGTCATCCTTGAGGGGGGGGGTTTCATTATGAGGTATTCTTTAGATGCACTCCCTAAGTGTGACCGGAATTGGGACGTAGGCTACTTTTTACCCGACTGCGTAGGAGGATAATGTTTTTATTGACGCGTGTGAAGCCGCAACCGGGTTAGCTAGTCAAGATATATAATAGTCTCACTGTTAAAGAATAATTCTAAACGGCAAAAGGGAAAATTCGAAGGCTTTATCATGTATTTTTTATCAAAAAGCTTTTCACGTAGACTCAGGACCCTGAGAGTAATGAAATACTTACAGAGCATAATTACTGATTTAAACGGGGATTTATCGCGTATGTACCTTTTTTATTTGTTATCCCGACGATGAGTCTGCCCGTGACCACGGCCTTTACAACACAGTCGAAACCGCAGGATAACAAATAAAACAGGTAAATTCGCGATAAATACCCGTTTAAATCAGTAATTATGTACAGTGATAGTGAAAGTTTGGAAAATACAACTTACAGAGCTTTTTTAAGAGTAGTAAGAGTTCTTTGTGGAAGGACTCGCTCGGGGAAGTACTACCACCATACCAATTTCTGCTGCCAAGCAGCATTGCTGTGTTTCGGTTTGAAGGGTATTGTAGCTGGCGATATTAAATAAATAAATATTGCTGGACATTTCACACAGCGCTATCTAGCCCCAAACTAAGCAGAGCTTGTACTATGGGAACCAGATAACTGATAGAATACTTATATACTTTTTTGTTAATACATACTTATAATATATAGAAATACATCCAGACCCAGAACAAATATCTGTAGATCATGCAAAAATTTGTTCCGCGGTGGGAATCGAACCCGCTACCCCCTGCGTATCAGCCGGCTATTCGCCCACTCACCACGAAGGTCGTATTACAGACACATGAGGCGTCGTACACACAGTGCATTGTAGGTCAGGTTTGTAAGGTGCGTTACTTACGAAGTACAACTTTGTTATAGGCAATGCCCTACCCGATTTTAAGTCGTAACCATCGCCTATAACAAAGTAAAATCTCGTAAGTCACGCACCTCAGGAACGAGCCCTACGAACTGCCCTGCGTCCATCAACTTTAGTCATACAGGTGTAAAGCCTCATGTGATTAGGGTTGTCATACGTCCGGAATTTTCCGGACAGCATCATCATCCACAGTCCATAAGTACCCACAGATGGGTGTAGGCCTCCCTTTGTAAACACCACCCTTCCCGGTCCTGTGCTGCGCGCATCCCGGACTTTATGTCGTCGACCCACCGCAACATGATCGGTAATATTGGTCTTTGTCTGGAATGCAAGGGGAATCCTAAACCGTCCGGAATTTCTACAATTTAAATAGGTAACGAGTAAAATAAAACATAAAATAAACCAAATATTTTGCTTCGTTCATGCACGATGCTAAACGACATTAATGTTATATTTACAAGAAAGTCAGAAATTTTCATCAAATGTCAGGTATTTACTCCGGAATTCCGATTTTTTTCATCTTGGTAATCTGGGAACCCTACATGTGACTGTAGATTTCAGGCAACCACTAACCATAAGCCTTCAACATTGCTGTGTTTCACAGCAATGTTGAAGGCAGCCCGCATTATGTTGAGTTAGAGTCCTTTTTGCAACTTATAACAACTTTTTGTTTATTTTTAGTAGCTTTATTTGTTTTTTGTGTATTTACTGTGATGTTGCAAATCAATTTTTAATCTATTCTATTCTAGAAATAGGTATAGTGGTCGAACTTCCCCGTATGAGCTTTTTCACATGGAACTAGTCTAATTTTGATTGCTGTACAGTAATACCCCTACCAGGTTTTACGCGAATTCGGAATTACGCGGTTTTTCTTTTTGATGGCCGCGTGCATCAGGTCTCCCACTCCACCCAGTTAGTGTTCCTTTTAAGACAGGTTCGAACGTGTTCCGCGTGGAATTATTTTACGTACGCAGTGCGTTTTATTGATAACCTCTAATTAAGTCATCCAACTGAACAAAAAATAAGTCATTTGAACCTAACAAGAAAATAAAAACACTGTCTTTGAAGCGTAAACTGACTTACGTGAATTCGACTTACATGGTTATCACTTAGTCCCACCTATCGCGTAAGTTAGGGATATTAGTGTATTCGAGAGGCTCGCTTCGCTCTCTATAGCCATATTATCACTCTAAGCGAGCTATAAATATTGTAGCAATGTTCTCCAGCTCAGCAAATAGCGAGGGAAAGATTTGTTCGCATTTTTATAGAATATTTAAGACAGGGTTGCCTAATCATAATAAATTCAATTGTTATACCGAGCTTACATTCGCGAACGACGAAGCGAGTGTTATATCTTCTAATATATGAAAACCTCGTGTCACGGTTTTAGTGGTCGCACTCCTCCGAAACGGGTCGACCAAGTTAATGATTTTTTTTTGTATATTTGGTAGGTAATGAGAGTAGCCCGTAAAGTATTTTTCACCCTCCTACTCCCCCATTTTTTAATCGCTATTTTAGTATTTTTGTATGTTGTTGTTCGTCGTTCATTAATGTGAAGTCATTTACATGAAGTGTTCACTTTAACATTTTATATTCTGCATTTGATTTCATTGATAATTTATATGCAGAACAACGTTTGGCGGGTCAGCGTGAAATTTTATAAATAGGTTGGTAGTGATGGCACAATTTAGGTGTGAGTAAACGAGCTAAAAATGTGGGGGGTTGTTGAGATACCATGGTTTAAGAGAGGTAAAAAAAAATGAAACTATTAGGTCAAGAGGGACGTCAAATGAAAGGTCTTCATTAGTACATTTAGACTCCGTTTTTATTTTTAGTAAATTTTTTATAGGTTTTGAGTGAGATAAAAACTGAACTTTGACAAAATTCACAGGGTACACCAGTGCCCCCACAGTGCTGTAATTTGGTACGGGGTAGCCGTGACGCAAATATATGCAAAAGTGCCTATATTTGCTTCATATCCAAAATAACTGCAATTTTAACTTCAAAAAAGAGTAACCAATATACATAAGTTACCTATAGGTAATTTGTATGAAACTGTAGGTCAAGTTATTTGGTTTTATGATTTCATGACACTATTTTGATAGTCAATGATTACAATAGTATAATCCTAGTAATATTAACCTAAATCATTATTATAAATAAATAAATAAATATTACTAGACATTTCACACAGCGCTATCTAGCCCCAAACTAAGCAGAGCTTGTACTATGGGAACCAGATAACTGATAGAATACTTATATGTATACTTTTTTTTTGTAAATACATACTTATAATATATAGAGAAACAACCAGACCCAGAACAAATATCTGTAGATCATGCAAACATTTGTTCCGCGGCGGGGATCGAACCCGCTACCTCCTGCGTCTCAGCCGGCTATTCGCCCAATGCACCACGGAGGTCGTCGAATTTTTATATTAATTATTTTATATTAATTTTCATACGACTTTTTTATGTTTAGGTATACCATACGTTTGTTTTATTTTATTATTTTATTATTTTTGACATTTATGTGATAATTTTAAATATTGTGATCTGTAAATATCATGTAATTTCAAACACTATTATCGGTTTTAAATAAATTTAATTAAAAAATAATCTCGTAGAGAAGTACCAAGCATAGCGCTCTCTAAGTCTCCATAGCACGCTGAGCTTTCTATTTTTATTTCACTTCCTAGTAATAAAATATAAAAAAGAGAAAAAGAGTAATGTTCCCATTAAATAGATCTAAGAGCTAAATACGTAATTATTTTAATCGCTAATCACTGGCCGGGAATCAAACCCACGCTCTGCTGGGCAGTCGGCGATGCGTGGGTCGCCCTAATCACTCGCCCATACGGGACTTTACTGTTGTTATTGTTTTTTCAGGGTTCCGTTAATTGTGGGGGAAACCATTTGAATAATTATTCAATCGAATAGACGAACGAACATGAATCATGACATTCATACTAATATTATAAATTCGAAAGTAACTCGTGTCTGTCTGTCGCTCTATGTGTCTGTTTGCTACGTTTCACGACTAATCGGCTGGACAGATTTTGATGAATATGCAGATAGATTATGACCGGGATTATGTGACTGAAAGAGTGTTAGATATGAATGTGGATGGGTATAGAAGTAGAAGAAGGCCGAAGAAGAGATGGATGGACTGTGTGAAGAATGGTAGGAAAGGAGTGACAACGGAGATGATGGCTGATAGAGAGGTTCGGAAGAATTTTGTGCCGACCCCGCGTAATGTGGGAAGAAGAAGAATATTATTAACGGGATATATATATATATATATTATATGGGACATAGGCTACGTTTTAACCGGCTGCAAAGAAGTAGGGTAATTTTTTTATTAACAAACCACGCGTGCGAAGTTGCGGGCAGCTAGTTAATATAATATTTAAAAAAAAACTATTTTTAATATAATTCTTTTTTGTTTCAGATTAGTGTAGTCGTGTAAAAATATAAACCAAGATGGCGGCGTTGAAGTTTCTAATATGTTTGAGCATCGTTCACGCAGCTTTAGCGAAAGGTAAGTTTAATACATATAATTACGACACAGGTATTCATTATTGACACTCAAATAATGTTTATATTCATATTAAAATTGTTATGTTAGGCATTTTTAGTATGTTCCTATTTAGTCATTTAGGGTCTGTATCTACAATGACCTTTGAAATACCTTTTCTCCTGTGTGACGCCTTACCTTCTTTTAGCACGACCAGGATGACTGGTAGATAATTATATTAGCATTAAGTCCTCTTAGCACTATTCTGTTTTGTGTGACAGTATTAAATAAATAAGTGTATATTATTTATTTAATACTTTCACACAAAACAGAAGTAATATTAAAAATGAACTCTAAATAATTCGTGGAATTAATGCAATGTTTCGAACTATTAGGAGCGCAATTTTTTTAAATTTTAAATTTAAAAAATAAATTTAGCGTGTACTATTGTAAAACACGCCACGCTAACGTCCCAACAAGGCCAAGTACAATATAAATAATATTATAACGTAGTTGTCTCATATTTATTATCAGCTAGACGTTCTCAATATCGTAAGACGAAAGTCTTCAGTTTAATGTGTGCTACCGTGATGACATATGGCACAGAAACGTAGCCCTCGATCTAGGGAGGACGGCAATATCAGGGGGCGCAAAATTATTCAATAAATAAAGTTTGAAAAAATCTTCTTTCAAAAAGCGCTTGGCATCCAGCGCACGTGGAATAATCGATAGTACGGATTATTCCACGTCCGCGGTCCATCTACTTAATTCATCTGGCTGTTCATTTGATTTAGAACGTTTCTAATTTACCCCCCCCCCCCCCTTCTCCCTCTCAAATTCTGGAGAAGAGGGGGCGCCACATCAAGTTTCTGCCCCGGTTAGGAAAAACTCTAGATCCGGGGCTGCAGAAACTTGAACTTCATAAGAAGGCTTTGTCGCTCAGCGTGCTATAGAGAGGGCTATACTCAGCGTTTCTTTATGAGATCGAATCAAAAATAAAGTCTTTGACATAGCCACACTGATATTGCAAAGCGAGCACATAGCTTGAAGAACTGACGGCCGTTGGGGGAGAGAGGTTGGAAGGACCACACACTGGAATGCCCGTCTAGATAGAAGGATGACCTGATATAATACTTTTTGAAGTGAAAACTTCTTTAGGCACGTTGATCATTTTTTGAGATGGGGAAAAAACCATTCAACTCGCGACACAGAGGTACAGGACACTATTCAGAGGTGTCGGTAACGGTGCTACCGTTATAATTATATATTATAATTATAGTTCAAGTTTTCACTTCTGTTGGCACTCCAGGAGTGCCACTTTTTTATACTACCTGAAGATGGGACAAGCATATAGCCCACTTGATGTTAGTGGTAACCATCGCACAAAACAAAGTACCTATTGACTCGTAGGTCACGTACCTTAGAAACGTGCCCTACGATGCACTACCCTTCGTCCATCGACTTGAGGCATACAAGTGTAAAGCCACATGTAGGTACCTGTAATTTCACCGGAAAACATGCTCGGCATACCAAAATACAGCAATGCTGCTTGGCGGCAAAATAGGTATGATGGCACTTCTCTGGGCGAGCTCTACTTTTCTAAAATTGCTTAGAGCCAACTAACGCTTATCGAAAATATATTCATCGAAGCAAAAATTCATTATAATGCTCTCTCATCTCCACTAAATTAAACACAAAACATTGTTTTCCTCATTTCATTAAATAAAAACAGTCGGTCCAATTACGACCTTATTTGGCCAGTGGGTTTGAGCCACAGAATAAAATTACATAAATGTACAGATATTCCACTTATAAAATTATTTACAAGACTATACAGGAGAAACTATTGAATCATCTAAAAAAGTAAAAAAATAGTAAATTGGGGGGGGGGGGCGTTAAATCGCATACGAGATATTTTCGCGCTCAAATAAAAAAATCCTAGCTAAAAGGAAACCATCCGTTTTAAAATCACACTAATATTATAAACTAATCCAGATTATAATCTATGTACGTACTAAAAATCGAAATCGGTTCAGTTATTACGACGTGATTGTGTAACAAACAAAGAAACAAACAAATCACACTAATATTATAAATGCGAAAGTTCTGATGTTTGGTTATATAATTATTAGTTTGTTTATTACTCAATCACGTCATTTCGATGAAATTTAGTATGTACGTAAATTATAACCTGGATTAACACATAGGCTACTTTTTACTAAATAAATCAGGTCCCATGGGATAAAAATGGGCTGTCAAGTCAAGTTGGTTCAGCGAGTTTAGCTTTATTTCCAGGTTACCCACATATTTAGTAGAGTAACGCGTACGAAATCGCGGGCAACAGCTGGTCTGTAATATTTTAAAAGAAGCGCATTATCTCTTTTAAGCCATCAGAGGGCTTAGCCAAGTTACAGTCGATTAGCGATGACGCTAGTCGATACGTCCGAAAATGTATGGGATTTGACACATGCTATAGAAATACTACGTCATTCAGCGACTACAAATGTATGTAGAAATCGAATAGATTCGTGGCGAATGCAATTTGGCTACGGGCCCAGGTGAGGTAGTAGTCAAGCGCTGGGATATCATCAATAAAAAAACACATTTATTTAGCTTTATCTTGAACCCTACAAACTAAGGCAATGAGTCTTATCGCTAGATGCATATTGAATCTAAAATCAATGCAATTAGGCTAATTTTCTTTTAAACTCGAACTGAGTGAAACGCTAGTCTGTGGCTCGCGTGCCGAGAAAAAACCGGAAAATTACGTTTCGTTTCGGTTAAAATAAAAATTGGGTTTATGTCGTTGTGGTCGAGGTGGTTTATGTATTATGGTTTGTGGTCTATGATAATGGTCAACAATCTAAACTGGGTAACTGTTATACAATTTTTGTAAATATTTGATATTTGATTGATTGAATATTACAAATTCGAAAGTAACATTGTCTCTGTGGCTTTCTGTCTGTTTGTTACGTTTTCACGATTAAACGACTGGACCGATTTTGATGAAATGTTGTACATAGATAGATTATGACTGGGATTCAGATATAGGCTAGCTTTTACCCGACTGTGCAGAAGGAGGGTAATGTTTTTATTGACAAACTACGCGTGTGAAGCCGCGGACGGGTCAGCTATTCCTTCTAGTCCACCATCTGTTAATATCTTTCCTGTGTATGTCATGACGTGTTAAATAAATGTTTTCATTTCATTTGTATAAGTTTTTTAACAATCTTAAAACATGCAGGGAGTTATCAGTTACCAAATCATTTCACAAATTGAATAAATCGATTATTTAATAATTCAATAAATAATCATTTAGCGATAGAGTGAACTCAGAAACATTTTAAATCGGTAGCTTTTTATTTTTAACATTATAAAAAAATCCTAATTGTAGTTACCATTATTTTTGTATATCTATTTGATGATGTAGTTTTTTTTGTGTGTAGTTTATAATATACCTATCTATCTATTTAATTTGATTTACAAAACTTTCGTGATTGATTTCAATCATTATTATAAATACAAGATTTATCACGTTCCGTTTTATCGGTGTTTCGATCAGTGAACCTGGTAGAGACATATCTAGTGTTGTGTTTGCCTGTACCGAGAACTACCGAAGAGAGCAGCAGTGATGATAATGATGATGGCGCAGCTTCTCAATACGTTGGGCCATCGTCGACGTAGCCCCCACCACCGCGTCCGTCTACTCGCGCGCGGCTGCGGCGCGTAGTGCGAGGCGAGACGTTATTCGGAGCGGATTGAACTCACCCTGATGAAGATTCACGAATTGAACCGAAACATTGTCGGTCGAAACACCGATAAAACGGTACGTGATAAATCCCGTATTTATCTTTCTAATATATAAAATTCTCGTGCCACAGTGTTTGTAACAAAACTCCTCCGAAACGGCTTGACCGATTCTTATGAAAATTTATGTGTATCGGTAGGTTAGAGAATCGGACGTTAACTATTTTTCATACCCCTATGTGACAAGAGTGGTCCACCCCAAATTTTGTTTTTTTCTTTTGTGGAACAAGTTTTTTTAATTTTAATTTTTTATGATTCGGCAATAAAAAATACATACAACCATAAATTTTTAACCTTCTACCACCACCAACCCCTATTTTTTAATAGCGATATTAGTACTTTAATCATTTTCTACTTTGAATATAGATATTTGATTATGGTGCACGTAGCACAGAAAAAGACATAAAATAAAATGAATTTACTTAATTGACTCAGCTTAGAAGCACAAAATTTATTGATTCTAAGGCGGTACGCAGTTCGCGGGATCAGCTGGTATCTATACAGGGTGTTTGGTAATACTGACGATATTTAAGTGACGGTTTCTCAAAACCTAAAATGACGTCTCGAAAAAAAAACTACTAGTTACGCGTATTATCAAATTTGAAACAAAATCTACTTAGGTGATTCATTCGATATAAAAATTACTGCCTACTCTTGCAATCGACTTCCAAAAATAAAGGCCGAAATCCACAAAAAGCGTAGATTTGCAGAGATGAGAATACCATGCGAAAATAACTAATAGCATATCGATATTCCGACATCTCTCCGCTCAGCTGTTGTGGAAACGGTCTGGATTATGGCATTTATTTTTGGATGTCAGGCAGTAATTTTTGTATAGAATTAATCACCTAAACCGAGTCGATTTTCTTTAAAATAATATAACTAGGTGTTTTTTTTTAACCGTCTGTTATATTTCCCGTCACTTGAATATCTTCAGTATATTACCAAACACCCAATATAATATAAAAAGTAAAATAAAAAAATATACGAAAACATGTATTTTAAATGGCATATTAATTCTACAATATTTAATTGAAGCAATAAAACTAAGATGAGTTAATATTTTTAATAACAAAGCCGAGTAATAATTGTTGTTTTCTCACTGAAGCATATAAAATAAATTACTTGTGTGTACTCCACTCGTACCATTCCACCAATCATCATAACTTTCGTTCAAAAACATGGGAGGCGTGCCATGCACATAATCATAGCTCAACGGTTATTATACACATTTTACGGTCTTAATGATAATGAACATTGTCGTGCCCTTAATTTGACGCTTTATCGACCGAAAAGAAACAAAACGATTAAGATATTTGGGACGGATTTTATGCGAATTTGCAGTCGCCTTTGCTTTTCTCTGAATAGAATAGAATCGAATCTTGTTAACTGTTTTTTACAAAAGATGGTAGGTTTTTTAAAGATACGTAAACAAAAAGTTTGCCCATTTTTACAAGCTTTTTATTAACTTGCGATGTATGTTTGTCCGGGTGGAATCTTGCAACTGTATTTTAAACCCGTTCCCCTCAACCGATTGAGCTGAAAGGAATACATATGTACCTTCGGTGACAATGCAATAATATGGTACCATGGAGGTGGTCTCATGATGGAGATGGATGCTAGACAACGAAACTTCTGAATGGATTATAGTGGGCTACTAGTGTTTCGGCTCATTTGAATCTGCTTGCGGTTCCGATTATGAATTTTATAAAACCTTGTTTTGAAAAATGAATTTTACGACAAAAAACTTATTGAGGTTAGATTTGAATGTTTTCTTTTTAAAATGAATTTATCCTAACAAGATGTGACGTGCTCTCTCCAAAATATTGTTGTGTCCAACAGGGTCCACAATGATCATGTACTATCAATTACCACCTATTATTACATTGTGGAATACAATAAACGATGTAGAATTGAGTGTTGACATACAATAGGTATATACTAACTAATATTGGTTTTTTCTTACATCCGCATCCGCAAATGCGGAGCCTCTACATCGATTTGGGAATCTGCATCCGCATCCGCAATAATCGATGTGGCTGTTCATACGGATGCAAATGCAGCGCAGGTCGCGAACATTGCCGTTTTTGAGTGGTTATTTATTTATTTATTTATTTTATGAAAACCATCAGCACATATTAAACACAATAGTTACAGTGAATAGTAATAAACAGGCCATTTAAAGGTCTCCACTGATAGAATCAGATTATACTAACAAGCAACAACAAAATAACAAAAGACAAAATCTAACCGAACACTGCACGGGTCACTCACGTTCACGATACCAAATCAGGTGCCATTCACTCAATTATTATATTTTAATTAGTTATTGTGAGTATACAGTGAGTATTGTATGTTAAGCGAGGTTCTGCAGTTAATAGTATATAGGTATTTTTGTTTTGTTTTTGCAAACGAAGTTTCTTAAAAAAACTTAAGATCCGCATACAACATATTACTCATTAGAAGGATATAACTGATAGACGGAGCTAAAATGTTTGATTTTGTTGCAAATAAATAATAAAATAAATTCTTACAAACATACATACATTTCTTAAAATCAACCACAGGATGAAGACCTGACGGCCGTTGGGGCAGAAAGGTTCTCGATGTCGTAAATTTTAAGTGTACTTACAATTGTCGCTCGAATTACCCCTCTTCCTTTATGACCTCAACGAATTGGAACATTTATGTCTAAAGCAAATGACCAAATAAAATCGTTAGCCGATTTTTATCCGACTTCAGCCGGATAAAGTAAGTCAGTGTCCGGTTTCAACTCCGACGCTCGTTTTCAACCATACCACCAAAGATTATTACAAGCTTTTATTTAGCTTGCATTGTTTGCTTGTTAGTTGGTTTAGGTCAAATCTTGCGAGCTGTACATTATTACTGATTACAACGGGTATTTATCGCGTATGTACCTTTTTTATTTGTTATCCCGACGTTTCGGCAGTGTTGCAACAGCAATGGTCACGGGCGGACTTTAATCAGTAACCGTTTTAATCAGTAATTATGTACAGTGATCGCGAAAGTTTAAAAAATACTCTTGCGAGCTGAATTAGAACCACTTCGTCTTATCCTACGTGAAATTTGACATGTTGGTTCAGTTGCGATGACAATGCACAGGTACGGATGGTTCTGAGCCGTGCGCCTGCTTGTCCTTCGATGGAAAGGTGATGGCGGAATCAGATCGTAAAGTTCCTGGGCACATTCCCCAACATTTATTCTGTAAAAGATCGATAGGCTTGCAACTTTACGGCGGTGTTCGAGACTTTGGGTCTTAGTCTCCGCCATATATTGCTCACCTATAAGCCTAAAAGCTCTACGTTCTATCGAGTCTAAGATAGTTTTTGACTGGCCAAGTTTTTATTTTACTCGAATTATTTCCTTATAGTCCTGCCTCCCTGGCGAGTGGCCGCTCATAAACTTTCATGAAGTTACCCGGGATTTATTTAATACTACTTTATTTAATAGGGATTAACTGAATGCTTTTTATGCGATGATAAAATAAACTTGCGTTTATTACACTCTATCATTTTCCTTTACGCGAAACTTAGTGCAGTAATAAATGGTTTTTACTTTCTTAACTGAGTTTTTTTATTATTTATTTGACTTGGAGGTGAAACAAACATATAGCCTCAAGTTGATGGACGCATGGCAGTCCATCGTAGAGCACTTTTCTAAGGTGCGTGACCTACGAGGTAATACTTTGTTATAGTCGATGTCCGAACATCCGAATATTCAATAAATGTATAGAATGTGGTGATGACCCTAATTTAATAAAACACAGTAAAATAACTCCACTTTTCTAATTTGGTACTAGTTTGAACCCTGATAATGTAATCTGTCTCAGTCCTTCCTTTTAGTATTTTTGAAGTGAAAACTTCTTTAGGCGCGTTGGGCATTTTTTGAGATGGGAAAAAAATCATTGAACTCACGACACTGTAACCGTTACCGACACCTCTGTGTATAAGTATCTGTAGTGTAGTCTGCTTTTAAATTTAGAATACCCAAACATTGAGCGCTAATTTTTTTTAATAAATTTAAATTCTCTCTTATTTTATTTCATTGTAAACAATTTGAGTGAGACAGACAAACATTATATGTAATATAGACATACTCGTAATAAGTCGAGGACAAGGTACGCAGACACGTGAGTCCAACTGTAGGTATTTCGTATCTTTTTATTTAATGCAACATAATTATAATAGCATAGCATTCAGCGGGGCAATGTAGCCAGTGTCTTGGGGACACTTCCGGCTGGTAGTGATCTGGAGCAGTTGAGCTATCTATAGATCATTTGCAATAGTTTTTAGATGATTCAACAGTTTCTTCTGTATTTTATGTAAATAATTGTATATTCTTTCTTTTATTAAAGGCTTATTCTACATAAAATATAGTTTCTTAAAACTAAGTAATCTACAAAGTATGTACCTACCTTGTAAGGGCATGGCAAGGTACAAAACAATTTTAAAACTTATAAACCACTAGTTGTTGCCAGCGGGTTTGCCCGCGTTGTTCTGGGGTGCAAAAATACGTATAGAAACTTTGACATCCCATTTTTATACAATGGAAACTGATTTAGGGGATACAAAGTATCCTCTGTGTTAATCCAGGTTATAATCTACGTACATACCAAATTTAATCGAAATCGGTTTAGCCGTATCGACGTGATTGAGTAAGAAACAAATAAATAAACTAACATCCATTAACTTTTGAAACTATCATGATTATTAACACTATTTGTACTAAATATATCGGGACACTCAAGAACTCACAAATCATGGTAAATATCCCGTTTTTAGTACAAATAACATCCATTAGTGTGATAGGTCTATCTCCATTACTACTCTAAGACCTAAAGCTAACCCATCATTTTTAAATTACTTCATTTAAGTTGACACTTAACATTTTGAGGAAAAAAAAAATTAAAATCAATTATTCTGATCACTGTTTATAAATAAAACATACAATACATAATACATCTAAATTATAGATACTAAAAAAACCTAAAAGAAATCCGTCTGCTCAGTTTATGCGTCACAAATATAAATATTCATCATTGTTTTTTTACCAGATTAGTCAACATGTGGGCTGAACATACAGTTTCTACTTAATTTTACAAAGAAGGTTGCAAAGGCGGTATGATACATCGCCCCAACGCCCACCTCGCAAAACGTTATTAAAACTGCGTGTACCTTATATAGACCGCGAAATGGAGCGGCAAAGAACCATGATGTATTCTGCCAATGAACTACAACCGTTAGGTGAATCAGTGAGGTACTTGAATGAAGACTACTTTGAATAATGTTTGATGGCGTTCGTATGTATGTATGTTTGTTTGTCCGAAGATAACTTTCGAAGCGTGGGTCCGATCATCGTGAAGTATATATCCTGGTGTGACTAAATGAGCTAAAAATATGGAGGTGGTAAAAAGTTAGGTAAAAAGCACTAAAATGGGACTATCCGATCAAGTGGCACGTTTAATGAAAGGTCTTTATCAGTACATATCGACCCCGTTTTTATTTTTAGTTAAGTCCTTATAGCTTTTCAGTTATTAGCCATAATAAACACTGAGCTATGACAAAATTCACAGGGTACACCAGTGACACAACAGTGCTGAAATTTGGCATGCGTGTAGCTTAAGTGACACAAATATAGGAAAAAGTCTGAAGTCCAGAATAACTGGAATTTCTACAACAAAAAAGTTAACCAAGAGACATGAATTCCCGTTACCTGTTTGAATGAAACTGTAGGTCACGTTATGGTTATGCATTTCGTGGCACTATTTTGATAGTCAAAGATTACAAATAATATTTTGTTTCGTTTTTATGGGGACTTACGAGATCTCAGTTCGGGGCGAACCTACTAACAACAAACATAGTAATATTACTACAATACATATTTATTAATAGAAAAAATAACCAAATTTTTGTTTTTTTTTTGTTTTTTCTAACCTATATTGTCCCACTGCTGGGCATAGATCTCCCCATCTCCCCTACATCCATCACGGTCCACATCCAAATCTGACGAATCTGGTTTGAAGGCATCCAGGTCGTCTCTCCATCTTTTTCTGGGCCTACCACGGCTTCGTCGTCCGTTCGGTATCCACTGGGTGACTAGATTCGCCCATCGTTCTGGATGCATTCGAACCACATGGCCTGCCCAATCTCATCCCATACAATTATTAACAATTAAAATACAGAAGAAACAGTTGAATCATCCAAAGACGATCTAGATAGCTCAACTTCAGGTCACCAGGCGGAAATGTCCCTAAGACACTGGCTGCATTGACCCAGATAAGCGCCCGCTCTCGGATCACACGCCGCTTCGACCAGACGCCCAGAAATAATTTTGAAAACGCGATGGGCCTCGGTACCCCATGGTCTCGACCCCAGATACTATTTATAAGTATAATTAAATACGTAAAGAGAAAACATTGTATCCCTTTTTTTAGGGGAAAAAGCTAAAATTAACTAGAAATAATTTTTCTCAATTTCGGCCGAATTTCCACCACTGGCAACCAGTTAATTTAACAAAAATATAACAGACTTAACCAAACCACTGAACCAATTTTGATGACATTTCTATAGAACCAATCTGAAAGAATATCCTTTCAAATAAAAAAACAATTATCTATATCGGATGATAAGTAACGGAGTTCTGAGGTAACAAACACAAAAACCGAATTGCGTCCCTATAAAATTTGAGGGCTGCCCTCGATTTTTTTGGATCCCATCATCAGATCCTGAGTTGGACTTGGACCACCTAGGACGTATACACTTAAAAAAAATCTGGAATCAGTCCAGGTGTCTTCGAGTAATCGAGGAACATACATTAAAAAAAAAGATTTTGACGAATTGGGAACGTCCTCCTTTTTTTGAAGTCGGTTAAAGAAGTAAGTTTGTTTTTAGTTAGTTTGTGTTTGTAGAGGATAATCTCAAAAACGTCTGAACCTATTTTAAAAGTTATTTTACTGATAGTTGGCTACATTATCCCTGAGTGCTGATAAAGGTCTCACACAAGCAAAGGCTTGCAAAGGATGCCTGTAAAATTGGCATTTCAAAGTGATCCTTGTTATTTTAATGAATAAAAACATTTTGATTTTGCATAAGAAATCGTTTACACGTGTGTGGCCTAAAAGATGTTTAACCTCAAAACTTAAGGACAAATTACGCAACGATGCCTAAACATATTTAGTGGCTAAATATTAGCCACTAAATATAAGAAATAAGATAAGATTTAAGAAATTGTCAAATCATACAAATATGTCTAATATAAACATATTTAGTCACTAAATACGTCTAGGGATCGTTGTGCAAGCCGGGCTATGTATGAATGATTTTGAATGTTTAGTACTTACCTACCTGAATTTGGTTATTGGTTTTTAGTTGAATCATTCTCTTTTCGGCTCATTTCAGACCACATGGTTGTGAAATGAGGTGAGCCTTTGTGCCAAATTGTCCGATCACCTCGGCATCGATCGAGAGCAATGACCTTGCTTTTATGTACTACCTAACTTGTTACTGCTCTGATGTGTACACAAAACTTATGTAGATGCTACTGGTCAAAATGGGATCCCTACTTGAGTTCGAAGCACTATACAAAAATAATAATAATAAATATTGCTGGACATTTCACACAGCGCTATCTAGCCCCAAACTAAGCAGAGCTTATAATATGGGAACCAGATAAATGATAGAATACTTATACACCTTTTTTGTTTTGTAAATAAGTAGGTACATACTTATCTAATATATAAAAATCTCGTGTCAAGGTGTTGTGGTTGCATTCCTCGGAAACGGGGTTTTTTGTATATTTGGTAGGTATGAGAATAGGTCGTAAAGTGTTTTTCACCCTCCTACCCTCACCCCCCATTTTTTAATCGCAATTTTAGTGTTTTTGTATGAACAATATCCATATAATTTAAACGTCGTTCATTGACATGAAGTCATTTACATGAAGTGTCGCGTCACTTTGACAAGAGTGTTTTATATAGTTTTTATCCCGAAGTTCCCACGGGAACGGAAAATTCCAAACGTGCGAAGCCGCAGACGGGTGAGCTAGTAATATATAGAAAAAACATCCAGACCCGGAACAAATATCTGTAGATCTTGCAAATATTTGTTCCGCAGTAGGAATCGATCCCGTCCTCCTGCGTCTCAGCCGGCTATTCACCCACTTCGCCACGGAGGTCGTCTAACTAAATTCACTATAAATTGCGAACGTTTGGATCGTTTGGAAAAAACAAACTTATGAAATTTGGAAAGATTCTTTTCGTCAAATTATATGACATTTAAACCTCACTGAAAGCAGATGATTAAACCCCTGATTAAGATGACTAATATGTGATTTGAATTTGGAACCTCATCCGTATTAAAATTTGAACCAAAGAGACCCACACAATAAGAACTTATTCGTAAATCAAACTAACCTCTGCACAGAATGCACCAACCTAGATTTGGTTTTTATTGTCTCGTAAAAAGTGTGAAAAGTAGAATATTCTCCTCGTGTATAAAGCTGTCTGTATCATAGGCGTGCTTATATTCCTCTCAGCACTCAGGATTCTAGTAACTCCCTCGCTCTTTCATTACGTTCGGGATTCAATATAGCGCCCGTGACGCAAGACACTGCTTTATCCCCTCGTTTAATAATCTATTATTCTAGATCTGTAGTCTTGTTCTGAGCACCACGTTATCTTTTATTAACGCGAAAGCTAAAATTAAGATAAAAAATATCATATCGATTTAATTTCGACCAATGCCAGTATAATTAGTAATTGCATTACTATCAAATTACCTATAAAAACTTTCTTCTACTAAAATTATATTATTATTCGCAACTCATCACTTAATTAAGTTTTATTAGTCTAATAGATTATCTTTAGCCTTTCTTCTTGGTATTCAACAGTTAAAAGAGAATAAATTCCAATCTTGGAAACACAACTTTAATAAACTTTTTTCTAATTAACCGCCTTTGCAGAGAGATTTCAAAGCAAGCCTAGCCGCGGGCTGGAGCGTAAGTTCAATAAGTAATTAAAAGTTTGATGTAATTACAGCCCTTAGAACTCACACATCACAAACCAAACATAGGGTTAATGTTAGGGATGCCACAAATGAGAATTATCTTTTTTCAGGGCTCCGTACCTTAAAAGGAAAAAAACGGAACCCTTATAGGGTCACTTTGTTGTACGTCTGTCTATATGTTTGTCAAGATCCTTTATCTCGGGAACGCGTAGAGGTATCGAGTTGAAATTAAAACCATATGATCAAGTCTACAGTCCCTTGAAGCTGTCAAAAAATCGAACTTCTAAATTAACGTAAAAAAAAGATGCGGCCGTTTATGCCGCAAAAAACATATATTTCGACAAGGGAATCAAAATTTATAGGGTACTTTCCGTTGACTTAGATCTTTGAAATTTGGGAAGTAATATCGTCTTATACTACAAGTACAGGGAAAATCTGAAAACAATACATTTGTAATTAAATCATAAATAATATAGTCCTTATTTAAAGAACGTCATCAATCATCGAAACTGTCGGTACACATTTGTACGGAACCCTCGGTAGGCAAGTCCGACTCGCACTTGTCCGGTTTATATACCACCCGGAGATTTCTCAAGCCATAGCATCCCTGGATCTAGCGAAGGGCAAACTGGTGCACATGCCCCGGGCGGCAATTTCAGGGGGCGCCATATTTATGTTAGACAAAAAAACTTGTTTCGCAAAGCGCTTAGTATCCAGCGCACGTCATGCTACCGATTATTCATTTGATTTGGAACGCATCCTCAGTTGGTTCCTGAACACATCCTAGATTAATTTCAGAATTTCCTGCACGTATCCATCCTCCCCGCAGGCAAAATGGGATGAGGCTGCAAGAAGCCGAATAAACCCGAACGGTTGAACGTCAAGTGACGATTGCTGTGTGATTAAAATAAAATAAATAAATA
Source organism: Philereme transversata (assembly GCA_963924445.1). NCBI lineage: Eukaryota > Metazoa > Arthropoda > Insecta > Lepidoptera > Geometridae > Philereme > Philereme transversata. The sequence continues at coordinate 26,478,770 of OZ004346.1, forward strand.
TAAATATTGCTGGACATTTCACACAGCGCTATCTAACCCCAAACTAAGCAGAGCTTGTACTATAGGAACCAGATAACTGATAGAATATTTATATACTTTTTTTTTGTAAATACATACTTATGATAACATAACTGCATATTATAATAAAACTGGTCAACACCTTGGTCTTTCCCATCTTCCTTTATGAGCAGAGACATGGACTCTCAAAACGGCTGATCGGAAGAGAATTGATGCGTTCGAGATGTGGTGCTGGAGAAAGATGCTTCGTGTACCGTGGACTGCTAAACGAACAAATGTGTCCATTCTAAAGGAACTTCACATTTTGAGGAGGCTATCAACCATCTGCCTTAGCCGCACCTTACAATATTTTGGACACGTAACACGACGCAACCCTGACAACCTCGAAAAAGTCACAATCACGGGGAAAATCGAGGGACGCAGACCAAGAGGACGCAGCCCTATCCGCTGGACCGATCAACTCCGCATCGCTCTCGACACACCACTACACAATGCTATTCGTCACGCCGGAGATCGCGACAAATGGAAAAAGATTGTAAAAGAAAAAATCATGCAATGCGGTCACGACCCTCTATATTGAGGAAACGATGCACAGAGAGATTATAGCATATAGAAAAACACCGAGACACGGAACAAATATCTGTAGATTATGCAAACATTTGTTCCGCGGCGGGAATCGAACCCGCTACCTCCTGCGTCTCAGCCGGCTATACGACCACTGCGCCACGGAGGTCGTCAATTATGTGGTTGCACTAATCAGCACCGCCAACAGTTAAAGTATCATTATTTACATTGTTATATTATATTATACAAGCTTCCGCCCGCGGCTTCGCATGCGTGGTTTGTCAATAAAAAGTAGTATATGTGTTAATCCAGGTTATGATCTACGTACATACCAAATTTCATCGAAAATGGTTCAGTCGTTCCGACCTGAAAGTGTAACAAATATCCATACATACATACAAACATTCGCGTTTATAATATTAGTGGGATGGTTAGGTTTATTTCTAATATTTTCGGCAATTAAGAGGAAAGATCTGTATTTTTGTATATTTGAATGAATAAACACAAAAACTACGGGTCCGATTTCAAAAATTATTTTATCCCTGAGTAACATAGGCTATATTTATTACAAGAAAAGTTTAGGGATCCCTACTAAAACTTCAATAATGTAACCCAAAAACATGTCATTGTCGCTTTAGTGTTATAGCTATGAAAAAACTAAATAATAAAATAAAACTATGTTGAAATGATACTAAAAAATCTGGATACGGCCGTGTTTTTGTTGACAAACAACGCGTGCGAAGCTGCACGCAGTCCACCTAGTAATAAATAATTTAAATATTTTTCACACCACCTGCTCGACAATGTCAAATTATATGTCATTTAAACCTCACCGAATGCAGGTAATCACCTGTATTCGGTGAGGCCTTCCTACGGCTGAGCCGGGAGTAAAGTTGTACTGAATTTCATTAGGCCCTCGCAGGCATAATGTGATTTTAATTTAGAACCTCATCTGTATTAAAATTTTAACCAAAGAGACCCACACAATAAGAACTTATTCGTAAATTGAACTAACCTTTGCATAGAATGCACCTACCTAGATTTGGTTTTTATTGTCTCGCAGAAAGTGTGAAAAGTAGAAGATTCTCCTCGTGGATAAATCTGTCTGCATCTCAGGACTAGTAACTCCCTGGCTCCGCTCGAGAGTTAATTCTAGAATGAGACAACCCTAAGCTAACTTCTTCTTAAACAGTTAAAATAAAAATAAAGTTCAGATTTACAGTAGGAATTATTTTAGTCCTGAATAATTAAATTCAAATTACGATTATATGGCGCTATATCCTATTTTATGGATATTCAAGTTTCACATCAATAAAACGTGCACAGACTATTCAGTATTTATAACTATTGCTTTTTGTAGCCTTTAGCCTTTTTGTAGCCTCCCATAAACTTACGATGCTTGAAAAGAGCTGATAAGACCTATTATGCAAATAAACAGCTGGTATCCTTTTCAAGAGTAATGCTCTTTCTTGAAAGGGCTCGCCCGGGGAAGTGAAGAAGTATAAATTATAAGCTAGCGTTTGACCGCGATCCCGCCTGATGGCGCGCGATGATGCAGTCTACGATGGTACACGCTTGCCTAGAAGAAACCTATTCACTCGCGACTTGAAGACCCCTCGGTTGTAGTTATCAGGAAACACAGACTCAGGCAAGGCGTTCCACTCCTTGGCGGTGCGCATTATAAAGATGGAAGAGTACCGCTTTGTACGTGTGGGATATAATACATATATCGATAGATCATGCAAAAATTTGTCCCACAGTGGAATCGAACCCGCTACCTCCTGCATCTCAGCCGGCCATTCGCCCACTGCGCCACAGAGTTCGTCATTATGGTCAATACTTACAAAACCAACTGAGTAGTTTACATAATATTAGGATAATTTATTTGCATTTCAAAAGCACCTATTTCTAGACAGACACCGTTACAACTTTTGCATATAGATAAAAGATATTATTGCGAATATTTTGTCACTGACATCAATGGCTAACGCTATTTTGGAATTTTGAAGTGTGCCATCAAATGAATTCATGAAAACCCACTACTTTCACAAAAAGGAAACTGTACAAAATAAATAGTGTTCAGAACGGTGAATGACTTTTCAGTTATTTGGTATGATAATGTTATAATATTCTACCACCAAACGAATAACAATTTTATATTAAAATTATAATAGTAGATTAATAGACGATGGGATAAAGCAGTGTCTTGCGTCACGGGCGCTATATTGAATCCCGAACATAATGAAGGATTCTAGAGTTAACTCACGAGCGGAGCGAGGGAGTTACTAGAATCGTGAGTGCATAGAGGGATATAAACACGCCCAAGATGCAGACAACGTTATCCACGAGAATACTCTACGTTTCACACTTTCTGCGAGACAAATTTGGTCTTTGTAAAAACGTTTCGCGGCTTTTGCTTTATAAGATACCTACGTAAGACATAAGACGCAATAAAAGGACATAAGAAGATATAAGGAGATGCAAGAAGACCTATAAAGACTTAAAAATAACTAAGAAGACCTATGAATCCTAAAAACACATAGTAGGTACTTAATACATAATATATTTTGCGTTCTGTACAGAAAGGCTAGTTCGATTAAAGAGTATGTTCTTCTTGCGTGGGTCTCTTTATTTCAAATTTTAATACAAATGAGGTCCCAAATTCAAATCACATTATGCCCGCGCAGGCATAATGTGATAAATAATTAATTTTAGATATAAGAATAAAAATAGTTTCAGCTGGTGTAATATATGGCGCTGTCTAGAAATAAGCCACCAAAAAAGAAGGTTTATATGCCAAAATCAAAAAAGACACAATATCAAAATTTGGTCATAACAATTTCACTTCGTCAAATAAGTCAAATTAAACAAATACTTTTTTTTATTTGAAGTCCCTCTGAAAATATTATTTACACGGCAATTGACATCGACAATTAACATTACTATAACAGAGCGTATGACAGAGCAACGCCATCTGTTAGCATTTATAAAAACTAGGCCGTAAAATTCTCATTGGTATTCTAAACGCGGAACAAATTTAGAATTCTGATGAAAGGGTAAAATGCCGCGCTTTTATTTGCTTTTTTAAATTAATGCTAAGTATGAATGTTTTATATTCGTACACATTTCGCACATCTGTACGTGATATTTTTTGAATATTTCGGCAAGGGTCATTAAAGGTCAAGCAATTCTCCCCATTAATATTATAAACGCCAAAATTTGTATGGATGTATGTGCGGATGTTTGTTACTCTTTCACATCGTAACGTCTAAACCGATTTCGATGAAATTTGGTATGTACGTAGATTATAACCTGGATTAACACATAGGCTACTTTTTGTTGACAAACCGCGCGTGCAAAGGCGCTGGCGGAAGCTAGTATTTTAATAATGATGAAAATTATTTGTACTGCTCAATGCATCAAATAATACAGTACCTAATACAGTGTGTGACGACCTCTGTGGTACAGTGGGCGAATAAATAAAATAATGCTGGACATTTCACACAGCGTTTTCTAGCCCCAAACTAAGCAGAGCTTGTACTATGGGAACTAGATAACTGATAGAACACTTATAAACTTCTTATTTTGTTAACATTATATAAAATATATAGAAAAACAACCAGACCCGGAACAAATATCTGTAGTATGTATGTTTGTTTGTCCGAGGATAACTTTCGAAGCATTGATCTGATCATCGTGAAATTTGGTATATCGGTAGATAGTGGTAAATACATAGACATATATTCTACCAATAGAAAAGAACATTCTTGAAAAAAGTTTGTTCAAATGCTGGTGAGTTAGAACTAAAGTTCGCTGCAGCTCTAACACATTATTTATGTTATCTAACCAAACTATTAAAACCTGCAGCGCTAGACCGCTTATAGTTTAGATTACTCGCGACCAAAACGTAAGCGCCATGAAATTCATGGCGCTTACGCGTTCCGTTCAACATAAACTTGAGAGCAAAAAAATCGCACATTCATGATTTTTTGACATAACTAAAAAAAAAAAAAAATATTATGTTTCTGTAATGCAGATTCATAGTCTATTTTAATACCTATCCAGTGGTATCTGATTTGTCTTTCAATCATTACATAAAAATGCTTTTGTGGATCAATAACAAAAATGCATGTTTAGTAAAAAATTCTTTATTCAAGTATTGGTGTCAAAGTTATGAAATTAAAAGATAAAATTAATTTAAAGTTTGTTATTAATACCGATTGTTCCCTCCCCTAGCCTGAATCACTGACTCCATCCGTGTTTTCATTGATGTTACTAGACTTTTGATAAAGTCTTGAGGAATAGCCTCCCATTCCTCTGCGATCGCCTGTTGCAGCTCCTGTAGAGTCGATGGAGGAGCATCTCGGCCTCGAACTCTTCTTTTCAGCTCGTCCCATAGATGTTCGATGGGATTGAGGTCTGGGCTTCGAGCTGGCCACTCCATAACGGTCACATCCACCTCTTGAAGGTACTCGATCACTATGCCAGCAGTATGCGGTCTTGCATTATCTTGCATAAACAGAAAGTTTTCGCCGATAAACCCAGCAAAAGGTACGACGTGGCTCTCGAGTACTTCCTCAATGTATCGTATGGAAGTCAATCCTCTTGATTGGCGATCAGTATTCGGTCCGGTGATGAAGGCAAGCTCGGTTTTTGCTTCCATAGACATGCCTCCCCAAAACATGATTGATCCACCGCCATAGGCGACACGTTCTGTTATGCAGCATTGGGCAAATCGCTCTCCCGATCTTCTATACACCTTCCCCCGTCCGTCGTTGCCATGCAAGCACATCCTGCACTCATCAGAGAACAGGACTGCACTCCACTGCTCTTCGGTCCAATTCAAATGGTCTCGAGCGAACTGAAGGCGGGCTTCTCGGTGGGCTGGGGTCAATTTCGGCCCGTTTGCTGGCCTGTGTGCAGTCAGGCCACCTTCTCTCAATCGTCTTCTGACTGTCCACCGGCTAACTTCTACTTCACGAACTTCTTGAAGTCGTTGGCCCAGTTGAACTGCGTTCAAACGACGATTTCTTAAAGATGTCGTTATAAGAAAGCGGTTATCACGCTCTGTTGTAGCACGGGGACGGCCCGATCCTTGTCGCCGTTGGTAGCCACCAGTCTCTTGATACCTCTGGTATACACGCCGAACGGTAAATCGGCTCAAACTCAATTGTCGAGCCACTTGACTTTGCTTAAGCCCCGATTCAACAAGGGCAACCACTTAAGCGGCTACTTCTGGTGTAGTATCCATTTTCGTGTTCCGTTTGAAGCCAATATCAAAAGAGAATCTTTCACACTGTACGTTGGTATGCAAATGATGACCATTCCCTCAATATGCACTCTTTTATACCTGCGATAAATCCCGCCGCCGGCCTTACCTGGATCGAGCGACATAAGGGGGTCTATTGTTTTGTTGCTAATGAGTTGTTTTTAAAGGTAAATGTCAACCCTTTATCAGTTCTGCGAATGCCTAGATTATGCACTTTAATTTAATTTGATTTTAATTTGCTGTAAGCTCCAAATAAAAAAAAATTTAACTTTTAAGTAAAAATGTGCGGATGTGCGATTTTATTGCTCTCAAGTGTAGTGTAACAAACTGTCGTCCCCATAGATTTTACACCACAGACGTGACAGCTTTTGTACCTACAAAACTTCATTAGAATTCATACTCTATTTCAAAATGTATAATAGTAATGTAATAATTGAAAATAATAGAAAAGTAAAATAAAATGAATTGTTATGCGTTTATTTAAGCTCAAGTAAGTCAACAATAGTTTGAAATCAAACTGTCACCTGATGATTCACTGGCACTTCTTGATGTATTTTTGCAGTATCGAATTACGAACCTTGTCATATTTTCTGACCTTTGACAGATATTATATACTAAAAAGAAAGAACATAAAATAAATACTAAAATATATCAAACTGGCTAGAAAACATTTACATAAACAAATTAAATCACTTTCTAAAAACACCACGTCAAGTCTGTGTTCAGTCACATATACAACCGGTTTTGTAATGGAATATATGCATATTTTAGTCTATGATTTTAGATGGCGTGGCATTAAAATAAACAATTTTTTTTCTAATGTGGTATTACGATATTATTACCTATTTATTAACTTGAGCAACCAATTATTTTACTTACTTGACTACTGAATTGTTATTTATGTCATACTTTATGTATTTCATACTTTGATTCGAATTCTCGTATTAATAGTGCCGCCCTGTACGTGTCCAAACTGCGTGAATGTCGAAGCCGCACTAAAGTAAGGTGAACAGATTGCAGTACAGTTCAGTGGAACAGAGCGAGTGTTTGGATCGCGATATCTAGTGCGTAGTACATAATATATTGATGGGTAAATAGTGATGGCACCATCCTGGTGTGACTAAATAAGCTAAAACAGGGGGGGGGAGTTGTTGAATAATGGGGTTCAAGAGGGGGTAAAAAAAAACAAAATGAGACTATCAGATTTGATACGGTGATAGTACTTCTCCGGGCGAGCCCTTTCATAAGGAACTCTACTACTCATAGGCAGGATTCAATGATCCCTAAACGTATTTAGCGACTGAATAAGTAAGGAGTGGAACTCACTTTCGGCGTATGTTTTTCCGAATCAGTACAATCTCGAAGTCTTCAAGCCCAGAGTGACACTTATATACAGAGGTGTCGATAACGGTAACGGTAACAGTGTCGCGAGTTCAATGGTTTTATCCCATCTCAAAAAATACCCAACGCGCATAAAGAAGTTTTCAAATAAAAATAAAATCTTTTTTAATTAAATTTGACGTAGGTATCGGTAACTCCTTATATTGTATTTAGCCACTAAATACGTTTAGGCATCGTTGCGAAAGTCGCCCTTAATACAATACCCGGTAAACTAGCATAAAACATACTCGCAAAAATCTTTTGCGAGAATTACATCATTACATAGGTGGGTTTTCACGTGGGCTCCAAACATAATGGCATTAATTGCCAAAAGATCCACATCCTTTCAAAATACGACTCTATCTCTTTGCAATAAGAACTGTGAGTTTTTAAGGCTGTGTTGGCATACAACCTTTTTAGGTAGGTAGTGTAAGGACGCGTGTAGGTGAATGAGAAGTATGTCAATGTTGGGTGCTTTTGTCTTGCTTGTAAGTCATTTCAATCTGCTTTTAAATTACGAACTCCGTGGTGCAGTGGGCGAACCAGCTAAGGCGCAGTAGCGGATTCGATTCCCACCGCGGAACAAATGTTTGCATGATCTACAGGTATTTGTTCGGGATTTAGGTATTTTTGTCTTTATTTTTGTAACCTGTTTTGTTATGTACGACATTAATTTAAAACACTCATCCGGAATCGTATTAACTGATTTTAAAGATGGGTTTTTAAAAATACTTGTAACTTGAATATTTATCTAGTAATCGATACATTTCTAATAAACAATTGTTTACGTAAATCGGCGGCGCCTTTGCGACGACGCTTAAGTCAGTTTAACAGGAACCTACTTCCATGATGAATGAATATGATTTGTTTATATATTTTATACAGGCTTTCATTGATATTTAATGACTTGTATTTCATAAGTTATTTAAAAATTTTAAAATGTATTTGGTATTGAATTTGAAAAAATCCTATTTTACAACAATACTAGTCATTAGCCCTAACCGTGTTTACGTAAAACACGTAGTATTTTAAAAACGTTTTTACAAAAAAATATGTATATTATATAAGTATTCTATCAGTTATCTGGTTCCCATAGTAGGTACAAGCTTTGCTAAGTTTGGGGCTAGATAGCGCTGTGTGTTATTATTATTTATTATATTATTAATATTGAAGACTACACGACACGACCATTAAAGGTACTATTCTGAGCGCTACTGCCGACTGCAACTGCCGACTGCAAGTGCTACAGCGTCATTACTGATTTCAGGGTTGCCAACCGTAGAACTTTTACCTTGTACAAAAGCAGTAAGAGTAGTAGAGTTCCTTGTGAAAGGGCTAGCCATGAAGCTTTACACCTGTATACCTCAAGTTCATCTTAGGGCACGTTCTAAGGTTCGTGACCTACGAGGCAATACTTGGCTATAGGCGATGGTTACCACTTAACATCAGGTGGGACATATACTTGTTTCATCTCCAGGTAGTATAAAAAACTCATTTTTTTACCTCAAACCTCGTACACAGTAAATTAGTGTTTTTCGGAAGACAAGAAGGTCTTATTTTTACGAATCAGCTAAAAACAGATTTAGACCACAAATTTCAAATATATTAGGAACATCGTACGGTTGGCAACCCTGACTGGTTTGTATGTATTTCTATGACAGACGTTCTGAGACGTGGTGGCGGCAGCTGCAGTCAGCGACGGCGCTCGGAATAGTACCTTAAGTTGTCGTAATAAAACGAATGTTTCTGTGTCGTGTCGTGTGCAATTGACTTTATAAGGCGACAAGACAAGCTATGTGGGTGAATGTAGGTACAAAAACTTAACGCGACTTACACAACTATGCCTAAACGTATTTAGTGGCTGAATATGATTTAGCACTGACTTGTACAAAGACCCCTAAATGTATTTAGCCACTAAATACGTTTAGGCCTCGTAGCGAAAGTTGCCCTTAGAGAGTTGTCTAACTATACAAATATGTCATATGTAAACAGGTCTAGTCGCTAAACACGTTTAGGAAATACTGTGCAAGCCGGGATTAGAGTGCAAAAAGTCTAGTTGTGAACAGAAACTAATAATAAATACAAATACCTATTTGGAACAATTTAGTAGAGTAGCATATCCTATCAATAAATATTGCTGGACATTTCACACAGCGCTATCCAGCCCCAAACTAAGCAGAGCTTGTACTATGGGAACCAGATAACTGATAGAATATTTATATACTTTTTTTGTAAATACATATCTACTTATAATATATAGAAAAACACCCAGACACGGAACAAATATCTGTAGATTATGCAAACATTTGTTCCGCGGCGGGAATCGAACCCGTTACCTCCTGCGTCTCAGCCGGCTATACGCCCACTGCGCCACGGAGGCAGTCAATATATAGTAAATAATAAATAAATAAATATTACTGGACATTTCACACAGCGCTGTCTACCTCCAAACTAAGCAGAGCTTGTACTATGGGAACCAGATAACTGATAGAATACTTATATACTTTTTTTTTGTAAATACATATCTACTTATAATATATAGAAAAACACCCAGACACGGAACAAATATCTGTAGATTATGCAAACATTTGTTCCGCGGCGGGAATCGAACCCGTTACCTCCTGCGTCTCAGCCGGCTATACGCCCACTGCGCCACGGAGGCAGTCAATATATAGTAAATAATAAATAAATAAATATTACTGGACATTTCACACAGCGCTGTCTACCTCCAAACTAAGCAGAGCTTGTACTATGGGAACCAGATAACTGATAGAAGGCTTATATACTTTTTTTTGTAAATACATACTTATAATATATAGAAAAACACCCAGACAGCGGGAGTCGAACCCGCTACCCCCTGCGTCTCAGCCTTCTATTCGCCCACTGCGCCACGGAGGTCGACGAAGTGAAAACGAAGGCGACAAGACAAGTTATGTGGTTGAGTTGCAACCGTACTTTATAATAATAGTAGATTATTAAACAAGGGGATAAAGCAGTGTCGCTACACTGAAACAAATAGCAATAACAGGCGCACGCACACATAGACGCGTACTTAACCCTGTTTGTACTAAACTTAGCTTCTGTATCTATCTATTTTGTGCTACACACAACCATGCTAGTAACAGATTTCGTCAAAGGAGTAGAAGTACTAAGATAATATCATTATTATAAATACGGGATTTATCACGTACCGTCTTATCGGTGTTTCGACCGACAATGTTTCGGTTCAATTCGTGAACCTTCATCAGGGTGAGTGCGATCCGCTCCGAATAACATCCCGCCTCGAACTCTGAATAATGATTGCAATAAATCTCGAAAGTTTTCTAACTAAAATATATGTTAAAGAATATTGCAAAAAAAAATATTCTGATCATTATTTAATAGGTAGAGCCACAACAATAATTTCTTTCTTACAAAAAACCGGTACCGGGGTACTGGGACTCATCGAGTTCAAAATTGTTTCTGGGTCTGGTCGATGGTAGACAAGCATTTTTTTTCTTAGCTTAACATTAACCCACCTACTTTTCAACTAGCATAATTGTTAGTTTATAAATATCCGCCTTCTTCCTATACATTAAAGAAAACCTACATTACAAATGTTTTAAACTGTAATTGTATTGTTTGTTAAAATTACTAGCATCCGCCCGCGGCTATGCACGCGTGGTTTGTCAATAAAAAGACCTTTGTGCCCATCCAGGTCATAATCTATCGACACACCAAATTTCATAGAAATTGGTTCAGCCGTTATGACGTGATTGAGTAACAAACAAACAAACAAAAATCCAAACTTTCGCATTTATAATATTATTGTGATATAATTTATAATATAAGTGATTGTCTATGTTAAAGCCGGGGGATTGGAATTTTCGTGGATTTTCACATCGTGTGTGCACATTATTTTTAGATATAAAAAACAATAGACATGAAGCATTGCAAAAATACCGTCGTATTTTATCCACGGGTGCGGTGTGAATACTGATCTAAAAGCCGATAAAATTCCATAGACAACAATAATGTAGGCATGTCAGCATTGTTGGAAATGTGCGAGCGATACTTCTTTTTTTAGTTATAAATGTGGAGATTGTAAAGGAGATTGGGGATGAATGGCCTAAAACTAGTGATGGGATGTATTTTGAATGAATGAAATTAAAAAAAAAGAACAGTTAAAATAAATTTAAAAAATGTAAGCATAATCGGTGGTCTTATCGCTTAACAAGGAGATGTCTTCAAGTATTTTATTAAATAAAAATTAAAACACCGAATCAAAATGATTAATCTATATTAATATTTTCATGTATGTACCTAAGTTCCTTAAAGTTATGTACCTACTATGCAAACATTTTACCCGATTACGGCAAATCCAAAAGGAATATTTTTAGTTGTATACATTCATATAATAGTAAGAGCCTCCCCTTAAAACTACAGAAACAATTTATTAAATAAGAATGTAAAAATACAGAAACTCGCTTGAGTCGTCCCGTTGCGCCATTTTATTTTTTCAGGCTAATGAGAATTTGTTGGCGTGGTCGTGCGTCGAGTATAATTAAAAAGGCCGACATGCTTGTCCTTTATAACAGCAGTACATGGATACAATCTTTTTTATCCTCCTTTTGTCGCTAACAAAATTTTACGTGCGCTTTTTAGACAAACAATGTAAAAAAAAGAGTGGAACGCCTTGCCTGAGTCTGTGTTTCCTGATAAGTACAACCTAGGGGTTTTCAAGTCGCGCGTGAACAGGTTTCTTCTAGGCAAGCGTGCATTGTAGACTGCATCATCGCGCCCCATCAGACAAGATAGTGGTCAAACGCTAACCTAACATTTATATAAAAAAAATATCTTCGACAATTTCACTTCATCCAAAGGTTGCCTGAAAGATTTTTAAATGATTTTTACCACCATCTCAAAAACTTTCAAGCATGATGAGACTTGAACCCGCAACCTTCCTCTTGATACGAGGATGCGCGGCCTACTTATAATAACAAATAAAAAAAACTGTTCTAATTTCTGCCATGAAAATGCAGGTTTTTTTTCGCAATGTAGTTGATTGTGGTTAGACTTAACCAATGGTGGATTTCATTTAATTAACTTGAAAGTAATATTCCTTAAGCCATTCGTGTCCCACTACCGGGCAAAGGCATCCCCCCATTCCTTCCAGATCTGCGATCCTGAGCTGATTGTGGCCATTTGTGGCCAATCTGTTACGAATTTATCCAGCTCGTCCCGCCATCAGCGCATTTCAGTGTTCCGGACTCTGTCTGTTCGCTTGACACCCAAAATGCTGGTTCCATCGCGCGCTGACAAACTTTGAGCTTGGACTTTAAAATGTTGGTCAGTGACCAGTTCTGCGCACCATGTGTCAAAACGGGGAGGAGCTTTGATTAGCTCAGAAAGCCCTTACTATTTCATGTGCAATTTCTGCTAAATTATTGGATTGAAGAGCGCAAAAAAATTTACAGCCTATATGTGGGAAATGTGTTAATCCGCCCCTGACTGAGACCAAGAGACTGCAGTTCGATTCCTACAACGGGACATACTTTGGTTACCCGAAATACAAAGAAATCCTGTTGACAAAAAGCCGGCTTCCCACACAGGAGGTTGCGATTTCGATTCCCGCTGTGGAACAAATTTTTGCATGAACTATACATACATACGTAAGTGCTCCGAGTTTTGATGTGTTTCTGTTGGGATGTACAAAAAAGTATTCAGTTATCTGATTCCCCCATAGTATAAGTTATGTTTAGTTTGGGGCTGGAAATGTGGGAAATGTCCTGCACTATCTATTTTTAACCTTATCATGGGATCAAAGTCATGTAGAATGTGTTGTCATGTGTTATAAAAAGTAACACACTTAGGCCAGCTTCCATAACGATCCCTAAACGTTTGTTGGCGATTAAATATGTTTAAATATAACGTATTTGTATAATACGTCAACTCCCTAAATCATATTTAGCCACTAAACACGTTTAGACCTCGCTGCGCAAGTCGCTCAGTAAGAAATTCACACATTCGCATTTACAACAATAGGTGTAATGGCGCTTCCTACGTACTTCCTTCTTATTTACTGTGCCTAATAATGAGTAAGAATGCGTTTAATATGCATGCCTGATGTTGATTGAACAGTGAAGCCGTTGTATGGTCACGACCTAATGAATACTGGCTAGAAATCGATATTCAAATTAAAAATAAAAGGTCTATAGAATGTCTATGTCAACTGAAAGTGCCTACAGATATGCTCGATTATTTACGATTGAAAGTGTGATTTTAAAAAAATCGAGTAAATGTCTCCAACAGACGAACAACATCGTATTTTTTGTCGATCGCCTCCGTGCATCGTATTCGATTTTAGCCATGATGTTTATTCATCGCTAATAGGCAGCACTGATTGATAAAATTGAGCAAATCTGTAGGCAGCTGACAGATCTTATTGATTGTCAAACTACAGCATTTCGAGCGGTTAAAATTAAGCAAATCTGTAGGCATTTGACACACCCTTTTTACTTGGTCCAAAATAAAACATCTTTGAACATCGCTTCAAATTCACTTAATTTAAACATATAATTTTAACAAATCGGTTCCTTGCTTGCATATATTAGATTTTTTACTGATTTTCTTGCTATTTCGACTAAAATGGTATAATTTACCATGATTTATGAGTTTTTGAGTGTCTCAATATATCAGCATAGTTGCTGCGCCATGCTTCAGTTTACTCGTAATCATAGTATCTTACGGATCATGCAATTGCAAATTATGATTATTTTCCCGTTTTTAGTAAAAATTGTGTTTAAAATTACGAAATATTCAAAAGTAAGATTTTCTTGTTGTCATCAAGTATACCGTAAGTCCGTAACACCATTATGTAACACATAACATACATACTGATGGTACCTTTGATAGTGTGTGAAAAAATGTTAAATATAGTATTAAAATCTAATTTGTTTTAGATAGAATCTCATTGTTCTTTGTACGGTCTCATGACGAATTATTATTATGGGAACATGTTTTGTAGTTATGTAATGACGCCATTTTTACTGACGAAGACTTATTCTAAATAGGCCTTGCATTTATCAATTTAACCAGCCGCTGCAGTGCCTGAGTTATAGATGGATAAGCGAGGACGCAGCCGCTGCAGTGCCTGAGTTATAGATGGATAAGTGAGGACGCAGCCGCTCCAGCGCCTGGGATATAGATGGATGGGTGAAGGACGCAGCCGCTACAGTGCCTGAGTTATTATTATTATTTATTTATTTAATCAGATAACAATGGATCTATTCTGTTAGTAAAAATCTTAAATCTAGGGGAGTTAGTACTTAATTACTAATTGCGATTTAGTCTTCTGCGTGAGCTTCCACATCAGAGGACAGTCGAATTTATTGGCAATGACGTTCAGGATGGTGTTGCTGCTCTCGCGCACCGTGAGCGGTAGTGAGGCTGTTTTTTTACGCCAGATGGTATCAAAGTTGTCTGCGCGTGCTTCGGCGAACATGCCTAAGAGTTATAGATGGATGCTTGAATTACGCAGCCGCTGCAGTGCCTGGGTTATAGATGGATTGGTGAAATACGCAGCCGCTGCAGTAGCTAAAAAAAGGTTATATTATAGATGAATGGGTTAAGGACGCAGCTACTGCAATGCAATGTCTGGGTTATCTAAAGATAGATGGGTGAAGGACGCAGCTACTGTAGTGCCTGGGTTATAGATGGATTGGTTAAAGACGCAGCTACTGCAGTGCCTGGGTTATAGATGAATGGGTGAAGGACGCAGCCGCTGCAGTGCCTAAGTTATAGATGGATGGGTGAAGGACGCAGCCGCTGCAGTGTAAGCAAATACAACAAAATGTAAAACACTAAAGTAAAAACACAAAGTACTCCAGAAGGCTTACTGTACTATAGACAAATATTTACTGGACAAATTCAAATGACTTGACATATTTTTAATTTATTTATAATGAACTGATAATTAATGTATAATATTTATTAATTAATTTTGCATGCTTGTATGCTGATCATGACTGTACCTTGATTATTTTATTACCAACTAATGTAACCTAATGTAATGTAGATATGTAATGTGTCGAAAATAAATGAATCTTTATCTTTTTTAATTAACAAGTAAATGTATAATGCGCGGTCTAATCGCTAAAGAACGCAATGTTTTCCATATAGCATAATGGAGAAGAGTATATAAAGAATAACAATTGATACAAATAACCACGTATGAAAGGATCAAATTTATGTATTTTATAAAGTAATTTAGATATAGAACGAATAGGTGTGTATATGGTAAACGAAACCGTGGGTGGAATCAAGTCTGAATATTTTCTCAGACGTTACTTTCCATCTCAAAATATCTGCTTTGAACCTTTATTTATTTATTCAAATTATATTCAATGGGCTTACTCGAAGAGAGCTTACGTTTGTGGGAAATATGTAAATTTTCAATGTTGACAGCTTTTACAAAGAATTAAATACTTTTATTACAGTTAATATTAGTTAATTTTATCAAAAAACCGATGACTTTATTTTAAATAATTAAATAATCTATACAACTTCTGCTGGTAGCATGCGCAGTGCGCACCGTGAGATATTATGTCGCGCATGACACGAGAAAGGTCGATGTTGAAATGTCAACCTAGGGGTATTCAAGTCGCGAGTGAATAGGTTTATTCTAGGCAAGCCTGTAATATTGATCGTAAACTGTATCATCGCTTAACATCAGGCAAAATCGTGGACAAACGCTATCCTATAATTTAAGAAAAAAAATGTTGTCTAATTTCTTGTTTACCTACTCTAACATCCACGCCACGATAGAGAAGTTTGTCGTCATTCGCCGCCATTATTATTGTAGCCATAAAAATACACTTCTTTTTTTCTGCACAATTCTGTTCTGCCTCTTTAATAGAGGTTAATATTGTAAAACTTTCTTTGTTCAAAACGATTTTTTATGTTTTTAAGCATTTATTGTATGTTCGTTAAAATCACGTTCGCTTTGTATCTATTAGTCTTACTTGGTTCTAAATCTTTAAAGTTGGCAACACTGCACCTGTACTGTACATCAAATTGTCAAGTACCTAACACCTGACGGTATTTTGTAATTTGTATTTTAAATAAAAATAGTTAAATACTGTATTTTGTATTTTATATTTCAAATACACGACTTAAAAATATTTTTAATTTCGTATTTTAGATACGTGCGAGATAGTATTTTGTAATTTAATTAACGTAAAGCATGTATTTTGCCTAGCTCTGCGTCCTGCAGACGCTGAGTAGAGACCTGTTTGCAAAAAATAGATTTCGGCGAATCGGCTTTTTTTCAAACACTTTCCAATTCTAGTTCCTCGGAAAATAATGTTGACACGGCAATTGACATTGACAATTCACTTTCTTTAGATAGCTTTGTCATAACTGACAAAGCAACGCCTTCTATTAGCAGTTATAAAAACATGGCCGTGAAACCCCTCATCGGAGCTGATGATGTTATTCCTGGTATGCTGGCGGACTTGGAGCTGGTGTTGCCTTAATGTAATCTGGTTGCTGTTGCTCTGTGTTTGTTAGCGTCAAGTTACCCATCTCGGCTAAAAATAAAGCATCGTTTATCATTTTTTCGGCAATGAGTCTTTGCTGTTTTGGCAGATCTCGCAATTTCATTGCAACATTTTTGCCAAAAACGTCAAAGCGGTCGTCTTTTTTAATTGGACGTTTGAAATGCTCGGGTATCGATTGAAATCTTTCATTAGATAAAGCTGTCTGATCCAATGAATTACTCGATCTTTTACGAGGTCTAGAATGACGTGGTTCATAATAGTTGGGTGTTAGGTATTCTTCTGACTCCATGAAATCTGTTTCTTGTATTGTGACTCCAACAACTGATTCATTTTCCTGAAACCGAAAAAATTTGGAATAAATCATGATAGACATTTTACACAGCGCCATCTGGCACCAAACTAAGCAAAGCTTGTACTAATCGGAACCAGAGGGCTTAGCCAAGTTACAGTCGATTAGCGATGACGCTAGTCGATACGTCCGAAAATGTATGGGATTTGACACATGCTATAGAAATACCACGTGATACAGCGACAACAAATGTATGTAAAAATCGAATAGATTCGCAGCAAATGTAATTTGGCTACGGGCCCTGGTAACTGATATAATACTTATATACGTTTGTTTTTGGAAATATATACTTATAATATATAAAGAAACAACCAGACCTGGAACAAATATCTGTAGATCATACGAACATTTGTTCCGCGGTGGGAATCAAACGCGGAACCTTTTGCATCTCAGCCGGCTAATCGCCCACTGCGCCACGGAGGTGAGTTATATCCTTAGATGTATCTGATTCAATTTGGTATCGTGAAATAATTTTAAAGTGGCTCACATCCGGGATGCAAATATCACACCAATATTATAAACGCGAAAGTTTGGAGGTTTATTTGTTACTCAATCACGTTGTAACGGCTGAACCGATTTCGATGAAATTTGGTATGTACGTAGATTATAGCCCGGATTAACACATAGGCTACCTTTTGTTGACAAACAACGCGTGCGAAGCCGCTGGCGGAAGCTAGTACACAATAAAAAACATGACAGTATATCAAATCGCACAGATAAAAGAAAATGATGTTAAGAACTAAAATTACTATGACAGAAAATTACAATGTTTACAATTTAGGTTTTCAGTTCCCGCGAACAGAAAGCATGGAGGACTATATCAAAATACTAGTGCTTCAAACTACTATTCTTTGAAGAACTTCAAAATGTTGAATTAAATGTTCCATCATAAACACCAATTAATAGAAATCCTAAGTTTTTTAGTATTGGTCCCTTTTCCTTTGAGATCTGTTTCGACAGGCTAACCTTGAATTGATGTGAAAGAAAGTTAACCGCGTGTTACGAGCGAGGCGCATGGTTGAGAACGTGTTTAGAATTTTTACTACTAGATTCAGATTTCTTCTAGATTCAGTAGGATTGGGCGGATCATGTCTCCCGCATGCAACTTAGGTGGGCTAAGGTCTTAACTGGATGGATCCGTGTGGATGGAAAGCGACGGCCTACGAAGCGGTGGCGCGATGATTTGGACGCTTTTATAGGGACTGGCAGGATTTGGTACAATATCGAAATAAATGGAGAGATGAGGAAAAGATTCAGAAAATTAATGAACATTTAAATAGAAAATTTACAAAATCAAATACGAAATAATAATAACGTGAAATCAATAATAAAAATAAGGAATAAAATAAGATAAGATGTCATTATATTATATTATCTCCAAAATCCTTTCAATTACCACTTAATAATACATTGTGGAGTATAACAAATGATTGAGTATTGAGTATAAAAAAAATCAAAAGATTAAAAATGTATACGGATTATTGTTAACAAAATATTTGTCATTGATAATATTCATTTATTTATACTGTACTAGCTGTTGCCAGCGGCTTCGCCCACGTTGTTCTGGTGCAAAAATGCATATAGAAACTTTGACATTCCATTTTTATCCCATGGGAACTGATTTATGGGATGAAAAGTAGCCCATGTGTTAATCCAGGTTATAGTCTAGGTACACACCTAATTTAATCGAAATTGGTTCAGCCGTTTCGACGTGATTGAGTAACAAACAAACAAACAAACATCCAAACTTTCGCATTTATAATATTAGTGTGATGTAAAATGGAGTTACTTAAAATACAATAGAATATTAATTACATACTTTGTAAAGTATGTAAATATTATTATCTACGCTAGGTATGTACATACAGACTGCGTCGCTAACTGGTACATGTTTTTTTAATGCATGTAAAAAAAAATTAATTATAAGATTTAAGAAGAAAGATTTCCTAAAATTTGATTTATTAAAATATTATATTGTATCCAAACACACGACAGTAGTAAAAACTTTTTGTAAATTGTCCTTTAACAAGTTTTTATTTCATACTAAAGGGTTACCAGTAGTGCTGCTAATTACGGGGAATTTCCCCAATTTGCGGGGAATCGGTAGCTACCGCGGGGCGAGCGCGGGGAATGACAAAAATCAGAAAATCGAGGCCGACTGCTTTTTGCACTGTAGAAGCCTTGATAATGTTAATCCATTGTAGCTCTAATGCATACTTTTTTTAATTAATTTTTTTTTACATGCATTAAAAAAACATGTACCAGTTAGCGACGCAGTCTGTATGTACATACCTAGCGTAGATAATATTAATTACATACTTTGTAAAGTATGTAAATATTATTATCTACGCTAGGTATGTACATACAGACTGCGTCGCTAACTGGTACATGTTTTTTTAATGCATGTAAAAAAAAATTAATTATAAGATTTAAGAAGAAAGATTTCCTAAAATTTGATTTATTAAAATATTATATTGTATCCAAACACACGACAGTAGTAAAAACTTTTTGTAAATTGTCCTTTAACAAGTTTTTATTTCATACTAAAGGGTTACCAGTAGTGCTGCTAATTACGGGGAATTTCCCCAATTTGCGGGGAATCGGTAGCTACCGCGGGGCGAGCGCGGGGAATGACAAAAATCAGAAAATCGAGGCCGACTGCTTTTTGCACTGTAGAAGCCTTGATAATGTTAATCCATTGTAGCTCTAATGCATACCAAACAAGAGATAGCCAATCGGGGTGACTGATAAAATTCAAAACGAACCGGTATATGCTTATAGCGAAAGGGAGGTAAAAAAATTGTATAAAGTATATCTACCAAATTGTAAATATACCAAATTGTAAAAGATTTTTTGTAGATCATAAGAAATTATTCCAATGTCAATTTGTTGATGATTAAACAAAATGTTGTATGAAACAGTGTTTAATTATTTAATAACTAGCAGTTGCCCACGACTTCGTACGCTTTACACCACTAAATGTGTAGCTAACCTAGAAATAAAGCTAAACTCGCTGATGCAACATAACTTGACACCCCATTTTTATCCCATGGGACTTGATTTATGAGATAAAAATTTGCCTATGTGTTAATCAAAGTTGTAATCTACGTACATACTAAATTTTATTGAAATCGGTTCTGCCGTTACGACATGATTGCGTAACAAGCAAACAAATAAATAAACAAACAACCAAACTTTCGCATTTTATAATATTAGTGTGGTATCATAGCGGAGAATTTCGGGGAATAAAGCTCACATTTGCAGGGAATCAAAAATTTTACATTGGCAGCACTAGTTACTAGTTACCGACGCTATGTGATTACAATACAAAGAATCGTAGAATTGCATCGCGTGGTATCGGCGTGTGGGCACGAACGAAACAACAACATATCGCACTCTCTCGCACGATTCGTTGTTCAACTTTAAGATGTTCAAAGTTCAAATAGATTAACGTGTCGCCTAATACTATGTTGGTAGTATTTTTTTATGAACCGGTAAATATATGAAGGTACATACCTCAGAATCTTCTTCAACATGTACTTCAGTGTAATCTATATCAGATCGAGAAGATCTCGGCGATCCTTGTTCCTCATCAACAAACTTCAATAGATCGTAGTACCACAATGTAGGCTGGTACACATCATTGCCTCTAGACCGCTTAGAAATCTCAATCTTTCGTTTTTCTTTTCGGTATGTTGTACGAAGGCCATTAATTTTTTTCGTAACTGTTGCCCGACTCGCCGTTGGGTCTATCTGCCTTAGTGCTTGAACCAATCTATTATATGCAGCTGTCTTCTTTTCTCTGTTGTGGTAGTCTTTATTTTGTATTTGCCAGAGACTAGGCTCGCTTCTGTACATGTTGATAAAATCTATTAAATATTCACGAACACCGCGACTTTCACTGGACATGTTGGCGTCAAAGCTTCACAAGACGACGTGCGTACCAGCCGGCGGCTGTTTTATGACTGAATACGCGTAGGCTTGATCGTCGCCACTCTTCATGCCACACGTTCCAATAAATTGGAAGGGAAATCGACTTACACAACTTTGTAGGCTTACATAACACGCTCGCTCGACCCAGTTTCGTTGCGTTGCAATACACATAAATCGTTTCAAGTAAACTTGAGTCGTGTGAGGTCAATATCGGTGTCATGCAAAAGGATCAGAATATAGGGTACGTACATTTCGATGTTACATTTTGTTAATGATGGTGGTCAAATATAAATTATTATTTAAATTGAATTTTAATTATGTGAATATCTAATGTCATGCGAAGTATTATCAATCAACACTCGAATAAGAAAATTAAATTAGAAATGTCAATACCATACCAGCCGACTTGATCAACGTGTCTGACCTCCATGTGAAACTACAAATACAGTAATTAATAACCTAATAACTAATTAAAAATTTTCGTTTTAATCAGTGATGTACAGTGATCGCGAAAGTTTGAAAAGTACGATCATACACTAGTATACATCAGTGTCCGGTAAATACAAAATGCAAATAATTTATTTATTTACTCTTGTCAACCCTGCTTTATAATTAATTAGTTATTTTTTATTGTCGTTTGCAATGGTATCTGGATGCAATCTAATCTACAATATTTCTTCTGTATATTAAAGTCTTGTAAATAAGTAATTGTATATTTTAACCGACTTCAAAAAAAAGAAGGAGGTTCTCAATTCGTAGAAATCTTTTTTTTATGTATGTTCCACGATTAGTCGAAGACGCCTGGAGCTATTCGAGAAATTCTTTTTTTGTTTAAAAGTGTATACTTCCCAGGTGGTCCCATTGGCACCAAGTCAGGATCTGATGATGGATCCCAAAAAAATCGAGGGCAACCCTCAAATTTTATAGGGACGCAATTCGGTTTTATGTTTGTTATTATCTCAGAACTCCGTCTTTTATCAACCGATTAGGATTTTTTTTCCATTTGAAGGGATATACATACTTTCATATTGGTATCATAGAAAATTCATCAAAAACAGTTCAGTTGTTTGGTAAAGTCGGTTATATTTTTGTAAAAAAGCTACTTGGTTCGATTAATAAATTTATTCATATTAATTAATTAATTCGTACAATTACAAACAATTTATTCATATTCTGGTACAATAAATAGTGAAATACCTGGCAGATGCTTTTAAAAAATATAAAAAAAATCCATACAGATTTCAATTTATACTGATCTCTATAAAATTAAAAAAATACTTTACAGATTTCAGGTTACATACCTACAGGTGCTGGTTTCATAAAAAAATCAAAAAATCTGCAAGAAATAACACCGTTCCTTGATTAGATCACTTAGGATATAAAAATAATTTACATACGTTCAATAACTACGACCGACGTAAATGAAAAACAAAACACCATCCCAGCGGATAAAATTATTTCAATAGAACATAGCAATTTCAAAAATGCCCGTCTGTCCACTTAAACATTTAACCCACTGTCTGGTTAATTCAATAATTGCACATTATTCCAGAAAATATGCGAAAACAGGACAAAACCGCTTTAATTTCGAAAAACTTGTAGAAGCGCCTGGCTGCAAAGAAAATATTATGTTGCAAAAAATAAACAAAAACGCGCGTTCTATTTTTAAACTTGTGTCAATTTTACTTTTTTCTCAGCCAGTGTTCTACCACGGCAAGTCGATTCGATTGCACGATTATCGGTATGATAGGCAGATATCGATTACGCTTATAGCTTTCTCATGCTGTTTTTTGTTTTTATTTATCGCTCGGTAGTTGTTTTATGATGACAGTTGCTTATTTTATTTTACTATCGATGCGTCGTGCTTGTGGGAATTTAATATTAAATACGTTTTACGGTTAAGATTATTTATTCCTCATAAAATTTACAAAATAAATCACTTCCTGATAAAACATAAAATTTTATTCTACTTAGGTAGGTAAAGGTAAGTAGGTACACAATTGATATTGCAATGAGTTAAGTTTACGCAAGTTTGACGATTTTGCGTGGCCCACTGCTTCTTTGAAGACCTCCGTGGTACAGTGGGCGAATAGCCGGCTGAGACGCAGGAGGTAGCGGGTTCGATTCCTGCCGCGGAACAAATGTGTGTATGATCTAGAGATATTTGTTTCTGGTCTGGATGTTTTTCTATTTATTTTATGTGTGTATTTACAAAATAAAAGGACAAAAACAGAAAATATATTTTTTTTACATATTTATATATATTTAATTATGTCAACGCCAAAATAATCATGTTTTTAAAATGGCATACTACAATAATAAAGAATGTTCATTCATTCATTCATACTATGCAACTTTTGACTAAAAGATCTATATAAGTAATCTGTAACGAAATATGACATTCGTCTAATTCATCACGGCAGTTAATTACTCTGGAACCTCACAGTACCACATCGAATGACAGTAACAAAATTAACTCTATATACCGTTCTTTGTTTGTTACGTTTTCACGACTAAACGGCTGGACCGATTACTAAGAAATTTAGTGTAAAGGCTATGGATATTTAATCGGGATTATTTACTTAACTGCGCAAAAGGAGAGTAATGTTTTTATTGACAAACCACGCGTGCGAAGTTGCGCTCGGAAGCTTGTTCGGAAACAATGTCACGTCAAGTCAGCGAAGCTTTTCTTATCAACTTACTAAATCGAACCAAATGATATCAACAAATGGTATGTTTATAATTTTAAACTTAGCATTTATGGACAACTGCTTTTTAGATTCTGCTTTCTAAATAAAAATTATTTATATTCTTATATTAAAACCTAGTACAAGTCCATGAAAACACCAAGTATTTTTTTTTTATAAATTATAGGCTAGCGTTTAACCATGATCTCGCCTGATGGCGCGCGATGATGCAGTCTACGATGGTACATGCTTGCATAGACGAAACCTATTCACTCGCGACTAAGATCGACCCCTAAGTTGTAGTTATCAGGAAACACAGACTCAGGCAAAGAGTTCCACTCCTTAACCGTGCATAATAAAGGTGGAAAAGTACCGCTTTGTGCGTATGGGAGGTTCTACCATGTGGCGGTGGTGTACGCGGAGCGTATGGTTGTCCGATGATAGGATGGGGATGGTGGGATCAGGTTGAAAAGCTCCGCAGCACACTCACAAGTTACAGTAAAACAACTATACAAGTTACAGGAAAATAACTATACAAATTATAGGAAAATAATTGTACAAGTTTTGAAAAACAATAAAATAGTCAAGTACAAGTAAACACGAAAACAAATGGTAAGTAAAGCTGTACGTCGACGCAAACACTCGCCACAATTCTGGGAATCCCATTGTTTGCGATGCAATAATTAATGTGAACGCGCTTTACTTTAGCCACAGGATGTACAGGGTGTCCGGGGACCTGCGCCGGCGCCGGTCAGTGTGGCAACTCGATAAATAACAGCCGTCACGTACATACTCCCACACTTGAGTCCACTGTCAAGGTATCAGGAGCTACGAGTAGTATAGAAAGCAGCAAGTTGGTACCCCCCCCCTTCCCCATGTAAGTTAGGGGGTTAAATCAAAAATAGACAAATGATTGACCGACAAAGCTTATTATCGTATCAAGGAGTATCGGAGGTTAAAAAATTAACTTCAACATATTTATATAATTTCTTGACATCGTTTCATTGATTTTTTTTATTGTTTCTTTAAATGTGATATTATTATTGAATTGTGTTCTTACGTTTTATTTAAATTATTTTTGAATGAATAAGATAAGAGGGCTTAGCCAAGTTACAGTCGATTAGCGATGACGCTAGTCGATACGTCCGAAGATGTATGGGATTTGACACATGCTATAGAAATACCAAGTGATTCAGCGGCAACAAATGTATGTAGAAATCGAATAGATTCGTGGCGAATGTAATTTGGCTACGGGCCCTGGAATGAGTATATTAGAGGAAGTTTAAAAGTAGCGCCAGTGATAGAAAAGTTGAGGAGGCTAGCGTGGTATGGGCATGTCATCCGTAGGAAGAAAATCATGTGACTAAAAGATTGTTAGATATGAATGTGGATGGATATATAGAAGTAGAGGTAGGCTGAAGAAGAGATGGATGGACTGTGTGAAGAATGATATGGGTAGGAAGGAAGTGACAACGGAGTAGACGGCTGATAGAGAGATGTGGAGAAGGAATACATGTGCCGACCCCGCGTAATGTGGGAAAAGGGCAGGAAGAAGAAGAGATTTTTAACATTGTTTTGACATTTTTTATCCTTATTATTACTACTTGACATTGCGTTTTTCTATGTTTTTAAATAATTATGTAATTTTAAATTTACATGTTTATTTTTTAATTATAAAATACTTGTACACCGCAAAGCAAAATCTAGAGCTTATGTACAACCCTTTTAATATTGTACCTAGATTTATGAAGAACAAATTAATTTGAATTTGAGTTCTTCACCCAATTCACCCCATTAGACTACATTATTGGATAAATAAATATGAAAGTCTTAGTTTTTTAGGTGTTTTATTTCGATTTCTTTATGTGTTCTTGTTGTTTCAAATAAATCAATTAAATTTTTTTATTTCTTATAAAAGTCTTAGCTCACAGACACCCTGTAACTTGTGCTCTGAGCAAAGCAAAATATTCGCTAATGACCAAAGCATACTGGAAACTTTTTGCAAAATACTCGACGGTTAGCGCTCCTTGTGTATAAAATATTGTACTTAGTTATAAAAAAGTTTTCTTTTTAGCTTTCGGATTCATTTTATTAAATTTTTTTATGCACCTAAAAAACATAAATAATGCTGGGCATTTCACACAGCGTTATCTAGCAAGTCTAAGCAAACCTTGTAGGTACTATGGGAACCAGATAACTGATAAAATACTTATAATTTTTTCAAATACATCTATAAAATATTGTTACGCCGAGGCTGTTAAACAATGAGTAATAATCGAACTTTCTCGAACGCTTTTGTCTTGCTGTGTTATTGCTGCTATTGTTTGTGGTTTCGCAGAATGGGGAGTGGCCATTGTGTCGAGGGACCGACCCTTTCCTGGAAGGATCGACATCGTTCTCGAACAATCGAAATGTGTGCGATATAAATAGGCCGAAGAGATGGCCGGACAGTCAGTCTGAGTCAGTCTGTGTGATTGAGTCTCAGCGAGGCCCTGGAGGACTGACGTGGAGCAGGGTCTCGCGTGAACAGTAGTTGCTCCCGAGTCAGTCTGGATTAAGCTATACGTGCGATCATTTCGGTGACTTTAAGTGGTGCAACAGTGGTGTGAATTAGTGTGTTGTGATTACGTGTGACCAAGTTCGTGTATTCATCGTTTAGTGCTGAATAAAAGTGTTATTTTGGTGAAATCGATTCTCATTATTTTATCCCGAACCCTCAGCTCGTAACAATTTGGTGTCAGAAGTGGGATAAAATAATGCCGGTTCTACCAAAGGATAGCGTGGACGGTGTCAGGACGAGAGGTCAACGACAACAGGAAATGGATGAAAGGCGGTTTGGAGATTGTCCGGTTCAAGAAACTCGGCAGAGTCGTCAGCCGATGGAGATGGAATCAGCCGCCGCCGAATCATTTGGAGCACCATCATCATCATCCGTGGGCCAAGCTCCTGTGACAGGCGATCTTGCTGCTATTATGGCCATGCTTTGTCGTCAACAAGAAGAGCAGCAACGGTGGCAGGAAGAACAGCGACGTCAGGATAAGGAAGAGCAGCGTCGTCAGCAAGAAGAGCAGGCTCGGTTGCAGGAGGAAGAACGCCGTCAGTATAAAGAAGAGAAGCGTCGTCAACAGGAAGAGCCGGCTCGGTTGCAGGAGGAACAACGCCGTCAGCATTAAGAAGAGAAGCGTCGTCAGCAGGAAGAGCAGGCTCGGTTGCAGAAGAAACAGCGACATGAACAGGTGGAGTAGACTCGGTTGCAAGAGGAACAGCGACGTCTGGATAAAGAAGAGCAGCGTCGTCAACAGGAAGATCAGCGACGTGGGCCATAAGAGCGTGCTCGACTGATGAGGGAATCGTTCGGTTCATCTGGAAAGGCATTCCAGGAAGTGAAAGAACAGATAGAAATCAAGAGAGCCGTGTTTTGGAGGCCATAAGAGCGTGCTCGACTGATGAGGGAATCGTTCGGTTCATCTGGAAAGGAATTCCAGGAAGTGAAAGAACAGATAGAAATCATGAGAGCCGTGTTTTGGAGGCTGGAATTGGGATCGCTGATGAGAAAGGGACTCTGGGTGTCCTGAAGTACTGGAGACGGCAATGTGGCTCCTCTAGTTGCTACATCTTCAGCGCGAGGTGCGCCTAAAATTGTTCGTGTTGATCGGCTGCCGCGATATGGGGCTAAGAATGCTCGGGACGAGCATGTTTTAGGAGGGGGCAGTGTTACGCCGAGGCTGTTAAACAATGAGTAATAATCGAACTTTCTCGAACGCTTTTGTCTTGCTGTGTTATTGCTGCTATTGTTTGTGGTTTCGCAGAATGGGGAGTGGCCATTGTGTCGAGGGACCGACCCTTTCCTGGAAGGATCGACATCGTTCTCGAACAATCGAAATGTGTGCGATATAAATAGGCCGAAGAGATGGCCGGACAGTCAGTCTGAGTCAGTCTGTGTGATTGAGTCTCAGCGAGGCCCTGGAGGACTGACGTGGAGCAGGGTCTCGCGTGAACAGTAGTTGCTCCCGAGTCAGTCTGGATTAAGCTATACGTGCGATCATTTCGGTGACTTTAAGTGGTGCAACAGTGGTGTGAATTAGTGTGTTGTGATTACGTGTGACCAAGTTCGTGTATTCATCGTTTAGTGCTGAATAAAAGTGTTATTTTGGTTAGACCGAATCCCATTATTTTATCCCGAACCCTCAGCTCGTAACAATATGTAGAAAAATACACAAACCTGGCACAAAAATCTGTAGACCATGCAAACATTTGTCCTGCAGTGGGAATCGAACCCGCAACCTCCTGCGTCTCAGCCGGATATTCGCCCACTGCGCCACATAGGTCATATACTTTGTCTTACGTTACTAACACGTCAACGATTTCTTATCGCAAGCCTTGTGCAGGTTTCTGTGGAAAGAATTGGTCCTAATTACTTGCTTGTGCAAGGGATGCACAAAGGAATCGTTGAGTGTGTATCGAGATATTACTTACCAACATTTTTCGAAAAGTTAGGTACCTTCTTCTTCTTCTTCCTGCCCTTTTCCCACATTACGCGGGGTTGGCACAACATGTATTCCTCCTCCACATCTCTATCAGCCGTCATCTCCGTTGTCACTTCCTTCCTACCCATATCATTCTTCACACAGTCCATCCAAGTTCTTCGACCTTCCTTTACTTCTATATTCATCCATACTCATATCTAACAATCTTTTAGTCACATGATTTTCTTCCCTCCGCATGCCATGTCCATACCACGCTAGCCTCTTTCTCCTCAATGTTTCTATCACTGGCGCTGCTTTTAAACTTCCTCTAATATACTCATTCTCACCTATACCTGCGTTCCTAAAGTCAAAATAGGTACTTATCCTTTAACGGAGTATCCTAAATTGATTTATTGGGTCGTAAATATTTTGTTGTTTTAAACTATTATTTAAAAGTATTTTTAGAATTTTACCTGAATTCAACATCATATGAGCCATAGCTATAGTACAGAAGGTAAGCTTAGTACATTCGATAATAGGCACATGTCTTCGATAAAGCGGTTGCATCCAATAACGCTACCAATTGTAGAAAAAAATCCTGTTCCCATGGACAGATGCTATTAATAGCAATTTTAGTATTTACTAGTTACTGATAAATATCACAATACATAATTTATCA
Organism: Philereme transversata; assembly: GCA_963924445.1. Lineage (NCBI taxonomy): Eukaryota > Metazoa > Arthropoda > Insecta > Lepidoptera > Geometridae > Philereme > Philereme transversata. The sequence goes on from OZ004346.1 coordinate 26,507,654, forward strand.
AACATATTGTCTATGATAAAATCTTTCACACGATCTCGATACGTAGACATGCATCGCTATTTAAATTGTTATGTTTCTCTGAGAACTGATTGATGCGTTTGAATAATTTTATGTAATTGCGCTGATTTATGCATTTGATTACACGCGCAAAATCTATGGCGTGGAAAAAATGTCGCCATTTAAATGTCAGGTCATAAAGATAAGTTAAAGATAAATGTATTTATTATTGTAAATACGAGATTTATCACGTACCGTTGTATCGGTGTTTCGACCGACAATGTTACGTATTTCATATTGATTCGTGTACCTATATAATACTGATTGAAATTAATCACGAAAGTTTTCGAAATAATTTTTTTATTGAACATAATGTATAAAGGTCATACATAGACTATAAATCTTTGTAGCTGGACGACCACATCGCCCTATTGAGAAGAAACAAACATCTAATACAAGCAATTTAGATCTCGTTGATAGTATTTAGTTTTAGTATATTCCGGAGTGCAGCGAGAGATTCAAAATACGTTGCCCTATAAGATAAAAATATTTTGCGGAAGAGTACTTTTCATCTCTGAGAAAATACAAAAAAGTATTCTTGAATATAATTTAGATATTTATAAACAAACAACTAAAAATTTATACGAGTATTTATATTCGAAATATGCGATATTGAAAATTGATTGTCACTGTTTTATTAGGTACAGAGTTGTTGCCGCTTCTTTTTTTTTAATTCTGGCATCCTCTGCTCCTCTCTCCGGCCAGTAACTTTATTCATCCAAATTATTATTGCAACATTTGGCGTTAGATCACTTTGATCGCCTCGCGCGCGACACATTAGTAAAAATTCCAATTTCAAACTCATTACTGTCCGCTGTAAAAGTATAATAAAGAAAATACCTCTTTTCCTCGCATTTATTGAGGAACATAATGTCGTTTTTCGAATAGGTGGGATGAAAATGAACACAGTACGAAAGACTATGCTTGCTCGTCTACCTATATACGTTTTCTTTATTTTCTTGTGTGTTAACTGTGTTTTTTTGTTATCTATGTACATTGTGGTCTTTCTGAGCGTGTAAAAAAACCATTTTAGGGTTCCGTACCTCAAAATGTAAAAAAGGAACCCGTGTGTCCGTGTGTCATCGCCTTAGAGCAGGGGTCGGCAACCGGCGGCCCGCGGGCCGCATGCGGCCCGTAGACTATCTCGGTGCGGCCCGCAACCCTGAGGTCCGTAAGAAAAAAATACCGAAGCAAAAGGCCATATAAATTCACTAGAATTTATACGGCCATGCTGCTGGGCCATGAGAGTATTCTTGAAAGCTCGCTCCCACGCGGGGTGATAAAAATGTACCTCTATTTCATTTCTTAAGAACTGTTTATCAAGACTGTGATGTTATGTATTGTTTCTACCGAAAATAAATATTTGCTGTACTTATTCAATTCTTGGCAATTTCTTTTGCGTTTATCCGCCGCACGTGCGGCGGCGGGCGGCTCCTTTGAGACAATAGGCGGGGCGGCAGTCTTTGATTAGACGCAGGTGTGCGGCGGCGAAAAAATTCAAAGCGACCGGTTTTAGTTAAAATCACAGCCGCGCGCAGCTCTCGCCACATTCGGTTGTGGAAATTCGCCGGAAACTCACGTCTCATCTGGTTGCTAGCTACGCGTTTCGTTTCACCTTTCTTCCCTTCGCTGATAGCTTCTCACGCACGACGTATGAGGTAAGTTGTATGCACTCGCGAGCATTTTGTTTTATTTTATTTACTGCTTGTTAATGTGAACCTTCAGATTGATGGGTAAATGTTATAAGGACGGGGATAGTAGTTACATGACATGAAGTTAGTTACGAGTGTGTCATGTTTTAATTATTATTTGAATGTGGAGTTGAATTTGTAGGTGCTAACTGGAACATATAATTTTACAACGAATTTAATTTTTTTCATTATTGTTACAGAATAATTATATAAACATGGCTTCAAGAAAAAGGAAGATAGAAGAAGAAAAAAGAGTTTTTAACGAATTATGGACAGAATTATACTTTTTTATCGAGTTTAAAGGAAAACCGTTATGCTTGATTTGTCAAAAGAGTATTTCTGTAGTAAAGGAATATAACCTGAAGCGACATTACGACACCGAGCACAAAGCTAAATTTGACTGTCTTGAAGGAGAAATACGGAAAAGGAAAATTTCCACTTTGAAATCGTCATTACAAAATCAACAAAACATATTTAAGGTTGTGGCAGACAACAGCGAATCGAATGTTCGGGCCAGTTACAGGGTAGCAGAGATTCTTGCAAAAAGTGGACGTCCGTTTACCGATAGTGAATTAGTAAAAGAGTGTGTCTTAGCTATCGCAGAAGAAATATGCCCAGAGCAGAAAAAAATGTTTGAAAGTCTTAGTCTCTCTGCAAGAACTTGCACCCGACGTACTGAAGACTTGGGTGCTAATTTGTGTGAACAACTCAGGGATAAGGCGCAGTCTTTCGACTGCTTCTCTTTAGCGATGGATGAAAGTACGGACGTGTCGGATACAGCACAGTTACTCATATTTGTACGCGGCATTGACGAAAACTTTACTGTTTACGAAGAGCTTGTGAAAATGTGCAGTTTGAAAGGTACAACTACGGGAGAAGATTTATTTCACCATGTGGAACAAGCTCTGGATTCATTGCAATTAAGCTGGGAAAAGTTAACAAGTGTCACTACCGATGGAGGCAAGAACATGAGCGGTCAAAACAAAGGTGTTGTTGGGAGAATCATCAGCAAAGTGAAAGATTCTGGATCTACTGTGCCATTGATTTTTCACTGTATTGTCCATCAAGAGGCATTGTGCTCCAAAGTTATATCCTGGAAAGAAATAATGGATACTGTAACATCCACTGTTAATTTTATAAGAAGAAATGGGCTCACACACCGTCAGTTCCAAAAGTTTTTGGAAGATCTGGAAGCTGAACATGGTGACGTGGTTTACTACTGTGAAGTGAGGTGGCTCAGTCGAGGTGCCGTTTTGGAACGGTTTTTTGATTTGAGGAAAGAAATTGGCAACTTCATGGAGATGAAAGGAAAGCCAGTAGAAGAGCTTACTAACAAACAGTGGATTATCGATCTTGGTTTTTTGACTGATTTGACTAAGGACCTGAATCAGCTCAACAAACGCTTGCAGGGAAAAAATAAATTGATTTGCGATATGTATACAGATGTAAAGTCATTTGAAATGAAACTGAAACTGTTTATCAAGCATATTGATGAAAAAAAGCTTGACCATTTTCCTAATTAAATAAATAATAAATAAATATCGCTGGACATTTCACACAGCGCTATCGAGCCCCAAACTAAGCAGAGCTTGTACTATGGGAACCAGATAACTGATAGAATACTTATATACTTTTTTTTTTTGTAAATACATACTTATAATATATAGAAAAACACCCAGACACGGAACAAATATCTGTAGATCATGCAAACATTTGCTCCGCGGCGGGAATCGAACCCGCTACCTCCTGCGTCTCAGCCGACTATACGCCCATTGCGCCACGGAGGCAGTCAAATTGCAAGAAAGCCGTGGAAGAAGCTGGAGATAATTTTGTGTGGCAAAATATTACAATGAGAAACGTGTTAACACAACTACAAACTGAGTTTGTAAATCGATTCACCGACTTTAAAAAGAGCTCCCTTAACATGGAAATATTCCAAAACCCTTTTGCAATTGATATTAGTGAGATACCAAGCAATTTGCAAATGAACATAGTAGATTTGCAAAGTAATAGCACACTTAAAACGGCATTTAAGGAAAGCACTGACTTGATACAGTTCTACGGAGGTTTGAGTTCTGAAAACTTCAAAGAATTGAAAAAGTTTGCTCAGCAGATAATAACTATGTTTGGTAGTACATATTTGTGTGAGCAGACTTTTTCAATTCTCAACTACCGCAAAAATAAGAATTGTTCGCGGTTAACGGATGAACATTTAGACGCGATACTGCGCGTGTCTACTACTAAAATGAAAGCAGACGTTAAAAAACTTGCAAGTCAAATGCAGCCTCAAAAATCTCACTAGTTCTTACTTTTATGTTAGTATAGTAGTTCAATTAAAAAAGAGATAATTGTATGAATATATATGCGTTTTATTTCAAATATTAAAAATACATGCCCGAACATATAAATATAAGTGCGGCCCGCACTGATACTCTGGCAACATATGTGGCCCGGCTATAGCATAAGGTTGCCGACCCCTGCCTTAGAGCATTTAGAACTGGAGATGTTAACACATGGCGTACCCCTCTGCCGGCCATAAGACGCGACTTGGCCATGCACGTTATATAAAACTACTTCACTCATAACCAGGGTTGCCAACCGTACGAGGTTCCTCGTACAAATACGAGATTTGTGGTCTTCCGTACGAGGTACGAGGACACTATCAACCTCGTACAATTATGTACGAGATTTTGATAATAGGGTCATACGCATATTTGGAGAGCAGATGTAAAAAGTTACCTTGCAAATTTTCGTAATAATATGACCGTTTTTTGTGATTTTACTTGAATCAAATGATTAAATAATAAAGACATAATAAATGATGAATGAAAAAATTATAAACATTTTTTGAAATACAACATAAAGTGATGTTTTATTTAGTAGGACACTTGGAATAGTTTATTTCATCATGAGTAAAAAGTCCTAAATCCAGTTGTTCAATATCCCTTAATTTTGTAATAATGTAAGAAATGTACGAGGTTTGAAAGTCAAAATACGAGATTTTTAGCTGCATATGTACGAGGTAAATTTTTTTACGGTTGGCAACCCTGCTCATAACCACGCGGCCATTTGCTGTCGTTTCGTGTCGCGAAGTAGTACTCAGTGAAAATGGTGAATTGTGCGGTATTTCGGTGTAAAAGGCGATCGGAGACATCAAACTTAAGGGAACACGGTATTTCCTATCACAAGTAAGTGATATTTTTGTCAATTGTTTTTGTAATATTGTTTAATTTAGATTCAAATGGAATACCAGTTGCGATAGTTTTAATACGACGCCAACGTCTTGGTAGGAGGTGTAGGTGAGTTTATATTTCTTGGTAGAAGGCGCAGTGTGGGGAATAGTTGAGCGAAATTGATTGAATGAATGATGGAATGAACGTAAAATGATGAGACTATGATTGAATATTAAATTCATAATATAAATATGTTCCTAATGCTTATAATGACACATTTATGATTTATTACTTCAAATTAATATTAAAATCTTAATCTTAAAATCTAAATTAATATAAAAATTATTATCTGTTTTATAGATTTAGGCCCTCCGGCCAGGTGGGATGACGACCTGCGTAAGACTGCGGGCAGATGCTGGATGCGGCAAGCTGAAGACAGGGCGCTATGGCGCTCATTAGGGGAGGCCTATGTCCAGCAGTGGACTAATATAGGCTGATGATGATGATGATGATGAAAAATTATGTAATATACATTTATATTAAACACCACAATATTATAATTTTTATTTAATTCCTAGCCTAACAAATCCGCGTGGGGTAGTACATTTGCTAACAGGCGCTATTCTTTTCCTACTCTTCATTTTTTTCACCCCACCACACCAATTAAGAAACAAAATATTTATGAAAAAAATGCATTTATGAAAGATTCATCGAAATCGAATTAGAACTCTAAGTTTGGAACATAACTGCATAATATAGTTGTAATGATGTAAGTAGATACAATAACTATTAGTGCACCGCGGTTTTACTTGCGTAGATAGAATATAGCCTTATGTTACTCAACAACAGTGTAGCTTTCTATTCGTAAAATAATTTTTAAAATCGGTTCAGTAGTTTCAGAGATTACGCCCTACAAACTCTTTATAAAATAAAGGAAAAGTACATGATTTTTAACAACCCTGATTTCATTCATTTGAAATCATTCATTTTATCGGTCTTTTACATCCCATCGCTATTTTTTTGTGTTAGTGTGTAACTAAAGAATAGTGTAACAACAGTAATTCTTTAATTGTGTGCTTACTTTGTGTTTGTGTACAGCTTTTACTTGCGTGTGAGTGTATAGGGACGCTTAATTTTTCTACATTAGTTTGCGTGATTATGTAAATGTGTGCTATACCGTACTACCTCGCCTCCCGCGAAAACCGGCAGAAAGATTTTAGTACTAAAAGTAGCGCTTGGCTGCTCCCGTTCTAAATGCTCTAAGGTCATCGCCGATTTTCTCAAGAAAGGGTGGACCTAGCAAGTTGAAATTTATACCAGATACTGAGGTCTATAGTCCCTATTAGGTTTATAAAAATCAAGGTATGGGCAAATTTAGATTTTTGCGAAAACTTGTAAGTACCAAAATTTACCAAAATTTAATTTATTTTCAACTATAGGTTCTGGGTCGAAAACCTATAAGGTAGTTCCCGTTGACCTAGAATCACGTAAATTGACAAAAAGCAAGATTTTGCAGCACAAATAATGGAAAAACTCAAAAAAATAAAAAAAGTTGAAGATTAAAGGGTGTCCCCATACATACATAGTTGACGCCAATAAGATAGTCCACTGAGTTGTATGGGCGGTCATACAATTTAGAAGGCTAGCTTAATCGGCACCAACCTCAAATAAGTTAAATAAATAAAATTGTGCTATTGAATAAAATAAATATTTAAGTGGGGCTCCCATATACAACAGACATGATTTTTTGAGTTTTCATCGTGCACTCGTGATTTACACCTCTCTTGAAGGCATTCATGTGAACGTAATTTCTTTCTTTCTAAAATGTATGGTATCCTTGGTGGGTTTATAAATCCAAAGAGTGTCTATTGAAACGCCTCGCAGACGTATTCACAATAATAATGCACTGAACTACCACTCGATCTCTGTCCAACTACTATTTTCCATAATTCGTCCATCGATCACGAGGCACATGTCCGACTCCACAATAAGTCGATTACCGTCATTGGCTAGGGAGGGGAACTAGACTGGGGAACCTAGGCTGTATATTATCTAGAACTCTAGAACATTTTCTCTATAAATCGTAGAGATATTGAGTGTGATCTAAAAAAGCTTAAAGAGGCCGG